>OZ023264.1:189476038-190864788 GCA_964006375.1 Tillus elongatus
TTCTGAGGCAAAAAAACTCGTTTAATAGTCACATCAAAAACAAAGTGTTTTCAAGCTCCAACGGCAGCAAACCGTTCTGGACTCTTGCTAAATCTATTGGGAATTATTTTTGCAAGAGCACGTTACCACCTCTTGTTTCAGGGGATGAAATTGTTTTTACCGCCCTGGGCAAGGCTTAACTTTTTGCCTCGTTGTTCGCCGGAAATTCTACTCTGAACCTACCTCCAAATGTTCAACCACCAATAGTCCCCAATGTCGCGCATTAAATGACGGATATCATTTTCAAAGCTATAAAGGTACGAAATATGCTCCAATCTCTTAATACCCGGAAAGCCTCTGGTCTTGACGAGATCCCAGCAAAAAATGCGCACCAGAACTTGCTCTTGTCCTGACTCGTCTGTTTGAGACATCTTACAATAGAAGCATATTCCTTTAGTAACTGGAAAACTGCTCCAGTACAACCCGTCCTCAAGAAAGGACCCAAAGCGCTTCCTAACAACTACAAGCCTATTTTTCTTTTTCAGTCGTCTACAAAGTGATGGAAAAGTATATAAACACCGAATTACTAAAATTTCTTGAAAATCACAGTCTAATCCACGACAGGCAGTGTGGATTCTGTCAGCGCAGATCAACTGCCGACCTCCTTTCCTTTGTCACACATTCTTGGAACAAGTCTATGGAACTACACGGTGAATCCTAGATTGTTGCTCTAGACATATCCAAAGCATTCGACCAGGTCTGGCACGCAGCACTGCTTAATAAACTTCCGGCCCATGGCCTACCACCAAAACTCTGTACCTAGACAGCAAATTTCCCCTCCAACCAAAGCATTTCTGTTGTCGTGGATGGCCATTTCTCTAAACTGTATTCGATTAATGCAGGAGTCCCTCAAGGTTCAGCTTTAACCCCTATTTTGTTTCTTCTCCACATCAATGTGCTGGGAAATAAGAGTAGTCTGGGTTGTTGGAGTTTGACTGCAAGGTACCAATCCAGGGAGCAGACAGATTCAACTTGTTATTACTTGACGAAATAAATAAGTATCAAAAATGAATACAGGTATGCAAAACGCTACAGTATCTTAGTATTAGTCTTAATATGTTGTTACTATAGCAATTAAATTCAATTTTTTGTCATTGAACGTTTTTCAGACAAACTGAAGAGGAATCCACCCCCGCATTATGTACGAAATTGAAGTCCATATTTAGAAGAAAATAAATACAAACTGAAAAACTTTAATTGCGACCTGACTCCTTATTCCAAAAATGCTACTTGTAATCCAGAAAACCTTAATAATATATATATAGGAAAATAAGAAACAATTTACTAGAACTGAAATATTAAAACGGTACAAATCACTTTCATTAGTATTGCCTGTGTTTGTAAAGCATTTACAACCGTATAATGATCTTATTACCCGCTATAAAGACCCTCTAAAAAGTAGATAAACTTTACGACCCAAATTCCTCTTCTTTTATTGAGGTCAAACACAGGAAATTACAGGAAAAACTGCAATACCTATATTATAATCTTTGTTCAAAACACTACTTCCATTAACGCATTAATGAAGCTTTTAGACGAGTTTGATTATAAATTCATCTGAACAACTCCCTATTCATCAATACAAAGGCTCGGATTATATTGGTTATATGGTAAACAGGAGATGAGACATTCTATCACCGTGATAATTCAGGTACGATAATTTAATGATAGCGATAGCGATAACTCAGTCTGTATCTATTTATAACAAGTCCCCTTATTGTTAGAAAATGTATCGCCGGAACAATATTAATTTTAATACAGTTTCAGCTAATCTACTTAATTAGGAATATTAGCGTGTTTCAGGTATGTGCTTCAAAGCTTTTTGTTAGTGATGCGCTTTATTTTAGCAGCAAGGAACAAGTCTGTGTTGTGTGTACGTGTTGTCGCACGTGCACGCGCTTGCGTATGTGTTTATGTGTGTGAATATAATATGCATGATAGGAGGAGTTGGGCGGGTGAGTGTATAAACATTTTGGTTGTATCTTGTTAGAAATTTCAGTTGTATTCGCTGGGTACGTCCTTCACCTACAAAAACGAAAACCAACAGTGAAGCCAGAGAAGTAGTCTCCAAGTCTGTATGTAAAAAAAATGGTAGTAAATTTTAATAAAAATGGCAAATATGTCTTTTTTTAATGAAAGCAGGCATCAAATTTTGCAAAATATTTTTTACACAAAATTCTGCTAAAAGAATACCTAAAATTCAAATTATATCCCTAATTTGTAATTAAAATTGAAAGTAAAATAATTTGTTTGCACGAAAGTCATTGAAAATTTTATTTTCGACGAATTTCATTAAAAAATGTTCCAATAATTGAATAGTTTTTCATACAAAAATTCTCAACAAATGTATTTTCAAATTTATAGGAAAATTCGCTATTAAAAGAATATTTTGTATACGAAAATTAGCCAACAGAAATAATTTTTTTTATTTTTTTAAATCCGGTCTAAATACAGAACTAGATACTTTTTTGTGGCTTCACAGAGAATATTCTCTTGCGTTTGGATGCTGTAAAAATTGAATCGGGTTGTATAGAAGAAAACAACTTATTCTGATGTCACAAATCTCTATGTCTATGTAAACTGTGGACCAGTTTTACCAACCAATGGCAACAACAGCTGCTATTAAACATGAATTAAAAGTCTTCGAAGTGGAAGGAATTATACAATCAGATCAGATAACGTTAAAATTGAAACAAAAGATGAAAAAAAGTAAACAAAAAAAAGTTGAAAGAGAAATCAGTCAGCGTGAGATTTGAACCGGCGTCCCCTCGCTCATCAGCCATGCATCTAACAATTACACCACAGTAAGCCTTTAATCACACTGGGCAATGAAAAGTAGATAACAGATAATGTTTAAGTTATTTATTTGTAATATGTAAGGTCTTTAGAGGAAGATTTTGCAACTACTTTAACAAATGAGAAGTGTAGCATAAATCTAAAAATTCTAATATACATTTACAATCAACTTGCAGAAGTAAATTTTGGTACATGGGTCACTATTCATAAAACAAACACGCGCACCAAATTTCGTTGCCCTTACTTTGTTATTTCCGGAGATAAAAAATTTTCCGAAAGAAAACACACAAATGTCCGGGAAAACCTGAGGAGATTTTCCTGGCTAACGAACCTGTCAAAGTATCTTGCAAAGGGAAGGCACTCAAAAAATTTGAACCGTCCCATTATTTTTTGAGCCATTGATATGATACATATATATATATATATATATATATATATATATATATATATATATATATATATATATATATATATGTATATATATATATATATATATATATATATATATATATATATATATATATATATATATATATATATATATATATATGTAGAGTTGGCTCGTAACACAAACACTGGGTGATTTCAACTTAACACAAACTTTATTCACCTATTTATTTACACTTTTGACTAAACTATTATTACAATTATATACAAGAAACTTTAACTAAACAATACATTTGCTAGCGCTATTGATGCCGACAGATAATATTTGCGTCTTTCGTCTTACGGCTCTCTTGGCCTTCTCCCCTGATGCTACCCTCGAGCTTTCATATTTACCACCTCAAGTAATTCGTGAGCGCTGTTGCCATACGTCATAAACTAATGATAGACTAAATAAAAAAAATAAAACTAATTGCTGGCCAATGGTAAATCCCACAACTCGGTCATCCTACATTTCATCCGACCCGGATGAATCAGAATCATATATCCATGGCTTCATATAGTCTGCGCTGGTTGACGTAATTCTAGGACCTTCTCCTTTGCCTATCCTTTCCACATCGTAGCGGTCGTTACGCTTGACTTTTATTATTTTGTAAGGTCCTAAAAATTTTGGGTACAGTTTGGCCTGAGTGCCAAACTGGGTTCTTTTAATAGCGACAATTTGGTTAAGACTATACGTGGTCGCTTTTCTTCGCTTCTTGTTAAATGTATTGGCGTTCTCTCTTTGCACGGTCTGAATTTGGGATTTTGCCCTCTCTCTGCATTCTTCCCTCTCTTTGTCAAACAACTCTCGGCCAGCTTCTTCGAGTGCTTGCAGAATATCCAAGTTTTCCCTCTTTCGCATCTGGGTTCCAAAACTTGCCTGCATCGTAGATTGACGCTCCAATACCTGCCTGTTTTCTGGTATTGCCAGTTGACTGGGAGTTTGGTAAATGGGTTCCTCGTCTTTCAATATAAGCTTCATTACATCATCTGTACAGTCCGTCTTTTCTGGTTTGTAATTTTGGACCATCTTTACTGTCGTCTGAGGTTTTTCCTCTTTAGTTTGTTCTGTCACAACATTTTTGCCGGTCTCATCTATGCTCATTCTCATAAGAAAGTTGGCTTTCTTATGCAATATAATTCCATCTTCGCTGATAATTGCTTGTGCTTGAGAAAGGATATTACTGCCTACGACTGCCTTAAAGCCTACCTTCATCGGCAAAATGTGAAAAGTCAGATCAACCTGCTCGTCGTTTACTGTGACATTCCTTCTAAATAAACCAAGCGTCCTGATATTATTGCCCCCAATTCCCGTAATGTAAGTCAAACTTGGTACAAGAGGAATATCTTTGAGATACTGTCTGTAAACATCTTCTCTTATGCCGCTTATATCGCTCCCAGTGTCAAACAAAGCATCAATGGTAACATTATCTATTTGCAGTTTGACTTGAGTAAACGGCGATAAAACCATTGTTCTCATTGTTCTCACGTGTTGCACTGGTATTGTTTCGTCTTTTGTGATTCTCTCTGGACAGACCGTAGCAATATGTCCAAATTCATTACAACTAAAACACTTGATTCCTTTCTCTCTGGAAGGGCACTGCATAGACATGTGATTTTTCTCTCCACAGTTAAAACATATCAGCTTGGTCTTCTGGCCGAACTTGTCCGTCAAGTTTCCTCTGTCCGTTCGAAAATTCTTCTTAAGTACCTTATGCTCTACAGTGCTTTCCTTAGATGTTGTGGCCGACAGCTTTGAAACTATCTTCTCATACATCTTCACCTTCTCTTTAAAATCGCTAAAGGAACGTGCACCATACAGGATGACTTTACTTGCAGAATCATCCGGAATGCCATCAATGATGTATTGGATTACAACATCAGCGTCTTTATTTGCACGAGCTCCAATTTCGCGCATTACTAAGGCATACTCCGACAAAGTTTCTTCTTTCTTTAGCTTACGAAACATAAGCATCCTGTGTATATCTGCACTACTCACTTTTACTTGAAACTCTTCTTTCAATAGCCGCTTCAGTTTTGTCCAATTGGTTACTCCTTTCTCCGCACGAATATATAATTTAGCCATACCGCATAATGACTTTTTGGCAAAAATTAATTTCTGGAGATCATTCCAACCGGTAACCTCGGCTATCTCCTCAAACTCTTCTATCCATCTCTCTATTGGATAGTCGTCTTGCCCACTAAACTGGCGAATCGAATCCTCTACATCTCGGAAAGTTAATGCAAATGAGCTAGCCGTTTCCTTTTGGCCACGTCTTTGTGTTGTCAAAACCTCATCTGACTCTGGTACAGAAACAGGTTCACCATCCTCCTCATTATCAGTGCCTTCCTCCGATATGTCATCGACCCCATTTACCTGCACTCTAAGGTCCGTCAGATATGTGCAAATTCTCTTCACGATTTCATTTTCATTTCCAGAATAATCGATGTCTAAAATGTGGCACACTGCTACCATGTCGACTAATTCCAGCTTAGATTGTACGTCCTCTATCTTCTCGCGAAATTCTGCTGAAGAAACGTCAAAGGAAAACCCACTGAACTGCTTTAAGTCTCTTCTAATACCTCGGCCCTGACCTTCTTCTCCGTGAGTCACCACATGAAGCGCCTTAACCGCCCTGAGACTACCATTAGCAATATTATATCCCACTTTGGGAACTACTTCTAAAGTCGTCATCTTTTCTTATTAAAGGAAAAACGCTCAACGAACACAAAGGTGTAACTTTTTGATAAAACCTAATTAAATGTGTTACTTCTAAGCTGTAAATAAATACAAATCAGCTTATTCACTACTTCTTTCGTCTCAAAATTCGTCTAAATAAATTAAAATTCAATTGATTTTAATTAATTTCGTCTTAATAAAAATAAAATTATCAAGCTAAAACTCGTCTAGTACCCTATAAAATATTTACTGATATCTTTCGTCGTATTATCCGTCCGCGTCAATTTACAAAATAAAATAAACATCAAAAGCTGAAATAAAACGTTCTACATCCACAAAATAATTATTTAAATGCACACAATAAAATATCAAATCAACTACTTCTACAATAAAAAATAAATAAAAGATCACTTGAAATAAAAAACATAAAAAGTATCAAAACATTTCTTAAAAACACGTCTGGAATTATAGTGTTCAGAGAAAAGTCAGCTTTCTAAATTTATAGAACATAAAGATTGTCTCAAACTGGCAACGCTGGGCCTCTTAACACTTGATGCAACAGGAAGTACGGTGCTGGTAAATCGGCTGAAATTCTTAGCAATTTAAGGCCTGAACGACCCTCTGCTAGTTGGATACAGATATTACAAATACAGAAATGCAGAAAACATCTGTTTAAGCTTGAGGCTGCCAAACAAAAGAGTGTGCGTACTAATGTTTTTATTGTCTTGAAGGTTCAATAGATGCACCACCAAACGTAAGCTTACGTACGCTGAATTTCTTGTACGAGAATCGTCTAAAATATTAAAGCGTACTTACAGTCTTTGTCGGCTTGACTTTGTTTGTCTAGGTCATATCCCGGACGAGCCCCCAAAAAATATGTAGAGTTGGCTCGTAACACAAACACTGGGTGATTTCAACTTAACACAAACTTTATTCACCTACTTATATACACCTATTTATTTACACTTTTGACTAAACTATTATTACAATTATATACAAAAAACTTTAACTAAACAATGCATTTGCTAGCGCTATTGATGCCGACAGATAATATTTGCGTCTTTCGTCTTTCGGCTCTCTTGGCCTTCTCCCCTGATGCTACCCTCGAGCTTTCATATTTACCACCTCAAGTAATTCGTGAGCGCTGTTGCCATACGTCATAAACTAATGATAGACTAAATAAAAAAAATAAAACTAATTGCTGGCCAATGGTAAATCCCACATATATATATATATATATATATATATATATATATATATATATATATATATATATATATAAAGTATGGAACTGATCTCAGATTTGGGTTCCAGCGGTCCTAAATAGGGCTCATTTAAAGAATTTTTTTCAAAATTCAAAAGTCGCAATCTCCTCAATAGTGAATTTTTTTGTAAAAAAATTCACTAAAAAAATGTTAAAGCAGTCGAAACAAAACTTGGTACAGTCGTTTCGTTTATTCCATCGAATTGTGCAAGTTTAATTTCAAGCTTGTAGCCCTAAAAGAAATGTTGGTAAACGTATTTAAAAAGTGTTTGGATGGATGGATGGATGCATCAGAGCGATAACTCAAAAAGTACTAAACTGGTTTCAATCAAACTTCGCAAAAATCTTGTTTCGGTGAACACCGAGGTCGAGTTATATTTTCAAAATTAGTAAAGTGAGTGGAATGTAATTGTTCATATATATTAATTTTGAGGCGTTCTAACACAAATTTAAGTTATCCTGAATTAAATAAATTTAAAAGCTACGACACGCTCCAACAGTTTATTAAGGCATCGTGTAATGTTCGTGGGAGAGGTTGACATAACGGATGTCTTACTATGTTTTCTTTAAATGTTGCAAAGCTACAAAGTCTGCCAAATAAATTGAAACAGACAGAGTTGTCAGCTCCAAAATTTTATTACCCAAACTTGGGAACTTTCCCTCCTTAGGAAAATTAGGAAAATTAATGGTAATATTTATTTGTAGAATTGATTTGCTGATAAAAAATCTATATGGTAACATCTGCAGCTAAAGGGTTTAGGCCTGATTTTAAGTTGTGATCGAAACCAAAAGAGTTGAATAAAACTTTTACAATTATAACATTTTTTGTGAATTTACTCTCGGGGGATTTATTTATAGATTTGGCATTCTGAAATTACCAACGACACGATTCTTAGTCACGTAGTCAGGAACTAAATTGCCATTGGTTTGTTCTGCTATTTGCATTCTTATAGCAAAAGGGCGCGGTTTATATAGCGTCATATGTAATACCAATTTATTTTATTTTAGGTTAATGAGAGAATATGTTGTTTTTCGATTAATAATTTTAGAGTATATGAAAAGCTTGTGAATTAAATAATGTCCGAAAACAATAAAGTTTTTTGATCATCTTCCGAAATAAGGGAATTGTCTAAGACCCCAACCTTTAAAATAAGTTATGTTAAATTCCTGCATACAGGAACAGTACGTATATAACCATCACTCTTAAAAGTTGTGTAAATATTGCAAAATTTGAGAATAATTTAATTGTTTATTTAAAATCGAAACTTCAAAATTAATAATGAATGTATAAACATAGGATAAATAATCATTTCGAGCGAACGGCTATACCACATTGAAAAAACCGATTGTCTTGCGATCACCGAAGTTAAGCAACCTTGGGCGTAGTCAATGCCTGGATAGGTGACCGCCTGGTAACACCGTGTGCTGTTGCCTTTTTTTTGTAGGTGGTGACTATAATTCCGTAAGTCAGAAGCGGCTCAACTAGCGCAGAGTATAGCATTCTCAAGTTTGCCACATTTAGTATTGTTTTCATGTATCTAAACCTAAACAACACAACTCACAACTTCTTAACAACCATACCTATATGTTCACTTCGTCTCATGTGTTGGTCAATCAAGATGCCCAAATATTTAATCGTCTGTGCTGCCTAAATTTGTGAATTCTGTTGATTGTGTTTTATTTCCAATTTTTCAAAATTAGGTAAGTGTGACTTGTAAGACGCGAATGACATATATTTTGTTTTTTTTCATATTAACTGTCAAGCCATTTAGATCATACCATTGTTTTATGTTAACAAAATCCGCCTCAATCTTTTCCTTCAGCCGCCGCCAAGAATAATCCTTATAAAAAATGGCAGTGTCATCTGCAAAGCCTATGACATTCCCTGCAGTGTGTATATATGTTATCACATGACAACTTAAATAGCTATTAACTGATTTTAATGAAACTCGCCAAGAATCTTTATGTCATTAATAGCTTGGATGCATTCGTTAGCTAGCCTTAACAGACCAGTTTGGTAAAAAAAATAATTTTTACGAAAAAAAAAATGTGTCTCAAAAAAATAACCAAGTTATTTTGATAAAATTTGGTTGGTATGTTGCCTTCGTAAATATCGTACTCCACCAAAAGCCTAGTTTTATAGAAAATTGAGCTATACAAATTTAAAGCATTTAATGAATATTCGCTACCATAACGCACTTGCTGCGTCCCAAAATTTTTCTTTACAACTTAAATGAAAACTTTTATCAAAAGAGCGATTTAATTTAGCTCGAAGATACAAAATGAATTTGAATGTTTGTCATGAATGTAACAAATTTTCAGCAAAGTTAACTTGTAGGAGAGTTTTCCAATAGTCGTCGATATATTTTAGCAGGCTGAATGATAAATTGATAAAATTACAAAACGACATGACAAGATTGATTATAGCGTCCACATGGAGACAAATGAGAAAGGGAGCATATATAGGAATTAGAGGTCGTAATTTTATTTCTGTTTCGGTCTGATGGACCTTGGCGCAGTCATACTGTACCATTTAGGATCTGATTCACGGCAATAGAGAAATTCCAAAACGCCAAGCTTAACATATCAACGATGTTTTAGAATATTATGTTCTCAGACTCAAGAGATTTTCATGGAATATATTATTTTATTATTTATGCAAGAATAGTATGGAAGTGTTCGCGTCCGTGTAAGAAAGAAAATATTACAGTCGTGTGTCGCAGATCAACTGATTTTTCTTACGAAAACTTTATCAAATCATCTTAAAAAGTCTGGTAGTGAATTTTCATTAAAATGTTTTTATTAGAAAATATGTGTTATTTTTTAATTAGGTCACCAGTATAAGCTATATAGTAGATACAATGTGTCATGTTTAATCAAAATAACTTTATTATTTGAATATGTACAAAAATTTCCGAATGTAAACTCTTTCCAAAAAAAAAGTGGTTTTTTGGTCAATCTTATAGGTTAATAGCAAATTGAGCCATTAAAATGAAATTTAAAGCATTTGATGACAATGCGCTACCATAACGCACTTGCTGCGTCCAGAATTTCTTTTCTCACAAACATGCATTATATTACGATGTAAAATTCAAAAATGCAATAACATGTAATAACGTGTTCGATTAAAAAAAAGAAAATTTATATCACCAACGACTTATGGGCCAGGCTGTAATTGTAGAAATAATTTCTTAAGATGTAGCTGAAGACACCCTATAATTAATGTATAAAAAATTTTTCGTATCTTGTATAATAAAGGATATATTGAGCTTTTTCATTTTGTATGAGACTTCGAAAAAAATTATATACCATTAAACGATAAACTCTATGTCCTCTGAGTTTTCGGTGTGATATATATATATATATATATATATATATATATATATATATATATATATAATGTATATATATATATATATATATATATATATATATATATATATATATATATATATATATATATATATATATATATATATATATATATATATATATACATCCCGCTTATTGTCTCCACTCAAAGGCTGGACTTTTGTGAATTTAAAGTGTTGAGAGTTATATTCTTTGGTGCATTTTGAATTTTCCAGTATTTCCTATCCAAGTTGTTACCATCAGTGGAAATGGAATGTGTTGAGCTTTCTAAAAATTAAGAGAATTTAGCTTATACTTTTTCGACCTCATACCTAAAAGAACAAAAAATATATAAAGTTAAAAGTCTACCTTAAAAACATAATAACACATTCAGTTTTTATTTTCATCGATGATACAAGTAATCTTCTTCCTCTGTAATGTTTTTTAGTTTTAGTGAATTTTCTTTAAAAAAAATGACAAATTAGGAGATCTCGACTGTTGAATTTTGAAAAAAATTATTAAAATGAGCGTGAACTAGGCCTCCTAGAACATATATCCGGCGTAAGTTTTAATTATATATATATATATATATATATATATATATATATATATATATATATATATATATATATATATATATATATATATATAACAAATATACATTCGCAAAACATATCATGGATACCGAACATAACCCTACAGTATATAACCGCGTACAACCACAATATTTTTTAATGACAAGCGTAAACTAGATTTTTTGTAGCTTTCGAAGTCACGAAGCAAACATATAATAGCTACATTGTTTTAAATGGGCAAACTGATTTAATCACTTCTCCGTTCTTGGATATAATTAAATAAATCAAAGAAAATAAATAAGTCTTTTTTCAAAAAAGTTGTAATAAGATAATGAGTTAATGTATGTCGATACTTTCATTATATAGAGTCTGCTTTATTACCGTTATTGTTCAGTTATTCTATTGTTATAACTGTTATGATAGTCACTATTGTTTAGTTCTATTTTTATGTTAAATATTGACATGCACCACGTAGACATTTTAAAAGCCTCATCCGTCATTTGTGTTTCATTTTATTTTCGTTTTGAAGAATTTTTTTGATTAAAAGATCATAACATAGCAACAGGTCTTTATTTATAGTTGTCGTGAGTTCGTATTAATTCAATTTTATTTGCCTGAGGATGCTGCAAAGTAGCAAAACTAGTTACAGAACCGTTGAAGAACGTACTAGAACATCTAGAATTCGTTAGGGCCACTTGCTCCAGCTACCTTACGCGCTGGCTACGTCCTTTGCCTACAAAATCAAAACCCAACAGTGAAGCCAGAGAAGTAGTCTCCAAGTCTGTATGTAAAATTTCACATCCTGGCGTTGGTACTGTAATGGTAAACAGAAAACACAAAGGAAGTGTTACTTATGAGAAACTGCGATGGAAAAAACATGACAACAGTACAAATTAAAGGAAAAATGGTACCCGAAACAATGTAGGTACCTTGTCCAGAAGCCTTTCAAACGTGAATCGTTTTTGGATTTTCCTTTTCTTGAAAATGTTTTAAAAAATTTGCTAGAGACTTACTGCGTCTAGACTTTTTATGTAATATTGCGTAATAACGTGTTTCATCAAGTTTTAATCAGATAATGTTTTTTGTATTGTAGTTCACTCCATTATTACTTACGAAATAACAAACATTCACGTTGAATGTTAAAAATATACCTGAATATAAAATCTTTACATAGAAAACTTTATAGAGTTTTAAAGGATTCAATATTCTTTAGAGCCTCATACCTTATTTATTAGGTCATGAAAATTTCATCAAGGAGATTGAAGTTATAGCGACACAATATTATGCTTGTCTCCATGTTAGCCAAAATGTTAACAGTAAATTATAAGTGAAGTGGAAATATTTACGACAAGCTTTGGCAAGAAACAATGTAAGCTCTGCTAATCTCATTAGGAGAAAATTGGTGGAAAATAGTATTCCAATTATATTATCTAGGGGGATTAATAAGTCTGTAAGCAGATAGCGCTTTGAACAAAGCTTTTTATTGTTCAAGAACTAATTATCGGATAATAAGCGTAGGTACGTATTTTCTTTCATCTCGCACCAGACCTAAATACAGACATAAATTAGTGTAAATTAAGCAAGTTTTGATTCATCAGTTGTGTGAAAGAAGACTTAATTTCGCCCAGGTAGTAAGCGTGTTTTCAAGGATATTTTGCTGGCCATCTGTGAAAACAAGTTGCCTTTGTTGGACAACTTGATTCTATAGCGGTCTGCTTGGGCGGGGTTCGGGGTAGCTGATAGATATTTATGTGTTCATATTAGCTGCAACAGGCCTGTTTTGGTGATCTTCTGTTAGATTTTGTTGATTTTGGTGGTATCTTCTAGTCAGATTTGGGTTTTTGGTTTTTATAAGGTCCCTTTATACCGTTGAACCTTTGTAATTTGCTGGATGGCCACCTTTTTTCGTGAATTTGATTGAAGATTGTCGCTCGAGACATATCCAGAGCATTCGACTAGGAATGGCACGCAGCGCTGCTTAATAAACTTCCCGCCTATAGCCTACGATCAAAACTCTGTACCTGGACAGCAAATTTCCTCTTCAACCGGACCATTTCTGTTGTCGTGGATGGTCATTTCTCTAAACTGTATCCTATTAATGCAGGAGTCCCTCAAGGTTCCGCTTTAGCCCCTACTTTGCTTCTTCTCCACATCAATGACCTCCTCTCTAGCACATCCAATCCAGTCCAGAGTCTCGCCAATGACAGCACCCTCCACTCAAATATACAATATTCTAAGCCTATCTCTTGTGCCCAATTAGATGATGATCACAGACAAATGGAGGGTTCTGTCTATGTGGATCTCCGAAAAATATTAGATTGGGGAAGTAGAAATCTTGTACAATTCAACTCCACCAAATCTCAGTCTTGCTTTCTATCTCATAAGAGATACACCAGCCCACAATAAATAACCAAGTTATTCAAAGTAATGAGTCCTTTTCACTTGTTGGCATTCTGTGGATCAAAATCTCAATTGAGAGCCTTGGTGGTTCAGAGGCAAGAACGTGTGCCTCTGAACCAAAGGGTACTGGGTTCGATCCCAGGGTACTCTTTTCACTTTTTCAGTACAAACTGTAACATTAACATCAAGCGAGGTTCTGGCATTGTATTTGAGCAAGTTGAATGTCTGCACGTTCCGCCCTTCGGAGGGGGCGTTAAGCTGTCGGTCCCGTGTCCATGCGATGTTGGGCACGTTAAAGATCCCTACCCGCCTTACAGACAGGCAGGGGTTCGGCAAAATTTCCCGGATAGTGAGGTGAAACTGCTCCCTGGCGTCGATGATTGTCCATAGTCGTGGAAATAGGCCGAGGTTAAAGAAAAAAATATCTCAATTGGTACCAAAATGTCACATCAATTGCCGAAGCGGCTGCTAAGAAATTAGGTTTCCTCTTCCGGGTTTGCAAATACTTTTCACCAGCTAATCTCTATACCTTATATACTTCACAAATAAGGACAAACCTCGAATACTGCTCACACATCTGCGGTGCTTCTGCCCCCAACTGATCTACCAGGGGAACAAAGCGAATGCACCCTTTTACTGTCCAGATCACAAGACATAGAACACCTTGTTATGCCCGCTCCCCGAGGACTTCCAAGTTGTGGAATTCCTTGCCGGCACATATTTTTCCTTCTCCTCCAAATCTCCAAACCTTCATGTCCAGAATTAACAAGTTGCCTCTTTCCTACTTGTCGACACCCACGGTACGACAGTATTTAGACTCTGAGCCCTCGTGGTGTGTTATTGAAATAAAAAAGTTCAGGACGCAGCAAGTGCGTTATGGTAGTGAATTTTATTAAATGTTTCAATTTTGAATAACTCAGTTTTATATAAACTTAGAAAGTTTAGTTTGGGTACGTAGTAGGGCATTTTCTAAGGGAAGATATGTACTAAATTTCATAAAAAACACTTTGTAATTTTCGGAGAAAAAATTTTTTTTGAATGAAACTTCAAAATTTAAATAAGTCAATTTTATTTAAACTTAGAAAGTTACATTTTGGTAAGTGGTAAGGCCTCTCTGAGGGAAACATACATTGAATGTCATTAAAACAGCTTTGTAACTTTCGGAGAAAAAAAAAATTCCCAAAAAAAACTCAAAACATTCCCGAAAACACAGATTTTCCTGGCTAACAAACTTATTCAAGCCATTAATAACAGAAAGGCACTTGCCGAGTTTCATCGAAACCGATTAATTATTTTTTGAGTTATCGTATATATATATATATATATATATATATATATATATATATATATATATATATATATATATAAGGTTCTTTGTTAAGTATTATTATTAAATATTAAATACGGTATGCGATCCATATTACTACGTGCTTAAGATAGTTTAAGATAAACACAAGGAAGCTCGATCTAACTTGCTAATAACATTTTTAAGAGAACTTACTGCGTTGAGAAAATCAGATGTTAACTTTCAGGAACTGCCGGCTTATAGTCACGTTTGTAGATAACTACTCTAGCGGTTTGTTCATTTCCGTTATTACATTATAACTGGTTGTCTATTTCAATACACCAAAGAACACGTTTAAACTTGTTAATGTAAAACTGGTCTATATTTTGTAAATGGTTTGTCTTATAAGTTTCCAAGTTTTACTTCATCGTAACCTCTCCGGTTTATCTATCGAACTATTATTATAACATTTAATAATTTAGCTGCATATACATTACAGCAGCATCTAATCTCTTCTAATAAAGATTACTAACTATGGAGAAACAATTCTGTTCCAAAGTTTAGTCTGCATCAAGCCGTGTTTGTTTGAAGAGCTGCAAACGTTGCGACAGGGAATGCGTTAATACGAAAAGTTTACCACTCAAGATCCTATTGTAGAATGTGTGATTATTATTATTACTATTACTAAGCTTCTGCAACATACTTGCTCAACTATCTACATTGACCTCTTTAGTTAAACAAAAATGGCTATAGAGAAAAAAAATTCTAATTAACTATAGAAAAGCTTTTTTAATGAATTTTCCTACAAAATTCACTAACGAGGAGATTTCGACTTCTGAATTTTGAAAAAAGTTCTTCAATTGAGAGTATACTAGGCCCCCTATAATACGTATCCAGGGTCAGTGTCAATTTTTATATGTTAATATATATATATATATATATATATATATATATATATATATATATATATATATATATATATATATATATATATATATATATATATATATATATATATATATATATATATATTCACACGGTAAATAATACAATACTCAAGTGAACAATTAAAACGAAAAAAATACAATATATCATACTTTACAAAAACACAGTTCCATGTGCATAATTAAAAGAGAAATAATAATAAACTGTGTGAATTGGGCGAAGTTCAGACGGATGTAAAATCATCCCCTGCTCTACCACTTACGCCCATATGCAAAACTGGTAGTCAACAGCCAACCCGGCAACCTACTCAAACACCACGCATAATCAGCAACAGTTTCTTTTTGAAGGAACGCACAGAACATCTCATTAAGACCATTGTATACAAGCTGTTTCAAAAAACATGCACCATCGCTCGTGGGGCAATTCCTTACTAAAAAATAAGAAAAAAAGTTCCTGTGCACATGGGCCCGGAAACGCATAGTTTCCAATATACAGGGAGTTGAATTTTAATTTTTTTTTAATTTTTTATAAATAATTTCAAAACCACTGGATTGATTTTAATGGAACTTGGAACTTGAAAGTGTATTATGAAAGTGCATATTTTCAAGTGAAAATCTACTTACAACTGCGTCAGTGGCCTGCGTACGGGGCAACTGTAAAAATTCATTTGGGGTAAAAATATGTGCGCCACTGTCTTTTTCCAATTTTGATACATCAGTTATGAAGCTTATTACATAATCCACAAAAGCTGCCTCTTGGTATTTTTTCGTTCAGGGTATCCCTTAGGAGATATGATTAATTTTATAAAAAGGGGCAAAGTACCGATTCGTTGGAGTAATGAAAACAGTAATCGTAAAGTGCCATGAAACTATAATTTTTGACAGTTCTCTAAATTCTACAATTTTGAAGTGCTTTGTAGGCGTCAAAAGAGTTTTCGTGCTATTCTTTAAATTTTGATACGGTGCAGTATTTTCGTTTTTAGTTATTTGTTGATACTGAGCTGCTCATTAATATTATTTCCTTCTCTCAAGATGGCTTTCATCAAGTACACTTCAGCGGATTTGATTCATATGTTGTTAACTTATGGACAAACAAATCAAAATGCTAGACAAGCTGTGCGAGTTTATCAGGAAACTTATCCGCAAAGAAGAATTCCTGACAAAAATATTTTCCCACGTATTGTAAGACATTTGAGAGAAACTGGTTCTTTAAAACCTTTAAAAGCTGACTCTGGACGCAGAAGATACCGCCGAACTGTACGAGTTGAAGAGGCAATATTAAATAGAGTTGAACGTGATCCTAGTACAAGTACGAGAATTATTGCCACCGAACTGGGTAATATTTCGGCATCATCAGTTCACAGAACTCTGAAGGATCAAAGTTTATATCCCTATCATTTTACACGTGTCCAGGAACTTCTACCTAGAGACTTTCAACCAAAGGTAATGTGTTGTCAGTGGTTCTTAAACAAACTTAGACACGACCAACATTTTTCTAAACGTGTATTATTTACTGATGAGGCGTTATTTACGCGAAAAGGTATCGTAAATTTTCACAATTTACATACATGGGCCGATGAAAACCCACACTCTCTAAGAGTTGCAAATTCGCAGTATCAATTTTCCATCAATATTTGGGCTGCTATTATTGAAAATCACATAATTCGTCCTGTTGTTCTACCGAATCGTCTTGACCATGAATCATATTTAAACTTTTTACAAAATGATTTGCCGTTGTTACTACCGCTTTTTATGAGAAATGGTATAATGTGGTTCCAACATGATGGTGCGCCCGCACATTTTGCAGCAGTTGTAAGAACATATTTAGCCAACACATACGGTCACCGATGGATTGGTCGTGGAGGTCCAGTGTCATGGCCACCTCGATCTCCGGACCTGAATCCTCTCGATTTTTATTTGTGGGGTCATTTAAAAGAAATAGTGTATAAAACACCAGTAAATACACGAGAAGAATTGTTGGGAAGAATAGAATATGCATTTGACAGCATTAGAGAAGATCAAAATATTTGCATAAGAGTAAGAAGATCTTTGCGCAGAAGGTTAAATAATTGTAACGACGCTAATGGTGGTCACATTCAACATTTTCTTTAGCTTTGTTATTAAAGTCAATTGAGTAATGTACAAAAAACAAGAGTTTGGAAAAATCATGGTGTCTTTACGATTACTTTTTTCATTTTTTATTTTTATTTTTTATTTATCATTTTTCATCAATGTTTGTAATATTCATTTCAATGTTTATCACCAATAAGTTTTACGTAGGTTAGTTATTTGCACGTTTATTGCTGTAATGTTTACTGTATGTTTTGTTTTTCATATTCCTATGGTTGCAGTAAACATATATTATTATTATTATTATTATTATTACTCCGACTAATCGGTACTTTGCCCCTTTTTATAAAATTAATCATATCTCCTAGGAGATACCCTGAACGAAAAAATACCAAGAGGTAGCTTTTGTGGCTTATGTAATAAGCTTCATAACTGATGTATCAAAATTGGAAAAAGACAGTGGCGCACATATTTTTTCCCCAAATGAATTTTTACAGTTACCCCGTACGCACGCCACTGACGCAGTTGTAAGCAGATTTTCACTTGAAAATATGCACTTTCATAATACACTTTCAAGTTCCAAGTTTCATTAAAATCAATCCAGTGGTTTTGAAATTATTTATAAAAAATTAAAAAAAAAATTAAAATTCAACTCCCTGTATATTGGAAACTATGCGTTTCTGGGCCCATGTGCACAGGAACTTTTTTTCTTATTTTTTAGTAAGGAATTGCCCCACGAGCATTGGTGCATGTTTTTTGAAACAGCCTGTATAGCGTATATCTGATAAGTAAAAGACCGTTTAAACAATGTTAGCCTGTACTTAGGTGATGAAATTAAGCCCTTCGACCGTATCTTAATGCTATGAACATCAGTTCTGTGCGTTACCTTTCTATACAAGTATGTTGGGACTTTGCTGCTGCTCTCAGCGTGAAACGATTACACATATTAAGTCGCTTCGCTTCATTTAGTTTATGCGAGATATGTTCGAATTTTCGAATACCATACGCAAACCTCAGATAGGAATTTTGCAGTCTCCGTATCCGAATATAATGGCAACCGTCCAAGCATGGCGAATATAGTTCCGAGCAATAGGCAAACTGCGAGAGGACTAAGGTATTCCTAAGCATTAGCTTAACATCAGTCGGAAGATAAGTCCTTTGCGGGTACAGCAGACGCAGGTGGTTGTAGGCCCGCTGAAGGCAGGCACTAACATGCCGCTTATATCTAAACTTGTTATCCATTATCACACCCAAGTTTCGCAACTCATCCAAAAGTTCTAGAGGCTCCGTATTGATCATGATGCTCACATTTACCTTTAAGCGCTCTACAAGAATCTGACTCCCAAACAAAATAGCAGCCGACTTCTTCACATTTAGACACAGCGATTGACCATTGGACACTTTGTACAATGAATCCAGATCGAAATTTACCTTTCCCAGTGCATCCGAAAGCTCTGAGGCATTGAAGGAAATGTATATCTGAATGTCGTCAGTGTATATTTGTACTTTAGAATACTGAATGACCCTAGGGAAATTATTTACGTAAATAGCGAAAATCAGGGGCCCAAGGACCGATCCCTGCAGCACACCACTCTCCATGAGACGAGCATCCGACTCGCAGCTGCCAATTCTCACAATAAGGTAGTGTTCCCCCAAGTAATTTCTGATCAAGGCCAGAGCCTCCGAGCCCATCCCAACAGCTCTCAATATTTTCAGCAATATATTATAATTTATGGTGTGAAAGACCTTAGGAAAATTCAACAGCACCAGCAGTGTCAGCATACCCTGGTCCGTAGCCCGCAAAATGTCGTCTGTAACCCTGAGCAGTGCAGCGGCACAGCTATGATTAGCCCGGAACCCAGACTGAAAGTCAGATAAGATGTTCTTGTCACTCAAGTAAGTCCTAAGTTGCGAGTCCAGCACCCTTTCCAGCAGCTTTGATAATATGGGCAGTTGATTCAGATTCGTAGGATCCGCGACCTTCGGAAACGGCAGCCCGATAGCACATTTTCAAATTTTTGGAAAATAGCCTTTTAGAATACACGAGTTGATTATGTGTTATGAAGCCAACTATATACATACTACAAAGCTTAATCATAGTAATGCTCAATCCATCACGTCCTGTTGCATTGGTCTTGATCGCATTTAGGTGCCGGAGCACCGTCGGATCATCGACCAAACAAAACTGAAATTCTTTCCCACCACTAATCGCCCCGAAAAATGCACACCCATTGATGCTGCTCCCCATAGGATCCTGACTTAAGCTGTTATTCATAAAGTGATGAGCGACATTATGGGGATCCCTGAGAGCTTCAAGTAATGTTGTCTTTCTCTTGGTGCCTATATTTAGACGTTCCAGTTCTTTGTAAACAGTCTTTATATCCCCAGATTTAAATGTTTCAGATAGGTAGGCTTTCTTCTCGGTTCTGACTGTTACAGTTGCCGCATTCTGCAATCCCTTATAATAATCCCAGGTCGCTTGACACGGATCTTTTCTAAACCTTGCCTTTGCTCCGCCTCTAAATTTCATCAGTAGGCGGGTGTTATCTGAGATCCAAGGGCTGTAAGGCTTGGTTACACTGTATATTCTGATAGGTGCATGTTTGTCGTATAAATCTCACAGCGTATGATTAAAAAATAGCGACTTTTTCATCTATATCTGTGATATAATACATACATTCCATATTTGATGCACGCAAATCCTCCACAAACCCATCCACATCAAACGCTCTGAAATCTCTGCTCATAATGCAGATAGGCTCCAGCCTAGGCGTCTTGACATTCAGAATCGCATAGATGATGTCATGATCTGATATACCACAGGGCATAACCCCAGCATCCGTTATGATGGCTTCATTGGATGCCATAATGTGATCCAGCAAGGCATTACGTCGAGTAGGTTCCACTATCAGCTGACTCACACTCAGCTCGTCCAACCTCCGCTTATATGCTATTGTCTTTATGTCAGTTTCATTCAACAAGTTTATATTTATGTCACCAACTTATTAGACACACCGAGGGTACTGCAAACAGTACCCTCAAGCTCGTCCAAGAAGTCGTTATGATTCATGTCGTGGGCACGATACATAATGCACGACAAGAATTTGAGATTTTATGCCAAGTTTAACGCATAACTGCTCGACTTTGTCCGAGGTAGGTACAATCATATACTTTATTTCACTTCTCACGTAAATAGCTATTCCCGACCCCCGGCCACGATAGTCCCTGTTTATATAACGCGAATACTGTTCATTATGCTTTCAAAATTTGAGGAAAAATATTTATGGTTCTGGAAATACGTATTTTGTAAAATCTTGACTGTACGCGCTGTATACAACTGTATAATATTGATGAAAACATAGATAATTTCTTGAATATGAGGCCAAGGGGTCGTAGTTGATTTTAAAAAATATTTCAAACCCGAATGTGGCGACCTCCTTATCAGTAAATGTTTCCTACCCAAACTCGGTAAAAGTGGAAAACCTAATCTCCTGTGAAGAACTAGTATATAAATTGGATTACAATCAATGCATTTCCAAAGCTATCAAATCAGCTCCCCAAGCTTATATCACCTCAACGAGTTTAACATTTTAATTTCTAGTGGTGCAGATTCTGAAAACGATTTTTCTATATTGAGTTTTCCTTTTTATCTTCGCCACAAGAGAGATATTTCGGATTATTGATGTCGTCATGACAAGTGATACGTCCTACAAAGTATAATTCCAATATAAGCTAAAGCCCAGAGCGACGGTTCGAAGATGGCCCAATGTCCGTCTGCCGGAGAACTCGGATTTTATTGACAATAAAGCTAGAACAACGATCACATAAAAAGCCGGAATCGTGAAAAGTAAAATGAGGGGAAATATCCTCACTTGTTAAATTATTTAACATCTGGATCAAATAAAGCCGCAGTTTAATTCATATAATGGCAGTTAGTCCTTGTCAGGGATAATATGATTTATAGGCCTGGATTTAAGCACGTTTCTTAAAGCCGCCGTTAAAATACAATGGCTTAGAAGGAGACTGAAACCTCTGTACTCTATACTATCACTTTGAATTAGCAGAATTACAATTAAAGAGGGAATGGAATATTAACAAGTTTAATGAAAGTATACAAAAAGGTTCTAACGCCTTAAATTTTTTTCCGATACAAGCATCGAAGTTGGGTTAATAAGAAAAAAATTGAAATGTTCACCCTATCGTCGCAGTTTAAAGTTTTCTACGTTTAGATGTTACAATTATGGGCTGATAAGTAAAAAGTCTGGACGCAGCAAGTGCGTTATGGTAGTGAATTTTTATAAAAATATTTTTAAAAGCAAATATGTTTTTTTAAGAAAGCAGGCATCAAATTTGGTTACCAGTATAACCTATATAGTAGAAACAACGTACAATGTTTAATCAAAATAACTTTATTGCTTGAAAATGTACAAAAATTTCCGAAAGAAAACTTAAAGTGTTCCCGAAAAAACTGGCTTCTTGGTCAACCTTATAGGTTAATAGCAAATTGAGCTATTCAAATTTGAAGCATTTAAGGAAAATTCGCTACCATAACACACTTGCCTGCGTCCTGAATTTCTTTTCTTACAAAGATGTATTATATTTCGATGGAAAATGCAAAAATGCAATAACACAAGGCGTGGCCGATTAAAAAAAGAAAAGAAAATTTGAATCACCAACGACTTATGGGCCACCCTGTAATTGTAGAAATATATTTTTAGGATGTAGCTCAAGACACCCTATAGCTAATGTATACAATTTTTTTCGTATCTTGCATAATAACGGATAGATTGAGCTTTAATGATTTTTAACGAAAATTCGACAAAAATAATATACCATTAAACGATAAACTCTATAGCCAACACTACTGCCGAAGCATCAGAGAAAGGGTCTATTTGAAATAAATTTTCTGGAAATATTTTAGTAAAATGAAGGACAATGACGATTGAGACTAAGACTTCAGGCTTGGTAGAACATTCTTCTTGATACATTGTTTTTCCATAGCTTATATTGGTTTCAGGTTTATTGTCTAAATATTACCAATTTTGACGTTTTAAGACGCGACTGTTGTTTTGAGGAAAACCCAAATTTGTTTTTCGTTATATGCCTGTAACTTTTTGTCCTTTAACCTACAGAGCTAAATTTTGGTAGGTGACTTACCTATAGTAATATAAATCCGCGTACCAAATTTGGTGGCCGTCACTTTGTTATTTCCGGAGATATAATTTTTTTCGAAAGAAAACACAAAATTTTCCAGGAACACGTCGGCGGATTTTCCTGGGTAATGAACCTATCCAAGCCACTTGCAAAAGGAAGGTATTCACCAAATTTTATATAAATCGACCCATTCGTTTTTGAGTTATCGGTGTGATGCTATATATATATATATATATATATATATATATATATATATATATATATATATATATATATATATATATATATATATATATATATATATATATATATATATATATAGAAACGGATCCTGGTTATAGGTTCTAGGGGACCTAGTTCGCTCTCATTTGAAGACTTTTTTTTAAGAAAATTCCCTAAAATCACAAATATAGAATATTATGTTTAGGAAAATTCACTGGAATTTCACGTAACGACACCGATCATGACAACTGCAAATCAAGAACAATCATTGATCATGGACTATTGTTACTCTGTTGATGAAATATAATTTATTTTCTTATTCAAAATTATATAACCGGTCAACATAGAGGCGCCATCAGACCTATCAAATAGTATTATATAACTATATATGTCAAATTTTGAATATCTGATCTGGAGTTCATAGTGTCATTTCCAAGAACGTGACACATTTCCAGAACGGAACGTTTTTTTAAGTTGATTTCTTTATCCAAAATTTTGACATTATCAAAATCTATGTTATGACCCAATGCTGAGGCATGATGTGCCAATGCACATCTGTATATATATATATATATATATATATATATATATATATATATATATATATATATATATATATATATATATATATATATATATATATATATATTGTTATGTTCTACGAGGTTCTGGATTTGTTTACTAACAAAACACAGCTTTCCAAACTACTAATTTATTATTACCAATTATTTTCCAACACCAGTGTCAACTAAAATATAACTCTTCTCTATTATTAAATATCCATAGAACTATATTCCACTATCGCCTTCTATGATCGCTTTCTATAGACCAACACTTACTGTTAACTCGCTTTATACTCTATGATCACTTTCACACCACCTTATTCAATACTGAACTAACTTACCCTGCGCCCCGCTCGTCTATTTATATCTGTCTATAGAGATTCTAGACGTTCTACACTACTCTACACCTGTCACTTCTGGTCTATTCTAGAAATGTCATTCCAGAGTGTTCGCTGTGACAATATATATATATATATATATATATATATATATATATATATATATATATATATATATATATATATATATATATATATATATATATATATATATATATATATATATATATGGATATATATATATATATATATAAACATATAAAGTCTGAAACTAACCTCGGATTTGGATTCCAGGGGTCCTAGTTCGCGCTCATTCGAAGAAATTCTCACAAAATTCAAAAATGGCGATCTCCTCATTAGTAAATTTTTTTAAGAACATTGTTTTTTTTTAAGATAATTCACTAATAGCAATAACAATAATAACAATACCCATCCAATAAGATACAAACTAAACCTTTATACAAAACTTAAACCTGCTGGCAACTGAAGAATGTGTGTTAGTAGATGAAATCACCTCGTACAATGATTCTTATCCGCCAAACTTATATAAACTATACACGATTAGCTGACTTGATTCCAGTTATCTAAGTCCGTTTTTTTTTTCTGTCTACCGAAATTGGCGTTATTCGCCAACGTGTTTCTTTTGTTCTCGAGATAAACCTAATAAAACAGATAAGTAGAATTTATATAAGTGGAGTCTATTTATCTTAAAAAAAGAGGAATGGCACTTCGTGATCATCGAGGCTGAGGGTTGTATCAATTCAGACGGAATCTGTGTCACGTGGAACGTTATAAATTAGCAGATTTTGTTCCTTTTGTGGCTACAATCGATACACGCTGAAATATGTGTTTCTAACACGAAACCATAGGAGCCGGAGAACAAATAATTGTGAGAGGCCTACTCATTTATAACAAAAATCATCACGTGCCCGAAATACGCAGTAAAACATGTGGCCCTAAATATAAATAAAAGGTGTAGTAGCAGAGATTGCTTAACTTATAGCCAATCAAAACTCCGTCCAACAAGATACACTGTCTGACATTAAAGCAGGATCATCGCGTTAATGTGGATTTTACAGGTGATTGACTGGTAAGTGTATATATTTCACCTGCATATGGAGGTCACTCGGCAGGTAATTACAATTACATTAGTTTGGGACGCAGCAAGTGCGTTATGGTAGTGAATTTTTATTAAATGCTTCAAATTTGAGTAACTCAACTTTCTATAAACTTATAAAGTTGAATTTTGGTGTGTAGTAAGACCTTCCCGAAGAAAAACATACTCACTAAATTTTATTAAAATAACTTTGTAATTTTCAGAGAAAAACATTTTTTTCAAAAAAAAAAAAACTCCAAACTGGTATAACTCAATTGTCTATAAACCTAGATAGTTGAATTTGGGCAGGTAGTAAAACCTTACACAAAACAACATATAGACAAAATTTTATTGGAATATGTGAGTAATTATTGAAAAAAAATTTTTTTTCGAAAGAAAACTCAACATTTTTCGGGAAAACCTAGTCCGATTTTCCTAGCTAACGAACTCGTCCAAGCCATTAATAAAATAAAGGCACTTGCCGAGTTTCATCGAAATCGGTTAATTATTTTTTGAGTTATCGGTTGGATACCTATATATATATATATATATATATATATATATATATATATATATATATATATATATATTTATATATATATATATATATATATATATATATATATATTTATATATATATATATATATATATATATATATATATATATATATATATATATATATATATATATATATATAATATGAGTTTATATATATAATATGAGTTATAGAGGTCCTAGTTCGCGCTCACTTGAAAAAAATGTTGGTAGTCTCACCATACCTCTCTATTATTTTTAAATAAAAATTCAGTAATACAAGATACAAGGTTTCATTGAGTTGGCATATTCTTGTCTTCGTTCATAATTTCAGACCCACTATGTATAAAGAGGCAAAATTTAGTGTGTATATTTTGCTCAATAAGCTATATCGATTTCCTAATTTAGCGTAATCAAAATGCAGGTCAGGTCACAATAAAGTGGCCGAGTTGTTAAATCTCAAAAAGAACACGTATCGGAAATTTTTAAAATATGTTTACGATTTGGAAAGAGCATACAAAAAAAGTTCGTGACGCAACAAGAGCGTTATAGTAGGACATTTTCAAAACAATTGTACACTATCAGTAACTTACAAAAAGTTTTTCAGAAAAAAATTAATTATTTATAAATGGAATGTACAGGGTAATTCTTTATAATGTCGCCCCCCCTTTAACTTTGTTATTTGAAGTGTTCCAAAAAAATTGAAAGTATGGTTATGTAAGTGCTAAAAAATGCTTTTTTTCTATGTATAAAAAAATTTGAAAAATGATCATATACAGGGAAAACCAAAAAGTTCTTTTTTTCAATGGATCACCCTATATATGAATTTATTTTTCGATTCCTTGTAAAATTCTAGCCCTAATTTATATAACATACTGTATACTTAAAATGAATAGTTTTTGAAATATTCGCATTTGAAACGTTATCATCAAATATTTTATTAAACAGCTGTTACAAATCAAGAAGTCTTCGAATACCATGCTTTTAATTGAAAACAAATAACTGACAGTGACATTCTTCCAATATTGTTGTAGTTGTATTGTTTAGTTGTTTAATAAGTAAAAATGCCGTACTCAGACAGAGAAAGAAGAGTTATTTTAAGTTATTATATTAAAAATAATTTAAATTGTCGCGCTGCCACTAGAAATATGATAGAAGATAACCCCGGTATGCTTGTCCCAACTCGAAAAACGTTTCAAGAAACGTCAAATTTACAAAGGAGAAAAAGAACTGCTGTGAACGTAGATGAAAATGCAGAATTGAATATTTTACTTGCTATAGAAGAGAATCCAAACAATTCCATAAGAAACATTTCAAAGACATTACGAGCAACACAAGAAAATATTCAGCTAACTTCATACAGTAAAGTCCAAAGAATGTTAAGAAAATGGAATCTAAAGCCATATAAGATTAAACCCACTACAAAGCTTACCCAAATGCAAAAAGATGATCGGGTCGCATTTTGTCAACTGATTCTAGACAGAATAAACATAAATAACAATTTTTTGAAAACAGTTCTATGGACTGACGAGTCTACCTTTTCTAGTAGTGGCCTGTTTAACCGAAAAAATACCAGACGATAGGCAAGAGAGAATCTACATTCTTATAGGGAATTTAAGTTCCAAGGGCGACAATCCGTAAATGTGTGGTGTGGTATCTTGGGCGATCGAGTTATCGGTCCATATTTTTTTGATACTGTTTTAAATGGAGGCCGCTATTTAGATTTCTTGGAAAACGAGTTCGAAGAATATTTAGACGATTTGCATTTAAATATATTACAAAATATAATTTTTTAACAGAATGGAACACCCCCTCGCAACATTCGTGCTGTGCTTAGTTACCGAAATGAAAGGTTTCCTGAATGGATTGAAAGAAATGCGCCAATTAAATGGCCTGCAAACAGCTCCCATTTTACACCCATGGGTGCGTTTCTTTGGGGTTATATAAAAAAACCGTGTATACGACCACCAAATTGAAAATAAATTATTAATTTAAATACTTTCTTTAAATAAGAAAGTTAACGTCTACTTCCGGTATAACCGGAAGTCATATACTAATGTCAATGTTTTAAGTGAACTGGAAATTTTGAGAAACACAAGCGCGTGAATTTTCAGAATGTGCGTCATACTCCAGAGACGGTCAATGGAAAATATACGTGGGACACCGGTTTTTAGTCTATGAGAAATTGAATTAAAAGTATTTAAAATATTTTAATGAAAATTCGCTAATAGTTTGTACTTGCTGCGTATATACATTGAAGTAAATATCTTCCAATTACTTAAGTTCCAATCTGCTGATCAGTATTACCATTTACGTCTCAAATATTAGACGTCGTTTGAGAATTACGGGATTTGCTAATATGTTCCTTCAGGTAAGAAATAATATATTTGAGACCAAATGCATGGAAACCATCGCAATGATTTCAGATATATTTCAGAGCTGGTACCTGTCCTCCTGCAATTAAGTAAGTTAGAAGCGGAACTGATTAGATTTTCGGATTATCTTGTAGTAGTTATAATCAAACGCTGGATAGGTCCCATCCCTTGAATCCTTTGATCTGAGGAGTAATGCGATTTGTGACATTAACAACGAACCAGGAAGGGTCAAGCCTTACTCGATAATAAACTTGTCCAACTGTTAACTAGACACATCCTGTTATTTGTATTAGTAGAAATCAATAATAGTTCCAACTCCAGTTTGCACCGAATATTAATTGAAGTCTTCTAATCTGCGAGTTATGGTCTGTATCAATGGTTACAGGTGAATATAGTTACTTATGAAATGTCTAACTTTATATCGTATTCAATCAAAAAGAAATACTTGATTGGCACTTAAATAGAGCTTCTCTGCTACCTTGCATGTAGAGGCTGTCCCATTTTGATTGAAATTGCTGGGTATATGGGTTATAAGTAATGATAGAACCTTGCGATTCTCGCGATTCTCAGTTACTTTTTTGTGAAACGAAAGAAGCCACAAACAAAATTGTCATAGCCTTCTTAGTGTCCGCACTGCGGGGCGATAGAGAAAAAAAGGTTTGGTACGTCGTAAGTGCGTTATAGTAGCGAATTTTCATAACAATTGTGCATTATTATTATACGGTATAACAGGTGGTTGTTATTACACGGGGTTGTGGGTAGCTTTCACCGAAAAGAGAAGTACATGAGGGTAACAAATATAATCATAAACTTTAACAAGAACAAAGAAATAACAAGTAGTGTAAAATGTCTATATCGTTCGCTTGGCGCTACTTCACTGTCGCCCACTTAACAGTCGACCCCCCTGTATTCCCGCACCATGCCGGTTCGATGGGGATGAAACAACGGCCACGCCAAGGCATCGTGTTACAACGGCATATTAGTAAAGTTAATACTTTAAACTTACACAGACCTCGAAGATAGGTTTTACAGG
The DNA here is from genome assembly GCA_964006375.1 of Tillus elongatus. NCBI lineage: Eukaryota > Metazoa > Arthropoda > Insecta > Coleoptera > Cleridae > Tillus > Tillus elongatus. The sequence goes on from OZ023264.1 coordinate 189,505,186, forward strand.
TCCTAGTACGCGCACGTTTGAATAATTCTTTCGAAAGTGTTACCATCGATATCTCTCTACTACCAAAAAAATCTTGCGTTTCAACTTCTTTTGAGAAAAATGCCCAAAACTCAATTTTCAATGAAGCTAAAGAACTAAGTTTTGCTATATCTGTAGATAGTGTGAAGTCTCCTAAAATAAACTTGTATTACAAATTTCATTAAAGTTATACAGAAGATTTCCAGAAGGAAACTTAATTCATATGTAAAAAAGTAAAGTATCTGCCAAATTATGAACGTAGCAGTTTTTTCCCTTATTAGCTGCCAGTATGATTTCTTTTTAGTCAACCTAATCAAACCGGTTTTTCAATTTCAACAATAACAAAATTATAATTTCAGACTCAAAGGTGACAAACTTATTTAGGCGTTTTAAATGAGATCTTGTTCAAAACGTATGAAATTTGTGCACTTTGTTTCTCCAAATCTCAAAATCAAACATAAAAAAAACATACATTCATCGAGCTGGATTCAATCGTGCTACCTTCTGCTTGTGAGGCAAGCGCGATTCCTTTCGGCCATCTAGGCATGCGGAAACTGACGTTTTGTTTAGATGATCCATTAGATCTACTTCATTCTTGGGATACTATATTAAAAATATACGTACGCCATATTTATGATTTGAAAACTTTTGTAACTTTCATGAAATTTGTAACACAATTTTTTTAAAGAGACATGCAGTACTTTCATATATTTCTACAAAACTATAATTTTCTAGCTCCATAGAAAATAGAAACGTATTCAAACAATCGCTAACTGGGACCTCAAAAACCGGACTCCCAAGTTTATTTAACTTTAAGAATTAGTTTGACTAATATACCTCACTAATACTGTACAATTCTTATGAAAATTGACTACTATAATGCACTTGCTGCGTCCAGAAATATTTGATTTTTAAGCTGCTTGTAATATCCTAGTTGAGAAGAATATTTTGGTAGGGTTTGTTTCGCAGTGACATCATATATATATATATATATATATATATATATATATATATATATATATATATATATATATATATATATATATATATATATATATATAGGGTCCAAAACTGACCCCTGAAATGGGTTACAAAGGCCCTAAGGCGTTTGATAAAATATTAAAGAATTCCAAAGTCGTTACCGCCCTACTTAAAAAAGTTATCCAGGAAAAGTCGCTAAAAACTAAATGTGCTGCTTGCTTTTACAAAATGAATAATTTTCGTCGAGCACCATTAAGCCTTATTAATTTTTTATATAGGTCAAAAGTAACTAGTTTTGTTTGAATATATATATATATATATATATATATATATATATATATATATATATATATATATATATATATATATATATATATATATAGCTGTGTGTATAGTTTAATTACTAAAATGGATCAAATTCTAAAAGAGAAAACTTAATGTGTAGTAAAATTATCTAGCCGAAAAAGCCCCGTTAAACCGTTTTTTAATATAAGGCGAAAAAATGTTTTGTTGTTCATTTTTCTTGAAACTAAACTAAACAAGTGCGTTATGGAAGTGAATTTTCATAAAAATATTTTTAATTACAAATATATCGCTCTAATGCGAGCAGGCATTAATTTGGTTACCGGTATAACCTATATAGTAGGAACAATGTACCATATTTTATCAAAACAATTATTTGAAGATGTACAAAAATTTTCCGAAAATAAACTTTAAATGTTTCTGAGAAAACTGGTCTCCTGGCCAATTAACCTTAGGTTAATAGAAAATTGAGTTATTGAAATTTGAAACATTTAATGAAAATTCGCAACAAAAACGCCCTTGCTGCGTTCATACAAAAATTTTCCGAAAATAAAGTTAAATGTTGGTTTCCTAACCAACAAAACTTACGTTAATAGCAAATTGAGTTATTGAAATTTGAAGGATTCAATGAAAATTTGCTACCAAAACGCACTTACTGCGTCCATATTTTTTCTTACAAACATGCATCATATTTCGATAAAAAATGCTAAAATGCAGTAACGATTTTGTTCTGCGAAAATTAGCTGAAAATTAGCTAAAGACCGTTAAACCATAAACTTCACTAAACCTACAACGAAAGCATCAACTTACCTAAACCGACAGCCAAAGCATCAGAGAAAGGGTCTATTTGAAATGAATTTTCTGTAAATATTTTAGTAAAATGAAAGGCAATGACGGTTGAATCTGTAACTTAAGGGTTCGAGAACACTCTCCTTGCAACATTTTCTTTTCACAATCCGTATTTGTTTTACGTTCTTTGCCTAAACATTGCCAATTTTGACGTTTTAAATTGCGAGTTTGACGTTTTAAATTGCGGATTTGACGTTTTGAGGAAAACTACAAAATTTGTTGCTTTAGCTGCCCGTAACTTTTTTGTCCTTAAACTTAGAATTTTGGTACATGATTCACCCTTTATAATAAAAATACGCGTACCAAATTTGGTTGCGTCACTTGGTTATTTCCGGAAGTATGAATGAAGTATGAAGCATGAAAGAAAACACAAATTTTTCCGGGAAAACCTGGTCCGATTTTCCTGGCTAAGGAACCTGTCCAAGCCACTTGCAAAAGGACCCAAAGGACCTCACCAAATTTGATAAAGATCGGTCTATTATTTGTTGAGTTATCGATACGATATATATATATATATATATATATATATATATATATATATATATATATATATATATATATATATATATATATATATATATATATATATATATATATATATATATATATATATATATAGAGAGAGAGAGAGAGAGAGAGAGAGAGAAATTCGCTAAAAAAGAAAATTTCACCAACGACTTATGGGCCGCCCTGTAGTTGTAGATATATTTTTTTAGGATGTAGCTCAAGACACCCTATAATTAATGTATACAAATTTTTTCGTTTCTTGCATACCGACGGATATATTGAGCTTTAAAGAGTGTTTACGAAAATTCGACAAAAATGATATACCATTAACCGATATACTCTATAGCCAACACTACTGCCAAAGCATCAGAAAAAGGGTCTATTTGAAATGAATTTTCTGGGAATATTTTAGTAAAATGAAGGACAATGATGATTGAAACTAAGACTTCAGGCTTTGTAAAACATTATTCTTGAGACATTTTCCTTCCATAGCTCATTATAGTTTCAGGTTCATTGCCTAAATATTACCAATTTTGACGTTTAAAATCGCGATTTTTGACGTTTTGAGGAAAAACCAAATTTATTTTTCTTTAAATGCCTGTAACTTTTTTTATCCTTTTACCTACAGAGCTAAATTTTGGTAGGTGACTTACCTATAATAATATAAATATATATATAAATATATATTGCCCTTACTTTGTTAGTTCCGGAGATATAATTTTTTTTAAAAGAAAACACAAAATTTTCCGGGAAAACCTCAGCGAATTTTCCTGACTAACGAACTTATCCAAGCCACTTGCGAAAGGAAGGTACTATCAAAATCGGTCCATTATTTTTTTAGTTATAGGTGTGACACATAAATATGTAAATATATATATATATATATATATATATATATATATATATATATATATATATATATATATATATATATATATATATATATATATATATATATATATATATACATATAAAGTCTGAAAGCGACCTCGGATTTGGGTTCCAGGGGTTCTAAATAGCGCTCATTTGAAGAAATTTTTTCAAAATTCAAAAGTCGGGATTTCCTGAATTTTTTTAAGAAAATTCACTAATAGGTGTGTCACTTGATTTAAGAAAGAATATTTATAAAGAGTTAACAAACAAGATAACTGTCAAATTGGTAGGGTGTCTCTGTGAAACAAGAAAATAACTTATATGTTAGGCAACTGCCTACGCAAAAATCCATATGCCTCTTCGCTGTATGTTTTACCTGTATTTTATATGATATTGATTTCTGAAGTGTCAAAAACACGTTCGATCTGATCTTAGAGTGCCCAGGAAACTAATTAACCAAAAACCGACAGGCACTAGTTGGTTATTAGTGAAAGCCTGATTCTGATAAGGGTTTATTAGACGTTCACTAGACCTTAGAGAATATTGGTTGTTTTATACTAATTTGAAAGCGGAGCCAAAAAATCTCACTATAGTCAATTCTCTTACGCTAATGACTTATTACATTTTGTTGATTATCGATGTAATTAAGGTAAGTTTAGAAATTTTATTTTCTACTTTAAAGTGAGCCATTTAGTGGTGGCTAATAGTGGTTGCAGCAACATGGGTGAACAAAGGGAAAAAATAGCATGATTTAAAATAGTATTGCAGTAGATTTTATGATACAATTAACTTGCGTCGTTAAAATTACCTCAAATTAATGGAATATTTGATCTCTGCTCATAATTTTGTGACAAAAGTTGATATCAGTAAGTTCAAGTGTTTAAAAGCAATACACGTTCCTGACTTACAAAAACAAATTGAGAAAAAACTTGACCGACTTCAAAATTGGCTCCAAAAACGAAAAATAACTGAATTACAGGTTTAATCCGAAATACAAAAATTAACTTAAATGAAATTTTATTATATGCGACCTACTTATCTGCTTGAAGTCAATTAGGTAGTAGGTAGATAGGTTAGATCCAGTCCCGCCACATCGCAAGTTTCTCCGCGCACGTAACTGGATGCGTTACCGTGTGTTGGTCTTTGATTATTAACAATATATTTAGATATTTGATTATAATTATAATCCGTTATTAACTAATCTGTTAACGTCACTAAGTATCATTGTGTTTCGGGCTTGGTATGGACTTCAAATAGATAAGTAGGTAGGACATATTATATTTATTTTAAATTAGTTTTTCTCTTTTGAATCAAACCTGCAATACAGTTATTTTTCGCTTTCTATAGTCTATTTCGAAGTCTGTTTAATTATTCTCTTAAGGTATGTTTACATTTCCATTTAAATATATATGTTCGTAGTATTGTATTAAAAAACTGCTACAATACAAAGTTTCATATTACAGTACAACTTTCAGTTACATAGATTATAAGTTGATTTCCCTCGATTTTCCTGAGATCCCATCATCAGATTTTGACCTGGTGAGCATGGGAGCACCTAGGAGGTATACCCTTTCAAATAAAATATTTGTCCACAGTTGCCAAAAAAGCGGTGAACATACATAAAAAAAAACTTTTGAGGATTTCCATCGATATCCCTGAGATCCTACCATCAGATCCTGACTTGGTGAAAACGGGACCACCTCAGAAGTACACCCTTTCAAACAAAAATAGCCTGTGAAAAGAGCTTTCCAATGATGTACAACATGCTTGAATTCACTACTTTAGCGCACTTGCTGAGTACCGAAATGTTTTATTTATAGTATACATTCGCATGATAAAATTAAGCGCTTTTGGACGCAAAATTTCTAACTTTTTGAGAAAAATAATATGGACAGACGAATCCAAGTTTTCGAGAGAAAGCATTATCAACAGAAGGAATCTACATTTTTGGGCCGGTCAAAATTCACGCATGGTCAAGCAGAGGGGCTTTCAAGAAAAGTTTAGTTTTAATCTTTTTTGCCTCTTAAAAGACAACCAAATAGGATTTTTCATTTACAATGAGTCATTAAATAGAAATCAATACCTCCACATTTTAAGGACAGTAGTATCAAATTTTTTGGAAAATTTAACATTAGAAGATTTCCGTACTTCTTCGTTCCAGTTGTATGAAGCACCCGCACATTGCACGCAAGAGGTAACACATTACCTATTTCAGGTATTTGATGACCACTGGTTTAGACGTTTGGGCCCATTGGATTGCCCTGCAAGTTTCCCCGACCTTATACCCCTCGATTTCTACCTTTGGGGTACTTTAAAACAAAATGTATACCAGACACCGGTGAACACTAAAGAGGAGCTACGTCAACGTGTGACCAATTGCATTGACCAACTAGATGCTACTAAAATACATAAAGCAACAACTGATGGCATACATCGCCGGATTTTGAAGTGCTTAGAAGTTAATAGGGGATACTCAGTGAGTGGTGGACGTGCCGCCACCTAGTTGCGGAACCAAGTAGTATGTTGTCACGCCAGCTCCAAATAACACAAAGTGTTAAAAAAAAAAAGAGACTGTATACAACTAACTAACAATTTATAAAATTGTCAGCTCTGGCCCATTTCGACTCCAATATAGGGACAAAGTATATAAGACTAGATGCATTCTCGCAACAGTTAGAACCGTAGACCGGTTTCGCTCTCATTAGAGCTCTTCAGTACGGCATACTAATTGTAGCAAAAATGCACCAAAAGTAATACGGCTATAGTATAGCCAGCCTTAAAGTACTCAGTGAGTGGTGGACGTGCCGCCACCTAGTTGCGGAACCAAGTAGTATGTAATTTTGTCCATGAAGAATAAATAGTGTCATCAAAACTTCATTTGAGTAATTATTTCGCTCCATATTCAACTTCTTTTCAAATAAATATTAAGTGGAAATTCGCAAATGAATCTTAAAACTTCGGCGTCTGTCAAACACAGTAAACAATTAGGCCATTGTCGAATCAGATGGTGTTGCATGACCAACTAATACAAATTATGTAAAGATGATGTGTTTTTCATTAATTATTGCGATTATTTCAAAAACTTGACGAGCTAGGTATATCACTATTGTACATCAACTTAGAGGAAATTTAATTGCCTTTCATAATTTTAAATAATATACTAGTGTCCTATTTGAAAAAATTAAGTTTTGTGTGTCACGTTAAAATCATTAATTTTAAATCGCCCGCTATAACAGGAAATGAACTTATTTAGGTAACTATTAAATACCAGGCTTTTCCAAACTGTCTGCTAAATTTCAGCCTTCTATGGGCTCAAATAGCAGCTAAATTAAAAATTCAGTGGGACCATTTTTCTGAGAAAAATAAATAAATAAATAATATCTCGAAAACCGATGTAGATAGGTATAGGAAGCTATCTAGAAAAAATAATCATAAGGTAATTACAATTATAAAAAAAGAATAATATGCAGGCTGTCCCATTAAAAATAAGAAAGTTGTTACTACTTTTCAGTAGAAGCGGCAACACGGCCAACATGAAAATATTTTAGAAAGGCAGGTCGTGCCTATTTATGGTAGCATCCAAATTTTCAGATTAATACTATGTCCCGTTTTCCATAAACGTCTAACCTACCATCGACCATCAATGACCCTATATATATATATATATATATATATATATATATATATATATATATATATATATATATATATATATATATATATGTTTTAACTGACCATGGAAAGGAAATGGGTTCCAGAGGACCTAATTCGCGCTCATTTGAAAAAATCTCACCATCGATACCTCTTTATTAGTGAATTTTCTTAATGAAAATTCACTACAAAGAGACTTATTTATTTTAATTAAAGACTAAGCAGTACTCACTTGCTCTCCGTTTCTGGAATCGCAATATAAAGCAAAAATTGTAAACATAGTCTCGTTGTACCCACACAATATCCAAGGAACCTTGTAGACAAATTAACTTTATCCGCAAATGTTAATCTCAAGAAAGTTTCGGAGGTCACCACACATTACAAAGAGAAGCAAGTGGTGGTCCGCCCAAGCCATCAAGCTTTATCCTCGTTCTGACAGACGGCCGATATTGCACTTTGTTATTTCCACCTCAGCGGATGGTGACGGTCACGAACTGCTCTCTCTCTCTCTTTCTCCTCTCCCAATTTCTCTCTTACCCTTTACAGCATTTCTATACTTCGTGCTGTGTCCCTTCTGCACGACCTAACACAGCTTCAGTGAGTCTCTCAATACTCAACTACAAAAGTTCGATTCCGATAGATGTCCACAATCCTATATTTCAATAGGTGAAATTTTTTAAGGAAAATATTCGAATTGGAGTAGGCGTAAAAAGATTTGACTGTGGAGTTTACAAAGGAACGTATTTAGTTTTAATGATGTCTTAACTGGCTTCCTCCTCTTTTACGTGCCTTTACCTTAAAGTTGGCTCCTAATAAGTTTTGGGGAAAGTCCCGTAGCTCGTGTATACAGTCTTGTACGTTGATGGAATCGCAAACTACTTCAAATACTTTTTATGTGGTTTTGTGTGCAGCGTTAGCTCTTTTCATTTTGTTGAAGTTTCCGAAATTTTAGTGAATTTTCATTAAGAAACTTCACTAATAGACAAGTATCGATGGTCAGACTTTTGGAAATCTCCGTTATTATTAGAGACAGGGAGGCGGTTAAATTAGCAATGTTTTGTAAAATTTTATGCTCGTTCCAAATGTGACTTGTTATTTACCCTGCCTCTTTTCGTTTTCGAGTTATTTTGAAAAAAACAAGATTTGCCGATTTTTTTCTTCATTATCTAAGTAGGCGTTGACATGTCTAAGACTTGCACATTATCGGAACACTTTTTACAGAGTAATCTTTTCGTGCTATTCTCAACTTTGGATTGTCATTTTTTTTGGGCTACAGGTATCAACGTTTGTTTTTGTTATGACAGCCATATTGGATTTTTTGCTCATGTGTGCCCCTGAAAAAAGCTTTTCAATAGTGTACAACATGCTTGAGATATCTTGTAATTGCACTGACAATTTTGAGGAAAACCGTTTTGAGGAAAGTAGGCTATGAAATCTAATACCAGAAAACAAATGACCAAAAAAAAAGTATTAAAAAAGCAGTAGGCCATGGAGTATAACAATAGACTTCAACTTTTAACATAATTTTTCGTAATGATTCACGATAAAAAATATTGTGATTTAATTTACAATACTTAATTAGGTAATAATGCTAGGCAATATTATGTAAAACAATTTAATAACGAAACCCGGCATTAACAAAAAGAAACCTAAACTCCACAAAACAACACAATTAGAAACGGAACCGCAACAAATAATAAAATAGAAAGTTAAAAATACACTAAATAGAAAATTGTTCAATATGGCCACCGTTTTGTTCAATGCACTTTATACACCTTTTTGAAACATGCCTGCAAACTCTGGTGAGAGTGTTTTGGTTCGTAATTCATTGATATTTTGTGGTGGATTGAATTTATGCACATCATTCTTCAGAGCACTCCAAAAATAAAAATCCATGGGTGTTATATCAGGACTTCGAGCACACCAATGAACCGGCCCATTGTTACAAATGACACGATTATTAAAATTTTGGCACAAAAATTCTTTGACGATCCTAGCATTGTTCAATATGACCACCGTTTTGTTCAATGCACTTTATACGCCTTTTTGAAACATGCCTGCAAACTCTGGTGAGAGTGTTTTGGTTAATGTCATTTATAGCTTCCGTGATTCTGATTCGTAATTCATTCATATTTTGTGGTGGATCGAATTTATACACATCATTCTTCAGAGTACCCAAAAATCCACGGGTGTTATATCAGGACTTCGAGCACACCAATGAGCCGGCCCATTCTTACCAATGACACGATTATTAAAATTTTGGTACAAAAATTCTTTGACGATCCTAGCATTGTGAGCTGGACAACCCTCTTGTTGGTACCAAATATCGTCTAAATTATCACGAACTCTTCAAATTGCGGTGGATCTAACTTATATACATTATTCTTCAGAGTACCCCAAAAATAAAAATCCATGGGTGTTATATCAGGAATTTGAGCACACCAATGACTTCATCCATTGTTACAAATGACACGAGTATTAAAATTTTGGTATAAAAATTCTTTGACGATCTTAGTATTGTGAGCGGGACAACCGTCTTTTTGGAACCAAGTCTCGTCTAAATTATCATGAACTCTTGTAATTGTTGGTAAGATATCATTTATCAATATAATAAGATACCTTTCCCCAGTTAAATTATTTTAGAAAAAGAACGGACCAGCAATGAAGTTACCTGAATTTTTTAGAAATTAACTGTCTAATCTAATCTTTCAAAATAACTCGAAAACGAAAAGAGGGAGGGCAAAACAGAAGCAAAATTTGGAACGAGCATTAAATTCTTCAAAACATTTCTAATCTGATCGTCTCCCTATCTCTAATAATAACGGAGATAGTAATACATTCCGATCCAGTTTGGGATGCACTGTATATATAGTAATATAAAAAGTAAAACCTATTGAGGTAGATTATATATATATACATGTATCCAACTCAAAAAAAAAACTTGACCAAACAAATACAAATTTGGAATTCCCCTTCATCTTGTTAATAGCTTGAATCAGTTCGTTAGACAGTTTTGACACTCAATTACTTTTAGAAAGAAATGCAGTGAACTGACTGAAAACGCAATATCTTTTAAATTACTGGAAGTGTTAAACTAAAACTTCAAAGGCGCGTAGACATATTATCAATGGTTCTATCTACCAAATTTGAACTTATTCGGTTCAATAAATCTTGAGTATTAACTCATTAAAAAATAAATAATCTACGATTTGACCTGAAATTACCTCTCAATGGATGCCTATAATGTTAGACAAGGTCAGACAGATAAATCAGAGCTCCGCAGATAATGAAAACAAAATCTCCAAATTAAGCTTTAAAAGGATGCGCTACGAGAATAAACAATCAGCGTGGTTGCCATTTGCGACAACTCTAATCTGAATATGAAAAATGTTAATAAATAAAAACTTCAATGAAAGTGATTCAATTTGTTTAAAAGCAATCTAGGACTACGTTTTATACCATGACAATAGGAATCTTAATATTTATCCATAAGTATATAGGAATCTTAATATTTATACATAAATATAAATATTAAGATTCCTATTTTCATGGTATTTAAAAGCCATCCCCCTCCACTAGTTTAATCTGACAACACCACTATTTGTCATTTGTTAACTGACAGGAGAAACGAGAGAAACGTGCGCGTTCTAAGCATAACCTGGAAACTAACAGACTTCATTAACAAAGAAGAAGAAGAGGTGGAGTAGAACCTTGAAATCGCTCCGCTAATACCTTAAAATCTTACAATATAAAATAACGACCTATATTCTAAGGTTATTATAAGCATGAGTAGGTAAAGAATAATCCAACTTTGAATTTTAACCTAACATTAACATATGCATTCGGCCGTCGACTGTAGTATAATATTATGATTTTAACATCCAATCAGACAAGTAAGAAAGTACCATTAGCCACTAGCAAAAAAAGGGTAATTCCCAAATTTGGTCCAAATCAGTGAAGTATTTTTTGAGTTATCGGTTGTATAGATATCTATGTATGTATATATATATATATATATATATATATATATATATATATATATATATATATATATATATATATATATATATATATATATATAATGTGCCCGAAATTGGTGATTCATGTATTGTGATCTCCGATTAGATGAGGATCGCAGACTCATGGAGGGTTTTGTCTCTGTGGATCCCCAATAAATATTAGACTGGGGAAGTAGAAATTTTGTACAATAAACTACACCAAATCTCAGTCTTGCTTTCTATGTCATAAGAGATACACCAGCCCTAGACCCATCACAATGAGCAACCAAGTTATTCAAAGTAGTAAGTCCTTTTCACTTGTTGACATTTCTGTGGATCGAAATCTCAATTGGCCAAAATGTTACATCAATTGCAGAAGCGGCTGATAAGAAATTACGTTTCCTCTTCTGGGCTCGCAAATACTTTTTACCAGCTAATCTCTATAACCTATATACGTCGCAAATAAGTCCAAACCTCGAATACTGCCCCCACATCTGGGGTTCCGCTGCCGCTTCTACACTCGCTATCCTGGACTCCACTCATAATAAACGTTCCGTGTCTGGTGACCTGGACAGTAAAAGGGTGCGTTCGTTCTGTTCCCCTGGTAGATCTGTTGAGGGCAGCAGGTGGAGGAAATATGGAAGAGAGCTCCTCCGAGCAGTGCCCGTGCATGTATCTATAAAAATATTTTATTATAACTTTTTTTTCTTATAACATAGAAATCTAAATTTTTGTGTGTAGTTTCCTTTTTATATCGTAAACCTATCTACCAAATTTGGTTATCTCAGCTTTTTTATTTTTTAAGATAAAATTTTTTTTCGACTGAAAACTCAAAATTTTTCCGCGAAACCTCGTCGAATTTTCCTGATTATCGAACTTATCCAAGTCACTTACAAAAGGTACATGCCAAATTTTATCCAAATCGGCCGATTAGTTTTTGAGTTATCGGTGTGATACATATATATATATATATATATATATATATATATATATATATATATATATATATATATATATACATATATATATATATATATATATATATATATATATATATATATATATATATATATATATATATATATATAAACATATAAAAATTGAAACTGACACCGGATATGGGTTCTAGTGGTCCTAGTTCGCGCTCATTTGAAAAATTTTTTTCAAAATTAAAAAGTCGGGATCTCTCCATTAGTGATTTTTTTCTACGAAAATTCACTAAAAGAGAGAGAGAGAGGTCACCAACGGCACGTCGGTGGGCAAGGAATAGCAGCCTTTGGGTAAGGGTAGGGTCCCCGATAAAACGTATAGCTCTCTTTGGAATGGAGTCCAGGATAGCGAGTGTAGAAGCGGCAGCGGCACCCCAGATGTGGGAGCAGTATTCGAGGTTTGGCCTTATTTGTGAAGTATATAAGATATAGAGATTAGCTGGTGAAAAGTATTTGCGCGCCCAGAAGAGGAAACCTAATTTCTTAGCAGCCGCTTCTGCAATTGATGTGACACGTTGGTGCCAATTGAGGTTTCGATCCACAGAAATGCCAACAAGTAAAAATGACCAATTACTTTGAATAACTTGGTTGTTCATTGTGATGGGTCTAGGGCTGGTATATCTCGTATGAGATAGAAAGCAAGACTGAGATTTGGTGGAGTTGAATTGTAGAAGATTTCTACTTCCCCAGTCTAATATTTGTTAGAGATCCACAGAGACAGAACCCTCAATGAGTCTCCGATCCTCATCTAATTGGGCTAAAGAGAATATTGTATATTTGAGTGGAGGGTGCTGTCGTCCGCGTAACTGTACTAAGTTGGATTTGCTAGAGAGAAGGTCATTGATGTGGAGAAGAAACATAGTAGGGGCTAAAGCTGAACCTTGAGCGACTCCTGCATTAATTGGATACAGTTTAGAGGAATGGCCGTCCACAACAACAGATATCCTCCGGTTGGAGAGGAAATTTGCTGTCCAGGTACAGAGTTTTGGTGGTAGGCCATAGGTCGGAAGTTTGATAAGCAGCGCTGCGTGCCGGACTTGGTCGAATGCTTTAGATATGTCTAGAGCGACAATCTGTAGTGTAGTTCCATAGACTTGTTCCAAGAGTGGGTGACAAAGTAAAGGAGGTCGGCAGTTGATCTGCGCTGATGGAATCCATACTGCCTGTCGTGGGTTAGACTGTGTTTTTTAAGACGTTTTGGTAATTCGGTGTTTATATACTTTTCCACCATCCGTCATCATTTTCATCCATGAAAACAACTCATCTAGTTTTACAGCAATTAGTAATAATGTATAAATTTTAGATTTGTTTGTAATTGCCTACACTCTTAATAAAATAGAGTTGACCTGTTTTTGCACCGAGCTGTCCAATTATACTCTCTAGCCTACTCAACAAAATTTTAATTAGCATACTTGAATAACTTTATGCAAATTAATACGTAGAACCGAATGCGTAAATTATTATTCTAGAATTCATATAGCTGAAGACCTTTCTTATGTTAAGTTCAGTTAGAGACTGATACAAAGTAAAATCTGTCGGTGCAATTTGGCTACTTGAACAAATCAAATCCAAGAAACAAAAGCAAGAGCAACAATCAAGCTTGCTAATGTTAGCTTAGGACCATTAGGATCACGGAAGAGGAGGCAGCAGACAAAGAAGGAATTAATTACTTCTGGTTCAAGTGTCGGCGTGGCTAAAAAGCACCAGAGAATGTTAGTTACACCGCGGAGTCATGTCCTGAATATTTATAAAGCATTTCGTCGTCGACACGTTCAGCAAGTAAGTCAAGATCGTGAGCCGGAGCGTCTACAGCAGCCCCAACAGGGTCATGTAATAACCCTATGACATGTCCGAGCTCCCCGACTCGCCATTCTGGAATTTATATTGCATATTCAAAAATATTACAAATATCTCCTTTCTCTTAGTATATATAGAATTTATTCTTAAGTTGGATAGGAATTTACATGGAAACCGCCTGGTACTTGGTGACGCAGCGCTAAAGCTAAAAATATCTCTGGAATCAGAATTATTCTGCTGCCCGAAATGTCTGATTCACGCTAATGTTGTTCTGCGTCTTCTAGAACGCACTTTTCTGATAGATTATTCAAAATATATTAACTCTCATTCTACAGGAATCTATTTTTATATAGTTTCGTGAGTAAAAAAGTCTGGACGCAGCAAATACGTTATGGTAGCGAATTTTCGTAAACATGTTTTTATTGGACAATGTGTCTTGTCTTTACAAAAAGGACATTTGGTTGACAGTAAAACCTACATAGTACTAACAATGTAAAAACCACAAATATTTTCTTAAAATAAATCTTAAAAGTTCCAGAAAAACTGGTCCGATTTTCCTGGACAACTAACCTCTTTAATCTATTTACACACCTGACAAAACATAATTATCCACAAAAAGCTTTAGGACCAAAATTGAAAAGAAAGTTATGAAAATTTCTTTTATAAAAATTCACCATCTTCTTTTACATAAATTGCCTTCAGTAATTACATTAAATTATATTTTTTACAAAAATTCGACATTTCTTTTACAATAACTTACTAAATTTATTATTCATTTCCAACATATCAGAAAACTCTTACAAAAAATGATTTCTACGGAAACACTAAAAACATTTCAGCAAAAACATTTTAAATTCAGACACTATTTTAGAGTGCCTGTATACGGCAGTTCGATTTTTTCGACGAGTAATACAAACAAAAAGCTCTCTGCATGCGTCATTTCAATAGGGCTCCTATGAGAGATCTGTCTGAGGCCTAGGGTTGAACACACTAAGACCTCACAGACGATCTCCGGCGAGATTTGGGGAGTAGGCAGATTGGGGCCCCGTAAGCGAACTACAACAACCCAACCCACCCTTGTCCACCACTCTAAGGAGTAGGCAGATTGAGGCCTTAGAGTGTCCTTACATATTTCCTTTACCCACCTTTGTCGACCACTCTAAGGAGTAGGCAGATTGAGGCCTTAGAGTGTCTTTACATATGTCCTTTACCCACCTTTGTCCACCACTCTAAGGACTAGGCAGATTG
Source organism: Tillus elongatus (assembly GCA_964006375.1). NCBI lineage: Eukaryota > Metazoa > Arthropoda > Insecta > Coleoptera > Cleridae > Tillus > Tillus elongatus. Next base: position 189,520,400 of record OZ023264.1, read on the forward strand.
AAGCCTTAGAGTGTCCTTACATATTTCCTTTATCTCTTGAAAATGGCTCCAAACGGAGTTGAAACGTTGAGTTTCCATAAATTCTGGACGCGGTTCAACCCGAGAACCAATTATGTCTCATATATACATATATATATATATATATATATATATATATATATATATATATATATATATATATATATAATTATATATATATATATATATATATATATATATATATATATATATATATATATATATACACGCTTTCATAAGCGTCAAGAATAGTTTGATGTCTAACATTTTTGACAAGTTTCAAATTTTCCTTGTCAATCTGGTGATTATTATCCCATATATGTTATGCCACACATGATTTGTCTACGGTACCACATCGTAAATGTGCGAGATGTTAACGAAATCTGGTGGCTACGTTTCTCTTGGCTTGACCCACGTATTTACGATTAGAATCTTTTTAATCTATCTCATAAATACCCGACATTCCAGTGGCTTTGTCTTCGTCTTTCGAAACAATGTTGTAAATGGTTGTTTAAATGGGCTCCTTATTAAAAAAGTACGTCCCCTGACTTGGTGGATAATTAAAATGGGACATATGATAATATGAAGTTTTTTTCGTGAAATGACCTTTCATCTGTCGCAATTTGATGGTGAGCAAATAAATCACCCTGTATACATAAAGTATGAAACAGTCTTCTATTACTATAGTTCAAAGCTCATGATTAAGACAACGCCCAGAAAGAACACAAAAGTTTATCAATTATTTAAGATGGCATAAATAAAAAGGCCAGTAGAATTTTCAGTGGAGACTGAGATAAAAGGATCGGTTGGAATATAAGTCGATTATAGCACTTTATTCTTAGTCCATTCTCACACTCGTTTCTTTATCTTGTTTTACGGTCAATTGACTCTGGCATGAAAAGATTTAATTCTGGACCATTTACTAATTTCCCGATAAAAGCTAGACTTAGTTAGATTAAATAGATAGTTATAGTCTTCCTGAAAATTAGCTTTTCCATTCTGTATGTCTCAGCATGGTAATTTGTAAGTAACTACCATATAAATATACTTTTGGTAGCTTCTTAAGGTTTTCAAATAGAAATCTTGCATATGGGTAAACTGGACTCCTACCTTAAGTATATATATATATATATATATATATATATATATATATATATATATATATATATATATATATATATATATATATATATATATGTGTGTATATATATGTATATACACTGAATTTTCCTATTTTGCTGACTCTACCCTGTGTAATAGCTATTAGCAGTGATATTCACAACACCAAAGTGCCAACAAATCCTTATATATCCGTTTGGGATAATCTTCTCCTTAACTTTAACACCGTGCGTGTTTGTAAGAATTTTTTTTTATATTTTAACAACACACCACGAGGGTTTAAAGCCTAAATACTATCGTACCGTGGGTGTCAACAAGGAGGAAAGGGGCAACTTGTTAATTCTGGACTTGAAGGTTTGGAGGTTTGGAGGAGAAGGAAAACACGTGCCGGCAAGGAATTCCACAATTTGGAAGTCCTCGGGATAAAAGAGCGGGCATAACAAGATGTTCTATGTCTGGTGACCGGAACAGTAAAAGGGTGTATTCGCTCTTTTCTCCTGGTACATCCGTTGGGGACAGCAGGTGGAGGAACTATGGAAGAAAGCTCCTCAGAGCAGTGCCCATGCAGACATCTATAAAATAGCGAGACGTCACCAACCGCACGTCCGTGTGCAAGGGATGGCAGCCTTTGGGAGAGGGTAGGGTCACCGATGAGACGTATAGATCTCTTCTGAATGGAGTCTAGGATAGCGAGTGAAGAAGCGGCAGCGGCACCGCAGATGTGGGAGCCGTATTCGAGGTTTGGCCTTATTTGTGAAGTATATAAGGTATAGAGATTAGCTGGTGAAAAGTATTTGCGAGCCCGGAAGAGGAAACCTAATTTCTTAGCAGCCGCTTCTGCAATTGGTGTGACATGTTGGTGCCAATTGAGACTTCGATCCACAGAAATGCCAACAAGTGAAAAGCACTCATTACTTTGAATAACTTGGTTGTTCATTGTGATGAGTCTACGAGTAGTGTATCTCTTATGTGATAGAACGCAAGACTGAGATTTGGTGGGGTTAAATTGTACAAGATTTGTACTTCCCCAGTCTAATATTTTTTAGAGATCCACGGACACAGAACTCTCCATGAGTCTGCGATCCTCATATAATTGGGCTAAAGAGACAGGCTTAGAATATTGTATATTAAAGTGCAAGTTGCTGTCGTCCGCGTAACTGTGAACAAAGTAGGTGGTAAAGCTGAACCTTGAGGAACTCCTGCATTAATTGGATACATTTTAGAGGAATGGCAATCCATTACAACAGAAATGCTCCCGTTGGGAGGAAATTTGCTGTATAGGTACGTAGGTTTGGTGGTAGCCATAGGGCGGAAGTTTATTAAGCAGCGCTGCGTGCCAGACCTGGTCGAATGCTTTAGATATGTGTAGAGCGACAATCTGAGATTCACCGTGTTGTTCCATAGACTTGTTCCAATAATGGGTGACAAAGAAAAGGAGGTCGGCAGTTGATCTGCGCTGACGGAATCCATACTGCATATTTGAACCTGATTTATTTAGATAAAAACTTTGTTGTAATATAACGTTTTTGTGTTTGTTTATTACAAAACTTCAATTTCATAAAAAACCTGGTACTCTGTGTTGAAATTAAATTAGGGGTTGAATGTATGGGGGCGGAATAACAGTGACAGAAATTTCGATTTTTTTGCTGCTAAAACGGCGTAAAAAGTTTCAAAACAGATAAGGCTTGATACTGGAACGACAACTTTTTTGTCTGTCGGTCTGTCGGTCATTGGGTGTGTCTGTCGACCTGTATGTCTGTCTGTTAGTAGGCGCAATAACTTTCTAACGAATTGAGATATCATCATCAAATTTGGTATCCAGTTAGCACCTGACAAATAAACGCTACGAATTGTTTTTGGGTAAGATAGTTTCAGGGGGTAAGGGATAAATGAGGGATGATTTGGTGAAAATTTACGTTTTTTCATCAAAACCCAAAACGTTTCAGAAGTTTATGGGTACAGGAATACGAACATTTTCTTTGTAGTCAAGTCATGGACCCTAAATTCATTTTATGTAAATGTCTTTCTGTGGAGAGTAGATTATCACAGCCATGTGGAAGTTATGATTCAATTTGCAGCAGTATTTAATATGACGTTGACAAGTTATGAGAATATGCAGACAGTAATTGAGGTGCTGAATTTATTTCACACAGTATAAAAACGCACAAATGTGAATGATTGACTTATCCAGTAAATATCTATCCAAGACTACTAAAGTTTAAAACACAAAATCTTAAGAATATGTTCTTATACTTACACGAATAGTTTAAGGGTGTGTAAAGAATTTCTTTTCTAAAGTTTTAATGTTAAGGCGTTCAATGAGGGTATGTAATTTTATATCAAAATACATTAATGATAAAGTAAATGGCACATTTTGCTTCATGTCTGTAGAAGAGGCAACAACAAGAAGGTGTCTTGAGGAAACGGCTTGCTTTCGTTATAAAAAGTTAAATTCTCTGCTCGTGTTTTGCAGTCATATCTAGTTGAGCATTCACCCTCATACAGTGATAGGCCACCCTGAGGGAAATTAGATGAATACTTTGAGGGTTAGATGGGTAAACGCTCCGGTAAATATGTGGGGAAGCACATATTTGCAAGGCAACCGCAAACAAAACAAATGCTTAACCATATATATATATATATATATATATATATATATATATATATATATATATATATATATATATATATATATATATATATATATATATATATATATATATATGGTCTGAAATTGAATATGGGCTTTCTCTTCTGAAAAAATTGCACATTAGGCTGACGAATACGAAACTCAAAATGCTGTTTAGAAACCCGGATGTGATTTAAAAGTGTTCATGAAAACAGTTTTTGTTGAAAAAGTTAATAAATACTTGGGTAGCTCTTAAAATAAAGTAACAACAAGCATAATATGATATCTACTCTTTGTGATATGGTTTGTTTATTTCAGTTTTTATTTACTACCTCACATTATTAACGTAAAAAGTCCAGTATAAAGTCTAAATTAAATAAGTATTTGTTACATATCGAGCACAAAAGGCTAAGTGAATGAAGAAGGGTTATTAAATAAAGATAAAGAGACCTTTTATTTGGCTTTACAAGAGCTAGTGTTCTTATCTGCAGCCAATTTTGCCTTTTAAGACATCGTCAGCAAGGGAAGGGTAAGATTATATGGATTCATGACAGCTATATGTATATATATATATATATATATATATATATATATATATATATATATATATATATATATATATATATATATATATATTGCTGCCTTAGGGTATTCTAATCAAATGTTTTCATTAACACCCATATATTCATACGACTATTGCCAATCACCGACGTCATGGAGTAATCACTGAAGAAGGAATATTCCGGGTTAGTTACGGATTTTCATCGGAAATTTCATCGTGTTTTTAGATTTATCTTCTTTTTTTTTTAGCGAATTTGCTTTAAAAAAAATCCCGAATGAGGATATCCCGACTTTTGAATTTTGAAAAAATTTCTTCAAATGGGCGTTATTTAGGACCCTTGGACCCCAAATCTGAGGTAGGTTTCAGTCTTTATATGTTCATATATATATATATATGTGTATATATATATATATATATATATATATATATATATATATATATATATATATATATATATATATATATATATATATATATATATGTTTATATATTTATGTGTCACACCGATAACTAAAAACATAATGGACCGATTTTGATAAACCTTGGTGAGTACCTTCCTTTCGCAATTGGCTTGGACAGGTTCGTTATCCAGGAAAATCGGACTAGTTTTTCCCGGAAAATTTTGCGTTTCTTTCGGAAAATGTCTATATCTCTGGAAATAACAAAGTTAGGGCAACCATATTGGGTACGAGGATTTATATGATGAAAAGAAAACCATGCGCCAAAATTTGAATCGCCACGTTAAAGTAAAAAAAAAAGTTATAAGCTTTTAAGTTTTTCTTCTTAAAACGTCAAAAAATTCGCGATTCGTAACGTCAAAATTGACATGTTCTAGATAGAGTACCCAAATGAATACCGCTATGCAGTGTAAATGTCGTAAGAAGTTAGGAAGCATTAAGTTTCAGCTACAATCTTCATTGTTCTTTATTTTATTGACCTATTTGCTAAAAATTTATTTAAAATATACCCTTTGTGTGATGCTTTGGTAGGAGTTCCAGTTATTTATTTAATTCTAATAATCGGATTACGTTATTATTTAGCGTTTTTTTTTAATGGGGAAAAGTGGAATTTTTTTATGGAGAAACAGTGTTGGTAAGGAATTTATCCTTTCTATGGACTTCTGTAAGGTGAGTTTTTACAGTTTGCATTTCTAGCTCCGTTGTAGTTTACCCTGCACAACACCTCAAATTTGCTTTAGGTCACTTTACTATATTGTGGAGTTGAGATCACATCAGTTGTCCGATGGTTAATGCATAAGGGGTTCCTCTAAGCATGTTTATGAATTTTTTCAAAAAACGAACAATACGCTAATCTGCTAATCTACCTATAAATGTTATTAATCACACTGATAACGAAAAAAATAATAGGCCGATTTTGATTAAATTTGGTAAATACCTTCCTTTTGCCAGTGGCTTGGATGGGTTCGTTAGCCGAGAAAATCAGCTCAGGTTTTCCTGGATTTTTTTTCCTTTCGAAAAAAAAAAATATCTCCAGAAATAACAAAGTAAGGGCAACCAAATTTGGTACGCGGATTTATGTCACTATAGGTAAATCACTTGCCAAAACTTACTTCTCTAAGTTAAAATACAAAAAAGTTAAAGGCATTTAAAAAAAAATTCCTCAAAACGTCAAAGTCTCGATTTAAAACGTCAAAATTGGCAACATTTGGCAAAGAACTTGAAACTAATACGAGCTATGGAAAGAAAATGTGTCAAGAAGAATGTTTTACAAACCCTGAAGTCTTAACTTCAATCGTCACTGTCCTTTATTTTACTAAAATATTTCCAGAAAATTAATTTCAAATAGACCCTTTCTCTGATGTTTTGGCAGTAGTCTTAGCTATAGAGTTAATCGTTTAATGGCATATAATTTTTGTCGAATTTTCGCAAAAAATCAACAAAGCTCAATATATCCGGTATTATACAAGATACGAAAAAAATTGTATACATTAATTATACGGTGTGTTGAGCTAAATCTTAAAAAATATTTCTACAATCACAGGTAGCCCACAAGTTGTTGGTTATACAAATTTTCTTTTTTTTTAATCGAACACGCCTTATGTTAATGCTTTTTTGCATTTTTCATCGAAATGTAATGCATCTTTGTAAGAAAATATATTCGGAACACAGCAAGTGCGTTATTGTAGGGAATTTTCATTAAATGCGTCCTAAATTTAAATAGCTCAATTTGCTATTAATCTATAAGGTTGACCAAGAAAACAGTTTTTTCGGGAGCACTTTAAGTTTACTTTCGGAAATTTTTGTACATTTTCAAACAATAAAATTATTTTGATAAAACATGGCACATTGTTTCTACTATATAGGTTATACTGGTAACCAAATTGGATGCCTGCTTTCTTAAACATTTTTATGAAAATTCAGTACCATAACGCATTTGCTGCGTTCAGACTTTTTTTAAATATATTGAAAGATAATTTATGATTATCGTTATTGTTATTATTATTAGTATGACGTATGGTAGTATTGTACAAATGCTGGTATGAAAGGTTGGTAAGTCTATTCTGTCTAGAATTTTGCTTCTTATTGATTCGAGCTGGGATTTGATGTGGTTCAAATCGTAACTCAACGTCTCCTAATTTTAATTGTGGTAGACTATTGAAAAGAACCAGTGTTTTGGAACTTTTGAACTCTATATTAGAAAAATTAAACAGTTGTTGATTTTTTGATGCCATCCGGGTTGATTTATATTTTTATTGTTCATTTGAATTGGGCGTCTGGGTTTGACATTTGTAAATTTTGTACCTGTGGTAATTTTGGTTTCTTCTTCCTCCTCACATTGTAGGTTTTGTTTCTTCAGGTGCACTGTGATGTACCGAGTGTTTTCATATCTCGAACGTGTAGTTGAAAAGTTATACGCGGGAATTTAGTTTCTAACATAAAACGAATTCCGGTATCAAAATTTAGATTTATAAGTTAAGAGAAAACATTAGAATAAAAAAAAAACAGAAGAAAGAAAAAAATATTGGAATAATTATTAAGCTTCTTTTTAATTAACTATTGATAAGTTATTTATTAAATACATTGTGCAGTACTGATACAATCGTGTTATCGTGTTATAAGTGTATGCTATTGCTTTTCCTTCAGTAAACGAAATACATTTTTAGTGAATTTTTATTAAAAAAATTCACTAATAGAGAGGTACCGATGGTGAGACTTTGCAAAAAATTTTTCAAATGAGCGCGAACTAGGATCCCTAGAACCCATATCCGGGGTCAGTTTCAATTTTCAAAACTCAAAATTTTCCCGGAAAACCCAGTCCGATTTTCTTGGCTAACGAAATTATCCAAGCCATAATAAAAGAAAGGCACTTGCCGAGTTTATATATATGTATATATATATATATATATATATATATATATATATATATATATATATATATATATATATATATATATATATATATATATATATATATATATATATATATACATGTATCCGTCTGATAACTCAAAAAATAATTAACCGATTTCAATGAAACTCGGCAAGTGCCTTTCTTTTATTATGGCTTGGATAAGTTCGTTAGCCAGGAAAATTGGACGGGGTTTTCCAGGAAAATTTTGAGTTTTCTTTCAAAAGAAAATTTTTTCTCCGAAAATAACAAAGATATTTTAATGAAATTTACCATATATGTTGCCTTTGGAGAGGCCTTACCAAGTACCAAAATTCAACTTTATAAGTTTATAAAAAATTGAGTTATTCAAACTTAAAAATTTTTTCTCCAAAAATTACAAAGTTATTTCAATGAAATTTGGTGGATATCTTGTACTGGGAGAGACCTTACAACTTATCAAAATTAAACTTTCTAAGCTTATAGAAAACTGAGTTATTCAAATTTGAAGCATTTAATAAAAATTTAGTACCATAACGCACTTGCTGCGTCCAGAGTTTTTAATCATATATTTTAGTGAATTTTTATTAAAAAAATTAACTAATAGAGAAGTATCGATGGTGAAACTTTGCAAACATTTTTTCATTCAAATGAGCGCGAACTTGGACCCCTAGAATCCATATCTTGGGTCAGTTTCAATTTTTATATGTTTATATATATATATATATATATATATATATATATATATATATATATATATATATATATATATATATATATATATATATATATATATATATATATATATATATATATATATATATATATATATATACATATATATATATATATATATATATATATATATATATATATATATATATATCTATATATATATATATATATATATATATATATATATATATATATATATATATATATATATATATTATATATGTATCCAACCGATAACTCAAAAAATAATAAACCGATTCTGATAAAACTCGGCAAGTGCCTTTCCTTTATTAATGGCTTGGATGAGTTCGTTAGCTAGGAAAAACGGATGAGGTTTTCCCAAAAAAAAATTGAGTTTTCTTTCAAAAATTTTTTTTTCTACGTAAGTTCCTTAAATATTTTAATGAAATTTTACGGGTATGTTGCCTTAGTACGTACCAAAACTCAACTTTAGAAAATTATAGAAAATTTAGTTATTCTAATTTAAAATTTTGTTTCGAAAAAATTTTTTTTCTCCGAAGATTACAAAGATTCTTTAATGAAATTTGGTGAGTATGTTACCTTGGGAAATCTCTTACTGCGTACTAAAATTCAAGTTTATAAGTTTATAGAAAATTTAGTTATTCAAATTAGAAACATTTAATAAAAATTCACTACGTAACGTACTTGCTGCGTCTCGAACTTTTTTCCAATATGCTCGAGCCTCCCAAATAGTCCAATCGTGTCGCCCTTGTGGGTAGCGCCTCACAGTTTGAGAATCGCTGAGATAGAAGCAAATTTAATGCCTGTTTTATTTAAAAAAAGACATATTTGCTATTAAAAAAACTTTTGTAATTTTCACAAAACGTACTTGTTGCTTCCTTAATTTTTAGTAATATTATTACCATTATATTATTACTATTATATTTAAATAAGCACACAATGCTTACGTTTTGGGTTGTAGGTAACGTACAAGAAGTGTGTAGTGGAAACAGGTATTTTAGAAACTTCCTTGAAGCTTAACTATTTCAAGAGCTCACCCTAAACACAAGTTGTTTTACTTTAACTTCAAAGTTGTATCAAGAGTCACCTAATAGTCGATTCCATTTTATTTTTGTTATTTCGCTCTCGGGAAAATAAAAGCTATCGCAGTAATCCCTTGATGGTCCGAATTTGAAAAATATTCCGCGTTCCATTTCGCCATTTTAATGTAACAAAATTATCCGTCCCCTCTTTGGGACGTGACTGGTATGGTTAGATTCATTCTCATCATTCTCCGGATTCCGACCGTGATTTATGTCAGACTTTTTATTGAATATATTTAGGTCCTCGAAACAATGAGATTAATTTAAAAATTAATTCTCCAAATGCAGTTACTGTAACGTAATTTTAATCTTATTAAAATTAGCACAAAACGTTGTATAGAAGATGATGTATTCTCTCTGTAGGCTTTGTTATTTTGAAACGGATTAAGCTAATAACACGTTCGGATATACATTTTTAGGATGTAATCATAAATGACTGTGTACTTTGTAAGGCTCTTTGAAAGTGCTGCCTACATTTCACATTTGCTATATTAATGTTTACAGACAAAAGATGAAAGCGGCAAAATGAATTCATGAATTTAAGACGGTATGAGATGTTTAACGTAAACTCACTTAATATCACTATCACTCATTTCTACAGATGCCCAGGCGGGAATTTTCACGATACATATTTAAGGAACCACTCAACGTTTTTTTCTTAAACTTGACACATCTAACAAACAGAACGCTTTCGATTTAAGCAATATATCTTAACAGTTCTGCCACTTCCGGTTAAACCAAAAAAAGTCACTAACGAGTACACGCGACTTTTTGAAAAAATGTCTTGAAATGAGCGTGAACTAGGCCACTAGAGCACATATCCGGGGTCAGTTTCAAGTTTTATATATACATTATACATTTATACACACACACACACACACACACACACACACACACACACACACATATATATATATATATATATATATATATATATATATATATATATATATATATATATATATATTTGCGCCCAGAGAATTTGTTTTAAGACACGCTGAAACACGTCAGTTTTAATATTGCGGGGGACATGTTTTGAATAGAATTCAACTTTGTCACATCAACCCCTTAAGGATCGTGATAACAACCCTTATATTTTAAATAGGGAACATGGGTGTTACATTCTTTGAAATCTCTTTCTTTTCTAAATTCAGCACACAAATTTTTTTGGAACTTTTATTAACTCGTTTAAAAATTATTCACAGTTGAAGATGCAAAAACAAATTTCACTCATTCCGATAAGAAATGTGCTGATAGTCAATATTTTGTTGGTTTGTAAACAAAAAATGGACTATCAGAACATTTCTTATATGAATGAGAGAAATGCGGTTTATTATTTCAGTTTATCGGTCGGTTTGATACTTGATAGTACTATCGAAAAATAATTTTACAATGGTGTATTCTGTAGAAGAAAGAGTTGAAATAATTACTCTTTTTTTCAAAAACGATGACTGTGCCAACCGTACCGCAAATTTGTTTAATGAACGACATCCGAACAGATATGTTAACAGAAAATACATTTTGGAGTTAGTTGCAAAGTTTCGACAAAGTCGTTCAGTAGCCAACGAAAAACGGGATCCTGAACGTGAATTTCCGGTTAGAAATGAGACTACTGAGATTGAAGTTTTAGGACAAATTGCTGCAGACCCAACTTTGAGCACGAGAAAATTGGCCACTGTTTCAAACATCAAAAGAGAACTATTCAGCGAATATTGAAGCATCATAAATTTCACCCGTATAAAATTTATCTTTTACAACAACTGAATTAAGATGATTTTGATCGGCGGCTGGAGTTTTGTGAAGTTATGACTGCACGAATAGCTGATAACGGGACTTTCTGTTCAATATCTATTTTTCAGACAAGTGTACGTTTTTTATTAAACTCTACAGTCAATCGTCATAATTGTCGTTATTAGCCGATAATAATCCAAGAAATTTTCAGGAAGTCCACACTCAAACTCCACAGAAATTGAATGTCTGGACTGGCATTTTTGGTTTAATCGGACCAATTTTTCTTGATGGCATTTTGAGTGGCGAAACGTATTTGGAGTTACTAGAAGATATCGTTTACCCTCTACTAATTGACATTGTTGAAAATGATGATCGCTATCAAAAAAATCAATTAGTGTTTCAACAAGATGGAGCTCCTCCGAATTTTTCACAATGCGTTAGGGGATTTTTGAACAGAGAGTTTCCAGAGTAATAGATTGGGAGTAAAGGTGCTATTGAGTTCCCCCCTAGATCACCGGATTTAACTTCTTTAGACTTCTTTCAATGTGGCCATTTAAATAGTAGAATTTTCGCCACAGAACCGGAGTTTCCGGAAGAATTACGACGACGCATTGTTGGATAATGCCGTCTAATAACTCCACAAATGCTCCAGAATGTCAGAGCTCGTTTTGAACAAAATTTCTACTTTTGTATGGGAGCTGGTAGTCAACAATTTCAACACTTACTTAACTGAATAAACATTTTTGAACGTTTGGTTTTGTTTTTTAGTTTTTTTTAACGAAAAATTTACTAATTATTGCATTTCTTATCACAATGAATGAAATACGTTCTTGCAATTCCAACTGTGAATAATTTTTAAGCGAGTTGATCAAACTTCCAAAAAAATTAGTGTGCTGAATTCAGAAAAGTAGGAGCTTTCCAATGATGTAACACTCGACCCATGTTCCTTATTTAAAATATAAGGGTTATTATCACCACCCTTAAGGGGTTGATGTGACAAAGTTGTGTGTTATATCAAAACATGTCCCCGCAATATTAAAATTGACGTGTTTCAGCGTTTCTTAATAAAAAAAAATTTCTCTGGGCGCAAATCGGTCTGCTTCGCTTTCAATGCGCCAACCTGTATATATATATATATATATATATATATATATATATATATATATATATATATATATATATATATATATATAAGCCTCTTTAAAGGAATTTTGTATTACAAATTTCATTAAAATTATACAAAAGATTTCCAGAAGGAAACTTCATTCATAATTAGAAAAGTATAGTACCTGCCAAATTATAAGCGTAGCAGTTATTTTTCCATTATTAATCGCCAGTATGATTTCGTTTTAGTCAACTTAATCTTACCGGTTTTTTTCAATATCAATAATAACAAAATCTCTATGGAAAATTATAATTTCAGATTTAATGGTCAGAGTTGTTCAGGCGTTTTAGACAAAAATGGGATCTTGTTCAAAACGTATGAAATCTGTACACTTATTTCTCCAAACGTCAACATAAAACATAAAAAAGTCTGGACGCAGCAAGTGCGTTATGGTAGTGAATTTTCATAAAAATGTTTCTAATAGCAAATATGTGTGTTTTTTTTTAAGAAGCAGGCATCAAATTTGGTTACCAGTATAACCTATATAGTAAAAACAATGTGCCATGTTTCATCCAAATAACTTTATTGTTTGAAAATGTACAAAACTACTTTCCGAAAGTAAACTGAAAGTGTTCCCGAAAAACGTTTCTTGGTCAACCTTATAGGTTAATAGCAAATTAAGCTATTCAAATATGAAGTATCTGATCATAATTCACTACCGTAACGCACTTGCTGCGCCCAGAATTCATTTTTTTTACAAACATGCATTATATTTCGATGGAAAATGCAAAAATGGAATAACATAAGGCGTGTTTGATTAAAAAAAAAAAAAGAAATCTGTATCACCAACGACTTATGGGCTACCCTGTGATGGTAGAAATAATTTTTTAAGATGTAGCTCAAGACACCCTATAATTAATATATACATTTTGTTCATATATATATATATATATATATATATATATATATATATATATATATATATATATATATATATATATATATATATATATATCTACTAGAGTCCACTGGACCTCCGGTCGGTAATCAGGCTACCGAGCTTCCATCAATATACTCAGTGTATATAGAGCGTTACTTCCAGCAGGTAACTGAGCGACCAGTATATTTATAGGTTAACTTGAGCTCCATTGTGTATATTTGACAATTCCTTTTGTATATGTAATTCAGCCTCCATTTCACCGGTAACATGCAATCACTGGGACTCCGGACAGCGTTGCCAATTTTATCATTACATTATTTACACTATCGATTATTCTCAGGTACCTACCACGCTCTTATGTTTGAGCGTCAGCTAGCAGACGGCTCGGCCTTGAACTTTGCAATTCATTTCTCTCGCCTCAAAGCAATATTATAAGAACTATAAACGAGGGATTTATTTACTATTAGTTTTAGCAATTCGTCAGATTAAATAATATTCAATTCCTACGCTCTAGGTTTCCATACTGATTTACTGTGAGAGAAGTAAGAAAAGCCTGTCAAATAATACTTCAAAAAGTTACTTTGAAAAGTGATGATTCTCAACGTCATACAAAGAATACAATTTCAAAAAATCCTTCTGACAATAAATTACACGCTGTTGATGTACACAGATTTGATTTGAGTAATCAACTCTCCTCACCTGTGCGCTTGAATTATTTTCTTTGGATTAAAGACTTTTAAATTTGTTAGTACTTACACAAGCAACAGGTACATAAAATATAAAACCGATTTCAAAAATGCGCTGGAAATGTAAAAAATCTTATTGTGTCATTTGTTTATCATGATCGAGAATTTTAGAAATCGAATGGCGCGTCAATCCATTTTCTAAATGTAATATATCTTAAAATAATCGCCAAAAATAAATATGGTTGTAGCGATTATGAAAATATTAAGATATTGATAGCAACAAAGAAACAAGTTAACTGTCATTAGAACCCTAGAAGTCAAAATTAAAAGTTACACAAATAAATTGCAAAAAAAATTGAATACCCGACTCTAGATATGATAAATGTATAAAGAAATTTACCACTATTTTTTCAAAGTAAGGCTATTTTTTACAATGTCACAATTTTCTGAATTTTGTAGTTTTAAAAAGTGCCATTTTCAGAAAAATAAAAAATTGATGGATCCAATGAGTTCATTTTAGATTTTCAATCATGTGGAAACTACTCTCGTAAAAAATTCCCAAAAAAAAACATACAGCAGGATAGAAAAATAGGGAATCATTAATTTTTCTCCTGTGAACCGAAAATTAAGTAGATAGTAAATAGTAGATTTTAGCCACAAGATATTCAAAATAAAGAAATCACTTCTTAACAAAAAATTAGACCGACGAAAAAAAACACTGAAAAGGGAACAATAAAATGTTAAGTTGGCGCCACACATACAATCTCCAGCCATCAACAGTAACATTTCACTTTTTAGTGTTTTTTGTCGGTTTAATTTTTTGTTGAAAAGTTAATCTTTTTTATCTTTGAGGCTTAATTTTAGTACCTAATTACTATCTACTTAATTTTCAGTTCACAGGTGAAAAAGCAACGATTTCCTATTTTACTACCCTAATGGGTGATTTTTGCAATATTAAATGGGACCAACTTAGAGGTATGACCTATATAGAATGACATCTCCTTTCAAAGTAATTTTTGGAGTACTTTTATAATTTCCATATTTTTTGAAACATTTGCAATTTTTTGAAAATTTCTTTGAATATGGGTTTTCTTGAATAATGGCCACTGTGCGATTAATATATTGGACGTTCCTGTGTACTACATTAATTGAATAAATGATTGTTTTGGTTGACTTGATGTAAATCCTTTAGCAATTATAATGGTGTAAATCACAGAGTTAATTGTTTTATTTATAATAGATTAATTCTGCAATGAGTGGTAAGTCAATAATTTGGGCAATGGGCATAAATTCTATTTACTGAGAACTGAAATCGAGGAAAGAGTCTTGGATAAATCTTTTTACGGATATTTAATGGTACTAAAAAGTTACAAAAAATAAATAAAAAACATATATGTATTTGCTAATTCCAACAATGAAAAGAAAAAGAAAAACTTAATCATTGTTGCAAAACACTGGCATTGGTTTATAGTAATGGCAAATGAAATAACTTTCTTTTAAAAATGAAACTACTATCTAGAAGAAAGTATCTCTAACTATTTATAAAAAACAGATTTTGCTAACTCTAAAAATGAAAATAAGAACTTAATCATGATTACATAACACTAGCAGTGGCTTTACAGTAATGGTAAATAAAACAACTTGCTTTAAAAAATTAAACCACTATCTAGAACAAAGTATACCTATTTATCTATTTTGAATACAAGTTGCAAACAAAAATCTTAATAGTCTGCCAACTCCTATCTTTGAAAAGCGAGGGGTGCTTTTCTACTAATTTCGTGACTTCGTCTTTTTTTGGGGGTCGTTTCATTTTTATATGTTTTTCGAAGAACTTTTTTGTAGCTTCCTTTTCCTCACAAGACCATTTTTTGAGCAACCTTTTATTTTTCTTGTTGTCTATGACTCTGCTTTCATCAACGCTTTCGCTAGTACCAGCCTTTTCGTTTTGTAGAACGTGTTCTTCCTGCATGCCTTCTGCTTCATCTTCTGAATTGCTGTTAACGTCCACTACTATGTCTTCGTCTACGTCAAGCTCATTCAAATCACGACCTTTATACTTGTCTATAGAAGTTTGCTGAGCAAGTAGCAAGATTTTGGCTACTTTTGCCGTTTGATATATGTCAGAAGGTAGTCTGTACCATTCATTATGGGTCTTTGTGGTATGGCCCATAAATGTTGCAAGTTGCTCCAAGTCGGAACTACCCATTTTTAATATCTGCGCAATTGTTGCCAAATGTTTCCGTAGTTTGGTCGAAGTAAGGACGCTAGTTTTATTTACATCTCCTAGAGCCATTTTCACATGTTTTCTGAATATATGATAATCACTTATACATGACTCGGTGTGGCATACCCCAAACAAATATGGATTATTATTGGCTTCATAGAAGTTGCTTTTGCACTGTATAGCCAAGTCTAGAGCCTTTTGTGTGGATTTATCAAATAATACAGGTACTCCTCTTTCTCTTTTACCGCGTATCACTATTCTTTTGATATTTTTGATAAGAATTTTTTCGGTCGGCGAAAGTAGCTTTTCAAAGTCTCCCGATGGCTGGCTGTTCTGTACTTTCAAGTAGGTATCTAGTAAGATTCGCTGAAGTTCCCCTACACGCCTTTTGTTAAAGAGTAGGAGGTTGCAATAGCAACCTTCAATCAATTTTCTATAAGCGTCTTCATTCTTATCGTTTTCAGCTAACTTAGTTTTAGCATCAAAAATTGATGTATCCAAAAATTTTTTCATTTTAGAAATATCCTCTGCCACTGGCATCAGTGTTGGTTTATTGAATCTATTTAAATTCAAATTTTGGCCCGCCTCTGTAGAAACTTCTACAGCCCATTCTTCTTCAATCAGTTTCTTCATAGAGACTAATACTGTTAGACACGGTGAGTTACAGTTTTTCTGTACTTCCATAGAGTATGCTGCACCAATTGCCTTTTTAATTATCGTTCCCAATTGAAGTGCAAATGACGGTGAGTGGAATTTCTTAGTCGATGAGTCATAACAACATATTTTGCGAGTAGCAGCAACAATTACTTTAAATTTTGTGGGATTCAGAATGGATAGAAGCTGTAATGATTTGTCATTTTCAATACTTCTAACTTCCATGAGAAGACGGGCTAGTCGCCTCATATATAGTCTGGCAACCATTGTTAAATGTTTCTCTCTATGTGATTTAAGATATTTTCTGGCTACTTCGCAAATCAACTTGTCACGCTTAGCAACTAAAGATACTTCATCTGCCCTCAAACTAGTGAGCACTCCTGATGTACGAAGGGGATCGTTTGGACCAAAAGGGCCTGCCATTAGGGTTTGACCGTCTGCTTGAGGACGTGTGTGTTTTGAACTATCAACGGCTTTGTTGAGGCGACATCGTTTTACGTGTCTTCTTAGATACTTTTTTGAGTAATATCCTCTACAATGTATACAAGGAAGTAATGAAATTTTGCTTTCGTCACAGTCGACCCCTAGTTTTTCTAAACAGTAATTTTTTCTTTCCTTGAACCGGTACTGGCTCACCGGAGCAAAAATCTCCTTCTTTACGAATTTTATTTATAATTTGCTTCCGTTCAGGGTTGCGTTTGTCCTTTGATATAAACGCTTGTACTTCGAATTCGTTACTATGTTGTCTTTCTAGGTGTCTTGCAAAGTTATATACTGGTAGATCACAATAGACACAATTGTGTTTCCTTTTTCTCTTATTATTAAAAACCGTCCTACGTTTCTGATGATTTGAGACCTCATCGACCTCAGTGGGATGAATTTCTAGTTGAGTTTCGCTACAATTAGGTTTACTACTGCCTTCTTCATTGTTTTCTTGATTAGCTGATTCAGATATATCTGTATTGTGACAGCTTTCATAGATGAGCCTATTGGATGTCTCATCATAATCTTTTAATGCTGGTTCTAATGTCCAATATTCCCGTGAAAGTGGCTCATTGCTGAGAACTGCGTCGCCTTCGTCATCATTTTCGCTTACTGATGGAGGAACAAAGTCGGAATCTGACTCTCTATTACTATCACTTAACACATCTACCTCTTCAGAATCTGAAAGAAATGTGTCATGATTAGGATTCACATTTGTAACTCACACTTTTAATTCAAACCTATCCGAATCGAACGAAGATAAACAGTAACAGTAAACAATGTGCTCTTAAATATATTAAACAGAGGCTAATAATACATAGGGCCGGTTTCTCAGAGACTGATCAAATTTCTCATCAACTAATGAACCAATTAAGCAATTTGTTTGGTCTAAATTCAAACATTTGTCTGAATTCAACTATTTAACGAGCCTTTTTTGACTTAACGAGTTGTGTGCGACCCGCTGTAAGATTTCGATCAAAAATTTTCATTGCGTTTCATCGCGATTGATCTGTTAGAAAACAAAATAAGTAACTCAAGCCTAAGAAATAAAATTATACATAAAAACCAAGCTTTTAATATATAAGGTGATTCAGTGGCAAGTACCACAAACTAAAGGGCTTGTAGATCAAGCTAAAATATGAAGAAAGTTCAAATAAATTTTTCTCTGAAAATACTTTTTTACCGATATATAGGGTGTTTAAGTGTTGGCTGACTTGACAGCTTTAACATGATATCTTTTCACAGAGTTGACCAATGGTTCTGATTTTTTTTTTGCATGGGCACTTTTTGAAATAACCCGCTTTGCCATGCCCAATTGTTAAACCGAGATTTCTTCTTATACTCTTACACGGTTTTTGACGTTTTTGTAATTTTGCGATTCAGACCTTTATAAATAAATTAAAAAAACTCGGCCAATTTTTAATCTTCTCCAATTCTGTAAAGCGGAAAAAAAAGGTATTCCCGAGATCTTGAATTTGCGTTTTTCTAAAACACTCTGTTGTTAAAAACAAAGAAGTAACGGAGGTTTCTCTTTGTCTAACTATAGCAGCTACAGAGCTTGAACTTTGGCTAACGATAGCATTATTGAGAGCGTACCAGCCGCCGCATGCTTCGCTGCGGAACTTTCGCACTCGATCAAATACGGACAAAAAAATTATAAACGATGATATCGGACTCAATTAGTTTATTCATATTTATGTGATTTTACTCATGAATAGTGTAAGCTTTCGGTTAATTTTTGTATAAGATCTAAATACTATTAAACAATGACGCTATCGCTAGTGGACGTAAAAGCTCTGACGAAAATGCAAATTCAAGGTCACGGAAAGACCTTTGTTTTTCATTTTACGGAAATGGGAAACATTAAAAGTTGGCCGAGATCTTTAAATTTGTTTATAAGGATATTTGCTTAATTTTTGCTCTCGTAATGCATCGATCCAGACCGGCTTGCGAGAGGATTAAATACTATAAAACTCCGTCTTTTCTCCGAGATCTGGGATAAAATTGAAATACATTTGCTCGGCAAAAAATTAACTTGAAAAATTTCACATCTTCTCGAGAAACTCCCTATTTCCGAAAAAATTTGAAAACTTTCGAAGATCGCATATAATTAACCTTGCGTTGGATTCTAAACAACTTTTCTTGCGAAATTTTTTCTCTACAACCTATACGAAGGAAGTCAGAGAGACAAGGTAGATAAAAGTTCGACAAAAATCTTGAAAATTAATTGAGTTTACTCGATGTTGATGTTTATAAACATTTTATTCTGTTTAAAATAAGTATGTATCGAAAACACATTCAAAATACTTACATGGTACAGGACCATAAGTCAAATTACAATGCCTGAATAACAGAACGAGATACAAAACAAAAGAACATCTGCACGGAAAACAGTGCGCATCACCTACGTGCTCGCTCTGGGTCTGTTCCGAAAGGCCGTTGTTTTGAAAAGCCTTTTCTTACATCAAAATGTGTTTCAGTGACCTTGAAAACCCCTAATATGCCAACTTGAATTAAATTTCCTTAACATTTCTCAACTGATATATATTTTTTTAATAATTAAAAAATTATCTATTTACAAGTATGTGTTTATAATATTTCAACAAGCTATGTAAAAGCGATATAACAGGTTTTCGGAAAATCGAAATTTCGAAATATTGCATATTTCCAACCTATATTGACTCCACTACGTCCATTTGTGTTAGTATGGATAGTAAATGTAAAATTATTCGAATGGCGAACAGTGCACTGTGAGTGTGATGTTACCTGTTATCACATACTGTTATCTCTTTTAACGCGGGAATACCTTTTCTATCATGTATGATATTAAATACAATGCTTAAAAACGCACTTATGTTATTGAAATCATAATAAAATAATATCACTTACCTTCATTATTAACAATGTTTTTTGCAGCTGCCACAATTATTCTTGTCCGAAAGGAATACATTTTCTTGTAGGTCACCTATCTGAAAAACGTCTGTCTTGCTAGCACAGCTATCACAACAAATACAGGTTTTTAATCATAATAGTACCCTGTTGCCGGTTAGTCGGAAGCTCAGTGAACTACTGAGTAGTTCGGAGTCCCGGCATCACGCTGGGAGAACCAAAATGATATATTATAGTATACATGCTGTGTATACTCTCAGAGCGCTCGAAGTGGCCAACCCGTCGAACTTAATTTTATACAGCTACCGTAAATCGATGAACTGGGACTCCGACAAAAAACTCGTTGAACGTGGTCCCTGGCCCATATACCATCATTTGAGGCATTTTTTAAAAGAATGTCACTGAGCCTCTGTATATCGGACGCCCAGTGACCACGGAGTCTCAGTGAACCTCACTTTTTACATTGCATGCGCTCGGTGGTGCTCTATATATATATATATATATATATATATATATATATATATATATATATATATATATATATATATATATATATATATATATATATAAACATATAAAAATTGAAACTGACACCGGATCTCTGTTCTGGGGGCCTAATTAGCGCTCATTTGAAAAAAATTGTTCAAAATTCAAAAGTCGGGATCTCCTCACTAGTGATTTTTTTTAAAAGAAAATTCACTGAAATAAACAAAATAGGAAGATTTCAGTGGCAGAGCAAGCATTTAATAAAGGAGTACTCTTTTAAGTAATAAAAAACTCTGGACGCAGCAAGTGCGTTATGGTAGTGAATTTTCATAAAAATGTTTTTAATTGCAAATATGTGTGTTTCCTTTTTAAGAAAGCAGGCATCAATTTTGGTTACCAGTATAACCTATATAGTAAAAACAATGTGCCATGTTTCATAAAAATAACTTTATTGTGTGAAAATGTACAAAAATTTCCAAAAGTAAACTTAAAGTGTTCCCGGAAAAACTCGTTTCTTGGTCAACCTTATAGGTTAATGGCAAATTGAGCTATTTAAATTTGAAGCATTTAATGAAAATTCGCTACCATAACGCACTTGCTGCGTCCCGAATTTCTTTTCTTACAAACATGCATCGCTGAAAAATTCAAAAATGCATATAATACATAAGGCGTGTTTGATTAAAAAAAAAGAAAATTTGTATCACCAACGACTTATGGGCCATCCTGTGATTGTAGAAATATTTTTTTAAGATGTAGCTCAAGACACCCTATAATTAATATATACAAATTTTCTTCATATCTTGTATAATAACGGATATATTGAGCTTTATTGATTTTTTACGAAAATTCGACAAAAATTATATACCATTAAACGATAAACTCTATAGCTAAGGCTACTACCAAGCATCAGAGAAAGGGTCTATTTGAAATGAATTTTCTGGACACATTTTAGTAAAATGAAGGACAATGACGGTTGAAACTAAGACTTCAGAGTTTGTAAAAGATCCTTCTTGAGACATTTGATTTCCACATCCCGTATTAGATTCAAGTTCTTTGCCTAAATGTTGCCGATTTTGACGTTTTAAATCGCAACTTTGACGTTTTGAGGAAAACCCCAATTTATTTTTCTTTAAATGCCTATAACTTTTTTGTCTTTTGACCTACATAGCTAAATTTTGGTAGGTGGCTTACCTATAAGGATATTAACTAGCGTACCAAATTTGGTTGCCCTTACTTTGTTAATTCCGGAGATATAATTTTTTTTTGAAAGAAAACACAAAATTTTCCTGGAAAACCTGGGCAGATTTTCCTGGCTAACGCACTTGTCCAAGCCATTTGCAAAAGGAATTTTTCCACCAAATTTAGTCAAAATCGGCATATTATTTTTTGAGTTATCGGTGTGATACATATATATATATATATATATATATATATATATATATATATATATATATATATATATATATATATATATATATATATATATATATATATATATATATATATATATATATATATATATATATATATATAAACATATAAAAATTGAAACGGACCCCGGATATGTGTTCTAGGGGGCCTAGTTCGCGGTCATTTGAAGAAATTTTTTCAAAATTCAAAAGTCGGGATCTCCTCATTAGTGAATTTTTTTTAAGAAAATTCACTAAAACTAGGACAAGAGGTAGAAGGTAATTGGGTGATACGTATGTGGTCTATGCCAGAGAATGTCAGAACAGAAAGATATTTACCGAAAGAATCTGAAAGGAGGAAGAGAAGAATATTTGATATATTTTGAGACGAAATGACCTTCTAACATTATTTCAAGAATACGTACTTTAGGACAATGAAAATGGTAGACGAAAGGGAAACTTCTGAAAAACCTGACACAATTAATAAAGTGCGCAGGTTCTAATAAAATATAAAGAGCTGCTGAGATTCAACGCAATGAAACGTTTCCTAAAAAGGGCTTTGTGCGTAAGAATTATATGTTTCCTTTAAATCAATTAATAAAGGCTGCTAACCAGTTACTATTATTTCCCATAATAAAATCCGACTATCAGATAAAGCTTATTCTCAACTCAGATAACTATTCAATTATATATCTGTAAAACTGATCGTAACGTTTATGGAATAGCTACAAAAAGCGACCTCCAAACAATTCAACTATGCGCTATAACTTGTAAATCGTTATATAATAATTATTTATATCCAGGTTATGGTCCTTATGGTTTCAGGAACAGGCCTATCAAATTAATATTCTACCCTCATCCGATAGATCGGTTTTGATTAGAGCTGTGCCACAAACGGTGAATACATCCGGGATTACCTACCAAGGGCATTGATAAAATGTGTTTTCCGTTCTGTGAAATACAGTGTGTACTATCTGATCTGATATATCACACAGTCCCAACTTCTAAGAACTGGATTCTTTAGATATTCAAGGCATTATTTGAAAACTCCACGGAAAAAAGTGTTATGAACATAGAATAATGAAATATTCAGCTCACATTTGAGGACGCCAAATGTTAAATATCTATTTTCCCTCCAGGATAATGTGTGTTAATTTCGATCTGCATGCAATAATATTATGAAGTAGAGAACGAGATCCTATTGTTTGTACTATTGTTTCCTTACTCTACCATGGACCTCTTTGTGTGTCTTTTAAAGTTGCCTAGTTAGGTCCGCAAGGAATGAAGCTTCTGTCCTTGTCTATCCCAATATATAATCAGAAAAATTTCAAATTAAGTGAAAATAACCAATTTTTATGGTTAAATTCTATTAACGTTGCTTTACTTATACTTATTTTATTATTTATTTATTTATTTAAATATACATTACTCAACGGTTTATTCGCAAATATAGGGTAAGCCAGTGCGCAAAAAAAAATCATACATCAATAATATTTATTATTATTTATTTCAATAACACACCACGAGGGCTCACAGCCTAAATACTAACGTAACGTGGCTGTAGACAAGAAGGAAAGAGGCCACTTGTTAATTCTGGACTTGGAGGTTCGGATGAGAAGGAAAACATGTGCCGGCAAGGAATTCCACAACTTTGAAGTCCTCGGGACAAAAGAGCGGGCATAACAAGATGTTCTATGTTTGTTGACCTGGAAAGTAAAAGGGTGCATTTGCTCTGTTCCCCTGGTCGATCTGTTGGAGACAGCAGGTGGAGGAACTATGGAAAAAAGCTCCTCTGAGCAGTGCCCGTGCATATATATCTATAGAATAGAGAGATCACCAACGGCACGTCGGTGGGCAAGGGATGGCAGTCTTTGGGCGAGGCAGGGGTCACCGTAAGACATATAGATCTCTTCTAAATGGAGACCAGGATAGCGACTGTAGAAGCGGCAGCGGCACCTCAGATGCGGGAGCAGTATCCGAGGTTTGGCCTTATTTGTGAAATATATAAGCTATAGAGATTAGCTAATGAAAAGTATTTGCGAGCCCGGAAGAGGAAACCTAATTTCTTAACAGCCGCTTCTGCAATTGATGTGACATATTGGTGCCAATTGAGATTTAGATCCACATAAATGCCAACAAGTGAAAAGGACTCATTGCTTTGAATAACTTGATTGTTCATTGTGATGGGTCTAGGGCTGGTGTATCTCTTATGAGATAGAAATCAAGACTGAGATTTGGTGTAGAATTGTACAATATTTATACTTCCCCAGTCTAATACTTTTTGGAGATCCAGAGAAACAGAACACTTCATGAGTCTGCGATCCTCATCTAATTGGGCTAAAGAGACAGGCTTAGAATATTTGAGTGGAGGGTGCAGGGTGCTGTCATCTGTGTAACTATAACCTGGGTTGGATGTGCTAGAGAGGAGGTCATTGATGTGGAGAAGAAACAAAGTAGGGGCTAAGACTGAACTTTGAGGGACTTCTGCATTAATTGTATATAGTTTAGAGGAATGACCATCCACGACAACAGAAATGCTCCGGTTGAGGAGGAAGTTTGCTGTCCAGGTACAGAGTTTTGGTGGTAGGCCATAGGACGGATGTTTATTAAGCAGCGCTGCGTGCCAGACCTGGTCGAATGCTTTGTATATGTCTAGAGCGACAATCTGGGATTTACCGTCTAGTTCCATAGACTTATTTTAAGAATGGGTGACAAAGGAAAGGAGGTAGGCAGTTAATCTGCGCTGACGGAATCCATACTACCGGTCGTGGATTACACTGTGTTTTTAAAGAAATTTTAGTGATTCGGTGTTTATATACTTTTCCATCACTTTAGGGACGACTGAAAGGAGAAATAGGCCTGTAGTTGCTAGGAAGCGCTTTGGATCCTTTCTTGGGGACGGGTTGTACTCGAGAAGTTTTCCAGTTACTGGGGAATACACCTCTATTGTAAGATGTTTGTAACAGACGAGTCAGGACAGGAGCAAGTTCTGGTGCGCATTTTTTGGAAACAATTGTTGAGATCTCGTCAAAGCCAGAGGCTTTCCTGGTATTAAGGGAAGAGGGCATCTTTCGTACCTTTTTAGTTTTAAAAATGATATCCGTCATTTTATGCGCAACATTGGGACTGTTGCTGGTTGAACATTTGGAGGTGGGGTGAGAGTAGAATTGCCGGCGAACAACGAGGCAAAAAGCTCGTTTTGCCCAGGGCCGTAGAAACAATTTCATCCCCTGAAACAAGAGGAGGGAACGTGCTCTTGCAGAAATTATTCCCAATAGATTTAGCAAGAGTCCAGAAGGGTTTGCCGCCGTTGTAGCTTGAGAGGACTCTGATTTTGATATGGTTTATTAAACGAGGTTTTTGTCTCAGAAAGAATGCGGAGATAGCGGTTTCTTGCGTCGTTAAATGCTTAACGATTTTCTTGACTGGGATTGTGTCGAAGCGTTTTGTGAGCTTTGACCTTTCAAGTCTTGCCTTGTCACAGGATTTAGAGAACCAGGGCTTTTGAGTGGCTGAAGAGGTTTTCTGTGTACCTGGAATAAATAATTCCGTGGCAGCTTGGATAGTTTCGGTGACGTTTTGTGAGATATCAGAGGGGTCAGGATGAGAAAAGCAGACAGACGACCATGGAAATAAGGAAAAGTAATCCCGCATTTCGTCCCAATTCGCGGAGTTGTAGTGCCAAACGATACGTGGGTGTGATGACTGTGTGACCTCGGGTTGCATTGCGTAGGAAGCAGTGACCATGCCGTGGTGTGAGCGACCATGGGTGGCGATGACTGATGTCTTATAGCATTTAGGTTTTGCAGTAAGAAGGAGATGCAAGGGATTTGAGCTTTGTGTTGGGATGCGAGGAAAGTAAAAAGGTTACTGAACCATATTGGCTAAAGAATTGCTAACTGCAAAGGACTCTGCTGCTCTCCCTTGTGGATCGGTTTTTGAAGATCCTTATTATGGACATTGAAGCCACCAAGAATAGTGACCTCGAAGGAAGGATTTTCAGAAATCATATGTTCGGTTAAAAGTTAAAATAACTTGGGAGTTTGGAGGACTATATATATATATATATATATATATATATATATATATATATATATATATATATATATATATATATATATATATATATATATATATATATATATATATATATATATTCCGCTGCGTTGACACTCAAATGGTTCCCAAGCGGCGTAAAATATCGCCAGGAGGTATATATGTATTTCTCGCTGCCTCGGGGCTCAAGTTGTTCCCAGGTAGGACACGAGCTTCGAAACAGTGTGAAGTACCGTCTGCCTATTGCCGTCGTTAGAATAAAGCCCACCAATAATTTTTGCAGAAACCAAGGCCAGCTGGGAACAAGAAAAATTCCGCGATTTGATTTTACGAGTAACTGTCTACCTAGCTAGAACTAAAATAAAGATTCAGATTCCGTTTTTTTTTCTTATACAATTTACATTTCACCAACCAGCCCTGGTGAGAACACTATTTTAAATTATGCAGTGTAAATTCTTCATTTTCTTATTATTTTCCCATTTGATTGTATATATATATATATATATATATATATATATATATATATATATATATATATATATATATATATATATATTGACCTCTAATAAACTGTTTTATATTTAATTTGTGTTGTGATATCAAAGGCTCTACAAACTTTGACCCCTGGAAAACCAAAATATCTCCACTCGAGTATTCCCGAGCATCCTTCTCGCTGAGGGTGTTCCATTACCTAAACAATAACAACTTTGGGGCTTTCACTTTTTCCCTGGAATTTCTTGAGGCCTTCAAGTAAAGTGGTGGCGCTCAAGGCAAATCCCTTGTTCCGATCTAAATACCGACCATTACTCCACCCTTCGGAAGTAGGTAGTTACAAACGCATTTACGAATTGTGTCCCAAACTTTATCATCACACTGTACATAAGTTTGCTTAATTTATTTATTTTAGATCACAAAGATTTTGTTGTGTTTTAATTAAATAACTACAAATAAAATGTTGTTTAAAAGTGGATCTGATTTGGATTGGGCTAAACACGATTCTACTGAAACTACAAATAAAATGTAATGTCGCCGTAATCTTAGCTGACATCAATTCAATTACCCACTCTTATTGAAGTCTCTTGTTAAGTATTTTATTGCCAAGCCAAATGAAGAGGTTCTTTAACCCTTGAAATTAATTAAGTCTCTAGATTTATGACTTTTAAATCCATTGGGTTTATAAATTATTCTCGGTCAAACAAGCTTTCGATTTACGAAAGCTCCGGTTTACCGTCTGTATGAATAATGAATAATTTTATGTCGGAATAAGTTTGTGGATGTGGGACGATTTTGTATTGCGACCGGACAAAAAGTTGTGGCTCCTCGTATTATGTATTTGCATAGTTTTTCTCTAAAATTTTTTGTTGTATAATCGAGTGTTTTATGAAAATGCAAAAAAGGGAATGAGCTCAGAACGGATCTAGACCTTTGATCTAATATCCTTTTAAATAATGTTATATACGTGTATGCTTATTTTTTGTGTACTATAAAAGAGCTTTGAATTTTTAGCTAAGCCTTATCTGTCTATGGTGCTGAAAAGCAGGCTCTTTTGTGAGAAATATTAAAGTTTTTTCGAGCCAAAAATGCAAATCTGTTGGTTATGTACTACAAATATAAACCAGTTAATACCAAATTAGTAGGAGCTTTTAGTACTAATGTTGTTATGTAAAAAAGAGAGATATTTAAAATTTACATGCATTTTAGTAAATTTTCTTTAAAAAATTCACTAATAAAATCGCCACTTTCGAATTTAACCCCCAGAACACACATCCGGGGTCAGTTTGAATATGTATATGTTTATATATATATATATATATATATATATATATATATATATATATATATATATATATATATATATATATATATATATATATATATAAATCTTGAGTTTTTTGTAAACTCTAATTTTCGTATTTCAATGACATTTAAAGTTAAACTTGTGTAACTGCCAACCAGAAATGACCAAATAAAAATATTTATTTACTGGTATTTTTTAGTGGCTTTTAATGAAGGTGTTTTACACCGATCACTCAAATATAATGAGCCAATTTTGATGAAGCTGGGCAGGTGCCTTCCCTTTGTAAGTGGCTTATATAAGTTCCTTATCAAGAAGAATCGAACTTGGGTTTCTGGGAACATTTTGGGTTTTCTTCGGAACATATTTTTATATCTAAAAATAACAAAGGTGTGGAAACCAAATTTTGTACTTAGATTAACGTTTAAAAAGGTAAACTATATCCAAAAAGCTATATTTCTATGTTACAAGAAAATAAACTTATAAGTATTTAATTAAAAAAAAGTGTTTGGTGTCAGATCATTTTTATGAGAATTCGCTACAGTAATACACTTGGTGCGTTAACACTTTTTAGTGAATTTTCGTACAAAAAATTCACTAATAGGGAGATCCCGACTTTTGAATTTTCAAAAAATTTTTGCAAATGAGCGTGAACTAGGACCCCTAGAACCCATATCCGGGGTCAGTTTTAATTTTTATATGTTTATATATATATATATATATATATATATATATATATATATATATATATATATATATATATATATATATATATATATATATATATATATATATATATATATATATATATATATATATATATATATATATATATATATATATCACACCGATAACTCAAAAAATAATGGGCCGATTTTGATAAAATTTTGCATGTACCTTTATTTTGTAAATGGCTTGGATAAGTTCGTTAGTCAGGAAAATCTGGTGAGGTTTTCCGGGAAAATTTTGAGTTTTCATTCGAAAAAAATTCATATCTTAAAAAGTAATAAGTCGATTTTAATAAAATTTGGCATGTACCTTCCTTTTGTAAATGGCTTTAACAAGTTTGTTAGTAAGGAAAATCAGACAAGGTTTTCCGGGAAAATTTTGAGTTTTCATTTGAAAAAATTTTTTATCTCAAAGAATAATAAGTCGATTTTGATAAAATTTGGCACGTATCTTCCTTTTGTAAATGGATTTGATAAGTTCGTTAATCAGAAAAATCGAACGAGGTTTTCCGGAGAATTTTGAGTTTTCATTTGAAAAAAAAATTATCTTAAAAAATAAACAATCTATGATAACCAAATTTGGTAGGTAGCTTTATGATATAAAATTTAGATTTCTATGTTACAAGAAAAAAAAGTTATAATAAAATATTTGGTGCCAGATCATTTATATGAAAATTCACTACCATAACGCACTTGCTGCGTCCAGGCTTTTAAACTATTGGAAACATAAGCTCCACTAGAAAGATAGATTTTTAAATGTATTTCATTCGTCAAATTTCTAAATATGCCACTATCGTATATCAATGAGCTGCGACATGCCTGTATCAGTGACAAACGGGCCGATAAGGGGTCTCGATAATTTACATCGTTTTCCAGAGTTTTTTTGCAGCTTTGCTGTAGAAATTCCCACCAGGAGGTGATTCAACTTCCCGTTAAACGCAACTGGCGCTGCTTAGCTCCACGAGACCGCTAACATAAAAAGACTTTATAAATTCCCTATAAGGTGAAGGGGGAATACGCTCTAAACTGAATATTCCAAACATTGCGTTTATTTCGCTCTCTTCCAGTTTTCCAGGCTGGCAGCTCGACAATAAATTCCTTTCTTTCTGGGTTTTCGTTTAAAGGCGATGCCCTGTCGACGTGGACTCTTGATTAAATTCTGTCTTTTTGCTCTTGGTTTTCTGTTATAGACATACAACAAGACAATATTTCATCGTGTTATGTGAATTGTATAATATAAAAAAATTCGGGACGCAGCAAGTGCGTTATAGTAGGGAATTTTCATAAGAATTGTACACTATTAGTAAGATATATTATTAAAACTTATTCTTTAAATTTACATCGAACTTGGAGATCGATTTTAAAGTCCCAGTTAGCGATTATTAAAAAAAATATATTATACATGGAGCTAAAAAAAATAAAATGTGGTCTTATATATAAAATGTAAGTACTGCAAGTTTGTTACAAATTTCATTAAAGTTACAAAAGTTTTTCAGAAATAAAAAAATATTTACAGAGCGAATGTACCTGACAAATTATAAATATGACAGGTATTTTTCATTATTAATTGCTTGGATGGTTTTGATTTAGTCAACCCATCCAGTTTTTGCAAACAATAAACAACAAAAAGGTTTTTTAGGACAAATTTGTAGTTATCCGCGTAGCTCATTATGTTATTTATCTTTAATTTAGTACCTACAGTGCGTTTACGTAGGTGTTATTATGGTTCAAGATTAAAGATTCTAGCTTAATGGAAAATTTATTGAGCTATCGGATTTGAAATATTTTTACGAAAATTTTCTACCATAACATACTTGCTGCACATAGACCCTTTCCAACACTCATTTTCGGTTGCTGTATCCATACTTTTTGAAAGTGATAAAATATTGCAGCTTACTATGTAAGACTGACAAACAAGGCAATCTCAAAATCATCTTTGGAAAAATATTTTAAAAAAATGAAATGAGATAACAATACCTACAATCATCCTCAATGCATAAACAAGAACAATGTAAACAACAAAAATTCCTTTGGAGCAACCCCTAAGAACGTTACGGGACTTGCGGTGAATATAGAGGTTCTGCGCGCGTTAAACAGGATTTTAAGGAGGTATAGCTGCAAAATGGGATAAAGTCAGCTTAAAGAGCTCCCATTTCCTTTTTGCACCCTTCTCGGTCTAGGACCCCTATTCACTCTTGATCCCGAAACTTTCTTGTGAGCTGTTTGCAAGAAATTCTTCTTGTGGTTTGGGCATCCAGAAGGGGTTCCAAGCATATTTCCAAAAAGATTTCCTATATATCCCACATGTGCTAATCTGCAAATTTACCGAAAATTTTTAATTTTTATTTACAAACGGAATGCATCTATGAAATTATAGGTGGCAGGTAAGTATTTTTCCATATTAATCGCTTGAATGATCGGTTTTAATCAACTCAATAGAACCAGTTTCTGCAAATAAAATAACAAAAAGGGTTTTTTAAAACAAATATGTAATTATCTATAAAGCTCATTGTGTTATTTTTTTTAATTTAGTGCCCACGCTGGTTTTGTATAGGTTTTACTATTTATCAAAACTGAAGATTCTAGTTTAATGGGAAATTGGGTTACCTCCATTTAAAATATTTTATGAAAATTCGCTACCACAACGCACTTAAACTCTTTTCAACACTTATTTACTATTGCTGTATCCATACTTTCTGAAAATCAAATAAATATAAACAATACAAAATTTCGAAATAAAATTTTCAATTATTTAACCTAAACCTATGTTTATATAATTTTAACTAAATATGTATGTACTTTGTAGTACCTACCTAGATATTACGAGTACTTACTGTATTAGTTTAAGGTCGGTATATTTCATGTAATACCTACCAGTGAATTATGTGTAAAGTTCATTAGGTAATACATACAATATCTAGAATCTACATGCAGTTTACCTATCACTTTCATATTTGTTTGACTGGATGTTACAATGATAATATACTACTACAGTGATTTTGTTAAAGTTAAGTTAAAATTAAAAGTTGAGTTATTATTTAGCTACTAGTTGTATTAAGCTTAGAATATAGGTACCTAATTGTTTTATATTATAAGATCGTAATAAGGTATTAGCAATTAGCATCAGAGGAGTCGATTTCGAGGTTATGCGATGCGCAGAGCTCGAGCGTACACGCTTCTCTGTGACAAATAGCTACATGTGGTCAGATTAAACTAAGAGAGAGAAAGAGAGAGAGATGGCTTTGAATTTTAAATACAGTGAACGTGAAGAATGAGAAAATTAATATTTATACATAATGAAACATCGTTCTGGATTGCTTTTTTTATTTCAACAACACACCACGTGAACTCAGAGCCTAAATACTATCGTACCGTGGGCGTCAACAAGTGGGAAAGAGGCAACTTGTTAATTCTGAACCTGAAGATTTAGATGTTCGGAGGAGACGGAAAAACATGTGCCGGCAAGTAATTCCAAAACTTGGAAGTCCTCGGGACAAAAGAGCGGACATAACAAGATGTTCTGTGTCTGGTGACCTGGACAGTAAAAGAGTGCATTCGCTCTGTTCCCCTAGTAGATCTGTTGGGTGCAGCAGGTGGAAAGACTATTTTTTATTTTATTTCAACAACACACCACGAGGGCTTCCAGCCTAAATACTATCGTACTATCACACCCCAGATGTGGGAGCAGTATACGAGGCTTGGCCTTATTTGTGAAGTATATAAGATATAAAGATTAGCTGGTGAAAAGTATTTGCAATGCGCGAAAAAGGAGCCTTACATTCTTAGCAGCCGCTTCTGTAATTGATGTGACATGTTGGTGCTTATTGAGATTTCGATCCACAGAAATGGCAACAAGTGAAAAGGACTTATTATTTTGAATAACTTGGTTGTTCATTGTGATGGGTCATGGGCTGGTGTATCTCTTATGAGATAGAAAGCAAGACTGAGATTTGGTGGAGTTGAATTGTACAAGATTTCTACTTTCCTAGTCTTATATTTTTTGGAGATCCACAGAGACAGAACCCTCTATCAGTCTGCCATCCTCATCTAATTGGGCTAAAGAGATAGGATTAGGATATTGTATATTTGAGTGGAGTGTGCTGTCATCCGCGTAACTGTGAATTGGGTTGGAAGTACTAGAGAGGAGGTTATTGATGTGGAGAAGAAACAAACTAGTGGCTAAAGCTGAACCTCGAGGGACTCCTGCATTAATTGGATACAGTTTAGAAGAATGTACATCCACGCCAACAGAAATGCTCCGATTGGAAAGGAAATTTGCTGTCCAGGTACAGAGGTTTGGTGGTAGGCCATAGGCCGGAAGTTTATTAAGCAGAGCTGCATGCCAGACCTGGTCGAATCCTTTGAATATGTCTAGAGAGACAATCTGGGATTGAATGTGTAGTTTCATAGACTTGTTCCAAGAATAGGTGGCAAAGGAAAAGAGGTCGGCAGTTGATCTGCGCTGACGCAATCAATACTGCCTGTCGTAGATTAGACTGTGTTTTTCAAGAAATTTTAGTACTTCGGTGTTTATATACTTTTCCATCACTTTAGAGACCACTGAAAGGAGAGAAATAGACCTGTAGTTGCTAAGAAGCGCTTTGGATCCTTTCTTGGGGAAGACAAGATGTCTGAAACAGACAAGTCAGGATAGTAGCAAGTTCTGGTGCGCATTTCTTGAGAACAATTGCTGGGATCTCGTCAAGGCCAGAGACTTTCCTGGCATTAAGAGAAGAGGGCATCTTTCGTACCTTTTAAGTTTTGAAAATGATTTTCGTCATTTTATGCGCGACATTGGTGACTGTTGGTGGTTCAAGATTTGGAGATTGGTTAAGAGTAAAATTTGCAGCGAACAACGAGGCAAAAAGTTCAGCCTTGCCCAGGGCGCGAGAAACAACTCGATCCCCTGAAACAAGAGGTAGGAACGTGCTCTTGCA
Organism: Tillus elongatus; assembly: GCA_964006375.1. Taxonomy (NCBI): domain Eukaryota; kingdom Metazoa; phylum Arthropoda; class Insecta; order Coleoptera; family Cleridae; genus Tillus; species Tillus elongatus. The sequence goes on from OZ023264.1 coordinate 189,553,998, forward strand.
GAAATTATTCCCAATTAGCAGGAGTCCAGAAGGGTTTGCTGCCGTTGGAGCTTGAAAGTACTTTGTTTTTGATGTGGATATTAAACCAGTTTGACAGAAAGTTTGAGGACATAGCGGTTTCTTGCTTCGTTAAATGATTGACGGTTTTCTTGACTAAGATTGCGTAGAAGCGTTTTGTGAGCTTTGACCAGGGCTTTCGAGTGGTTGAAGACGTTTTCTGTGTACGTGGAATAAACAATTTCATGTCAGATTGGATGATTTCGGTGATCTCTTTTGAGGTATCAGAGAGTCCAGGATGAGAGAAGCAGACAGACGCCCATGGAGATGAGGAAAAGTAATTACCTATTTCGTCCCAGTTCGCGGAGTTGTAGTGCCAAGCAAAACGTGGGTGTGTTATTGTGTGACCTCGGGTTACATTGAGCAGGCAGCAGTGACCATGCCGTGGTCTGAGCGACCAATGGGGGCGGCGGCTGATGTCTTATAGCATTCAGGTTTTGTAGTAAGAGCGAGATCCAAGGGATTTGAGCTGTGTGTTGGAATGCCAGGAAAGTAACTAGGTTGCTGAAACATATTGGCTAAAGAATCGCTTACTGCCAAGGCCTCCGCTGCTCTCCCCTGTGGATTGTCACCAAGAATAGTCACCTCGAAGAAAGGATATTCAGAAATCAAATGAGCTGTTTTTTTTTTTCAGAAAGGTAGTCGAAGAGCTGGACAAAGTTGTTGTCAGAAGGTGCAACAGATGAATTTAGTTGCAGTCCTGAGATATTGTTTCATCCAAAGTATATCATTTCTCCCAGGTTCAAAATTGGGGAGTCTGGTGCAGGGTAGATTGCTACGGACGTATGCACACACACCTCCATGCAATCTAAAAGAAGTAAGGAGCTCATAGCCCGGGAAATTAAGGTGATCAGTGGCTGTTTTGGCACTGATTTTGGTTTCAATGAGGAAGAGGGGTTGGGGCCTATTATCCTGGAGAAAATGGAGTCTAGGTTAGAATTTAGGCCACACATATTCGAGAAGGATATGTTAAATCTTGATGCCGGCGCCCCCTGTACACCCCTCTCCCGGAAATCCGAATGTAGGGGTATTTTATCTCCGGAGTCTTTTTTGCAAGGAGGAGCCATCATCATTTTTGTTTATAAGGGAAACCGGCGCATACACCAGAACCGGAAACCTACGGACTTCACCGGCCCCTTGATGTAAGGGGTGGTACCTTCTCGGGCGTGAAAAATATATTTTACTATCACGTAAAGAAAAAGCCCACTACCACCTGTCAGTCCACTACCACCTGCCTATGTTTGTTGTATTTCGATTAATGAATTTACTGTTGCAAGAGTAAAATTGTTGTTTAATTTGCAGAAATTTTACTCACGGAAAAACAGACTTAATAAAGTAATTAAATGCCCTGTAATCTCCTTATTGTCAGGGATTCATGGACAAAGAAGCACAACAAGCAAATAAATATTTATTCAATTTAATTTTGAATCTGAGTTTAACTTTCCTGAATTATCCCTAAGGAGTCTAACAAGCAGAACAAATTATTTGTTAAGACAGTTTGCAAGGTTTGTGATAAATCAAGTATCTGACACTTAACGTCGATACTAAGTTTTTAATTAAATATGAAACTTCAGTGTAAGTCGGTTAAGAATTAGATTCGTGCCTCGACGATTTCCTATTTGCTAATATTCTGAAACTAATTAGTCTCGGAACTGTATAATATGGCGAAGTATATTACGGCCTATTTAATTGTCCACATCTATTTCCTTAAGAAATTTCTTTCTTTTCGTGGCAATTTTTACTCTCTGGAATTCTTGTGTGCTTCTGAAGACCACAGGAAACTCTCACCAGCCTTATACCACAGTAATCATAAAACGTTAGGTAGCTATTCGTAATTTTGTGGACTAGATGTATTTGCTACACAATTTTTACAATAAATATTAACTGTTCAGTAGCAGGCTACTGGAAATTTATTTTACTTATATTTAATAATAATAAAAATTTCGGGACGCGGCAAGTGCGTTATAGTAGTGAATTTTCATAAGAATTACACTATTATTACAATATATCACTAAAATTAATGCTTTTAATTCGAACAGACCATAAACGTCGTTTTTAGAAGACACACGCACATTTGAAAAATGTTTTCGAAGGTGTGAAACTAATTTATATATATATATATATATATATATATATATATATATATATATATATATATATATATATATATATACATATATATATATATATATATATATATATATATATATATATATACATATATTTTTATTTTTATTTATTTATTTACTTATCATAAATCGTACAACATGTCTACACAATAAGCCTGAGGCTTGTGCTGTATATTAACATAATTTAATCAAATTCCACCAAAAACTGCTTTAAAACTGCATCCAAATGTAACATACTTCTAATTTTGACATATCAAATTTGTTTGGCTTCTACTTGTTCCATCTAATGAACCAGTCTTTGCCTTCACTCTTCATTGATTTTAACCGTTTCCCAATACCTTCCAAACTAAAATTATTTGTTTATATATATATATATATATATATATATATATATATATATATATATATATATATATATATATATATATATATGTTAATCTGATGAATAAATAAAATTTTAAAAAAAGATGCTAACTCTGCCTTTTGGTAGTCTGATACTAACCATTACCTTTTTAGTGAATTTTTATTAAAAAAAATTCACTAATAGAGAGGTATCGATGGTGAGACTTTGCAAAAATTCTTTCAAATGAGTGCGAACTGGGACCCCTAGAACCCATATCCGGGGTCATTTTCAAATTTTATATGTTTATATATATATATATATATATATATATATATATATATATATATATATATATATATATATATATATCCAAACGCTAACTCAAAAAATAATTAACCGATTTCGATGAAACTTGGCAAGTGCCTTTCTTTTATTAATGACTTGGATGAGTTGGTTAGTCAGAAAAATCGGACGGGGTTTTCCGGAAAAATGTTGAGTTTTCTTTCGAAAATTTTTTTTTCTCTGAAAGTAACAAAGCTGTTTTAATGAAATTTACTATATATGTTGCCTCAAGAGAGGTTGTACTGCGTGCCAAAATTCAAGTGTCTAAGTTTATAGAAAATTGAGTTATTCAAATTTTAAATTTTCTTTTGAAACAATTTTTTTTATCCAAAAATTACAAAGTTATTTTAATGAAATTTGGTGAATATCTTGTCCTAGGAAATACCTTACTACATATCAAAATTAAACTCTCTAAGATTATTGAAAACTGAGTTAATCAAATTTTTATAGCTCAGTGCAGTGTTAAAATCAATGATATTTGCCTCAAATAAGTAAATTAAATCGATTGTCATAAAATATGTAGTGCTTTAAGACTAAGGGAAAAAGAAATAAAACATATATAACTGTGCACATTTTGATTATATTTTAGGGTGTGCGGCGCACACCTAGCTCACTAGGAGAAATCGCCACTGCTTGAGAGATGTATTGTCACAGCATAATATCCTATTAAATTTCATTTGTAAATAGGTTTCATTTTTATATGTCTATATATATATATATATATATATATATATATATATATATATATATATATATATATATATATATATATATATATATATATATATATATATATATGTATCCGTCTGATAACTCAAAAATAATTAACCGATTTCCATGAAACTTGGAGAGTGCCTTTCTTTTATTAATGGCTTGGATGAGTTCGTTATCCAGAAAATTCGGACGGGGTTTTCCGGAAAAATTTTGAGTTTTCTTTAAAAAAAAAATTTTTTCTCCGAAAGTAACAAAGCTCTTTTAATGAATGTTGCCTCAGGAGAGATCTTACTACGTACCAAAATTCAACTTTCTAAGTTTAGAGAAAATTGAGTTATTCAAATTTCAAATTTTCTTTAAAAAAAATTTTTTTTCTTCGAAAATTACAAAGTTATGTAAATGAAATTTTGTGGATATCTTGCCTTAGGAAAAACCTTACTACGTATTGAAATTAAACTCTCTAAGTTTATAGAAAATTGAGTTATTTAAATTTGAAGCATTTAATAAAAATTCACTACCATAACGCACTTGCTGCGTCCAGAGTTTTTCTTTCTATTATTTACATGATGTAATTTATGTATCAATGCATCTAACTGCCAATAAAATTAACTTTAAAAAAATTCTTTTTGAACAAACCCATGGCACAGCAATGGGCAACCCCCTTTCACCATTCATTGCAGACCTTTTCCTGAGTGGATTTGAAACAGACCTAGCAAACGAAAATGACTATTTTCCTAGAGTATGCTTTCGTTATGTGAACGATGTTTTTGCAGTATTTAATACGAATGTATGCATGTGGGTGTGTTTTGTTTCTTTAACGTCGGCCTATTTCCGCGTCTATGGCCAATCACCGACGCCAGGGAGCAGTTTCACCTCACTATCCTGAAAATGTGGCCAAAACCCTGCCTTTCTGTAAAGAGGATAGAGATATTTAACGTGCCCAACATCGCATGGACACGGGACCGACGGCTTTACGCCCCCTCCGAAGGGCGGAACGTGCAGACATTGAACTTGCTGAATTACAATGCCAGAACGTCGGTTGATGTCAATGTTACAGCTTGTACTGAAAAAGTGAAAGGAATACCTTGGGATCGAACCCAGTACCCTTCGGTTCAGAGGCACACGTTCTTACCCCTGAACCACCGAGGTTCTTAAATGTATGCAAAGTAGACGATCTTATTGCCAAATTAAACAGTAAATTTGACTCCATTAAATTCACGCATGAAATAGAAATTAATGACAAATTACATTTTCTTGATGCACTAGTCATTAAAAATAGAGACACTTTAGAATTTGACATCAACAGAAAGGAGACCGCTACCATGAATTACATTTCAATTGACTCACACTATAGTGTTCCACAAAAAATAGCAAAAAATAAAACAGAGAAGTTGAATATATTAAAAATGTAGCTAGGTATAATGGTTACTCTGTCTGCTTAATGGAGAAACTAGTCAATAAACATAAAACAAACAAAATGTTAGCGGAATCTACGACTTTTAGAAAAGATAAACCAGATAAAACCGTTGTTTGCTTACCATTTGAACCGCGAATTACGAGAGGTTTTGATAGAATGTTTAAGAAAGTCAACTTGTTGCTAACATTTTCTACAAAAAATACCACGAGAACAGATATGCTCTGGTTGGAGAGGAAATTTGCTGTCCAGGTACAGAGTTTTGGTGGTAGGCCATAGGCCGAACGTTTATTAAGCAGCGCTGCGTGCCAGAACTGGTCGAATGCTTTGGATATGTGTAGAGCGACAATCTAGGAAGCACCCTGTAGTTGCATAGACATGTTCCAAGAATGGGTGACAAAGGAAAGGAGGTCGGCTGTTGATCTGCGCTGACGGAATCCATACTGCCTGTCGTGGATTAGACTGTGTTTTTCAAGAAATTTTAGCAATTCGGTGTTTATATAGTTTTCCATTATTTTACAGACGATTCAAAAGAGAGAAATAGGCATGTAGTTGCTAGGAAATGCTTTATATTATCTTTCTTTAATTAATAGCGTGGATAAGTTCCACATACAAACTTGAGAACTACTTTGCTGTTTTCACTGTTGGAGCCAGAGAGGTTATCTGCAAGTCTGTATGTAGTATAGACCAGTTTCACCAAGTAAGGGTAACAACAATCAACGAATTGGATAAGTTCGTTAGCCAGCCCTATCGGACCATTTTTTCTATAAAAAAAAATTGTTGCTCCAAAATAACAAAGTTATTGATATGAAGTTTGGACGGTATATTTCCCTAGTAACTACCTTCCTGCCTACGAAAATTCAACTTACTAGGTCTATAAAAAATTGAGTTATACAAATTTGAAGAATTTAATGAAAATTCGCTACCATAACGCACCTTCTGCTTCCCGATTTTTTTTATTATAATGTATGCACATACATAACCATCATCTGTATCGGAATATTTCAGAAAGTTCCATAATTTATTTCAAAAATAAATTAGCATTCTCCGTAGGTTCTCCCTGATTTATATTTGGGAAGTCTCGCGTGCCATGTAGTATAATATTTCGTACAGGTCATCATCACAAGTTAGGTTATTCAGCATAATAAATCATTATTAAAAAGTTACCTGCTATGAAATATTTACACGGTTACAAGTTTCAAAACCTCCGCCAGAGTTTGCTGACTGAATCTAGTCACTGTATTAATATTCATTACTTTGTTGCCTATTTTCTACCCGGATGTGCTTGTCATTGTTTAATTTTCTGTAAATTGTATATCAAATTAGTTGTCAATTTAAAAAAGAATAGCAAGCATAACCCACACCAGTGGTCGCCACCCTTTTAGTGAATTTTCTTTAAAAAAATTCACTAATGAGGAGCTCCCGACTTTTGAATTTTGAAAAAATTTCTTCAAATGACCGCGAAGTAGGCCCCCTAGAATCCATATCCAGGGTCAGTTTTAGTTTATATATATATATATATATATATATATATATATATATATATATATATATATATATATATATATATATATATAACTCAAAAAATAATAGTCATATTTTGATGAAATTTGGCAAATACCTTCCCTTTGCTAGTGGCTTGGATAAGTTTGTTAGTCAGGAAAATCGACCTTTGTTTTCCTGGAAATTTTTGTGTTTTCTTTAGAAAAAATTTATATATCTGAAAATAACAAAGTGAGGGAAACCAAATTCGGTACGCTAGTTTTTGTCAAAGACTATCCTACGTACCAAAATTCAGATATCTCAAAAGACAAAAAAGTTAGAGGTAAATTAACTTTTAATTAATTAAATTTGATTCAAGAAAGTTAAAAAGCCTGGATGCAGCAAGTGCGTTATGGTAGTGAATTTTCATAGAAATGATCTGGCACAAAATATTTTAGTATAACTTTTTTTTCTTGTAAGATACAAATCTAAATTTTGGTGTATGGTTTACTTTTTATATCGTAAACCTACCTACCATGTTTTATTATCATATCTTTTTTATTTTTTGAGATAAAAAGTTTTTTCGAATAAAAACTAAAAATTTTCCCGAAAAACCTCGTCTGATTTTCCTGACTTATGAACTTCTCCAAGCCATTTACAAAAGGAAGGTACGTGCCAAATTTTATCAACATCAGCCAATTATTTTTTCTCTCTGTGGACTAGGGTTGAACATACTGAGACCTCACAGACGATCTCCGGCGAGATTTTTGGGGGGTAGGCAGATTGAAGCCTCGTAATGGAGCTTCAACAACCCAACTCACCTTTTTCCACCGCTTTAAGGAGTATGCAGATTAAGGCCTTAGAGTGTCATTACATATTTTCTTTACTTTGAAAATGGCTCCAAAACAGGAGCCGAAACGTCCAGTTTTCATAAATTATAGACGCGGTTCAACCCGAGAACCAAGTATGTCTCATATATATATATATATATATATATATATATATATATATATATATATATATATATATATATATATATATATATATATATATATATATATAACATATAAAAATATGGGTTCTAGGGGTCCTAGTTCGCAGTCATTTGCAAATTTTTTTTAAAATTCAAAAGTCGGGATCTCCCCATTAGTGAATTCTTTCTACGAAAATTTACTAGAATGTAAATTGATTGATCAGAATGTGATTGAATAATACTACAAGAAATGACTAACAAGCTCCTAGATATGTGTCGTTATTTTTGTTAAAATATAAGTATTTGACTTTACAGTTATCTAATCTGATTATTGTTATTCGGATGAATTTTTTAGCGAGTTTTTGTATGAAAAATAATTTGATAAAGAGGAAAGCTTTAAGACTTCATTCTATTTGGATTGCATATCAAAGTTTTGTATTTAGCTTATGATATATACAAATCTTCATGACATTTTTTTACAAACATCCTTGAAGGAATATAAGTCCTTCCGTAAAATAAGAATTTAATAAAACTTTTGCTCTACATAACGAACTTCAAGAATGATAACAAGTTAGGCTTACTAAATAACTAAATAAACACAAGGATTTTTTCATGCAAGAAAATATGAGTGTAATTGCCACAAAGCAATAAAACGCTCCAAAGATATAAACTTTATTGCCTGAGAAATATGAAATGTTTCCCTAGAAGCATTTAAGCTGAACATTACATCATTGTTATATCGTGTGGTAATATTTCTCACAAGTATATGTACAAATTGTCTGCGGTACAAACTTTATGATAGAACCAGCCGAAGCTGGAGACTATAGTAAAGCAAGGGCATAATCCCATTTGCCTGACTGCCTCTCGCCGTCCTCTAAACCACTTTGCATCTTTGTCCTTGCTTTTTCTCAGCTTTACTTAATCAAGGAAAATGTCTTCTATACATCAGACGCCCTGCTAACTAAGACTAGTATGCCTAAATGAAAGTACATTTCAAATAGCCCAAATTTAAATAGATAGAAAATGTCTACCAGGTAATCTTAATAATGTTGCGTTTTAGCCGGGTTAAGTGAGACTTTCTATTTCAACAACACAACTTCATTTGCTCTCTACATATGGGTACGCTAAAAGTACTAGAATGTCTCTCTCTGCATGTGGTAGTGGACTTTTCCTTTACGTGATAGTAAAGGATTTTTTCATGCCCGAGGAGGTACCACCCTTTACATCAAGGGGCCGGTGAAGTCCCAACGGACGTTTCCGGTTCTGGTGTATGAGTCGTTTTCCCTTATAAACAAAAATGATGATGGCTCCTCCTTGCACAAAAGATTCCCAAGATAAAATACCACTCCATTCGGATCTCCGGGAGAGGGGTGTGCAGGGGGCGCCAAAGTTCTAACCAGAACTCCGTCCACCATTTCTTCCAGGCTAATAGGCCCCAACTCCTCTTCCTCACCGAAACCCAAATCAGTGCCAAAACAGCCACTGATCACCTTAATTTCCCGGGGTGTGAGCTCCTTACTTCCTTTAGATTGCACGGAGGCGTGTGCGCATACGTCCGTAGCAATCTACCCTGCACCAGATTCCCCAATTTAGAAGCTGAAAGAAAAGACATACTTTGGATTAAACTCTCTCTCAGGGCTGCAACAAAATTCATCTGTTGCATTTACCGGTCACTTTCTGACAACAACTTTGTCCAGCTATTCGACTACCTTTCTGAAAGACCAACCATCTGATTTCTGAATACCCTTTCTCCGAGGTTACTGTTCTTGGTGACTTCAATATCCATAATAAGGAATGGCTAGAATCTTCAAAAACCGATCCACAAGGCAGCCCCGCGGAGGCTTTTGCAGTCAGCAATTATTTAGCCAATTTGGTTCAGCAACCTACTTACTTTCCTCGCATCCCAACACACAGCTCAAATCCATTGGATCTTCTTTTTACTACAAAACCTGAATGCTATAAGACATCAGTCACCGCCCACCTTGGTCGCTTAGACCACGGCATGGTCACTGCTTCCTGTGCAGTGCAACCCGAGGTTACACAGTCATCACACCCACGTATCGTTTGGCACTACAACTCCGCGAACTGGGACGAAAGGTGGGAATACTTTTTCTCATCTCCATGGGCGTCTGTCTGCTTTTCTCATCCTGACCCCTCTGATATCTCACAAAACATCACCGAAATTATCCAAGCTGGCATGGAATTATTTATTCCACGTACACAGAAAACCTCTTCAGCCACTTAGAAGCCCCAGTACTCTAAATCCTCTGACAAGGCAGGACTCGAAAAGTCAAAGCTTCAACACAATCCCAATCAAGAAAACCGTCGAGCATTTAACGACGCAAGAAACCGTTATGTCCGCATTCTTTCTGAGGCAAAAAACTCGTTTAATAACCACATGAAAAACCAAGTCCTCTCAAGCTCCAACGGCATCTAACCCCCCTGGACTCTTGCTAAATCTATTGGGAATAATTTCTTCAAGAGCACGTTACCACCTCTTGTACAACCCGTCCCTAAGAAAGGATTCAAAGCGCTTCCTAGCAACTACAGGCCTATTTCTCTCCTTTCAATCGTCTGTAAAGTGATTGAAAAGTGTTTAAACACCGAATTACTGAAATTTCTTGAAAGTCTAATCCACGCCAGGCAGGATGGATTCCGTCAGCGCAGATCAACTGCCGGCCTCCTTTCCTTTGTCGCCCATTCTTAAAACAAGGCTATGGAACTACACGTTAAATCCCAGATTGCCACTCTAGACATATCCAAAGCATTCGACCCCGTCTGGCACGCAGCGCTGCTTAATAAACTACCGGCCTATGGCCTACCACCAAAAATCTGTACGTGGACAGAAAATTTTCTCTCCAACCGGAGAGAGAATGCACCCTTTTACTGTCCAGATCACCAGACATAGAACATCTTGTTATGCCCGCTCTTTTGTCCCAATGACTTCCAAGTTGTGGAATTCCTTGACGGCACATGTTTTTCCTTCTCCTCCGAACCTCCAAAACTTTAAGTCCAGAATTAACAAGTTGCCTTTTTCCTCCTTGTCGACACCCACGGTACGATAGTATTTAGGCTGTAAGCCCTCGTGGTGTGTTGTTGAAATAAATAAAAAAAGGTACCCCTAACGCACTGGAAATTCCGAAAATCGACTAAAATGGGAAGACACCTTTATTCTCGAGAGGTGTTGAAAAGCGCGTGTGCATCTATACAAGGTCGTAATAAATATACGCGTTAGAAACTGTGTGGATTACATTGGTATTCCACGCGAATAACGAAGGGTTACAAAATGTTTTCATTAAACTTTTTAAAACTCGCTGGAAGAAGAGCAGAACTGTAAAAAGCAGTTTACGTAAAAGAGTAAACCCTCAATCATGTGAGGAACGCAGTCTTTAAGTTGGTGGTTAAATTGCGAGAAGTTTAAAAGCTAACGTAATATCCATTTAGATGCCGTTTCAACCAAGGCACTCTAACTAAAGTGGACCAACACTGAGGTGGAAATATTCTATGAATTCCCTAGACATTTTCCTGAAAAGAACCTGTGTAAAAGGTTAAATTCAAGTCTATTTTCATTGCAGTTTTGGTGTTGGTGATTGTTTGAGGTAAACAAAATATTCATGAAGTAAAATGAACTCCGGTATAAAACTATTATTCTTTTGGGGCGTCCACGCTCACTTAGAAAGTATAATAATGCTCAAAGGAGAAATTTAGACCGTATTATTCGTTGTTTCAAAAACCTCTGAAAACTTTTCAGACCATGATCCTACTTAACGCCCGCCTAAATTATTTTTTACCGGCTATAATGGAGTTTTACAACACTGCGTTCTGAACGCTTATGTGTAGAGTAACTTAGAAGCTGTTTTTGAAATTTTAGCAAATAATAGAGATCTGGGTCACCATCTATCTTGCCGTATACTAAATAAATATTTGAAGTTTATGAATTATATTACGAACAACGTAGCATAACTGTATTGAGCAAACGCAAATTAGTAAATAGAGGTTGGTATCGAGTAGTTCGTGAAAAAAGTCCGTGGCCCTATGGGGAAATCTAGAGGGCAAAAAAAATAGAAAAAAATTAATATTACAAAAATTAAATAATATCCCAGTTGTTTTGAGTAAAAATATACAGACTGCGATATGGAAAAAAAAAACGAAACGCAGCAAGTGGGCTATAGCTACGAATTTTTATCTACGTTGCAACCCGCAACGCATACTAAGCATATCGTTGGAAAAGTTTTAGCTTTCTAGTGACTTTTTGTAGAAAAATTCACAAATGAGGAGGTCGAGATTTTTTAACTATATGTGTAAATGTATCTGACTGCATTATTGAACAGAACCAAAAATACGTTTTTACCACTAATAATTATACATACAGATTTGTTTCATTTGAAAGAAACGTTAGAGCTCTTAGCACACACACACTTCCCAGATTGTCTGATCCTGAGCAACGGTGAGGTCCTACCAGCTGAGGGACGATCTAAACGCCCCCAAAGGGAGGACTGGCTAGTTGCTCGGAGAATAGTTACAGCCTCGGCAGTGGAGTGTGCTGTGAATCATTTCCAGCCATTCAAGTCGCCAGGGGAGGATGGGGTGGTACCGGTCCTACTACAAAAGGGACTGGAGATTCTCCTACCCTTCCTTATCAGGCTGTTCAGAGCCAGTCTGGCCTGGAACTATATTCCTTCCAGCTGGACGGTGGTTAGGGGGGTTTACATTCCCAAATTGGGACGTAATGACCTCCTACCTACTTCACTGAGACCTCTCAGTATTACATCATTCCTCCTGAAGGGATTGGAAAAAATACTGGACGGACACATTAGGGGGAACATCTTACCCAAGAACCCCCTAAATACCCACCAGTATGCCTATCAAACTGGCAAATCAACTGAGTTAGCGCTCAATAACCTCGTCGAGAAGATCACACACTCTCTGGAAAATGGAGAGGTTGCGGTGGCGGCATTTCTCGACATAGAAGGAGCATTTAATAATGCATTACCGATCTCCCTCTACGAGGCCACTATCGCTAGGGGGGTGGAACCTACCATCTGTGGCTGGATCGGAAACATGCTGCACAATCGGACCATTATTACCTCATTACGGGGAGAGGTGGTCAGCGTTAGGGCTGCGAGAGGGTGTCCTCAGGGGGGCGTTCTATCCCCCCTGTTGTGGTCCCTCTTTGTGGACGACCTGCTGGCTATCCTCGGACTCTGGGAGGTTGAGGTCCAGGCGTATGCGGATGATCTTGTCATAATGGTTAGAGGCAAATCTGAGGAGGAACTGTCTAGTACTCTTCAAGAATCACTAAATGTAGTCAATGATTGGTGCCGTAGGGAACAGATGTCTGTGAACCCTCGCAAAACGATCATTGTCCCGTTCACCAGAAGAAGAAGGTTGGACAAATTAAAACCACCTAATCTTATGGGGGAAAACATTCCATTTTCGGACCAAGCAAAATATCTGGGAGTTATCCTAGATAAGAAGCTCAACTGGGACAGACAGTTAGAAAATGTTATCCGCAGGGCTAAGATGTCCCTGTGGACCTGCCGGAGAATCTGTGGGAACAACTGGGGAACAAACCCCCAACAGATGTACTGGCTCTATGTAGTGGTTATCAGACCTATGATAACATATGGAGCCATAGTTTGGTGGCCTAAGGTGCTACGTGGTACCGCGAGGGCCAAACTGGCTCATCTACAGAGACAAGCATGTCTGATGATAACGGGAGCGATAAGCACCGCACCATCAGTCGCTCTGGAGGTCCTCCTCAATATTCCCCCACTTCACATATGGTTGGAGAGGGTGGAGAGGTGGACAACGTACAGACTAAAACAAACGGCAGATAACATGCCGAGGGAAGTCAGTCTGAGGGGGTCCGGACTCCTTGATGACAGTGATTGTCACAGGATTCTGGGAATGGTCTCGGACTTGATGCCTACAAAAATCAGCAGAGATCTGTCTTTCAAGACCGTCCTCCCGGAAAGGGAGGACTGGGACCGGAACCAATCGACCCTGTTGAGAGCGGACCTCTGCTGGTACTCTGACGGCTCCAAAACCAATATGGGAGTAGGAGCCGGCGCATATGGGGGCAGCACCGATGCTAGACTATCAGCTAGCCTCGGCAAGTACGCAACCATACACCAGGCAGAAGTTTATGCCATCGAGATGTGTGCAAAGGAAAGCTTAAAAGACCTATGCACAAACAAATCGATAAAGATATATGCAGATAGCCAAGCTGCAATAAAGGCTCTTGGTTCCTACCGTTACAATTCAAAGACGGTATGGAGTTGTAAATCTGCCCTTAACGAATTGGGCAGCTGTAATGAGGTGTCGCTGGTCTGGATACCGGGTCACTCGGACCATGATGGCAACGTTGCGGCAGACGCGCTTGCCAGGAGTGGTGCCCAGTGTGACTTTGTCGGACCAGAACCGGTGCTGGGAATAACATCTTGCACAGCAAAACGCACCTTAAAGACCTGGACAGATAGAAGGACAATTCAATATTGGCAAAATCTTCCAGGATTAGCTCACTCTAAGGCCTTCATAAATGGCCTGTCTGAGTCAAGGGCTAAGAAACTTCTAGAGTTGAACAGACAACAACTGAGTACTCTAGTCGGCCTGTATACAGGACACTGCCGCTTGCGGCATCACATGCACCGTATTGGGGTCGGTCAGGAGACCGAGTGCCGGCTGTGTATGGAGGATGACGAAACAGCAGAGCACGTGCTGTGTTCCTGTCCGGCAGCGGATAGGACTAGACACCTGCTCTTTGGCAAGGTAAAGCTTGCTCCAGAGGATCTGGATCAACTTTCGCCCGCAAAGGTTATCGACCTCTGTAGGAGGCTGGATTTGTTGGGCGAAATATAGACATTAGGCGTGAGCCACAATAGACCTTATGGTCGCGGTGGAGGGACCAATATGGACCACTCACAAACTAACCTAACCTAACCTAACCTGTTTCATTTGACAAAACACAATTCAGCACCTAAAATGAAAAAGTCTGGACGCAGCAAGTACGTTATGGTAGCGAATTTTCATAAAAATGTTTTTAATGTCAAATATGTCTTGTTTTTAAAAGAAGGACATTTGGCTGGCAGTATGACCTATATAGTACTAACAATATATTTCATTGAAATAGCTTTGTTGTAGCAAAAAGTACAAACATTTTCCGAAAAGAAACTGTAAAAGTTCCAGAAAAAACATATCCGATTTTGCTGGCCAACAAATCTCTTTAAGTTATTTACACAGCTGCCAAGATATAATTATTCACAGACAGCTTTAGGACCAAAAGTGAAAAAAATGCAAGTTTGCAAAAATCTCTTCAACAAAAATTCACAATTTTTTTTACAGAAATTAACTTACACTAAATTACAGTTTTCACACGTTTTTTTAAAATAACTAACTAAACATTTATTATTAATTACCAGCATATCATACAAATCTTACAAACAATGATTTCTACCGAAACACTAAAAACATTTCGGTGGAAACTTTTCAAATTCAGCCACTATTTGAGAGTGCCTGTATACGGCAGCTCGATTTTTTCGACGAGTAATACAAAAAAAATATTCTTTGAATGCGTGATTTCCATGGGGCCACCATATCTATTGTGCCAAAAACGTGAAAACTTGGAAAACCATTAAAATAACTCAAAAACGATGAACGATATAATTTTTTTTGCTACAAACATTCATCATAATTCGACAGAAAACACAAAAGCTCAAAAACGTAACGAGGGTTCCATTGAAAAAAGAAAATGTGTATCGTCAACAACTTATGGGCAATCCTGTGGCTGTCAAAATAAGTTTATAAGGTAGAGCTAGGGACACTCTATAATTAGCATATACACTTTTTGCTCATATCTTGTATAATAACGGATATATTCAGTTTCATCAAAGAAATTCGTCACCCTGTATAAGTGTTAACACCTCATTAGAATCGGTTCTGGCAGGTTCCAGGGAGCGTGAAGTAGAGGAGACCTGCTGCAGATGGATCAGTTCCATGCCCAGGGACAGGGCGGTGTTCACCTTACTCGCTGGAGGAAATCTACTGGCGGGGGTCGCAGCGGGGTGTCCGCAGGGGAGCGTTGTGTCTTTGTGTCTTCCCCGCTCTGGTGCTTAGTCGTAGACGGCCTGCTAGGGAGGCTCTCGGGAAGGAAGTATGAGGTACAGGGCTATGCAGACGACATTGTCATCATAGTCCGAGGAAAGGTTACACAGTCAGTGTGGGAGCGCATGCAGACAGCATTGAATGTGGTGGAAAGGTGGACGGTTGGTCAAGGGTCGGGGTGGCCCCGAGAAAGCAAGCGTCATACCGTTTACGAGGACGAGGAAGTGGGAGAGCCACAGGACTCTCAGTCTATAGGATAGGAACATTCCAATGGCCAGGGAGGTAAAATATCTTGAGGTCGTATTGGACTCTAAGCTAACCTGGAATGGTCACGTTGAAAAAATACTGCGCAAGGCAGTCATCACCTTAAACGTCACTAGCTGGCTATATAGAAAAACGTGGAGACTAGGACCTAGTATAGCCCACTGGCTATACACAAGGGTGGTCAGACCATCGTTAACATACGCGGCACTGGTCTGGTGGCCTAAGGTGGCTCAATCCAGTGCCAAACAAAAACTAGGCAAGATCCAAAAGATGGCTTGCCTAGGCATCACAGGGGCCAAGTCTTCAACTCCAACAGACCCCATTGAGGTGTTGCTGGATCTGCACCCCTCCCCTTTCTACTTAGTTATTATGGAGGAGGCCAAGCTATGACTATACAGACTAGCCTGCAATGGTAGACTGAAGATCAACCCAGGCTTCAGGGGCCACTGCAAAATTCAGGAGATCGTGAAGGAGCCTATGCATGAAATGAGGTCCGACTTCGCGAGCCCACGAAACTGCAGGGAAAACAACTTTACAGTGGAAATTCCCGACCGCGAGGCATGCCGGGAGAAGACTCCGGGCATACCACGTCTGGTTCACGGACGGATCCGGTGGGGAGCGTGGGACGGGGGCAGGTGCTTATTCTGAAGGACTGAGGGTAAGTCACAGTATTTCCCCCGGAGCCCATGCAACGGTCTTTCAGGCCGAAATGTACGCCATCCTGCACTGTGTGCGGGAGAACAAGAGGAGGGCCTACACCAACAAGCGGATCCTCATAGCCACAGACAGCCAGGTAGCCCTCAAGGCCCTTAGTAGCCCACATGTAAATTTCTGGCTTGTGAGTGAGTCTTGAGACAAGACGAGCGACTTGGCTGTGCAGAATGAGGTCACCCTCATCTGGGTGCCGGGTAACTTGGGGTCAAACGTAATGAAGAAGCTGACAGTCTCGCGAAGAGAGTGTCAGCTGAACCATTTATTTGACCAGAACCGGCTCTGGGCGTGACAAAGAGCACTGCCAGAAGAGCCATTAAGTCCTGGGTTAGAAACTAATACAGGGTGTACTGGGCAAAGTGTCCAGGGCTCAGACATGGGCAGTCAATAATTGACGAACCCATTTCAAAGA
This sequence comes from Tillus elongatus, assembly GCA_964006375.1. Classification (NCBI taxonomy): domain Eukaryota; kingdom Metazoa; phylum Arthropoda; class Insecta; order Coleoptera; family Cleridae; genus Tillus; species Tillus elongatus. Next base: position 189,570,942 of record OZ023264.1, read on the forward strand.
GAGCTGTGGAGCTGCAAAATCTTAGCAGAGGACAGCTCAGAAATATAACAGGGATCTTGTCGGGACACATAGCCGTCAAGAAACACCTACATAAAATGGGGCGGTTCGAGGGGGACCTCGCATGTAGACTCTGCGGTGAGGGGGAGGAATCAGCCCAGCATATCTTGTGCGAGTGTAAACCTCTGGACCGCAAAAGACAACTGATATACGGTCAGTCTAGACCAGAGACAGAGCATTATAAAACTTCACCCTACCACTCGCTGTGGAGACTGGTTCAGGGCACAGTGATTTTGGAATGAGTGGAGTGAAAAGACTAAGGGCATACACAGTAGGCCAAGGGCTGCAGTGCTATTGGGGCGGCAAAGCCGCCGACGAGCCCCGAGGGAGAAAAAAAATATGTCACACCGATAACTAAAAAAATAATGGTCTGATTTTGATAAAATTTGGCACATATCTTCTCCTTGCGAGTGGCTTGAATAGGTTCGTTAGCTACACAAATCTAACCAGTTTTTTCGGGAAAATTTTGGGATCGGTTTCGTAAAAAAATTGTATCTCAAAAATAGAAAACACATGGTAACCAAATTTGGTCCTAAGTTTACGCTATTAGAAGGAAACTATATACAAAAATTTATATTTCTATGTTACAAGAATTTTCTTTTCACGTCAGCTGTTTTCGATATTGTGGCCAATCACCGTGGACAATGAGCACCTTCACCGCACCATCCGAGAAATTTTGTCAGACCCCCGCTTTTCTGAGAGGAAGGTAGGGATCTTCAACGTGTCAAGTACAATGCCACCGCTGTTAGCACATTTTAAATTTTCTAGTTATTAATTTCACAAATTTAGTGATGATTTATGCTTTTATTTTTGCAAAACTTAATGGTTAATTAACTAGGTGGTCTGATAAAATTCCTAAGCATAAAAGCGTTCCTAGTTAAGACGCATCAAATAATATAAACGGTGTGTCATATAAGAAAAGAAGTTTTTGTCGTGCATAAATAACAAGTACTCGTAGCAAAACCACGAAAATAAATAAATAAATAAATAATATATATATATATATATATATATATATATATATATATATATATATATATATATATATATATATATATATATATCAAGATAGTTACTCTTAGTAACGTGATGATAAACCAGGAAGGTTCGCAAGTGTAATCCACATAAACAATTAGAAACTCACAGTAAGTACAGCAGATAAATAACAGTATATTATATATATATATATATATATATATATATATATATATATATATATATATATATATATATATATATATATATATATATATATATATATATATGTATATATATATATATAGTCACATTTATCTATGAGAATTAAGTTTATGGACTTTGTAACTTCTATGGTCAGTTGTAATATGTTGGTAACAGCGAACACTTGGATCGATATTTCTATAAGAAACCAGAAGTGACAGGTGTAGAAAAGTATAGAAGGTCTAGAATCTCTATGGAGAGTATAAATAGACGAACGGTACATAGAATGAGTCAGTTCAGTATTGAACTAACGCGGTGTAGAACAAATGATCATAGAATATTACGCGAGTCAGCAGTAAGTGTTGGTGTATAAGAAACAATCATAGAAGGAGAATAGTGGAATATAGTTCTATGGACATTTGGTAAGAAAGAGAAATATTTTAGTTGATACTGGTGTTGGAAAATAGTTGGTAATAATAAAAGAGTAGTTTGAAAAGCTGTGTTTTGTTAGTCAACAAATCCAGAACCCCATAGAACATAACAATATATATATATATATATATATATATATATATATATATATATATATATATATATATATATATATATATATATATATATATATAACAATTTAACTCGTATCTAGTATTAAATTACGAATTTGTTTGGCAGCAAAAATATTTGAAGTTTGATGCAATTAAAACATAATATTTTTAAATATACGTGAGTTTTATTGAAAATTGTGGTACATTGCAAATTCTATTCGATTATTTTAATCACAAAAACTAACAAATATATATATATATATATATATATATATATATATATATATATATATATATATATATATATATATATATATATATATATATATATATATATATATATATATATATCAAAACACTAAATAACTATTGTCGATTCAAAGTTAATTAGCGTTTTGTATCCAGAATAAATATTAATTTAAACTGGTAACGTACAATGCTTAGTGTTTGGATTTCGGTTCATTAAAGCGTCAAATATGCAATTTCGTTATCTTTTCAGCGGCAGTTTATTTAGAAATATCTAGAATTATATCTTTTTTAAGTGACTAGTAAAAATACCTAAAATATAAAATGGCTTAAGTTTTTTTATGCTTGAGATATATTCCCCTGTGTCTTGTACTTACTCTAAGGTATTCAGTCACAAAAATATTTTGGTATATTTGTAAAGAATAAAATCTAATGACAAACAAAAATGTAAAAAGCGATTTACTGAAATTATATTGTGTCAGTTAAAAATATTCTACATTTAAGGACGACCTTTAGAAAATTACTAGCGATTGCTCTGAATATAAAAAATAAATATATAATACTTGGCGAGACCTCAGTTACGAACATGGGCACAATTTCAGTTTTTTAGCTGGCGCGGCGAGGCGAGGCGTACCAGTGGTCTGGAGGGATAGAATGCCCACACCGGAGAGAGGGGTTTGGGGTTTGGGGTTTGGAAAATTATAAGAAACTAGCATTAAGTTGTTAGTTTCTTAAGCCTTTTCAGTCTATCTTCGCCACAAAATAATTGATAACATTCTCTATTTACCCTAGACCTAAAAGATTAATTGCAAATTGCTTTAATTATAGCCAAATTCTTTGTGAAGTAGACGTCATTTGTACACAAATAAAGAGTCAAAAGTAGGCCTAATTTTAATTGATTGGGTGTTCTGCCTGATCTCTTATCATGTAAATAAAAGCCTGGACGTAGCAAGTGCGTTATGGTAGTGAATTTTCATAGAAATAATCTGGCACAAAATATTTTATTACAACTGTTTTTTCTTGTAACATAGCAATCTAAATTTTGGTGCATAGTTTAGTGTTTATATCGTAAACCTACCTCCCAAATTTAGTTATCATACCTTATTTATTTTTTGAGGTAAAAATTGTTTTCGAATGAAAAATTAAAACTTTTCCGGAAAACCTCGTCCGATTTTCCTGACTAACGAACTTATCCACGGCATTTACAAAAGGAAGGTACATGCCAAATTTTATCAAAATCGGCCTATTATTATTTGAGTTATCGGTGTGATATATATATATATATATATATATATATATATATATATATATATATATATATATATATATATATATATATATATATATATATATATATATATATATATATATATATATATATATATATATATATATATATATATATATATATATATATATATATATAAACTGAAATTGACCCTGGATATGGGTTCTAAGGGGCCTAGTTCGCGGGCATTTATATATATATATATATATATATATATATATATATATATATATATATATATATATATATATATATATATATATATATATATATATATATATATATATATATGAGACATACTTGATTCTCGGGTTGAACCGCGTCCAGAATTTATGAAAATTCGACGTTTCGGCTCCTGTTTTGGAGCCATTTTCAAGAGGCAAAGGAAGGAAACATCTAAGGACACTCTAAGGCCTCAATCTGCCTACTCCTTAAAGCGGTAGAAAAAGGTGGACTGGGTTGTTGTAGCTCCATTACGGGGCTTTAATCTGCCAACCCCCCAAATCTCGCCGGAGATCGTCTGTGAGGTCTCATTGTATTCAACCCTAGGCCTCAAGGAGATCCCGAGAACTAAGTATGTCTCACATTAAAGATCGCGGAAATCTTTCTGAACATTATATATATATATATATATATATATATATATATATATATATATATATATATATATATATATATATATATATATAAACATATAAAAATTGAAACTGACCCCGGATATGAGTTCTAGGGGTCCTAGTGTGCGCTCATTTGCAAAATTTTTTTCAAAATTCAAAAGTCGGGATGTCTCCATTAGTGAATTTTTTATACGAAAATTCACTAAAATACAACTGTTTTCTATTTTACATTTTTAGTTTATGCGGTTTTTATTTATTTATTTTCTAAAATTTTGTTTTGGCCGTGATTTAAGACTTCAACAATTAAAATGTATTATATTACTTATAGAATGTCACGTGGCAAGAAAATCCTGGAAATGGAAAAACTGGCTTCAGAAGATTTGATTGTATTAGAATATCTCAAAGATTTCATTGAAAATTTTAAACCTTCAGATATGAAGTTCAACAAGGAAATCTAAATACCGTGTCCGAACAACTACTCAATGATAAAAATAATGTTCAGTACCAAAAATTTTTTTATTCATGGTAATGTCATATTAAAAAATAAAGCAGTGTATCCGTTATATTCGGCCAAGAAGAACGTGGCCGAATATAACGGATACACTGCTTGCCTAGTGGAAAAATAAACAGAAAACAAAGAAAATGTTGACGGAATCAACGACGTTCAGAAGAGAAAAATCGAAAAAAAAAACATTGTTTGCTTACCATTTGAACCTAGAATCATGAGGGGTCTAGACAGCATTTTTAAAAAAGTCAACTTACAGCTAACATTTTCAACAACAAATACCTTAAAGAACTTGCTAGGTAACCCAAAAGACAATGATAGCGCGGACAAAATGTCGGGAATTTATGAAATAAGTTGTAAAGATTGTAATCTTAAATACGTCGGACAAACAAAAAGATCGATTTGAATTAGATTCAAAGAACACATATCCGGTACTGTAGATAAGTCTGCCGTCGCCCGACATATTTGGGATATTAATCATTACGTTGATAAAGATAATCTGAAATAATAAAAAATGTTAGAAAACCAGGACAGCTAAATGGGTTCGAAAGCATATATATTGCGAAATATAGTTACAACAAAAAATGTATGAACACTCCACCAGCGCCAATTACGAGTCATTTGATCGCTTGCTTTGCTAAATTAAATTCCCACGTTTTCGGCACGTTTTACCGATAACATAAGTATACAGTTATTGCCGCCAAAGGAATTGTTGTTAATTTAGCTGTCGTTGAACTTTCTCAAATTATTACAGATGGACACTTTTTAGATAAAGCAGTAGGGATGGCGCAAAGACCTTGTCCGGCGATAAAAATACAATACACTTTGGAATTTGCCTACGACTAGTGTTTCATCTCGGTTTGATCTCTTTACCTCAGATCCGGTATATAAGTTGATGTTAGTTTTTTAAGTATTTAGAATGTTTCATCCTCTGATGACGCTAACTTGGTTAGTGAAACGATCGTCAGGTCTCTTAAGATGTGTTGTGGTGATTTGGGTTCTCCAAGTGTACTTATTAGTGCTCATCACAGGTTCCAATCTTCACTTAGGTTTTAAACTATTTTTATTTAAAGATATGGATACTACAAGTCTATAAATGTTTCACGCCCTCCTGGAAATTTTACTTTTTATCAGATAAGGCGTTTTTCCTTCACACGGCAGAATAAAGTTTTAGAAGATACACTAAATTTCGCTGATTGAACGGGTGCTTCTATTACATTTCCCATGCTCTTGTATAACCCAACTCAAAGCCGCTTTCCGTTATACTGTTGCACACCTGACCATTAATAATTCCATAACATCAGAAGATCTATTTATGACTAAATTCATCGGAATGATAGAACCGCTGTAGAAAAATCAATTACTATCGAATGGATGGTAACAAAGCGTGCTATAAATCTGTTAAGAGTATCTCTTATTAATCGAGTGGTGTATTTCAATCGGTCTATAGGATCCCTAAGGAGAAACGGCCATCAGAAATTAATGTGCGGCCGGTGTTGGCCCAAAGGTCCGGTGTGTGTATCGGCCACAAAGATCGAACCTGGCGGCTCTACGAATACACAGATCCTGTCTGTATCGACACCTTCGTAACCTACACTGCCCGTTATACCAGTTACCCTCAATATGTTAACCAATTTTGACAAGCCTTGTGTGGCCTAATTGAGCATTACAGTATTATATCAGTCGCTTTTGGTTTTATTCGGTCAATATTATCTGTGTATTTGACGAACGCTTATGTTTAACATATCGCTATTATTGTTGTTGGGAAGTGATTTGATACAGCAGACCTAACAACTATTACCAATTAGTGCGATTCAGTAGATGCGCGTAAATCAGTACTGGAAATTGTATTCGTAAACTGCTATGCCTATAAAATAAACAGTCAATAATACTAATTTCCATAACCTACATAATTTATGTATCAAAATATAGTGCTTACAATTAATTAATTTGTAAGGCCGTTCCATACTGCGTATACAGGGTGCGCCTTAATTAATTATACATCAGCTAAGAGGTGATAGCTGGTACAAAAATAAAACAATTGGGCTCAACACTCCTTAGTACAATATTACTCGTTTTCGTTTTACAGTGTGTTTGAATAATTTTGATTAAAACTATTTTTAGTGACATTTCATTAATAAAATTCACTAAGTATCAATGATAAGACTTTTGGAAAATTTCGGCAAGTGAGCGCGAATTCGGGCCTCTATAACCCAAAGCCAAGGTCAGTTGAAAAGTTTATATATATATATATATATATATATATATATATATATATATATATATATATATATATATATATATATATATACATATACATATATATATATATATATATATATATATATATATATATATATATATATATATATATATAATGTCAAATAAAAATGTCAAAATTATAGTGATGAGATTTTAATATTAGTTAAAAAATTTGATGTTATATTGGACTGAGATCTCTTATAATGGTAGATGAATACCAGTGGCAGCTGCAGGAGTGTAATTCGTAGAAATGCTGAAAAAGAAACATACCTTGAACAACATTTTTAAAGTGATATTTTATAAAAATATTTTGGCAGTTTAGTTGGGAACATAAAACAAAATTATGTTCACTGCAAGCACAAGCTTATTCTTTTTTGTGGAACATACTATAAAATTTAAATAAATTATATATATATATATATATATATATATATATATATATATATATATATATATATATATATATATATATATATATATATATATATATATATATATACGTATCCAACCGCTAACTCAAAAAAATACTTCACCAATCGAAACCAAATTTGGCAATTCCCTTCATTCTGTTAATAACTTGTATGAGTTCGTTAGACAGTTTTGACACTCACATACTTACAGAAAAAATGTGAAAAACTGTTTGGAAACGCTATATCTTTTAAACTACTAGAAGTATGAAACTAAAACTTTACAAGCACATAGATATCGTATCACTCGTCCTCTCCATCAAGCTTGAACTTAATCGGTTCAGTAAATTTTAAGTTGAAACCAAATAAAAATAAATAATTTACGATATAACCTGAAATAACCTCTGAATGGGTGCCAATAATGTTAGACAAGATCAGGCAGATATATTAGGGTTACGCTGCTATTGCAAACAAATGCTCCAAATTAAACTTCAAACGAACAGGTTAGAAAATATGTCACAATAAACAATCAGCGAGGTTGCCATTTGCGAAACCTGTCATTTGGATTTGAAGATATCACTAAATATATAGTAATAAATTAAAATTGTAATGAAAATTATTCAATTTGTTTAAAGGCAATTTAGAACAGCGTTTTGTTATGTATAATTATTAAGCTTCCCATTCTTCAAGAAATTTAAAATCAATCGCCTTCTCCTAGTTCAATCTGACAACGTCAGTTAGCTATTTGTCTTTGTCATTTGTTATTTTGTAAACTGACAGTGGGGTTAATCTAATTCGAGGTTATCATCTTCCTCTTCTTTGTTTACAGACGTCAGAAACAAATAATAACACTCAGCTAATACCCTAGAATCTTGAAATGGTTTACTCTTAGTTTTTAGTGAATTTTCATTATTATTTACTCTTCATGTGGTATGTGGAAAATTTGAGATTAATAAAACTACATATTATCATGCAGGAGTTTAAAATACATCAATAAACAGATGTTGTGTAAATTATTAAAATTTTAATTCCAAATTTCGTATTGCTTATATTTATTTATTTCATTTTCAAAAAGTATGGATACAGCAAATTTTATAAACTCTTACTGCAGTTTTAGCGTTTTAAAATACCGTTAACGAAACGTTAAAACATACATGTATAAAAAATGTTTTTATATTGGTTTAATTATATGCTTATTCGGGCGACATTTGTACCAAAATTAAATGTAAGGTAGCAGTTTTCTTTTAAACGTTTAACTAAGGAACATGTGTTTACTGGGAATACAATAAACATAAAACCAATGCCAAAAGGCATTTTTAAGAACACCAATCTACTGATAACATTTTCTACAAAAAATTCATTAAAATTTTTTCTAGGTAACCCAAAGCATAAAGATAAAACCACAAAAGTGTTTTTAAAAATGTTCGCCTGCGGCGCCACTGGTTACTAATAGGCAATCATACTCACGAACCCTGTGCCCACCTATGTAAAACACCCACGAGCCGCTGCTGGTGCTTTTTTCAATTGTGTTAATTTTCGAATGTTTAAATGTGCATAAACTGTTGACATAAACGAATATAACAGTAATTGTCGATTAATTTTTGCCTGTCCCAACGAGGGTCCTATAAAATAAACTCTCATCATTTTTTGTGCCATTCTGATGCATTTAAAATTAAAGCACCAGTATAAATTACAACGTTAATACCACATATTTAAAATATTATTAAAATATTTGGTTTGGTCTCTGGTTGATTAGCAAACAACGTTTTTTGGCGAATTTATATATATATATATATATATATATATATATATATATATATATATATATATATATATATATATATATATATATATATATATATATATATATATATATATATATATATATATATATATATATATATATATATATATATATATATATATATATATATATATATATATATATATATATATATATATATATATATATATATATATATATATATATATATATATATATATATATATGTATGTATATACAGTGTGTCCCAAACTGGCTGGGAATGTATTGCTATCTCCGTTATTATTTGAGATAGAGAGACAGCTGAATTAGCAATGTTTTGTAGAATTTCATGCTCGTTTCAAATATGACTTGTATTTTGCGCTGCCTCCTTCCATTTTCGAGTCATTTTGAAAAAAACAAAATTTGTCGATTTCTTTTTTCTTCAATAGCGTTGATCTGACATGTCTAAGACTTGCACATTATCAGGACACTTTTTATAGAGTAATCTTTTTGTGCTATTCTAAACTTTGGATTGTCACTTGTTTTTGAATTACAGGTATCAGCGTTTGTTTTATTATGGCACCCGTATTGGATTTTTTTGCCCATGTGATAGCCTGTGAAAATAGCTTTTCAATGATGTACAACATTCTTGAGAAATCTTGGAATTGCACTGACAATTTGGGGAGAAACTGTTTTGAGGATAGTATGCTTTGAAATCTAATACCAGAAAACAAATGACAAAAAAAGTGTTCAGAAAGCAGTAGGCCATAGAGTCTAACAATATACTTCTACTTTTAACATAATTTTCTGTAATGATTCACGATGAAAAATATTGTGATTTAATTTACAATACTTAATTAGGTAATAATGCTAGGTAATATTATATGAAACAGTTTAATAACGAAACCCCGCAATAACAAATATAAACTTAAACTCAACAAAACAACACAACTAGAAACGGAACTCAACAAATAATAAAATATAAACTTAAAAATACACTAAATAAGAAATTATTCAAAAGTCGGGATGTCTCCATTAGTGAATTTTTTATACGAAAATTCACTAAAATACAACTGTTTTCTATTTTACATTTTTAGTTTATGCGGTTTTTATTTATTTATTTTCTAAAATTTTGTTTTGGCCGTGATTTAAGACTTCAACAATTAAAATGTATTATATTACTTATAGAATGTCACGTGGCAAGAAAATCCTGGAAATGGAAAAACTGGCTTCAGAAGATTTGATTGTATTAGAATATCTCAAAGATTTCATTGAAAATTTTAAACCTTCAGATATGAAGTTCAACAAGGAAATCTAAATACCGTGTCCGAACAACTACTCAATGATAAAAATAATGTTCAGTACCAAAAATTTTTTTATTCATGGTAATGTCATATTAAAAAATAAAGCAGTGTATCCGTTATATTCGGCCAAGAAGAACGTGGCCGAATATAACGGATACACTGCTTGCCTAGTGGAAAAATAAACAGAAAACAAAGAAAATGTTGACGGAATCAACGACGTTCAGAAGAGAAAAATCGAAAAAAAAAACATTGTTTGCTTACCATTTGAACCTAGAATCATGAGGGGTCTAGACAGCATTTTTAAAAAAGTCAACTTACAGCTAACATTTTCAACAACAAATACCTTAAAGAACTTGCTAGGTAACCCAAAAGACAATGATAGCGCGGACAAAATGTCGGGAATTTATGAAATAAGTTGTAAAGATTGTAATCTTAAATACGTCGGACAAACAAAAAGATCGATTTGAATTAGATTCAAAGAACACATATCCGGTACTGTAGATAAGTCTGCCGTCGCCCGACATATTTGGGATATTAATCATTACGTTGATAAAGATAATCTGAAATAATAAAAAATGTTAGAAAACCAGGACAGCTAAATGGGTTCGAAAGCATATATATTGCGAAATATAGTTACAACAAAAAATGTATGAACACTCCACCAGCGCCAATTACGAGTCATTTGATCGCTTGCTTTGCTAAATTAAATTCCCACGTTTTCGGCACGTTTTACCGATAACATAAGTATACAGTTATTGCCGCCAAAGGAATTGTTGTTAATTTAGCTGTCGTTGAACTTTCTCAAATTATTACAGATGGACACTTTTTAGATAAAGCAGTAGGGATGGCGCAAAGACCTTGTCCGGCGATAAAAATACAATACACTTTGGAATTTGCCTACGACTAGTGTTTCATCTCGGTTTGATCTCTTTACCTCAGATCCGGTATATAAGTTGATGTTAGTTTTTTAAGTCTTTAGAATGTTTCATCCTCTGATGACGCTAACTTGGTTAGTGAAACGATCGTCAGGTCTCTTAAGATGTGTTGTGGTGATTTGGGTTCTCCAAGTGTACTTATTAGTGCTCATCACAGGTTCCAATCTTCACTTAGGTTTTAAACTATTTTTATTTAAAGATATGGATACTACAAGTCTATAAATGTTTCACGCCCTCCTGGAAATTTTACTTTTTATCAGATAAGGCGTTTTTCCTTCACACGGCAGAATAAAGTTTTAGAAGATACACTAAATTTCGCTGATTGAACGGGTGCTTCTATTACATTTCCCATGCTCTTGTATAACCCAACTCAAAGCCGCTTTCCGTTATACTGTTGCACACCTGACCATTAATAATTCCATAACATCAGAAGATCTATTTATGACTAAATTCATCGGAATGATAGAACCGCTGTAGAAAAATCAATTACTATCGAATGGATGGTAACAAAGCGTGCTATAAATCTGTTAAGAGTATCTCTTATTAATCGAGTGGTGTATTTCAATCGGTCTATAGGATCCCTAAGGAGAAACGGCCATCAGAAATTAATGTGCGGCCGGTGTTGGCCCAAAGGTCCGGTGTGTGTATCGGCCACAAAGATCGAACCTGGCGGCTCTACGAATACACAGATCCTGTCTGTATCGACACCTTCGTAACCTACACTGCCCGTTATACCAGTTACCCTCAATATGTTAACCAATTTTGACAAGCCTTGTGTGGCCTAATTGAGCATTACAGTATTATATCAGTCGCTTTTGGTTTTATTCGGTCAATATTATCTGTGTATTTGACGAACGCTTATGTTTAACATATCGCTATTATTGTTGTTGGGAAGTGATTTGATACAGCAGACCTAACAACTATTACCAATTAGTGCGATTCAGTAGATGCGCGTAAATCAGTACTGGAAATTGTATTCGTAAACTGCTATGCCTATAAAATAAACAGTCAATAATACTAATTTCCATAACCTACATAATTTATGTATCAAAATATAGTGCTTACAATTAATTAATTTGTAAGGCCGTTCCATACTGCGTATACAGGATGCGCCTTAATTAATTATACATCAGCTAAGAGGTGATAGCTGGTACAAAAATAAAACAATTGGGCTCAACACTCCTTAGTACAATATTACTCGTTTTCGTTTTACAGTGTGTTTGAATAATTTTGATTAAAACTATTTTTAGTGACATTTCATTAATAAAATTCACTAAGTATCAATGATAAGACTTTTGGAAAATTTCGGCAAGTGAGCGCGAATTCGGGCCTCTATAACCCAAAGCCAAGGTCAGTTGAAAAGTTTATATATATATATATATATATATATATATATATATATATAAATATATACATATACATATATATATATATATATATATATATATATATATATATATATATATATATATATATATATATATATATATATATAATGTCAAATAAAAATGTCAAAATTATAGTGATGAGATTTTAATATTAGTTAAAAAATTTGATGTTATATTGGACTGAGATCTCTTATAATGGTAGATGAATACCAGTGGCAGCTGCAGGAGTGTAATTCGTAGAAATGCTGAAAAAGAAACATACCTTGAACAACATTTTTAAAGTGATATTTTATAAAAATATTTTGGCAGTTTAGTTGGGAACATAAAACAAAATTATGTTCACTGCAAGCACAAGCTTATTCTTTTTTGTGGAACATACTATAAAATTTAAATAAATTATATATATATATATATATATATATATATATATATATATATATATATATATATATATATACGTATCCAACCGCTAACTCAAAAAAATACTTCACCAATCGAAACCAAATTTGGCAATTCCCTTCATTCTGTTAATAACTTGTATGAGTTCGTTAGACAGTTTTGACACTCACATACTTACAGAAAAAATGTGAAAAACTGTTTGGAAACGCTATATCTTTTAAACTACTAGAAGTATGAAACTAAAACTTTACAAGCACATAGATATCGTATCACTCGTCCTCTCCATCAAGCTTGAACTTAATCGGTTCAGTAAATTTTAAGTTGAAACCAAATAAAAATAAATAATTTACGATATAACCTGAAATAACCTCTGAATGGGTGCCAATAATGTTAGACAAGATCAGGCAGATATATTAGGGTTACGCTGCTATTGCAAACAAATGCTCCAAATTAAACTTCAAACGAACAGGTTAGAAAATATGTCACAATAAACAATCAGCGAGGTTGCCATTTGCGAAACCTGTCATTTGGATTTGAAGATATCACTAAATATATAGTAATAAATTAAAATTGTAATGAAAATTATTCAATTTGTTTAAAGGCAATTTAGAACAGCGTTTTGTTATGTATAATTATTAAGCTTCCCATTCTTCAAGAAATTTAAAATCAATCGCCTTCTCCTAGTTCAATCTGACAACGTCAGTTAGCTATTTGTCTTTGTCATTTGTTATTTTGTAAACTGACAGTGGGGTTAATCTAATTCGAGGTTATCATCTTCCTCTTCTTTGTTTACAGACGTCAGAAACAAATAATAACACTCAGCTAATACCCTAGAATCTTGAAATGGTTTACTCTTAGTTTTTAGTGAATTTTCATTATTATTTACTCTTCATGTGGTATGTGGAAAATTTGAGATTAATAAAACTACATATTATCATGCAGGAGTTTAAAATACATCAATAAACAGATGTTGTGTAAATTATTAAAATTTTAATTCCAAATTTCGTATTGCTTATATTTATTTATTTCATTTTCAAAAAGTATGGATACAGCAAATTTTATAAACTCTTACTGCAGTTTTAGCGTTTTAAAATACCGTTAACGAAACGTTAAAACATACATGTATAAAAAATGTTTTTATATTGGTTTAATTATATGCTTATTCGGGCGACATTTGTACCAAAATTAAATGTAAGGTAGCAGTTTTCTTTTAAACGTTTAACTAAGGAACATGTGTTTACTGGGAATACAATAAACATAAAACCAATGCCAAAAGGCATTTTTAAGAACACCAATCTACTGATAACATTTTCTACAAAAAATTCATTAAAATTTTTTCTAGGTAACCCAAAGCATAAAGATAAAACCACAAAAGTGTTTTTAAAAATGTTCGCCTGCGGCGCCACTGGTTACTAATAGGCAATCATACTCACGAACCCTGTGCCCACCTATGTAAAACACCCACGAGCCGCTGCTGGTGCTTTTTTCAATTGTGTTAATTTTCGAATGTTTAAATGTGCATAAACTGTTGACATAAACGAATATAACAGTAATTGTCGATTAATTTTTGCCTGTCCCAACGAGGGTCCTATAAAATAAACTCTCATCATTTTTTGTGCCATTCTGATGCATTTAAAATTAAAGCACCAGTATAAATTACAACGTTAATACCACATATTTAAAATATTATTAAAATATTTGGTTTGGTCTCTGGTTGATTAGCAAACAACGTTTTTTGGCGAATTTATATATATATATATATATATATATATATATATATATATATATATATATGTATATATATATATATATATATATATATATATAAATATATATATATATATATATATATATATATATATATATATATATATATATATATATATATATGTATGTATATACAGTGTGTCCCAAACTGGCTGGGAATGTATTGCTATCTCCGTTATTATTTGAGATAGAGAGACAGCTGAATTAGCAATGTTTTGTAGAATTTCATGCTCGTTTCAAATATGACTTGTATTTTGCGCTGCCTCCTTCCATTTTCGAGTCATTTTGAAAAAAACAAAATTTGTCGATTTCTTTTTTCTTCAATAGCGTTGATCTGACATGTCTAAGACTTGCACATTATCAGGACACTTTTTATAGAGTAATCTTTTTGTGCTATTCTAAACTTTGGATTGTCACTTGTTTTTGAATTACAGGTATCAGCGTTTGTTTTATTATGGCACCCGTATTGGATTTTTTTGCCCATGTGATAGCCTGTGAAAATAGCTTTTCAATGATGTACAACATTCTTGAGAAATCTTGGAATTGCACTGACAATTTGGGGAGAAACTGTTTTGAGGATAGTATGCTTTGAAATCTAATACCAGAAAACAAATGACAAAAAAAGTGTTCAGAAAGCAGTAGGCCATAGAGTCTAACAATATACTTCTACTTTTAACATAATTTTCTGTAATGATTCACGATGAAAAATATTGTGATTTAATTTACAATACTTAATTAGGTAATAATGCTAGGTAATATTATATGAAACAGTTTAATAACGAAACCCCGCAATAACAAATATAAACTTAAACTCAACAAAACAACACAACTAGAAACGGAACTCAACAAATAATAAAATATAAACTTAAAAATACACTAAATAAGAAATTATTCAATATGGTCACCGTTTTCTTCAATGCACTTTATGCACCTTTTTGAAACCTGCCTGCAAACTCTGGTGAGGGTGTTTCGGTTAATATGATTTATAGCTCCCGTGATTCTGTTTCGTAATTTATTGATGTTTTGTGGTGGATCTAATTTATACACATCATTCTTCAGAGTACCCCAAGAATAAAAATCCACGGGTGTTATATCAGGACTTCGAGCACACAAATGACTTCACCCATTGTTACAAATGACACGATTATTAAAATTTTGGTACAAAAATTCTTTGACGATCCTAGCATTGTGAGCTAGACAACCATCTTGTTGGTACCAAATCTCGTCTAAATTATCATGAACTCTTCAAATTGTTGGTAAGATATCATTTCTCATTAGATCAAGATACCTTTCCCCAGTTAAATTATTTTCAAAAAAGAACGAACCAACAATGAAGTTACCTGAATTTTTTTAAAACTAACTGTCTAATCTACACATAAAAATAGGTTGGACACTATCGTGCGAAATATTTTGGTGTTTGGTTGTCGTCTTTCTGGGTAGTTGTTTTGATATGAATTTGCAGCTGCCACAGTATTTCGGTTAAAACGAATATAACATTCCAGCATGTCAAAATATTCTTTATTACTGAAAATATTCTTGAATAAAAATTAAAATAAACAGGAAACAAACTATTTAGTACAACATTTTAAGCAACGTGTTAAATACACCACAAATTGTTCAGGTAATTGAGAATGACATTATCTTAATTGTCGCGATAGTGTTATATCCATAGCAGCCTTTCTTCTGTTGTATTTCAGTTAATTTGTGTTTAAAAATCAAAGAATTTTCAAAGGCGTCTTCGTAAATCAGTAATCTGCTTTTTATTGAGGTCTGTTAGTAAATTCAGTTATTTACTAGGTTTACCTATTTAATTTAATTATAATTTTTTTTTAGGATAATGTAATGTAAAATATCATTTGTAATAATGGGCCGATTCATTGGTGTCCTCAAAGTTCCTATTTTTTATCGTGAATTATTACGGAAAATTATGTTAAAAGTAGAAGTCTATTGATAGACTCCATTGTCTACAAATTTTTTAACACTTTTTTTGAATTTTATATATATATATATATATATATATATATATATATATATATATATATATATATATATATATATATATATATATATATATATATATATATGTATGTATGTATGTATGTATCTGAGCGATAACTCAAAAATTACTCAACTGTTTTGAACAAAACTTAACAGATATCTTCAAATTTGTTAAGGCCGCAGACGAGTTAGTTAGCCCTAT
Organism: Tillus elongatus; assembly: GCA_964006375.1. Classification (NCBI taxonomy): domain Eukaryota; kingdom Metazoa; phylum Arthropoda; class Insecta; order Coleoptera; family Cleridae; genus Tillus; species Tillus elongatus. The sequence continues at coordinate 189,587,806 of OZ023264.1, forward strand.
CGGACCAGTTTTTCTAAAAAAAAACTTTAATTTTTTTGAAAAAAAATGTATGTCAAAGAACTAAAAAGCTGTTTAAAAGAATTGGTTGGTATGTTGCCTTAGTGAGTACCCTACTATATACCAAAACTAAACCTTTTAGGTAAAAAACAAAATTGAGTTATTCAAATTCGAAGCATTTAATGGAAATTCGCTACCATAACGCACTTTCTGCTTCCCGAATTTTATTATATTATTTTAACGTAAATCTTTATGAACTATCAGGTTAAACGAGGGCTTGCTTGTTTGTGTTATAATTGAATTGGTCTGGTTTATATCTAGTACTGATGGCAATAATATCATTTCTTATAGTTATGTTAATTTTACCGTTAAAATATATATTTTTTTAATATTTCCATTTTGATGCAGCTGAAAGTTTAAGTGCCACTGTACTAATGCACGTTTTACTCAACAAGGTCTGACGCTCGTTACTACAAAGAAGGACTGAAAATACATCTTTCTCTCGTATTTCATATAACTTTTCAGGCCGGAGTTAGAACTCAGCTCAATTGAGTCGATCTTCACAACCTATAAATCAACAGGAGAAAATGTGTACAATTGCGTAAGTTCACCGAGAAGAAATCCAACAACTCGGTGTACAGCACTCTAAATAATGTACGGGTGAGTAACTATGTGTAGCGAAAGAATCGTCTACTCATCTTGTCTAGAACATAACGTGTTAAGAGAAAGAAAATTACGTCTCGACTACTAAGGTCATTGACATGTATAAATTATATAGAAAAACATTTTAGGTACAATGTAGAACCTCGGTGGTTCAGGGGTAAGAACGTGTGCCTCTGAACGTAAGGGTACTGGGTTCGATCCCAGGGTACTCCCTTCACTTTTTCAGTACAAACCGTAAAATTAACATCAACCGAGGTTCTGGAATTGTATTTGAGCAAGTTGAATGTCTGCACGTTCCGACCTTCGGAGGGGGCGTAAAGCCGTCGGTCCCGTGTCCATGCGATGTTGGGCACGTTAAATATCCCTAGCCTCCATACAGAAAGGCAGGGGTTCGCCAAAATTTCCAGGATAGTGAGGTGAAACTGCAGCCTGGCGTCGGTGATTGGCCATAGTCGCGGAAATAGGCCGACGTTAAAGAAACAAAACACACACACACAGGTACAATGTAGGTGCATTAATAATATAGGTGTTCCTGAACCAGTAAATTCAACGGTTACAGTTATATGTGTTTATATAGTTCGCTAGATTTTAAGAAATTCATTATGTTTTCTGGTGCTGCTGTGGCTAGGGTTACCATGGATATATTTTCGCCTAAAAACAACCTTCTTTGGAATCTGTGTTTAATGCACTCTGACAATATGACTTGCTGAAAGGCTCACATTGCAGGTATCACAAATTGGTGAAATTTGTTGTTCCAGTAGGTAGTTGTGTGTGAGTGCTGTGTGTCCTATCCGGAGTTTTCTCAGGACGGCCAGGGGTCTGCGACTTAGTATAGGTGGTTGGAATGCCTAAATGGTTGGTGCTAGTTCGTGCAGCTTGGTGGTTTGATTATTCCAGTATATTTGCCATTTGTCGTAAATTACTGCTTTAACGTATGATCTTAATTGTTTGTGGTATTGGCTTCTTACTGTGATAAAGTGTTAAGTTACGTTATTAATTATGTTTTGCTGACTTTAAGTGAGTTCATGAAATACCAAATTGAATCAGCTTCTATCATGGCATACCTTATCAAAAAAGTTGCGCAGTGAAAGCACCACCTGATGACAATAAAGGGGTTGTTGTAAGACAATTTACTTAGCAGCTAGCAAACGATAATAGATACTTTAAAAAATATATCTATATAAAGATAAAAAAGTTCTAGACGCAGCAAGTGGGTTATGGTAGTGAATGTTTATTAAATCTTTCAAATTTGGATAACTCAATTTTATATAAACTTAGACAGTTGCTTTTGGTACGCGAAAAGGTCTTTCTCAAGGCAACATATCCACCAAATTTTATTGAAATAGTTTTGTAATTTTTAGAGAAACATTTTTTTTTCGAAAGAAAATTAAAATTTAGATAACTCAATTTCCTATAAACTTAGAAAGTTGAGTTTTAGTAGGTAGTAAGGTCTTCCTATATATGCACCAAATTTCATTAAAATATATTTGTAATTTTTGGAGAAAATTTTTTTTTTCGAAAGAAAACTAAAATTGTTTCCGGAAAACCTTGTTTGATTTTCTTTGCTAACGAACTCGTCGAAGTCATTAATAAAAGAAAGGCACTTGCCAAGTTTCTTCGAAATCGGTTAGCTATTTTTTGAGTTAGCGGTTGGATACATACATACATATATATATATATATATATATATATATATATATATATATATATATATATATATATATATATATATATATATATATATATATAAGATATAAAAATTGAGACTGACCCTGGATATGGGTTTTAGGGGGCCTCATTTGAAGAAAATTTTTCAAAATTAACAATTCGGGATCTCCTCATTAGTGATTTTTTTTAAAGAAAATTCACTAAAAAATGATTTTTTGTAGCTGACTTCAGATTTAGTTAGGTTTATGGTTTAACGGTCTATAATTTTTAGCTAATTTTGGTAGAAAAAATTCGCTAATAAGGAGACCGCGACTTTTCATTTTAAAAAGACTTCTTCAAATGAGCGCAAACTAGGCCACCTAGAATTTATATCCGGGTTAGTTTGCGTTTTTATCTGTTTGCATATGTACAAGGTGACGCATTTCGATGGTAAAGCTCAATATAATTGTTATTATACAAGATACGAGAAAAATAGTATACGTTAATTGTAGGGTGTCTTAAGTTCCGTCTTACAAAAACATTTTGACAACCACAGAGTGGTACATAAGTTGTTAGTGATCCCTACAATTGCTTTTTTCGAACACCTTTATATTATTGCATTTTTGCATTTTTTATAGATATATGATGCACGTTTGTAAGAAAAAAATCTAGGCACAGACACGTTTTGGTAGCGAATTTTCATTAAATCCTCCACCCTTAAATAAGTCAATTTGCTATTTACCTAAGGTTTGTTGGGTAGAAAACCAGTTTTCTTGGAAACATATAAAGTTTACTTTCGCAAAATATTCGTACATTTTCAAACAATACATAATTTTGGTAAAATATGGTACATTGTTTTTACTATAGGCTATACCGGTGACCATATTGATGCCTGTTTGCATTAGAGAGATATATTTACTATTGAATTTTTTTTATGAAAATTCACTTCTATCAGGGACTTGCTGCGTCCAAATTTTTGGAAATTGGATTCGAAGTATCCGAGCGTTTCGTCAAAACACAAATCACTCAAGTTTTTATAAACTTATTGAATCATTTTGCGGCTCACTATATATATATATATATATATATATATATATATATATATAAATTGTTCAGATATGGTGTTAGGGGCCCGCCGTTAAAGTTAATAAGTTCATACTTACATATGAGAAAGCAGCGCGTATTTTTTAACGAGGAAATATCGAATCTTGGGGCTGTGGGAAGTGGGGTGCCGCAGGGTTCTGTCTTGGGGCCGCTACTTTTCATAGTCTACATAAACGATTTATTCGGTTTTATGTCACGGAGTCGTTGCGTCTGTTACGCTGATGACACGTCGCTTATTTGCCAAAGCTGCGACCCAGAAAAGCTGAACGTTGAAATGATCTCTACTGGGAAGTTCGCAGAACTGTGGTTTACACAGAACAACTTAAAATTAAACACAGAAAAAACTGTTACGGTAATATTTTCCACAACTCCGGAGGTGTCGGCGAAAAATAATGCTAATCTTCTTGGCATTACTATAGATGGAGCCCTTAAGTGGGATGCTCATATTTCTCAGTTGAAGAGTAAGTTGTCAGTCCCAATTTTTGTGATCAGGAGATTGAGGAATTCGGTTGATAGAAGTTCACTTCTGTCAGCCTATTTCTCCCTGTTTCACGGTCACCTATCGTATGGCACTCATTTGTGGGGAAATTCCACAAATTCTATAGAAATCTTCAGGCTACAAGAAAAAAGTGGTTAGGTTGATTGCTGGAGTTGGCTGCCGTGAACACTGTAAGCCGTACTTTATTAGTCTGGGAATCATGACTCTTCCCACGATATACATCTTTAGTCAGTTATTAAATATACACAGGGATAAATTTGATTATCAGCTAAATTCTGCATACCATAACTATAGTACAAGATCGGCTGGTTTGATACGACCGCAGAGATTTAGGCTGCAAAAATCTGTAAATAATTCTTTGCATATCGCCTTATATAATAAGCTACCAGTTCACATAAAGTGCTTAGATTATGGGAAATTTAAAAATGCTATAAAGTATTACTTTAAGCAAAACGCTTATTATTCAGTCCGTGAGTACATGGATGCCTCCATAGTGATATAGTCTTTGTATCTCGCACAGGTAGTAATTTGTATTTTACAAGGTTCACTTATTGTATAGTTAATTTTAACTAATTTATATGTGTGTGTATTTTGCTTTGTACTTTTAAAACTTTGATTTTTTGTTAGTGTATTTCGACTTGCCACAATTATTGAATTTTTAAGTGTAAAAAGTGGTCAAATAAATGTGTCTATGTCTATGTCTATGTCTATGTCTATATATATATATATATATATATATATATATATATATATATATATATATATATATATATATATATATATTTATACAGTTTACTGGAAAGTTCCTTTACAATTTGGATCCGTCCGTCTAATTCCTAAATCGGATCACACTTATTAAGCCATTCTTGATGCTTATGTTTTGTATCAATTGTTTAATGCAAATTTAGAGAGAGGTAGGTAATTTAAATAGAATTTACATTTAAATTGCGGCACATCTCTTCTAACTTCCGACCTAGACTGACCATTTATTTGAAGGAATAATTATAACAAGCGACTTTGCATACATTTTAACTCTATTTAGTGGACCTTCGTGATACACATTATGGAAATGCAATATAAAGAAAGCAAGGTGAATATATATACTCTGTGCGATAGTCGGTGTACTCTTGATTAAATTTTATGTTCACTAAATTGGGACGTAAATTGGGTTTCCTTCCAGGACAGCTCGACCCAATTACAGTCGGGGCTATTTGGCAATTAAACAGCTTTGGAGAAGTTTTTGCACTTTAGGTTATTTAAAAACTGTGCAATTCTTCACTTAAAAAAGAAATTGAAGATGTAATGTTTAACATCATTCACTGATAATTATTCAATACGGCTTTCATTAAACACTTTTTATTAAAACATTGGGTAAAAGTATTCTATTAAAATAATATCACTTGTCTAAAGATTTGTTTGCCCTGGATAAAAAAAATGGTTGGAACGCAGCAAGTGCATTACAGTAGTGAATTTTGATAAGAATTGTACACTATTAGAAACATATATTATTAAAACTAATTCTTTAAATTTAATTGGACCTTGGAGATCGGTTCTAGAGATACCAGTTAGTGACTACTTGAAAAAATATCTATTTTCTATGGAGCTAGAAAATTATAATTTGGTTGAGATATCAGTATTGCAAGTCTCCTTAAAAAAATGTGTTGCAGATTTTTTTAAAGTTACAAAAGTTTTCCAAAAAAGAATAATTATTTACAAAGGGAATGTGCCTGGCGAATTATAAATATGAGAGTTATTTTTCCTCATTAATTGCTTGAATGGTTTTGTTTTAGTCAACCCGATCGAACTAGTTTTTGCAAAGGAAGCAGTAAGAACAGTTTTTAGAACAAATTTGTAGTTATCAGCAAAAGTCATTTTGCTATTTTCTTTTCTTTAATTTAGTGCCCAAGCTGCGTTTACATAGGTGTTACTATGGTTCAAGATTGAAGATTCTAGCTTAATAGGAAATGGAGTTATCGTATTTCGAAAATTTTTACAAAAACTTTCTACCATAATGTGTATGCTGCACCCAGACCATTTCTAACACTTATTTACTGTTGCTGTATCCACACTTTTTGAAAATGAAGAACTATTGTAGCTCTCTATGTGAGACTGATAAACTAGGTAACCTCATTTTCATTTTTGGAAAAATATTTTAAACAAATGAAATGGGGTAACAATTTAAACATAAGTTGAAAATATTCGCTGCTTTGTCGCAGGGGTTCTCTTTCCCCTTTTGCATGCCCACAACCACCCTCAATGCATAAACAAGAACAATGTAAGCAAGACAAATTTCTTGGAAACAACCCCCAAGAAAGTGACAGTGCCGGCGGTGAATAGGGGTTCAGAGCGGGACAAACAGGATTTTAGGAAGGTATAGCTGCAAAATGGTAGAAGGGTTACATATGTCCAAATAAGCTAGTTTTTTCGCACTCTCCGCTCACATTTCCTTTTTATCTTCTTCCACGACCAGTACCTTTATTCACTCTTGGTGCCATAACTTTATTGGTGGTTGATTGCAAGCAATTTTTTAATGATTTGTGCATCTAGAAGAAGATCTAGGCATGTTTCTGATTTCTTTTTCTAAAAGGCACCCGTATGCCAATCTGCAAATTTACCGAAAATTTAATTTCTATTTACAAAAGGAATGTACCCACCAAATTATCAACGTGGCGAGTATTTTTAATTATTAGTCGCTTGGACGACCCGCTTCAGTTAAGTCAATCGAACCAATTTCTGCAAACAAAATAACAGAAATGGTTTTATAAAAGAAATTCGTGGTTGTCAGTGAAGATAGTTATGTTATTTTAAAAAATTAGTAACCACGCTGCTTTTAAATAGGTTTTAGTATGTAACAAAACTGATGATTCTAGTTTAATGAGAAATTGAATTTTCACCATTTGAAATATTTTTACGAAAACTCGCTACCATAACGCACTTGCCGCGGCTAAACTCTTTTCAATACTTATTTACTTTTGCTGTGTCCATACTTTTTGAAAATGAAATAAATAAATATAAACAATAAAAAATTTTAAAATTTAAATTTAAGTAATTTACACTAAACATCTGTTTATAGGTATAATTGAAACTACTTTATGATAATATGTAGTTTCGTTTACCTTAAATTTTCCATACACTACATGAAGAGTAAGCACTAAAAGTAAACAATAAGTACCTTATTCTAAAGTATGAGGGGATTAGCGGAGTCGACTTTGAAGTTATATCATTCTTCTTCTTCTTTGTTTATGACGTCTGTAAACAAAGAAGAAGATAACCCCAAATTCGACTCTGCCCCTACCGTAGAGCGCAGACGATTCTCTCATCTCTGCTGTCAGTTGGTAAAATAACAAATCACAAGTAGCTAGCTAGTCTTGTCATATTCAACTAGGAGAGGGAGATGGCTTTTAAATACCGTGAAAAATGGTAAGCTTAATATCTATATATAATAAAATGTAGTTCTAGATTGATTTTGAACAAATTTAATCACTCTCATAGCAATTTTGATTAGTGAATTTTCGTAGAAAAAATTCACTAATGGGGAGATCCCGACTTTTGAAAAAAATTTTGCAAATGAGCGCCAACTAGGGCCCTTAGAACCCATATCCGGGGTCAGTTTCAATTTTTATATGTTTATATATATATATATATATATATATATATATATATATATATATATATATATATATATATATATATATATATATATATATATCACACCAATAAATAATAGGCCGATTTTGATAAAATTTGGTGAATAACTTCCTTTTGCAAGTGGATTGGACAAGTTCGTTATCCAGGAAAATCGTCCAAGGTTTTCCCAGAAAATTATGTATTTTATTTAGAAAAAAATTCATATCTCCGGGAATAACAAAGCAAGGGCCACCAAATTGGGTGCGTCGTTTTATATTGCTATGGGTAAACTACTTAAAAAAACTTAGCGCTGTAAGTTAAAAGAGAAAAAAGTTGTCGGCATTTAAAGAAAAATAAAATGGGGTTTTCCTCAAAACGTCAAAGTGGCAATTTAAAACGTCAAAATTCTCAACATTTAGGCAAAGAACTTGAATATAATACGGGCTATGGAAAGAAAATGTGTTAAGAAGAATGCTTTGCAAACCCTGAAGTCTTAGTTTCAACCGTCATTGTCCTTCATTTTACTAAAATGTTTCCAGAAAATTCATTTCAAATAGACCCTTTCTCTGATGCTTGGCAGTAGTCTTAACTATAGAGTTTATCGTTTAATGATATATAACTTTTGTAGAATTTTCGTAAAAATCAATAACGCTCGATATATCCCTTATTATACAAGATATGAAAAAAAAAGTATACATTAATTATAGGGTGTCTTGAGCCACATCTTAAAAAATCATTTATACAATCACAGTGTGGCCCATAAGTCGTTGGTGATACAAAATTTCTTTTCTTTTTTAATCTAACACGCATTATGTTATTGCATTTTTGCATTTCCATTTTAATGTAATGCATATTTTTAAGAAAAAAAATTCTGTACGCAGCAAGTGCGTTATCGTTGCAAATTTTCATTAAATGCTTTAAATTTAAATATTATAAAATAAAAATATTATTTTTCTTTAAATGCCTCTAACTTTTTTGTCTTTTAACATATAGAGCTAAATTTTGGTAGCTACTTTATCCATAATGATATAAACCTGTGCACCAAACTTGTTTGTGATCACTTTGTTATTTCCGGAGATATAAATTTCTCTAAGGTCTACTATCTACACAAAATAGATCTGATTTACAATTGCGTTTTTGCTCACATTTTAACAAAATAAAGGAAAATAACTGCTTAGACACATATATAGGAGCTCCTTATATATATATATATATATATATATATATATATATATATATATATATATATATATATATATATATATATATATATATATATATATATAAATTGAAATTGACCCTGGATATGGGTTTCAGGGGGCCTAGTTGGGCCTCATTTGAAAAAAAAATTGAAAATTAACAAGTTGGGATCTCCTCATTAGAGATTTTTTTAAAGAAAATTCACTAAAAAATGATTTTTTTGTAGGTGACTTCATAACAGTAAAATATCATTATCCTTGTTCTATACTCTCACAATATATTTCTAAAATTAATCACTTTGCACGAAATGGCTTCAATCTTTCCGTAATAAAACAGTATTTCTAACTTACTAAGTTAAACCAAAAGGAGTTACAAAACGATATCGCTTTCACGTAATTCGAGCGATACCTCATAAAATAGTCTTTAATTAGAAGAGAGAGAGCAATTACTTAGTGTTGAGTTAATTAAACTATGAGACGAAGTTCATCCTCAGACTACGTTTGCTTTTAATTCCTTACTTTATTTCCAGTTAAATGAGATACATTAAATAATACATGTAACAGGAAAATAAGCCGCCGATGTTGGTATATTAGTTTTTTGCTTAATTCACATTTTAAGCCTGATTCGTTCTCTATATGTTTAATATATAGAATCAGCTTAATAAATAAATGATTTATAAGGTAAATTGAATCGTTGGCTCAAGGTTAATAACCACATAAATAAAAGTTTGTGTGTGTATTTTGTCTTCATAAAGTACTTACTGTATTAGTTTGAGGTAGGTATATTTCCTCTTAAAATAATGTTTGTTTCACTTTCGTAACACCTACCAATGAATTGTGTATAGAGTTCGCAGGTAATACATACAGTATTTTAAATACCGTGAACGTGAAGAATGGGGAGCTTAATATTTATACATAATGGAACGTCGTTCTAGATTGCTTTTAAACAAATTGAATCACTTTCATTAAATTTTTTATTTACTAGTATACATTGGTAAAATATATGCTAAAATTTGGCGCTTTTGGACGCAAGCTTTGTCCCGGTATTACGAACGAAATGGTTCAATGCTGACATTTTACTAGTTGGTTGTACATTGTACACAGCTTTATCTATCAAATTTTGTGTAAACTAGAGTGGTGTCGTGACAACAGGCTACCTGATTTTGCACCGGGATGGGGTCCCTGTCGTATGTCTTACAATGTCTGACCTTTTGCAAAAACCTCCATCGTTTAGATTTTTATCTACGATTTATCTCAAAGCATAGCAGTACAGATAACGTCATCTGTCTTTGTCCAACAATGTAGATATTGCATTGCAGAATCTAAAGTGATGTCGAGGATTATTTTACTACTAATTTCGAATAACTTTATTTTCATTTGGTCAAACGACTTGAAAATTGGTACACAACCACGTATGCCTATGTTCTTTTAAGTTCAAAATTTTTGCTTCAATAACTTAGAAAATTTGAGAGATATTCCAAATCATTAGCAAAATAAGTGTAATTCCCAAATTTGGTCCAAATTAGTGAGGTATTTTTTGAGTTCGGTTGGATACATATATATATATATATATATATATATATATATATATATATATATATATATATATATATATATATATATATATATATATATATATATATATATATATATGAAGAAATTTTCCGAAAGTCTCACCATCAATACCTCTATGTTAGTGAATTTTCTTAATGATAATTCACTAAAAAACAAAAAAGACTATCATTCATCGAGACGGATTCTATCACGCAACCTTTCGCGTGGAAGGCAAACACGCTACCACTAGAGCTATCTAAGCACAATGTAACTAGCGTTTTGTTTAGATGATACTTTACAACGGCTCCGTGCCCAGGATACATTATATTATATTTAAAGTGTACGTAACAATTAACTACAGAATTAGTAGAATTGCTACTGAAACACCTTCAATTTCGATCTTATATGGCGCCTTGTGTTTAAGCTTAAAGATAAATAAACAAAACTACTTTAAAATCTTTTTTTGTAGAGACTTTGTTTACGTTTCCGCTATATTGAGCTGTCCTTTCCTTCTAAAACTGTATTTATGACTAACAGACAATTATCAAAATATTTATTTAGAGTTCACCTAAGCAGAAAGTTTTAAATGTATGTGTAGACTGCTTAAAAGACAATCAAATTATTAGGATCATATAATGTAAAATTATTGTTATTTTTTGAGTCGGTGTCAGCCAAGATGGGTTTGTAACTACTTAACCTGAAATGTCTTACTATATAACAATTGGCATACACACTTTACACACATAGACGCAGCACGCGGCGCCGGCGAGTCGATTGCGCGCGCACGCCCGGAAGAATGTTTGGAGGGATATAACCGAGTGAGCGAGGCAAACGCGTACGCCGGCCATACGCCAGTCAGTCAAGAGATGATGAGAAGCGATAGGAGTTAGTTGATTATAAACCGATTGCGATTCTTTTTCATTCTACACCGTCTTTCTTAAGATAATTCTTTATGTTTATTATTATAGCTACATTTTCGTATCAATGTTGCTTGATATTGTCGTATTAAATTTTATTTGTAAATAGGTTGAATTAGGTAATGGTACTTTGTCTTGAGATTGATATTGTCACAGCATAATCGCTTATTAAAGTTCATTTGTAAATAGGTTTAATTAGGTGTGTGTGTCTTGTTGCATTCAAATTCATTTGTAAAAAGGTTTAATTAGGTATTGGTATATTGTCGTTTAAAGGTTACAGGATATTGTCACAGTATATTGTATAAAATTTCATTTGTAAAATAGATTTCATAAGCTATTCTCGTATTATTAATGTAAGGTATATTGTCGTATTTCCTTGGCTGACACCGACTCCAAAAATAACAATAATTTTACATTATATGATCCTAATAATTTGATTGTCTTTTAAGCAGTCTACACATATATTTAAAACTTTCTGCTTAGGTGAACTCTAAATAAATATTTTGATAATTGTCTGTTAGTCTAGGTATGTGTGGAGTTAGAGGTTAGGTTTAAGTGGGTACTTTCATTCTTTCGTGGCAAATGCATTGATCGTACATTGAGTGGAAAAATAAGTTGATTTTAAGTTGTAGACAGAAGAATACGCAATTATTTTTTACTTTTTAGTGCATTTTTTGTTTTAGAATATTTTTTTGTGAAGTCGGTTTTCCATTTTGTTAAAATTTTGGTTTATTTCTTCATTTTTAGTGAATCTAAAGCTTTATATCTGATTTAATTAGACAAAAGCGCAACGGTGTGATCCACAGTCATCATCAATGTAGTCTAAGTCATCTATATACACATTATTAAGGATAACTCAAAAACTACTGGTTGGATCCTGATCACATTTATATGGGGCCACACGAGTGGCATCAGCTTTCAAGTGAAAAAAGAATCATCAAAATCGGTTCACCTAGAAAAAAGTTCTGAGGTAACACACAAGAACATCATCAATGTAGTTGAAGTGAATTATATACGCATTATTAAAGCTAACTTAAAAACTTCTGGTCAGATTCTGATCACATTTATATGGGACCACACGAGAAGCACCAGCTTTCAAATAAAAAAGAATTATCAAAATCGGTTTACCTAGAAAAAAGTTCTGAGGTAACACACATAAAAAAAATATACAGTCGAATTGAGAACCTCCTCCTTTTTTTGAAGTCGGTTAAAAAATTCAAACGGATCTTAGATTTGGGTTCCTCCAAAAGTCTTTCCATCGTTACCGCTCTATTAGTGAATTACAGTAAAAAAAGGATTTCAAATAAATTTCATATTTCATTATTCTGTTGACCATCACGTATAGGAAAAATCTGCTTCTAAAATTCCCATATCTTAATTTTCACAGGATAAATATATCCTAAGTCATCTGGCAGGATATATTTCATTGTGGCAAGTGGAACCGAGACCGGTCAAATATTGACTTCTCCAGTTCAGGAATAAAACCCACGTTTGATATTCTTTGCACTGCCTGGCTGCATGAGATACATAAAATGTTATTATATGTGAAGCCAAAGGTTTCATATTACATACAGGGGAAACGGTATTTATATTGTCTGATTATATAACCTGCCTTGACTATTCAAAACTGTGATGTCGTATATTCACCTATTTGTGGAATCCGTGAATTGTGCAAAGAATAATAATTATCACCTTGTGAAGTTAATGTTGTTTTTTAGCCGAAGTCTCTTTGGACCGCTTCCTCTGATTATAGGTTTTTATTCCCTTTATATCAGGAGGATGTATTATACGATACACTTCTCTGGATGGTGCTTGAAAAAAAAAAGTTCAAATGCAAAAAAATTATAACTTTCCGCATTAACGGTTCCTTGAATAAATATGCCAAAGTACTCTAATTACTATTTAGTTATGGTTGCTGGAAAAAAGCTATACCGGTTGGCTGATCAGTATGTAAGCTGTTAAATTTTGCTTGGAAGAAGTCACTTAGTAAGGAAGGTTATTTGAAATTGTTGCGTCGAATTAAAAAGAAACAGCAAAGATTCCTATATCTCGGCAGACCATTTTGGTTTCCAATCATAATATAAATTAGTGATGGGCGACTATGAGTGATACAATCGAAATATATCGATTATGCCGGTATAATCGATCATTCGATTATGACGAAAAGATCATTTGTTAACTCTTTGAAATCATTCGGTATAATCATTTCATTCGTAACGGTAACTAGTCTAGTCGACGGGAAGAAGAGCAACTGTTTTACAAGTTAATTGGACTCTCAACTCATACACCTAACCGATTTGAGATGAGATATGAAACATGTATCGAAATAATTCTAATCGGTAGGCAACAGGCATTAGTAGATCAAATATAACATCTAACAGGTCAGTGGTAGGCCGACGTGAATTAACTTGGTGTAAAAACAAAATAAAAAGCGAAAGGTTATGTTACTTATATTTCAAGGTTCCTTTAATTAATTTTTAGTTTTATGAAATAAAAAAAAACAATAAAATTAAATAAAAGTGTAATGAGTACAGAGACACTGCATACAGACTTGGAGACTACTTCTCTGGCTTCACTGTTGGTTTTAGTGAATTTTCTTAAAAAAATTCACTAATGAGGAGATCTCGACTTTTGAATTTTGAAAAAATTTCTTCAAATGAGCGCTAATTAGGCCCCCCAGAACACATATCCGGGGTCAGTTTGAATTTTTATATGTTTATATATATATATATATATATATATATATATATATATATATATATATATATATATATATATATATATATATACGTATTCGCTCCTTTTCGAGGACCATTTTAGCGATCTAATCATCTTTGCGGGGACTTTTGCGCTTTTCAAGGACCGTCCTGACAAATTATGCGCATATAAGCATCATTATGAGGACTGTCCCCGAATAATGCTCTATTCAACTATGCGGCTTTTAGGAGACTACAAGGTTGTGTATATAATAGTCCTTTCGGGGACGTCAAGCGTAAACAGTTTTTATGCAGGGCGTGTCTTGCTGCAATAGTGGCGCTAGTAGCGCATGCCAAGAAATTTCATTATTAGCTACGAAATGCCTAGCGTTTGCAAAGTGCAGTATCGAAACTATTTCTAGATCATTTTTAGTAAATGCCCTAAACTTTACAAACGTATTTTTATGAAGATACTTTGCAACCTTCATATTAGTAGGTACTCAGTTTTTAAAATTGGTATTTAACTACTTCGCAGAACTTTTATTTTTCATATAATTTAAAGATGAATAAGTTACTGGAAATTAGTAAACTATTCGGTAAAAAAAGTTCTAGCAAAAAAATCATATAAATACAGATGTATAGAAAGATTTTTCTGGTTTCACAAGTGCTTATTTTGGTATACAACTATACTTTCCGCATTCCTATAAAATTTTATATACAAGCGTGTTTAGGAGTGTAGATGGCGAAAATCACAAACAAAAAGGAGGGCAGAAGCAAACTTTTGGAGTTATTTGGATTTTTTTGTAAGAAAAGTACTGACATTTTCGATATGTTTTGGTGCATATCTCGCTTCACATAACCGATATAAATATACTAACTAATTTAATGCTTTAGTACCTTATTCCACTGAACATATTCACTTTTCAAGGTTTTCAGGTTTTGTTTAAAAAAATTATTACCAAATAACTTTTTGTAATAAAGTCAGATGTCAAAATGTATGACATGAAGTTGATTTTATATGTCCAATGTCAACGTCAACTTAATTGGCACCAACATGTCACATCAATTGCAGAAGCGGCTGCTAAGAAATTAGGTTTCCTCTTCCGGGCTCGCAAATACTTTTCACCAGCTAATCTCTATACCTTATATACTTCACAAATAAGGCCAAACCTCGAATACTGCTCCCACATCTGGGGTGCTGCTGCCGCTTCTACACTAGCTATCCTGGACTCCATTCAAAAGAGAGCTATACGTCTCATCGGTGACCATACCCTCACCCAAAGGCTGCCATCCCTTGCCCACCGACGTGCCGTTGGTGACCTCTCTCTCTTTTATAGATATCTACACGGGCACTGCTCAGAGTAGCTTTCCTCCATAGTTCCCCCACCTGCTGCCCCAACAGATCTACCAGGGGAACAGAGCGAATGCACCCTTTTACTGTCCAGGTCACCAGACTTAGAACATCTTGTTATGCCCGCTCTTTTGTCCCGAGGCCTTCCAAGTTGTGGAATTCCTTGCCGGCACATGTTTTTCCTTCTCCTCCGAACCTCCAAACCTTCAAGTCCAGCATTAACAAGCTGCCTCTTTCCTCCTTGTCAACACCCACGGTACGAAAGTATTTAGGCTGTAAGCCCTCGTGGTGTGTTGTTGAAATTAAAAAAAAAGGGGATTATCGATGAAAAGAAAAGAAATCTACAGACACGTAAAAACTATAGGGCGTGCACTAACTATATGAAAATGAATTAAAATAGAGGATCTTTTTTAGCTTGATGTAAAACGAACAATCCCCGAAAATGTGTATGTATGTATGTATAGTCGAAATTGCTTGTCTGCGGCTAATTTAGCCATTCACACATTTTCAAGAAAATGTTTAAAATGTGACAAAAACATGTCGCAAATGTGAGTAAAATACTTACGTTTTACAAAAACAAATCAAAATAACTCCAAAAGTTTGCTTCTGCCCTCATTTTGATTGTGATTTTCGTGATTTACACCACAAAACACATTTGGATACAAAATTTCATAAGAATCGAATACTCGGAAAGTAAACTTTTACCCTTATTTTCTTCTCTGTAACCGGTTTCGTCTTTTACGCGAATACAAATGTTTATCACAAACTCGTGTTCGTTCATTACCTCCACATCGCCAATGCATGTGGAATTATGGCATCGGCGACAAAAAAAATTACGTCGTAAAAAGTCTTAAAACATATGCAGGCTGAATAGCACAGTTCTCGAGGGGGGCGGGCGTAAAGCCGTCGGTCCCGTGTCCATGCAATGTTGGGCACGTTAAAGATCCCTACCCTCCTTGCAGAAATGCAGGGGTTCGGCAAAATTTCCAGGATAGTGAGGTGAATAGCCTCTAGAATCGGACTAGAGGGTCGCGGGTTCGAGTCTCGTATTCGGACAGTCGGTCTTTTTCATTCAAATGTGGAAAGAACGGCTTCTGAAGAGTTATGGGTGGTGATTATATGTGTATGTAAGCTCCCCCCGCAAAGTCAAAGATTTCTGGGTGCAAAGTTTATCTATTGTGGTGTTATTATTATATAGAAAACATGATTTTGGAAACAAAATTTTTGGTCTCTGCCAGTCTGTCGGTCTGTATGTCTGTCTGTTTGTAATAGCCACAATAACTTTAGAACGAATTGAGATATTGTCTTCAAATTTAGTATACAGTTATCACCCGACAAACTAACGGTTCGGACTGTTTTTGGGTAAAATTACTCCAGGGAGTAGGGGATGAATGCGGGATGATTTGGTGAAAATTGACATTTTTTCGTTAAAACTCGAGTAATATAACGTTTCAGAAGTTTATTCTGGGGTTTTTTTAATTAGAAAACTTTTAGTTTCATCAAACATCTGGTATTCTGTGTTGATATTAAATTAGGGGTTGAATGTGGGGTGGTGGAATATCGGTGACAAAAATTTCAAACATTTTTAAAAAATTAAAACGGCGTATAAAGTCTCAAAACATATAGAAAACTTGATTCCTGAACGAGAATGTTTAGTCTGTTGGTCGATAGGTTTGTCCGCCTGCACGTCTCTCTCAAATTTGGTATCCAGGACGCTTCGAATTGTTTTTGGGTAAGCTCGCTTCAGGGGGGGGGGTATAAATAAGGGGTGATTTGCTGAAAATGAACATTTTTTTGTTAACACTCGAGTAATATAACGTTTGAGAAGTTTATGATTACAGGGATACGAATATTTTCTTCGTGATCAAATCATGGACCCAAAATTAATTTCGTGAGAATGTCTTTTTGAAGAGAGTAGATTATCACAGCTGTGTGGGAGTTATGATTCAATTTGCAGCACTATTTTAACCTGCTGTCAGAATTTTTCTGCTGCCAAGATTTGTTAGATGGTTATACTGATTGTAGTTATAATAATTTCATGTAAGCGTCCCATTCTAGAAGCAAAATTGTAGTAACTGTCCCCGCTAGTTTAAAGTTTTCATTTTAGAGCGCACCATTTGAGAAATAGATTTTAAACTTGGCAAGGACGCTACTTGACAGCTTAGATCAAGCTATATAGATACCAACATTTCCACGATGACATTGACAATTTGAATTTCGATATTTGAAATTACTGAATTACTGTTTATCCATTCTATTTTCAATCGCAAACATTGCCTTTATTTTCTGACAAACACACACCACTTTGAAGTGTCACCTGAATTGAACCATTATTACTTCCACATCGTCAATATGTGTGGAAGTATGATATCGGCGACAAAAATTTCAATTTTTTTTGCTTAAACATTGTAAAATTTCTCAAAACATATAGAAAACACGATATGGGAACGAATTTTTTTCTCTGTCGGTCTGTATATCTGTCTGTTTGATGTGTCGTCTTTAAATTTTGTATACAGTTAGCACCTGACAAACAAATGGTTCGGATTGTTTTGGGGTAAAATCGCTCTAGGCGATAGGGGATGAATGGGGGTGATTTGGTGAAAATTGACATTTTTTCGTTAAAACTCGAGTAATAACAGTTTGGGGTTTGTTTATTAGAAAACTTTCAGTTTCATCAAACATCTAGTATTCTGTTTAGAGGTGGA
The DNA here is from genome assembly GCA_964006375.1 of Tillus elongatus. Lineage (NCBI taxonomy): Eukaryota > Metazoa > Arthropoda > Insecta > Coleoptera > Cleridae > Tillus > Tillus elongatus. The sequence goes on from OZ023264.1 coordinate 189,605,765, forward strand.
ATATCGGTGACAGGAATCTGGATTTTTTTTACTAAATCGGCGTATAAAATCTCAAAACATATAGAAAACTTGAGTTTGCACAATTTCTTTGTCTGTGGTTCTGTCGGTCGGTCGGTCGGTCTGTGGGCCTGTACGTCTGTCTGTTAGTAGGCGCAATAACTTTCGAACGAATTGAGATATAATCTCCAAATTTGATATCCAGTTAGCACCCGACAAAAGAACGCTTCGAATTGATTTAGGGTAAGATCGCTTTAGGGGGCAGGGGATAAATGAGGGATGATTTGGTGAAAATTGGCAATTTCTTCGTTAAAACTCGAGTTATATAACGTTTCAGAAGTTTATGGGTACAGGAATATGAATATTTTCTTTGTGGTGAAGTCATGGACCCTAAATTAATTTCATGAGAATGTTTTTCTGAGGAGAGTATATCATCACAGCTATGTGGAAGTTACGATTCAATTTACAGCACTATTTTTTGCAATCTTTAGGCAAATAAACTTATAGACTACGAATTTTTAACATCAATCAAATTATTATTTATTGTTGTTAAAACAATCACTTTGACATTTCCCAAATTATAATATATGTCCAGGAATGTCGGTAGGTACTCACTTTAAATAATTCTCATGTATTTTTCAAATCGTGAGTTGCCATCAAAATATGTTTAATACATAATACATATTCGAATCTGGACACAGACACAGCATCGTTCAAGAAAAAGAATAAATTTTATATAAACTCAGATTATGCTCTTTGGTGGCAAATAAGCGTGGGACAAGGAAATAGATTTTAACATATCTTTTATTTTGCGATATACACTTCATCTGCTTCATTGTTACGTCACATTGACTGTACAATTATTGTTTTATCAAATGGAAAAATGACTTGAAACTTTATCTGTACTAAAAAATCTACTATAATTGCTAGGTACATGTTGATAAATAAAACCTCCAATCAGAGTTTGCGTTCCGGGCATGCAACCTCTTGTTTTTTCGAATTTACAAACATTTTTCGAAGGCAATTTTTTTTCTGAAAAAACTGATACGACTGGGGTGGCTAATGAACTATTTAAAGCTATTAACAAAAGAAAGACACGTAAAAAGTTGCATCAGAAGTTATAGATTGGAAAGTTTTATTATCGATACCTCTATAAGATAATTTTCTCAATGAAAATTCGCTAGAGGGAAGCAATACCTACTATGAACTAGCGTTACCCAGTGCTAACGGGAATAGTTTAGTTCAAGATTTAATCATTTAAATCAAACTGATAAATAGGAAAATATAACAGAATATAAATATGAGTTCCATCTTCCAATTAGAGAAAGGCAGAATAAAAATCAATAATCATATGACGGTAAAACAGGTAACACATCAAAGTTTCACACGTGGTTTATATAAAAAGTGTATACCTATTATTATAGGACAGGTTTACTGTATGCCGATCTTCCTGGAACGACCAGTATAACAGACTGTCGCTAATAAAAAAATTCGTTTCAGGTTCAACATTAATAATTGGGGGTTACATCGACCTTGCCGAATGTTATCTGATTTACCTCTTTGAACTGATGTGAGACGATTATGCTCTAACAAATATTTTTTTAAATGGCCGTCCATTTAAACTAAAACAACTGTAAAGTATAAAGATTGACAACCATATTTTGGTTTTTTAGGATAAGCGTAATAGGTATTCCATATGGTGTTAAAATGAACAAATAAGAAAGGTAGATCTTTTTTTTTTCAATTTTTTTGAAGAGGACAAATACGAAAAAAAGCTTCTTTAAGTATCTTGAATTTAAAAAAATTGTTTTACACCAGATTTGAGGGCATGGAAAATAAACTAATCTCGCATTTGAAAAATTATCATGCATACGAAAGCGCTATACAGAAAAATGAACTATATAAAGACCACAAATCTGACACTTATTTTGAAACCTATTGTCAAATACTTTTTAACTCAAGATTAAGTCAATTAATAAAACATTAAAAATAATCTATTTGAAAAAAATTGCCGCCATTTGGAAATAAATAGATCTACCAAAAAATCAGATAAGTTATATTTGCGTTATTTAGTTTATAACAAAACATCCAATGCAATTTGTTTTGTTAATATACCCATATTCATAAATTAAAAGTAAAAAGTAAAAAAAAACATCTCAGAGTTTCTCGATCCTGCTGCTTATTTTTATACAAGTACATTTTACGCTTACAAGAGTTGTATAGGTATGCAAAGATAAAAGTTATTAACTCATGGCTTTCTGAAGTAATCATCATGTTTACACATAACTCTTCTAGGTAGACACACATTGGCCGCCATTTAAAAATTTTAAAGTTTAGCATAGAGCCTCGGTGGTTCAGGGGTAAGAACGTGTGCCTCCGAACCGAAGGGTACTGGGTTTGATTCCAGGGTTCTCCTTTTACTTTTTCAGTACAACTGTAACATTAACATTAACCGAGGTTCTGGCCTTGCATTTGAGCAAGTTGAATGTCTGCACGTTCCGCCCTTCGGAGGGGGGCGTAAAGCCGTCGGTCCCGTGTCCATGCGATGTTGGGCACGTTAAAGATCCCTACCCTCCTTGCAGAAATGCAGAGGTTCGGCAAAATTTCCAGGATAGTGAGGTGAAACTGTTTCCTGGCGTCGCTGATTGGCCATAGTCGCGGAAATAGGCCGACGTTAAAGAAACAAAACACACACACACACAAAGTTTAGCAAGAAAATTAATATATCACAAATTTGACATTTTTCAAGTCTACTTAAAAGTAGTTTTCGTCTTCAGATTCGACCAAATAATAGCAGTGTAAAAAAATTTTTTTGTGCGAAAAATGGCTGCCATGTTGAAATATGTTTATTTGGCAAAAAATCAAGCGAAGTTTTAAAGTATATATTATACTGCTTTTAAATTGATTGCAAAACACATTCATTTTTAAAAGTAATAACAAAGACCATTTTGTTAAAAAAAATAAAACAAAAACATCTCCATGTAAACCAATCCAATTGGGTTTGTAACGACTACATTTTTTATGATTATGTACTACCGACAAGGATTGCATATGCCAAGATTAAAGTTCTTAAGCTTTAAGGCTTTTTGGACGATTAACTACATTTTACCAATACCTATACAATATGGATTATGGGTATATGCCAAGATTTAATAGTTATATTAGCACTAAACAGGCTTTTTGAAGTTCATCATTTTTACAAAATCGTTCTACTTACGAATACGTTGCAGGCTTTCATTTTGACCAGCTAGAGTTTAGCGAAAAACGAATAGAGACTATAAAAATAAGGTTTTCCATGTCAACTTGAAAATATTTTTTATCTTTAAATTATAAATAAATAATAACACAAGTAATTTGATTCACAAAAAGAAATATGGTAACTAATAACAGAGCGATTTGTTTGTAATTCGAAAAAACAAAAAAGCATCTAGCACTATTCGGATCTGGTTGTATGGTTTTCTAATAACTTTATTTTAGGTCTTGAAAATACACAATAATATAAATTAAAACTGTTGACAGTTTTCACGGTCGAATATAACTGACTTTAATTTTCTCGAACCTGAAGATTCCGTACTGGCGAAACCGGTTGCTGAGAAAATAAAAAAGTTACTAACAAGCATACTTTAGAAAAATTGTGTGGGCTGTGGAGCCAGAGTAGAGATCTCTACGTATATACTTATATTAAATAATTTTGTTGTCACATCATAGAGGTTTCGCTAAATAAAACAAATATATGTAAGCCAGCCTTCATCAACGCATTTAACACCCCTGTGGTATCGATACAGCTAATTTGGTGAAATATGTTAAAGCAATGACTAAGTACCTACATATAAACAATTATTCTAGCACTATATGTTTTATATAATTAGTGAATCTTAATAAAACTCGTCCATTCTGTATTGGCTAACCAAAGATATTCGCCAATCCCACTCAGTTCAGGATCGGCAAGTTTAAAACTAGATTTGATAGCTTCCCAGTTCCACAAGTAGAATTTGTTTTTATGCTCTATAGAAAAAAAATTGCACAAAAATCAAGTTTTGATTGTAAAAATCGGATATTTATGTGTGTGTTTATTTTTAGTAAATTTATTGCTTTCCTTTGATTAAAAAAACTAGAAAACATCTCTACTAGTTTAAAGTACGGTTTAAAAAAACACCGTAATTCGAAGGTCATTTAGAGGCATAACCTTGACCGTTCGGTAACATCTAGAAGCAATCCATTTTCAGCAATGGGCGTTTTCGCCAGCAGCCTCATTGTTGTCTAAGTGAGGATTGGAACCTAGGATAAACACTGGTATATACACTTGGAGAACCCAAATCACCACAACACATATTTTTGACCTGACGATCGTTTCACTAACAAAGTTTCTGTGTATGGTGCTTTTAATGCCAGACGAGGTCTTTGAACCTCCTTTACCACTGCACCTGACAGGTTTCTAAATGTTTATCTGCATCAAAGACAGAGCGCACACAGAGGACTGCAAACCAGTGGCAGGGCTCTATTTAAGGAACTTTTGTTTTTTATTGTCCTAGAAATATAAGTACTTTCCTACGCATCTAGCTTCGCTGGTTGTCTGACATTTTTGATAGGTTTCAGATTTTCTTTATCAATGTGGTGGTTATTATCCCAAATATGTTGTGTATAGCGTAGTGGCTGTCAAATGAGTTTAAAAGCTTACCTGTTAACCAAAAAAGTTATTGAGTGTCAAATTGACTCGAATTCATTACTAAAATTAAAGATGTTAAATTGGTGAAAGGCGAGGTTTTGATATCATTCGATGTAAATATATAGATGATAGATGATAAATGTTCCCTTAAGTAAAAGTAGATATAGTATAGAATTAGAGTACATCAAAAACCTGGCTAAATATAACGGACATTCGGATTGCTTAGCGGAAAAATTAATTAATAGATACAGTACAAAGAAAATGTTTGCGGAATGCACAACATTTAGGAAACATAAAATAGAGAAAAAATTGTTTGCTTACCTTTTGGACCGCGTATCACAAGGCGTCTCGAGAGCATTTTTAAGAAAGTCGATTTGCAACTGACTTTTTCGAGAAAAAATAATTTAAGAAATTTGTTATGTAATACGAAAGATAAAGATAAATCCACTAAAATGTCGAGTATCTATGAGATAGGTTGTAAATATTGTAATATTAAATACGTTGGGCAGACTAGGAGACACATTGAGACTAGATTTCGTGAATATCTGGCACAGCTCAGATACGGTAGTGTAGACAAGTCATGCGTGGCACAACATATTTGGGACAGTAACCACCCCATTGATAAAGAAAATCTGAAACTTATGTTAAGTGCTAAAAGATAGACAGCGAAGCTAGATGCGTTCGAAAGTAATTATATTTCTAGGGCAATAAAAAACAAAATTTCCTTAAATCGAGCCCCGCCACTGGTTTGCGGTCCTCTGTTTGCGCTCCATCTTTGATGATAAAAATATCTGTCAGGTAGAGTGACAAAGGAGGTTCAAAGACCTCGTCCGGCAATTAAAGCAGAATACACAGAAAATTTGTCTGCGATTTAATCTCGCTCACGGTGTCGTTCTTTATCAAAAACTCTGTATAAAAGGTGATGTTTAGTAGTAAGTAGTTAGAATTTTTCATCCTCTGATGACGCTATCTTTGTAAGGGAAACGATCGTCAGGTCTTTAAAAATATGTGTTATGGTGATTCGGGTTATCCAAGTGTACTCATTGTTCTGTCAAAAAAATGTTGACAAATGACATAACAATGCAGCTACTGGCGTCTGGTGAACTCGCCCACTGTTTATTGTTTATGGCAATATACCTACCTTCGAATTAATTTTTGCGCGTGCGTGTGCGTGGAACGATATTGTAAACACAATAGCTTTTGAGAGCTTTGAGCTAATAACTGCGTTTTTGTTGTATACAATTTTTGCAAACGTAAGATAAAAGATATTAGAAACCCAGCCACGTAGGGTGCAAGATTTTTGTTTGTTTTATTATACTTCTCGTAATTTTTGACAAAGCTACTCGTTTCAAACTGGCGTCCACTTTTTATACATAAATGTCTTACCCTCGATATTCTAATCAAATCTAAAGATGAAAAGCACTTGGTTATCTTCAGAAATGTCAAAGTTTTGATGTATTCCTTTTTCACTAAACCAAATTAGTTTTAAAAAATATCAAAATGTTGGCCTTTGGTTTTAGAAACGTCTTTCCTCATACCTAATTGTTGATTGACCAATTCTCAAGATAAAAAGATTTTAGAAATCTACTTCAAAGTATCAAATGCTTAGCCTTCAATCATTCTTTACTCCAGTCAAGTATTATAAAATGGTGGCCAGCGTAACTATATACTGATTTTATAAACATCATACCTTTCAAAGGACCTGATACAACAACTTCCTTTTTGGCACATACGATTATATCCTTATGTTTCGAGATATGTATTGGCAAAAAAACCAATTACATTAAATTACTCAAAGATCTTTTTGGTTCAATACATTTTTAAAACTTTTGGAAAAAGATCTTCGTTATTAAGGCGTAAGCGCAATAAAGGATAGGTTTTGGTCAAAAAAAAACAACTCAACTCTAACCTGTTCTGTGAAAGTTAGCTTAACGTACGATTTTTAATGTGACGCCCATTTATTAAAAAATAGATAAATGAACACACTCACAAGAAAAAAAAAAGAAATGGAACTTGATTTTAGTAAATTAGTAATATTGCTTAGAAACTCAAGTAGATAAGCACAATTCGGCAACGTTGAATCCAATTCCCATTTATTATTTTCACTTTATATGACTTCTTTTCACACAAAAAACTGTTGCAATAAATTGTCATTTGCCGATTATCTTTTTTGTAAAAATATATTTTACTGAAACTTCTTTCAAACGCTTATGCTTGTTATAATTAGCCGTCTATTAATAATAATAATAGAGAAACTTTGTATCTCTATGAAAGACTATTTTATTATTATAATTTCTTGCGGTATAAATTTATACCGTATAAATTTATACTGTAAAAGTTTATACACGCTAGGCTCAGAAGATGATTGGATTGTGCTTCAAGGTATCGCTTAGTATGGGTGTGATTTCAATGTCTTGAACTATATCATCTCTTGTGATTTTTGTCTTAGCACACTCCATCATTTCTACGTGGTGGCTGCTTTTAATTAAAGAGAAATTCTGCCGTTATTATTCGATCAAATCTCAAGATATCCTTTCTAACCGACTTAAAAAAAAGGAGGAGGTTCTCAAATCGACTGTATTTTTTTATGTGTGTTACCTCAGAACTTTTTTCTAGGTGAACCAATTTTGATGATTCTTCTTTTATTTGAAAAGTCGTGCTTCTCATGTAGTTCAGCATAAATTTGATCAAGATCTGAGCAGTAGTTTTTGAGTTATCCTTAACGAAGTCAGTTTTCTTTTTTTTTTTCTTTCAGCGTCGGTCTATTTCCGCAATTATGGCCAATCACTGGCACCAGGGAGCATTTTCACCTCACTATCCCGGAAATATTGTTGAATCCCTGCTTTTCTGTAAGGAGGGTAGGGATCTTTAACGTGCCCAACATCGCATGGACACTGGATCCACAGCTATTTACGCCCCCTCCGAAGGGCGGAAGGTGAAGACGTTCAACTTACTCAAATACAATGCCACAACCTCGATTAATGTTAATTGTACAGTACGTACTGCAAAAGTGAAATGGTAACCCTGGGAACCGAACCCGGTACCCCTTGGTTCAGAGGTACACGTCCTTACCACTAAACCACCGAGGCTCTAAATCTGAAGATAAATAGTGCTGCAAATTCAATCATAAATTCCACATATCTGTGATAATTTATTCTCATGGAATGAATTTAGGGTCCATGACTTAACCACAAAGAAAATATTCGTATTTATGTACCCATAAACTTTTGAAACGTTATATTACTCGAGTCTTATTGAAAAAATTGTTAATTTTTACCCAACTGCCCCTTACTTGTCCCCTACCCCCTGAAAAGGTCTTACCCAAAAACAATTCGAAGCGTTCCTTTGTCGGGTTCTAACTGAATACCAAATTTGAAGATGATATCTCAATTCGTTCGAAAGCTATTACGCTTATCAACAGACAGACGTACATACCGACAGACCGACAGACACAAAAATGTTCCTTCCAGAATCAAGTGTTTTGAAACTTTTTACGCGGTTTAGCAAAAAAAAAATCGAAATTTTTTCAACAATATTCCACCCCTACACATTCAACAAACACATTCAATTTCAGCACATAATACCAGATGTTTGATGAGATTAAAATTATAATAAATAAATTCTAATAAATAAACCCTAAAACGTTATATTACTCGAGTTTTAACGAAAAAATACCAGTTTTCACCAAATCATCCCCATTCATCCCCTAGCCACTAAAGCGATTTTACCCAAAAACAATCCGAACTGTTGGTTTGTCGAGTGATAACTGTATACTTAATTTGAAGACGATATCTCAATTCGTTCTAAAGTTATCGTGGCTACAGACAGACATACAGACCGACATACAAAAACAAAATTCGGTCCCAAATCATGTTTTATGTATGTTTGGATACTTTTTACGTTTGAGCAAAAAAAATTGTGAAATTTTTGTCGCCGGTGCGATACTTCCACACGTTGTGACGGTGTGGAAGTAAAATCGTGTTGCAAATAGAATCATAACTTCCACATAGCTGCGATAATTTATTTTCATCAGAAAAACGTTCTCATGGAATGAATTTGGGGCCAGAAAAGAAAATATTTGTATTCCGTACCCATAAACTTTCGAAACCTTATATCACTCGAGTTTTATTGAAAAAATATCAATTATCACCAAATCACTCCTTATTTATCTCGACCCCCTGAAGCAATCTTACCGAAAAAAATATCGAAGCGTTCCCTTGTCGGATGCTAACTGTATAACACATTTTAAGATGATATCTGAATTCGTTCGAAAATTATTGCACCTATTAACAGACCGTGGTACATGCCGACAGACCGACCGACCGACAGACAAAAAAATTTCGTTCCAGAATCAAGTTTTCTATGTGTTTTGAGACGTTTACGCCGTTTTAACAAAACAAAATTTCGAAATTCTTTTCAACAATATTCTACCCCCGACACATTCAACCCCTAATATAATTTTGGCACAGAATGCCAGATTTTTGATGAAATTAAAAGTTTTTTAATAACTAAACCCTAAAACGTTATATTACTCGAGTTTTGACGACAAAATTTCAATTTTTACCAAATCGCCCCCAATTCATCCCCTACCCCCTAAAGCGATTTTACCCAAAAACAATCCGAACCGTCTTTTCTGTGTTTTGAAACTTTTTACGCCGTTTTAGCAAAGAATTCTAAATTTTTGTGAACAATATTCCACTCCCACACATTCAACCCCTTATTTAATTTCAGCACAGAATACCAGATGTGTGATTAAATTAAAAGTTTTCTAATAAATAAACCCTAAAACGTTATATTATTCGAGTATTGACGAAAAAAATTCAATTTTCACCAAATCACCCCCAATTCATCCCCTACCCTCTAATGCGAATGTACCCAAAACAATCCGAACCGTTAGTTTGTCGAGGGCTAAGTCTATACCAAATTGCAAGACGATATCTCAATTCGTTCTAATGTTATCTTGGCTACAAACAGACAGACACACAAACCGACAGACAAAAAAAATCGTTCCCAAATGATGTTTTTTATATGTTATGACCCTTTTACGGCGTTTAAACGAAAAAAGTTGTTTGACATTTTTGTCGCCGATGCGATACTTCCACACGCTGTGACGATGTGGAAGCAATTACATTTAAGTATACTTAAATGTTTCAGATTTATGATCTTGATTCATTTCTTCGCTAAACTCAAGCAATATAAAATTTTTGGAATTTTCCGTTAAATTTACTCATTTTAATGGCGGCTTTTTTTTATAAAACGGTTTCTCGTAGAGTTATTGGCCAAATTTCGAGTTAAAAGGGCGTGGGAAATAAGTTTTAGCAGTGTTAAGTTAGCCTTTATTGGTTTATTCACACGGCATATAGAATAGCTATTACTCTAAAAAACATTAAACTATAATCTTTCTTGTAATGTTTTCTTAACTCTGTCGTGGTGACGTTGAAGATTTAATAAAAATAAATTAACTTAGCCAAAACAACGTATTAGTGCACTTAATCACAAGGTATTTACAATTAGAATTCAATTTACAATAATATATCTAGCTTGGCAGACTATTGAAAAACAGAAACCCTGATTACGTAGCAGAGAGAGAGAGAGAGAGGGGTTGGGGGGAGCACACCACTAGTCTGTTCGCTGCTCTAACTCTAACCACAGCATAATACGACGCAATCGCATCAGCATTTCACTTCACGCACTGATTTTATTTAAACGATTTTTTTAAACTTTGGCCTATTTACGCGACTATGACCAATCACCGACGCCAGTGAGCAGTGTACCTCACTATCCTGCAAATTTTGCCGAGTCCCTGCCTTTCCGTAAGAAGGATAGGGATCTATATCGTGCATGGACATGGGATCAACCCCCTCCGAACGGCGGGACGTGCAGACCTTCAACTTGCTCAAATACAATGCCACAACGTCGGTTGATGTTAAATTTACAGTATACACTAAATTTGGGGATTCGAACCCAATACCCCTCGGTTCAGAGGCACACCTTTATAATCATTTTTTATTGATAAAAAAAGGCACACCTTCTTACAATTGGGTGACGATTTTATTTAGTTTCAATACATAACGCACACATTCTTGCAACCACTACAACTCGTTCATTTCAAAATGGCATTCATTTATCAAAACTATACATTAGAACACAATCACAATATAAATGTCGGGTAAAATGGGCCTTGATTTGGTTATAGTAACGCTGCACAGAAGATCAAAAGAACATAAATGGCAAATTTAATTTTAACTACTCCATAAAAAGTTAAGTAAAGTATCCTGTTCCAAAAAATGGTTATGGAAATTAAATAAACATATATAAAACTGCCACAGCCTTATTGCTAATAAGTTAAGATAAAACCGGCATGTGCCAATTTGCAAAGAATCTATAAAATATTGTCTGTCTTAAATAATTTATTCGACAATTAATATTAAACCGTATAGCCCACAATAATGGTTAAGTGCCATTGGACAACCCATTTTGCCATATTTTTTAACCTTATGATTGTTTCTCCAACTAGCTTAGCTTTTTATTAAAATATAAATTATACTAGATTTAAAGGAAACTCCTACCAGGTTATATATATCTAGAGAACATTACCAACTAAAATACCCGCCAAGCATTAAGCTTTTTAATACATCTGGTTGTTTTAAAATGTATTTTAACTAACATAAAACCCAAAAATATCTTCTAATTGATTTACTGAGTGTTGTTCTTTGTCGCAATCATCTTTTATGTTAGTTCATTAATATAGTTCTTAGAAGGCAACACACCTCTAAGAAATTGTAATATATATAAATACGTTTATTCTCTGTTCTTGCAGCCAAATGTTGACAGGTATCTGTAAAGAATTGTTACATTTCTCTAGTTTATTCCATCATTTGATAAAACCAACTTTATTAGCGAAACAATCGTCAGTATTTTTTACTCGGACGTTGTAGATTGCGTTTTATCACTGTACCTACTTATTAGCGCTCACCACAGGTATTTAATATCACATTGCTGTAGTTATCTGAATAATCAATTGTTTTTTTACTAGCTTCTTTGCGAGAGCTACATAAGTCTTGGGGTGACACTTAACAAAAGTTGGTGACAAAAATTGGTAGGATTGGTCGGGAGCAAAAGGCAAGAACGTTCAGAGATTTGGAGTATGTTCACTCGACGTTCTCTTGCCTTTTTTTAAAGCAAGCCAGAATGTATGGATTTAAAAAATAAATGAAGGGCAACAACAATTGATGAATTGAAATGTAACATTGAACTGAAAGGGACTCGGTTGTGCTTTCAATACCGATTGTCTTAATTCTGAACCACATTTAGCATCAGTAAGATCGACAAAAATAGGGATGATTATCACGGTCGCACACACATAGAGATTAGGCACATTTGTAATGAGTACAATTAAATATTGCCATAAGGTTAATGAGTAAGAAAGAGACAGCAATCCCTTTTATGCCCCATCTTTTTCTCTTGAAGATTTGCCTCAACTGCCATTCATTCGGGTTCCCATGCAGTTCAAGGTTATGTTTCAATTAATTTATAATTATTTCTGCTTATACGAGACAAGTTTAAGTTTATAAAAACTTTTTATTTTAGATCATCCAGAGATTAAACGTTATACCCTTTTAAATTGTGGCTACATGCTAACACGTGTGTGTAATTAATAAAATTTGTTATATTAACCTTTGATCAGATAAAATATATTGTAATGAGTTTCATGACATTTGAATGCTTTAAAATTGTTCTAGGAGATAAGCTTAATTTTATAAAAACTGTTTATTTTAGACAATCCAGTGACTTCTCCAAGAGTGTGTCTAAGTACTTATGTTCTTATTACAGTTTTTGAACATTTATTTTTACTTTATATGATTTTTCTTTACAAAAAGCTGTTGCAATAAATTTACGTATTTCTACCTAATTGTTTTGTAAACGTCACATCTCATTTTAACCTCATTTAAAGGTTATGCTTATTATACTTGTTATTAATGAGCACCTTAATAATAAAAAACTTTGTATCTCTATGAATTTATTTTGAAGACTTCAAAAAGCCTATTATACGATTTTCATTAGTATAAATTTATACGGTATAAATTTATATGGTACAAATTTATACGTCCTCAAAAGGGAGCGAATACTTACATATATATATATATATATATATATATATATATATATATATATATATATATATATATATATATATATATTTATATATATATATATATATATATATATATATATATATATATATATATATATATATATATATTTATATATATATGTATCACACCGATAACTCAAAAAATAATAGGCCGATTTTGATTAAATTTGGTGAATAAATTCCTTTTGCAAATGGCTTGAATAAGTTCGTTATCCAGGAAAATCTGCCCAGGTTTTCCTGGAAAATTTTGTGTTTTCTTTCGAAAAAAATTTATATCTCTCGAATTAACAAAGTAAGGGCAACCAAATTTGGTACGCGGGTTTATGTCCTTACATGTAAGTTGCCTACCAAAATTTAGCTTTGTATGTCAAAAGACAAAAAAGTTATAGGCATTTAAAGAAAAATAAATTGTTTTTTTTCTCAAAACGTCAAAGTTGCGACTTAAAACGTCAAAATCGGCAACATTTTGGCAAATAACTTGAAACTAATACGGGCTATCGAAATCAAATGTCTCAAGAAGGATGTTTTACAAACACTGAAGTCTTAGTTTCAACCGTCATTGTCCTTCATTTTACTAAAATGTTTCCAGAAAATTCATTTGAAATAGACGCTTTCCCTGATGCTTGGCAGTAGCCTTAGCTATAGAGTTTATCGTTTAATGGTATATAATTTTTGTCGAATTTTCGTAAAAAATCAATAAAGCTCAATATATCCGTTATTATACAAGATTTGAAAAAAAATTGTATATATTAATTATAGGGTGTCTTGAGCTACATCTTAAAAAAATATTTCTACAATCACAGGATGGCCCATAAGTCATTGGTGATACAAATTTTCTTTTTTTTTAATCAAACACGCCTTATGTTATTGCATTTTCCATCGAAATATAATGCATGTTTGTAAGAAAAGAAATTTTGGATGCAGCAAGTGCGTTATGGTAGCGAACTTTGATCAAATGCTTCATATTTGAATAGCCCAATTTGCTATTAACCTATAAGGTTGACCAAGAAACAAGTTTTTCCGGGAACACTTTAAGTCTACTTTTGGAAATCTTGGTACATTTTCACACAATAAAGTTATTTTTATGAAACATGACACATTGCTTTTACTATATAGGTTATACTGGTAACCAAAATTGATGCCTGCTTTCTTAAAAAGAAAACACACATTATTGCAATAAAAACATTTTTATGAAAATTCACTACCATAACGCACTTGCTGCGTCCAGAGTTTTATTTGTAGTATGGACAAGTTTCACCAAGTAAGGGCAACAACAATCAATGAAGTACAGAGACAATTAAACAGTTTTAAATCTCCACTACAAGTTTGTGCTTAGAAATACAATCTGGTCCAAATTTTTGCCCGAAAGTAGATTGCTTCTTGCATTTGTGACAAGACCAGTTTTGGAAAGCATCCTTTCAGAAGGTACAGATGTAGCCAGTGCACAAAGATACTTTGTGTGCTGGAACGAGGTACATTTAGCATGGATAAATATTGTTTCACTGTTAGAATCGCTTTTGTAGTGGGTGAAGAGGTCATTATATCAGTTGACTACTCTATTTTGTCGACAAAACATTCCCACAACATATCGACATATATTACTGGCCTCAGAATTTCCAGGATGTGCATCAGGTACAGCGGCTGGCTGTTCAACTATCGTGTTTGCAAAAAGACCCCTCACGTTCTTCTAGTACCCTGTAAGACATTATTGAAATACATAAAATATAAAATCATAAATACATAGATATACATAGTAGCACTATTATTTGTTTCCAACTCTTTAAATCAAAAGTGGCGTCAATCATATCATTGGTAAGTTGAAATCTTGGTAACTACTTAATCGTGCTCCTTAGTTTCTTCTTTGGGCGTTTTCGTAATTCATAACACGAATCTCATGCAAATCATTCATAATCGATATCTCGAAATATCTTTCGATCATTCTGGTCGATTATTTGGATTCATTCGATTATGGAAATATATCGATTATGTCCAACACTAATATAAACTATTGTTTAAGCGAATTTTCATTAAGAAAAATTCGCTAATAGGGTGGTCACGATGAAAAGCTTTCGGAAAAATTTATTCAGATGAGCACGAATTTGGGTCCCTAGAACCCAAAACCAAGGTCTGTTAACATTTTTATATACATGTGTATATATAGATAGATAGATAGATAGATAGATAATTTATTTTCGCCCTCTTGCCATAATACATGGATAAGCTCGTCACAATAGTTATAAAAAATATAACAAGAACACAAATATATAATACAGTACAGTATAAAAACAATTATGCTGTTTAGTTACAAAAAAAAAAGAAAACAAAGATAAAAGCGCACAATGTGAAAAACACAGCGCTTGAAACAATGTGATAAAAACATGTGTATACACTTATATAGACCGCAATGTAACAAAAATACACATGAACAATATTAAGCAACAAAACAATCAAGTACAAAAACATCAAAAAAGATTCCAGTTAAATCATCTGCCTCACAGAGCACGAAACAAACTCATCGACCGCATAAAATGATCGCTCACTTAAATATTTTTTTAGACCGGCTTTAAAAGTTCTTATGTTTCCAGTGGACTTTACACTTTCCGGAAGCAAATTGTACAAAACACTACCCGCATACACAGGGGATTTCTTGTACGCCATTCTTTGAAAATGGTTTAAATTAATGTGACTGCAGTGCCTAGTGGAATACGAATGATTGTCTGAATGTCTAGGCAACATATGCTTTTTGCCATGTATGAAACTCAGTACCTTATAAAGGTAAATTTCTACCAACGTCTTAACTTTCTTTTGCTTAAAAAGTTCTCGGCATGACTCAGAGTTGTGCATATCAAAAATTAACCTTAGTATTCTCTTCTGAAGCACAAAAACCCTGTTAACATCTATGGACTG
Source organism: Tillus elongatus (assembly GCA_964006375.1). Lineage (NCBI taxonomy): Eukaryota > Metazoa > Arthropoda > Insecta > Coleoptera > Cleridae > Tillus > Tillus elongatus. Next base: position 189,621,490 of record OZ023264.1, read on the forward strand.
ACCCCAGACAACAATGCCGTATGACAGCAGTGGATACACCTCCGAATAGTAGACAGAAAGCAAATGTTGGTCACTTAGAGAGTTCTTAAGATTGTATATCATAAAATACGACGACTTAAGCCTGCCACAGACGTAATCAACATGCGACCTCCAGGACAAGTGCTGATCAACCGTGACCCCAAGGAACCTTCCCTCCGTAGCACAGCAGTGCATTCCATCCGCAAGTTGCAGAATGAGAGGCAGTCGGTGGCAGCTCCTGAACTCTACGAACGATGTTTTATCATGGTTTATGATTAGGTGGTTTGCTTTGCACCACTCACCAAACTGTCGCATTAAGGTGTTTACCTTTTGACTCACCTCGTCACCATCACGACCAGACACAACCACGGTTGTGTCGTCCGCGTACATGAACACCCTACCCACCTTTATGTAGTCGGGCAGGTCATTCACATACAAAACAAACAGCAACGGACCCAAAATACTACCCTGCGGAGTGCCCAAATTTATCTCATATGAATCCGAAAAAGTGCCCCCAACCGAAACCACCATTCGTCTATCACTTAAAAATGACAAAACCCAGTCATTTGCTGGTCCACGTATGCCCAGGCATCGCAATTTTTCGCCTACATAACCCGGATTAAGCGTGTCAAACGCGCGCGATAGGTCGAACATGACAGCTACCACGCGCATACCCTTATCTAAATCCTCGTGAAGATGTTGTATAAAATCACTAGTAGCTTCCTCCGTAGATAAACCACTCCGGAAACCATATTGACACTTGGTGACCAAACTATGTTTTCGTAGGAATATTTCAATTCTGTTGGCCATCGCTTTCTCCATTATCTTAGAAAACACGCTCAATATGGATATTTGCCTATAGTTTAGGATATTTAAACTATCTCCCTTTTTAGCAACTGGAACTACTTTTGCTTTCTTTAATTGCACAGGAAAACTGCCGCAAGTTATTGACAAATTCAATATGTCACAGATATAAGATGCTATTATCTTCGAGTACTGCTTTATAACCGAGATGGGCACCTCGTCAATACCAGTAGACTTTTTCATTTTCAGGTTCTTTATAACGTTTTCAATCTCCAGAGAAGTAAACGGGTACAAAAATAACGATTCCCTATTTACCAATGAAGTTGTACAAGAATTGCTGTTAGAGTTGTTAAAATGCAATCGTACCTGGTTTTGGGCGTCCTGTGAGAAAAAGTTACCAAATAGATTCCCTATAATTTTTGGATTTTTGACTATTTTATCGTTATGTTCAATTATTATTGACTTATTTTTGCCACTTTTCTTCCCAGATTTATAATTAACAATTGACCAAAGCGTTCTTGTTTTGTTATCTGAATTTTGTATCAAGTTATGATAATAGTCCTGTTTTTCCTGCTGTATTTTCATGCTAAGTTGTTTTTTGTATTTTTTGTAATCATTTGTTACCTGGTCATCATTACAATTCTTTTTAATCCAGTTGAGAGTTTTCAAATTTTCGCAACATCTTCTTACCTCTGGAGAGGGTTTATATGTCAGTTTGTTGTGAGAGATTTGTTTTTGCTCAATCATATCACACGGAAAGGCCTCGTCAAAAATGGTGTGGAATTGCAACCAAAACACTTCAAAGACCTGATCTATGTCATGCGTGTCTGATGGCAGACCAAGCTTAATTGGTCGCTCATCAAGGTATTGTCCAAATAGTTTCAGGTTATAACCTGAAAAACGTCTACCTTTTACAAAAGAGGGCTCGTTCGAAGCGCCCCCGCTCCCAGTCACAACACCAAAAACTGCCTCCTGAGCACAATGGTCCGACAGCGCCGGATCGAACACTCTGGCCGTTGCAGAATCATTATTAGTTATAATGTAATCGATTGATGTCTGCACAAGATTACCTCTGTAAAACCCCCTCCTAGTTGGTGCATTAATTAATGAAATCAACTGAAAGGACCCGATCAGATCACGTAACTCCGCTGCCCTAGAAGAGGCGACATCCATGCTGCAAATGTTAAAGTCTCCAGAAAGAATTATGTTTCGATATTTTTTACAGATTTTAGTTAATATCTTTTCCAGCACATAAAAGAAACATTCAAAATTGTGAGATGTACTAGGTCTATACAGTACCACCACACAAGTTGCCCTGTCATACTCCACAGCACAACACTCAACATCTAGTTCTACAGACATTTTTGCGATACTTACTATTTCTTTACACCTGTCTTTCATAGCCTGTTTAACAAATATTACTGCTCCTCCATGTAAATGATTTTTTCTCGTGTAACTTGCCACTGAAACATAATCCAAGATCTTAAATTCATTTAAACCGTAATCACGAGTTATCCAGTGCTCCGTGATACAGAGGAAATCGGGAGAATGTTCATTCAAAGTAAGCTCAAGCATATTAACCTTATTACTTAAACACTGTATATTTAAATGAATCAGTTTCCAACTAATATTTACATGCCCAAAGTTTGTGAAATCCGTTGCTGCGGAGCTTGTCTGTTGTACGGCATTATCGATGGAACAGTTGTCACCCAATTCCGCCTCACCACTATTCGGAAGTGTTCTCACAACTGTATTTACAATTTCACACTTGTTCAAGTCAGTTGCTGCAAATAAATCAGTTTCTTCCTCTCCTTCCCCTACGTATTCAGCATCGTCACTTCTGTCTTCGTAAAATTTTTGAAGAAATACCTCCTAATAAGAGCTCCTTTTGGCCACACGTCTGGATTATATACCAGCTCCCTTAGGTCCAGCGGGAAGTCCAGTCTGAATGATGCACAATGCTCACCGACTTTAACAGATTCACAGGCAAACTGTGCGTTTGGCGCCGCCTTTCGAATATGTGAAAGCACATCCTCCGCGGTTGTTTCGGGATGCAACCGAGAAACAAACAAGTAACCCCCCCTAGGAACCGTCTTCAAGGCTGTCTTCTCATTACTGCCTACAATTGACTTATTTTCCTGAGTTAATGGCCTTTTCTTGATAGTCAGCTGTTGTTTATTTACCTGCGATGTTTTCTTAGCAAGTTCATTGCCCTCGGCAGGTTTGTTTTCATTAACATGTGTTCCGGTGGCTATCGCCCGATAAGATTTAATCTCACTTATTTTAAAAGGTTCGGAGAACGATTTATCTAAACTTGCGAATTGCAAGTTTGTGTCAGCATTGATAGATGTCGTTGCTTGTTGATTTAAGCAATTTCCATCAATTTGGGTGTCCACATTAGATTCCACAAACAAATTTCTGGCCTTTAACAACCTTACCAGCTCCGCCTGTTCTCCAGCTCTCATCTCAATATGGTGGTTTAATTTAGTCAGCAACTCAATCTCTTTGTGAAGAGAAAAGCGTTCATAGTGGTTTTTCACACACATAGGTTTATCACAGCCACCATGTTTACCACGTTTATCCAGTTTAGATCCACTTTCCGGGTCACAACACTGGCATTTAACCTTACCAAAAACACATTTCGTCACTTCTTCACTCATGGATTGCACTGGCAGCTTTTTAAACACAATTAAGTCTATTAATTCTGACTTTTTTAGCTTATTCAGCTCAGAGCACAAAGTAACGTCGTCAACGAGCGCCGCCATTTTTACTTATATATATATATATATATATATATATATATATATATATATATATATATATATATATATATATATATATATATATATATATACATGTATATATCCGAGCAATAACTCAAAAAATACTAAAGTGATTTCAATCAAACTTGGCGAAAATCTTGCCTGGGCGAAAACTGAGATCGAATTCGTTAATCAGCCTTTGTGCTCAAGTTTTTCCCTTGAAACGTCGGGGAAAACCTTTTGAAAACGCTATATATTTGCAGGCACGTGCAGAGAACTAAGTTGGAAGAAAATATTTTAAAAGAAATTCCAAATTTGACCATAATATATGAAGCAGCATTGGTAAGCAGTAATAAAACTTTATCAACTGGTACAGCATTTGATACAAACACATTTGACAGAGCCTCTAATAAATCTTGTTATAGTAGCATTATCTGTTTTAGTGAATTTTCGTAGAAAAAATTCACTAATGGGGAGATCCCAACTTTTGAATTTTGAAAATTTTTTTGCAAATGAGTGCGAACTAGGACCCCTAGAACCCATATCCGGGGTTAGTTTCAATTTTTATATGTTTATATATATATATATATATATATATATATATATATATATATATATATATATATATATATATATATATATATATTTATATATATATTTATATATTTATATATATATATATATATATATATATATATATATATATATATATATATATATATATATTTATATATTTATATATATATATATATATATATATATATATATGTATCACACCGATAACTCAAAAAATAATGGGCCGATTTTAATAAAATTTGGCATGAACGTTTCTTTTGTAAATAGCTTGAATAAGTTCGTTAGTCAGGAAAATCGGACGAGGTTTTCCGGGAAAATTTTGAGTTTTCATTCGAAAAAAATTCTTATCTCAAAAAGTAGTAAGACGATTTTAATAAAATTTGGCATGTACCTTCCTTTTATAAATGGCCTTGATAAGTTTGTTAGCCAGGAAAATCGGACGAGGTTTTTTGGGAAAATTTTGAGTTTTCATTCTAAAAAAATTTTTATCTCAAAGAATAATGGGCATATTTTGATAAAATTTGGCATGTACCTTCCTTTTGTAAATGTATTTGATAAGTTCGTTAATCAGAAAAATCGGACGAAATTTTCCGGAAAATTTTTAGTTTTCATTTGAAAAAAATTTTTATCTTAAAAAATAAAAACTCTATGATAACCAAATTTGGTAGGTACGTTTACGATATAAAAAGTAAACTATACACCAAAATTTACATTTCTATGTTACAAGAAAAATAAGTTATAATAAAATATTTTGTGCCAGATCATTTTTATGAAAATTCACTACCATAACGCACTTGCTGCGTCTTCGACTTTTTTCTAATTATTTGACTACAATTAAATAAGGTCTAGATGAAGAAATTTTAGTTAAGGTGCCTGTTATTAAATTAGCCATATATCTATCAGAAACATCTTGAGTTTTATCTACTACAATGTAACAAAAATTATTTTTCATAAGATTTCTTACTTCTGAAAAAGTTTCTAAATAGCATTTTTCAACGACATTTTTTCTCAAAGTACTTTCATCTGGTATAGATTGTATACAATATTTTTTCAAAAATGACTTGAAGACAGTGTTTTTTCATTTATTCAGTGGAATGTTAGAAGCAAACATTGCCTTGCATAAGTGAAATTTAAAGGCATCCTCTTCTGCTTTCTTTTTTTTTTCTCAAACATCCGCGTATTGATGGTTGTGTGTGAATGTATTATTTGAATTTTGTTTTTCATAATTTCTTAGATGCAGAGGTGTTTTACAGTGTTGGTCTATGAGATATTTCCTTGCGCTTAAAATCTGTTCGAAAAGAAATCAATATTACTACAGGCATCAAATTTTTTTTTCGAATAAATAGAAATTTAGTATTGTTTTTATACAATATCCGTGAATTAAGGAAGTATATTTTTATCTTGTATTTGAGTCATTTTTTTAAGAACTGCGGGGTATTTTTTAATACTTTATTTTATTTTTTATTTCGATTGAATTTTATAATTTTCGATTATAAAAATCATGTGTCGGAAAATTTAACAAATAGATACTGGGCTGATTAATGGCGAAAGTTAGAAAAACAAAGAAAATAGATCAGTTGCTTAAAATAAAAATTAGCTTATTACCATTTTCCGGCATGGTTTACAGAAAACGTTGTCACCATCAACGGAAAGCCCTGAGTGTGGCCGTATCCAGCTTGGCAATTTGGAGTACATTTTTCCACAGTATAAAATAATAAAAACAACCCTACACTAACACTGTCTAAAAATGAAGTAAATTCACTGTGCGTGCAACTAAGTACAAGCAGCACAAGCAAACTAAATAAGACAAACAAATTCTTTCAATTGTAGACACTACTGGCCTGCAAATAAATCAGTCCTAGTCCCCTTTAATGTATTCTTACGAGACTTAAGATACGAATAAAATTACCTGGCGGTCAGTCTTTTCAATACATTCTGCAATTATTATTGGGAATTTCAGACACAGTTTTTATGGTAGGCGAGCGTAAAACCCTAGTTCTTACGAATATTTTATTCATACGATAACTACAAATTGCAGTTTGATATTTCACGTTGATGTAAAGTACAAAGGAAAGAGCGCCATTACCGACAATCCTTCCAAGAAGTTGGTTTTATACTCTCACCTACTAGCTACTAGTTTCATTTAGGTATAGCATGTGCAATGCTAGGAGGCGTTAGATTCTAAGAACCCAGAGGTAGCTCACCCTGTCTAGCGCACTGTCTTATATCAGAATAAAGTGCTCAAACTATATAATACCAGGAATTTGGAATCCCTTTTCCGCGAGCTACATATGAACGGCCCATACCTTAGCAATTGCTTATATTGAAACAAATATATGGTTTTTCTTATATACGTAAACCCCTAAAAATTGTAAAATATGAAAATAATGCAAGATATATGGAAATATGCAATTTAGGCAAAATACATTAAAATATGCAAAAAATATGCGAATTGCATATAATGCGAGCCCTGCGAATGACCTATATCACATTTTTTTTTTAAATCATAGCGTAGGTCATCACACATAGATGACGTCACGGTTTAAACAAGTGAATCTCTTGAAGCGCACGTTTAAGTATCAAAATAACTTAACTTTGTGTTTTTCGCCAAAGTCACCAATCTAGCAAATAACAATTTTACTACTTTCTTTTGCACCATACTGTATACGTATGACCTTGTATAATATAATCTAATTTGACATCAAAATTTGGTCAAAATAGTTACGTAACTTATCTGAACGATGGTAGGGGTTATGGAAGTTCTCTTCCGTATACTCCTATATAAAATTATTATAGGTTTTTGGACGCTCCCGGAAATATCGGACGTGCACTACGTTCAAGAAAATTGCTGCACATTCGATTAAATATTATAATGTATAAATTTGGTGGAGCGAATAACTGTTGCAGATAAGCGATTTTTTTAGTATCGAGAAACCATAAAAGTTTGAATTATTTGTTCGGGATCTGGCATGATTTTCATATCTCGATATCTTCCCCTGTTTCGCTAGCTAACCCGAAAAGAATATAATATGTAGATGTCAATATTCTGGTGTAAAATATTACTGTTAGAGATACTTTTTGTATTTTATTACAACAGCCAAATATGTCATCCTTTTTTCAAATATATCCGCTAGAGGCTTGAATATAAAAACAACATAATATTTTTAGTGTTGACCGCTATCTTCTAACAATTACCTTAATGGTTGTTATTAATATTCTAGCGAATTTTCCTAATCTGATTTAGCAATTCAAACGTCTCCATCGGTTTTCTTTAATTTACTCAAATAAAATTTGATGACAAATACTAATTACATTAGAGTCCAAGAGCGAGCTCGACTTGAAATCAACACCCAGGCAAGGTTTTCCAGAAGGTTTCCTTTTAGTTTGGCTTCCTCTTGTTGCAAGTTGCAACTTGTAACACAAGTTTATAAAATATTGTTGCTAAAAGGTTATCAGGTGTAGTCTAATAAATTTTGTGTGTAATGAAAGAGACCTGAAGTCTTTAGATGGTGTAAGAGCTTCCCAAATCCTGTTATATATATATATATATATATATATATATATATATATATATATATATATATATATATATATATATATATATATGGTGGCGCATTGAAAACGAAACATACCGATTTGCATCCAGAGTAATGTCGGCGCTCGTTTTGAACAAAATTTGTACTTTTGCATGGAAGCTGGTGGTGAACAATTTGAACACTTACTGAACTGAATAAACATTTTGTAACGTTTGGTTTTGTTTTTTAATTTTTTTTAACGAAAAATTGACTAATTAGTGCATTTCTCATCACAATGAATGAAATACGTTCTTGCAACTCCAACTGTGAATTTTTATACGAGTTGATAAAACTTCCAAACAAATTAGTGTGCTGAATTCATAAAAGAAAGAGTTTTCAAATAATGTAACACTCGACCCATGCTCCGTTTTTAAAATATAAGGGTTGTTGTCACCACCCTTAAGGGGTTGATGTGACAAAGTTGAGTTTTATGTCAAAAAATGTCTCCCTCAATATTAAAATTGACATGTTTCAGCGTTTCTTAAAAAAAAAAAAATTGTCTGGACGCAAATCGGCCTGTTTTGTTTTTAATGCGCCACCTTATATATATATATATATATATATATATATATATATATATATATATATATATATATATATATATATATATATATATATATATAATATATATATATATATATATATATATATATATATATATATATATATATATATATATATATATATATATATATATAAACAGATTCAGAAGAAGTAATCATTTAAGGGCAAGCAAGAGCCTCGGTGGTTCAGGGGTAAGAACGTGTGCCTCTGAACCGAAGGGTACTGGGTTCGATCCCAGCGTACTCCTTTCACTTTTTCAGTACATACTGTACAATTAACATCAACCGAGGTTCTGGCATTGTATTTGAGCAAGTTGAATGTCTGCACGTTCCGCCCTTCGGAGGGAGCGTAAAGCCGTCGGTCCAGGATAGTGAGGTAAAACTGCTCCCTGGCGTCGGTGATTGGCCATAGTCGCGGAAATAGGCAGACGTTAAAGAAACAAAACACACACACAAGGACAAGCGACCGTACCGTAATATTCGGAATAAGAATATAAAAAGTAGGTTGTTTACACATTTCGGTCAAATTAATACTTCTACAAAAGCCTGGTAAGAAGCAGAAAATCAGAAAAGCAATTATGTTACACTATGTCAGATATCTTACCAATAACTGAATCTACATTTAAAAACTAGCAGGTGCAAGAGGAGGGAACCACATTGCAAACGTGCACATAGGGGAGACACACACGAACTAATGATTCTAAAAAACGTGGTTACATCCTCACATTGGTAAAAACACTGTTAAAATTTGGAAAGAAGGATCTTCGAATTTCTACGTGTCTTGTTGGTGCGTTGAAATTATTTTTATTAAAGTGACAGCTGACATGTGGCCCAAAATTACACTCATGGAGTAAGACACGGTTAGACATAGAGCAGCAACCAGATTGCTGACCAGGAACAGACAACAAAATCCAGGAAGGCGGAAGCGAACTCTTATTGACGCAACAAGGAACAAGTGAAAATATTAGCAACATAAATTAGGGTCTAGAAACGAAGACAAACATAGATATTTTTAACTGTATGTAAAGTTATTTTTGGAAGAATATTTGTTGTATCCGTCCAGTAGAGAGATGCGCTTTGTTATCAATTTAAAACAAAAGAAAATAGGGTGGGTACCCAAGAGACAGAACCAGGAAGATAGAGCATAGCAGAATTTGTCTTTTGACAGAGTTTTTGTTATATTCATCCGCCTGTCTAGAAACGAAGACAAACATAGATATTTTTAACTGTATGTAAAGTTATTTTTGGAAGAATATTTGTTGTATCCGTCCAGTAGAGAGATGCCCTTTGTTATCAATTTAAAACAAAAGAAAATAGGGTGGGTACCCAAGAGACAGAACCAGGAAGATAGAGCATAGCAGAATTTGTCTTTTGACAGAGTTTTTGTTATATTCATCCGCCTGTCTAGAAACGAAGACAAACATAGATATTTTTAACTGTATGTAAAGTTATTTTTGGAAGAATATTTGTTGTATCCGTCCAGTAGAGAGATGCCCTTTGTTATCAATTTAAAACAAAAGAAAATAGGGTGGGTACCCAAGAGACAGAACCAGGAAGATAGAGCATAGCAGAATTTGTCTTTTGACAGAGTTTTTGTTATATTCATCCGCCTGTCTGTCTGAAGATGCATTAAAAGTAAAGAGACATATCACCTTATATTACACTATGTTACATAAAAGCCTGAACGCCGACTGATGAGTCTGCAACTATAGGACCAGGTGGTCTAACACATGAATTAGCTCTCTGCCAGCTATCACTAACATTAAAAATCATTTCAATAAACCAATAAGACACGTAAGAATTTGATAACAACCTTTGCACCAATTAGATGATGTAGCCACGTCTTTAAAAAGCAGTTCTTCGCGCGTGTGTGGGTGTGCGTGTGTGCGGGTGTGTGCGTGTATGGGTCCTTCCCTTATGTGCAATGTTTTGGTTGCAAAGCAACTGTTTTCAATGTGAGCCTTTCATCTAGTACCTTTCAGTTTTAAACTTAGTTCAGTTATTGGTAAGATATCTGATATATTGTAGTTGTTGTTCATTTATACGCTTCTGTAGAAGTGTCCATTTGATATGAAATATATAAAGCATGTGATAAGCAAGAACTTACCTTTGATACTCTTATTACCCATGTTGCGATAAGGTCGATTACTCTTAAATGAGATTCTATATATATATATATATATATATATATATATATATATATATATATATATATATATATATATATATCCGATCTCGGATATAGGTCCTAATGGCTCTATTTCGCGCTTATTAAGAAATGTTTTTCAAAATTCAAAAATCGCTACCTCTCACAATTGTGTTTTATGAAAATTGGTTAATTATAAGGACACTGAGAACTCTGAGCAACAATCAGTTTGGAGGTCTCCTTTAATTTTTTTCAAGGTCGGTTTATTTCGGACACTATATCCAATCTGACGCCAGAGAGCAGTGTTATCTCACTATCCTGGAAATTTTGCGAACCCCTGCCTTTCTCTAAGGAGGGTAGGGATGTATAACGTGCTCAACATCGCATTGTACATGTGACCCACGGCTTTACGCCTCCGCTGAAAGGCTAAACTTGCAGACATTGAACTTGCTAAAACACAATGCGAAAACCAGTGTTGATGTGAATTTTACAGTATGTATTGAAAAGGTGAAAGGGGAACCCTGGGAATCGAGCCCAGTACCACTGGATCTACAGGAATACGTTCTCACCACTGGACCACCTTTTAGGTCTTCTTTAAAAAGTATATTTTGATTATTACGATTTTTCAATGGTGAATTAATTTATTAACATATATCTTAAAACACTAAGTGAGTAGCGAACGTGTCGCCACCTAGTTCGGAACCAAGTACTTGTTCTCACGCCCGCTCCAAATAATACAGAGTATTAAAAATAGAGACGGTATACAACTAACTAACAATTTAAAAAATTGTTAGCCCTGGCCCATTTCTACCCCAATTAGTATGCCGTACTGAAGAGCTCTAATGAGAGCGAAACCGGTCTACGGTTCTAATTGTTGCGAGAATGCATCTAGTCTTACATACTTTGTCCCTATATTGGGGTAGAAATGGGCCAGGGCTAACAATTTTTTAAATTGTTAGTTAGTTGTATACCGTCTCTATTTTTAATACTCTGTATTATTTGGAGCGGGCGTGACAACAAGTACTTGGTTCCGAACTAGGTGGCGACACGTTCGCTACTCACTTAGTGTTTTAAGACTGGCTATACGATAGCCGTGTTATTTTTGGTGCATTTTTGCTGCAATTAGTATGCCGTACTGAAGAGCTCTAATGAGAGCTAAACCGGTCTACGGTTCTAATTGTTGCGAGAATGCATCTAGTCTTAACATATATCTATTTAATAAAATAAACAGTTAATTCATTTTTTCGTTAAAACCTGCAATCTAAAAACTCTAGTTTTATATAACAATTAGCTGATAGTTAGCTCGATAGTTTTATAGTTCGAGCTTGTTATTTGGAGAGATGTATTGAATTAGAAGGCTCGTTATATTCTCCTGAAACGAAGTCGATTTACAAAAGATGGGTTCGAAAAGCAAATAAAGTATAAGCTTTTTGTGTTTTATTTTTCTATTCAGTTGGGCTTCAAACTTTAAAATACTAAGTCGCAAACTAGGAAAACTAATCCTAAATTTGGCTTCATATATAGAATACACGGCATAGGGAGACGCTTTTATTGTGGTATTTAGTCCCTTTCGGCGTTCAACATTCTAACCCATCGCCATGCCTATTGATCGCTGGATTATCGGAAATGTCCTCCAATCTGAATACAAATGGCGCCTGTTATCTTAGTTTTATTATCATTTTTTATAAATTCTATTTAAACTTGGAGTAGAATATGTTCGGAAGTATCTCCTCCAACTTTTTTTCAGGGTTGTAGTGTTTTAGTGGTGGTTATATTGTTCCTTTTATATGGAAAAACTGATATGAACTGTCATAAAAATGTGAGCATCTAGAACAAAGAATAGAGAAGACCTTATATGAACACAGGCATGTATACAATATTCATGAGTGTTTTACCATGTAGCACTTTTTCAAATTTAACGAATTTTGTTACGCAATAAAAGGGTCCTTGAAGCATAATTTATTAGCACAGATTTGGCTCTTTATTTTTGTGCTTTCGTGTTTTGTCCCGTTCGCTTTTTCAAACACATGAACGCACTTTTTAATTTTAATATACCTGCCTTCCTTAAAAATACACAACTCCGACGTGTTTGGTTTAAAATCATTTTAACAAACGAACTCTTATTTTTAATGTGTCTCAAAACAGAAACAACGAGCTTTTGCTTTCTTACAGATAAAGCGTAATATCAAAAAGTCTAGACGCAACAAGTACGTTGTGGTGGATAATTTTTACAAAAATCGTTTAGATCGCGTAAAATACCAAAAACTTTTCAGCAAAAAACGGGGAATATTCCAGGATGAAACCCAATTGTTTGCAGCGTAATCAACTATTTTTTGTCTTGCTAAAGAGGACATTTTTGTCCAGCTTACCGTTGCGTTTTTTTTAAATCTCCCGTGCAATTAATTTAATACACAAGCTAACTACAGTATGCTTCATGCTCTATCATGCTTTAGAAAATCTAGCGAAATTGTTTTATCTTTTTTCCAGAAACTTGGAAGTGCTGAAGAATTTTGGAATCCATTTTTCTATAGGATTTCTCATTCTGAAGTCGCAATTAATAATGTAAAACACAGGTTTAAAGGAAATGCTCAATGTTTCTCTTATACTTTTTGTGCAAATTGGTTGATCTTCTAGGATCATTTTATAGACAGAATAGTTTGACATTTAGTTCTCCTTTTAGTGAATTTTCATTAAGTAAATCCACTAATAGAGAGGTATTAATGGTAAGATTTTTGGAATTTTTTTTCAAATGAGCGCGAATTAGAAGCCCAAATCCAAGGTCACTTGAAAACTTTATATAATATATATATATATATATATATATATATATATATATATATATATATATATATATATAGGCTGTCCGTTTTTCGACCTCAAGCATGTGTATATATATTTTCTCCCTCAGGGCTTGTCCGCGGCTTTGCCGCCCCGATAGCACTGTAACGTTTGGGTTATTGTACATACTTGCGGTATATATATATATATATATATATATATATATATATATATATATATATATATATATATATATATATATATATATATATATATATATATATATATATAAATACCGCAAAATAACCCAAACGTTGCAGTGCTATCGGGGCGGACGAGCCCTGAGGGAGAAAAAAATACTGCAAGTCGCTTTAAAAAATTGTGTTACAAAGTTCATTAAAGTTATAAAAGTTTTCCAGAAAAGAATTAATTATTTACAAACGGAATGTACCTGCCAAATTATCAATATCGCAGGTATTTTTCCTTATTAATTGCTTGGATGGTTTTGTTGTGTCAACGCAATAGAACTAGTTTTTTCAAACAAAACAACCAGAAAGGTATTTTACATAGGTTTTACTATGGCTCAAGATTGAAGATTATAGCTTAATGGGAAATTGAGTTATCGGATTTGAAATTTTTTACGAAAATTCTCTGCCATAACGTACTTGCTGCACCCAGCATCGCTTATTTACTTTTGCTGTATCGAAACTTTTTTAAATGATAAAATATTGTAGCTCTCTATGTGAGACTGATAAACAAGGCAACCTTAAATTAAGTTTTGGAAAAATATTTTAACAAATCAAATGAGGTAACAATTTAAACATAAACTGAAAATCTTGGTTCGCGGCTTCGTCATGGGGGTTCTAGTCTTCCTCCGACATGCCTACAAGACAAATTTCTTTGGAAGAACCCCTAAGAAAGTTGCGGGACCTGCGGTGAATAAGGGTTCTGGGCGAGGTGAACATGATTTTAAGAAAGTATAGTTGTAAAATGGGTAAAAGGTAGCTTATAGATGTTTTTTGAACTTTCCGCTCACATTTTCTTTTTTATCTTCTTCCCCGCCCAGCACCCATATTCACTGCTGGTCGTGTAACTTTCTTAGGGGGCGTTTGCAAGGCATTTTTCTTGTGGTATGTTGATCCAGAAATGGTTCTAAGCATGTTTATGAATTTTTTTCTAAAAGTCCCACGTGTGCTTAACTGCAAATTTACCGAAAATTTAATTTTTATTTCCAAAAGGACTGTATCTGCCAAATTACAAACGTGGCACGTATTAATCGCTTGGATGATCCATTTTAGTCAACTCAATCGAACCAGTTTCTGCAAACAAAATAACAAAAAAAGGTCTTTTAAATGAATTTTCAAGTTATTTTTCAAATCTAATACCCACGCTGCCTTTATGTTGGTTTTACTATGTATAAAAACTGAAGATTCTAGTTTAATGGGAAATTGAATTACAACTATTTGAAATATTTTCACAAAAATTCGTTACCATAAGGCACTTGCTGCACCTAAACTCTTTTCAACACTTATTTACTATTACTGTATCCATACTTTTTGAAAATGAAATAAATATAAACAATACAACATTTTGAAATTAAAATTGTAATAAATTACACTGTACATCTGACTATATATGTAATTTAAACTGCTTTATGATCTTATGTAGTTTCTTTTACTTCAAATGTTCCACAAATAATAAAAGCTAAGAGTAAAGGAAACCATAAGTACCTAGGTGCCATAGCTATTTTACTTATATTAGTTTGCGGTTGGTATATTTGTTATTGAAATTTTCTTTCACTTTGGTAATGCAGTACCTACATGCATTGATTAAGAACCTGAATCTGATGTACACAACCACTTTCTTATTTGTAAGACTCGATGCATTCTCACAACAATTAGAACCGTAGACCGGTTTCGCTCTCATTACAGCTCTTCAGTACGGCATACTAATTGTAGCAAAAAAAAATTTTTTGATACAGGAGGGGGAAATGCTCATGCAGACCCGATTTAGGGTCCCGTAGGTGCCGTGGGATATCGCGGTACTGTGAGACTGCCCTCCCTGGGAGTACCGGAGTACTCCGTAGGAAAGATTTCACACAATGACTTTTTGGATATGAATGTTTCCATTCTGTTTTCACTCACTCACTTACTGTTTTAAGGCTAGCTATACTATACCCATATTAGTTTTGGTGCATTTTTGCTACAATTAGTATGCCGTACTGACGAGCTCTAATGAGAGCGAAACCGCTTTACGGTTCTATTTGTTGCGAGAATGCATCTAGCCTTACATACTTTGTCCCTATATTGGGGTAGAATTGGGCCAGGGCTGACAATTTTCTAAATTGTTAGTTAGTTGTACACAGTCTCTATTTTTTTAACACTTTGTGTTATTTGGAGCTGGCGTGACAACATACTACTTGGTTCCGCAACTAGGTGGCGGCGCGTCCACCACTCAGTGTTTTAAGGCTGGCTATACTATAGCCGTATTACTTTTGGTGAATTTTTGCTACAATTAGTATGCCGTACTGAAGAGCTCTAATGAGTGTGAAACCGGTCTACGGTTCTAATTGTTATGAGAATGCATCTAGCCTTACAAACTTTGTCTCTATATTGGGGTAGAAATGGGCCAGGGCTGGCAATTTTCTAAATTGTTAGTTAGTATAGTCTCTATTTTTTCAACACTTTGTGTTATTTGGAGCTGGCGTGACAACATACTACTTTGTTCCGCATATAGGTGGCGGCACGTCCACCACTCACTTAGTGCACTTTCTTATTTGTTTGGTTGAATGTTAAAATGTCAATATTATACCACAGTCGACTGCCGAAGGAATTTGTTAACGTTATGTTAAAATTAAATGTTGGTTTATTAATCACCTATTTTTATTAACCTTAGAATATAGGTAGCTGTTTTATATTCTGAGATTGTAAGGTATTAGCGGAGTCGATTTCGAGGTGATGCGCAGAACGTACACGTTACACTCATGACTCCTGTCAGTTAACAAATGACAAATAGTTGTGTTGTCGGATTAAACTAGAGAGATGAAGATGGCTTTTAAATACCGAAAAAATAGGAAGCTTAATATTTACACATAATAAAACGTAGTTCTAAATTGCTATTAAAGAAACTGAATTACTTTCGTTAAAATTTCTATTCATTTACATTTTTCTGATATCTACAGATTTAAATGAGACTTGTCGTAAATGGTTACCCCGCCAATTGTTTATTGTGACATATTTTTCTAGCCTGTCCGTTTAAAACTTAATTTGGAGATTTTGTTTGCAATGGCAGCGGAATCATGGTTTATATGCCTGACCTTGTCTAACATTATAGGCATCCATCTAGAGGTAGTTTCATTTTTTATTGAATTATAACTCAAGATCTACTGAACAAATCGAGTTCAGATTTGGTAGGTACGGCCACATGTAGAATATCTACGTGCTTGTTAAGTTTTGGTTTAACATTTTTAGTAATTAAAAAGATATTGTTTTTCAACCAGTGTTTTGAATTTTTTTCTAAAAGTATTTGAGTGTCAAAACTGTCTAAACTCGTTCAAGCTATTAATAATATATATATATATATATATATATATATATATATATATATATATATATATATATATATATATATATATATATATATATATACAAATATTTTAACTGACCTTGGATTTGGATTCTAGAGGCCCTAGTTTGCGCTCGTTTGAAGAAGTTTTCCAAAATTCTCACCATCGATACCTCTCTACTAGTGAATTTTCTTAAAGAAAATTCACTTAAAATTTACGAGGTCGCGGTTTGACGACTTTTTAATACATAATCCATAATAAAATTTAGTAAGGAATTTAGCTCTTCGAATTTTTGAAGTTTTGAAATCAAGTCTCGCTGTGAATGTTAAAAGTCTTTTGCAAACTGTAATTATAATAATTTTCCACTGAATTAATTTTCATCTTCTTGGCAAACTAGATTTGATATATGTTCTGCTGCATAATTTCAATCCCTCTTAGCACAACAGTGAGTCTGCAGTCTACTATCTACTAACTGGAGGCCATGTACACTATAATGAGTCACATTATTCACTCAACGTCTTTGATTACATCTCTCCTAGAATTAGGCTGCAGCTTTAGACGGCAGAATCCAGACGCTAGACTCCTCTAATGCGTAATTATTTAGAAGGAAACTGGAATAAAATGCGACCTTATATAATACACTCAATATCGTATTATTTCTAACGAGCACACTCTTAAGGATTAGGTCTTAGAGCAGGACGTGATTTTGAATAAATTAGGTTTTATTAGAATATAAATCACCCTCAGCAATGTATCCTGCATCTTGAGTATAACAGGTTAAGAAGCGATTATAGCTTCCTTTGTGTGAGAATCTGGCAAAGCAAATTACGTGCTATTTCTGTATTAATCTCAATAGTAGGTAGTTTCTGTTTACCAAATACAAAAACTGTGAGGCAGGAAGTGTTTGGCAGTGAAAGTTTAGACCGTAACACTCCTAATTTGTCTGGTAGAATAATAAATTACTGTCAATAACTTGGCCGGTTTATATATATACTAATCTCTACGTTTATCTCGACTTAAAGACCAGTTCGTTTTGTTTGTATCTATGTAGTCAATATAAATACTTTTACGAAGAATTAAAATCAATATAAATATAGTTTTTATGTAGTATTTTAGTTGAATTATTTATCTTTTATTAGAGTTAACATGGTGAGACAGACACGCGGATTTAGCTTTCTTTTTTAAAAAAGATAAGTTGAGTTGATGTTGTTTATCTCACCAGATGTCTTTGTCGGCATGATCCAATATCCGCATAGTAAATTTCTAGATCGAAAGGGAACCTGCAGATTCCTTAAATAACTCAGTTCCTTTAAACCTATATTAGATAATGGCGCATAAATTTGTCGACCAGAAGATTAAAGCAGGTCTTCGACATCGTAGTTTTCATTACACAATAAACAAACGATCGATCTTGGACGACAATTTTACTTCGGACTAGTTCGTTTACCTTGACGCGATATAAATACACGGGAGCTAGTTTTTTAATTTAGAAATTTCTTAGTCTGAAGATGTTGACATTGTCAACGAAACGATCGTAAGGTCCTTGAAATATGTGTTGTGGTTTGGGTTTCTCCAAGTGTACTTAATAAAAACTCGGGACGCAGCAAGTGCGTTATGGTAGTGAATTTTCATAAAAATGGTTTTTATAACCAGTATAACCTCTATAGTGGGAACAATGTACCACATTTTATCAAAATAACTTTGTTGTTGGAAAACGGCAAATATTTTTCGAAAACTAACTTAAAATATATCCGAAAAACTGACCCGATTTTCCTGGCCAACAAACTTCTTCAAGGTATTTAGCCACCTACCAAGATATAATTATTTACAAAAAGCTTTTCGACAGAACTTACAAAAAAATTGTAAACAACTTTTTTTGCGAAAATCCAAAAACATCTTTTTTACAATAACTCATTAAACATTAGGTACTAATTACCAAAATTTTACAAAAATTTCACAAACAATGATTTCTACATAAACAAATAAAGTTCGCTACCATAACGCACTTGCTGCGTCCAGAATTTTTTTCTTACAAACATGCATTATATTTCGATGGAAAATGCAATAACATAAGGCGTGTTTGATTAAAAAAAAAATTGTATCACCAACGACTTATGGGCCACCCTATGATTGTATAAATATTTTTTTCAGATGTAGCTCAAGACACCCTATAATTAATATATACAAATTTTTTTTTATATCTTTTATAATTACGGCTATATTGAGCTTTATTGATTTTTTACGAAAATTCGACAAAAATTATATACATTAAACGATAAACTCTATAGCTAAGGCTACTGCCAAGCACCGGAGAAAGGGTCTATTTGAAATGAATTTTCTGGAAATATTTTAGTAAAATGAAGGACAATGACGGTTGAAACTAAGACTTCAGGGTTTGTAAAACATTCTTCTTGAGATATTTTATTTCCATAGCCCGTATTAGATTCAAGTTCCTTGCCTAAATGTGGCTGATTTTGACGTTTTAAATCGCAACTTTGACGTTTTGAGGAAAACCCCAATTTATTTTTCTTTAATTGCCTATAACTTTTTTCTATTTTGAGCTACAGTGCTAAATTTTGGTAGGTAACTTACATATAAGAACATAAACCCGTGAACCAAATTTGGTTGCCCTTACTTTGTTAATTCCGGAGATATAAATTTTTTTCAAAAGGAAACACAAAATTTTCCGGAAAAACCTTGGCAGATTTTCCTGGCTAACGAACTTATCCAAGCCATTTGCAAAAGGAATTTATTCACCAAATTGAAACAAAATCGGCCCATTATTTTTTGAGTTATCGGTGTGATACATATATATATATATATATATATATATATATATATATATATATATATATATATATATATATATATATATATATATATATATATATATATATAAACATATAAAAATTGAAACTGACCCCGGATATGTGTTCTGGGGGGCTTAATTAGCGCTCATTTTAAGAAATTTTTTCAAAATTCAAAAGTCGGGATCTCCTCATTAGTGAATTTTTGTTAAGAAAATTCACTAATAGTTGGTTAAACAGTTGACAACCATCAAAAACTGAGTAAAAATTTATACACACTTAATAATATTAATGCATTAATCTGCGGACTAATGTATACAAAATGTGCAAATCACGTCAATATAACAAAGTTCGGGACGCAGCGAGTGCCTTATGTTAGTGAAATTTCATAAGAATTATATATAATATACTAATTTAGCCTTATATTTAAAGTTATAAAAAAATACTTTATACAGACTTAGAGACTACTTCTTTGGCTTCACTGTTGGTTTTAGTTTCTGTAAGTGGAAGACGTAGCCAGCGCATAAGCTAACTGGAGCAAGTAGCACTTGTGAATTCTAGATGTTCTAAGATATTCTTCAAAATTTCTGTAACCGGTTTCGCTGCTGGACAGCATCCCCAGACAGATAAAAATTGAACCAATGCGAAATCACGACAACTAAAAATAAATGTCTGTTGCTATATGTTATGATGCTTTGATCAAAAAATTATTTAAAATTGAAAATAAAATGAAAAAAAATGACGGCTGAGGCCCTCAAAATGTCTACGTGATGTATTTCAATATTTAACCTAAAGATAGAACTAACCTATAACAGTAATAGCTATAATAACAGTTACACCAATAAATAAACTAAACAGTAACAGTAATAAAGCAGATTCTACACAATGAAAATGTCAACACAGCAACTCATTATCTTAGTACAACTTTTTTGGAGACATAGTTACATTTATTTTGGTTGATTTATTTAATTAGGAAGAAGAATATCCAAGAAATAGAAATTTATTCAATCAGTTTGCTCATTTGAAACAAGGTAGCTATTGTCGTTTGGGAGCTCTTTGACTTCTAAAGCTTCAAAAAAGTCTAGTTTACAAATTTCATTACAAAAATTTTGTGATTTTATGCGGTTTTCTTATTTCTTTTTATTTGAAAAACACACCACGATGGCCCACAGCCTAAATACTATCGTAACGTGGGTGTCGACAAGGAGAAAAGAGGTTTGGAGGTTCGGAGGAGAAGGAAAAGCATGTGCCGGCAAGGAGTTCCAAAACTTGGAAGTCCTCGGGAAAAAAGAGCGGGCATAACAAGATGTTCTATGCCTGGTGACCTGGACAGTAAAAGGGTGCATTCGTTCTGTTCCCCGGGTAGATATGTTGGGGGCAGCACGTGGAGGAACTATGGAAGAAAGCTCCGGTGAGCAGTGCCCGTGCAGAGGTCACCAAAGGCACGTCGGTGGACAAGGGTTGGCAGCCTTTGGGTGAGGGTAGGGTCACCGATAAGACGTATAGCTCTCTTCTAAATGGACTCCAGGATAGCGAGTGTAGAAGCGGCAGCGGCACACCAGATGTGGCAGCAGTAATCGAGGTTTAGCCTTATTTTTAAGTATGGTATACAAATTAGGTGGTAAAAAGTATTTCCGGGCCAGGAAGGGGAAACCTAATTTCTTAGCGGCCCCTTCTGCTATTGATGTGACATATTGGTGCCAATTTATATTTAGATCCACAGAAATGTCAAGAACTGAAAAGGACTCATTGCTTTAAATAACTTGGTTGTTCATTGTGATGGGTCTAGGGCTGGTGTATCTTTTATGAGATAGAAAGCAAGACTGATATTTGGTGGAGTTGAATTGTACAAGATTTCTACTTCCCCAGTCTAATATTTTTTGGAGATACACAGAGACAGAACCCTCCATGAGTCTGCGATCCTCATTTAATTGTGCTAAATAGACAGGCTTAGAATATTGTATATTTGAAGGAATGGTTTTGTCGTCCGCGTAACTATAAACTGGGTTGTGTGTGCTGGAGATGAGGTCAGTGATGTGGAGAACAAATAAAGTACGGGCTAAAGCTGAACCTTGAGGGATTCCTGCATTAATTGGATACAGTTCAGAGGAATGGCCATCCACGGCAACAGAAATGCTCTGTTTGGAGAGAAAATTTGCTGTCCAGGTACAGACTTTTGGTGGTAGGCCATAGGCCGGAAATTTATTAAGCAGCGCTGCGTGCCGGACCTGGTCGAATGCTTTGGATATGTCTAGAGCGACAATCTTGGATTCAGCGTGTAGTTCCATAGACTTGTTCCAAGAATGGGTGATAAAGGAAAGGAGGCCGGTAGTTGATCTGCGCTGACGGAATTCATACTACCTATCGTGGATTAGACTGTGTTTTTCAACAAATTTTAGTAATTGGATGTTTATATACATTCCCATCACTTTAGAGACGACTGTTGTTGCTAGGAAGCACTTTACTTTGGATCCTTTCTTGGGGACAGGTTGTACTCGAGCAGTTTTCCAGTTACTAGGGAATATGCCTCTATTAAAATATCTCTAAAATAGACGAGTCAGGACAGGAGCAAGTTCTGGTGCGCATTTTTGAGAACAATTGCTGGGATCTGGTCAAGGCCAGAGGCTTTCCTCGTATTAAGAGAAGACCTTTTTAGTTTTGAAAATGATATCTGTCATTCTATGCGCGATACTGGGGACTGTTGGCGGTTGAACATTTGGAAGTTAGTTGAGAGTAGAATTGCCAGCGAACAACGAGGAAAAACGTTCACCTTGCCCAGGGCGGTAGAAACAATTTAATCCCCTGAAACAAGAGGTGGGAACGTGCTCTTGTAGAAATTATTCCCAATATATTTAGCAAGAGGTCCAGCAAGGTTTGCTGCCGTTGTAGCTTGAGAGAACTTTGTTTTTGACGTGGTTATTAAATGAGTGTTTTGCGTCAGAAAGAATGCGGACATAGCGGTTTCTTGCGTCGTTAAATGCCTCCCGGTTTTCTTGACTGGGATTGTGTAGAAGGGTTTTGTGAAGTTGTAACTTAAGGCTTTCTAAAACACACCTATTACGACATTGTTGCTACACAACCCGTATTCGTATCAGATTCTTCGGGTAACAATTTCAAATTTTGACGTTCGAAATCGCGACTTTGTTGTATCAAGAAGAAAAACTGTAAAATTTCCGAAGTAATTTTTCTTGTAATCTGTGACCTTTTTGCGTGACGAGAACTAAATTTTTGTCTGTAATAAACAATAGGTTTTGTTATCCACACAAAATATTTAGGCTTTGTGTGTTTTTCTGGTCATCAGTGGCACCCAATTTTTTTGTCAAATACATATAACTTCTTTCTTTCAACCTTGAAATCTGAATTTCGGCATGTAGAGTAAGCTTAATGATGTAAACTAAAATAATAAATTACTAAAAAGTAAGAAACCAAACCTAAGCCATCTCATCCTAATAAAATCCTAATTAAATTAGGAGAAATAATTAGTAATATTATTGAAACTACAAATAAAACTACTATTAAAATAAATCGTCTCAAATTTAAATATCCTTGTATATAGTCTGTTCTATAATAAATTAACCGAATTTGTTTGCCACAGCTTTGTTATTTTCAGAGATACAAAAATTTTCCCAAAGAAGACCGAAAATATTTCCAGAAATCCCGTCCGATTTTCCTGGCTAGCCACTTACAAAAGGAAGGTAGGTACTTACAAAATTTTATCAAAATCGGCCCATTATTTTATCTTAAAACGAAAAAAAGGTATACTACAATACTTACCTGCGATTTCCTTCAAAATTTAATTGATTACACACTTGGATCGCAATAAAAGTTATGACGCAGCAACTGCGTTATGGTAGAGTTTTTTAATGAATAATTAACAAATATGCATTTAATTAGTTGTCTCATATAAACTAACAAAGATAAATAAAAAATTGACAAATTTGCAAATTATCTCCAGAATTAAATTTCGCAGGTGTCTACGGTGCACATTTATGATTATTAGAGATAGACATTCCGCAATTGTGCTGACTGGAAAGTTTTCAGCCTAACTAGATACGAATATAACTCTGTACGTATGAAACTCGTTTCGATTAAATTTTAAAAAAAAATCTTTACAAATCAATTCGTGCTGACAGAAGTTAATTGCCAAATTAAAAACATGCTGAGTGTGCTTTAAAATTACAACGAATAAGAGTATTTACGTAAACCTTTTGCTACCTGCCATAAGCAGGATTAGATATATCCCACTAATTTTTCTCTTTTTACGTAACTCTCCCTGGATAAAACACTTATCAGTTTGGCTGCCAAGGGCAATTTTCTTTATAGGGCGCGCGCGAGTTGGTAGCCCCGCAATGCTCGCTCTTCTAGATTTATGATCAGTCACAGCTTTGTTCGTTTACAACCCTACCGCCTGCTCCAAGGGACATTTACCGCCATTCCGGTCTTCAGTTTTTCCTTAGAGATGAGTCTGAAGGATTAAGACTTGTTTGCTGCTAGCTTGTTAAGAGATTCAGATTAGAAGATCTTAAATTGAAAATTACCAAAAAATGACCACAAAATTTTTAATCCAGGAAAATCGTATTTAATTGCCTACACAATGAATAAAATACATGACAGTTTCAACAAATGTATCAGTAATAATGAATCACATATTAAACAATTATTAAAAGTCTGTACGCAGCAGGTGTGTTATGGAAGTGAATTTTGATAAAAAAAGTATGTAATAGCAAATATGTCTCTTTAATGCAAAAAAGCTTCAATTTAGTAACCGGTTATCATATATAGTAGAAACAAGGTACCATATTTTATCAAAATAAGTTATTGTTTGAAAATGTAAAAAAAAATTTTCTGAAAATAAACTTCGGGAATAGTGGTTTCGTAGCCAACGAGCCTTAGGTTAATAGCAAATTAAGCTATTGAATTTCGAAGCATTTAGAGAAAATTCGCTACCAAAACGCACTTACTGTCTCTTTGTTTTTTACAAACATGCAACACATTTCGATAAAAAATGCAAAAATGCAATAATATAAGGGATGTTTGGAAAAAAATCTAGGTATCACCAACGACATGTGGGCCACCCTCTGATTTCCAAAATGATTGTATAATATAAAGCTCACACACCCTATAATTAACGTATGAAATGTTTTTTCGTATCTTGTATGATGACAATTATATTTAGCTTTTCCGTAGAAATGCGTCACCCTGTATATATAAAACTGAACTCGGATATGGATTCTAGCGCGCCTAGTTTTCACTCATTTGAAGAAATCTTTTTAAAATTCAAAAGTTACGGTCTTTTCATTAACTTTTTTTTTAAACCATAATCTTAATTAAAACTGCTGCCAAAACAAGAGAAAAGGTCGATTCGAAATGAATTTTCTGAAAACCTTCTAGTAAAATGAAGGACATTGGCGAGTCTGTGGCTAGTGCTACTTGCCTTTCGAAGACATTCACCTATGCACACACACAAGGACAATGGCGGTTCAAACTGAAATCTAATGGTTTGCAGAACATTCTTCTTGCGACATTTTTTTTATATGACCCGCGTTTGTTTCAGGTTCTTTGCCTAAATGTTGTCAATCTTGACGTTTAAAAACACGACTTTGACGACGAGAAAAACTCCTTTTTTTTTAATGTCTATAACTTCTTTGTCTTTAAGCCTACAGATCTAAATTTCGGTGCATGGTTCATACTTTACAACAGAAACATTCGAACCAAATTTGGCTGTCCGTACTTTGTTATTTCCAAGGATAGTTTTTTTTTCAAAAACACAATATTTTCTGAAAAAACCTGGGGCAATTTTTCTCGCTAACGAACTTATCCAAGCCACTTGCAAAAGGAAGCTAGGTACCAAATTTAGTTAAGATCAGCCCATTATTTTTTGAGTTATCGGTGTGATATATATATATATACATATATATATATATATATATATATATATATATATATATATATATATATATATATATATATATATATATATATATATATATATATATATATATAAGGTTGAACCGCGTCCAGAGTTTATTACAACTCTACATTTCGGTTCCTGTTTTGGAGCCATTTTCAAGAGGTACAGGAAATATGTAAAGACATGGACTTCTAAGGCCTCAATCTGCCTACTCCTCAGAGCGGTCAACAAAGGTGGGTTGGGTTGCTGTAACTCGATTACGGGGCCTCAATCTGCCTACTCCCCAAATCTCGCCGGAGATTGTTTCTAAGGTCTCAGCGTAGGCCTAAGAGAGATATAGCAGTTCGTTGCAAGTCTTGCATTGTGTGTACTGTTTCTTCTACCTGCCTCGTTATCAGTGTAACTGGTCGGGTCACGGTGGATTAAGTCAGGGGCTTTCGTCACGGTACTTAAAGGATTCATAAGATTGCAGCTTTGTTGAGTCAGATAATTGGGCACTAAATTGTCGATTGACTTTATTGTCTTTTTGTGTGTTTGTAATGAAGATAAGACAATACATTCAATTGACAATTTTATTGCCCGATTACCTGACCTGACCTGACCTAACAAATACCTGCAATCCTCTTAATCCTTTAAATACCGTGACGTAAGACCTGACTCAACAATACCGGTAATCCTCTTAATTGTTTAAGTACCGTGACGAAAGCCCCTGACTTAATTGACCGTGACCCGACCGCACTGATAACGTAGCAGGTAGACGAAACGGTACCTACCATACAAGATTTGCAATGAACTGCTAGGTCACTCTTAGGCCTAGGGTTGAACACACTGAGACCTTAGAGACGATCTCCGGCGAGATTTGAGCAGAAGGCAGATTGCGGCCCCTATTCGGGCTACAATAACCCAACCCACCTTTGTCCACCGCTCTAAGGAGCAGGCAGATTGATTAATTAGTGAATTTTTGAAAATTTACTAAAAACATAAACGTTTGATTTCAGACACATAGTTTGTTCTTCGAATTTATTATTCATATTCTCTTAATGATTAAATAACAGGTGTCAATATTAGACTGCAAACGTTTCTTCTTCACTATAAACACCATTATATATAAAACAATTGAAAAAAAAAGTTGGTATATAAATTTGACTTTAACAGCTATTGTTATTTACTTTCTCTAAGCTACTTTGATCACTCGGTACATTTTCTTCAATTCATGGCATCTTTGAATACTTTGCCGTAATGATTCATCATTACTGTGGAATCAACATGGAATATTTATAAAACGGCCCATTTAAATATCACCTATGATTATAAATTTGAAATCATAAGAAAATGCAATTCGATCATAAGCAATCGCATATAGGGTGGTCTATTGAAAAACAAGTGAGCTTGGGAATTTTTTTACATTTTGCGCTGTTAACTTTGTTTCTCTGGAAGCAAATTCTCACAGCGTGTGAAAGTTTCACAACTTTAAATTGTAAAGTATTTTTCCAGCACTAAAAACAAAAATAGCAGAAGCTACACTAACTGTAAGAAACGGACCCTGTACATTACATGATGCAAAATCTCAGCCTCCCCTTCTGCAGCAAACCTCACCACTTTTGCGGTTGAAACAACAGTAATATCAAGAGGCAGTAGTTGGTTGCAAGAGGTACTGAAGAGCTTCTTGAAGTAAACACCATTAAAGTATCGGATGTCTCAGAGCCATGTTGGTAAATTGGAAATGAAACTCGGCAACTCGAAAGAGATATATGAGCCAGTCAGAAGCAGTAGAGACTGATTAATTGGTGACGCAATGCAACTTAGCGTGTTATTCATTAGATGGGGCACCTTATTTATGACGTATGAGGACATTTTCTTTCAGATGAATGATTAGCGCATTGTACTAGTTTAATGCTTAGCTTCACAAAGCTCGATAAAATATTTAACGGCCGCTTAGTTAATGAAGGCTGCAGTCGACCAATCACATATTATAACTCCGGTTTTTGCAAAAATTTCGAATCCTTGATTTACTAACCAGCCGTTGAATATTTAATCAAGCTTTGCGAAACTATTCATAAGACAATATTGTCCTAAACTAATCATCCAATATCATAATATAATCATTAAGAGGTAAATATTTTCGAGTCCGTGACGTGTGGCTTTGTGGTTGTATAGTTCTAAAACGAATTAAACTCACTCCTTTTTTTGTTTCGCCTTTTTAGAAAACAAATTGTAGGCGAAAGTTTTGAACATTAATAGTTACTATGGTCACTTTAGAAAATCAACTTTTGAGTTTTTGAGTCCAAAATAAAAGCCACTGGTTCATCAGACCGACAACTGACAAACAAAGAGAAAAAATGTTCGGGACGCAGCAAGTGCATTATAGTAGTGAATTTTCATAAGAGTTGTACACTATTAATCAAATACTTACTCAGCTTTAATATTGTTTTGCGCAAACTCCTAGATTTATGAGATCTTTGAGTCAAAACACCGGCACTACATTAGTTTGTTAATTTGAAGAGATATAGACAATAGGTATGAAGAATTTACAGCTATAGCACCACCAGAATTGAGAAAGGTTAAATGAGGAATTTGTTATTCAATCAAAACAGATATTAAAAACATAAATAGTTAAATTTATTGATATAAATTAATAATAGGAATTATTTAAATCAAGACTCCTGGTAAATCAAATAAAAGTTGTACATTACAAAGAAACAAAATAATTATCAAATGTAAAAGTAAAGGTTTTTCTAATAAATCTACCAATCCTCTCAATTTTAATTTGTTAGGTAAATTTCTAATTGATCTTTCTGGCCAGAGAATGTTTTGTTTTCTTAAAAGCATGTGAGAGAAGTTCAGATATTGCAAATGTAAGTAATTGTTTACTATTCTTTAAATGAAAGGTTACAAGCTACTTTTTGTATTCTAGAAGGTTTGAAAAATTCGTGAGCAACATGGTAATTAATTAAATATCACAGTACTACTCTTAATTTACATATTTGGCAAGATACCAAGAGAAAATACAAAATATATTTATATACATCGGACAATCTCACTGACTAAGATTTTAATTTTGACTGAGTTAAAATTTATGTTGCAAGTTAATGAGAAATTGAAATTATGTAGGAAACTAAATGTTTGTCTAGTCTTAAAAACCACTCAAAAAGTTATAAATGACTCAGGGGTAGTGCGTTCGCTCTTCCAACGATTCACAGGCTGGTCTAGACTTACACCTGTGGTCCCATTGGTGTTAATTTTCCTGCAGACGGAGTGTGGAAACTGCACAAGGTTACATCTGTATTCAGCGCTTACCATAGGCGCTTAATTTCCCCAGGAAAGGAGCGCTATCTTTAAGTTGTCAAACTTGTCCCATAAATTTTTGACTTCATGACTCTCGGTAACTTTTTTATTACGTCATTGTCGAGTAAATACTGCAACGATATTCTCCTGCTTTTAGTGAATTTTCGTAGAAAAAATTCACTAATGGGGAGATCCCGACTTTTGAATTTTGAAAAACTTTTTGCAAATGAGCGCGAACTAGGCCCCCTAGAACCCATATCCGGGGTCAGTTTCAATTTGTATATATATATATATATATATATATATATATATATATATATATATATATATATATATATATATATATATATCACACCGATAACTCAAAAAATAATAGGCCGAGTTTGGTAAAATTTGGCATGTACCTTTCTTATGTAAATGGCTTGGTTAAGTTCGTTAGTCAGGAAAATCGGACGAGGTTTTACGGGAAAATTTTGAGTTTTCATTCGAAAAAAATTCTTATCTCAAAAAATAATGGGCCGATTTTAATAAAATTTGGCATGTACCTTTCTTTTGTAAATGACTTTGACAAGTTTGTTAGTCAAGAAAATCGGACAAGTTTTCCAGGAAAATTTTGAGTTTTCATTCGAACATTTTTTTTTCTCAAAGAATAATGGGACGATTTTGATAAAATTTAGCATGTACCTTTCTTTTGTAAATAGCTTTAATAACTTCGTTAATCAGAAAAATCTGATAAGTTCTCCGGAAAAATTTTGGGTTTTCATTTGAAAAAAAATTTTTATCTTAAGAAATAAAAAATCTATGATAACCAAATTTGGTAGGTAGGTTAACGATATAAAAATTAAACCATACACCAAAACTTAGATTTCTGTGTTACAAGAAAAAAAGTTATAATAAAATATTTTGTGCCAGATCATTTCTATGAAAATTCATTACCATAACGCACTTGCTGCGTCCAGGCTTTTTTATTTCCACTTTACAAACATTTTAGTAGGAATTTGTAATAAATAACGTTGTTTTTCGTTAAGGCAAATATCCCGTCTCTTGACATTTTAATTTAACTTATATAAAGTGAATGCAGTACGGGCACTACGATGGTAAATGTCAATAGCGAACCTTCAATAAACCTTTTCAAAGCCAAAGCTTGAATTGCTCTTCAAAAATAAAGTTGCCTTTTCTTATTCAAGCTTCCTTTAAGGTTCTCGTTATGTCAGTAAGGAAGTTTCGGTGATGATTAAAACATAACCGTTACAACTGGTAACCAAATTTGATGCCCGCTTTCACTAAAAAGACATATATGGTGTTAAAAGCATTTAAATGAAAATTCACCACCATAACGCACTTGCTGCGTCCATACTTTTAATATATAAGTCTGAAGATGTAATCATTCTTGAGTTTGATTAAACACGCTTTATAAATACATTTTATCCAAATTTACCAACTCTTGCTTGGTGTTCGAATTTCTTTGAAAGTTAGTATATTTTAGCTTATTCCTTTATGGTAAATTATTATCGACCACAGAAAATCTAAGTAGAAATAAATAACTGGAGTATTCTCATTACCCTAACTAACATTCAAGTGTAGGCAATAGAGAAATCGAAGTCAATCAGAGTCCCCAAATTAGAAATTTAAATCAATCCTGTTGTAAGCGTGACCTTCTTCCATATCGAAGACAGGCTGGACGTTCTGTCATCCCTTAAATTAAAATTAGTGTTTTCTGAACAGATCAATAATTCATTACGGCGAATTTCACACGGGCTTTAGCTTTTCATGGAGATTTGGATGACAAGCAAAACCGCCGAATTAAATCCGTAAAGTCTCTAAGAGAATTTATAATATTTCGGATTAAGCGAGTAAGTAGTCGATGATGGCTTGCAAAAATGGCAAACTGGGAAGTTCGCTAAGGCACAAGGATTATGTTTCAGAATCTTCTCTTGTGAGTTTTCACGCATTCAACCAGCCCGAGGTAATACCGAGATTAACAGAAAGACTTTTATTCAACTTTTATAGGGTTTTTTGTTCTCTTGACCCCGTGGCCGGGAATGTCGACTTGAAACACGCTCGCAATATTTCCCTTCTCCCTCCTCGGGCGATTGCATTAAGAGTTTCAACTTTATGTTTTGCTACTGAAGGATTTTACTCGTGCCACTGGTATTACGCTGTAACGAAGACACGTTTTTGGTAAGAAAGTATATTAAGATGCATATCGTCTTCCTTTGATATTTTTTTACAGTTATCTCATTTAAAATAAACGAAGACTTGATGGAAGCAGAGATGAAAGAGTTCAACTTGATGTTTTAGCTTTTTAAAATACATTATACTAATTACGACGGGATTGCGAAGACATTACTTGGACTTTAAACTTTTTATACAGAAGTGCAATGACATAAGAAATTAAAAAATATATATTTAATTGCATTTGAGATGTATTTGAATACAGTTTTTCAGCTCATAGTTAAAATATTCAGAAGTAACAGTGCTACAAATTGAATCATAACTTCCACATAGCTGTAATAATCTACTCTCCTCAGAAAGACATCCTCATGAAATAATATGAGAGTCCATGACATAATCTCAAAGAAAATGTTCATCTTCCTGTAGCCATAAACTTCTGAAACGTTATATTACTCGAGTTTCGACTAAAAAATATCAACTTTCACCAAATCCCCTTTCCCCTAAAGCAATCTTATCCAAAAATAAATCGAAGCGTTCCTTTGTCGGGTGCTAATTGAATACCAAATATGAATATTGTATCC
Organism: Tillus elongatus; assembly: GCA_964006375.1. NCBI lineage: Eukaryota > Metazoa > Arthropoda > Insecta > Coleoptera > Cleridae > Tillus > Tillus elongatus. The sequence goes on from OZ023264.1 coordinate 189,653,036, forward strand.
CAATTCATTCTAAAATTATTGCGCCTACTAACAGGTGGTGTACAGGCCGACAGACCGACTTCAAAAAAGAACTAATACTCCGCAAAAAGTCACCTCGCATCTCTAGAAAATATGGTCTCCCGAAAATCCATATGCCTGATATTCCCCTTCGCCCTCTCATAAGTGCCCACCGTTTACCCACACAAAAACTTGCAAAACATCTAGCCAAAACTCTCCAACCATTAGTAGAAAACGCTAAATCCTGCGTCGAAAACTCCAAACCTTCTTCAAAATAACACCATTTCTCAAAACGACATCCTAGTTAGCTTTGATATATTTTCCTTATTCACTAATATACCTCTATCTGAAACACTTGACATTCTCAAAAAAAAAAAAGATTTCACACGATACCTTAGCTCTTCTAGAACACTGCACATATAACACATATCCTTTTTCAAAACAAATTTTACAAACAAGTTCAAGGTGCTCCAAAGGGTTCACCACTCTCTCCTGCATTGGCTAACATTTTCATGGAAAACTTCGAGACACAAACCCTCACTTGATCCCAACTTAAACCAACCTGCTGGTTAAGATACGTTGACAACATTTTCGCTGTCTGGTCACACGGTAAAGAATCTTTAGACGAATCCCTTTCTTACCTAAATAACATCAACTCCCAAAATACAGTTCACCATGAAAATAGGAAATAGTTTTTCGTTACCTTTCTTAGATGTACGCATCACTAAAAGCCCAGTAAGAGATTTTTTTTTACACTGTGTACCAAAAACGAAGCCACACTAATCGTTATATTAACGCCCAATCTGTAACTATTGCGTTTAATTATGCATAATAAAACCGTAAGAGACTTAATTAATAGCCGACAATCCAATATCTGTAAGGCTATTCATGTTTTGATTTCAAAAATTATTTTATGAAAAGTCGCCAATGTTTAACTACCCTGAACACCTTACTGCATTTCTAATTTGTACGTTAAAATTCAATATAAATCTGCCATGAAAAACTACCTCGCTATTACTGAACGAATATTTTCAATAAATAAATCTCGATGCTACTGGCTCTGGAATTTTCCGTAATCGGTGATGTCACCCAACGACCGTTTGGAAAACGTTGCAGATATTGGCGGCAAGAATCTTCAACTGTGAACACAGGAGGTGCGACGACGAGATTTCGCCGCCGATTGGAAGTCTCGTTCTATCTCATTCGAAGAATGGAGGCTAGAAAGAGCTAGCGCACAGCCAGTAACGGTCAGAGTACAAAATTTTGCATGCAACGACTAAACTGTCGCCGAGCCCGAGACATTAGTGGGGGAGTCTCTGCTGAGCCCTCTTAGAGTGAACATCGTCAGCCTCGGTGACTATAAAATTATCTTAAAACAGGGTTGTAATGTGCTTTCTGTTATCTGTACTACGTAATGATATTGTCAGTGATTATCAAAGGAAGTTAAACGATTTTCGAGTTTAAATAAATATAGTAGTCAGCCTAAAAACGGGATTTAAGTTGTGTTTCTTTGTTCCGAACTGTTGACTTCTTGCCGTAATTAGAAAGAATTCCTGGTTATTATCGAAAGTAAATTGGTAGTGAAGTTTACTGAAGCAAATTCACGTTTTAAATGCAATTCGCAAAGTTTCCATCAAGCGATTTTAGAACATCGACATAGGTGTCAAATGGTCTTGTAATATTGGGACAATAACACCCACCGGCCCAATAATCTCTAATGGGACATCCCAGTCGTTTTACCCTGTTTTTCCACACTTGTTGGAGTCTGGAATCTGTGTCAGGCACTCATGATTGATCCCGCCTGGAGAGCGTCTTCACAGGGTCACCAGGTAACTTTAATACCGGAAGATTGGTGAGTCTGAACAAATCTTTTCTCTGAATCAGCAGAATTTTCATGCCGAAATTTAACATCTGAAGTTTTAATAACCTGAACTTTCAAAATCACGCAATCAAGTTTGAGCTTAAACACTATGTCAGAGAGGTGCTGTCAGCGCAACTATATATTTCCTGTTTAATCTCTAAGATTTTGTAATTTTTGTTGTTGTAAATTTAAACACACAGTTTTTATTAATCTCTTTTAAATTGTAATTGGCAAATTTTGTTTGTAAAATATCTAACATATATATTCTCTTTAATATCTCTTAGTTTTTATAATTAGTATATAAATTTCACGTAGGGAAATACTAGTAGATTTTCTTTCTTTGGAGCATCACTCAAGAACTGGCCAGTAAGTAATTCACTAGAAAACCTAGCAATTGATTGACAAACGTCAAGTAATTTACCTAATCATTTGTGTTTGTGTTTATTTTGAGCGAAACCCTAAGTAATTAACAGTAACATTTTAGTAGTATGCAACTATCTTTATCTTATTGTTTTGACACATGTATGTAAATTAATAATTTCTTGCTCTTAAAATTCTTGCTGTTTATCTGATTGTTATTTGTGTGCAATTAATGTTTATTTGAGATTTACCAACCATTTTTATTTCATTTTGTTTGCTATTCCAAATTTAATTTATATGAATAAATTTAGATATTTTGTTATATTAAAGTATCTGTTAAATTGAAGAGAAATACCTCCCTAATTTCTCCTTTCTTTTGGCATCAGCGTAAACAATTATTTCTTACAAACTATTTTCTAGATATCTAAATTTCTATGTAACCTAGCCCTAGTCTGGAGAGCCCACAAATCTAGGACTCTGGGCAGTGCGAAGCAAGCAAGGGAAGAGAACGTGTGTATCAAACTATATCCAGATCTGTCAGCCTCTTAAAAAGTGCTGCTAATCTTAATAAATTTGACAATCTGATAGATAACTATTTTAGGGTAGGGTGTTATAGGCAATTGTGACCTCACCATAGACAAGATCTGTATCCACCTGAGGTCAATCACATATACCATGAGTAGATAGGGCGACACCTGGGCCCATCCCCTCCACTTTTTACTGCGCATGCGCGTGACGTCATGCGCATGCGCTGACCTGCGCAGACCTGTGACAGTTGACAGCTGACCTGTCAGATTTGACAGGTGTCAAATGTCACTGACCTGACAGCTGTCAGCTGTCAGCTGTCAGCTAACCTGACAGCTGTCAACGTCAGCTGTCACCTGACCTGACATGTGTCAACGTCAAATGTCACCTGACCTGTCAGATGACGTCACAAGCATTCCAAGATGGCTGACCTGTCATAGACAGTCGCAAGCCGGGTTCTCTCTATGGAACTAACCTGAGATGACGTCACAAGCATTCCAAGATGGCTGACCTGTCATAGACAGTTGCAACTCCGGGGGTTCTCTCTATGGAACTAACCTGAGATGACGTCACAAGCGTTCCAAGATGTCTGACCTGTGTGTCCATAGATATCTACAAGTCAGGTTAGCTCTCCATGTGTGTTTGTCTGATTGTTTATTAAGGTTATGTATTTGTTTATTAAGGTTATGTTCGCTCACGTGTCATCTGTTTGTTTATTAAGGTTATGTTTGTATTTGTTTATTAAGGTTATGTCATGTGTGTGTTGATTACCAAGGCATCTGTTTGTTTATTAAGGTTATGTATTTTGTTTATTAAGGTTAGGTGTTCGTAAACACAGCTGTTTGGTTTGTTTATTGTGTTGTTGTTGTTGTTGTTAAGGTGTATTGAAGTTTGTTAGGGTATTTCGTTTTTGGCGGGAAATTTGAATTTGTTTGAAAATTTCTGTCTGTTGTGTCCAGAGATCTTACTCCTCAAGCTAGAGAACATTCTATTTGTAAAGTTGTAGAGTGTAGAGAATATTCTCTAGCTCGAGGGGAGACATCTGTTGGACACAGTCATTCGGTTTAGTCACACACACATACATATATGAGGAAGATATATTGAGCGGGTAATTTGAAATTTTGAATTTAATTTGAAATATGATTTTTGAAAGAAAAGCATTCGCCAGAAATTAGATTTGAACCCCCAACCATACAACTTACTAAGATATGCAAACGCCCCTAAACCGATCATGCTATTCAGACATACGATGAAAGTTTGTTATCAGTGGGGTATATATAAAACAAAAACCTGTTACATAAAACGAGTTTATGATGGTGCTGAGTTTGTGTGTGTAGGCAGGGGTTGTATCTCTATTACATTCCAATTGAATAATAGGAACTGTAATGTTAAAAACAATTGTTTATTTATAGTAAAAAGAAATTTAAAACACGTACCAATTTACCTATCTAATATCATTTAATAACAAAAAACGTTTGAAGTAAACTATATCAATAAGAAAAACGTATTTACATCTAGATATGTTAATGATTTGTTTTAATAGGGTAATAAAACTCGGGGACTTGGTTTTATTGCCGGCGTGTTTGTTTATGTTAGTGTTTGTATTTTGAATGAATGAATCTAAATTTATATAGGGAGTGATCAAAAACACACAAGTAACAAAACTCGATTTAAAACAACTAAATTAAACTTTGATATACGAGGATTGTTTGATAAGTATTGTTTGTATGTAAACATAAATAATATAATAGTATACTTACATACAGCAAGAGACGTCATACTTGTTTCACGGCTTAGTACACACTAACGTATGTTGAGGTCTTGAATGGGGCCCCGTTATAGAAATAACACAGTTGTTTAATGACATCCACTTGAACCAAACAAAACATATATACGCTGTTGTTGATTGTTAACACACACACAAGCACTCTATGACTAGAGAGTTATAGATGTACAACGGTCGTCGTACACAAGCCAGTCTTGTGTTTGATTCCGCAAAAACAAGAAACATTTTAGTTCCATACTATGGCGTTCTCAATTGTTGGAGAGTCGACTACAAGAAACAGTCGTTTTAATATTATACAGAACATGGTGCGTTTCAAGTTGAATCCACTCAATAGCAGTGGCGTCAATAATCCTGAACAATGGCTTAAGAACGGTATGCAGGAAATTTATAACCGAGTTATTAGAGACTTGAACACCGACACCAAAGTAAGCTTTACATTCTCCGGCTTGGATAGAGACTATCATATGTCGTTTAGGAAGCTGTCGTTGCTGACGTTTGAAGAAGTGTGGTCTGAGCTGTACAAAATGTATCAGAGCAATAAGGGGGCCATTGAAGGTGATGCCTTTACTATAACAGCTACAAGTCTAGGATCATCACAGCACCAGCAAGCAACCACTTCACAAGGTTCTGGTTTGTCGACGCAGCAGCAGCAGCACCAACAGCAGTTTAATGAAATCAATCTACAAGAGAGTGAAGAAGAACACACAGCCGCGAGACCAACAACAACAACACAACCACTAACACAGGATGACAAGCAAGAACTGAATGTTGATGGTCTCCGTTGCTGTGTCATTTGTTTTAAACGCTGTCCACCAACAGAGAGAAGCTGTTGTGACAAATGTTTCATTAAAAATGGTCAAAACTTGGGAAAATGGCTACCATACAACGCACACTCATGGGAAAGTTATGAAAATTTCGTAAAATGGCAATACACGTACGACAGGAGGAAGGTTACATGTTTACACTGTAATAAACAAATGTTGAGAACGTCCATTTATAGACACAAACAAATATGTCTAAAGAGAGCTGACGTTGATCCTAGGCCTGTAAACGAGTAAAAAGTATGTCGCTCTGTACACATGTCCATAACAGAATACATAACACAATAAAACAGAGAACAAACAACATGGTTATGACTCATATCCTGTAGAATGACATCATACCATTATTCGTGTTTGAGCTTGTCTGTGTATCTGTTTAATATACGCAAGAGAGAGGCCCTCTTAGGGGTAAATAACCTGTCTGTTGATGACCTTGGTCTGATAAACCTGTTTGACGTTGTCTTTACAGTTATGATCTAGGGGTTAGTTCTGTTAGGTGGTATCCAACCATCAGTTGTGTTTGAGCTTGTCTAGAAGCTAGTTTTGTTGGTGTACGTTGAACAAGGTGTAACTAAAACTAATATGGTGCAGAATACGCGAAAACGAAAATCTCTCAACACAGAAAATACAGGTAGAGGTGCTGGTGGAGGTAAAAAGCTTAAAGTGTTACAAGATGTCTTGCTGGCTAACGCAGTTGAAAGTATTATAACAAAAGAAGAACCAAAGACGTGGGATAATATCATAGGTGAGCTGTACACAAGCTATCCAACAACAACAAACACAAGTGAACCGAATAATCTCTCTGATATTAGTATGAATGCTGCAGATCCTACAAACATACAAACAGTCGAATATCAGCCTACACACGATGAGCTATTCAATGAGAAGTTGGTGCAGATCAATCAGAAAAGTATGGAGAAAAAACTAAAAACACAAGACTGTGAGCTCGTTGGTCAGACAACGTTTGCGCTGTTGGCAAACGGTGAGAAAATACTTACGATCGGAGCTGACCCCATGCTTAACTTTATGCCTCTGGTTAAGGTTTCACAGAAAAATTGTAATATACCTGTGTTTTTCGACATGTGGACATTTGAAGAATTTTTAAACGTGTTACCCACCATAATTTTCAACCTGGAAAACCAATCACAAGGTACAGACAAAAACACCGATTCGTATACACTTACTAAATACTTGGTTCAAACACAACGAAAATCAGTGTTTTTTAAGTTTAGGTTGTGCAGTGATGAATATGTCACTAATTTCAACCTAAGCTTGGAATCATTGAAAATACTAGAAGATGTTGGCTCTGTGGTCAAAGACTTATTATTGGAATTACGTTTTAGGAGTTTCTTTGACCTAAACATGTTTATGGCTGACATTAGATCGGAACTGTCCAAGTTCAGAGACAGGGCAGTTTTACCTTGTGCCTTCTTCATTGCCCGCTTAAAATACTCTGAGAATCTGTGTATAGTGTGTGAATTTATTACTAAATATCAACTTGTACTGAAAGATATGCTAACATGTAACAGATTTACCTATAACACTAGTTGATAATAAAATATATGTGTAAAAATCTCTGTGTTTTATTAGCTGTATTTTCTGACAATCATTCTGTTGGCGTGAATGCATAAAGGAAGATTTGAAATAAAAAAATACTTTTAACATGTTTCCTTTATTCATAACATAATACAAGTTATTTAATGTCTTTAGTGTTGACCCAGGAATTATGAGTACGATCAAAACCAAGCCATTTCACGTAAGACTTGGGGCCTTTTTTTCTCAACACTCGTTCGATTAAATACAGGTCAGAAGATAAAGTCTTTTGTAGTTCTTGCTCATAAAACCCTCCGCTGATTGGTTTGCCTTGCATGTCTTCTAGTAAATACGTCTCAAGTTTTCTGTTAACTTTCATGGTGTTTGTAACGCCCCGCAACGTTTCAGCAAAACCTGTATCTGTCTTTGTTAATAACAACCCTCACTCTGTGACACCAACATGCATACTGACTGGGTGTCTCACTTGCATTCATATATATATATATATATATATATACACACCCAAAAAATATAGTTTAGTTTAAGTTAAGATGCGTACCAGCAAACACGCTTCTGCCTTACCCATTACAAATATAGACGATGTTGTTACGGACACAGCTCAACAACAACTGAGGCATGGTCCTCTCTTTCCAAACACCGTTCGCTGTATCATATGTGGTCCGAGTGGTTGTGGTAAAACTAATGTCATGCTGAGTTTATTGTTTGAAGCAAACGGTTTAAAATTTGATAACGTGTATGTGTATTCAAAGTCTCTGTATCAACCGAAATACAAGATGTTAAAGGAGGTGATGAATGCAACAAAAGGTGTTGGTTACTATCCTTATAGAGAAAACGATGAAATATTAGATCCGGCAGATGCCAAGGACAACTCTGTGTTTATATTTGATGATGTAGCTTGTGACAAACAAGATAAAATAAGAGCATACTTCAGTATGGGCAGACATAAGAATATTGATTCATTCTATCTCTGTCAAACATATACACGAATACCCAAGCATCTGGTACGTGACAACACCAATGTTATTGTGTTATTCAAGCAAGATGAAACCAATTTAAAACATGTGTACGACGATCATGTAACCACCGATATGGACTTTAAACAATTTAAAACTATCTGCCACCAATGCTGGAAAGATAATAAGTATGGTGTGTTGGTGATTGTGAAGGAAAACGATGTACACAAAGGTCGATATAGAAAAGGATTCGATAGATATATATTATTCTAACAATGATAGACAGGACAGTCAGCTGTCTAACACAGGTGTCTAACACAGCTGTCTAAGACAGCTGTCTAACACAGCTGTCATACAGCTGTCTAACACAGCTGTCTAACACAGCTGTCTAACACAGCTGTCTAAGACAGCTGTCTAACACACAGCTGTCTAAGACAGCTGTCTAACACACAGCTGTCTAACACACAGCTGTCTAACAGACAGCTGTCTAACAGACAGCTGTCTAACACACAGCTGTCTAACACACAGCTGTCTAACAGACAGCTGTCTAACAGACAGCTGTCTAACACACAGCTGTCTAACACACAGCTGTCTAACAGACAGCTGTCTAACAGACAGCTGTCTAACAGACAGCTGTCTAACAGACAGCAGTCTAACACACAGCTGTCTAACAGACAGCTGTCTAACAGACAGCTGTCTAACACACAGCTGTCTAACAGACAGCTGTCTAACACACAGCTGTCTAACAGACAGCTGTCTAACACACAGCTGTCTAACAGACAGCTGTCTAACACACACAGCTGTCTAACACACAGCTGTCTAACACACAGCTGTCTAACAGACAGCTGTCTAACAGACAGCTGTCTAACACACAGCTGTCTAACACACAGCTGTCTAACAGACAGCTGTCTAACAGACAGCTGTCTAACAGACAGCTGTCTAACAGACAGCTGTCTAACACACAGCTGTCTAACACACAGCTGTCTAACAGACAGCTGTCTAACAGACAGCTGTCTAACAGACAGCTGTCTAACACACAGCTGTCTAACACACAGCTGTCTAACAGACAGCTGTCTAACACACAGCTGTCTAACAGACAGCTGTCTAACACACAGCTGTCTAACAGACAGCTGTCTAACACACAGCTGTCTAACAGACAGCTGTCTAACACACAGCTGTCTAACAGACAGCTGTCTAACACACAGCTGTCTAACACAGCTGTCATACAGCTGTCATACAGCTGTCATACAGCTGTCATACAGCTGTCTAACAAGACAGCCTGATATCGTGATAAATAAGAAGGCATGTACCATGACTGAGTCAGTATATGTTAAACCACCACACAACCTGTATCGCTCAAACAAACTATTAGACCAGCTGGTAATACCGACAGTTGTAGCACAATGGAAGTGTTGGGTAAGGAAGAGCAAAAAGTTAAGAAAAGGATTTTACAACTTGCTGACAATATTCGAAAAAAACATTTAATGCTTAAACTTAACAGAGCCGAGAATGATGATGCTCTGCAACGTTTATATAAACCACTTGTTGAGCCCCTAAGTGAAATATCTAAAAACACAGCAGCACTGCAGCAGCAGCAGCCCCAGCAACAACCAAAGGCTGAACAAATCAAAGACGAAGTCGATATACCAGAAACGAAACCCCAAGTACAGTTCCTTAAAGATCATGAAGTTTTTGAAGCTGAACCAAGGGAAGAGGCTGAGGCGGCAAGTTCCGATGAGGATATCCCAACATTTGAAGAGCTTGAGGCAGACCTACAAACTGTCACAACCAACCCTGCATATCAAGAATTTTTGGAGCAATATCCTGACCGAGTTCGATATTATGTAGACAAGTATTTTACTGAACCACCAAGGCTCGGTACCATTGATCAAACGTATGGTGCCCGCTACGCTAAAGATACCGGTAGCTGGAGTCTTGGTAACAAACACTTAGACTTTACCGATGCTGAGATTCAACTGGGCCAAAGGAGATACCCGCAAACACAAGGTTTGCTAGAATTGTTATTTATGAAAAGACCCCGGGGGTATACTTATGACGATCTTCAACACTATAGAGATATTCTAGAAGCAACTAGTGTTTATAAAATGAACTATGATCCTAACGCCCGAACCAAGGGTTGTTCCTCTGAAAAGTATCTGACTCTAATAAAACCAGTGATAAATCCACGAGGTCGTAGATCCTCAACACCTCAAGGTTTTGGTTACACCTACGAGGAAGACGATGACGACAGCACCGACAGACATCTTAACAAAAAACAAAAGACTGAACTTAAAACTCAGAGTGATAAGAGCAGCGATAGCAACGGCATGAGCCCAAACAACATCAGCACCAACAACTATATGATACAAAATAACAAACAAATAGCCTATGTGTATTGGAATGACATAAACGAGTTGGTTGACAGACTTAGACTTTTAGTGGCTTCCCAAGTTGCAGGTAATACTGCTCATAACAACGAAATTCAGTCAATCTTGGAAGAACTAAAAGAAGCTAGTGTTATCACCTAGTAAGCCCACAGCCATGAAGAGACACCGACGACAACAACAACAACAGCACCAACGCAACACTGAACCATCTAATGTTAATAATTCTATAAATGTATTCCAACAAAGAGTTTACATACTTGTACTTAGAATCAAATAAAAGTCTTTGTTAAAATTAATGTGTTTTTATTTTGTAATACAATTAAAAAGTATGTCTTAAAGCAATAATATCCTGAACAAACTTATCTTGTGGTACATCTGCTAAAATACATGGATGATGTCATACTTCTAACGACTGTATTCTAGACAAGCTCAAACACGAATAATGTGGGGTTATTGAACAGATATAACACAAGGTCATCAACTGACAGGTTGTTTACCTTTAAGAGGGCCTCTCTCTTGTGTATATTAAACAGAGTGTACAAGCTCAAACAGGATCAAGGTTAACAACTGTAAAACGTTGTTTATCCTTCAAGAGACAGAGACACTTGTTCAGTATGTGTTAAGTCGTGAAACAAGGATGACGTCTCTTGCTGTATGTAAGTACACTCTTATTATTATGTCTGTTTGCATTCAAATAACAAATACAAACATAACCTTACTAAACAATCAGATGATTGGTAATCAACATGTATACAAACACCTAACCTCATATGTCAACAACAACTGGCTTTGTTTTATATATACAACAGCGAACAAACTTTTAACGTGTGTGTCTGTGGAGCTATTGGTTTAGGGACAGTGTATATATGTAAAGCAAACAACGGCTGATTCGAGGTTCGTGGGTTCAAATCTAAGTTCAGGCGAATGCTTTTCTTTCAAATACACATGCATCTGTCAGTTTAAGCAAAGACTTTGAACTGTCATGACGTGTTTGTTAAACAGCATGTATAAGCTTCAACAATGGCAATCAGTTGTCTGTCTGTCTGTATCCTCAACACAGAAGACACCTGTTCAGTAGTGTGTGTATTAAGCTGTGAAAGAAGGCTGACGTCTCTTGTTGTATGTAAGTACAATCTTGTATTATCTCTGTTTGCATTCAAATAACAAATACATAACCTTAACAAACAATCATATGACTGGTAATCAACACGTGTGTGAACATAACCTTAATAAACAAATACAGACAGTAGTGTGTGTGTACGAACATAACCTTAATCAACAAATACAAACATAACCTTAATAAACAATCAAAATGGCTTGGTAATCAGTCTGTATACGAACACCTAACCTTAATAAACACATACATACATAACCTTAATAAACAAATACAAACATAACCTCAATAAACAATCAGATGGTGGGTACTAAGCATGTCATACAACACTTAACCTAAATAAACAATCAGACAGATGGTATTCTTCAAATACACACATGGAGACCTGACTTGTAGATATCTATGGACACACAGGTCAGACGGAACATCTTACGTCATCACAAGACAGTTAATACCTAACCTGACTTGTAGATATCTATGGACACACAGGTCAGACATCTTGGAACGCTTGTGACGTCATCTCAGGTTAGTTCCATAGAGAGAACCCCAGAGTTGCAGATGTCTATTACAGGTCAGCCATCTTGGAATGCTTGTGACGTCATCTCAGGTTAGTTCCATAGAGAGAACCCGGCTTGCGACTGTCTATGACATGTCAGCCATCTTGGAATGCTTGTGACGTCATCTGACAGGTCAGGTGACATTTGACGTTGACACATGTCAGGTCAGGTGACAGCTGACGTTGACAGCTGTCAGGTTAGCTGACAGCTGTCAGGTCAGTGACATTTGACACCTGTCAAATCTGACAGGTCAGCTGTCAACTGTCACAGGTCAGCGCAGGTCAGCGCATGCGCATGACGTCACGCACATGCGCAGTAAAAAGTGGAGGGGATGGGCCCAGGTGTCGCCCTATCTACTACCATGGTTCTCGTTCTCTAAAGCTTTTCTTTGTAGGAGGTAACAAATCTCGCCATCTCCCATACTAAACTCCGTGGTTCGAACACTAGTAACATGATCCCTTAGACTAACGGAAAACAACAATAAACAAACAGAATTAAACTCTTAAGACATGCATTACTAGATAACGGATACGGCAACAACCATATACCATGAATTATTAGAAACGCACAACATCAAACCACTACCCTACATCAAGAACATACAGAGTCCACGCAATAACACAAAGCGTTTTTTCAATACATTAAAGGTGTCACCGACAAAATCAGTCGAATTTTAAGAACCCATAATATCAAAACCATATTCACAACAGAGCAGAAACTGTCAAATCTGATGAAAACTCCCACTTATACGATTTCAAACGAATCCCATGAAGTTTACGAAATTCATGTTCCCGAACTTATGTAGGACAAACAAATAGACGCATCCACAATAGAATATATTAACACACACTTGCAATTAGAAAATTCGACCCCTCATCAGCGCTGGCAATGATATTCATACAGGACACAAAATAGACTTCCACAATGCCAAAACAAAAGCCCCGGTTTACAACTTCAAAACCAGAATTATCCGCGAAGCGATGGAGATCCAAAGACTTCTGGATTGTTTAAATAATAGAGATGATAGTCTTCGTCTTCCCATTACTTGGAAACCTATTATTTCTTCATTACAAACACACAAAAAGATAATAAATACAATAGACATATTAATTGCCACATTACCTAACTCAACAAATACCTGCAATCCTCTTCCTTTAAGTACCGCGACTAAAGCTCCTGACTTAATTGACCGCCACCCGACTTATTACATTGATAATGAAGCAGGTAGATGAAACAGTACATAAAATACAAGACTTGCAACGAACTGTCAGATCCCTCTTAGACCTAGAGAGACTTGGGAAGTAGGCAGATTGAGGCCTTAGAATTCATGTCTTTACGTATTTCCTTTACCTCTTGAAAATGGCTCCAAAACAGGAGCCAAAACGTCGAGTTTATAATACATTCTGGACGCGGTTCAACCGGGGAGCCAAGTATGTCTCATATATATATATATATATATATATATATATATATATATATATATATATATATATATATATATATATATATATATATATATATATATATATATATTGTAACATGTCGCGTGTATTTAATAAGCGGGACATGTCACACGTGTCAACGCCGTCGACTTTTGAGCTTTTGAATTAACCCCTTTTGTGACGTCAGCGTCCAAGTCCCTTCAGTGACGTAAAACTTGGCGGTCGCTTGCGCTACCGCACTCGACTCATAGAAATGCGCCTCCGTACGAGCTGACTTTATGACATATCTGCGATAAGTGAGTCTTTATATACGCTTACAAAGCACGCCACGCTCTCTTCTGAATCGACCTAAAGATGGAAAAGTGCAGCTAAATTTTAGTCAGAGAACAGCATGTCTAACTAAATGGGTGAGTCTTACATTTATACAATTACTCATACATTTTTTTTGCTTGATAATGATGGTGGACTGCTTGTTAATATGTATATCGAAATTACTTTTGATGATTGTTATCTTTATTATAAATTTCATACTGGTAAACGGTGGCTTGCGGTAGCGTGAGTTCGGTAACTAATCGCTATTATACTCTTTTAAATGCGTGATAAAGAGGTCATTTGAGATTTTGTTTCGCATATGTTAGTTTATTTCTAATCATTAAAACAGATAAATTTTGTAAGTAAACTTAACCTGCTACCACCCGCCCTATGCAAACCATTAAGCCCTGAACCGTTATTCATGCGCTTGGAATTTTATAGCACTCCGTAAGTAGAGGCCCCTTCAACACCACCGTGGGCAAGGCCCCCTCAACACCAATGTAGGTAGAGGCCTCTTCAACTACATCATGAAAGAGCCACTTCAGCAACACCGTGAAGGAGCCCCCCTGAATACACCGCAAGTGAAGGGCACTTCAACAACATCATCAAAGATCCCCTTCCACACCACCGTTAGTAAAGAGCTCTCTTCAACCACATCATGAAGGAGCCCCTCAACAACACCAGGAAGGAACCCCTTGAATACAACATCATTAAGGAGGCAATTTCAGCATCATCGGCAGGAAGGAGCCCCCTCAACCTGAAGCTGAAAGTTAAGTACACTATTTATCTGTGGCATTCTTTTTCCTTTGTTGAGTGTGCTCCACAATTCATTTTTACAGTGTTACAAGTAATCGAGTCATATTTTTTTCTTCATCTAATTTATTAGATTCAATCCACTGCATTATATAGAGTCCATAACTTTTTAAATAAACTGATTTTATTTGTACCTCTTAAAACCTACCAACTGCAAGTGCCTAAACCCAAGCTCTGAGATAATTTGTGTCATATTATTATTGTATACATATTACGTTAAACAGAATCCTATTTCATTATTACATATATATATATATATATATATATATATATATATATATATATATATATATATATATATATATATATATATATATATATATATATAAAGAAAATTTTCTAAAACGCACATTAATATTTTCGAAACAAAAACGTGTTTTGGATGCAGAGCCAGTGAAAACAGCCAAGCCTCATAATGATCAGCACAAGCGACTTAATTAGCAATATTTACATGCACATCTTTACATTCTGTCTATAGATGCAAGGTTACCACATTAGAGATTCACGATCTGGCGTGCCAAGCATTTGCTTGTTAAGTGCATAACTTGGTGCATACACGGTAACATTGTTATCACTAATAGACGTGTTCATCTGGGTTCACGATAACGTGTAAGTAAATAAAGGAGAATCTAATAGCAGAGTCTAGGCTTATCAAGTCTCTACGAGGGTGCAAGATAACTGCAATCTCAGCTGTAGGAGTCAGAGAGATTGCATATTTCCCTTCGCCTTTGTAGACACAGTCAAGAATGAGACACGTAGACACCCAATTACCTGGAGCACTTCATTAACACCTGCAATCACAACCATCTAATAAAGAACTTGCTGCTGCTGCCGCTACTAGACCGACTTCTAGTAGCTACTGACTTTAATGAGCAAATACCTAGGGGACGTTCTGATGGAACCAATTTATTTTTTAATCAATGTAAAATCCCTTCTTTAAAACGTCACAATGTTTATTTTACTTTTAGTGAATTTTCATTGAGAAGATTCACTAATAGAGAGGTAGCGATGGTGAGGCGTTTGGAAAATTTCTTCAAATGAGCATGAATTAGGGCCCCTAGAACCCATATGCAAGGTCAGTTAAAAAGTTTATATATATATATATATATATATATATATATATATATATATATATATATATATATATATATATATATATATAGTGTGTCCACGGATTGAGTGTAGGTAAGGTATAAGTGACAAAAAAATTTCGAATTATATTATGATATTCTGGGAATCGCTCCTGCTTTGACTTAAACTGAGATGTTGAGAAAAGTAACAAAATCAATTAATATACAGGGTGGTTTATAACTGATGTAATGAAATGTGTTAGGAGTAAACTACCTTCGTTTATGAAGATACCGCAAAAAGTTATTAACAAAAATTGTTTAAATTTAAGATTTATGATAGGCTCTCAATTTTCAAACAGATCAGCCTACTATGAATCCTTTGGTTGCGACTTTATTTAAATGATGTTCCACGGCTTCTGTGATTAGGTGTACTTTAAAAAATACTTGAAACTGTATTAAAAAAAGTCTTTACCATAATTAAACTTGGGGTAGGTTTGCTTTCATCTCAACCAATAAAAAAAGTAAATTAAACGCACAATTGGACATTAGAAGCAATAATTGGCAAGTTGCATTGCATGGCTACTCGAGCTCTGCCTTGTTGTTCGTTTCCCGGGATACTACTTATTTGGAAAATTGAAACGTCAATTTTATTTGTCACGAACGGCAAGCTTCTGTATTTAAAAATATTAACAACAGAACAAAAAGTATTTATTGTGCAGTGCTATGGTTTGGGTGAAGAACATTCCTTGAACGCTGGCCCAATTACTCGGTTTCCGCTACTGGTGTCAAAAAAAGTTGTTACAAAATTTATGCGTACTGAGAGTGTTTTAAATGTTAAGAAGACAAAATCCGACCGAAATGAAGAAGACGATGCTGCAGCTGCATTAGCTATGCATTCTGTTAGGCGTTTTCTGAAATTATCATTAAGAAGAAGGGCATTAGAAATTGGCAATATTAGCAAATCACATTTGCAACAAATTTGTCGCACCAACAAGGTAAAACCTTTCAAATCAAAACTTATACACACTTTGGAAGAAAATGACGAGTCAAAACGATTAGATTTTTGTTTATGGTACGGCGAGCAATATCTACAAAATCACAATTTTGGCAGAAGTATTATTTTTTCGGACGAATCCACTTTCACCACTAATGGGATGGTAAATTCCCAAAATGCACGGTATTGGTCTATGGAGAATCCAATTAATAGAGTTAATTGCAGAAGATAATGCCATAAAAAGGTAAATGTGTGGTGTGCTGTTTCTTACACTGCGATGATTGGGCCATATGTCTTTGAGCGGAATATGAATTAGTACAGTTATTTGGAAATACTGGAAAATATTCTTCAAGACCATTTGCATAACATGTCACTAGAAGATAGACAAACAGCATACTTTCAGCATGACGGCCATCCAGCACATGCAACAGGAATCGTTCGAGAATGGTTAGATCGCGAATTTCCTGGGCGGTGGATTGGTCGATATGGGCCAATACCTTGGCCTTCCAGAAGTCCCGATCTTACCTTAATGGACTTTTGTTTATGGGGCTATCTCAAACAGAAAGTTTACGCGACTCCATTAAACAACGATCTTGATTTGTTGAAACTGAGGTTGAGAGAGGCACTTGACGGTATTCCAATTCAACATATTCAAAATGCCTACAACGCATTTACTAAACGGGCTGAGTTATGTGTATCGGTTGGTGGCAGCACATTTGGATAATTTCTTTATTTCTCGTTGTTCGTTTTGATTATTGTTAACAATAGGCGTTTTGTATTTTACTAATAAATAATTATTTAACATTGCATGGTTACTTACTTTGCGCACCTGTGTTCAGAAAACCACAGGTAAAAAGCTCTATGTTGATAGGGAAAAAATGTTAATAATTTACTCGAAAATTCAAAGTAGCCTGATCTGGCTGAAAATTAAGAGCATGTCATAAATGTTAATTTTAAACAAGTTTTGTTAATAACTTTTTGCAGTATCTTCATAAACAAAGGTAGTTTACTCTTAACACATTTAATTAAATCAGTTCTAAACCACCCAGTATATTAATTGATTTTGTTCATTTTCTCAACATCTTAGTTTAAGACAAAGCATGAGCAATTCCCAGAATATCATAATCTAATTCAAAAAATTTTTGTCACTTATACCTTACCCACACTCAATCCGTGGACACACTGTATATACATATATCCAACCGATAACTCAAAAAATACTTAATAGTCAAAACCAAATTTGGCAATTCCCTTCATTGTGTTAATAGCTTGGAAGAGTTCGTAAGACAGTTTTTGACAATCAAATACTTTTAGAAAAAAAATATGGAAAAAACTGCTTGAAAACGCAATTACTTTTTAATTGCTAAAAATATTAAACTAAAACTTTGCAACCACGTACACATTGTACAAGGGGTCCCACCTAACAAATTTGAACTTAATTGTTTAGATCTAGAGTTATAACTAAATAAAAAATCAATAGGTTACGATATAACCTGAAATTACCTCTAAATTGATGCCTATAATGTTAGACAAGGTCAGACAGATAAATTAGGGTTACGCTGCCATTGCGAACAAAAATTTAGTTTCAAACGGACAGGCTACTAAAATATGTCACAATATACAATCAGCGGGGTTGCCATTTACGACAACCCTAATCTGAATCTGTAGATATCAGAAAATGTAAATAATTCATTTTTTTATGAAAGTGACTCAATTTCCATTAAAAAAATGTAGAAATAAGTTTTTTATGTATAAATATTAAGCTTCCTATTGTCATGGCATTTAAAAGCCATCTCAATCTGTCGAGTTTAATCTGAAAACACCACTATTTGTCATTTTTTGACTACAGGAGTCATGAGAGAAACGTGTACGTTCTGCGCGTAATCTCGAAATCGATTCCGCTAATACCTTAGAATCTCAGAATATAAAACAACTACCTATATCTTAATGTTAATACAAATAGTAGGTAAATAATAACCCAACTTTTAATTTTAACATAACTTTAAAGTGGTTATGTACATCTGATTCAGGTTCTTAACCAATGCATGTAGGTATTGTATTGCTTAAGTGAACCCAAATGATTTCAAAAGAAATATGCCTACCGCAAACTAATACAAGTATAAATACCTAGGGTACCTAGGTACTTATGGTTTTGTTTACTTTTAGCTTTTGCTTTTTATGGAACATTTGAAGTAAAAGGAACTACATAGTATCATAAACCAGTTTAAATTACATATATAATCAGATGTACAGTGTAAATTATTAAAATTTAAAATTCAAAATTTTGTATTGTTTATATTTATTTCATTTTCAAAAAGTATGGATACAGTAATAGTAAATAAGTCTTAAAAAGAGTTTAGGTGCAGCAAGTGCGTTATGGTAGTGAATTTTTGTAAAAATGTTTTAGATAGTGATAACTCAATTTCCCATTAAACTAGAATCATCAGTTTTGATACATGGTAAAACCCATATAAAGGCAGCGTCAGTATTAGATTTGAAAAATAACAACAAATTTCTTTTGAAAAATCTTTATTGTCATTTTGTTTGCAGAAACTGGTTCGATTGAGTTAACTAAAATGGATCACCCAAGCGATTAATAATCAAAAATATCTGTCACGTTTATAATTTGGTAGGTATATTTCTTCTGGAAATAAAAATTGAATTATTCCGTAAATTTGCATTTTAGCACACGGGGGATTTTTAGAAAAAAAAAAAAAAAAAGAAACATGCTTAGACCCCTTTCTAAATATACATACCATAAGAAAAATGTCTTGCAACCGGCCCATAGGAAAGTTACAGGACCAGGAGTGAATAGGGGTGCTGGGAGGAGAGGATAAAATGGAGATGTGACCGGAAAATTCGAAAAAAAAACAACAGCTTAGCTGGACCTCTGTAAGCTACCTTTTACCCATCTTTGCTGCTAATCCTGTTTACTTCGCCCAGAACTCTTATTCACCGCAGGAGCCGCAACTTTCTTGGGGTTGTTCCGAAGAAATGTTTCTTGTTTATATTGTTCTCGTTTATGCACTAAGTGTGGTTGTAGGCATGTAAGAGGGGGTGGAAAACCCTCCGTGACGAAGTCGAGAACCAACAGTTTTAATTTACGTTTAAATTGTTACGTCATTTCATTTGCTTAAAATATTTTTCCAAAAAACGAGTTTAAGTTTGCCTTGTTTGTCAGTCTGACATAGAGAGCTACAATATTTTATCATTTAAAAACGTATGGATATAGCAACAGTAAATAAGCGATAAAAAGGGTCTGGGCGCAGCAAGTAAGTTATGGTAGAGCTTTTTCGTAAAAAGATTTGAAATCAATTTCCCATTAAGCTATAATCTTCAATCTTGAGCCATAGTAAAACCTGTGTAAAATACCTTTTTGGTTATTGTATTTGCAAAAGCTAGTTTGATTGGATTGATTAAAACAGAACTATCCAGGCAATTAATAAAGAAAGATACCTGTCATATAGATAATTTGGCAGGTACATTCAGTGTGTAAATAATTCATTTTTTCTGGAAAACTTTTGTAACTTTAATGAAATTGGTAACACAATTTTTTTAAAGCTACTTGCAGTATTTACATAATATATGCACCAAATTTTAATTTTCTAGCTTCATATAAAATAGAAATTTCTTCAAGTAATCGCTTGGGAATCACTGGCACCCCTAAACTCAATCTCCAAGATCCATTTAAATTTAGAGAACTAGTTTTAATAATATACCTTACTAATATTTTACAATTCTTACGAAAATTCACTACAATAATGCATTTTCTGCGTCCCAAACCTTTTAAATTATTAAGTTGTTTCTTTTCCTCTGTGGAAAGTTGGGGAGTTTCTTGTAAAAGTTGAGTTGAAAGAATTTGCCGCTAGAAATGTAATGACTTTCAAACCTTTAAACAGTTTCTTAGATTAAGCTTGAAACACAGACGCACAGATTCACCCATATAGAGGTGTCCCATTCAGGCTTGCCTGCTTAAGTTTGCATTCTAATAAGGATGGGGTATTTTAAAACTAGAAGAGATGCAACTGGTTCGATTAGAAAAAAAAACTTGCGCTATTTGAAAAAATTTAAATTTTCTTAGAGAGACGATGGTAGCAGGCGCTCGTAAAATATGAGAAAGCCGGGAGACGCAGCAGATAGGTTATAGTAGCGAATTGTTATAATTTTTGTAATACTGTCACGAATTTATGTGACTATGACGGCCTAATTTACCGTCATAGCCACTGCATTATGATACACCATAAACTGCAATTATCAGTTGCGAAGGTTGAAATATTTTCCAACATTTTCCGTGCAGTAATATACGAAATCCGGCACGTCGAACAGAATAATTAGTAGGGGGGGGGGTCAATTAGGCGGCCATGATTTTGGAAAATAAGTGCGGCCAGACGGAACGCCGACGGAGAGTTTTACAGTTCTAGAGTCACCGCGAACAAGCCAGTCCGTCGGTCAGCAAGTGGCATTGTAAAGTACGTAAGGTTTAAAAGAAGGAGCCCGCATCAGAGAGAGAACAGTATACCAGTAAGCAGAGCGAGCCCGCCGATTCACAAGGCCACCGCCGCAGCGTATGTTTAGTGAAATCGTCACCGGAGAATACACCAGGTAGGTAAAAGCCTAACACTATTTAGCGGACCCGTGGTAGAAATGTCGAACGCTCCGCAATGACACTGGGAACCTTAGAGGGGACCGTTTCTTTCTTGTCTCCGTTGGCGGGCTGCTCTGGGAGTTAGAGGCGGCATTTCGAAGTTGCGGTTCCACCGGGATCGCGAAGGCTTTCGGCCGCACGAGGGAGTTGGGAGTCGTCCCTGTCGTAGTGATTGCATTATCTGGGACAGTAAAAAACAACCCTTCGGGTGGTCGTCGCCGTGCTCCGGGGGAAGTATCGTAGCCAGGATACTCCTGGGCTGTAGTAGATTCGTATTGCAGCGAATAGATAATACCCTTTAGTGCAGTATATTTTACTACGCAGCTAGCCTAGCTTTAAGTAGTGTCCGACACACCCTGTATGTTGCATGCCCGCTTGGGAACTTCCGCTATTATTCCCTACCTTGCCACAACCCCGCATCGCTTAAACCTTGCTGCTTTGAACCCCCGTGTAACCCGCGCGTAGCTTTGATAGACAAATAACCACCTCTGCCTCTGGATCCTCATAATTACTTAATTCCCTAGTAGCAGGGCCCCGTTGTGTTCTTTTGTATATAGCTAGTTAATAGATTTTATTCTAATTTACTCGATATTTCATTTAATCTCTCCAGAATATCCACCCAAATAACCTTTAACAATCGATTTCTAATAAAGACCATAACCAAGAGTCCCGGGGCCTTCGTCTTAACTTAGGAGGACCCTGTCTTCACTAGAATCTACCTTGGGCTTGTGTGTCCATCGACAGTGACTTGGGAAAGGGCTGAATATCCCGAGGGAGCACGCCTACTCCCTGAAAGAAACTCTATAGGCGATGGCGCTTGAACAGGATCCCGTCGTAAAGCCGTGTCCCGGGAGTCAGCCCGAAAATTCCCTATATTAGGGAAAACTAGTATTAACCCCCGGCCAACCCAAGTGGCCGTCACAATACATAAAAACATACTTGACCTTATCTCCTAAGCATATTTTTGCACCTGTTTAAACTTATTATTTATAACTTATATTAAATTTAAGTAGCTGAGTTTTACATTTAATTATTTACTTCAAGGCATCTAATTTTTTCCAACAATTGAATATTAAAAGTTAAATCCCATGACATATTGTTGATTAGAAACACCAATGATAATGACTAAGTCTTTTAATATACATCTCTGTTTATTCTATTTTACTTTAAACTGCACAGTTATATCCTTTTCTAAAAACAAATAATAACGTTCGCGGCATGTTATAAATTCTATTAAATTTAATTCCGGATAAACTTACAATACAATTATTCCACAAAACTGAATTTTGGTTCATTGCGTCGGTAGCTTCGTGGCAATATATGAGTTAAGTTTCGTAAAAATAATTGACGGATTTCCAAGATATAGCATTTTTGAGAAGTAAACTTGCAATCTTAATACAATAAGATAGTATTTATAAAAATTTAAAAAATGTTCACAATAACTGTTGCTATTTAAAACATTTTTATGAAAATTTACTACCATAACGCACTAGCTGCGTCAACACTCTTTATTTGTAAACTTCCGTTATATATTTTCATGTTGTCTTGAAATTTAAAATGCTGCAGCAATATTTGGAGATGGATTATTAGACATTTTTTTGTTTCTTGGCAGTAGTATATTCATGACACCAGCCATCTAGTATTAAAATTTTGTTAGTCGTATACGAATTCTATTGTAAGCCAAGTCGGTTTACCAAGGAAAAACAAGCAAGACCTGAACACTTCGCTTTCGTTATTTCCAACTCCAAACACACAGCTTGCTTTCCTCGGTTTACTGTTAACAATAGAGAAAAGGCGAGTCGACCCGATACAGAAGCACTAAAGAACTAAAACTTGTGCAAACCAACTGAATAACAATCAGCCTCTCTTACGGAACTGATTGAAGTTTCCTTTTATTCGGCTTTGGCTCCCTCAACAGAAAAGGAAATTCTGTAAGATATTGTAAGGATATTGCAAAACGGATTATTTCTATAATATACTACTTTTTTATAATATTTCTGTAGTGTCCGTTCTAGACCTGCTAATAAAGTAGCAGCAATATCACTGTAACAAATTTTGTTGTTTGATTTATAATTTGTTATTGCATCCTACAAAGAATACCAACTCTAGCTGACAATGAAACAAAGGCTTTGATCCAACAATGACCTGTAGTAGCAGTCAAGTTGCTACAAATTTTAAACAAGAACGTGCAAATAAATTAACGTTTAAGGTTTCCTGAAACTGCAAACACAGGAAAAGGAGTGATGTGATACCGAAGTAAACAAGCTCAATAAAAGAACTGTTCAAAAATATACGACATGAATGAAAAATGAAAATTATCCATCACACATTCATTTTGTAATAATCTGGCAATAGCACTTCCAATCTTGCAGCGATTCCATTCGAGATGACTCGCTGAAGTCACAAAACTAAGGCAACTTTAGGAACGTGAATAAGCTATTATGTTACAGGGTTGACAAACCAAAATTAAAATTATCGCCCCTAAACTGGGACTCCTCTAACAAAATTTTGCATTGAAATTTGCATATAAATAAACTGTCATTTATGCTTTCATGTACGTAATATGCTGGTCAGGCCAGTTAAAATCTTGCAAGGATTCTACTTGAGATGACACAAAAAGCAGACGGTCTTTGGAAACAAGCACCTAAGGCAACTTCAAGGAAAGTCAATAAAATATTATGCTGGAGTATCGACGAATCAAAATTTCACTTATAGCCCTTAAAATAAAATTCTATAAAGCACCTTTTTCGAAAATTTTGCATTGAAATTTCCAGATAAATAAATTGTAAGCGCACTAGATTCCAAGAATATTTACTCCTGAATAGGTTTGTAGGCAAACAATTTGGATGCTGTAGCTCGTGACCAAATTTTTTTCAAACATTGTAACAGGCAACAAAATATGTGCCTACATACAAACACGGAAGCAGGAAAAGCTTTCTAGTTACATTTACGTTACGTTTACACGCAGGTGTCTACAAAATAACAAGAAAACCTTACATTTACTATATTCTAAAAGAGTCAGTCTAATTTTCAACAAAAAGCTACTGCTGTAAGACAATCACAACGTCCATAAATCTTCGAACTTCAGAGAAAGAAAAATTTAGGGACGCAGCAAGTGCGTTATAGTAGCGAATTTTCATAAGAATTATACACTATAACTATACGGCACATTAGTAAAGTTAATACCTTAAACTTACATAGACCTTAAAGATCGATTTTAGAAGTCCTAGTATGCGCTCCTTTAATATTTTTTCAAAAGTATTACCATCGCTTTCACTATTATCAAAAATTTTTTATGTTCTATCTCCTTTCGAGAAAAATGCCAAAAACTCAATTTTCTACGAAGCTAAAGAACTAGATTTTGTTATAGTGTGTCTTTTTAAAAGAAATTTGTATTAAAAATTTCATTAAAGATATACAGAAGATTTCCAGAAGGAAACTTAATTCATATTTAGAAAACTAATGTATCTGCCAAATTATAAACGTAGCAGATATTTTTCCTTATTAATCGCCAGTATGATATTGTTTTAGTCAACCTAATCAAACCAGTTTTTTCAGTATCAACAATAACAAAATTATAATTTCAGACTCAAAGCTGACAAACTTATTTAGGCGTTTTAAACAAAAATGAGATCTTGTTCAAAACGTATGAAATCTGTGCACCAATGTTTCCTGAAATGTCAAAGTAAAACATAAAAATCATACATTCATCGAGCTGGATTCGGTCGCGTAACCTTCTGCTTAGGAGGCATAGCGGGACGTCTCTGATCAATAATAACACAATCTCTACTGAAAATTATAATTTCAGATTCAAAGGTGAAAGTTGTCCAGGCGTTTTAGACAAAAATGAGGTCTTGTTTAAAACGTATGAATACTGTGCTCTATTGTTTCCCCAAATGTCAAAATAAAACATAAAAACACATACATTCTTCGAGCTTTATTCTATCGCGTAACCTACTGCGTATGAGGCAAGTGCGACGCCTCTCAGCCATCTAGGCATACCTCAACTGACGTTTTGTTTAGATGATACATTCGATCTGCTTCATCCCGGAGCTATTATATTCAAAGTATGCGTAACAATTAATTACATAATTAGTAGATTTACCATTGAAACACATCCCACGACTCTGTCGGTCTTATATGACGTCATATGTTTAAGTTTAAAGTTAAAAGAAACTATCTTAGAATCATTTTATAGACACTTGGCTTGATTTTGTTTACACTTCCATTATGTTATGCGATAGCATAATATATTTATGCTGCGCTGAAACTGTATTTGAGGCCATTCATAAAGTTACAAATATAGTGTCTTTTAATAATTGATTGAATCCCCAGTTAAATAACAATACTTTGGCAAATTTTTAATTTCATGTCGTCTGCCATTTTCTATCATTGCGATCGAGATATCACGATTGTTGTCTCGGGTAGTATGTTTTCTGCATGGTATAGATTTAGTTTGATTACCGTTGATGTGTGATTTATAACTGTTGTATGAATCAATCTACGCGTGGCACTTAACTACTCTGTCTGTCAGGCATTGGACTTGTTCTTGTACAAGTTCTTTAACCAGGAAAATTGGCCCAGGTTTACCCGGAAAATTTTGTGTTTTCTTTCTAAAAAAATTATATCTCCGGAAATAACAACGTAAGGGACACCAAAGTTTGTACGCGGGTTTAGATTGTTATAGGTAACTTACCTAACAAAATGTAGCTTTGTAGCTTGAAAGACAAAAAAGTTATAGGCATTTAAAGAAATATAAATTGAGGTTTTCCTCAAACGTCAATGTCGCGATTTAAAACGTCAAAATTGGCAACATTTAGGCAAAGAACTTGAATCTGATACGGGCTATGGAAAGAAAATGTCTCAATAAGAATGTTTTACAAACCCTAAAGTCTTAGTTTCAAACGTCATTGTCCTTTATTTTACTAAAATATTTCCAGAAAATTCATTTCAAATCATAGGGTGGCTCATAAGTCGTCGGTGATACAAATTTTCTTTTTATTTTAGTCGCCTTATGTTATTTCTTTTTTGTATTTTTAATCGAAATATAATGCATGTTTGTAAGAAAAGAAATTCTGGACGCAGCAAGTACGTTATAATAGCGAATTTTGATTAAATGCTTTCTATTTGAATAGCTCAATTTGCTATTAAACTACAAGGTTGATCAAGAAGATAGTTTTTTCGGGAACACTTTAAGTTTACTTTCGGAAATTTTTGTACATTTTCAAAAAATAAAGTTATTTTGATGAAACATGGCACATCCTTTTTACTATACAGGTTATACTCGTAACCAAATTTGATGTCTACTTAAAAAACATATTTGCTATTAAAAGCATTTTTATGAAAATTCACTACCATAACGCATTTGCTGCGTCCAGACTTTTTTTTAAATGTACGAGCTTTAAATTGCGATTATTTCGTTTTGAACAAACTTTTATTATCACTATTTTTCAAGCTTGCAAAATTGCCAAGAAAAAAATATTGTATAATCGCTGAGTTTTCTTATAAATTAAGTTTAAGCTTACTGCTCCCTAAAAAGCTCCAAATCTCCAAAGTTTTCCATTCGTTCGCAGTTTTTGACTGTCATCTCAGGATTAATGATAAAATAAAGGACGTGAGTGCGCGACCGAAATCAAAATCGCATTTGTTTGAGAGCTGGGTAATATTCTGTATTGCCCGACTTCTTCCGCTTCGGTAATTTTATGAATGCACTGAATGAAACGAGCACCACTGAAAAATTTGCTAATTGATTCCTTTAATTCAGCAAAACGGCTCTTGCAATAATCAAAAGGTCAGAGAACTCGGCCAGATATCATTCATGCTGCTATAAAATTCAATTAACATAAAGGAAAACATTAAAATTTTGCTAACAAAGGGAATTAGATACCTTTGTGAAGTATGCTGGTCACAAAGTAATTCTCTCGTATTTAACGCTTGTGGTATTATTTTTGACGTTCGTTTTGATACACATAACTGAAATAAAATTTTTCAATATTTTTTCCTGAATAAGCCATTGTTCATGGAACACAAAGCAACGCAGAAGGGCGGCTCGATGCGTGAAAATATATTTAATATTAGTTTTAAGTAAAATTATTTATACGAAAATTTGCTAGCTTAAATCCAAATAATATCTTTTATAATTAATGTAGGTCGCATAAAAATTATAATTATTGACCTGGATCTGCTTTGTTGCATGTTTATGCAATTAATAAATATGGTGCAACGGCAGTTTGCGATATTGAAGAATGCTGACTATTGCCGACGCCGCATTGTTGAGAATGTGGACCAAGCAAAGTTATATATATATATATATATATATATATATATATATATATATATATATATATATATATATATATATATATATATATATATATATATATACCTGTGTTTGTAAACATTACGAGAGATTTTTGATTTGATTCTTAAAATGTAAAGACGCGAGACTTTTAATTATGCACAGATTTGGTTTTAAATTTATTCAGTTAAGTTAGTTTTAAATAGTTGTAGTTGTTAATTCGTTTTATTATTTATTAATTTTTTTATTACAAATTACATCGTTACACATGTCACAATTATCCTAGTTATAAACCATTATCCCTAATTATCATCCGCTCCTTAAACAGCCATAGCGAATTTATAAGTAAATAAAAGTCTGGACGCAGCAAGTGCGTTATTGTAGTTAATTTTCTTTAATATTTTTTTACACTAATCTGTCTTTTTTAGTGTAAATATGGATCAAATTTGGTTACCAGTACAATATATATATATATATATATATATATATATATATATATATATATATATATATATATATATATATATATATATATATATATATATACATAAATGTTCAGAAAGATTTCCGCGGTCTTTAATGTGAGACATGCTTGGTTCTCGGGTTAAACCGCGTCCAGAATTTATGGAAACTCGACGTTTCGGCTCCTGTTTTGGAGCCATTTTCAAGAGGTAAAGGAAATATGTAAGGACACTCTAAGGCCTCAATCTGCCTACTCCTTAGAGTGATGGACAAAGGTGGGTAAAGGAAATATGTAAGGACACTCTAAGGCCTCAATCTGCCTACTCCTTAGAGTGGTGGACAAAGGTGGGTAAAGAAAATATGTAAGGACACTCTAACGCCTCAATCTGCCTACTCCTAAGAGTGATGGACAAAGGTGGGTAAAGGAAATATGTAAGATCTCTCTGAGGCCTAGGGTTGAACACACTGAGACCTCACAGACGATCTCCGGCGACATTTGGGGAGCAGGCAGATTGAGGCCCCGTAATCGAGCTACAACAACCCAACGTACCTTTATCCACCGCTCTAAGGAGTAGGCAGATTGAGGCCTTAGAGTGTCCTTACATATTTCCTTTACCTACCTTTGTCCACCACTCTAAGGAGTAGGCAGATTGAGGCCTTAGAGTGCCCTTACATATTTCCTTTACCCACCTTTGTCCATCACTCTAAGGAGTAGGCAGATTGAGGCCTTAGAGTGTCCTTACATATTTTCTTTACCCACCTTTGTCCACCACTCTAAGGAGTAGGCAGATTGAGGCCTTAGAGTGTCCTTACATATTTTCTTTACCCACCTTTGTCCACCACTCTAAGGAGTAGGCAGATTGAGGCCTTAGAGTGTCCTTACATATTTTCTTTACCCACCTTTGTCCACCACTCTAAGGAGTAGGCATATTGAGGCCTTAGAGTGTCCTTACATATTTCCTTTACCCACCTTTGTCCATCACTCTAAGGAGTAGGCAGATTGAGGCCTTAGAGTGTCCTTACATATTTCCTTTACCTCTTGAAAATGGCTCCAAAACAGGAGCCGAAACGTTGAGTTTCCATAAATTCTGGACGCGGTTTAACCCGAGAACCAAGCATGTCTCATATATATATATATATATATATATATATATATATATATATATATATATATATATATATATATATATATATATATATATATATGTATGTATATATATATAGTAGGAACAAGTGCCATATTTTATCAAACAAGCTTTTCGACGAAACAACCAAAAAGTTTTTTGCATGAAAATTTACATATATTGTTTTCACAGAAATCCGGAAATATTTTTCAAAAATAACTTATAAACATTATCATTTTGCCCTTCACTTCTGAAACACAGAATGCTATCTATATGAAGCAATTGAGTTATGACAGTTCGATTTTTTTTAATTCAGTTTTTATTTGAGAGCTCCCTGTATACGGCACCTCGACTTTTTCATGAAATAATATAAACGAAAACCTCTCTAAATGCCTCATATGCATGGGTCTCTGTTCTCTATTGGAAAAAAAGGCCATATCACAATTTTTGATATGTAACAAAAATCTGAAAAGTGGCAAAATAATTGAAATAAATCGAAAACAAGCTTGAATTATTACAATTCGATCGAAAAAGTAAAAACGCAATAGTATAGGGAGTGTTCCATTTAAAAAAAGAAAATTTGTATCGCCAACAACATGGGCAACCTGTGATTGCCAAAATAATTTTAATCAATGTACCATATTTCATAAAAATAACTTTATCGTTTGGAAATGTAGCAAAATTTTCCGAAAATAAACTTCAAATGTTCCCGAAATAATTGGTTTCCTGGCCAAGAAACCTTAGAGGGGGCATCGCGTTTACCTCCTAAGCAGGAGGTTACGCGATCGATTCCAGCTCGATGAATTTTTGTTTTTTATGTTTTATTTTGACATTTGAAGAAACAATAGTGCATAGATATCATAGGTTTTGAACAAGATCTCATTTTTTGTTTAAAACGCCTAAATAAGTTTGTCACCCTTGGGTCTAAAATTAAAATTTTGTTATTGTTGATATTGAAAAAACCGGTTTGATTAGGTTGATTTAAACGAAATCATACTGGAAATTAATAGGAAAAAATAACTGATATTTAATAAGGAAAAAAAACTGCTACGTTTATAATTTGCCAGATACATTAGTTTTCTAAATACGAATTAAGTTTCCTTCTGGAAATCTTCTGTATAACTGTAATGAAATTTGTAATAAAAGTTTCTTTCAAAGAGACTTACACTATCCACAGATATAGCAAAAGTTAACATAGAAATAACATAACATTTGCACCAAAAAATTACATAAATTGTTCAAAATTATCAGCGATCGCTCTCAGGCATAAATTTATTCTTCCTCGAAAATCGAAGTCTACTCCATCCAACAACTGTTGATTGCATCTAATGAGTGTGCATTTATGTGCAATGCGATTTCACAGTTTGGTTCCAGACGCAATTGGCGAGGAATACACAAATTATTTTAACAACTTCTAAAGAAAGTCACACTTGTTGAGGTCTGGTGATCATGGAAGCCAAACTTGAGGGCAAATATTTCCTCTTCCAATCCATGTATTTCTATAATGGTGGTTTAAATAGCCTTTAACCGCAATACTAAAACGAGGCGGTGCTCCATCGTGCAGAAACCAGTCTAAGTTGTAGAGGCACTTTGTCGTGTAGATTCAAGCGATTGTTTTGGAGAAATTCTAAATAAGTTTCGCCATCTAATCGATTCGGTAAAATAATTGGACCAATTAAATACCGGTCCAAACGTTTATTTTAAACTCGTGATGGAAATGCCAAGGAGTTGCTGAATGAGGTTTACATCAGAATATTCATGATGGTTATGTAAATTCGCAATACCTCTGCGGGTGAAACAAAGTTCGTCAGTAAGAAGAATTTTATTTTGAAAATTAATTTCTCGATGCAAATAAACTGCCAGAAATTCACTCATTTAACCAAATCTTCCGGTAACAATTCTTGCACTTTTAAGATATGCTATGGGTGCAGTAGATTACGTCTTATTACTCGGTAAACAGAAGTTTGTGATATACCAGTTTGTCGGGATAGATTTTTAGTACTAATATGTGGGTCATCTTCAATTGTATCCAAAATAAGTTCTTCATCTTGTGCCCTGGTTGCAGTAGCACGATCTCGAGTGTTACTGAGAAGGTTGCCTGTTTCTCGAGCCCGTCTTTCAACATTGGCAAATGTTTCTCTATGAGGGATTACACCATTAGGAAATCTCCGATATTCTTCAACATTTCTTCTGTAGTTTCCTTCATAGAAAGCTAACACTAATAGCATGTCAACTTGTTCGCTAAATGAAAACTTCCCGGCCATTTTCAGGACACTCAGAAAAGATTATAAATAAAAATGACCTACTTTCCTGATTGTCAGGTCTAACGTTAAATTTCACAGCCAACGTTTGAATTTCCGATGATTTTAAATAACACAGCTCTAATACGTGTATTTAGTTATTCGGAATTTTGTTGAAAACGACAATATTTTTGGTAAATTAATAAGAGTAGTAAAAGTTTTAGAAATTCCCCATAAAATGGAACAAGTTTTTAAATCCGCCAATAGGTTAAAAAATTCTCTCCCATTTTAAGGGTGAATTATTCCTTATCACCCTTTAAAATGCTTTAATTAAATTTATATTACTGTAGATTATTGCTCTTGTTACACTTAAAATGTGTACCAAATTTGACTCTTCTAGGATCAAGCATAACTGAGATATTGATTTTTTAGAAATTAGAAACCCTAATTTGAAGGCCTATAACTTCTCAGAGGTGCAACTTAGTATAGGAGTAAGTTGCGTTAAATCGCAATATTTTAGGTTCCCCTAAATGCCTCTGCTCTATTCTGGTCCTCATGCAAATCAGCCTGTATGTTATGGTGTTTTGCAACATCAACACGCAAATCATTTTGTGTGTAGTTCTACACAAATCTAGTTCCATAAGAAATATGTAGATTCCTATCTTTGAATGTCAAATACCATCAAAACAGTAAACTTTAAGTATTGAAAACTTGCTAACCATTTTATAGAAAATTTCAATCTGCATCGATCTAAGCAACAATATACAGCCGGTCCAATTTTAAATTCTTGAGTTTGTATAGCTTCACTTTATGAAAAAATGCTGGGTGAATATCCTGTGTACCTTTTGACGGAATAAGCGTATTTTGACTTGGCGAGTAGACATACAACAATGAAGTTTTCCATAAAATCTAACCTGCTTTTGCAACTTGACAGGTAGATTTCCAACTGTCAAACTTCTACAAAATTACTGTTAACGATTTCCAATAAATTGCAGTATACACCAAGCCAATATCAATGCCGGTATATTCCATAAGCAAAAACTGTGCGTAATATAATGAATGAAAATAACCCCGATGATGAATCTCAGACTGTCGCGAAAAAAGAAACCAAAGTTCTTACCGATAAGCAACAACGCAAGAACCTGGGTAATTTAGGTAGCAGTCCACCAGTTTCCCCGCTTGGAAAAGTTGTTTCTAAAGAAGAGAAAAATATCTCACCAAATTGGGGTTCAAATTTGGTGAGAGTTAAGGAAGTCCACAAGCGTGACTAAAATTAGACAACTGAATTTGCAAATTTGAAGCTAAAGTCCAGCAGTAGGTTGCCATCAAGATCTTGGTGGCACAATCAGTTTTAGAATGATCAAAACAGTATGTATTTAAGATAATGTTAGTCTCCAATAGTTGAACCATTAAAATATTTTCACCTAATAAATTGATTTATAGAACAGTTTTTAATTTATTTTAATAAATGTTTTCAAACAGTCACTACAGAGTATATGCGATATACCAGCAAATTTAACTTAACCTAAGTTAAGACATTTTTGAATAGCTTGTCAATAAAAATTATAAAATAAATTTAAAAAAGGTCTGGGCGCCGCAAGTACCTTATGGTAGTGAATTTCCATAAATATATTTTAATAGCAACTGTGTATTAGTGAATTTTCTTAAAAAATCACTAATGACGATATCCGTCTTTACATATATATATATATATATATATATATATATATATATATATATATATATATATATATATATATATATATATATATATATATATATATATATATATATATATAGGGTAGCGCATTGAAAACGAAACAGACCGATTTGCGTCCAGAGAATTTTTTTTTAAGAAACGCTGAAACACGTCAATTTTAATATTGAGGGGGACATGTTCTGACATAAAATTGAACTTTGTCATAGCAACTCCTTAAGGGTGGTGATAACAACCCTTATATTTTAAATGGAACATGGGTTGAGTGTTACATCATTTGAAAGCTTTTTTTTTTATGAATTCACGTTCATCCTTATATATATATATATATATATATATATATATATATATATATATATATATATATATATATATATATATATATATATATATAAAGGGTGAACGGTTTACCAAAATGTAGCTCTGTAAGTTTAAAGACAAAAAATTAGAGGCATTTAGAGAATTAAAAATTTGTGGCTTTTCTCAAAACGTAAAAACTCGCGATTTGAAACGTCAAAATTGACAACTTTTAGGCAAAGAAACCGAAATAAATACGGATTATGTAAAGCGTGTTCTACAAACCTGTAAGTTTCAGCTTTAACCATCATTGCCCTTCATTTTACTAAAATATTTACAGAAAATTCATTTCAAATAGACCCTTTCTCTGATGCTTTGGCAGTAGTTTTGGTTAACTTTATGGTTTAACGGTCTATAAGTTTTAGCTAATTTTCATAGAAAAAATTCGTTAATGAGGAGACTGCGGCTTTTGAATCCTAAAAAGAATTCTTTGAATGAGCGCAAACTAGCCCCCTAGATTCCATATCCCGGTTTACATATATGCAGAATGACGCATTTCTACGGTAAAGCTCAATATAATTGTTATTATGCAAGATACAGGAAAAAAATTGTACACGTTACTAATAGGGTGTCTTGAGCTGCATCTATTTAACATTATTTTGACGATCACAGGTGGCCCATAAGTCGTTAGTAACACCTACAATTTTTTTTAACATTCCTTATTGCATTTTTGCATTTTTCATCGATATATGATGCATGTTTTAAAAAAAAATCGAGACGCAGCAAGTGCGCTTTGGTAGCGAATTTCCATTAAATGCTTCAAAATTTAATAACTCAATTTGCTGTTAACCTAAGGCTCGTCGGCTAGGAAAAGAGTTTTTTTGGAAACATTTAAAGTTTATTTTCGGATTTTTTTTTATATTTCCAAACAAGTTATGTTGGTAAAATATGGTACATTGTTTCTACTATATAGGTTATACCGGTGACCAAATTGATTCCGGCTTGGATTAAAAAGATATATTTTTTATTAAAAACATTTTTAGAAAATTCACTTCTATAACGCACTTCCTGCGTCCAGACTTTTTTAGTATGCAGTTAAGTTGCAGATGATCCTAATACTTTTAAGAGAAATTTAAAAATTTGTTCTTTAATCTAGCTGCTACGCACCCTTCTCGTCGTATTTGGAATTTTAATAGCGTAGTTAATTTTCTGTCTTCCAATTTCGCTATATTTTTATTGCCACTTCTCTATTATAGCTTACAAGATATTTCCTCTTCTCGCATTTGGTAGGACACTTGTATGTATCAATATAACACAAATATGCTACTCTTATTCGTTTTATTTGGGAAAGTTAACCTCAAGCTGTTCAGTTGTCAAACTAAATTATCCCGAATATCGCCAAGGTCCTTCTTCTGCCGCTATTAAACCCACAACTTTACAAACCGCGTGAAAGCACTATTAAAACTTTCGCGAACAAAAAGGTGGCTTTTTATGTGTTTATTTTAGAAAGAAAAGTTTAGATGCTGATTGGACCAATGTGTAGGGTAGCCGTGCATAATAAATCGATGCCCATGAGGGTGAAAAGGATGGTGAAAAATCCTCTGTCTCGTGGCTTTGCAGAGATAATCAATTACGAAAGAACAGATAAAGTACTGCCGCAAAAAGGTCACTTTATTCTGCTTTAAAACTTGTTTTAGCTAAAGAAAATTAGATGCGCCATTTATTTTAATGTGAGAACTGATTTAGTAAACATTTGTCTATTATGGTCTATCCAGAAGTAATGTTATTATACCCCTAGATAACATTAAGGATGAAGAATAGTCGGGATCTCTCCTGATATCTGAAATTGTACTATACAATGTGTCCCGAATAGGATGGAAATGTATTGCTATCTCAGTTATTATTAGAGACAGGGAGACGGATGAATTAGCAATGTTTTGTAGAATTTCATGTGCGTTCCAAATATGACTAGCATTTTGCCCTGCCTCTTTTCGTTTTCGAGTTATTTTGAAAAACCAAAAATGTGTCGATATATTTTTTTCATCAATATATAAGTAGGCGTTGATCTGACATGTCTAAAACTTGCACATTATAAGGACACTTTTTACAGAGTAATCTTTTTATGCTATTCTCAACTTTGGATTGTCATTTGTTTTGAAGCTACATGTATCAACGTTTGTTTTTAATATGGCAGCCATATTTGATTTTTTGCTCATGTGATAGCCTGTGGAAAGAGCTTTCCAATGATGTAAAACATGCTTGAGAAATTTTGTAATTGCACTGACAATTTTGAGAAAACCGTTTTGAGGATAGTAGGTTATGAAATCCAATACCAGAAAACAAATGTCAAAAAAAAAGTATTCAAATAGCAGTAGACCATGGAGTCTAACAATAGACTTATTCTTTTAACATAAGTTTCCGTAATGATTTACGATAAAAATATTGTGATTTAATTTACAAATTTACAATACTTAATTAGGTAATAATGCTAGGTAATATTATGTGAAACAGTTTAACAACGAAACCCGAATATATATATATATATATATATATATATATATATATATATATATATATATATATATATATATATATATATATATATAAGGGGGCTATTGACCTCTTAAAAATTGCCAAGAAAATCAATGCAAATTATTTGCTCAAACATGGTCTATATTTTCATCTACTTTAATGCTTCTTCAGAAACCTACAAAAAATATAGGTTATGATATACAATACAAAAAGATCTTAAAATTATTACCGAAAGCTGAACTATGAAAAGACAGTTTGGGTGGGAACACAAACAAGACTATGTGACATCTCACAAGCCTGGAGGTACATTACAACCTAAAGGACACATAAACACAAAACACAACACCTTTAGAAGCCGTGACTACATGGTCAAATTCTAAAAGCATTGTTACAATTTAAAAAACAGACATAATTTTTACGTGCCATCAAATTCATGTGATTGAAATTTGGTTTTGTGTTTCTATG
The DNA here is from genome assembly GCA_964006375.1 of Tillus elongatus. NCBI lineage: Eukaryota > Metazoa > Arthropoda > Insecta > Coleoptera > Cleridae > Tillus > Tillus elongatus. The sequence continues at coordinate 189,689,362 of OZ023264.1, forward strand.
GATATCATAGAAACTCAGGGATGCCATATAGACACAAAAGTCAAATAGCAATCACAATAGAGTCTAGAGACACGTAAGTAACTTTTTTACACGCAACTTCTTTACAAGCCTACTATCGTTTGTTTTTGTTTAAGAGCTCTTCCGATAAAAGGTCTTGTTACGTTCTTCGGGGTTCTGGATTTGTTGACTAACAAAACACAGCTTTTTAAATTTATTTATTAAAACCAACTGTTTCCGACTATAAATACACCAACTAAAATAATTCTCTATGACAAATGTTCATAGAGACTATTCGCTTTCTATGATCACTTATTCTGCACCAACTCTAACTCACTCCAGACTGACTCACACTATCTGCGGCTCACCTATTTATATTGTCGATAGAGATTCTAGACCATTCTGCATTGTTTTATCTCTGTGGTTCCTCCTATGAATATAATTCTAAATTTTTCGCTGTTACCACCACACTTTACAAGCTGCCTGTAACCATAGAAGTGGGACAGTTCATAATCTTAATTCTCATAGAGAGGGATGTGACATCCAAAACTCTTTTATAGAAACCTCTGGACACACATGCAGAATGTTGTCACAAAAACACGACAAAAAAAGTCTGGACGCAGCAAGTGCGTTATGGTAGTGAATTTCCATAAAATGTTTTTAATAACAAATATGTATTTTTAAAGAAAGTGGGCATGATATTTGGTTACCAGTATAACGTATATAGTAGAAACAATGTACCATATTTCATCAAAGTGACTTTATTGTTTGGAAATGTACAAAAATTTTCGGCGAATAAACTTAAAGTGTTCACGAAGAAACTGGTTTCTGGCCAAGGAATCTTAGGTTAATAGCAAAATGAGCTATTGAAATTTGAAACTCTTTTTTTACAATAATTCAACAACACACCAGGAGGGCTTATAGACTTAATACTATCGTACGGTGGCTGTCGACAAGGAGGAAAGGGGTAACTTGTTAATTCTCGACTTGAAGGTCTGGAGGTTCGGAGGAGAAGGGAAAACATGTGCCGGAAAGGAATTCCACAATTTGGAAGCCCACGGGACAAAAGAGCTGGCATAACAAGATGTGCTATGTCTGGTGACCTAAGCAGTAAAAGGGTGCATTCGCTTTGTTCCCCTGGTAGATCTGTTGGGGGCAGCAGGTCGAAGAACAACTATGGAAAAAACTTCTCTGAGCAGTGCCCGTGCGGATATCTATAAAAGAGAGAGAAGTCACCGACGGCACGTCGCTGGGCAAGAGATGGAGGCCTTTGTATGAGAGTAGGGTCACCAATGAGCCGTGTAGCTCTCTTCTGAATGGAGTCTAGGATAGCGAGTGTAGAATCGGCAGCGGCACCCCAGATGTCGGAGCAGTATTCGAGGTTTGGCCCTATTTTTAAAGTATATAAAGTATAGACATTGCTGGTGAAAAGTATTTGCGAGCCCGGAAGAGGAAACCTAATTTCTTAGCAACCGCTTCTGCAATTTATGTGACACGTTGGTGCCAATTGAGATTTCGATCCACAGAAATGCCAACAAGTGTAAAGGACTCATTACTTTGAATAATTTGGTTGTTCATTCTGGTGGGTCTAGGGCTGGTGTATCTCTTATGAGAAAACAATACTCAGGTTTGGTAGAGTTGAATTGCACAAGATTTATACTTCCCCAGTCTAATATTGTTTGGTGATCCACAGGGACAGAACCCTCCATGAGTCCGCGATCCTCATCTAATTGGGTTACAGAGACAGGCTTAGAATATTGTATATTTGAGTGGAGGGTGCTGTCATCCGCGTAAGTGTGAACTGGGTTGGATGTGCTGGAGAGGAGGTCATTGTTGTAGAGAAGAAACAAAATAGGGGCCAAAGCTGAAGCTTGAGGTACTCCTGCATTAATTGAATATACTTTAGAAGAATGGCCATCCATGACAACAGAAATGCTCTGGTTGGAGAGGAAATTTGCTGCCCAGGTACAGAGTTTTGGTGGTAGGCCATAGGCCGGAAGTTTATTAAGAAGCGCTGCGTGTCACAGCTGAGAACAATTTCTGGGATCTCGTCGAGGCCAGAGGCTTTCCTGGTATTAAGAGAAGAGAGCATATTTCGTACCTTGTTAGTTTTGAAAATGATATCCGTGATTTTATGCGCGACATTTAGGACTGTTGGTGGTTAAACATTTGGAGGTGGGGTTAGAGTAGAATTGCCGGCGAACAACGATGCAAAAAGTTCAGCCTTGCCCAGGACGGTAAAAACAATTTCATCCCCTAAAACAAGAGGTGGGAACCTGCTCTTGCATAAATGATTTCCAATAGATTTAGCAGAAGTCCAGAAGAGTGTGCTGCCGTTGGAGCTTGAGAGGACTTTGTTTTTGATGTGGTTATTAAAGGAGTTTTTTGCCTCAGAAAGAATGCGGACCTAGCGGTTTCTTGCGTCGTTAAATGCTTGACGGTTTTCTTGTATAGAAGCATTTTGTGAGCTTTGACCTTTTCAAGTCTGGCATTGTCACAGGATTTGGAGAACCAGGGCTCTTGAGCGACTAAAGTGGTTTTCTGTGTACGTGGAATAAATAACTCCATGCCAGCTTGGATAATTTCGGTGACGTTTTGTAACATATCAGAGGGGTCAAGATCAGAGAGGCTGACTGACGCCCATGAAAATGAGGAAAAGTAGAAGTAAGTAATGATAATTCGTTACAATAACGTACTATCTGCGTCTAGTAAAAATTGAAATCAGTTACCGAAGGCAACAAGCCTTTGTGAAGCCACGGGAAAGTCAACGGCTGTATTAAGTATGTAACGGTTTCATCAAGTTATGACAGTAACAAATAATCAGATGCCTGCTTTCGAATTGAATTAAGTTTTAAAAGTTCTCATCTGGTCCTGTTTGAATTTTCCATACAAAAATTCGCTAAAAAATTCATCGGAATTACACAATCTGACCAGATAACGGTAAAATGAGATAAAAGATTAAAAAAAACTGAAGTCGTTAACTGGAATTAGAACGCGTGCCATAGGAGTCCATTGTGAAACCTGCTTCCTTCACCGCTCTGCTATTTAGGACATAAGAGATCTATCTACTAACAGGTATATACATTGTATATCAACTTTCTAACGTCTTGATTATTACAATTTATACTATACAATTTTTGTTTTTTTTTCTCATATTTTAACGAAATGAAGAAAAATGACGGCTGAGACGCAGATCTAGAAGCTTGTTAGTCATTTCGAGCCGTATTTTACGTCACAAAGCGCTAATGCTAACGTACGGCCACCTGAATTATCAATTTTGACGTTTCAACTTTTTTTTAATCAGAGGCTTGTAATTTCTTTGTCTTTCAACCTAGAGGTCCGAATTTTGGTACAAAGGATACCCTTTATAATATAAATCAGCGTGCCGAATTTCGTTGCTCTAGCCTTTTAATTTCTGGAGATATAATATTTTTTTAAAGAAAGCCGAAAATTTTCGGGGAAAACCGTCCGATTTTCCTGGCTAACGAAACCGCCCAAGTGATTTACGGAAAGAAGGTAATCATCAACTACAGTATCCAGTCAATGACCGTTTAGAAATGAAAGTAAAGAGAAATATTTTTCCTGGTTTGTCAAAATCTGAAGTTTGCTTAATTTGGTATATAATTGTCACATTTCTTTAGATATAGCTTTTATAATTATACAAATATACAGCACAAGTCCTAGACTTGGCATACTGTATCATTTTTACCAATAAATAATAATAATGGTAATACTGACAATGATATATATATATATATATATATATATATATATATATATATATATATATATATATATATATATATATATATATATATATATATATAGACAAATATATAAGAATTCAAACTGACCCCGGATATGTGATCTAAGGGGCCTGATTTGCACTCATTTGAAGAAGTTTTTCAAAATTCGAAAGTCGGGATGTCCTCGCTAGTGAATTTTTTGTAAGGAAACTCACTAAAAGGTAACGGTAATAACTTTCAAGCCGTAGATTAGCGATCCGGTTATAGTGTAAAGTTCATAGCACTTATTTATTCCGGCAATAAAATGCGCTATGGTATTAACGTTTTTCCTTTGTAAAGCAATGCGAATTTATTGCGGCGTATATAGCGAGTCGGCAAATGATGAAAAATCATTCCAATTTCTACTACAGTAACCAGTTAATCACCGTTTAAAAATCACCAATGAAATATCGATATATAGGTTTGAATAGTGGTAAAGGTTCAACTATATTTCATAATTGTAATTCCGCAGAGTGCAATTTTCTTTATTATCTCATATGTAGAACATAGTTACAAACGCCGTTATAAGCTTTTATTGAATATAAATTGCTCTAATATCCTTTGATAATTTAGATTATCGCTATGTTAGATTTCATTGTTGGTATATCGGTTCAATTACACGATGTTATTATATAGACTGTAAATAGATATTTATCGGAATAAAGGTTTTATATAGATTTTATATAGGAGGAATGAAGTCCACTCCAAAACAAATCGAATTGATGAGTTTAAAAACAGTATTAGTCCCAATAGTTAGTTTTGAGGTAATCAAAAAAAAAGCTTCCTAAATTTTTACTTAATTTTCACTAAGTTATATATATATATATATATATATATATATATATATATATATATATATATATATATATATATATATATATATATATATATATATATATATATATAATTTGTTTGCTGTACGTTTGTGATTTCTTATTGGTTTGCGCGGACTGCAATTTCGAACAGTTCCAGTTCATCATCAGCACGCTACTGACTGTTATCGCTCCTGTCTGATCTACGTCTGAGATTGTACGTAGCGCATGCGCCGTGAGCTTCTATTGGTCGGTTTCCTGTTCTCTGATTGGTTGTACTTTCGGACTGTGTCGTGTGTATCGGTCTCCTGTCTTGATCACTGTGGTTTGATAATTTGTCTATTTGAATGGCCTTTATTAAGTTTTGTTTAAATGTTTGTACTCGGATTTGTTCTGGCATTAATTGTTTCCTATTGTTTGTTTGTTGAATGTAGTATTGTTCCCAGATTTGCATTTTTTTGTGGTGTTTAACATGTTTCATTAGTTGTAATTGGGTGATGTCTGGTTTTTGGTGTTTTGGTGTGCACCACCAATGACAGGAATAATAAAAATACACAAAACGGGATACCCAATAAGACCACTCAACTTCAAAGATGTACTTTCATACAAAATAGCAAAAGAAATGGACCAAGTACTAAAACAAGAAATACAACTAGGAAACAAATTTAACATAAAATCTCCACAGAACTAGTGCATAAACTATAAAACATAAACATAAACAAAAACACAAGACTTGCCTCATTTGACATAACAAATATGTACACCAATATACCAGTTAACGAAACTACAAATATAATCGAAAATAAAATGCAAAATAACAACAAATAAGCGAAATATTAAACATCATATTAAAACAAAATTACTTTGAGTTTAACGGAGAATACTACACCCAAGAAGACGGGCTACCAATGGGATCTCCACTATCAAGCATCATGGCAGAAATATACATACAACAGTTAGAAGATAAAAGCAACACCATCATAAAAGAGACAGGCCCAAACATCAAATGGATAAGATGCGTCGATGATATATTAATAATATACGACAATCAAAAAACCAACATAGACAATATCCTCGAAAAAATAAACCTAATTAACAAAAACAAAAAATGTACAATAGAAAAAGAATCAAGCAGCACCATAAACTTCCTAGACTTAACACTAATCAGAAAAGAAAACCAGATTGAATACAAAATACACAGAAAACCCACATAAACAGACATCACTATACCTAAACACTTACTACGCCCACATACACACAAAATGGCCGCATACAGATACATAATAAACAGAATGCTAAATGTACCACTTTATAACGACGAACGAGAAAAGGAGTACAACATCATAATACAAATAGCAGAAAGAAACGGATACAACAAGAAAACAATAGAAAAGCTAGTAAAACAAATCAAAAACAAACAAATCAACAAAACCGAAAACAAAACACCAGAAACAAACACAAAATGCACAACATTCACTTGTAACCACCACATCAAAAGAATAACACAAAAACTCAAACAATATGACTTAAAAATGAGCTACAAAACCAATAACAAAATAATAAACAAAATAAATAAAAAACAAGAACACGACCCACATGAATTAAACGGAATATATCAAATAGAATGTAACACATGCAATAAAAATATATAGGAATGACAAACAAATCAATAGAAACAAGATTCAAGGAACATATAACAGCATTAGATAAAATTCACATACCTAGCTACAAATCAAACGTAGCTACACACATTCACAACACAAAACACCAAAAACCAGACCTCACCCTATTACAACTAATGAAACATGTTAAAGATCACAAAAAAAAATGGAAATCTGGGAACAATACTATATTCAACAAACAAACAATAGGAAACAATTAATGCCAGAACAAATCCAAGTACAAACATGTAAACAAAACTTAATAATAATAATAATTAATTATTATAAAATATATATATATATATATATATATATATATATATATATATATATATATATATATATATATGTGTGTGTGTGTGTGTGTATCACACTGATAACTCAAAAAATAGCGGACTGATTTTTATAAAATTTGGCACGTACCTTCCTTTTATTAGTGGCTTGGATAAGCCAGGAAAATCGAACTAGGTTTTCCCGGAAACTTTTGGGTTTCTTTTCAAAAAATGATATCTCCGGAAATAACAAACTTATGGCAACCAAATTCGGCAAGCCAAAATTTAGCTCTTTAAGGGAAAAAAAAGGATATAGGCACTTAATGACGAAAAATTTTAGTGGCACTAAAAGCCAGAGTAGACGCAATACCAAAATTCTGCATGTGTTGGAACTAAATGTATTAAATATTACAGAGAACGTTTATCTTCCCATGCCGCAAAAAGTTCAAGAAAAACCAGGAAAATTATTTTAAAAATGTATAATTCTTCTCCTGTAAATGTCAAACTGGAGATTTGACACGTGAAAATTAGTGTAACTATTGTGCTTTATTAATCGTAAATTTTGCATAAAATGTGTATTAGAATGTTCTAGATTTATGCTACTCTTCTCATTTGTTAAAATATTTGCAAAATATGCCTCTAAACACGTTACATATTACAAATAAATAACTAGATATTATTACGTGTTATCTATCTTGCATTGCACAACATTTTCCATCTGTTGGTGTGGTCTAACGGTTAAAGTCTTTGCCGATAAGCAAAGGAACGATGGTTCAAATATTGCCGTAGACTGTGTTTCGCTTTTAGCTTTTTTTTTAATCTTTTTTTTCATCTTTGATGCAATTCTAAAGTTATCTAATGTATTTCCAGAACGACTTTTTGTTGAAAAAATCACTAATGAAAGAAAAGCACTTTGAAGACTTTTAATTCAAGTTTAATAGCAGCTGTTGTTGCCCTTAGTTGGTAAAACCGTTCCACAGTTAACATACACGTAGATATTTGTGGCATCAGAAGATGTTGTTTTCTTCTCTACAAGGGGATTCAATTTTTACAGCATCCACAGGCAAATAATTTTCTCTGTGAAGCCACAGAATAAGTATCTTGTTCTGTATTTAGATCATATTTTGAGTATTTCTTATTTTATTTCTATTAGCTAATTTTCTTGTACAAAATGTTCTTTTAATATCGAATTTTCTTATAAATGAATTTTAATGCATTTTCTTTGAAGAAACATTTAATGAGAATTTTTGTGTGAAAAATTATTTAATATTTATATGTATAATATAAATATAATAATAATATAATAGAACGTAGTTCTAGATTGCTTTTAAACGAATTGAATCACTTTAATTAAAATTTCTATTTACTTATATTTTTCTGATATCTACAGATTGAGATGAGAGCTGCCATAAATAGCAACCCCGTGGATTGTTTATTGTGACATATTTTCGTAGTCTGTCCCTTTAAAACTCAATTTGGAGATTTTGCTTGCAATGGCAGCGGAACCTTGATTTATCTGCCTAACCTTGTCTAACATTATAGACATCCCTTTAGAGGTAATTTTAGGTCATATAGTAGATTATTGATTTTTCATTTAGTTATAACTCAAGATCTAACAAACCTGTTGAGTTCAAATTTGATAGGTAGGGGCACTTGTACAATTTGTACGTGCTTATAAAGTTTTAGTTCAATATTTCTAGTAATGAAAAGAATATTGCGTTTACAAACAGTTTTTTGCATTCTTTTCTAAAAGTATTTGATCGTCAACACTGTCTAACGGACTCATCCAAGCTATTAACAAAATGAAGGAAATTTACAAATTTGGTTTCGATTGGTAAAGTATTTTTTACCTTATCGGTTGGATATATATATATATATATATATATATATATATATATATATATATATATATATATATATATATATATATATATATATATATATATATATATATATATATATATATATATATATATATATATATATACTTTTTAACTGTCTTTGGATTTGGGTTCAGGGGCCCGAATTCGCGTTTATTTGAAGAAATTTTCAAAAAATGTCAGCATCGATGCCGCTATATTATGAATTTTCTAAATGAAAATTCGCTAAAAATGGTCGTAATAAATTATCATATTATACAATTAAATAGTATATTGCCATTGTTTTGTGTATAAGAGGAAAAATTTTGAACGTTAAGTTAAGCCAGGAAACATACAAGAGCTTCACTTAGAGCGTAAAAGTACAGGTATACCCGCAAGCCATCTAAATCCTACCTAATATTTTTTCTATTGTTTTTGTGCTAGTTACATTTAGATAGTTAAGCCAGCCAAGCTCTACATTCTGAAAAAAACCTACAAAAACACAAGAATGATTACTTTTTCTCAAGGCATGCTCTCTGTTTCGTAGAAAAATGATCTCAATTTGTGACGGAAGAAAAAGTAACACTCACTTGGATCCGAGAGAAAAGTGAATGTAGAAGTATCCTCTATCTTCATCAGCGAACGTCCGGGGTTTTAGAGATGAGCTGGAGCTAGAGAAGGGCTGTTTCAATTAACCGCTCCCTTTACGCTTGGATACGTTTGAATCGGCGGTAAATTCAATCTAAATGCATCCGCTGGATTATCTATCGAGTTATATCTTCTTTAGTAGCGCTATATTGGATTGATGATCCTTTGCTGATATGAAATCGTCAAGAAAAACCTCGTTAGTTTCAGTTTCCGTGTTCACCATTCAATTGCAGAAAATGTACATCCGCTAATGTAAGTTTTATCTGTAAGTTCTATTGGAATATTCTTATAAGTGCTGCACTTGTTTTTCAATGTTGACAATTATTGTTATAATTGGGGTAATCATTGTTCAATGTTAACAATAAACAGAAATTTTAACAACATGGAAAACCGACTTCACAAAAAATATTCTAAAACGAAAAATGCACTAAAAAGTAAAAAATAATTGCGTATTCTTCTGTCTACAACTTACAATCAACTTATTTTTCCACTCAATGTACGATCAATGCATTTACCACGCAAGAATGTAGGTACCCACTTAAACTCAACCTCTAACTCAACACATACCTATGACTAACAGACAATTATCAGAATATTTATTTAGAGTTCACCTAAGCAGAAAGTTTTAAATATATGTGTAGACTGTTAAAAGACAATCAAATTATTAGGATCATATAATGTAAAATTATTCTTATTTTTGGAGTCGGTGTCAGCCAAGGAAATACGACAATATACCTTACATTAATAATACGAGAATACCTTATGAAATCATTTTACAAATAAAATTTTATACAATATACTGTGACAATATCCTGAGACCTTGAAACGACAATATACCAATACCTAATTAAACCTATTTACAAATGAATTTGCGTACGCGTTTGCCTCGCTCACTCGGCTATACCTCTCCAACCATTCTTCCGGCCGCGCGCGCGCAATCGACCCGCCCGCGCTGCGTCTATGTGTGTAAAGTGTGTATGCCAATTGTTATATAGTAAGACATTTCAGGTTAAGTAGTTACAAACCCATCTTGGCTGACACCGACTCCAAAAATAACATTAATTTTACATTATATGATCCTAATAATTTGATTGTGTTTTAAGCAGTCTACACATATATTTACAACTTTCTGCTTAGGTGAACTCTAAATAAATATTTTGATAATTGTCTGTTAGTCATAGTTATGTGTTGAGTTACAGATTGAGTTTAAGTAGGTAGCTACATTCTTGCGTGGTAAATGCATTGATCGTACATTGAGTGGAAAAAATAAGTTGGTTGTAAGTTGTAGACAGAAGAATACGCAATTTTTTTTAAGTTTTAGTGCATTTTTTGTTTTAGATTTTTTTTTGTGAAGTAGGTTTTCCATTTTATTAAATTTTTTGTTTATTTCTTTATTTTTAGTGAATCTTAAGCTTTATATCTGATTTAATTGGACGGAAGCGCAACGGTGTGATCCACAATCATCATCAATGTAGTCGAAGTCAATTATATACGCATTATTAAGGATAACTCAAAAACTGCTAGTTGGATCCTGATCACATTTATATGAGACTACACAAGAAGCACCAGCTTTCAAATGAAAAAAAAATCATCAAAATCGGTTCACACAGAAAAAAGTTCTGAGGTAACACACAAGAACATCATCAATGTAGTCGAAGTCAATTAAATACGCATTGTTAAGGATAACTCAACAACTACTGGTCAGATCCTGATCCCATTAATACGGGACCACACGAGAAGCACCAGCTTTCAAATAAAAAAAGAATCATCGAAATCGGTTTTCCTACAAAAAAGTTCTAAGGTAACACACATAAAAAAAAACATACAGTCGAATTGAGAACCTCCTCCTTTTTTTGAAGTCGGTTAAAAATAGCTGTAGTTGCAAACCTAATTGGTCTCATTGTATTGTATTCACACAGAGAAAGAGAGAGGGAGAGAGAAATAGAGAGAGGTGGTGAAAGGATGGGAGAGAGAGGGGGGGGCAGGGGACACCTAATAAACTAATACAGATGGTTGAAAACTAAAGATACAATAGACCGCTACACCTGGAACCATAGCATGAACAAGCTATTGGAAACTGGAATAGAATCGCGTTTTAAATGATAAGCCACGATATGGTTTTTGGACTAATAATAAATAATATTTATTCTGGCAAAAATTACACAGCATTGTTTTTCACTTATATGACAAAAGATATGAGAAATACTAATAAATAGTGAACTAATAAAAAATATTCTAAATATAAAAACTCGGGACGCAGCAAGTGCGTTATGGTAGTGAATTTTCATAAAACTATTTTTTAATAGCAATAATGTGTGTTTTTTTAAGAAAGCAGGCATCAAATTTGGTCACCAGTATAATCTATATAGTAAAAACAATGTGCCATGTTTAATCAAAATAACTTTATTGTTTGAAAATGTACAAAAATATCCGAAAGTAAACTTAATTGTTCCCGAAAAAACTCGTTTCTTGATCAACCTTATAGGTTAATAGCAAATTGAGCTATTCAAATATTAAGCATTTGATCAAAATTCGCTACCATAACGCACTTACTGCGCCCAGAATTTTTTTCTTACAAACATGCATTATATTTCGATGGAAAGTGCAAAAATGCAATAACATAAGGCGTGTTTGATTAAAAAAAAAAAGGAAAAGTTGTATCACCAACGACTTATGGGCCACCCTGTGATTGTAGAAATAATTTTTTAAGATGAAGCTCAAGACACCCTATAATTAATATATACAATTTTTTTTCATATCTTGTATAATAACAGATATATTGAGCTTTATTGATTTTTTTACGAAAATTCTACAAAAATTATATACCATTAAACGCTAAACTCTATAGCTAAGGCTACTGCCAAGCGTCAGAGAAAGGGTCTATTTGAAATGAATTTTCTGGAAACATTTTATTAAAATGAAGGACAATGACGGTTGAAACTAAGACTTCAGGGTTTGTAAAACATTCTTCTTGAGACATTTGATTTCCATAGCCCGTATTAGATTCAAATTCTTTTCCTAAATGTTGCCAATTTTGACGTTTAAATCGGAACTTTGACGTTTTGTGAAAAACCCCAATTTATTTTTCTTTAAATGCCTATAACTTTTTTGTATTTTGACCTACAGAGCTAAATTTTGGTATGTAGCTTACCTATAAAGACGTAAACCGGCGTACTTCGTTAATTCCAGAGATATAAATTTTTTTCGAAAGAAAATACAAAATTTTCCGGGAAAACCTGGACCGATTTTCCTGGCTAACGAACTTATCCAAGCCATGTGCAAAACTAATTTATTCAACAAATTTAATCAAAATCGGCCCATTATTTTTTGAGTTATCGGTGTGATACACATATATATATATATATATATATATATATATATATATATATATATATATATATATATATATATATATATATATATATATATATATATATATATATATATATAATATATATATATATATATATATATATATATATATATATACATATATATATATATATATATATATATATATATATATATATATATATATATATATATATAATATATATAAACTGACCCCGGATATGTGTTCTGGGGGGCCTAATTAGCGCTCATTTGAAGAAATTTTTTCAAAATTCAAAAGTCGGGATCTCCTCATTAGTGAATTTTTTTTAAGAAAATTCACTAAAAATAATTAAGTAAACATATATCAATATAATAAAAATAGATAACCAACAAACAAAAGCACATGTGGATAAAACTTGAAAAAATAAAATAACAAAAGAGAAACCGAACTGAAACCTAATGATGAAAATCGTTACCTCTCTGTGACACCGTGTAATTTATAAAAGTCTGTGGCTAGTGGAGGATCATTCCGTTGCCATCCTAGCATTTGAACACACACACACCTCTCTGTGAGCGAAATTCTCCTTACCAAAATTTATTGAAAGGTAGCTGCCAAATTTAATAACTTTCGCTTCGGTGATCGCTTGGGCGAGTTCGCCGGTCAACCAAAACAAGCCAATTTTCTAGAACAAAGTTATATAATTTTTTTTTCATTTTCTAATTTCTTAAAAAAAATTTACAAAGTGCTTACAGACAAGCAAATGCTTGTGCTTGTGTTTATAAACGTATTTTAACACGCTTTAAACAAATTTTCGTAGAAACCTGGCTCATGAGGTGGTCTATATATATATATATATATATATATATATATATATATATATATATATATATATATATATATATATATATATATATATATATATATATATATATATATATATATATATATATAGAAGAATATTTAACTCTAACAAACCTTTGCATCAAACAAAATATTTTTCAATTCAACAATGATTTTTTTCAACAAACTCAAGGCACGGCATGAGCAGTCCGCTATCGCCATTTATTGCAGACCTTTTCATGAGCAGATTTGAAACAGATCTTGAAAGTGAAAGTGGTTATTTTCCTAGAGTGTGGTGTCGTTACGTGGATGATATTTTCTCGGTGGTTAACACAAACATTTGCAGAATAGGAGATTTTATTGCTAAATTAAACAATAAATTTGACTCTATAAAATTTACCCACGAATTAGATATTAACAATAAATTACCCTTTCTAGATATACTAGTTATCAAAAACAAAGAAACTTTAGAATTCGATGTCTATAGAAAGGAAACCACTACTCTAAGCTACATCCCGAACGACTCACATCATACGTACGCACAAAAAATGGCAAGTCTGAATTTTTTAGTAAATCGGTTAATTAATTTTCATTTAAACAAAAGTAGATATACCAAAGAATTAAATTATATTAAAAACGTGGCCGAATATAACGGATACTCTGCTTGTCTAGTGAAAAAATTAATCAACAAAGAGAAAACAAAGAAAATGTTGACGGAATCAACGACGTTCAGAAGAGAAAAATCGGAAAAAAACTTTGTTTGCTTACCATTTGAACCCAGAATCACGAGGGGTCTAGACAGCATTTTTAAAAAAGTCCACTTACAGCTAACATTTTCAACAAAAAATACCTTAAAAAACTTGCTAGGTAACCCAAAAGACAAGGATAGCGCGGACAAATTGTCGGGAATTTATGAAATAAGTTGTAAAGATTGTAATCTTAAATACGTCGGACAAACAAAAAGATCGATAGGAATTAGATTCAAAGAACACTTATCCCAATTACGTTACGGTACTGTAGATAAGTCTGCCGTCGCCCGAAACATTTGGGATAATAATCATCACGTTGATAAAGATAATCTGAAATTAATAAAAAATGTTAGAAAACCAGGACAACTAAACGGGTTCGAGAGCGTATATATTGCGAAATATAGTTACAAAAAAAAGTGTATGAACGCTTCACCACCGCCAATTACGAGTCACTTGATCGATTGCTTTGTTAAATAAAATTCCCACGTTTTCGGCACGTTCGAAAGATAGCATAAGTTACAGTTATTGCCCTCAAAGGAATCGATGTTAATTTAGCTGTCGTTGAACCTTGTCAAAGCTATTACAGATGGACACTTTTTAGATAAAGCAGTAGGGATAGCGCAAAGACCTTGTCCGGCAATAAAAATACAATACATTGTGAAATTTGCCTGCGACTAGTTTACCATCTCAGTTCGATCTCTTTACCTAAGATCCGGTATATAAGTTGATGTTAGGTTTTTAAGTATTTAGAAAGTTTCGTCTTCTGATGACGCTAACTTGGTTAGTGAAACGATCGTCAGGTCTTTTAAAATGTGTTGTGGTGATTTGGGTTCTCCAAGTGTACTTATCTATTTGTTCTGATTGTATTGTATTGTATTCAGATATATATATATATATATATATATATATATATATATATATATATATATATATATATATATATATATATATATATATATATATATATATATATATCGACGATGTCCTTTGGCTTTATATGTGTGTAAAGCAGCTGGATTGGACAGAGGGGAACAGCGTACAATCCTCAATTCTAGACCATGACTAATCAGGACATCAATACAATAGATTTTTTTTGAAGTGTAGACATGAAGAATAATGACAGACGCGGTAGACCGACCGACAAAGATGAATAAAAATGTGTTGGTGATTTGGGTTCTCCAACTGTACTTATCTATTTGTTCTGATTGTATTGCATTCTATTCAGATATATATATATATATATATATATATATATATATATATATATATATATATATATATATATATATATATATATTATAGAATTTTTTCAGCATATTTTTGTTGATTTATTTTTTGCAAACTTATGTAGAAAACTCTTTTTAGCTTAAGACTTTTTGAACTCTTTTTTTGTCATTTGTTTTCTGTTATTGGATTTCATATACTATCCTCAAAACGATTTTTCTCAAAATTGTCAGTGCAATTACAAGAATTCCATTTACATTGGAAAGCACTTTTCACAGGATATTACATGAGCAGTAACCCAATATGGCTGCCATAATAAAAACAAACGTTGATACCTGTAGCTCAAAAAGAAATGACAATCCAAGGATGAGCTAGCACAAAATGATTACTCTGTCAAAAGTGTCCTGATAATGTGCAAGTCTTAGACATGCCAGATCAACGCCTGCTTAGATATTGAAGAAAAAAAGAAATCGACAAATTTTGTGTTTTTCAAAATAAGTCGAAAACTACAAAAGGCAGGGCAAAATACAAGTCACATTTGGAACGAGCATGACATTCTACTAAACGTTATTAATTTAACCGTCTCCCTATCTCTAATAATAACGGAGATAGCAATACATTCCCATCCAGTTTGGGACCCACTGTATATGAATAATTTGCATTAAACAGTGTGGCTCATTTGCATGAAAATTCGTTACCGTTACGCATTCGCTGGGTCGAGGATTTTTTCTTCCTTACGTACAACAGGTTAGATACTTGTACTGCCATATAAATTTTCGTTAAATTGTGGCTCTCATACAATTTTATTCGCCACCAACAGTTCTGCTAGAACTGTGATCAATGTTTCTTTGGCATTACAATATTTGCTTTTATTCAGCAAAAAAAATTTGACATTTGACTTTAGCTTTAGCATAACATACTAATTTAAATGTGTGTAAATTTTTATATGCCTGGGTAAGTATTATCAATTAGCGGTAATAAAATTCTGTGTGTAACTGTAAAAAGTGTCTCACAAATTATTTAATTTTACTACGTGTTTGAGTGAGCTATAACGTAACTGGCTCAAGCGATTTGCGTTCATTATTCTAAATATTGATACAGCGCGATCGATTTCACAGGAAATTGAACAGTTTACCGGAACATCCAGGATATAAATGGGCAAACAACATGATCCTTGTAACACTTTACGCAATTACAAAATAAATTAACTGGTTATTGTATTTTGTTTTTTTGCAAATAGAGCACACTGCCAACCAATTAATTGCTCTCTGCGGATGTGAATTCGTTTTCGCCAATAAAAGTTTTAGATAATGCCTGTCTTGAGTTGTTGCATACAAAACAACTGTTGGAAGGTACTACTGGACTTTTTCTTTACGTGATAGTAAAGGATTATTTCACTTTCGAGGAGGTACCACCCCATACATCAAGGGGCCGGTAAAGTTCCAACGGACGTTTTCGGTTCTGGTGTATGAGTCGGTTTTCGTTATAAACAAAAAATGATGATGGCTCTTCCTTGTACGAAAGATTGCGGAGATAAAATACCGCTCCATTGGTGTCCCCGGAAGAGGGGTGTGTAGGGGACGCCAGCATCAAGATTAGAGATATCCTCCTCGAATATATAAGGCCTAAATTCTAACCCGAACTCCGTCTACCATTTTCTCCAGGCTAATAGGCCCCAACTCATCTTCCTCACCGAAACCTAAATCAGTGCCCAAACAGCCACTAATCACCTCAATTTTCCGGGGTATGAGCTCCCTACTTTCTTTAGATTGCATGGAGGAGTGTGCGCATACATCCATAGCAATCTACCCTGCACCAGTCCCCAATGTGGCGCATTAAATGACGGATATCAGTTTCAAAACTAAAAAGGTACGAAAGATGCTCTCTTCCCTTAATACCAGGAAAGCCTCTGGCCTTGACGAGATCCCAGCAATTGTGTTCAAAAAATGCGTACCAGAACTTGCTCCTGTCCTGACTTGTCTATTTCAGATATCTTACAATAAAGGTAAATTCCCTAAGAACTGGGAAACTGCTCGACTACAACCCGTCCCCAAGAAAAGATCCAAAGCACTTCCTAGCAACTACATGCCTATTTCTCTCCTTTTAGTCGTCTCTAAGGTTATGGAAAAATAAAAGGGTTTAATAGCATCTTTAAGAAAATCAATTTGCAGCTAACTTTATCTAAAAAAATACATTAAAAAGTTTGTTAGGTAACCCAAAGGATAAAGATAAGACCACAGAAGTATCGGAAATCTACGAAATAGGTCGTAAGGATTGTTCATTTAAATATGTTGGGCAAACTAAAAGAACTACTGAAACAAGATTTAAAGAACATTTAGCGCAACTGAGATATCGCAGTATTGATAAATCTTGTAGTGCTCAGCATATTTGAGATAATATTCATCATGTAGATGAAGTAAATCTCAAGTTACCCAATAATGTCAGACAGTCATGTTAGCTAGATGCTTACGAAAGTATATATATCGTTATAAATTTGAACAAAAATGTTTCTATGAATAGATCAGGTTCGGATCTATGCAGTCCCCTGTTCGAACTGTTATCTTAATAACCAGCGTGTGCTTCTCAGAAGGTATATTTGATAACTACGTACAGTATTAGAAAGTCAGGTATGCAATGTTAATTACAGGAATTTAATACTCAACAGTGTGGGTCTGTTTGTATACATTACGTAAGGATGCTGTTCGTAACTGCTTGGCCAAATATTAGTTCTAGTATTTAATCTCCTGCTTTATTCATCCCTCTGATGACGCTAACTTTGTTAGCGAAACGATTGTCAGGTATATAAACTGTATTGTGATAGATTAGGTTCTCCAAATTGTACTTATCAGTGCACATCACAGGTTACTATCTTTACTCATCAGATGGTTATAATATTCTCGTTTCGCTTTGTAATTCAGCTTGTTTATGATATTCCTAAATTTATTGTGTCCCTTCGTTGTTTCGTTATTGCGTGTATATATATATATATATATATATATATATATATATATATATATATATATATATATATATATACATACATATATATATATATATATATATATATATATATATATATATATATATATATATATATATATATATATATATATATAAATAATGGGCCGATTTTGAACAAATTTGCTAAGTACGTTGCTTTTGCAAGTAGCTGGGGCAGGTGTGTTAATCAGAAAAATTTGACTAGTTTCCGGGAAAATAGTGGTCTTTTTTCTCCCCAGGAGATAAGAAAGCTCTGGTGATTTGATAACCAATTTTACATAAAAAAGTATATGCCAAGATTTAGTGTCCCAGCTTCCCCCATATAAAAATTGAAACTGACCCCAGACATGTGTTCTCGGGGGCCTAAGTAGTGCTCATTTGAAGAAATTTTTTTAAAACTCAAAAGTCGCGATCTCCTCATTAGTGATTTTTTTGACTAAAAAAGACAAAATTCACTAATGCTCTTTGAGTTATGGGAGTCAGAAAGCCGAGAAATTTGAAATATCGATACATATATTAAATTATCGTATGCAACTACATTTATTAGGAGAAGGCGATATAAATAAATATAGTAAAACCAATGTCCCATGGTTCAACAAAATACCTTTATTGTTTGAAAATGTACAAAAACTTCCGAAAGTAAACTTAAAATGTTCCCGAAAAAACTCGTTTCTTGGTAAACCTTATAGGTTAATACCAAATGTAGCTATTCAAATGTGAAGCATTTGATTAAAATTCGCTACCATAACGCACTTGCTGCGTCCAGAATTTCTTTTCTTACAAACATGCATTATATTCCGATAGAAAATGCAAAAATGCAATAACATAAAGCGTGTTTGATTAAACAAAAAGAGAATTTGTATCAGCAACGACTTATGGGCCAGCCTGTGATTGTAGAAATATTTTTCTAAGATGTAGCTCAAGACACCCTATAATTAGTGTATACAATTTTTTTTCATATCTTGTACAATAACGGATATATTGAGCTTTATTGATTTTTTACGAAAATTCGACAAAAATTATATAGCAATAAACTATAAACTCTATTTTGAAATGAATTTTCTGGAAATATTGCAGTATGTGAAGGACATAGATCGTTGAAACTAAGACTTCAGGGTTTGTAAAACAATCTTCCTGAGACATTTTCTTTCCATAGCCCGTATTAGAATTACGTTCTTTACCTAAATGTTATCCATTTTGAAGTTTTAAATCGCAATTTTGACGTTTTGAGGAAAAGCCCAATATATTTTTATTTAAATACCTGTAACTTTTTTGTCTTTTGACCTACAGAGCTAAATTTTAGTAGGTATCATACCTATGATGATATGAACCCGCTTACTGACTCACCTATAATCTTATAAACCCGTGTACCAAATTTGGTTGCCCTAAATTTGTTAATTCGGGAGATATAATTTTTTTTCGAAAGAAAACACAAAATTTTCCGGGAAAACCTGGAACGATTTACCTGGATAGCATATAAAAATGGAAACTGACCCCGGATATCTGTTCTGGGGGTCCTAATTAGCGCTCAATCGAATTTTTTTTTTCAAAATTCAAAAGTTAGGATCTCTTCATTAATGAATTTTTTTAAAGAAAATTCACAAAAAATTGGATCTTGCTGGTGCTCAGACACCACTATATTTTGGGCGGATAACAAAATGTATTGTACGTTACACACCAGGATTAAGTAATGTTGGCGCAAACGGGCCAGAAATACCAGGAAAGTTACTTAAAAATTTCAATGATGATGTCCAAATTAGCCTTTTTCAGACAGAACCTGATTGATTTTGCTGATATGCTTATTTACTAGCTCCAGCGATCTGTGAGCTATTTTTAAGTAAATTTTTAAAACTGTCCCCTATCCTGTTTTACAATTAATTCCCCGCTTTATCATTAAACAGTCTATTCTATGTTAATCACTTGTAAATGTAATCAGTCCATATTTTTTGCAAACTTCCCAAACAAAGTTCAGCGTTACCTGATTTAGCGTCTGAAACGAACCGCCAGAAATGTCTCGTTTTTATATACCAAATAAGAATTGCTCATCGAAACCTTATTTTTCTGTATTTCAAGTGATTAAACAAATACACATCTAAACGCAGAAACCCTGAATGTGTACTAGATTATTTTGATTTGTGACTCTATAGAGACACAAGGTCATAGAACATCTGAGCATAAATCCTGTCAGTGTTGTCGTGTATAGGGTAGTGAAATGAGGACTGCATCCGGCGTTGGAAAGGGAGACGGACTCAAAGCAGGTCCAGAACCCGGAATCAGAGTGGCGGACAGCTGGCAGTTTAACTGTAATCTACACCACCGAAACTTCCCCCCATCCTGATGCGATAACTGTAGATATCCTGTTGACCGCTGTGTGCGGAACGTTCAGAGGGATATTATAAGCCAGTGCAGCCGGAATGAAGGTCCTGGTTAAATGGTGCGCTTCATAAACCACGACGCCTAATCTATTATACATGGGGTGTTGCCGTATTAAAAATTACTGACGATAAATGCTTAGTGATCTGTGTTAACCTGGCTTTAGGATGAATTAAGATATGGCAAAGATTGCTTTTATGCATGCAAATACTACAACCACAGAATACGTCATGATCATCATCATTACAATCTAGAGGCGATGTCGCTCTGTCGTCGAAACCATGATTATTTGTCTTCGGCGATCCTATTCATTTCATTATAATATTAAAACTAAAACAGTAGTACCAGGTCTTTCAGAAGCATTCCCCTTGGCTCAGATCTTCTCTTTTTTTGTGACATGTTCTCTTTAAATTATGTTTTTAGAAAGTTACTATATTTCAGCATATCACCAATAAATTTTGAATTCCCCCTTAAATCTCAGCAAGCCTCTTTCATTTTTCACCCCACAACACATTTTTATTTATTTTTATCGGTCGGTCTACCGTCTCGGTCATTTTTCTTCATGTCTACACTTCAAAAAAATCTATTGTCTTGATGTCCTGATTAGTCATTGTCTAGGACTGAGGATTGTATGCTGTTTCCCTCTGTCCAATCCAGCTGCCTTACACACATATAAAGCCAAAGGATATCGTCGATATATATATATATATATATATATATATATATATATATATATATAAGCCAAAGGATATCGTCGATATATATATATATATATATATATATATATATATATATATATATATATATATATATATATATATATATATATATATATGTATATATATATATATATATATATATATATATATATATATATATATATATATATATATATATATATATCACGCCGATAACTCAAAAAATAATAGGCCGATTTTAATAAAATTTGGTGAGCAAACTCTCTTTGCAAGTGGCTTGAACAAATTTTTTATCCAATAAAATCAGACGAGTTTTTCCTGGAAAATTTTAGGTTTTCTTTTGAAACAAATTCATATCTCCAGAAATAACAACGCTATGGCAAGACTCGTAAAGGTCAAAGCTCACAAAACGCTTCTTCACAATCGCAGTCAAGAAAACCGTCAAGCATTTAACGACGCAAGAAACCGCTATGTCCGCATTCTTTCTGGGGCAAAAAAAACTCGTTTAATAATCACATCAAAAACAAAGTCCTCTTAAGCTCCAAAGGGGGCAAACCCTTCTGGACTCTTGGTAAATATATTGGGAATAATTTCTACAAGAGCACGTTCCAACCTCTTGTCTCAGGGGATGAAATTGTTTCTACCGCCCTGGGCAAGGCTTAACTTTTGCCTCGTTGTTCGCCGGCAATTCTACTCTCAACCCACCTCCAAACGTTTAACCACCAACAGTCCCCAATGTCGCGCATAAAATGACGGATACCATTTTCAAAACTAAAAAGGTACGAAATATGCTCTCGTCTCTTAATACCAGGAAAC
Organism: Tillus elongatus; assembly: GCA_964006375.1. NCBI lineage: Eukaryota > Metazoa > Arthropoda > Insecta > Coleoptera > Cleridae > Tillus > Tillus elongatus. The sequence continues at coordinate 189,711,430 of OZ023264.1, forward strand.
TATCTGGCCTTGACGAGATTCCAGCAATTGTTCTCAAAGAATGCGCACCAGAACTTGCTCCTGTCATGACTCGTCTCTTTTAGACATCTTACAATAGAGGCATATTCCCTAGTAACTGTAAAGCTGCTCGAGTACAACCCGTCCCCAAAGCGCTTCCTAGCCACTACAGGCCTATTTCTTTCTTTTAAGTCCTTTATAATGTGATGAAAAAGTATATAAACACAAAATTACTAAAATTTCTTGAAAAACACAGTCTAATCCACGACAGGCAGTATGGATTCCGTCAGCGCAGATCGACTGCCGACCTTCTTTCCTTTGTCACCCATTCTTTGAAAAAGTTTATAGAACGACACGGTGAATCTCAGATTGTCACTCTAAACATATCCAAAGCATTCGACCAAGTCTGGCACGCAGCGCTGCTTAATAAACTATGGCCTACCATCAAAACTCTGTACATGGACAGCAAGGTTCCTTCCCAACCGGAGTATTTCTCTTGTTGTGGATGGCCATTCCTCTAAACTGTATCCAATTAATGCAGAAGTTCCTCAAGATTCAGCTTTAGCCCCTACTTTGTTTCTTCTCCACATCGATGACCTCCTTTCTAGCACATCCAACCCAGTTTACAGTTACGCGAAGGAAAGCACCCTCCACTCCCTATACAATATTCTAAACCTGTCTCTTTATCCCAATTAGATGAGGATCGAAAACTCATAGAGGGTTCTGTCTCCGTGGATCTCCAAAAAATATTAGACTGGGAAAGTAGAAATCTTGTACAATTCGACCCCACCAAATCTCAGTCTTGATTTCTTTCTCATAAGAGTTACACCAGCCCTAGATCCATCATAATGAACAACCAAGTTATTCAAAGTAATGAGTCTTTTTCACTTGTTGGCAGTTCTGTGGATCGAAATCTCAATTGGCACCAACATGTCACATCAATTGCAGAAGCGGCTGCTTAGAAATTAAGTTTCCTCTTCCGGGCTCGCAAATACTTTGCACCAGCTAATCTCTATACCTTATATACTGCACAAATAATGCCAAGCCTCGAATACTGCTCGCATATCTGTGGTGCCCCTGCCGCTTCTACGCTCGCTATTCTAGACTCCATTCAGAAGAGAGCTATACGTCTCATCGTTGACCCTACCCTATTTTTTGAGTTATTGGTGTGATACGTTCACACACACACACACACACAAATATATATATATATATATATATATATATATATATATATATATATATATATATATATATATATATATATATATATATATATATATATATATATAAATATATAAAATTTAAACAGACCTAGTTCGCATCTATTTAAGGAAATTTTTTCAAAATTCGAAAGTCGGGATCTCCTCATTAGTGATTTTTTTAAAAAGAAGATTCACTAAAAAGGCAGTATATTGTATACTTTACCTACGGAAGACACTGGTTATATATATTTTTTTCATTATATATTGCAAATAAATTTTAGACCACCCTTGTCAAAAAAATTGACCACCATCTGCGCTTTAACTGACCAGAACCAGTTCTTCAGATTTCTTTAATAAAGTGGTGTAATAAAAGTTTATAATTGCGGTTTTAGAAACGTTTATGAATATTGTATACCTATAGATGTGCATATTTGCTTTGCCTCACTAATTGCACCATATATTTCAATTGCATGCTACATTTTGAACTAATCGTTTCAGATATAATTTGTAGTTCGATGTGGTTAGTATTAAATCGCAATAGCTCTCTTCATATTTACAGCTTTAGTTACGGTCAATTCAACCCGTACAAGCGGTAAGCGGTGTACTAACACCGCGCTATGCTCAAATATTTATTCAACGCTTCGCTTTCATGACTTCCGGCGACGATATTTTGCTAAATATTACGATCGCAGTAGAGTGCAAAGCTTTTAACAAGATTTCTCTCATATCAGATTTGTAAAAGTTAATAGGTAGTCGCATACGTTCTGATTTTGTTTCTTCACTTTAACGCCGATCTATTTCCACGCTATTGTCAATCACTGACGCCAGGAAGCAGTTTCCATTTTCTAACTTCAATAATAGTCAAGTTCATTTCTTTAAATATTTTGCGAATAATATTATTTCTTATACAGTGTGTACTCAACTGGATGGGGATGTATTGCAATCTCCGTTATTAGTAGAGGTAGGGAGACGATTAAATAAGCAACGTTTTGTAGAATTTCATACTCCTTCCAAGTATGACTTGTATTTTGCCCTGCCTCTTTTGGTTTTCAAGTTATATTGAAAAAAAAATTCTCGATTTCTTTTCTCTTCACTATCTAAGTAGGCGTTGATCTGACATGTCTAAGACTTGCACATTATCAGGACACTTTTTACAGAGTATTCTTTTTGTGCTATTCTAAACTTTGGATTGTCATTTTTGTTTGAGCTACTGGTATCAAAGTTTGTTTTTATTACGGCAGCCATATTGGATTTTTTGCTCATCTGATAGCCTGTGAAAAGGGCTTTCAAGTGATGTACAACATGCTTGAGATATCTTGTAATTGCACTGATAATTTTGAGAAAACCGTTTTGAGGATAGTAGGCTATGAAATCTAATACCAGAAAGCAAATGACAAAAAAAGTGTTCAAAAAGCAGTAGGCCATGGAGTCTAACAATAGACTTCTACTTTTAACATAATTTTCCATAATGATTCACGATAAAAAAAATATGAACTTTGAGCACACCAAGGAACCGGCCCATTATTACAAATAATATTTTATATTACAACGTTATCCTAAAAAAATTTCATAATTTAATTAAATAAGTAAACCTAGTAAATAACTACATTTACTAACAGAACTCAATAAAAAGCAGATTAATTATTTACGAAGACGCCGTTGAAAATTGTTTGATTTTTAGCCTAAGTGAACTGACAAAACAATAGAAGAAAGGTTGCTATGGATATAACACTATCGCGGTAATTAAGAATACTGTCATTCTTAATTGTATGAACAATTTAAGATGTATTTAACACGTTGCTTAAAATTTTGTACTAAATAGTTTCTTTCCTGTTTATTAGTGAATTTTCTTAGAAAAAATTCACTAATGAGGAGATCTCGACTTTTGAATTTTGAAAAAATTTCTTCAAATGAGCGCGATATATGACCCCTAGAACCCATATCCGGGGTCAGTTTCAATTTTTATATGTTTATATATATTTTTATATATATATATATATATATATATATATATATATATATATATATATATATATATATATATATATATATATATATATATATATATATATATATATATATATATATATATATATATATATATATATATGTATCACACCGATAACTCAAAAAATACTAGGCCGATTTTGATAAAATTTGGCATGTACCTTTCTTTTGTAAATGGCTTGGATAAGTTCGTTAGTCAGGAAAATCGGACGAGGTTTTCCGGGAAAATTTTGAGTTTTCAGTCGAAAAAAATTCTTATCTCAAAAAGTAATAAGCCGATTGTAATAAAATTTGGCATGTACCTTTCTTTTGTAAATAGCTTTGACAAGTTTGTTAGTCAGGAAAATCAGACGAGGTTTTCCGGATAAATTTTGAGTTTTCATTCGAAAAAATTTTTTATCTCAAAGAATAATAAGCCCATTTTGATAAAATTTGGCATGTACCTTCCTTTTGTAAATGGCTTGGATAAGTTCGTTAGTCAGGAAAATTGGACGAGGTTTTCCGGGAAAATTTTGAGTTTTCATTCGAAAAAAATTTTTATCTCAAAAAGTAATAAGCCGATTTAAATAAAATTTGGCATGTACCTTTCTTTTGTATATAGCTTTGACAAGTTTGTTAGTCAAAAAAATCGGACGAGGTTTTCCGGGAAAATTTTGAGTTTTCATTCGAAAAAAATTTTTATAATTTTTATCTCAAAGAATAATAGGCCGATTTTGATAAAATTTGGCATGTACCTTCATTTTGTAAATGACTTTGACAAGTTCGTTAGTCAAAAAAATCTGACGAGGTTTTCCGGAAAAATTTTGAGTTAACATTTGAAAAAAAAATTTATCTTAAAAAATAAAAAATCTATGATAACCAAATTTGGTAGGTAGGTTTACGATATAAAAAGTAAACTATACACCAAAATTTAGATTTTTATGTTACAAGAAAAAAAAGTTATAATAAAATATTTTGTGCCAGATCATTTCTATGAAAATTCACTACCATAACGCACTTGCTGCGTCCAGGCTTTTTTAAATATTATTCAACAATACGTTCAGCAAAGAAGAATATTTTGACACGTTGGAATGTTATCTTCGTTCTAACCGAAATACTGAGGCAGCTGCAAATTCATATCAAAACAACTACCCAGAAAGATGACAACCAAACGCGAAAATATTTCGCAAGATAGTGACCAATCTATTGAACGACGGTAGCTTCTACGAAAAAAAACTACCAATGCCTAGACTATCAGAAGATCAGCCAAAGCCACTTCATTTGGGTTACAAGCCAGTGTTTTCAGAACAAATAGAATGCGAGTTTGGAGAGTACATTTTAACGCTAGCCAAAGTATTTTATGGCCTTACACTCAGGTGTCTTAGACGACTAGTTTTTCGATACGCCCAACAGCATAAGATTGTCCATAAATTCGACAAGGAGAAAGGATTTGCTGGGCAGGACTGGCTGTATGGATTTTTAAGGAGATCACCTGACATAAAGCTACGGCAGCCTGAGGGAACCAGTTTGAATGTGATGCTGTAAGCTCTCGTGGTGTGTTGTTGAAATAATAAAAAAACTATTATTCTAAATTATCCTTTTTTGCAAATGATTAAAAGAAAAAGTTTTTATAACAATTGGCATCCTCTCATTGCTTTTTTTATACTTCCGAATGCTTTTTATTTTTAGATTCTCAAGATGTTACTTCTGACAGCGAATACAATCCTGAAAGCGACGAAACCTCATCAGATCAATCAGATAATGAACATTACTATTTTACAATAAATAGGAATCAATAAATCATAATTTAATGAATGGGTCTTCAGGTAGAAAGTTTTTGAATCATGTTTTGCAGAGAGTCCGCTTTAGAGATGAAATCAAGTGGATCAGATTGGATGAATTTGGTAATTATCTTTACAAAACTAATCTTGATGAAAACTCGCCTTTTTAGGAAGTAGACATAATGAAGAAAGGAAGTATGCCAGTGTCAATAGAAGATAATATTAAACTACGAAGGGTTCAGAAAAAATAGGCAGTCTCAGTTCTGAAAAAAATGAGCAATCTGCCCGAACAACTTCAATTTGTTAAAGACAAATATAAGTGGTTTTATGAGAGGATCGTTAAAAGTAGTAAAAAATATCCCAAAAAAGAAAGAAAATCACATAAACATATAATACTATCATATTTTCATTTAAAATTGTCAATAAAAATAACGTAGCTCCATTATTCATTTAAACTTTTGTATGCGTTTTGTTTATTTAACGTCGGCCAATCACCGACGCCAGGGAGCAGTTTCACCTCACTATCCTGGAAATTTTGCCGAACCCCTGCCTTTCTGTAAGGATGGTAGGGATCTTTAACGTGCCCAACATCGCCTGGACACGGGACCGGTGGCTTTACGCCCCTTCCGAAGGGCGGAAAGTGCAGACATTCAACTTGCTCAAATACAATGTCAGAACCTCGGTTGGTGTTAATCTTACAGTTTGTACTGAAAAAGTGAAAGGAGTACCCTGGGATCGAACCCAGTACCCTTCGGTTCGGAGGCACACATTCTTACCCCTGAACCACCGAGGTTCTCATTTAAACTTTGTTACTGATTTTATTAGAATCCAATTGGATAAAGGTGTTATGTACGTTCAAAGTCACTTTTTGCTTCAAATAACATATATATTACAAAATTCTATATCATGTTGTAAGATATAATACTATAGTTAATAAAATATTATAATATATTTGAAGTACACAAAACGCGCAAAATTTCCAATGAAAGACCATTAAACTAATTTTTCTCCAAATAGTCGTTTTGCTACATGGAATGCTTTAGATGCTGGTTTTTCAAACAACAAACTTTTTAGCAAAGTTGTTAAACCGAATACGGGCTCTCGTAATTTTGCGTGTTAAATTGTTTTATGTACACGTGATCCGCCTATCAAATTGCAGCGTTATAAACAATTGCAGCTTTAATGTCACTCGCCGCTGAACAGCCCACCTCGTAGGAGTGGGAACAAGAAGGAGAGGATAAACTTTTCTGGTTAAAACTTAGACGATTTCGTTGCAGAAACTGATCCGCGATAGAGAATTTAATGACTTTGTTTCTTATCGAAAAGATTAACGACCTCTAGACAACAGATTAACGACACTGTCAGATATTAATCTAGGAGGCGGATGACGTATTAGAATATCACCTTCTAGCTTGATAAAACTTGTTTTTGTTGCGCTATCTTGTCATTATTATAATCCTGAGTGTTTACAGGATTTTATGTAGTGGCTAGGAATTTTTGACCGTTATCACGGTGCTTTAGAAAGTTATTTAATTTTACCATGTACTTTCTAATGTAAAAAACAGTTTTTGAAAAATACAACAATATACTGTTAAAAGAAATACATTCCTTTTCTAAGTGTATCTTTAAAAACAAAAACAAAAGTATCAGAGCATCTTGAGAGAATTAATGAAACTCCGACAATAGGCATGGATGCAAAATGATAATGTTTTGTATTCTCCTACTATGTCGAAAAGCATAACTATTGGACAATTGATAGTCCCTTTATTAATTTTTTTTTCAAGGGGTAGACATTGATCAAATCCAATCCATAGCAGGTGGTAGTGGAATTTTCCTTTACGTAATAGTAAAGGATTTTTTCACGCCCGAGGAGGTACCACCCCATACATCAAGGGGCCAGTGAAGTCCCAACGGACGTTTCCGGTTCTAGTGTATGAGTCGGTTTCCCTTATAAGCAAAAATGATGATGGCTCCTCCTTGTACAAAATATTCCGGAGGCAAAATACCCCTCCATTCGGATCTCCGGGAGAGGGGTGTACAGGGGGCGCCAACATCAAGATTTAACATATCCTCTTTGAATATATGTGGCCTAAATTCTAACCTGAACTCCGTCCACCAGTTCCTCTAGGCTAACAGGCCCCAACTCCTCTTCCTCACCGAAACCCAAATCAGTGCCAAAACAGCCACTAATCACCTTAATTTCCCAAAGTATGAGCTCCTTACTTCCTTTAGATTGCATGGAAGCATGTGCGCATACGTCCGTAGCAATCTACCCTGCAACAGACTCCCCAATTTAGAAGCTGAAAGAAAAGACATACTATGGATAAAACTCTCTCTCAGGGCTGCAACTAAATTCATCTGTTGCATTTACCGGTGACCTTCTGACAACAATTTTGTCCAGCTCTCTGACTACCTTTCTGAAAAAACCGACTATCTTATTTCTGAATATCTTTCCTCCGAGGTCACTATTCTTGGTGACTTCAATGTCCATAATAAGGAATGGCTAGGATCTTCAAAAACCGATCCACAAGGGAGAGCAGCGGAGGCCTTTGCAGTCAGCAATTCTTTAGCTAATATGGTTCAGCACCTACTTACTTTCCTCGTATCCCAACACACAGCTCAAATCCCTTGGATTTCCTTCTTGCTACACAACTTGAATGCTATAAGATATCAGTCACCGCCCCCTTTGTCACTCAGACCACGGCATGGTCACTGCTTCCTGCGCAATGCAACCCGAGGTCACACAGTCATCACACCCACGTATCGTTTGGCACTACAACTCCGCTAACTGGGACGAAACGCGGGATTACTTTTGCTCAGTCTCATGGGAGTCTGTCTGCTTCTCTTATCCTGACCCCTCTGATATCTCACAAAACGTCACCGAAATTATCCAAGCTGGCATGGAGTTATTTATCCCACGTACACAGAAAACCTCTTCAGCCACTCAAAAGCCCTGGTTCTCTAAATCCTGTGACAAGGCCAGACTTGAAAAGATCAAAGCTCACAAAACACTTCTACACAATCCCAGTCAAGAAAATCGTCAAGCATTTAACGACGCAAGAAACCGCTATGTCCGCATTCTTTCTGAGGCAAAAAACTTGTTTAATAACCATATCAAAAACAAAGTTCTTTTAAGCTCCAACGGCGGCAAACCCTTCTGGACTCTTGCTAAATCTATTGGGAATAATTTCTGCAAAAGCACGTTCCCACCTCTTGTCTCAGGGGATGAAATTGTTTCTACCGCCCTGGGCAAGGCTGAACCTTTTGCTTCGTTGTTCGCCGGCAAATCTACTCTCAATCCACCTCCAAATGTTCAACCACAAACAGTCCCCAATGTGGCGCATAAAATGACGGATATCATTTTCAAAACTAAAAGGTACGAAAGATGCTCTCTTCTCTTAATACCAGAAAAGCTTCTGGCCTTGACGAGATCCCAGCAATTGTTTAAAAAAAATGCGCACCAGAGCTTACTCCTGTCCTGACTCGACTGTTTCAGATATCTTATAATAAAGCCATATTCCCTAGTAACTGGAAAACTGCCCGAGTACAACCCATCCCCAAGAAAGGATCCAAAGTGTTTCCTAGCAACTACAGGCCTATTTCTCTCATTTCAGTCCTCTCTAAAGTGATGGAAAAGTATATAGACACCGAATTACTAAAATTTCTTGAAAAACACAGTCTAATCCACGACAGGCAGTATGGATTCCGTCAGCGCAGATCGACTGCCGACCTCCTTTCCTTTGTCACCCATTCTTGGAACAAGTCTATGGAACAACACGGTGAATCTCAGATTGTTGCTCTATACATATCCAAAGCATTCGACCAGGTCTGGCACGCAGCGCTGCTTAATAAACTTTCGGCCTATGGCCTACCACCAAAACTGTATATGTGGACAGGAAATTTTCTCTCCAACAGGAACAACACTGTTGTTGTGAATGGCCAATCCTCTAAACTGTATCCAATTAATGCTGGAGTTCCTCAAAGTTCAGCTTTAGCCCCTACTTTGTTTCTTCTCCACATCAATGACCTCCTCTCGAGCACATCCAACCAGTTTACAGCTACGCGGACGACAGCAACCCCCGTTCAAATATACAATATTTTAAGCCTGCCTCTTTAGCCCAATTAGATGAGGATCGCAGACTCATGGAGGGTTCTGTCTCCGTGGATCTCCAAAAAATATTAGACTGAGGAAGTAGAAATCTTGTACAATTCAACCCCACCAAAACTAAGTCTTGCTTTCTTTCTCACAAGAGGTACACCAGCTTTAGACCCATCACAATGAACAACCAAGTTATTCAAAGTAATGAGTCCTTTCTCTTGTTGGCATTTATGTGGATCGAAATCTTAATTGGCACCAACATGTCACATAAATTGCAGAAGCGACTGCTAAGAAATTAGGTTTCCTCTTCCAGGCTCGCAAATACTTTTCACCAGCTAATCTCTATACCTTATATACTTTACAAATAAGGCCAAACCTCGAATACTGCTCCCACATCTGAGGTGCCGCTGCCGCTTCTACACTCGCTATCCTGAACTCCATTCAAAAGAGAGCTATACGTCTCATCGGTGACCCTACCCTCACCCAAAGGCTACCATCCCTTGCCCACCGACGTGCCGTTGGTGACCTCTCTCTCTTTTATAGATATCTGCACGGGCACTGTTCAGAAGAGCTTTCCTCCATAGTTCCCCCACCTGCTGCGCCCACCTGCTGCCCCCAACAGATCTACCAGGGGAACAGAGCGAATGCACCCTTTTACTGTCCAGGTCACCAGACTTAGAACATCTTGTTATGCCCGCTCTTTTGTCCCGAGGACTTCCAAGTTGTGGAATTCCTTGCCGGCACATGTTATTCCTTCTCCTCCGAACCTCCAAACCTTCAAGTCCAGAATTAACAAGCTGCCTCTTTCCTCCTTGTCAACACCCACGGTACGATAGTATTTAGGCTGTAAGCCCTCGTGGTGTGTTGTTGAAATAAAAAAATAATAAAAAAACTCGAGAAAAAAAATTCAGATAAACGAGGAAAACGTTACAATAAGAGCACTACCAGTCCGAAAGACGGATTTTCCTTATAAAATACATTCCTACCCAATTCAACCATCTTCCCCTTTATAGAATGCATTCCGACTCAACTTAACTCTCGCAATAAAATACTTCTTCCCCATTCGAGAACGCAACCAGCTCATCTAAATAACAACAAAAGACCACAGAAAATATATTTCCTTTTTTTCAGCATACTGTGCTTATGTCTAAGGACAATTCAACCCCTTTAACTGCAAACAATTTACACTAATAGCTATTTCTAGGTTATGCTAGACTTTCCAAAATATTAAATCATTATCATAGGTTTTACTTTTACTTCAATCCCACACTTATAGACGACAACTATAATAAATTACTATTGTTGTTATAATTACTACTATTATTAATTAATACCCAATACTTATCAGATTGGGCACAGTTGATAACACAGAATGCAACGCTTGCCTCCAAAATACTGATTTAGCGGGAAATAATACAACAGTTCATTATTAGCTTGAAGATAACTATTATCAGAATGAGCAAGTTCAATGGTTGCAATTTTCGCGATGGCGAGTAAAAGTGAGAATTTTATTGATGGTTGATCTGATGACAGGGTGCTAACGATTTACTCAGAATGAGCAATGGTATAATTATAGAACAGAAGATAAACGATCTGTTGGGAGGAGATTAACGAGAGTGTCTGATATAAATCTAGACCAGGAATGACATATTAGCACTTCACCTCTGCTGAGGCTATTTGTTTCCTCTGCCGTCTCCACGTTGTGTTTCTCTGATGCTTTTTTTTGGCTCTTCGTTCGTAAAATTACAATTATACCTCAAGGCTAGGGATGTTTCTTGTTTATAAACTAACACAAATAACGCAATATGGCTGTAACCATTTAATAAATAATTTTAAAATGTAATATTGCTTTAATATCTGCCAGACAAAACGCTCACACTGAACTCGGATTAAAGATTCCTTCTGTATTATTTATTTATGCATTTATTTATTTATTTACTTTTTAAATTACTTACTTGTGTATTAGTTTAGTATTGTCTAATAAAAGTATATAAACATTTAAGTATATTAGTTTGACGCAGTTGAAATTAGTTTTTCCCAAAATGTGTTCTTCGTTACATAGAACAAAATTGTTTTTGTTTTGTATAATCTTGGGATTTTTTGTTTAATAATACCAATAACAATACCAATACCGACACTGATATTGATACTGATACCGATAACATTATTGATACAAATATAAATACAAATACAAATACAAATACAAATACAAATACAAATACAAATACAAATACAAATACAAATACAAATACAAATACAAATACAAATACAAATACAAATACAAATACAAATACAAATACAAATACAAATACAAATACAAATACAAATACAAATACAAATACAAATACAAATACAAATACAAATACAAATACCATTCGCGATACCAATACCAATACCAATACCAATACCAATACCAATACCAATACCAATACCAATACCAATACCAATACCAATACCAATGCCAATGCCAATACCAATACCAATGCCAATACCAATACCAATATCAATGCGTAATAGCGGGTTGGTCCACATCTGGCATTTACAAATACAAATACAAATACCATTCGCGATACCAATATCAATATCAATATCAATATCAATATCAATATCAATATCAATATCAATATCAATATCAATATCAATATCAATATCAATATCAATATCAATATCAATATCAATATCAATATCAATATCAATATCAATATCAATATCAATATCAATATCAATATCAATATCAATATCAATATCAATATCAATATCAATATCAATATCAATATCAATATCAATATCAATATCAATATCAATATCAATATCAATATCAATATCAATATCAATATCAATATCAATATCAATATCAATATCAATATCAATATCAATATCAATATCAATATCAATATCAATATCAATATCAATATCAATATCAATATCAATATCAATATCAATATCAATATCAATATCAATATCAATATCAATATCAGTACCAGTACCAATACCAATACCAATACCAATACCAATACCAATACCAATACCAATACCATTACCATTACCAATACCAATACCAATACCAATACCAATACCAATACCAATACCAATACCAATACCAATACCAATACCAATACCAATACCAATACCAATACCAATACCAATACCAATATCAATACCAATACCAATACCAATACCAATACCAATACCAATACCAATACCAATACCAATACCAATACCAATACCAATACCAATACCAATACCAATACCAATACCAGTACCAGTACCAGTACCAGTACCAGTACCAGTACCAGTACCAGTATCAGTATCAGTATCAGTATCAGTATCAGTATCAGTATCAGTACCAGTACCAGTACCAGTACCAGTACCAGTACCAATACCAATACCAATATCAATGCGTAATAGCGGGTTGGTCCACATCTGGCATTTATTACCGCCACCTTCTTGAGATGCTCTAACCAGGCAATTGATTTGATTTAAGGGGGGGGGGGTATTTTGGTTAACTTTTACCAATTTCTCTTTGATACCTTCGTCAAGGGTTTGAGTGCTAGAGGTTAAGCGAAGACCAATCATGTTCAATAATGTTGAGGTCTGCAGACATAGCTGGCCAATCCATGCGCCCAATATTATTTTCCTCCAAACACTTATTAGGCGTAACTGCTCTGTGGAGCCTGGCATTATCGTCAATTTAAACTAAATCTGAGCGATAGCTTTCCACAATTGGTACAACTACAGGTTCAAACATGTCACTAATGTACCTTGTTCCACTAATGTACTATTGAGAGTGGATGTAGGCATGCAGAAGGAGAAGAAAAACCCCTGCGACAAATTTAAACTAAATCTGAGCGATAGTTTTCCACAACTGGTACAACTACGGGTTCCAACTTCTCACTAATGTACCCTTTTCCACTAGTGTACCATTGAGGGTGGATGTAGGCATGCAGAAGGGGAAGGGAAACCCCTGTGACAAAGCAGCGAGCCAAGATTTTCAATTTATATTTAAATTGTTACCCCATTTCCTTTGTCTAAAATATTTTTCCAAGAATGAAATTTGGGTTGGCTGGTTTGTCAGTCTTACATGGCGAGCTACAATATTTCATCATTTTCAAAAAGTGTGCATACAGCAACAGTAAATAAGAGTTGAAAAAGGTCTGGCTGCAGGAAATACATTATGGTATTTTAATTTTTGTAAAAATATTTGAAATCCGATAACTCAATTTCCTATTAAGCCAGAATCTCCAATCTTGAACCATAGTAACACCTATGTAAACACAGCGTGGGTAGTATATTAAAGAAAAATAACATAATGAGCTTCACGGATAACTCGTAATTGGTTTTAAAAATCCTTTTTGTTGTTTGGCTTGCAAAAACCAGTTCGATTTTGACTAAAACAAAACTATTCAAGCAATTAAAAGGAAAATACATGGCATATTTATGATTTGGCAGGTATACTCCCTTTGTAAATAATTAATTTTTTCTAAAAGACTTTTGTGACTTTAATGAAATTTGTAACACAATTTTTCTAAAGGGACTTGCAGTACTTACATATATCTCTACCAAATTATAATTTTCTAGCTCTATAGAAAATAGAAACTTCTTCAATTAATTGCTAACTGGGACCTCTAAAACCGGTCTCCCAGATCCATTTAAACTTAAAGAATTTGTTTTAATAATATACCTTACTAATAGTATACAATTATTTTTTTTATTAAGGAAAATATCTTGTTTCAACCTAAAAGATTATTAGCAGGTCTTGGTGAGATATAATTAGATGACAACAATAAATACATACAATAAATACAATAATATCATGAGAAGGAGCAGTTAAAGTTTATTAGCACTAGATCTGGTTGAATAATACACTTGACTTCAGGAATGTCAGGAGCTGAGTATGGTTTTCTATGTTGGATCCTAAAAGATCGGACAAGTTGTTTGGTATGTTTGAGGATATCATATTTGCTTGGTATAGTGGGCATTCCACAAGGAGATGTTGAACAGTGCTTTGTGTATCACAGCAAAAACAAATAGATGGGGGAAGCTTCTTCATTATATATTCGTGGGTGAATTTAGTATGGCCTATTCTCAACCTGGATATGACTGTCTGATTTTTTCTTCCATCTAGAAGTGGTAGCTTATCATTTACTCTTGGTTTGACATGGAACAGTTTTGAGGGTTTAGTCTCCCACATTTTTTTCCATTTGTTATAGATAACTGTTTTTATATTGATCTTGATATCCTCGTTCATATGGATTTGGTAGACTGGATCGTTACAGGAAGTGGCGACTCCTTTTGCAAGTGCATTCACAATTTCGTTACCTTGGATGTTTACGTGGGAAGGGGTGAACATGAAAATAAATTTCTTTTTACGTGCAATTATGTATGTCATTTGATCTAGTATTTCCCTGTACAATTCTTATGAAAATTCACTACTATGATGCACTGCTGCGTCCCAAACTTTTTTCTTATTATGTTCGCGCCGTTCATTTAGTTTTGTTATGCCCCTAGGGGAAGGGGGCGCCCCACAGTTTGATAATCGCTGGTCTAGTTCAACGAAAAACCAACACTTATTCCAATAAAACCTAGAATCTACGGTTGCACTAACTAAGGACAACATCAATTAATTATTACCAAGGATACATTTCAATCCAATTTTAAGATCGCTATGAAATATGTTGTTGTCAATCCAAAAGGTTATTCAAGCTGTTGTAAAATCACAACATATACACACGCACACACCATCACCCACTCACACATCCATATACACTCACATCTAGTCGCGGTAGAGCAATAATTCATGAACGTCCGCTCAACATCAAGTTCACTGGGTTCACAGTTGGAAATACGGGTTTATAAAAATCGTTCTCTCGTGTTTATTTCTCTTAGAAATGCCTTATAATTTTATGTTGTGAGTTTTATATTAACCTTATGCTTGCAAGAACCGTTATGTCCGTCGTTAAAATTATGATGTCACATAGATTTAGTTCTGCTGAGCTTGAGGGAATTTTATGAGGCCTTACAGTTTTGGTTGTGAACATAAAAGAAGTAAATATGAGTTGGTTGGAATTGTTTATTAAAATATTTTAACCCTTTCTACAAATACGTCTCCGGCTCTTACATTTTATAGGTAAATAGAAGAATGTGGAAAATTTTATTTTTCTATAAATATTTTAAACACATCAAGCTTTAACCTTTTAGTGAATTGTCTTTAAAAAAGCTCACTGTTGAGGAGTACGCGACTTTCGAATTTGTTTAAATGAGCGCGAAGTAGGACCCAGAACACACACACTCAAATATATATATATATATATATATATATATATATATATATATATATATATATATATATATATATATATATATATATATATATATGCGCGTGTGTGTTTGTATGTGTCACACCGATAACTTAATAATTAATAATAGACCGATTGTGATAAAATTTGGTTGGTACCTTCCTTGTGCAAATGGCTTGGAAAACTTCATTATCCAACAAAATCGGACCAGTTTTTCCCTGAAAATTTTGTTTTGTTTCAGAAAATTTTTATATCTGCAGAAATAACAAAGCTATAGTATTAAAATTTGGTGACATGATTAAAGCTAAACGATGTACCGAACTTTAAATTTAAAAGTTAGAAGGAAACAAATGAGACTACTGAGATTGAAGTTTTAGGACGAATTGCTGCAGACCCAACTTTGAGCACGTGAAAATTGGCCACTGTTTGAAACATCAAAAGAAGAACTATTCAGCGAATATTGAAGCATCATAAATTCCACCCGTATAAAATTCATCTTGTACAACAACATAATGAAGATGATTTTCATCGGCGGCTGGAGTTTTGTGAATTTATGACTGCAAGAATGGCTGATAACGGCAACTTTCTGTTCAATATCTGTTTTTCAGACAAGTGTACGTTTTTATTAAGCTCTACAGTCAATCGTCATAATCGTCGTTATTAAGCAGATAACAATCCAAGAAATTTTCACGAAGTCCACAATCAAACTCCACAGAAATTGACTGCCTCGACTGGCATTTTTGGAGACCGTTTAATCGGACCGATTTTTCTTGATGGCAATTTGAGTGGCGAAACGCATTTGGAGTTACTAGAAGATATCGTTTACCCTCTACTAATTGACATTGTCGAAAATGATGATCGCTATCAAGAAAATCAATTAGTGTTTCAACAAGATGGAGCTCCTCCGCATTTTCACAACGTGTCAGTGAGTTTTTGTACAGAGAGTTACCAGGACAATGGATTGGGCGTAGAGGTGCTATTGAGTGGCCCCCTAGATCACCTGATGTAACTACTTTAAACTTATTTCTATGGGGCAATTTAAAGAGTAGAATTTACGCAACAGAACCGGTGTCTCTGGAAGAATAAGGACGACGCATTGTTGAAGAATGCCGTCTAATAACTCCACAAATGCTCCAGAATTTTAGAGCTCGTTTTGAAGAAAATTTGTACTTTTGTATGGAAGCTGGTGGTCAACAATTTCAACACTTACTTAACTGAATAAACAATTTTGAACCTTTTGGTTTTGTTTTTTTTTTACGAAAAATTGACTAATTAGCGCATTTCTTATCACAATGAATGAAATACGTTCTTTCAAATCCAACTGTGAATAATTTTTAAACGAGTTGATAAAACTTCCAAAAAAATTTGTGTGCTGAATTCATAAAAGAAAGAGCTTTCAAATGATGTAACACTCGACCCATGTTCCCTATTTAAAATATAAGGGTTGTTATCACCACCCTTAAGGGTTTGATGTGGCAAAGTTGAGTTTTGCGTCAAAACATGTCCCCCTCAATATTAAAATTGACATGTTTCAGCGTTTCTTAAAAACATTTTCAATGCGCCACCTTGTATACGTAATGCTGTGGATTGAAGATATTTAGAACAACTCATCCTGTGATAAAGCTAGCATGGTTAGTAAAACGATCCTCAGGTTTATTAAAGTGTGTTTTGTTGATTTGGGTTCTCCAGGAGTGCTTATTAGTGCTTATCATAGGTGTCAATCTTCACTTACGAGGGCATATTATAAATTTGGAAAGTCTACTAAGTAATGCTCCAAGGTTAGTAAGTTCGATAGCTTTTAGTGAATTTTCTTAGAAAAAATTCACTAATGAGGAGATCTCGACTTTTGAATTTTGAAAAAATTTCTTCAAATGAGCGCGATCTAGGACCCCTAGAACCCATATCCGGGGTCAGTTTCAATTTTTATATGTTATATATATATATATATATATATATATATATATATATATATATATATATATATATATATATATATATATATATATGTATCACACCGATAACTCAAAAAATAATGGGCCGATTTTGATAAAATTTGGCATGTACTTTTCTTTTGTAAATAGCTTGGATAAGTTCGTTAGTCAGGAAAATCGGACAAGGTTTTCTGGGAAAATTTTGAGTTTTCATTCGAAAAAAATTATTATCTCAAAAAGTAATTAGCCGATTTTAATAAAATTTGGCATGTACCTTTCTTTTGTAAATAGCTTTGACAAGTTTGTTAGTCAGGAAAATCGGACGAGGTTTTCCGGGAAAATTTTAAGTTTTCATTCGAAAAAAAATTTTATCTCAAAGAATAATACGCCGATTTTGATAAAATTTGGCACGTACCTTCCTTTTGTAAAAGGCTTTGATATGTTCGTTAATCAAAAAAATCGGACGAGGTTTTCCGGGAAAATTTTGAGTTTTCATTTGAAAAAAATTTTTATCTTAAAAAATAAAAAATCTATGATAACCAAATTTGGTAGGTAGGTTTACGATATAAAAAGCAAACTATATACCAAAATTTAGATTTCTATGTTACAAGAAAAAAGTTATAAAATATTTTGTGCCAGATCATTTCTATGAAAATTCACTACCATAACGCACTTGCTGCGTCCCGGCTTTTTTTTATTTGGTGAATCGCTTTTACAACTGTGGTCATTAGCCAAATGGATGATAGAACGGTATTGCAGATAAATTAGTTCCCAAACACAAGAAATTAATTTGTCCCGATTGGGAAACGAACCCACTTCAGAAACAATCATGTCATAGTTGACAACTCGACGTTAGCCGGTTTGCCCACAGTGCCACGTAGCTTTTGAAAAATCCACTGCAATTGCTTTACCATCCTTAGGTTTCTGGTTTGTGAATTCGCAAAATAGGGCACATCGCTAATTCCGCGGACGGCGAAAAATCAAAACATATTTTCTTTTTTTTAAGCATATTTTTAAAAACTGTGGCTTAAAAGTTGTAAACTGTGCTAAAATTATTAAGTGTACGCAGATCACAAGCTTTAGTTTTGCTTTGCACTATTCAATATTTAACAACGCTTGATACACCATGCTTAACTTAACAAATCACTCTGTAACAAGACACACTGTTAGAAGCACTAATATATCCTTTACCCAGGAAGCTATCTCACCGTCCTGCAGAATTTATATACAAAGTACGTGGTACGCTTTGTTTTTTCTATGTGAATTATAGCTGGCGGGAGGCAATACCGTTATATTTAACAGGAACTGTGACCCTGTTAGTAGTAATTAAATTCTAGACGTCTCCTTTGTGCGCGCTATTCTAATCTACAGAACTATCGGGAAATCAAGTAAAAAATACCGCCAACACAAGAGGTAGGTGACACTTTCCGAATTAACGAAGACAGTGCCGCCCTCCAGTTCCCGATTTAATTAATGTTAAACCGTTCACACGAATCCAAAGGCCCTTACACTTTAGCGGTTCCGTTCGAACATTTGTGTGTTTTAGTGAATTTTTATTTAAAAAAATTCAATAATAGAGAGCTATCGATGGTGAGACTTTGCAAAAATTTTTTCAAATGAGCGCGAACTAGTACTCCTAAAACCGATATCCGGGGTCAGTTACAATTATATATATATATATATATATATATATATATATATATATATATATATATATATATATATATATATATATATATATATATATATATATATATATATATATATATATATATATATATATATATATATATATATATATATATATATATATATATATATGTATCCAACCGATAACTCAAAAAATAATTAACCGATTTCGATGAAACTCTGCAAGTGCCTTTCTTTTATTAATGGCTTGGATGAGTTCGTTAGTCAAGAAAATCCGACAAGGTTTTCCGCGAAAATTTTGAGTTTTCTTTCAAAAAAAATTTTTTTAACCGAAATTTTCAAAGTTATTTTAATGAAATTTAACAGATATGTTGAATTATGAAAGACCTTCCTACGCACCAAAATTTAACTTTCTAAGTTTATAAAAAATTTAGTTATTCAAATTTTCAATTTTCTTTCGAAAAAAATTTTTCTCCGAAAATTACAAAGTTGTTTTAATAAAATTTGGTAAATGCACTGCCTTAGGAATGGCCTTACTGCGTACCAAAATTTAACTTTCTAACTTAATAGAAAATTGAGTTATTTAAATTTGAAGTATTTAATATATATTCACTACCATAACGCACTTTCTGCGTCCATATCTTTTTTTTTACCTTCATGTGGTCTTTTTAGTAAATTTCCTTAAATAAGAATCACTAATGGGATGTTTTCTAGATATTTGAATTTTGAAGCAACTTCCTCAAATGAGCGCCTACTAGGATCCCTAGAGCACATATCCGGGGTCAGTTTCATATATATATATATATATATATATATATATATATATATATATATATATATATATATATATATATATATATATATATATATATATATATATATATATTTGCAGGGTGTCCCACGACGAACGCCCGCGATCGATTTCACGGAAGCCAGCCTTTGTAAAATTTTGCAAATTTGGCAGCTTACTAAGCTCGATAGTGGCAGGTTTATTTCGAATAATTAATGCAGTAACGAAACGTAATCGTTACAACTGGTGGGTGGTGGTATCGGTAAATATGACTCCGGAACTTACATTTCGTTGGGCACAGAGTTTTATTACTACCTCCAATACCACCTTAGATATTTTATAATATATTGTGTTAAAGTCATTTTGACCGATGTTGTAGTATTATCTTCTTTAGCATGTTGAGTATCTGCCCGTTCCGCTCTTCTAAGAGGGCGTAAAACCGTCAGTCTCGTGTCCACACGATGTTGGAAAATATCATTATGAAAAGCTAGCTCATCTGTATCAATTTTCAGGACAATAGGTCAAATGTTTTCTAGATGTAAAGAAAAATCCAAGATCCATTTGATTTTTCAACACCCTGTGACTCCCTTTATTTTAACTCTTGGAATGAGGAATGAGGCTCAATAATAAAATTTTAATGCCGAGGTTCTACTTCCATTTTCCATTTTGCGCATCAATAGCTTTTTTTTCCCGTAGGGCTCGTCCGCATCTTTGCCGCCCCGATAGTACCGCAGACTTTGGATTATTGTGCATACCCTTTTGTCTTTTCTTCTCCACCCATTCCAAAATGACTGTGTCTTGAACTAGTCTGCACAGGAATTGGTAGGGTGACGTTTTATATTGCTTTGTCTCCGGTCTAGGCTGCCTGTAGATCAGTTGTCTTTTGCGGTCAAGAGCTTTACACTCGCACAAGATGGGCTGGGCTGATTCCTCCCCTCGCCGCAGAGTCTGCATGCCAGGTCTCCCTCGAACCGCCCCTTTTATGCAGGTGTTTCTGGACGGCCATGTCTCCCGCCAAGAAAGCTGTTATGTTCCTGAGCTGGTCTCTGCTAAGATTTAGCAGCTCCACAGCTCTCTTTGAACTGAGTTCCTTGATTACTGACGTCCCATGTTTGAGCCCTGGACAGTTTGCCAAGTACACCTTATTTATGTTCGTTTCTGACCCAGGATTTAATGGATATCCTGGCAGTGCTCATCGTCACGTCCAGGACCAGTTTTGGTCCCATAAATGGGTTCTTCTGACCCTCTTTTCGCGAGACTGTCAGCTTTTTCATTGCTTTGACCCCCGAGTGACCCACCACCCACATGAGGGTGACCTCATTCTGCCCAGCCAGGCCGCTCGCCTCTTCTCGGCTATTACTTATCAGCCTGGAATTTACCCGTGGACTACTTAGGGCCTTAAGGATGGCCTGGCTGTGTGTGACTATGAGGATCCGCTTGTGGGTGTAGTCCCCCCTCTTGTTCTCTCGCACGCATGGCGTACATTTCGGCCTAAAAAACCGTTGCATGAGCTCCGAGCGAAACACTGTGAGTTACTCTCGGTCCTTCCGAATAAACGCCTGCCCCCGTCCCACGCTCCCCGCCGGACCCGTCCGTGAACCAGATGAGCATGTCCCGTGGTAGGCCCGGCATTTCCCCCCGCCATGCATCGCGGTCGGGTATTTTTACTGTAAAACTGTTTTCCCTGCAGATTCGCAACTTAACTTTACGGTTAAGACGTTTTACTTTTTTAAACAATTTATTTACTACTTTAAACAATCAATACTTAATACAAAAATAAATTATATAAACTAATGATAAATGTAACGATCAACATACATGTGATCTAAAGTCTAGCACATGATGTGCAGAGTCTAACTACTCGGAACAAAAATGAACGGTTGTATCCTTGTGGGCAGTCTATTTATACACTACACTCCAGGCGTGGCACTATTGTCTCTGGAGGTGACTTTGGATCTGCTGATGTAGATTGTCACGAGTGATATTCCGTCCAACTTGCTAGTCTGTGTCTGCATACTTGCAAGTGCCCCCAATTATACTGCTGACTTGACTGTCCTGACTGTGGGAAGGCAACTTTGTATCATAAAGGCCCATTGTTAGGGCTCCATTTATCTCTAGGGTTATCGAAATCTGACCACATTTCAAGCATGGGCTCATTCACGATCTCCTGAATTTTGCAGTGGCCCCTACAACCTGGTTTTATCTTTAGACTATCAATGCAGACTAGTTTGTATATTCCTAGCCTGGTTTTCCCCGTATCATTATTTTGGTCCACTTTATAAAATATACCTATCTCGTTTTCTTCAACAAAATTCACTAATAAGGAGATGCCCAAATTGATTTTTGAAAAAAATTTCTTCAAATGGGCGCGAACTAGGCCCCCTGGAACACATATCTGGGATCACTTTCAGCATTTTGGCAAATAACCTGAAATCAATACGGGTTATGTAGAGAAATGGGCGCAAGAAGTGTGTGTTACAAAACCTAAAGTTTCAGCTTCAATCATTGTCCTTCATTTTACTCAAATATTTTCAGAAAGTTAATTTCAAATAGACCATTTCTCTGATGTTTTGCCAGTAGTTTTAGTTGTAGAATTTTTGTTTTAATAGTCTATACTTTCTAGCGAATTTTCGTAGAAAAAATTCGCCTTGGAGAAGATCACGACCTTAAATTTTAAAAATATTTCTTTAAATGAGCGCAAACTGAGCCCTCTAGAACTAATAGGCGGGGTTAGTTTCAATTTTTTTACATATAGACAGCCGATGAAGCACAATATATCCGTTATTATACAAGATACGAAATTATATTTTGTACGTTAATTATAGCTGCATCTTAGACAATTATTTTGACAATCGCAGGCTAGTCAATAAGTGGTTGGTGATAAAAAATGTCTTTTTTTCGAACACCCCTTATAATATTGCATTTTTCATAGAATTATAATGTAGGTTTGTAAGAAATTTTGGTAATTAATCATAAATATTTAATAAGGCATTGTAAAAAAATGGTTTTGCATTTTCGTTAAAAATATTTTTTAAAAGTATGGTCGGAAAGCTCTTTATAAATAATTATATCTTGGTAGGTGGGTAAATTGCTTGAGAAGGTTTGTTTGTCAGGAAAATCTAACCATTTTCCGAGTCTATTTTAGATCATTTCCGGAAAAATGTTGTAGTTTTTCAAACAATAAATTTATTTTCATGAAATATGGTACATTGTTTTTACTATATAGGTCATACTGGTAACTAAATTTGATCCCTGCTTTCATTAAAAAAAAACTTATTGAATAAGGAAAATGATCTTCCATAACGCACTTGCTTCATCTAGACTTACATTACTTATAGTGTTCCCTTACAATATTATTAGCATGCTTCAAAATCAATTTATGTCAGACCCCATCACTACATTTGCGAGTATAGATCTAATTACCCTTCAAAGCTTTAATTATCAATGAAAAACTTTACGTTTCCATAGATTACAACCATCTTAAATACTGAAAACTATGTTTTATTAAAAAATTCTCAGCATTCAAAAAGAGCTTGCTAAAAATTTTCTCCATCACAAACTCGCTGCATAAAAGTTTTCAAAATCTTAGAGACTGTTAAAGGTAACGTGACCAATTTAGCAGCAAAACAAAACATTATACGGCCGTTTGAGAATGTATCAATATATTATTTAGAAACGGCAATGAAAGCCCGATTCCAAATAAAGTGTTTGCTCCGGCAACAGCAAATTATGCTAATAAATTGAAAGCTATATTCAACAAAACGCTAACATTACCCCAGAGAATTGAAATACCCAAATCATTTCCGGCACATCAGACAGGCATGTGAAATTAACACCCGTCGACAGGACATATCCACAATGGGATACTTCACTGAATTTTATATGTGTCAACAAAATGCCCTGGAAGTCTGTCTATTCATTAATAATTATAATGTACGAGCAGTTGAAAATGTCATGAAAGTTTTCCTACATTGTACGTGTTTTCATTATGGACTGCGCCAAGACAACTAATTCTACTATTTCCTGATGTATTTTTAAACGCGAAGCAAACCACAAGAAACCATTCTCACTGCAAAGATTCGGGCCAACTGTTCTTCTTTATTGTTACAACTTTGTTTATGGTAGAGTTAACACACACTTTTTAAATAATAATAATACTAGGCAATATGGCTGTGTGGACAAACGAGCTTACAGTATGTTATCAACCTTGAAATGTTTGATTTAATGCAGGCAGATCAAAATAGGTTTGTTTCGCTGGAGTAATAATTTATATGTAGTTTTGTTTCTTTAACGTCGGTCTATTTCCGCGACTATGGCCAATCACCGACGCCAGGGAGCATCGCGACCTCACTGTCCAGGAAATTTGGTCAAACTTCTTCCTTTCTGTAAGAAGGGTAGGGATCTGTAACATTCCCAACATCGTATTGACACGAGACCGACGGACTTACGCCCCCTTCAAAGGGTGGGACGTGTAGATATTCAACTTGCTTAAATATAATTCCACATCATCGGTCGATGTTAATTTTATTGTACGTACTTAAAAAGTGAAACGGGAACCCTGGGAATCGAACCCAGTACCCTTAGGTTCGGAGGCACACGTTCTTACCACGGAACCACCCAGGCTCGAGAACTAATTTATATACTGCAGTTTTATGCCATATTCTTCAATGATTCATTTTGCTAAATGCCAAAGTTGTAAACCGGTGCTATTTTTTTGGCATTATCGAAGTCTATTTTGTGCCCTGTATGAATATCATGCATGGCCAGCGCCGATGAGGGGTCAGATTTTCTAACTGCGAGGGTGTGTTCAATATTATATTGTGAATGCGTCTATTTGTTTGTTCTACATAAGTTCGGGAACAGTTAACACAAGGAATTTCGTAAACTCCGTGGGATTCGTTTGGAATCGTATTACAACTTCAAAACGAGAATTATCCGCGTATCATTCGAGATTGTTTAAATAAGAGAGATGATGGTCTTCGTCTTCCGACTACTTGAAGACCTATTATATCTTCATTACAACACACACAAAAAGAAAATAAATTCCACAGACAATTTTATTGCCTCATTATATGTCTCAACAAATGCCAGTGACGCTCTTAATCCTCCTCATCCTCTAAGTACCGTGACCAAAGCCCCCCACTTAATTGACCGTGACCCTACTATTTTCACTGATAACGAAGCAGGTAGACGGAACGACATATATAAGACAAGACTTGCAACGAACTGCCAAATCTCTCTGAGGTATAGGGTTGAACACACCGAGACCTCACAAACGATCTCCGGCGAGATTTGTGGAGTAGGCAGATTGAGACCCCATAATCGAGCTACAACAACCCAATCCACCTTTGTCCACCGGTCTAAGTAGTAGGCAGATTGAGGACTTAGAGTGTCCTTACATATTTCTTTATCTCTTGAAAATAGCTCCAAAGCAAGAGCCGAAACGTCGAGTTTTCATAAATTCTGAACGCGGTTCAACCCGAGAACCAAGCATGTCATATATATATATATATATATATATATATATATATATATATATATATATATATATATATATATATATATATATATATATACTTATAACTTTATTTATTTATATGTATCGTGAATCTGACCTCGGTTACCCTATGATCCAGTGCACATTTGAAAACATTTTAAAGAATTCCAGAGTCACAATATTCTTGTACGAGAGATTTACCAAAAAAAAATTCGCAAAAATATCTGAAGTAAAAGATTTTGTTCGATTGGACCGATTAACAATCGTATCTAGGTTATTTAAAACAGGAAAGTACCTGACAAATTTATAATCTTTCTTTCGTTAATCGCTGGGGTTAGTTCGTTAGCAGTCCCAATTAAACTGGTTCGTCCTGGAGTAGCCTTTTTCTTAAACATATTTGTCCGACGTTATAAAAATTCGCTAATCTCACCATTTGCTAGGTCCAGTTTTAGTGAATTTTCTTAAAAAAAAAATCACTAATGAGGAGATCCCGACTTTTGAATTTTGAAAAAATTTCTTCAAATGAGCGCTGATTAGGCCCCCTAGAAAACATATCCGGGGTCAGTTTCAATTTTTATATGTTTATATATATATATATATATATATATATATATATATATATATATATATATATATATATATATATATATATATATATATATATATATATATATCACACCGATAACTCAAAAAATAATGGGCCGATTTTCATTAAATTCGGTGAATAAATTCCTCTTGCAAATGGCTTGGATAAGTTCGTTAGCCAGGAAAATCTGCCTAGGTTTTCCCAAAAAATTTTGTATTTTCTTTCGAAAAAAAATTATATCTCCGAAATTAACGTAAATTAACAAAGTAAGAGCAACCAGATTTTGTACGCTGGTTTATATCCCCATAGGTAAGTTACCTACCAAAATTTAGCTATGTAGCTCAAAAGACAAAAAAGTTATAGGCATTTAAAGAAAAATAAATTGGGGTTTTCCTCAAAACGTCAAAGTTACGATGTAAAACGTCAAAAGCGGCAACATTTAGGCAAATAACTTGAATCTAATACGGGCTATGGAAATCAAATGTCTCAAGAAAAATGTTTTACACACCCTGAAGTCATGGTTTCAACCGTCATTGTCCTTCATTTTACTAAAATGTTTCGAGATAACTCATTTCAAATACACCCTTTCTCTGATGCTTGGCAGTAGCCTTAGCTATAGAGTTTATCATTTAATGGTATATAATTTTTGTCAAATTTTCGTAAAAAATAATAAAGCTCACTATATCCGTTATTATACAAGATATGAAAAAAATTTGTATATATGAATTATAGGGTGTCTTGAGCTACATCTTAAAAAATATTTCCACAATCACAGGATGGCCCATAAGTCGTTAGTGAAACAATTTTTTTTTTTTTAATCAAACACGCTTTATGTTATTGCATTTTTGCATTTTCCATTGAAATATAATGCATCTTTATAAGAAAAGAAATTCTGGATACAGCAAGTGCGTTATGGTAGCGAATTTTGATCAAATGCTTCATATTTGAATAGCCCAATTCGCTATTAACCTATAAGGTTGACCAAGAAACAAGTTTTTCCGGGAACACTTTTAGTTTACTTTTGGAAATTTTTGTACATTTTCACATAATAAAGTTATTTTTGTAAAACATGGCACATGGTCTTTACTATATAGGTTATACTGGTAACCAAAATTGATGCCTGCTTTCTTAAAAAGAAAACACACATATTTGCAATAAAAACATTTTATGAAAATTCACTACCATAACGCACTTGCTGCGTCTAGAGTTTTTTTATATTTGTTACATTAATTTACTTGATACCCACGACATCTCCACTTATAGAGCTTCGTATATATAGTTTTGTATAAACTCTAACTAACAAGTTTTAAGCGAGAAATCTTTTTATATAAAGCCGCTACAGTAAGGCACTTGCTGCGCCAGGGCTTTTAATTATGTTTACTCTTCGATATCCGTTAATTGCCTTGAATGAGCCATTGACAAATTGAATAAATCTCTGAAAATCGAGTCAATTTTTTTGTTTATTTACACACAAGTTAATTACTTAATGATACCCAAAGCTTTGGCCACTCATGGTCTGGCCATTAGATTTGTATTGTAATGCGATTAGGCGAGTCTTACATTTATACTTTTATCATTCCCACCGCAGTCTGAAGCAATATTTAACTTGGACAAACTGCATCTAAAAAATAAAAGGAATTATACCAAATCCTTTAGCGATTTAAAACAATCACAGTCTAAAGCAAATTCAAGCATCAACACTGAATCTCCATCCATTAATTATCACCAATTATCCCCGGACTTCCAGCTTCGTTGGGTGGTTAGGTAAGGACAGGGGTAAAGGGAGTGGTAACTATAACCAATCATGAGCTTCCAGATGATAATTGACAAGGCCAAATTACATTTTCCACACTGTCGTTCTAGAAAATTAAAACTTAACGAGGTTTTCACATTAAATCAAAACGCCGTTCTGTAGCTTCTTTCATTATGAGAAGAATTTAAAGCGGATATTGACATTCACAATTTCCATACATTAAATTGTAGCGATTTAATTGCTACCACTTGTTAATAGAGGCTCATCAAACTGTGACTGGCTGTCACCGGTTACGCCGGATGAGGTTATACGTGTTCAGAAATGTTTTAATTAGAATTTTGTATAATGACCATGAAATTTTGGCCATAAGTTGTGAATAAGCTGACAAGGTAACGCACATAAAAAAATACTTTTTTATGAGAGCGTTAAAAACGGCGTAACTCAACTACCTTTCTCGAAAAAATACTAAGGGTGATTGTTGTGTCACAAAATGGGCGCATTTATTCGTTTTAATGCATGGTCGTAGTAAAAACTTACTGACGAAGAGATCACGACTTTTGAATTTTGGAGAATTTATTGGAAACATGCGCGAACCGGGGTCCCTAGAACCTTGTGCGATGTCATGAATCTCAACTTTTATGTCCTTGTATAATACTAGAACGAAAACTTAAAAAGTATGGACGCAGCAAGTGCGTTATGGAAGTGAATTTTCATAAAAATGTGTTTAATAGTAAATATGCCTCTTCAATGCAAGCAGGCATCAATTTGGTCACCGGTATAACATATATAGTAGAAACAATGTACCACATATTATCAAAATAACTTACTGTTCGTAAATGTACAAAAATCTTCCGAAAATAAACTAAAAATGTTTTAGACAAAACTGATTCCCTAGCCGACGAACCTTAGGTTAATAGCAATGTAAGTTATTGAATTTTGAAGCATTTAATGAAAATTTGCTACCAAAACGTACTTAATGCGTCTCGATTTTTTATAAAAATGCATCATATTTTGACGAAGAATGCAAAAATGCAATGAGGAATGTTCAAAAAAATATTGTAGGTATCACCAACGACTTATGGGCGAACATGTGATTGTCAAAATAATTTTATAAGGTACAGCTCAAGACACCCTATAATTAACGTATATAAATTTTTTCTCGTATCTTACACAATTATATTGAGCTTTACCGTAGAAGTGCATCACTCTGTGTATATGTAAAGAGATAAAAAGTGAAACTAAACCTGGATATGGATTCTACGGGAGCCCAATTTGCACTAATTCAAAGAAATATTTTTAAAACTCAAAAGTCGCGTTCTCCTCATTAACGATTATTTTTGACGAAAATTAGCGCTAAAAATTATAGACCGTTAAACCATAAACCTAACTAAAGATACAGCCAAAGCACTAGAGAAATGGTTTATTAGAAATGAATTTTCTGGAAATATTTTGGTAAAATGAAGGGCAATGATGGTTGAAGCTGAAACATAAGGGTTTGCAGAACACCATTTTAGCGACATTTTCTTTACATAATCCATATTTGTTTCAGGTTCTTTGCTAATTTTGAAGTTAAAACTCGCGACTTTGATGGTTTGAGGAAAACCCCACATTTTTGTTCTTTAAATGCCCATAATTTTTGGCTTTAAACATACAGACCTATATGTGGTCCACTCTTTATAATACAAACACGCGTACCAAATTTGGTTTTCCTCAATTTGTTATTTCCGGAGATATACATTTCTTTCTCAAAGAAAACACAACATTTTCCGGGAAAACCTTGGCCGGTTTCCCTAGTTCACGAACTTATCCAACCCACTTACAAAAGGAAGGTACTTTTTTGTCTTTAAACTTAGATACCTAAATGTTTGTACATGGTGCACCCTTTATAATACAAACACGCGCACCTAGCTTGGTTGCCCTTACTTTGTTATTTCCGGAGATATAAATTTTTCCTGAAAGAAAACACAAAATTTTGCGGGAAAACATGGGTCAATTTTCCTGGCTTACGGACTCATCCGAAGCACTTACAAAAGGAAGATACTAAGCAAAGTTGATCAAAATCGGGCCATTCTTTATTGAGTTATCCGTTATCCATGTTATACATGCATACATACACACACACACACACACACACACACACACACACACACACACACACACATACACATATATATATATATATATATATATATATATATATATATATATATATATATATATATATATATATATATATATATATATTAGAAACATATAAAAATTGAAACTGATCTGGGACATGGGTTCTAGGGAACCTAGTTCGCGCTCATTTGAAGAAATTTTTTTACAATTCAAAAGCCTCGATGTCCTTATTAGTAAATAATACGCCGATTTTTATAAAATTTGATTTTTTCATTTTGTAAATGGTTTGGACTAGTTAGTTAACCAGGAAAATAAGACTCGTTTTTTCAGAAAAAATGTACATTCTTTCAGAAAATTGTATCTCCAAAAATACTAAAGCTATGGTATCCAAGTTTGGTACGCAGGTTTTAATAATAAACCGTATACCATATACCAACACTAAAATTCCTAATCCTCCAGAAAAAAGTTATGAGCGTTTAATAAAAATACTAAAGCTATGGTATCCAAGTTTGGTACGCAGGTTTTAATAATAAACCGTATACCATATACCAACACTAAAATTCCTAATCCTCCAGAAAAAAGTTATGAGCGTTTAATAAAAATACTAAAGCTATGGTATCCAAGTTTGGTACGCAGGTTTTAATAATAAACCGTATACCATATACCAACACTAAAATTCCTAATCCTCCAGAAAAAAGTTATGAGCGTTTAATAAAAATGCTAAAGCTATGGTATCCAAGTTTGGTACGCAGGTTTTAATAATAAACCGTATACCATATACCAACACTAAAATTCCTAATCCTCCAGAAAAAAGTTATGAGCGTTTAATAAAAATACTAAAGCTATGGTATCCAAGTTTGGTACGCAGGTTTTAATAATAAACCGTATACCATATACCAACACTAAAATTCCTAATCCTCCAGAAAAAAGTTATGAGCGTTTAATAAAAATACTAAAGCTATGGTATCCAAGTTTGGTACGCAGGTTTTAATAATAAACCGTATACCATATACCAACACTAAAATTCCTAATCCTTTAGAAAAAAGTGATGAGCATTATTAAAAAAAGTTTCGGTGCGCTGCAGGATACGAGATTATGATAATGAGTGTAGTAAACAAAATAAATTATATATTACATATAATTTGTTGGTCCAAGAGTTTAAGCCGTGCCGAAAAAATTACTTTTAAAATTTTATGGCATTTCTTCTGAAAATATTAACATGATGAAAATTCTCCAAATTTTTAATCAAATAAAGGAGAGTTACATTTGAAACTTAAATCTAGGACCTCGTTAAATATACAAAATTACATTTAATGAATTTAAACAAAGATTCTGGAACTGAATCATTGGAAAATATTGCATTAAATGTGTTTTTGTATATTTAGCAAGGTCCTAAATTTGTATCTATCTTTATTTGAGGGAAAATGTATTAATCTATGAACCAGAAAATTCAAGCTAGCTGTTTTTTGATGACGCTTACATTGTTAGCGAAACAGTCCTCAGTTCTAAAAACTGTTTCGTGATGAATTGGGTTCTCCAAATTGTACTTATCAGTGCTCATCACAGGGTACAATCTTCACTCACCGTACTTTTTGTATAAATACATTCAAGAAATATTGAACTTCGGATATGAGACCTGCGTTGATAGCGCTTTTTGTGTTTGGTTGCCTGCACAACCAACATACTAGTGGGTTACCAAAAAAAAAGTCTGGACGCATCAAGTGCGTTATGGTAGTCATTGGAAAATTCTGCATTAAATGTGTTTTTGTATATTTAGAAAGATCCTAAATTAATATCTTAAATGTTACTCTCTTTTATTTGATTCAAATAGTTGAAGAAAATTAATTTGAAATAGACCTGTGTCTTTTTTTTAAATTTTAACAACACACCACGAGGGCTTACAGCCTAAATACTATCGTATCGTGGGTGTTAACAGGGAGGAACGAGGCAACTTGTTAATTCTGGACTTGAAGGTTTGGAGGCTCGGAGGAGAAGGAAACACATGTGCCGGCAAGGAATTCCACAACTTGGAATTCCTCGCGACAAAAGAGCGGTCATAACAAGAAGTTTTATGTCTGGCGACCTGAACAGTAAAATGGTGCATTCGCTCTGTTCCCCTGGTAGATCTGTTGGGGCAGCAGGTGGGGGAACTATGGAGGAAAGCTCATCTGAGCAGTGCCCGTGCAGATATCTATAAAATAGAGAGAAGTCACCAACGGCACGTCGGTGGGCAAGGGATGGCAGCCTCTGGGTGAGCGTAGCGTCGCCGATAAGACGTATAGCGCTCTTTTGAATGGAGTCCAGGATAGCGAGTGTAGAAGCGGCAGCTGCACCCCAGATGTGGGAGCAGTATTCGAGGTTTGGCCTTATTTGTGAAGTACATAAGGTATAGAGATTAGCTGGTGAAAAGTATTTGCGAGCCCGAAAGGGAAAACCTAATTTCTTAGCAGCCGCTTCTGCAATTGATGTGACATGTTGGTGCCAATTAAGATTTAGATCCACATAAATGCCAACAAGAGAAAATGACTCATTACTTTGAATAACTTGGTTGTTCATTGTGATGGGTCTAGGGCTGGTGTATCTCTTATGAGAAATAAAGCAAGACTGAGATTTGGTGGGGTTGAGTTGTACAAGATTTCTACTTCCCCAGTTTAATTTTTTTTTTGGGATCCACAGAGATAAAACTACTGTCGTCCGCGTAACTGAGAAGTGGGTTGGATGTGCTAGTGAGGAGGTCATTGATGTGGAGAAGAAACAAAGTAGGGGCTAAAGCTGAACCTTGAGGAACTCCTGCATTAATTGGATACAGTTTAGAGGAATGGCCATCCACAACAACAGAAATGCTCCCGTTGGAGAGAAAATTTGCTGTCCAGGTACAAAGTTTTGGTGGTACGCCATAGGCCGCAAGTTTATTAAGCAGCGCTGCGTGCCAGACCTGGTCGATTGCTTTGGATACGTCTAGAGCGACAATCTGGGATTCACCGTGTAGTTCCATATACTTGTTCCAAGAATGGCTGACAAAAGAAAAGAGGTCGGCAGTCGATCTGCGCTGACGGAATACATACTGCCTGTCGCGAATTGGACTGTGTTTTTCAAGAAATTTTAGTAATTCAGTGTTTATATACTTTTCCGTCACTTTAGAGACGATTGAAAGGAGAGAAATAGGCCTGTAGTTGCTAGGAAGCACTTTGGATTATTTCTTGGGGATGGGTTGTACTCGAGTAGTTTTCCAGTTACTAGGGAATATGCCTTTATTGTAAGATGTCTGAAATAGACGAGGTTCTGGTGCGCATTTTTTGAGAACAATTGCTGGGATCTCGTCAAGGCCAGAGGCTTTCCTGGTATTAAGAGAAGAGAGCATCTTCCGTACCTTTTTAGTTTTGATGTTTTAGCAGCAGCTTGAATTATAGCGTTTATGGTTTAAACGTGCTATATTTCTGTAATTAAAAAAATGAATTTAAAGAAATATCTTTCTTCATTCAATAAAGTGATAAACGCACAAACCATATACATGTAGTAATAAGAGATCAAACACAGAAAGTGTGTCAAGGGATTTTTCTAAGCTTTTTCTTGATAACAATCGTCAAATTGTTTTGACAAGTGTCAGATGAAACTTAAAGTTGACAGACATGATAGCCTAAGCATTTCTGGCAAACTACAGAATATACTCTTATTCAGAGCGACAAAAATGGTGTATTACCTTCATTTTAAATGATTTTGAGAAGGATTTTCAATACACAATATTATTTTTTCTTCATTAACATTTTTAACATAATCGATAAAGAATAACAGATGTGTGTGTATACAAATGCTTATGTGTATATTCCAGCATAACTCTGGAATGTTTCGCGCTAATTCAACCAAGTTACTACACGGCAGAAAATCCTGTGGGGGCACTTAGCGCTCCTAGGGTGGGGTGAGAAAAAGGTGGAATGTAAAAATACCAACACTAATGTCGATTTCATGTTTTTCGTGTTCGCTAAAATAAATATTTACCCAGCTGATGCCGTTGAAAAATACTCTGGTGGTAAGCCATGTCGAAAACGTTCAGCTCCTCGTTGGATTGTGATCTCGTCAGAGTCTGATGTTTTTAGAAAATTGTTTAGGGAGATTTCGTAAAAAAAACCTTTTTAAGACTAGTTGTCGTTAAAAGTTTTTGTGGATTTTTGTAAAAATGTTTTTGGCGTATTTTGGCAAAAAGAAATTTTGATATATTATGGTTAATAACAAATATTTTTTAATGACTGCGTAAAAAAACGTCAGCAAAATTTTTGCGGAAACGATTTTTTAACGATTTAATTTCAGTAGAATTTTATAATAAATTGTTTTAGCATAACTTTGTTTCTTTTTTAAAATGTTTTTTAAAATTTGTAGGGAAAAACTTTTTAGTGAATTTTCATAAAGAAAATTCACTAATAGAAAGGTATCGATGGTGAGACTTTCGGAAAATTTCTTCAAATGATGAATTAGGACCCCGGGAACCCATTTACATGGTCAACTAAAATGTTTATATATATATATATATATATATATATATATATATATATATATATATATATATATATATATATATATATATATATATATATATATATATATATATATATATATATATATATATATATATTTGTGTGTGTGTGTGTGAGAGAGAGAGAATGTATACGCGAGTAATTGCTAACACAGAGTGCAAGGATACATAATTTGAAGCAAACAGTATAATATTTTAGTTTATCAGTGTACATTGTGTCGTTTTAATTAAAGCTTAAGTTGGGTAGATATTTAACACCCATTGTTTATCCATTTGTTACACCTAATTTATAAAATAAAATATTCATATGTGTATAGATAACCACCTAGAGCTTATGCAAGCCAAGTAACATGTAGGTCATGACTGTAAGCAAATACTATATAATGACAATACAGGACACTCCGGCTGATTTCGTGTTTCAAGAATATCAGCGCCCCTAGCGGATAGTACCGATGTTACGTAGTTCGAGAACGTGTAACACTAGCAAGTGCTGGTGTTTAATTGTGTATAATTAAGTTTGAGCTGTGTTTTTCACAATGTATATTAGTGGTTGGGTGTGTGCAATCTATAATTGTTCGAAAAATAACGTGCAAAATCTATCAAAAGTTTCCAAAGGATGGCGAAACGTGAATATGATTTGAAGTAGAAGACAAATTCAGAATCACTTTTATACCAATATGTACAGTTCGCAGAAGGTAATTTAATTGTGAAGTATTTACCATCATGTACCTATTTATAGATAAACTTCGTAAACTGGTGGTTAAAAGGCTTCAATCATAACTTGTCTCCCAGTGCATCAAAAAAAAAAAAAAGGAATATGAAGGCAAAAAAGTTTTGCATTAATAATAAATGGTATAAGAAAATTGTTTTTCTATATTCTTCTGTGTCCTTTTTTATTTCAGTATGGCATAAATTGTCACATTTTTTCACATTTAAAATTATTTTACTTGGTAAAGGCTTTTAATTATCTTCCCAAGACAAGGTTTTAAAGAGAAAAGCAGAAATAACAGATTCAGCCCTATAATAGATTTATTCACGGAAGTAAGAGTTAGTCTCACCTTTCATCTGCACAATTTCTTAATTGTGTACTAAGTATTTCAGTAACATATTTTAAAATATTAGATTAATAAGACAGTTTTCATGTAGAGATATAGAAAACTGAGTACTGTGCTACCATTTATACCTAGAACAATTATTTATAGGTAAGTACAGATTGTTACTTAATATCCATTAAAACAGCTTTCTGTATATTCCTATACCAACCCTTCAAATAGTAGTTTAACGTGGGTGTCAAAGTAGTACATTAAATTAAGATGAAATAAGATTATGGGTAAGAGAAATTTGCAGAATTATTCATGCTGAATTCATTTAGGTTTCAAGCTGATTGTTGATACAAATTCTATTTATAACTATATAATCAGAAAATTTTCATTGTTTTGTCATGTACAACTTTTTGTATCCATCTATAATAAACCAATTGTCTAAATTAAGAATATGCAGGTAAATATACAATTCAAATTATCCGCTCAGTTGTCAGTACTTCACGCGAGGTGGCGCTAGTGCACTTGTCACAAATATCACCAATGCTAAAGCATAGGAGTGTCCCGTTTTGTCATTATATAGTATTTGCTGTAAGGATGCAAACGGAAACAAGTAAGGATGTAAAGGAAGTAAACATGTAACGATGCAAACAGAAACAAGTAAATAGAGGTCGGTATCCAGAAGTTCATGTAAAAAAAGTCAGTGGCTCGAAGCCAAAAATGTAGTATAAAAAAATTCTTTTCAAAATAAAAAAATTACAGGTTCTAAGCTTTATTGGTAACACCATTGATTATTCTGTAGTAAACATTTAATAAGCAGTTAAATTTACTGTATTATTTTAACACTTCTAAGAACATATATAGCGAAATGGAAAAACGAAGATAAACTATGAGTTCGTTTTTTCCCCAGCTGTAGACAGCGCAGGGGTTGTAAGACAGATAAATTCATCACTTGTGGGTGTTTGCGGAATTAATGTAGAAGGCGTCAGGATACTGATATCAGCAGCAATATTCAACTTAAGTAAATTAGTAGACTGACAATAACGATGTAAGCATCAGTGATCAGATAAGCCCGAGTGATTGATGACCTGAGATACCGACAACTAAATAGGTCGTAGAAGCGACGCTACATCTGAATATACTGGCACGAATCGGGAAAGTAAAGCGGTTACTTAACTACAAAACTAAGAAGATAATTTCCATTGCAAAGTACTCTCTCAATACACTATTACTACACAGACTTTTAAAAAAATATTTTGTACTTTACTTTCTTTTGTGAATTTTCTTTAAAAAAATCACTAATGAGGAGATCCCGATTTTGAATTTTTTAGTTAAAAATTTCTTTAAGTGAACGCGAACTAGGTCCCCTAGAACACATATCTAGGGTCACTTTCAATATATATATATATATATATATATATATATATATATATATATATATATATATATATATATATATATATATATATATATATATATATATATATATATATATATATATATATATATACAGTGAGAAACACACTTATAGAATAAAATTCAGTATTTAGCAAAAAATAGTTTTTGTAGTGATCGCTGAGACACGTGAAGTTGAATTTTTCGAACAGTATCTTATAATCATAGTTGAAAAAATTAAACTCACACCATTTTACCCCCACCACTTTATCCGATTTTTTTTAAATTGCAACCCTACATTTTTTCATCACAATTCGATGGATCACATTTTTCTGAATGCGGAAATACCCCATATGTATGGTCTAATATTACAGTTTTCAATATAGGGTGGAAATTTAATACCGTAATATTAAAATTAAACAGGTTACTCCGAAAATTCAAATTTCGAAAATAAACTTAACAAAAACGTCCCTTTCTTATAATAAATGTTCAAAATATTCTCCGTTCACCTGCACATAACGAAATAATCTGCTCTGGAATTCTTCCCTAACTCTGTTCAACACGTCCTAATTTCTGTTGTTATTTTCATTTTCAAATCATCTAACTCAGCAGGTTGCGTTTTATACACTCTGTTTTTAAGATATCCTCATAAAACGAAATCAAGAGGTGTAACATCTGGTGATCTAGCAGGCCATTCTACAAAACCTCTTCGTCCAATTCATCTTTCGGGAAAGACTTCGTGTAAATACTCCCGTACTTGAAGAGCAAAGTGGGGCAGTGCACCATCTTGTTAAAACCATATCCCTTCATGGGGAATATTAGGTTCCATTACATTTTGATACAATTATGATAATATTGGGACAACCTATTCTCTTAGCATTTCTAAATATCTTGGACCGTTTATAATTTCTATAAAAACAGGTTTAACTACGTGATCACCTATGATACCAGCCCAAAGTGGAGGTTTTTGACAGCCCAGTATCTGTAGTTTTGCTTGTTTATTCGCCATTCAAAAGAAATGTTGCTTCATCGGAAAACAGAACGTCAGCAGAAGAAATAACATTTCTATGTAACATGTCCAAATGTCCAGCAGTTGTTCACAAAATTCCAGTCTTCTATCAGAATCACCATCAGTCAACTCGTGAACCTGTTGTAGTTATAGGGATGCATTTTTTCGTTTGTGAGACACCTTAAAACTGTTGATTGACTAAAATCAATTTCACGTGCAACTTGAGGCGTAGAAGTTGTTGGTTTTTCTTGAAAAGCTAATAAGATATTGAGTTTTACATATTCTTCAACAAACTTGGGTCTCCTAGGCAGTGGTTTATCGTGTCAATAATCACGAAACGATGAATGCATCTTAGAGACAGTTCTCTGAGTTAGTGGGGGCAAACCTGGATGTTTTTCATTAAATAGGTAAACAACTTGTGCATGTGTTATACACATATCACCATACCCAATCACCATTAATATTTCTATTCGGAGAGCTTCATTTAAGTATCGCATTACTAGACCAAAAATTAATTGAATTTATCGGAACAAAATTATGACCAATTTATTAGGAGACCGTGCATTCAACACAATACACCACAAAATAAAACAGTTTTTGTCTGTTTACACATATACAGGGTGACGCTTTTCTACGTTAAAGCTCAATATATCCGTTATTATACAAGATATGAGAAAAAACTATATACGTTAATTATAGGGTATCTCGAGCTATATCTTATAAATCTATTTTGAGAATCACAGGTGGCCCATAAATCGTTGGTGATAAACACTTTCTTTTTTTTAATGAAACACCCCCTTATGTTATTTTATTTTTGTATTTTCCATTGAATTGTAATGCATGTTTGTAAGAAAAAAAATTGATATCGTTCTTAGTTTTTGAGTTATTTCAATTGTTTGCAACTTTTCACGTTTTTTGCACATATTTCAAACCCATATCGTACATTGATATACGGCGTTTTTATCAATAGATAGCGAAGCCCCATGGAATTGACTCATTCAGTGAGCTTTCTGTTTGTATTACTCGTCGAAAAAATCGAGCTGCCGTATACAGGCACACACAAATAGTCTCTGAATTTTAAAAGTTTTCGCAAAGTGTTTCTGTAGAAATTATTTTTGTAAGATTTTGTGTTATGTTGGTAATTAATATAAAATGTTTACTAAAAGTCGTCGCATTTTTGTGAAAAATATAATTTAGTGTAACATTACAGAAGACAATTTCTGTAAAAAAAATGGTGATTTTTTGTAAAAATGTTTGCAAATTTTCATATTTTTTTTTAAATCTTTGTGCTAAAGCTGTTTTTTGAATAATTATATCCTAGCAATTGTGTAAATAGGTTAAAGAGGTTCGTTGGCCAGGAAAATCGGAACAATTTTTTTCTGGAACTGTTAAACTATATTTTCGGAAAATGTTTCTATTTTTTTTAAACAAAAAAGCTATTTTAATTACATACGTTACATTGTTACTACTATATAGGTTATACTGCCAAACAAATGTCCTTTGTTTAAAAATAAGACATATTTGCAATCGAAAACATTTTTACGAAAATTCGCTACCTTAACGCACTTGCTGCGTCTAGATTTTTTTTACAGTTTCTATTAGAATGTCGTACTTTGTAGGTTATGTATATCTTATTAACTGCGTCTTATGGCAGGTCTTAATGTATGGTCGGTATGTTCACAATAAAGCACTTGATATGTATATATATATATATATATATATATATATATATATATATATATATATATATATATATATATATATATATATATATATATAAATTACCAAACAGAAGTTTTTATTGTTTTTATCTCGTCTGCGTGAAGGCGTCTGCATGTATTAAATGCGCAAAACCAATAAGTGTTCCTTCCACTCGATATGACATTTGACAAGTCCCGCTCCGTCCCCGTCTACCCTGCTTCAAGTAGATTACGTACACTGTGCGTGCCTCGACTCCCGATATCTCGTCGTTTACACCCACAAAAAGAATAAAATATAGTTTCTGGAGTGTTTGCAACACGCCTGCAGCCCCAGCACACATCCAGATACATATGGGTCTGATGAAGAAGCGCCTCTGTGACTTGTTTTTCAAATAAGGACAACTTAAATAAATGCCCATAAACTTCATTCGCATTTTCGCATTTCTCTAGCAACCAGAATCGGGTTCGAGCATTCAATTCACTCAAAAAATGTCCATGATTTATCATTGTCATAAGTTGAAAGGAGCACGTGCCTGAGGCGTATTGTGGCCTGTCTGATATTTCACATTGGTATTTCATATGCCTAAGGATAATCTGATCATATTGCAAATAGATATTTTTGTGAGGCTCGTGCGTGCGGGTGCGGCTGGAAATTCTTGAAATATGTCTATACAAAAAATAGCGAACACAGCCACAAATATCAGGGCGCATAAAATGTGTTTGCCCTACTATATAAAAGCAATCAAGATCTGATACTTCATTTGTTTTATTGTCCAACGTAATTTCCGTGGAAATAAATACACCTATTACAATAAACCGGCAATGCATCTAAATCTCCGAAAATTTTTATTTTGCACTAAAATTAGTTCTTTACTCTGCGAACTCTTTACCGAATTTTCCCAAGAAATCGGCATCGAGGCTGTACTGAAGAGCTCTAATGAGAGCAAAACTGGTCTACGGTTCTAATTGTTGCGAAAATGCATCGAGTCTTACATAATTTGTCCCTATATTGGGGTAGAAATGGGCCAGGGCTGACAATTTTCTAAATTGTTAGTTAGCTGTATCCAGTCTCTATTTTTTTAACATTTTGTGTTATTTGGAGTTGGCGTGACAGCATACTACTTGGTTCCGTAACTAGGTGGCGGCACGTCCACCACTTACTGAGTATTTTAAGACTGGCTATATGATAGCCGTATTATTTTCGATGAATTTTTGCTGCAATTAGTATGCCGTACTGAAGAGCTCTAATGAGAGCGAAACCGGTCTACGGTTCTAATTGTTGCGAAAATGCATCGAGTCTTACATGGTATCCATAAAAAGTAGTAAGGTAAAAATAAAAACATCCACATATATACACTCTTGCATGAGAACCGAACAACATACAAGCCAACAACACACTCTAAAACAACCCAGATAAAGCCTAACAAATTTTAATAAACACATAAAAACCTACTCTTTGATGTCTGTAATGTGTATGCAGTGTATGAGTATCATGGCAGGGAGAAAACAAAACCAACCTTTACAGGCATATCATAAGACCTGGTATAATAATTATGATTCTCAAATACGCTATATGTATAAATTAAAGAAGGTAAGGCAAGGGTATGGTAATTGTAAATTCGTTCGTTAGAGTGAAAGGTTGAGACACAGTAAAAGTTATATCAAAGACAGAAAGGACTGCATAAAAACGTAGTGCGGATAAATGAAAAATAAAAGACTCTAAAGCAAGAGAATGTAAATATTGGACAATACGAAATGTATCACTAGTTTTTAAGTAGTTTAAGGTGTTACTGTTTATTAAATTTTAAAATATTAAGATGTCATAACCTAAATATAAATCAGATGTTTTCTATTTACGGACAGATCTCAAACTGACAAAGAAAATGTAGAATGTAGGTTAACTAATCAATCAAGTGAAAGTCAAAGGCCAACAACAATTAAAAATGATGTATCCGGGGAAATAATGAAGAGGATGATGATTGTAGAAAAAATTTGTTGAATGAAATGATTTTGAAGGTAGCCTAAAGACAGAATTTAATAGGTGACGGTCGCCACAAGAGAAATAATAAACATATAGGAAAAGATTTATTAGAAGAGAGGAATTAGAAAACATTTTAAAACGAGTAAGAATTTTGAGGACTTGAACCCACTAGCTAAATAAGCCCCCTGTCCTAAGAGTAAGTTTATCCATGCTATCAATGTGTTTATGTCGCATGCAGTAATAAAAGATATTGGTGACACCAGGGTGTAAGTCACGTACACTTATATTTAATAAACATATTTTTACAACATAATTCACTCAACTTTACAGGTAGATGAAACTTATAAGATAAGATACACAAAAGTCAACATAAAAAAAGAACTAAACCTATTTAAACTAGCTATTTACCATATCAATTATCGCAAATATTAAATAAATAATTATTTTAATATACCATTCATGACTAATATAACTATAAAAAAAAATATACATAGGTTAACTCATTCTATTTAAATTAGCGCCCATAATGAGGAAGTTGCATATAATTTACTTTTGATGAAAAACGTATTTAAAGCACAGCAAAATACTCTAAAAATATATGTCTACAAGTAAACCTCCCGTAAAGTGAACCACTAATTAGTAATTAATTATTGAAATATTGAATATAATTCAAAAAGACAGAGTGGGCGAAAACGGGAGCTGATTGGTGAAGAGGTTTGTAACGTCACAATCCGGTATATCTGCGTTTTACGCGGGCATCACCATTTAACGTTGTCTTGTTTTCGTTTGTGTTTGCATCCAATTCTGAGCAGTTTCATCATAATTTTAAGTAGTTTTGGTGTTTAGTGTATAATATAGGTTCAAGGGTAGTAAGTCGTGTTTAATCTAGTTTAGTGCGTGACTGTGTGATGGATTCAGCAGATTCAGAATCACAATACGAGAATGCAGAAGACATAACAGTGCCTGTAAATAAATGGTATAAGTGCTGAATAGTGCCCAAATGTACTTCCATAACAATAACTACCCTCAACAAATTATTTTTTAATGTACCTAAGGATGAGGAAATCAGGAAGAAATGGTGTATATTTTTTATTTACATTATTTTTTATAAGAAATTACTACATAAAATCCAACAAAGGTACTTACAGGATAAAATAAGGTTCATATCAGACACATACCTCCCAGCGTTCACTCCTTTTAGCTCAGCACCCATGAAATTCGGGTTGTTTTCTAAAAACACAAACATTTCTAGTAAGTACATAAACTTTTGGTAAACGATAAGATTGTCCTTGGACAAATGCAACTTTTGTAGCCATACTATACGACTGTACAGTTTTTAAAATAATAAATACGAGTATATAGATATTAACAATAATATAAGTTGATAACAATAACTATCCTGCAAACGTCGCATAAATATTAGAGGTGAGATGAGGATCTCTGTGTGAGTAAGCGAGATTCGTTTGGCCGATACCGGATCGTGACGTCACAGTAGGCCGTCTTTGTTTATGGATGCGTTTTGGCGCGGAGACAATTATTTTGATTTTATATGTTCTTTTACAGGAAAACTATTAGTAGTTAAATTTTATATGGCAATTGATTTTATACAATGTGGGGAATTGAATAAGAGGAGAATAAAAAAATAAATATAATAAAAAAATTCCTCATTGTGGGACTAAAATATATACATAAACCTCAAATAACCTTTTTATATCAGTTGACACCCAACGTGGGTTTATTCATCATTAATAAAACACATTATATATATATATATATATATATATATATATATATATATATATATATATATATATATATATATATATATAAATATATATATGTATGTATGATATATGTTATAGACACTTTGATAGTAGTTGCCTTCATGAGCTTGTTAGATTTATATTTCTGCCGTATATTTGCTTCATTGAATAAAAGTTTGAAGAAATATTGTCGATCTATTAATTATTTGGCAGTAAGAAAGAAAGTAAAAAGTCATATCTGACAAACAAAGCCCTGAGAACATAGTAGTGTGAACTTTTAGACACAAAATCAATCTAAAAATATTTGTGCATTGGCCAGTTTTCTACAAACTTTTCCTATTTTGATGCAATCACTATTCATTTATTTTACCGGAACTACATAAAACTTTCCCAAATGGTCATATCATTATTCTTCATTTGTTACGTACAATCTGGCTTTCATATATAGTGCTTTCAGTTTATCATGTTAGTGCAATGCCAGAATAAAAATAAAACATTATATGATGTGAAAATTGTAAATAAAAAGTATCCTTCTATGAATACTTTAGTAACTACTGTAATAAATGAACAAGAAAACAACCTTTTTGATTAAGTGTACTCTGTAAAATATACAAAAGGGACGACTTGAAGCTTAGTCTCTTTATTTTCGTAATAAGTAAGGTTCAACCATATTAGTCTTTTTAGAAAAAAATCTCTAATAGAAAAGTATTGATGTTGAGACTTTGCAAACCTATCTTCAAATTAGCGCGAATTCGGGCCGCCAGGTGTGTTTGGATTTTGATATGTTTATATATAGATATAT
This sequence comes from Tillus elongatus, assembly GCA_964006375.1. Classification (NCBI taxonomy): domain Eukaryota; kingdom Metazoa; phylum Arthropoda; class Insecta; order Coleoptera; family Cleridae; genus Tillus; species Tillus elongatus. The sequence continues at coordinate 189,755,340 of OZ023264.1, forward strand.
AACTAAGACGGGGCTAATTGCACACATTTTTACCACATTTTTACCACATTTTTCAATATACCGCCGTACGTCGTAATTTTGAAACATTGAAAAATTTACATTGTACCAACCCAATAAAAGGCGATCCACGGCTGGGATATAAATTGAAAAAATCCTGTCATAGGTCTAAAAAAATCTCATTTAGTGCATGTTGCGCCGCAGTCGTGCGAATAAAAATCTTTTTCCAACCATGGCCTTCCAAATCGATTAAAATATTGATATTCTCAACGGAAAAAAGTTATTTTGGAACAAACTACGTTAAACTCAACAAAAAATTATGCATAAATGCTTAGAAATGTGAAAAACAAGTTGTAAAAAAATAAACGTTTTCCTATAAAAAGTAGAACCCGTAAAACCTAAAAAAATAAGGCACATTCTCTGAAAAATCAAGTTCCTTAATTTACTCTTTGTTGAAAAAATTAACCGTAAATCGGTCTTTTTCAACAAAAAGTAGTTTAAGGAACTTGTTAAGTAATACAAAAGATAAAGATAAAACCACTGAAATGTGGGGTATCTACGAGATGGGTTGTAAAGAATGTGGCCTTAAATACGTCGGTCAGACTAAAAGAAGTATATGTATCAGATTTTGTGAACATATCGCACAGTTACGTTATGGTTGGACAGACAAGCCATGCGTTGTGTAACATATCTGGGATAATAACCACTACATTGATAAAAATAATTTGAAACTTATCAACGATGTCACGCAGCAATTCACGGTTGACTCATCTGAACGCATATATATATATATATATATATATATATATATATATATATATATATATATATATATATATATATATATATATATATATATATATATATATATATATATATATCAATAAACAAATTTGGGCCTACCAAGTGCGTTATAGTAGCTAATATTCATAAGAATTGTACACTATAATTATACGGAATATTAGTAAAGTTAATACTTTAAACTTACACAGACCTTGATGATCAATTTTAGAGGTCCTAGTATGCGCACATTTGAAGAATTCTTTCGAAAGTGTTGCTGGCGATATCTCTCTATTATCAAAAAAATCTTATGTTCTAACTCCTTTTGAGAAAAATTTCAAAACTCAATTTTCTATTAAGCTCAAGAACAAAATTTTGCTATATCTGTAGAGAGTGTAAGTCTCTTTAAAATAAACTTGTATTACAAATTTCATCAAAGTTATACAAAATATTTTCAGAAGGAAACTTAATTCGTATTTAGAAAAGTAAAGTATCTGCCAAATTATAAACGTATCTGTTATTTTTCTTTATTAATCGCCAGTGTGATTTCGTTTTAATCAACCTAATCAAACCGGTTTTTTTTTAATATCAACAATAACACAATGTTTGCTGAAAATTATAATTTCAGACTCAAAGGTGACAAACTTGTTCAAATATAAAAAAAAAACACACATTCATCCGAGCTGGATGCGATAATGCAACCTTCTTCCTATCAGTCCAGCAGGCTTCCAATGCGCTACCTGCTAATATGTCCACTAACGTTATCTACATAATACTTGACATAGGCTTTATGCCCGGGGTAGTATATGAAAAGTATACGTGAAAATTAATTACGGAATTAGTAGAATTACCATTGAAACACATTTACGGATTGTTTAGTTCTTATAAGACGTATTATGTTTAAGTTTAAAGGTAGAAGAAACCATTTTAGATCCATTTTTGCAGACTTGACTTGTTTACATTTCTAGTATATTATGCGACAGCATAATATATATATGCTGCGCTAAAACTGTAATTAGGGCCGTTTATAAAGCTACAAATATAGTGTATTTTAATAATTTATTTAATCCCCCAGTTAGATAACAATCACTTGGCAAATTTTTAATTTCATGTGGTCTGTCATTTCCATAATTACGGCCGAGATTTCACGATTGTTGGTTCGGGGAGTATGTGTTATGACTGGTATATATATTTAGCTTGGTTACCGTTGTATGGTTTATACCTGTTGTATGAATCAATCTACGCGTGGCTGTCCATTGGAGTTTAAGTCGTTTCAAGGCATGTCTTTGAGATTTTACTTTTCATTTGGAAAGAACTCTAAATATTGTGTACCAAATTACTAAAAAATTCACAATGTAGGTTTATTTGCACTATTTCTAGCCACGTGTAAAGTCCCATTCCAGCTACTCTAATACTTAAAAAAAAGATAGCGTTTTAAAAAGTCCTCCCCGATTTTCCACCGGAAAACCTTGAGCATTAAGCCTGATTAACAAACTCGATCTCGGTTTTCGCCCAAACAAGATTTTTGACAAGTTTGATTGAAATCAGTTTATATTTTTCAGTTATCGCTCGGATAGATACAAAAAAAATTCGCCAATAGAGAGGTCAGGAGGAAAAGCATTTGAAAAAATTTCTTCAGATGAGCGCAAATTTGGACCCCTAGAACCCAAAACCAAAGTCCGTTAAAATGTTTATGTTTATATATATATATATATATATATATATATATATATATATATATATATATATATATATATATATATATATATATATATATATATTTGTGTGTGTGTTGGTGTGTGTGTGTGTGTGTGTGTGTGTGTATCACACCGATAACTCAAAAAATAATGATTAAATTTGGCATATACCGTCCTTTTATAAGTAGCTTGAGTAAGTTCGTTAGTCTGGAAAATCGGACCAGGTTTTCTGGGAAAATGTTTAGTTTTCTTTCGAAAAAATAAATAAAAAGCTATGGTTACCAACTTTGGTAGGTAGCTTAACGATAAAAAGGGTAAACTATACGCCAAAACTTAGATATCTATGTTACAAGAAAAAGAAGTTATAAAAACATATTTGGTGCTAGATTATTTCTATGAAAATTCACTACCATAACGCACTTGCTGCGTCCAGACTTTTTATCCAGCATGCGATTTAAATTCCTTAAAAAGTATGTGAACACAGATTAGTTGCTACGTATGAAATAATATTTTAATCAATTTAAAACCCGTTTTATCTCTAGCATCATTCTCGCAAACGTAACGATATGCTTGCCTACGCATTTCTGTTAATATGCTATTTATCATATCTAACAGAGTATAGTCGTTATTTTGTGTAATACGCCTGTCCTACTTATTATTAACGATACTGTTTATACCTCTAGGAAAAATTATATCAATGTGGGGGTATAGCTCAGTGGTAGAGCATTCGACTGCAGATCGAGAGGTCCCCGGTTCAAACCCGGGTGCCCCCTCAACGTATATTTTATATTGTTTATATTAAACAATTACATATTTTTGGAACTATGTTATCTACTTTTGAAATATGAATATCTATAACGGAAAACTGAATATAATTTTTTAAGTAAAGACCTATAACAATAATTTTTGCCTGATACTCAAAATATCACTACAGCTGGTTATCTTAAAGATTATATCTACTACGTTGCCGATAGCCTTGTCAATTTTAACACCTGTAGACAAACAAACAGCACAAGTCTAAGTGCAGGTTATTCTCAAAATAACTTATTGTATACAGCTATTTATTTTTATTGCCTCATTTGATTCAATAATTAAGTAAGCGTTCTGCTAGTATATTTTGAGTTGCACCTTATATTTAAATAAATTTTCATAGAAAAACTTCACTAACGACGAAATCGTGATTTTCAGTTTAAAAAAGTTTTGTTGTCAAATAAGCGCGAACTAGAGCCCCTTGAACAAATAATTTGGGGAGTGCGCTTCTTTTGCAACTTACTTGGACCAGTTAGTTAGTCAGGAAAATGTTTGTGTCTCCGGAAATAACAAAACTATGGCAAACAAATTTCGTGCGCAGGATTCTATTATAAAAGGTCTACTACGTACCCAATTTAGATCTCTAGGTTAAAAGAAAAATAAGCTATAGTCATTAAAAAAATGTTGGGTGCCACTGATGACCAGAAAACTGCAGAAATCAATTTAATTTATTTGGTTAACAAAACCCGTTGTATACTACAGACAAAAATTCATTTTTTTGATGCAAAAAAGTCTAGAAACACCAGACAAATTAATTTGAAAATTTTATAAATTTTTTTCCTTAAAACGCTAAAGTCGCGAGATAAATGAACCACCAACAATAGGCCATTATGCAACATTGTACCCGTTCAATAACGCAGACATTAGATTCAGGATAGTAGAAGGCACCTTAGGAACGACGCAGCAAAGCAAAACAAACCACGGGAAGCTGAGTCAGCAGGAAAGTAAATTCACCTCTAATAGACAATAGAGCCACTCACGAGTGGATTTGTTATTAGTAGGCAGCCCGCCTTCAGCGAGCTGTTCATTCCTGTTTCTTGGTATAGTATTATATCACGCTTATGTTGATATTTAATTAATTCATTATTTATATTTTATTTTCTTATGTATATTGAAATAAATTGTTCAAAAAATCAATATGTCTTAACCGTAAAGTTAAGTCGCGATTTAAAGTGTCAAAATTGGCAAGTTTTAGGCAAAGAACCTGAAACGAATATGGGTTAAGTAGAGACAATAAGATAAGAAGTGTGTTTTACAAAACATTAAGTTTCAGCTTCAAACATTATTGTCCTTCATTTTACTAAAATATTTACAGAACATTCATTTGAGATAGGCCCAATCTCTGATGCCTTGGCAGTAGTTTTAGTCATATAGTTTATGGTTTAATAGTCTATAATGTTTAGCGAATTCTCCTAGAAAAAAATCTCGAATGAGGCCCCTGGTACTTTTGGATTTCAAAAAGATTTCTTTAAATGAGCGCGAACTAGGCCCTTTAGAACCTACATTCGGGGTTATTTTCAGTTTTTGTCTGTATCCACATATTCACAGGGTGACGCAATTCTATTAATAAATCTGTTATTATACAAGAGACGATAAAAATTGTATTCATTAATTATATGGTGTCTTGGGCTGCATCTTATAACATTATTGCTACAATCACAGCTCGCCCATTAGTCTTTAAAGATACACATTTTCTTTTTTTGTTTTAATCGAACATGCTTTCTATTATTGTATTTTTGCATTGTCCATCGAAATATAATGCATTTTTGTAAGAAAAAAATTGGGGACGATACAAGTGCGTTATGGTAGCGAATTTTCATTAAATGCTTTAAATTTAAATAACTCAATCATTTAAAGTTTATTTTTGGAAAATTTTTGAACATTTTTAAACAATCAAGTCAATTTGATGAAATATGGTACACTGTTTCTATTATATAGGTTACACCGGTATCCAAATTTCATGCCTGCTATCTTTAAAAAAAGACATAATATTTCTTATAAAAAACATTTCAATTAAAATTCACTAAAATAACGCACTTGCTGCGTCCAGATTTTTAGTTTCTCAGGAAATTCATTAGTGATATTTAAAAACTCCATATCTTCTAAACGAATAGACAGAATTTCTAAAATAAAAAGCAATATATAAGGGATCAAAAGCTCTTTTCAACGAGCCCTCACGTCACCTCTATTCCTGTTTAAAAAAGTTTGAGGGATGACACCCCTGCTTAGGAGGGTAAAGTTTGGGCTACACTTTTTGCGTCACCCTCACAAGCAATCTTGACGAGTTTCAGTTTTTTTCCCTGAAAATTATGGCTGCCAGCTCGTTTTCAATGGGCCAATGGGTTTACTTTGCTTCAATATAAAACAGAACATTGTCGTATACGAGAAAATATACACACGTTGTTTAGTGGAAACTATTTTTCACACCCTAGTGATTTGTGGCCACTCGCACATATGAATCGCAATCCTTAAAAGTACAGTGCATAAATTTTTGTGCATAAATTTCATTTTCTTGCGCATACAAAAGCAACAAATGTGTGAAAAATGCAGAAAGAACTATTGTGGAGTTATAAATTCTGAGTTCACAGACCTGAAAACGGAATGAACAAACAGATTCACTTTTTTTTATTATTTTGTTTGTTTATTTCTTTGATCACTTGCATTATTGACCTGCTTCATATAACAGAAAACTCCATACGTAAATCTTTGTTCGGTGTTTTTGTCAGCCATTTCCACGTAAGTATATATCCTTCCTCAGAAATTTATTGCTTCTTTTCGTATAAAAGGAAATGCGTTGTATCTCCATTCTAAATACAGAAAGGAAGACGCTAAGATATACACTCTCCGTTAGGTTTTTTCAAACAATGTTAGAGAGAGCTGTTCAGTATCACTCTCTTATAAAGGCTTACAACTAAAGAAAAATCCAATTTTGCAATTCCTCGTTAAGCAAGCATATTTTTTTGTGAGGTAACAATTTGTTGGTTAAATAACTCGTTTTCCAATGTGTCTGGGTCTCTTAAAGGGCTATTTAAACAAGGTACGTAGCTTAGGCTTAGAATTTTCATAAACAAAGTTTACTAACAGTGATATGATGATGATGGTAAGACTTTCTAGAAGTGACATCAAATGAGCGCGACTTAGGGTCCTTAGAACCGATATCCAAGGTCCGTATATATATATATATATATATATATATATATATATATATATATATATATATATATATATATATATATATATATATATATATTAAAATAGTTGAACTACTCTAGCGCTTTCGGTTGTACCGAAAGCGCCACCAACTTCGTTATTTGAAATGAAACACCCTGTATATTTTTGCATTTTCAGAATGAAGATCCAATTTGGGATAGAGTCTATGTAGTACTCTCTACACCTACCTTTATTAGTTTTTGAAATCTTCTCTCCGAGTTCCAGTCTGTCTGTCTGTGATGCCTTGATGGACCCCTAGGCGTTAAAGTGTCCCTGTTAATCCTTATATCAATTTGAAAAAAAAAAGGTCATTGATTTTTTTATTTATAATATATATATATATATATATATATATATATATATATATATATATATATATATATATATATATATATATATATATATATATATATATATATATATATATATATATATATATATATATATATATATATATATATATATTTGTGGGTGTGTGTGTGTGTGTGTGTATACAAACTTAATGGAAGCAAAAAGGATAAATTTTTATATACTTTAAAAATATATACGTGTAGTTGTGTATAGGTATGCGTAATTATGTTTTTCCTTTATATTTCAACAACACACCAAAGGGGTTACAGCCTAAATACAATCGTAACGTGGGTGTCGACAGGGAGGAAAAAGACAACTTGTTAATTCTGGGTTTGAAAGTTTGGAGGTTCGGAGGAGAAGGAAAAACATGTGCCGGCAAGGAATTCTACGACTTGAAAGTCCCCGGAACAAAAGAGGGGGCATAACAGGATGTTCTATGTCTGGTGATGTGGACAGTAAAAGGATGCATTCGCTTTGTTCCACTGGTAAATCTGTTGGGGACAGCAGGTGGAGGAACTATGAAAAAAGCTCCTCTGAGCAGTACCCGTGCAGATATCTATAAAAAAAAAGAGAGAGAGAAAGGTCACCAACATCACGTCGGTAGGCAAGGGATGGCAGCCTTCGAATGAGGGTAGGTTTACGGATGAGACGTATAGCTCTCTTCTGAATGGAGTCCAGGATAGCGAGTGTAGAAGCGGCAGCGGCACCCCAGATATGGGAGCAGTTTTCGAGGTTTGGCCTTATTTGTGAGGTATATAAGGTATAGAGATTATCTGGTGAAAAGTATTTGCGAGCCCGGACGAGGAAACCTAATTTCTTAGCAGCCGCTTCTGCAATTGATGTGACATGTCGGTGACAAGTGAGATTTCGATCCACAGAAGTGCCGACAAGTGAAAAGCACTCATTAATTTGAATAACTTATGAGATAGAAAGCAAGAGTGCGATTTGGCGGAGTTGAATTGTACAAGATTTCTACTTCCCCAGTCTAATATTTTTTGGGGATCCACGGAGACAGAACCCTCCATGAGTCTGCGATCCTCATGTAATTGGGATAAAGAGACAGGATTAGAATATTGTATATGTTGAGATTGTATTTATGTTAATAAAAATAACAAATATAATAACGCGAAAAAACATAAACCTCAAACGAGAAATTAAAAAATCTGTGGCTAATGACAATTCTGTTGAGGCCATACCACCTTTTCAGCACCACCAGCAAGACAGTTTTTGAAATATTGTCGATTTTTGAAAAATATTCGTTATCGCAGTTCTTTTTATAGTTTTTGATGTATCTTCGTAAAGTCTAGAAAATATATTTTAGGACAACAGATTGCTGGTAGTTATGTCTTGCAAAATCATTGGAATGGAAAACTATTTTTGATACAGGGTGTGCGTTTATAACCTGAAAAAAATATGGAAATACAAGCGGGTATAACTTGAATTTTTTCAAATGGAACACCCTATATATTTTTATTGTAAAGCATTCTACATACATAACTCTTAAACTTTTATTAACTATGTACTATTCCTAGCTTAATTTCTGAGATATCCACCACTCCAACAGGGAAGCTATATTGGAATTTATACATGAGCTCGTTTATGGAAAGAGCAGGCTTTTGTTGAAATGTCAGGAGAGAAAACTGAAATTTGACACATAGTTTAATTTAGTGACAGCAGTAAAATTAGTAGCTTACTTTTTGTATAAGTCGCGATGGGAAGTAGAATACGCTGCAGTAATGAAAATATCATGAATATATTCATGATTCACAGTGACTGCAATAGAGTTATTGAAAGAATATGTCGTACATTCAATAAAAAGTTTCCTCATTCGGTACCTTTGGACAGACGCCAGTTCAAGAGGCTTCAATCAAAGTTTCCAAGGTATGGAAGTATAACATCAAGACCAATAGTTTGTAGAGGCAAACTTGAAGATGACGAAAAATGCCAAGTCGCAGTTATTGCATACTTTCATGCAATGGCAACTAATTCTACAAGAAATACGTCTAGGGACTTGGACATGTCTTACTGGATCATTCAGCGAATATCGAAGAAGCACAGAATGCATAATTCCTCTTTTATTCCTGTGCAACACCTCCGCAATAGCGACTACGAGAGGCTTAAAAATTCTTGCGAACTCTTTTTGACACGAATGGGGGAAGATCCTACATTCTTGAGCAAAATAATCAGGACTGATGAGTCTAACTTTGACAGAGAGGGTTTGAGAAATATGGAAAATCAGTATTGCTAGGCAGCTGAAAAGCTGCATATGACACGACCTAGTGATTTCCAGCAGAGATTTAGTTGCAATGTTTTCTGCATGATATTGGACGATCGAGTGTGTTTTCATATTTACGATGGCACGCTCATGTCTGAGAAGTATATTCATATCCGAAGAACAGTGGTGATGCCATTTGTGGACAGTCTGCCTGGAAGTTCATCACTGAGTTGTTGGTACTAGATGGACGGGGCTCCAGCGTACAATACCATAGGTGTGTATCATCAGTTTAATGGTATATTTGCTGACAGATGGATGGGCAGAAACGGCCCTTGGCACTGGCTAGCAAGATCGCCGGACTTGACACCTTGTGATTTTTGTGTGTTAAGTGTAAGAATGTCCAAGGTTTATGAGGTGCATGTCCAATCTAAAGAGGAACTAATTCCATGCATAACGCAATACTTTACCGAGTTAGATCGAAAGGAGATACGAAGAACGACCAGCGCTGAAGTAAATTCGAGAATTTCAGAGTGTTTGAACCAAAATGAAAGTTAGACTGAACAACTCCTTAGAATTTTTCAGCTCTGGTGCCATCGCAAATTGCTATCTTTTCTCTGTTCACTGTATATAATCTAATCTAGTTTAACCTTACTCCAGAAAAAAGAATCCAATTTATTCAATGTCACTGTATGATTGTCATGTTACTTTAATAGTTCTGCTATTACATTTTTACAATGATAAGGTCATAAGATATTAACGTTCTAATTTTAGTAACATCGGTGCTCATAACTTATTTAATGTTCGAACTAGAAGGAACCTGACAAGTGCGTTGGACTCCGGAAGTCAAATTACACAAGGGTGGCTGGTTTTTAATAAGATTGGTTGGCCAGGAAACTAATTTTTTCGGTAGTATTTTAGGCTTATTTTCCAAACATTTTTGTACATTCTCAAACAATAAAGTTATTTTGATGATATATGGTATATTGTTTCTACCAGATAGGTCATACTGGTAACCAAATTTCATGTCTGCTTTCTTTAAAAAACACACATATTTGCTCTTTTACATTTTTCTGAATATTCACTACCATAACGCAATTGCTGCGTCCAGACGTTTTACCATTATTCTCAGATTGTCAGCGTGTCATCATGAATATAAAAAGAAACTGGATCATCCAATGCCATGAAATCATTGGAATTTAAATTCTCTGCTGCGATATTAAATATATCACTTCAGGGAAATAACAGTATCTCAGAAATTATGCTCTTTAGGTATAGGACATAGTTAATATAAGTTGCAGAGTTATGTATGTAAAGTGCCTTAGAATATAAATATATAGGGTGTTCTATTTGAAAAAATCAAGTTATACCCGCTTGAATTTCCATATGTGTCAGGCTATAAACACACATCCTGTATAAAAAATAGATTTTCTTTCCAATGATTTTGCAAGACATAGTTACCAGCAATTTGGTGTCCAAAAACATATTTTCTAGATTAACACTTTAGAAAGATACATCAAATTATAAAAGGATTTGCGATAACGAATATTTTTGAAAAATCGCCAATATTTCAAAAACTAATAACGCCAGGTGTAGAGAGTACTACATAAAATATATCTCGCCATTTTGAAAATGCAAAAATATACAGGGTGTTTCATTTAAATTAATGAAGTTGGTGTCGACCTCCGGTATAACCGGAAGCCCTAGAGTAGTGCAACTATTTTAATCCGAATATCGCATAATGGCCGAATACAAATTTTCAGCTCCCAAATCGGTCATAAACTTCTAATGAGCAGTTCTCAGCAATCAGCCTGTATATATATATATATATATATATATATATATATATATATATATATATATATATATATATATATATATATATATATGTATCACACCGATAACTTAAAAAATAATGAGCCGATTTTGATTAAATTTGGTGAAAACCTTCCTTTCTTAAATGGTTTGGATATGTTCGTTGTTTTCCAAGAAAATTTGTGTTTTCTTTAAAAAAGAATTATATCTCCGGAAATAACAAAGTAAAGGCAACCAAATTCGGTACGCTGGTTTATATACTTATAACTACGTACCAAAATTCAGCTCTGTAAGTTAAAAGACAAAAAGTTTATAGGCATTTAAAGAAAAACAAATTGGGGTTTTCCTCAAAACGTCAAGTCGTGATTTAAACCGTTAAAATTGGCAATACTTAGGCAAAGAGCCTGAAACTTGTACGGGCTATGTAAAGAAAATGTATCAAGAAGAATATTTTATGAAATTTGTAATACAAGTTTCTCTTAAATATACTTACACTATTTACGGATATAGCAAAGTTTAGTTCTTTAGCTTCATAGAAAATTGAATTCTGGGCGTTTTTCTCAAAAGGAGTTGAAACGCAAGATTGTTTTTTGAATAATAGAGAGATATCGATGGTAACATTTTCGAAAGAATTCTTCAAATGTGCACGTACTAGGACCTCTAAAATGGATATTCAAGGTCTGTGTAACTTTAATAGCATAATGGTGTACAATTTTCATGAAAATTGGATACCTTAGCGCACTTACTGCGTCCCAAAATTGTCTTATGGAACGCAAGGCTCAGGTTTATTTTATAGACATGTACGAATTATGCTACCAAATAATAATAGTAATATAATAGTAAGATAGGTCAGCCTGGATAGCCAATTTAGAATTTTTATAACATATTTAACTATACCTTTGCCAAAAAGTTTACATTTCAAATTAGTAGACCTTCTAATAGCTTATGCCATCGCATCAAATTTACCGGACTATTTGAAATGCAGAAGTATGAAACTTATTTCAAGTTGAAACTTCAATCGCGTATGAAGACTGTTCTAAATACTGCCTCACGTAAAATATTGGATTTTGTGCATAAGTATGAGTATCATATGTCTTTGATTCCTCATGTGTTCCTTTTAAACAATATTGCAGATGTTCAGATCGTAAAGTCTAGTACCTATATAAAATGTCTTGTATCCCTGCGGCAACGTTCCTTGTATCATCAGGGCCGGACTGTGATAGAAACAAAAATTTTAAAATTAGAATATTGCTGCGTATAGAACATTGTAAAAAAGATTTTAAAAATTGTTTTGTTTAATGAATCGAGTGTAAAATAATCACAGGGTAAAGGCGGTACCAACATTGAGCTTAGTTCTTTCTAGGCGCTTTCTGAAAGATATAATTCTATAAAACCTCTTGGTCCAGTAAAGCTCTTAGGGCGCCAAGTTCTGACAATTCATTTTTATTGAATTTCGAGAAACTTTCTTCAGAGTAACGCAAACTGAATCCCCATTCCTAAGTCTCTAAATTAAAAATAATAGTAATTCAAAAAAGTAAATTTCATTGAAAATGGTTTGCATGCAAGTATTTTAATAAAATGAAGAAGAATAAAGTTAAAGCATAAATCTAGGCTTTTGAAAAAATTTCCAAATCAATTTTTCTTGTTCTTCTTGACCTCTTTGAGCCAAGAAAAAATATTGTCTTTAATATTCTGAATATTTTGCTAAAAATACAATACCAAGTGAATAAGTGAAAATTGGAACCTGTGAGGAGCACTGATAAGTACAATTTGGAGAACCCAATTCATCACAATACAGTTTTTTGACCCGACGATTGTTTCGCTAACAAAGTACGGGTCATCAAAGGGATGAATAAATTAAGTGACTAAAGACTAGGACTACTATTTATATCTTACTTGCTAAGCAGCGCCCTCTAGGAAGGTATACAGACAGACCGCCACTGTTGAGTCTTTGTTATGCTGTGCGTCGTTATTATTCCTTCTAAAAAGGACACGCTGGTTATTAAGATAACAGTTCGAATAATGGACTACATAGAATTGGACCTAACCTATTCATCGAAATATTTTTGTTCTAATTTCTAACGATCTATATATATATATATATATATATATATATATATATATATATATATATATATATATATATATATATATATATATATATATATATATATATATATATATATATACTTTCGTAAGCATCAAGTTGACGCGACTGCCTGACAATTTTTATTAACTTGAGATTTTCTTTACCTACATGACGATTATTATCCCAAATATGCTGAGCAACATGATTTGTCAATATTGCCATATCTCAATTGCCCTAAATTTTCTTTAAATCTAGTTTTAATAGTTATTTTAATTTGCCCAACATATTTAAGTTTACATTTCCTAAAACATTTTTCATAGATTCCCGACACATCTGTGGTTTTATCTTTATCCTTTGCGTTACCCAGCAAATTTTTTAATGTATTTTTTGTGTGAAAAATTTGATACGTAACCCAAAGGATTAAGATAAAACCACAGGTGTGTCGGGAATCTATCAAATCGGTTGTAAGGATTGTGAACTTGAATATGTTGGGTAAGCTAAAAGAACTATTGAAACTAGATTTAAAGAACATTTATCACAACTGAGATATGGCACTATTGACAAGTCATGTATTGCTCAGCATATTTAGGATAATAATCATCATGAAGGTTAAGAAAATCTCAAGTAAATAGAAAATGTCAGGCAGTCGCGTCCGCTTGATGCTTACGAAAGTTTATATATTGTTAGAAATTTGAACAAATTTTTTTTTATGATTGGGTATGTCCGCTTCTATGTAGTCTTTGTTCGAACTGTTATTTTAATAGCCAGCGTGTCCTTCTTAGAAAGGATATTTTAAAACGACGCACAACATAACAAAGGCAGGTATGCAGTTTTAATCACAGGGATTTAAGTCTCAACAGTGGGGATCTGGCAATTTACATATAAATAGTAGTTCTATTATTTATTCACTTAGTTGACTCATCCGAAGTTGACGCTAACTATGTTAGCGGAACGATCGTCGGGTCAAAAACTGTATTGTGATGAATTGGTTCTCTAAATTGTACTTAACAATACCAAGTGGCAACCAAATTTCTTTTCTTTAAATGCTTTTTTTTTATTTCAACAACACACCACGAGGGCTTACAGCTTAAATACTATCGTACCGTGGGTATTGACAAGTAGAAAAGAGGCAAACTGTTAATTCTGGACTCGAAGGTTTGGAGGTTAGGAGGAGAAGAAAAAACATGTTCCGGCAAATAATTCCACAACTTGGAAGTCCTCGGGACAAAAGAGCGGGCATAACAAGATGTTCTATGTCTGGTGACCTGGACAGTAAAATGGTGCATTTGCTCTATTCCCCTGGTATATTTGTTGGGAGCAGCAGGTGGAGGAACTATGGAGGAAAGCTCCTCTGAGCAGTGTCCATGCAGATATATATATATATATATATATATATATATATATATATATATATATATATATATATATATATATATATATATATATATATATAAGGAAAAGAGAGAGAGATAGATAGGGATGTTACCAACGGCACGTCGGTGGGCAAGGGAGTGCAGCCTTTGGGTGAGGGTAAGGTCACCGATGAGACGTATAGTTCTCTTCTGAATGAAGTCCAGGATAGCGAGTGTATAAGCGGCAGCGGCACCACATATGTGGGAGCAGTATTCAACGTTTGGCCTTATTTGTGAAGTATATAGAGATTAGCTGGTAAAAAGTATTTGCGAGCCCGGAAGAGGAAACCTTATTGTTTAGCAGCCGCTTCTGCAATTGATGTGTCGTGTTGGTGCCAATTGATATTTTGATCCACAGAAATGCCGTCAAGTGAAAAGGACTCATTACTTGGAATAACTTGGTTGTTGATTGTGATGGGTCTAGGGCTGTTGTATCTCTTATGATATAGAAAGCAAGACCGAGGTTTGGTGGAGTTGAATTGTACAGGATTTATACTTCCCCAGTTTAATATTTTTTCGAGATCCACAGAGACAAAACCCTCCATGGGTCTGCGATCCTCATTTAAGTGGGCTAAAGAGACAGGCTTAGAATATTGTATATTTGAGTGGAAGGTGATGTCATCCGCGTAGCTGTGAACTGGGTTGGATGTGCTAGAGAGGAGTTCATTAATGTGGAGAAGAAACAAAGTAGGGGCTAAAGCTGAACCTTGAAGGACTCCTGCATTAATTGGATACAGTATAGAGGAATGGCCGTCCACGGCAAGAGAAATGCTCCAGTTGGAGATCAAATTTGCTGTCCAGGTACAGAGTTTTGCTGGTAGGCTATAGGACGGAAGTTTATTAAGCAGCGCTACGTGCCAGACCTGGTGGAATGCTTTGGATATGTCTAGGGCGACAATCTGTGATTTAACGTGTAGTTTCATATACTTGTTCCAATAATGGGTGACAAGGGAAAGGAGGTCGGCAGTTGATCTGCGTTGACGGAATCCATACTGCCTGTCGTGGATTATACTGTGTTTTTCAAAAAACTTTAGTAATTAGGTATTTATATACTTTTCAATCACTTTAGAGACGACTGAAAGGAGAGGAATAGGCCTGTAGTTGTTAGGAAGCGCTTTGGCTGCTTTCTTGGGGACGGGTTGTACTCGAGCAGTTTACCAGTTACTAGGAAATATGCCTCTATTGCAAGATGTCTGAAACAGACGAGTCAGGACAGGAGCAGGAGCAACTTACAACTTTTTAGCCATTTTCATGAACTATCGATTCGGCTAGTCCTACGAGGCAAGTCCAGTCCTGCTTAGTCAACTGCAGGTTTCTAGTGCACATCCAGGTACTTTCAACCCTTTTATACGACTCTATATGTGGTTATTTTATGTTACAGTGCTAAATGTAGATCATATTTAGATCATTCAGATTGAATGTTTAAGACAATGTATTCAAGGTGTTAATTTTTTGAGTTGTATATAACAGTCAAGAATACAAAATATTTACGTGCTCTTAGTTTTACTATATGCTTCATCCAGTTTGTTGAAGGCGTAAAATTAAAGTTGAATAGTTTTCTCTACATATTCAATCAATCAAGAGAAGTCATACATCTGATACTAATTACAGATTTAATAACTTACATTCCAGAAAGTCTTTTCACTGGGTGCCTCGCAGATAATAATTATGTAAAAAGTCAACTAAAGTAACTGTTCAAATTGTACACCGTTGGCTGCCTGACAGTAGCCAAGACGATTAATAAATTCTTTTTCAACATTGTCAATAACCTCAGTAGGTATACGACGTATCGCCTGAGGAATTCTTGCTTTTAAATCTTCTAAATTCTCCGGTCTATTAACGCTTACCTTGCTGTTTAAGTATACCCACAAGAAGTAATCCAGGGGTGGCAAATCTGGCGATCTTAGCTGGCTACTCAATCGGCCCACTTCTTCCTATCCAGCGATTCGGGAACACCACATCTAAATAAGCACGGACAGGTGTTGCATAATGGGAAGGTGCATCATCGTGTTGAAAGAAAATGTCATTTCTCGGAAGACCACGTACCGACATATCTGGATATAAATTTTATAGTTTAGGAATAAGGTCGTCGCGAAGAAGATCCAAATATTTTGCACCAGTAAAGTTCTCGTCAAAGAAATAGAGACCCAGAATTATTCCGCCGGCTATGCCGCATCATACATTACCTTTGTGAGGATGTTGAGTGTGATACTCCATCATCTATCGGGGATTCTCGTTAGCCCAATAATGGCAGTTTTGCCTATTGACATGGCCGTCAAAACAAACGTAGCCTCGTCAGAAAAAAAGTAGGTTTTTCACGAAATTATTATCATTGGTGCATAATTCTTGCATTTGCTCGCAGACTTGATTTCGCCGACCAAAGTCGCCTTCAGATAGCTCATGAACAAGGCATACCTTATAAGGATGACAGTTTGCTTTATTCTTAATTTTGCGAACTGTGGACGCTGCCATATTGAAATCAGAAGCCAATTGGTTAAGTGTTGAGTAATGAGTTTCCTGTATTGTCAACAAAACATCAAGTTGATCTTGTGATTTAAAAGTCGAACAGATTTAGGAAGATCACGAACATGCCCAAATTTACAGTATTTAGACTCAATATTCTTTACCATGCTTTGGCTAATGGGAGGCCGATCCAAATCCGATCACGCAAAGAATTTCAATTCGTTCTCGTTCAGTTAATTTAACCATTATTTTATAAAATAACAAAAGTTACAACTCAGTACACACCTAAAACACACTGCTTTTGCCAAACAAAAGATAAGAACCAAAGAGATAACTCAAAATACCTCAAAAACTATTTAACGATGTACGATTTCAGTTTTTATCTGACAGCAATAAAAAAACATCCCTGGTCTCCTAGGCTACTATTAGGCAGCCATAATTTTTAACTATATGTATCTTGAATGACACGCTCTTTCAAATGACGTGGTCGAAATTGGGGGTTACTATTTAAAAAAAATTGTCGGTGACGTCATATCTCAAACAACGATGACGTCACAAAATGGGTCGTATTTCAGAAAGTGTCTTCGTTTCAAACAAAATCGACGTGTCAGAGGATTTTTCCTAAAATCTCTCAATTTCAGAAATAATGATTTTATTCCTTACTTTTCGAAAGCACTGCATGTTGAAACATGCGTATGTGTATCGCACCTAGTTTTATGCAATGACAAACAAGCTAGCCTTAGGAGGCGGCGGCAGTGGTAATTCGTATGATATTGCGTTGTGTTTTTGGATTTCAGTCCTTTTTAGCATCATTCTATTCCAAACACATCTGATATAAAGTCGGAAAGTCTATTCTTCCTCTAAAAACAAGTAACTTTGATAAATCGATTTAATATCTCCGAGCGACTGTATATAGTCTTGTTTCTGAATAAAACGCTTGTCTCATTCTCAAAATAAAGCATCATTGTTACTTTATAGCTCCCAACGCTATTGAGTTTCCAGATGACAATTGTATATTATGTTCTGCCACAATTATGTTATATTCCTACCTTGAAATAAATTGACAATGTCAGTTTAGCTTACTTACCACGATTTGTCTAAGAGGCCTATTTAGGGAATAATAACATAAGGGAAATTCTTTTGTATATTATAATCACAGTATAAAGGCTATGTAGTTATGACGTCACAATCGCATCTCTCTTTCTGTAGTAGTTTTTTATTACATTGTAATTCCCCAGTTTATCAATTATGCCAGGCGTTGCAGATATTTTTTTGGTCTTTCCCTTTTCGTGAATTTTCTTGGAAAAAATTCACTAATGGGGAGATCCCGACTTTTGAATTTTGAAAAAAATTCTTTGAATGAGCGCGAAGTAGGACTCCTAGAACACCCTAGAGCCCATATCCGGGGTCAGTTTCAATTTTTACATGTTTATTTCTCTTTATTACAAAAAAAAATCTTGCGTTCTAACTTCTTTTGAGAAATATGCCCAAAACTCAATTACCTATGAAACTAAAAAACTAAGTTTTTTTTTAAATTTATAATTTAAGTGTCTTAACAACTAATGTCATTGACACTAACGACACTTTATATAATAACATAACAAAATTATGTATAAAAAGAGGAACTAAATACACTTAAATACTATTATATAAATTAGGCTGTCTTAAAAATCTAAGTAAGCCGTTTACATTTGTTAAATTTAGACGTAAAATTTTAGACAAGTTTCTTTCACCTAAATTTTCAAATCGTGGACAGGCATATAAGGGACATTCCAATAGAATGTGAAAAATTGAAGTTGGTGGGTCACAAAGCTCACAATAAGGGCGTTGCTGTTGATTTACGTGATAACCATGTGTATCTAGAGAGTGGCCGATTCGAAGTCTTTTGATAATCACCTCTTCCCAGCGAGATAAATCAGTAAGTTTCTTGATTGCCACAGTTGGTTCAATTTCTCGCAGTTTGTTGCTTAGCAAAGAGCAATGGATTTGTCATTTCTGTCTATAATTTTTATCTAGATCTGTCGATAGTTTAAGTCTCTTTAAAAGAAACGTGTACTACAAATTTCATGAAAGTTATACAAAAGATTTCCAGAAGGAAACTTAACTCATATTTAGAAAAGTAAAGTAGCTGCCAAATTATAAACGTAGCAGTTATTTTTTCTTATTAATCGCCAGTATGATTTCGTTTTAGTCAACCTAATCAAACCGGTTTTTTCAATATCAACAATAACAAAATTATAATTTTAGACTGAAAGGTGACAAGCTTATTTAAGCGTTTTAAACAAAAATATAATCTTGTTTAAAACGTATGAAATCTATGCACCAATGTTTCCCGGAATGTCAAAGTAAAACATAAAAAACATACATTCATCGAGCTGGATTCGGTCGCGTAACCTTTTTCTAGGGGGCAAGCGCGATGCCCCCTGCGCCATTAAGCACACGTCAATTATTTTGCGTGGTACTTTAGATCGGCTCCGTGTCGGGATTTTATATTCAAAGTATACGTAACAATTAATAACAGAATTAGTAGAGTTACCATTGAAACACATCCCACGACTGTTTCAGTCTTATAAGGCGTCTTTTGTTAAAGTTTAAAGATAAAATGAACTGTTTTAGAATCTATTTTATAGAGATCTGGCTTGACTATGTTTATATTTCTGCTATCTGATGTGACAGCATAATATATCTACGCTGCGCTAAAACTGTATTTGGGGCCGGTAATAAAGCTACAAATATAGCGTATTTTAATAACTGATTGAATTCCCCAGTTAAAGAACAATCAGTTGGTAAATTTTTAATTTCATGTCGTCTCCATTTCATGTGATTTTCCATAATTGCGGCCAAAATTTCACGATCGTTGGTTCGGGTAGGATGTATTATCTCTGATATATTTAGTTTGGTTACGGTTGGTGTATGGTTTATACGCCTGCAAGTTAACTACTCTGTTTGTCGGGCATTGGACTTTAACCACTAAGTCGTTTCAACTCATGTCTTTGGGAATATTGCGTACCAAATTACTTAAAATTCACAACATTGATTTATATGCACTATTTCTAGCCACATGTAAAGTCTCATTCCAGTTTCTCTGATACTTACAATAAATATAGCGTTTTCAAAAAATTTTCCCCCGTAAACACTTGAGCATAAAGGATGATTAACGAACTCGACCACGGTTTTCGCTCAAACAAAATTTTTACCAAGTTTGATTGAAATCAGTTTAGTATTTTTTGAGTTACCGCTCGGATACACACAGACACACACATACGTATATATATATATATATATATATATATATATATATATATATATATATATATATATATATATATATATATATATATATATATATATATATATATATATGGTATTTACAATGGGGGATAGCAGAGAAATCATTCACATGTATGAACACGTACATAAAAGTTACACACCCTACAAGCAAACCAAATATACAAAACAACCCATGTGAAACCAAACGGTATAGGATAAACTAATAAAAACCTACTCTTTGGTGTATACAATGTCTATGAAGTAAATAGTTAAACTATATGAACAGCTAGTCTATCTAGGAAGAGAAAAAAATATATGTATGTGTTGTCCTGATAGGGGGAAAATTAAAAATAATCACTTAACAGGCAAATAATAAGACTAGATGTAAATATCCAAGATGTATATCAGAATCAATGCCCAAATATATTTGCATATGTATAAATGGATTAAAAGAAAGCAAGGTGAGAAAGATGCAATGATTGTAAATTAGATTATGAAAGTGTTTGGAGTTAGTGCGGAAAAAAAATGTGACGACCTCAAAGGACTATAAAATAAGGTAAAATGTTAATATATTGACAATACGAATTGTATAAGTAGTTTTTAGGAAGTTTAAAATGTTGATGTTACTAGAATAAGAATTTTAAGATGTATAACCTAGAAACTATGGAACAGATAATTTCATTTAATTTAAAATGTCAAAATGACAATGACAATATCTGAGATAGGTTAAGAAATGCTGTCAAAAATAGTGTATATAAATATAAAGTATAGAGCAAGTCATTGAAAGAAGTAACAAGGTAACCCAGGAAATGAGGATACAAAAAAATATCTTAAGATGAATTTGGAAGGCGGCCAACAAAAAGAAATTTTTCACTTGTGGACGGTCGTCATGAGAAAAAAATAAACAGATTATGTCAATTATTAGGAAGTTGGATTGCTAGAAAAATTTGGAACGAGGAGAATTTTGTTATAAATTTGGGAACGAGAGGTTGAAGTGAAAAAGTTCAAGGAAACAAATACGAGACTGACAGATCACCTTGTAGCAGCAGAAAAACTAGTCGGCAGAGATTAAAACTGTAAGTGTGAATCGTCATAATACTTACTTTCTGTGGCACAGCTACAGCATCAAAAAAACGTATCATACAAAGCACTAAACTGCGATAAAACATACAAATACCAGGGTCCCAATCTTTCAAAGCAACCATATTTAAATTTATTAAACAACAAGGTGCTTGTACGGCCATATTTCGATAACAGAGACAATTATACGTACCTCAGCACCGAACAGATCATCCATTGACTGCGCGTTAAATTTAGAAAATTGAGTAAGCTAGCCTTCCCCAGCTGGTGTTGCCTTTATAGTCTATTTAGTGTAAGAGATCTATATAAGTAAATTAAAAAAAAAAGTAAAGCAATATACTGGCCAGTTTGTTTGTAGGGGGTTGACTTAAATAAAGTCAAATAAAAGCTGAAAATTCAGCAAATGAGCAAATTATAAACATCTAGTAGCAATAGTCATCTAGTTCTGATATTAATTAAAGTTTCTTATTGTGTGTTAAACTTAAAATTCTTGCTTTATTTTCGTTCATACAAGTAAATATTTGGGAAGGCCACTAATATTAAAGGGTCAGTATCCATAACAATAAAAAAGGGAGTTATAAATTGGTAAGAAAAGAAAGGAGCAGTGCTCTAAAATTTTACATATGTAAAGATTCGAAATTACAAAAAAAAATCAAAGGGGACTTGACTCCACTTGCTTAATTAGCTCCCTGAGGTGAGAGGCAGTTCATGTTTGTTATTAGTCGTTTTCTGTGTGTTAAACAGGTACAAAAAAGACATTGAGTACATCCAGGTATAAGTTACACACACAAATACATATGGTAATAAAAATATTTACAACACATTTCATAAAAACTTGTACAGGTAAATAAAACTTAAAAGCTAAAATACTTAAAAATTAACACCAAAAAAGAATTAAATCTATTTAAACTAGTTATTATACCAATTACGTCATAATACTATTCGTCATTATATCAAGGTATATTATTGAAAACCCTATTAAAAATCATTCTATAACAATTAGCGCCCTAAACGTGGGACTCAATAAAACTTCCATAGCATAACCATTAATCTATTTCAATTAACGCACAAACGTGGGGCTTTTGGGAAAAAGAATATTTGTTAGTAATATTCAAAATAAAAACCCTAAATAACATATCCTATTTCAATATATATATATATATATATATATATATATATATATATATATATATATATATATATATATATATATATATATATATATATATATATATATATAAACATAAACCAATTTTAACGGACCTTGGTTTTGGGTTATATGGACCCAAATTCGCGCTCATTTGAAGAAATTTTTTCAAAAGCTTTTCATCGTGACTTCTCTATTGGCGAATTTTTCTTAATGCAAATTCGTTAAAATAATAATGGAATAAGCCCAAAGTCTCTGGGCAGCGAAAAAGCTTCACAAACTATATTATAAATATATGTTAACATATAAATTTTTGGTTAAATCCCGCAAATATGAATCAAAGGCCCTAAATTTGCACTCTATTACAAAACAATCTTGAAAACTCGAAAGTCGTTACCCACCTTAGAACGTAATTTTCTTTTTGAAAGTTCTCTGAAAGAAAATATGTTCGCTTTAAAGGAGAAGATATTTTTAAATAGGCCCTATTGGTTAAGGAGCCTCACCATTTCAGTATTGCTTCTGCCAGTGAGTGGTTTGCTCAAGATGTTTAAATTACAGGCATTTCTAAAGTGAGTATAAGCCTAACGAAACTTACACGAATTTTCACCCTCGGCGTTTCCTTTACATGTATGAGGCAAATTGTAAGAGCAAGACGGCGAAGATGAGAGAGAGTACGGACATGGAAAAGTTTTAATTAATACAAGCTTGTGATGCCCTGCAATGCAGAAATGTTCACAAATCTAGTCTCACAGTTATCGATTCTAAAGAGGAGGAAGCTCTTTTCATATGTTGTTAAGTAAAACTTTGCTCATTAGACAGGGTTGTTAACAAAATGCTGTCTTGGTTGCCTATCCAGTCAGAAAATAAGATAATTTTTATATGGATCATTTTAAAATGAAATTATCTGTTATTGTGAAAACATATATGATATTTACGCACATAACTAAATTCTCTTTGATATTGTAATTGAATTAAATTAGCCATCTGCCCAAGCGTAAACGTAAACATATTTGTTATTTGTTTGCATTCGCCAGACTGTTATATAAACACAATATTTAAAAAAATACACGTGTAAAATTAAACTTTAACGAATAATATATTATGTGCGTTTTACATATGTGGGGAACTGAGATAACATTTTATGACCTTTACCATCACCAGTGCTAGTTTTCTTATTGGATTAGAATATATACAGTGTGAAACACACTTATGGAAAAAAATTCATTATTCAGCAAAAAATAGTTTATGTGGAAAACGCTGAGACACGTGAATTTTAATTTGCCGAACATTATCTTATAATCAGAGTTAAAAAAATTAACTCCCACCATTTTACCTCCACCACATTATCCACTTAAAAAAAAAATCGCAACTTTACATTTTTTCATCACAGTTCGATGGATCACATTTTTATGAATGCGGAGATATCCCATATGTATGGTCTAATGTTACAGTTTTCAATACACGCTGGAAATTTCATACCGGAATATTAAAACTAAATAGTTGATCCTGAAATTCAAATTTCAAAAATAAACTTAATAAAAACGTCCCATTCTTATAATAAATGTTCAAAATGTTCTCCATTCACTTGCACACAACAAAATAATCTGCTCTGGAATTCTTCCCTAACTCTGTTTAACAGGTCAGGCGTTACGTTCCTAATTTATGTTGTTATTTCAATTTTCAAATCATCTAAATCAGGTTGCGTTTTATACACTCTATTTTTAAGGTATGCCCAAAAAGAAATCAAGAGGTGTAAGACCTGGTGATCTAGCCGACGATTCTACGAAACCTCTTCGTCACATCCATCTTTGTGGAAAGACTTCGTCTAAATACTCCCGTACTTGAAGAGAAAAGGCGGGCGGTGCACCGTCTTGTTGAAACCATATCCTTTTATTGGAAATGTTGGGTTCCATTACATTTGGATACAATTTTGCTAACATTGGGGAAACCTGTTCTCTTAGCATTTCTAAAAAATCTTCGACCGTTTAGATTTTTTATAAAAATAGGTCCAACTACGTGATCACCAATGATACCAGCCCAAACGTTCAACTCCCGAGGACGCTGAGTGTGTGTTTGTCGCATCCAGTGGGTGTTTCGGCAGCCCAGTATCTGCAATTTTGCCTGTTTACATCGCCATTCCAAATAAATGTTGCTTCGTCGGAAAACAGAACGTGAGCAGAAGAAATAACATTTATATGTAACATGTCCAGCAGTTGTTCACAAAATTGCAGTCTTCTATCAGAATCACCGTAAATCAACTCCTGAACGTGCTGTAGTTTATCGGGATGCATCTTTTCGTTTTTAAGACACCTTAAAACTGTTGATTGACAAACATCGTTTTCACGCGCAACTTGACTGGTAGAAGTTGTTGGTTCTTCTTGAAAACCCAATAAAATATTGTGTTTTACATCTTTTTCAACAAACTTGGGTCTCCTGGGCAGTGGTTTAACATGTCCATAATCCCGAAACTGTTAATGTATCTTAGACACAATTCCCTGGGTTAGTGGGGGCAAATCTGGATGTTTTTCATTAAATAGGTTAACAACTTGTACCTGTGTTCTACATATATCACCATACCTAATCATCATTAATATTTATGTTCGCAGAGTTTCAGTTAAATAGCGTATTATTAGACAAAAAATTAATTGAAAGTATCGGAACAAAATTACGACCAATTTATTAGGAGACCGTGCATTCAACACAATACACCACAAAATAAAACAGAACTGTTAAATTTCGCCTTTCACACTGCAAAAATTGGTAGTTAATAAGAAACGATTAACCAGGTAGGTACGTTTTAGATAAAAGACAAGATAAGAAATTTAAGATAAGAGTCAGTGAAGGATTTCAGAGCAGAATATTTCGTTGTGTGCAAGTGAATGGACAACATTTTAAACATTTTTTTATTAGAAAGGGACGTTTTCATTAAGTTCTTTTTTGAAATTTATATAATTTGAATTTCAAAGTACAGCTTAGTTTTAATATTCCGGTATAAAATTTACACCCTGTATTGAAAACTCTAACATAAGTCCATACATATGGGATATCTCCGCATTCACAAAAATGTGATCCATCAAATTATGATGAAAAAATGTAGGGTTGCTATTTATAAAAAAAAATTGATAAAGTGGTGGAGGTAAAATGTTGAGAGTTGCATCTGATTGAGCGTTAAATTCCCTATCTTTTAAGTTAACATTACCGTATACCTGTCTCCAATAGTATTATTTGAAAATTGATTTGAAAATAGTAATGGTCAGTGGGGTGGCGCCAACCTTTGACTACTTCTGCCTTCAATGAGTGTCTTCTTTTAAAAAGGACATACAGTAACTTGCAGTTCCAACCGATTCCTTTTTTGATAAGTTTCCGACCCGTATTGTGTATTTTCTATGGCTAAATAGGACAGTTTTTGAGGAATTTAGATACATTCAAAAACATAACACAGCATAATTCTTCCTTATACTGTGGTTAACTTCAACGTTCATGCAAGTGTGCCATGATGAACAATTTATATTACATCTTGTCATTCTAAATAGTTCGATAAATGTCAGTGTATTAATGTTCAGAATTAATATGGAAAATCATTATTCCAAAACAGATTAGTTAAATTTATTTTACATCCATGGAGAATGTAACCGAATTATTAGTAGAACGTGTAGAAAGTTTAATGAGTTACATCCTAATCTACGACCGATGAGTGAAAAGAAGTTTAGAAGAATTGAGTTCCATTTTTAAGAGTTTTTTACTTATATAGCACCCAAAGTTAATCCTAGTCCAGTGACTAGAGATGATGATAACGAAATAAGTATCCTGGCTTATTTAGAAGCATATCCACATGACTCTATTCACACTACAGTGAACGACATAGGTATTCCTTGCTCCTCTGTAGAAAGAATCTTGTAAAAGCACAAAATGCAGAACTACCAGTTTACTTAAGTGCAAGCTCTGCATCCAGAAGATGCTAGTAAAAGGATCCAGTTTTGTGAATTGATGTTAGTTCATATTCAAGGAGATGATGGCCTAAAAAAATTATATGGGCTGACGAATCGAAATTTTCTCGTGAAGGAGTTTTTCAATAGACATAACAGTCATGTTTGGGCAAATCAAAACCCTCACGCTTTTAGGGAAAGGGGATTTCAAGTAACATTTAGTTTCAATGTGTTTTGCTTATTGAAAGGTAATAACTTTTACTATCATATTTATTATGGAACCCTAAATTCTAATCGTTACATGGAAATATTAAGAACAACAGTTACAGACTTTTTAGATAATTTACCATCACTAGAATATAAAACGTGTTGGTATAAACATGACGGAGCTCCTGCTCACTCTACATGAGAAATATACTAATAATATCACACTCGAAGATTGATGGATTGAAAAATGCGGTCACTGGATATGGCCCTCAAGAGGTCCAGATTTTACCCCGTTTGATTTCCATCTTAGTATCCAAGTATCTTTGTTAAAAGATAAAACCCAAAATATATGAAACACCCATCAATTCACGCGAAGAATTAAAAATCAGAGCAAGAAGGGCGTTTGAAGAGTTAGATTGGAATGAGGCCTAGGTTTTTCCAAAAAAAAATTGTGCGTTCTTTCGGAAAGTTTATATCTCCGGAGATAACAAAGTGAGGATAACCAAGTTTGGTTCACGTGTTTGTGTTACTACTAGTGACCAAGTTACCAAAATGT
The DNA here is from genome assembly GCA_964006375.1 of Tillus elongatus. Lineage (NCBI taxonomy): Eukaryota > Metazoa > Arthropoda > Insecta > Coleoptera > Cleridae > Tillus > Tillus elongatus. The sequence continues at coordinate 189,782,362 of OZ023264.1, forward strand.
ATGTCTAAGGGTTGAAATACAAAAAAGTTATAGGTATTTAAAAAAAGGGGGTTTTCCTCAAAACGACAAAGTCGCGATTTGAACAGTCAAAATTCACAACATGTAGACAAAGAACCTGAAACGAGAACGGATTATGGAAAGAAACCGTCGCAAGAGGAGTGTTCTGTAAACCCTTAAGTTTTAGCTTCAACCGCCATTGTCCTTTATTTTACTAAAATATTTACATAAAATTCATTTCGCCATTGTCCTTTATTTTACAAAAATATTTACATAAAATTCATTTCAAATAGACCCTTTCTCTGATGATTTGGCTGCAGGTTTAGTTAAGTTTATCGTTTAACTGTCTATAATTTTTATCTAATTTTCCATAACGCACTTGTTGCGTCCAGACTTTGTACTGATATCGTGAGTGAAAGGGAGGGAATTTCCTCAAAATGCATTTGGAATAAAAGTTTGGAAAGGATTTCCTATCTTTTTACTTTTTATGTGCTCTATAATTTATGGTACCCAATTTACATACACCTTGTATAAACGACATTCTTAAGCACATTACCTCAGGGTTGGAAATATAAATTTAACTCATAAACTATAAAACTGCAACCCTTAAAACTCGATTATTTAACGAAAACACTTCAAGTTCTCTAAGAATTATAAAATATTAAAGCCATCCAGTTTGAAGCCAGTTACAAGCAAAGCTGCGTATTGCCGACCCAGAACATATAAAATGCAGCTAAAAGACACAGAATTTAGTGGCATTAACATGGCCGCAACTTGATAGTGGCGCCCCCTGTGCAATGATTTACAACCACCCTGGGGACGGTCCGGGGAACTTTAATTGAAGACCACCCAGATATCGGTTAACCGAACTCTTGGACGTTATTCTGCTTCCCGGGTTTTCCCTATTTCCGGTCACAGTCTAAACGACCACAGAGAGGAGGATTTTTCCTAGCGCTTTGGTTAGATACGGCCTCCTCGTTAGCTTGACATATTTTATTAGTATTATTTACAAGTTTATCGCAAAATTGAGACTCCACACTTAATTATAAAACAGAGATGATGGATCAGTTTCATTAAAGGCTGGATACACTGGCTTGTTTCCGTTCAAGCCAGCTTGTATACTTCGGTTGAAAATAGATTTCGCTTGCAAAGTTACTGGTCGTAATAAAGGCATGATTTTGACTGACTGTGGTTTTCTTAAATAAAACACAAGTTAACTTGCTTAGTAGGGTAATTTACGACGTAAAGTGTATAAGCAAATTATATGGATCGCTGTTGAAAATTAGATATTATGTTGTTTAATATTTTATGTCATACTAGTTCATTATTGTGTTTTATTGCTTAGTTACCAACTACATAATAGTGTACTTTATCCCCGCGTGGGCATAAAGACAACTAATTTTTGTTCAACTTATTTAATAACCTTTTATAATGAAATTACAAATAATGAAATAAAAGCAATATGTAAATATTTAATTAACAATAGTTAGTCGAACTAACAAAATATTGGTAGTTCTGAAAAGATCCGGTGATAGTTAGGTTGCCTTCAGCAAACGTTGAGTCATGTCTCATTGGTTGGGTCTCAGAAAAGGCGGTTTCGGAATGTGCGCCTAGTAAGACATAAAAGTTTTACAGAAAATTTAGGTTTGAAAAGGGATTAAAGGTAAGAATTTTCAATTGCAACTTACTACAGACCTGCAAAAAGGAGTCAGTCTATAACCGTGGATAAGTAAGAAGCAAATAAAATAAATAAAACTCTGGACGCAAAGTGCGTTATGGTAGTGAATTTTCATAAAAATGTTTTTATTGCAAATATGTGTTTTCTTTTTAAGAAAGCAGGCATCAATTTTGGTTACCAGTATAACCTATATAGTAAAAACAATGTGCCATGTTTTATAAAAATAACTTTATTGTGTGAAAATGTACAAAAATTTCCAAAAGTACTAACTTAAAGTGTTTCCGGAAAAACTCGTTTCTTGATCAACCTTATAGGTTAATAGCAAATTGGGCTATTAAAATATGAAGCATTTGATCAAAATTCGCTACCATAACGCACTTGTTGCATTCAGAATTTCTTTTCTTACAAACATGCATTATATTTCGATGGAAAATGCAAAAATGCAATAACATAAGCCGTGTTCAATTACAAAAAAATAAAGCAAATTTGTATCACCAACGACTTATGGGCCACCCTGTGATTGTAGAAATATTTTTTTAAGATGTAGCTCAAGACACCCTATAATTAATATATACAAATTTTTCTCATATCTTGTATACGACAATTCGACAAAAATTATATACCGTTAAACGATAAACTCTATAGCTAAGACTACTGCCAAGCATCAGAGAAAGGGTCTACTTGAAATGAATTTTCTGGAAACATTCTAGTAAAATGAAGGACAATGACGGTTGAAACTAAGACTTCAGGGTTTGTAAAATATCCTTCTTGAGACATTTGGTTTCCATAGCCCGTATTAGATTCAAGTTATTTGCCTAAATGTTGCCGATTTTGACGTTTTAAATCGCAAGTTTGACGTTTTGAGGAAAACCCTAATTTATTTCTCTTTAAATGCCTATAACTTTTTTGTATTTTGACCCACATAGCTAAATTTTGGTATATATATATATATATATATATATATATATATATATATATATATATATATATATATATATATATATATATATATATATATATATATATATATATGTATATGTATATATATGTATGTATCACACCGATAACTCAAAAAATAATGCGTCGATTTTAATTAAATTTGGTGAATAAATTCCTTTTGCAAATGGCTTGAATAGGTTCGTTATCCAGGACAGGAAAATCTGCCCAGGTTTTCCCAAAATTTTGTGTTTGCTTCCGAAAAAAATTTATATCTCCGGAATTAACAAAGTAAGGGCAACCACGTACGCGGGTTTATATCCTAATAGGTAAGTCACCTACCAAAATTTAGCTCTGTAGAGCAAAAGACAAAAAAGTTATAGGCATTTAAAGAAAAATAATTTGGGGTTTTCCTCAAAACGTCAAAGTTGCGATTTAAAACGTCAAAATCGGCAACATTTAGGCAAATAATTTGAATCTAATACGGACTATAGAAATCAAATGTCTCAAGAAGGATGTTTTACAAACCCTTAAGTCTCAGTTTCAACCGTCATTGTCCTTCATTTAACTAAAATTTTTTCAGAAAATTTATTTCAAATAGACCCTTTCTCCGATGCTTGCTATAGAGTTTATCGTTTAATGGTATATAATTTTTGTCGAATTTTCGTAAAAAAACAATAAAGCTCAATATATCCGTTATTATACAAGATATGAAAAAAATTGTATATATTAATGATAGGGTGTCTTGAGCTATATCTTAAAAAATATTTCTACCATCACAGCGTGGCCCATAAGTCGTTGGTGATACAAATTTTCTTTTTTTCTTTAATCAAACACGCCTTATGTTTATTGCATTTTCCATCGAAATATAATGCATGTTTGTAAGAAAAGAAATTCTGGATGCAGCAAGTGCGTTATGCGGATTTTGATCAAATGCTTCAGATTTGAATGGCCCAATTTGCTATTAACCTATAAGGTTGACCAAGAAACGAGTTTTTCCGGAAACACTTTAAGTTTACTTTTGGAAATTTTTGTACATTTTCACACAATAAAGTTATTTTTATGAAACATGGCACATTGTTTTTACTATATATTTGGATTTACACAGAGAATATGACCGAAGAATAAAAGTTTTATTAATTAAATTTATCAACTGAAACACCATCAAAATCCCGAAAATGATTTCATTGCGGTACACTTTGAACCTTGAGGACATTTTTAATTTCAAGTCAGATTTTATGGGTATTTTCAACTTTGATGTAGGCGATTTGACTTGGAAGGCCATTTCTGCAGTAATTATGACCATATGGCCAATCAGAAAGCCATTTTAGCTCATCTTAGTGCGCAAAATATTTCCTGTGTTTTATTGTAGTTAAATTGGTAATATCTTTATGTAATCTGGACTTCATAAGAAGACCTCCAATTTACTATACCATTGACACGCATTGCAAGTTAATATTAGGTAATAAATTACTCCAAAATAAGTATTTGAGGTCTCTGGAGTTAGTAGTCAGTTTTCTATCAAACTTATGGCACACTTTGACCTAAAAATATGTGGAACTGAAACTCAAATTTGCAATTTAAGTATATTTATAGGTAAAGTTGAACCAAATTTTTCCCAATTTAGTTACTTGTAAGTTACTGACTTTGGAGTAATTTTAGTAGTCAAAAATAGGCTAATTGGGAGCCGCATTGTCAAATTTGTGGTGATTATGATAATAAAGTCAACATTTTGGTAAATTATAACTAAATTAGAACTTGATTAGGTTATCTGGACTCGAGTGCTGGTTAACATGCCTTAAATTGTTGCTTGGGATAGTAACTACTCAGCCTAAAAGGCTCTTGAAACCCTCACACTCGAGAATGTCCCAATCGACGAATGCATGTTAAAATTCAAAGGATATGTTTAACACTAATTGAGAATACCACAACACGCTATCGGAATATATTGCCGATTATCATTCAGAATTCAGATCTGCATACAAATAAGGCAGCAACTGAATTCAATTTGCGCACTCACATATATTATTTGTTTCCAATTGAAACAATAAAGAAAGCTGAAACCGTGAGGATACGACTATAATAATATCACGTGCTTGCAAAGGACGATTTCAGGACGATTTAGAAAGCGCTAAACTTGAATATTGTCACAGGATTGTTATTTTTGCTCCATTAGAATTTTAAATGATGCGGGCCGGTCTGCAACACGTGTACTGGATCCGACAAGTAGAGACCGTCTGTCGATATTATACTATGCTAATATAAATTCTTCTATATCTTCCCTACGCCTGACTTTTTCTCTCATCCCCCGTGCGACAGTCAGTTGTTATATTCAGGGCTTAGTCTGGGATGCATGCAAATTGATAGTTCTCCCGGAATTCTGTTTTATTACTTTTCGCTGCTTGACACATACTATTTGTTCGGTTCAGATTGGTTAAATCGATCTTGTCTCGTGACTGAACACAGATGCATTTTATAAAGTGCTGGATGAACGGACGACTTTACGATCCTTGTGTTTAGTAACGCGTTGTCCTTTTTGGCGCTAAGAGAATCAAGGAGAAAAGAGGAGACAATATGGTGTTTCTCATTTATAACAGTAAAATGTGAAGCGCCAATAAATAAGAGGGCGGATAATAAAATTCTGGACGCAGCAAGTGCGTTATTGTAGCGAATTTTCGTAAAAATGTTTTCAATGGAAAATAAGTCTTGTTTTTAAAAGAAGCATATTTGGTTAGCAGTATCATATAGTCGTAACAATGTACCATAATTCCCTAAAATAGCTTTGTTGTTTCAAAAAGTGCACACATTTTCCGAAAATAAACGGAAATGATATAGAAGTTCCAGAAGAAACTGGTCCGATTTTCTTGGCCTCTTCTAGCTATTTACACACCCGCTACACAGTGGCGGCTCGTTACTGTGGGAGTGGGTGAAGCAGAATCGGCGCGGCCCCAAACTGGGGTCCAGGAAGACGTAGACCCGCCCGGCCCCTGAGACGACTTTTTTTTTAATTTTCAGGGTCACGCGTTCTCCTGGTACTTCAGTATTAAAATGAAAAATCCATTTGTACACAAATATAGATTTTCACACGGAATAATTTTTAGAATAATGACCAGGAATATTCGATGTGAGGACACTGTACACATACTGTACACGCACGCATACGGTAATATAATAGGGACCATATTACCTATGAAAATCTGTTTATAAAGGGACTCTACAAGCATTTTTTTTAATTCAAGGCCCTTCTAATTTTTTTAAACTTGAAATTTTATATCTCTTATTTTATTATTTTGAAACTATTCTTTTAGAGGTGATAATAAACAAATAGACTCCATTTACCAACAAGAAACATGAACAATCCAGCTTTTCAAAGTCTGTAAATGTGACATATACCAAATTATTTAACGGCACCATAGTAAAAATAAAAATTCGCCTCTGACGATCCGACTCAATCAAAACAAGCGACAGAAACTAAGATTTGAAGCAGGCTCAGAAGGCTGCATCACTTTTGTGACCCAAGCTACCAGTGCGCGTGCCGTTGCCATGGCAATCATCTCATGCAAGCGTCCCGAAACAGACGCAGCATTTGTATACGAACAAATCTGGCTTAGTCAGTCCGGAGCTGCTTGACCCTCTACAGTTTTGCAATACGTAAGCGCTGCGCGTTTCGGCATGTATACATTCACTTCGGTGATCATGGACGGGCTTGCAAATTATATCATACCATAAATTACTATAAAAATACATTATCAACTGCGGCGCGACATAACAAGACACTTTTATGTGGTTGTACCAAGTGAATTTGAGAGAATGAAAAAAATTAAAATTATGGTGGATTTTGAATAAAAAATTTTAGTTTAACCGAAAAATATAGGTGAAGCTGCGTCATCTGACGAGCTGCCACTGCTGCTACGATATAATTATTCACAACCAGGTTTAGGACCAAAATTGAAAAAAATTTCAACATTTTTTTCACAGAAATTGCCTTCAGTAATGTTCTTGGTTTGTCGCCAGATGTTCTTTTCGGTGTTCATCACATGCTCCAGTATTCACATAGTAAATTTATACATCAAGATAGAACGTTATCTTCGTTAAATCACGCGGCACATTTCATTTTAAGCCTATTAGCCTTTAAATTAGACAAAAGCTCATAATATGTCAAGTAGGGGATTAAAGTCATTCGTCAACCTCTTACGTTCAATATAGACACAGTAGACAAACGATGGGCCTACGACTACAATTTTACCTTCAATTAGTTGGTCTATCTGGGGTATCATATAAATACCCCAACTAGCAATTGTATATTTTATTATAGTTGTGAAAACGTTTTCGATACACAGTTTTAAAATAATCCCACTCCCTGAATTGTCTACAATACGTTTATAAAACAGCTATAAACCCAAAATTGGCACCATTTTATAAAACATTTATGCCTAGCTTCACAAAGCTCGATTAAATATTAAACGGACGGTTGGTTAATCAACGCTTCAGATGACCAATCGCAGACTATAATTAGAGCTTTTTCCATGACAACCAAATATTCAAAAGCTGTGACTGGTTGTATTAATCCTTGATTAACTAACCGGCCGTTAAATATGTAATCGGGCTTTGTGAAACTGTCCATAAAATTCCTTAAATATTTACAAAGCCTTTTGTAAACATTGCCAAACAAATTTATAAACATTACTGAGACTCTGAAAAAATGTCAAGACTGACATTATAAAATAGTTTTATTAGAGTTATCAGACTCTAAGTGAGTGGTAAGACACGAAGCGACGTGCCGCCACCTAGTTGCGGAACCAAGTAATATGTTGTCACGCCAGCTCCAAATAACACAAAGTGTTAAAAAATAGAGACTGTATACAACCAACTAACAATTTAATAAATTGTCAGCCCTGGCCCATTTCTACCCTAATATAGCGACAAAGTATGTAAGGCTAGATGTATTCTCGCCACAATTAGAGCTGTAGACCGGTTTCGCTCTATTAGAGCTCTTCAGTACGGCATACTAATTGTAGCGAAAATACACCTACAAAGTAATACGTCTATAGTAGCCAGCCTTCCAACACTAAGTGAGTGGTAAGACACGAAGCAACGTGCCGTCACCTAGTTGCGGAACCAAGTAGTATGTTGTCACGGTTCTAATTGTGGTGAGAATACATCTAGTCTTACATACTTTTTCCCTATATTGGGGTAGAAATGAGCCAGGGCTGACAATTTATTAAATTGTTAGTTGGTTGTATACAGTCTCTATTTTTAAACACATTGTGTTATTTGGAGCTGGCATGACAACATACTACTTGGTTCCGCTACTAGGTCCCTGATTTTCTTCGAAAAGCACTAGTTTTTATTTTTTTTTACATTTCCGTATATCTGACATTATTTTTTTAAAATTACAAATCGAAGACAAAATTTTTATTCATGTTAGTTGCTTTAACCTAAAATGGTAACTAAAACAACATTTTTTTCTTGAGAACGAAACTGTTTCTAAAGGTACTTTAATATAACTGTTATTTAAAGTCACCGAAAGTTACTTTACAATAGTTTCCTAATATGTTTATAAGGGAATTGAAAATATCGCCGGAATTTAATAAAAAGACACAATTAAACAATTTAGTTTTATAGGTGTAAAAAAAAATTTATAGTCCTGCTGTATAAACGTTTTGAAGATAAACGTATAAAATACTTCAGCTGTTTACAACGGAAGAGTGTTTTTTGCAGCTTTATATACTGAAGCTGCATTTTTGAAGTTTTAATAAAATACCTATAAAACAAAATAGCCACGGAGCATTCGAATTATAAAACAACTTTGCTGGTTGGGACATTTGTAGCTGTAATTTTCTTTATTTTCTATTTTTTCATCCTCTGATGATGGTAACGTGGTTAGTGAAGGCGTAAGGTCTTTAAAAAGATGGGTTGTGGTCATTTCGGTTCTCTAAGTCGACTTAACTGTTTAGTTAATTGGGTAATAAAATTAGCAATTGCGGATAAGCTTGTATTAACTATTAATTAATATGCGCCGTGCAATTGTCACTCAACAATATTGGCCTGTGGTGGTAAGTGACAAAGTCAGAGACAGGAAAAGCGGCAACCGGTGCACGTTTACCTTTATAGCTCCACTCCATTATCATTATTTGAGTGCATATTTCAGAGCTTGCCCTAATAGAGTTCTATTATCTATCAAAGACATACCTTGTCGTATTAGCTGGTACCCATTCCACATTACAACGCAACCGGTAAATTATTAATCTCCTTAATTTTATGATTTCACGTTTCAAAGGAGATTCGAGCTCAGTAATAAATACTTAATCACATTCCCTACGTGTAATTTTGATCGTTTTCGAGAACATGGTATTTCCATGGAGATTTTGTGATATCAGCAAAATTGATTTAATTCCATATTAATAAGTAATTCGCTTTCAAGATAGAAAACTCTACTATACCTGCAGGAATGTACGTATTTTTAATAAATATTTAGGCAATATTTTAATTGTACTGGCACATACCTTAGAAATAGATTTTAACAAGATTTACAACGAATGACATTCGTAAAACTTTCCTCACCACTATAATCCATTTCTGAGGTTAGTTTAAACCTTTACATGTTTCTATATATATATATATATATATATATATATATATATATATATATATATATATATATATATATATATATATATATATTATATATATATATATATATATATATATATATATATATATATATATATATATATATATATATATATATATATATATATATATATATATATATATATATATATATATATATATATTCGGAAAGATTTCCGCGGTCTTTAATGTGAGATATACTTGGTTCTCGGTATGTGAAAACTGAAACCTGTGATGAGCACGAATAACTACACTTGGAGAACACCCAAATCACCTTAACACATATTTCAAAGACCTCAAAATTCTAAGAATTTTCTTCCTCTGAAGATGTTGATATTGTCAACGAGACGATCGTAAGGTCTTTGAAATATGTGTTGTGGTGATTTGTGTGTTCTTCAAGTGTAGTTACTCGACGTTTCGGCTCCTGTTTTGAAGAAATGTTCAAGAGGTAAAGGAAATATGCGAGGATATGAACTCTTAGGCTTCAACCTGCCTACTTCTTAGAGCGGTGAACAAAGGTGGGCTGGGTTATTGTAGCACGATTACGCGGTCTCAATCTGCCTACTTCCCAAATCTCGCCGGAGATCGTCTCTAAGGTCTCAGTGTGTTCAACATAGATCTCTCTTAGGCCTAGGGCTATAGTAGCGAATTTTCATAAGAATATTACAATGCTATTATACGCCATATTAGTAAAGTTAATACTTTATACTTACACAGCCCTTGAAGACCGATTTTAGAGGTCCTTGTACGCGCACATTTGAAAAATTCTTTCAAGAGTGTTACCTCTATTATTTAAAAAATCTTGTGATCTACTTCATTTTGAGAAAAATGCCCAAGAATCAAATTTTGCTATATCTGTAGATAGTGTAAGTGAACTTGCATTACAAATTTCATTAAAGTTATACAAAAGATTTCCAGAAGGAAACTTAATTCATTTTTAGAAAAGTAAAGTATCTGCCAAATTATAATGGTAGCAGCTATTTTTCCTTATTAATCGCCTGAATGATTTTGTTTTAGTCAACCTAAGCAAACCGGATTTTTCAATACCAATAATAACAAAATGTCTGCTGAAAATTATAATTTCAGACTCAAAGGTGACAAAAATGTAATCTTGTTCAAAACGTGTGTTTTCGATTACGGGGCCTCAATCTGCCTACTCCCCAAATCTGGCCAGAGATCGTCTGTGAGGTCTCAGTGTGTTAAACCCTAGGCCTCAGAGAGAGCTATAACAACCCAACCTACCTTTATCCACCGCTCTAAGGAGTAGGCAGATTGAGGCCTTAGAGTGTCCTTACATATTTCCTTTACCTACCTTTGTCCACCACTCTAAGGAGTAGGCAGATTGAGGCCTTAGAGTATTCTTACATATTTCCTTTATCCACTTTTGTCCACCACTTTAAGGAGTAGGCAGATTGAGGCCTTAGAGTGTCCTTACATATTTCCTTTACCCACCTTTGTCCACCACTTTAAGGAGTAGGCAGATTGAGGCCTTAAAGTGTCCTTACATATTTCCTTTACCCACCTTTGTTCACCACTCTGAGAAGTAGGCAGATTGAGGCCTTCGAGTGTCCTTACATATTTCCTTTACCTCTTGAAAATTGATTCAAAACAGGTGCCGAAACTTCGAGTTTTCATAATTTCTGGACGCGGTTCAATCCGAGAATCAAGTATGTCTCACATTAAAGACCGCTGAAATCTTTCTGAACATATATATATATATATATATATATATATATATATATATATATATATATATATATATATATATATATATATATATATATTATACAGGTATCACACCGATAACTCAAAAAGTAAACAGTCTATTTTAATTAAATTTGGTGAGCACCTTCCTTTTGTAAGTGTCTTGCAAAAGTTCATTAGGCTGGAAAGTCGGTCCAGGTTTTTCCGGAAAAATTTTTGTTTCCTTTTGAAAAAGTAATAACAAAGCAAGGCCAACCAAATGATGCGCGTGTTTACGTCATTATAGGTAAATTACAAACAAAAATTTGGCTCTCTATGTTGAAAGACAAAAAAGTTATAGACATTTAAAAAAATAAATTGGGATTTTCCTCAGAACGTTAAAATCGCGATTTAAAACGTCAAAATTGGCAACATTTAGGCAAAGAACCGGAAACTAATACTGGCTATGGAAAAAAATATCTCAAGAAGAATGTTTTACAAACCTTGGAGTCTTAGCTTCAACTGCCATTGTCCTTCATTTTACTAAAATGTTTCCAGAAAATACATTTCAAATAGATTTTTCAGATGCTTTGGCAGAAGTCTTAGCTATAGAGTTTATAGTTTAATGGTATATAATTTTTGGGAATTTTCGTAAAAAATTAATAAAGCTTAATATATCCGTCTTGATACAAGATAAGAAAAAAAATGTTTACATTGATTATACGGTGTCTTAACCTACATCTTAAAAAATATTTTTGCAATTACAGGCTGGCTCATAAGTCGTTGGTGATACAGATTATCTTTTTTTTTTAATCGAACACGCGTTATGTTATTGCAATTTTACATTTTCCATCTAAATATAATGCATGTTTGTAAGAAAAGGAATTCTGGACGCAGCAGGTGCATTATGATAGCAAATTTTCGTTAAATGCTTTAAATTAGAATAGATCAATTTGCTATTAACCTATAAGGTTGACGAAGAAACCGGTTTTTTCGGGAACACTTAAAGTTTACTTTCGGAAATTTGTGTACATCTTCAAACAAGAAAGTTATTTTTATTAAACATGACACATGGTTTCTATTATATAGGTTATAATGGTAACCAAATTTGTTGCCTGCTTTCTTAAAAAAAACACACATATTTGGTATTAAAAACAATTTTATTAAAAATTACTACCATAACGCACTTGCTGCGTCCAGACTTCTTTTTTCCTTGTTGTTCTTAGAATCTTTACTGCTGTTAAAATTTTTGTTGAAAAGAGATCGAACGGAAGACTGCAGTGTCTTATTAAGCATCATCTCATCTGACAAACGAAAAAGACGTTGCAACCGACTACCAACTGTCGTTATTGAGTCGAAATTCACGATCGATACCAAATAATGTATATGGGCATGAAGTTAAGACGTTATATTATAAAGCTGATTAAGTAAGAAAGTAGTAAATTTCATTAACTATCAAAATAATGAGTTTCACTGCTTAAGAAAATAATATAATCATGTACCAATGAACGTTATAATGGAAATATATAAGTTGTAGAACGTGTAATACGCTACAAACTAACGGCAAAATAAAACGTGGGTTTTAGATTGATGCTGGTATAAAAACATTTCTAATTTAATTGGGCCTGCTTGTGACACAAAACAATTCACTAATTTCTTCTTTTACTCATACCTCGAAAGCATATTAAGCCTCCTAAGGACTTTCTCCATATTTCATCTACTTCAGACCTACTTTTCGTTTTAGATATATTATGACGTCAAAACAGTATCATTTTTCATTTGTTTCCAACGCACACTTGTTGTTTCTTATCTCGCAGCACTAATGTAATAGTTGAGTATGAAAATATAATAAAAGTCAGGCCGAAACCACGTCTAATATAGATAAATGTTTAGATTTGAAAGTAAGGTCGATCGCGAAATAGTTTTAAATTGTCTGCTCAAGTACCTATGACAGTTTCAAAAAAGATTGAGTAAGTGCCGCAACGAAGCGGTCAACCACTTTACAAGATTGAATGCACTGCCTTTCTTGAAATGTTTTTGCCCCTTTATCACACTGAGAGGACGTCATTCTGTCTGAAGTCGTTTTTTTATAAGTACGTGATATGTATCAAATAACCCACGCGGAATTCCTTTTGCTCTAGAGAAATTTGAAATGTATGTCATATTCGAGATTTTATACAATGCGCCATACAATTTCCGTTGATCACTTTACGACTTTGAAAAAAATCGAGCAATTACTTATTTCGATGATATTTACTTAACACTAAATAACGGTAAAAATATTTAATAATTAATTTAAGTACTTTGTATTTTGTTTGGGTAAATTTTAAAAAAAAATCACTAATAGAGAGGTATCGATGGTGAGACTTTGCAATTTTTTTTAAATGAGCCTGAACTAGGACCCTTAGAACCCATAATATTTCAACAACACACCACGAGGGCTTACAGCTTATATACTATTGTACCCTGGGTGTCGACAAGGAGGAAAGAGGCAACTTGTTAATTCTGGACTTGAAGGTTTGGAGGTTCGGAGGAGAAGGAAAAATATGTGCCGGCAAGGAATTCCACAACTTGGAAGTCCTCTGGACAAAAGAGCGGGCATAGCAAGATGTTCTATGTCTGGCGACATGGACAGTAAATAGGTGCATTCGCTCTGTTCCCCTGGTAGATCTGTTGGGGGCAGCAGGTGGAAGAACTATGGAAGAAATCTCCTCTGAGCAGTGTCCGTGCAGATATCTATAAAAGAGAGAGAGGGGGGCCATCAACGTTACGTCGGTGGGCAAGGGATGGCAGCCTTTGGGTGAGGGTAGGGTCACCGAGAAGACGTAGAGCTCTCTTCAAAATGGAGTCCAGGATAGCGATTGTAGAAGCGGCAGCGGCACCCCAGATGTGGGAGCATTATTGGAGGTGCGGAAGAGGAAACCTTATTTCTTACCAGCCGCTTTTGCAATTAATGTGATATGTTAGTGCCAATTAAGATTTCGATCCACAGAAATGCCAACAAGTGAAAAGGACTCATTACTTTGAATAACTTGGTTGTTCATTGTGATGGGCTGGTGTATCTCTTATGAGACAATACTGAGATTTGTTTGAGTTGAATTGTACAAGATTTCTACTTCCCCAGTCTAATATTTTTTGGAGATCCACAGAGACAGAACCCTCTATGAGTCTGCGATCCTTATCTAATTGGGCAAAAGAGACAGGCTTATAATATTGTATATTTGAGTGAAAAGTGCTGTCGTCCGTGAAACTGTGAGCTGGGTTGAATGTTGGATGTGCTAGAGAGGAGGTCATTGATGTGGAGAAGACACAAAGTAGGGGCTAAAGCTGAACCTTAACGGATTCCTGCATTAATTGGATACAGTTTAGAGGAATGGCGATCCACGACTCCGTTTGGAGAGGAAATTTGCTGTCCAGGTAGAGAGTTTTGGAGGTAGGCCATGGGCAGGAAGTTTATGAAGCAGTGCAGCGTGCTAGACCTGGTAAAATGCTTTAGAGATGTCTAGAGCGACAATCTGGGATTCACCTGTAGTTCCATAAACTTGTTCCAAGAATGGGTGCGTTGACTGAATCCATACTGCCTGCTGTGGATTAGGCTGCGTTTTTCAAGACATTTTAGTAATTCGGTGTCTACATACTTTCCCATCACTTTAGAGACCACTGACAAATAGGCCTGTAGTTGCTAGGAAGCGCTTTGGATCCTTTTTTAGGGACAGGTTGTACTCGAGCAGTTTTCCAGTTACTAGGGAATGTGTGTCTATTGTAAGATGAATAAAACGGACGAGTCAGGGCAGGGGCAAGCTCTGGTGCGCATTTTTTGGGAAGTGGGATCTTGTCAAGGCCAGAGGCTTTCCTGGTGTTAAGAGAAGAAAGCAACTTTTGTACCTATTTAGTTTTGAAAATAATATCCGCCATTTTATGCGCTACGTTGGGGACTATTGGTGGTTGAACATTTAGAGGTGGGTTGAGAGTAGAATTGCCGGCAAACAACGAGGCAAAAAGTTCAGCCTTGCGCAGGGCGGTAGAAACAATGTCATCCCCTGGAACAAGTGGTGGGAACGTGCTCTTGCAGAAGTTATTCCCAATGGATTAAGAAAGAGTCCAGAAGGGTTTGCTGCCGTTGGAGCTTGAGAGGACTTTGTTTTTGATGTGGTTATTAAACGAGTTTTAGGCCTCAGAAAGAATGCAGACATAGCGATTTCTTGAGTCGTTAAATGCTTGACGGTTTTCTTGATTGGGATTGTGTAGAAGCGTTTTGTAAGCTTTGACCTTTACAAGTCTGTCTTTGTCACAGGATTTAGAGAACAAGGGTTTTTGAGTGGCTGAAGAGGTTTTCTGTGTACGTGGAATAAATAATTCAATATATATATATATATATATATATATATATATATATATATATATATATATATATATATATATATATATATATATATATATATATATATATATATAAACACAGATCTCCTCATTAGCAAATTTAAAAAAAATTCGCTAAAAGAAGTGAAGCAGAAAGTGAATTTTTTACTTTAGTGGTGCATTTGATATTATCTGAAAAATATATTATAGGCGACGAAGTGGATTGTAATTTCGGTAAATAAATAGTTTACTGCACGGATGGATTTCAGATCTTTTTTCGGAAACATGCTCAGAACCTTCCTTGGATGTACAAGCCACAAGGAAAATTTGTTGCAAACAACCCCCAAGAAAGTGAGGGATCAACAATGAATAGGGATGCTGGGCGGGGAGAAAATATGAGCGAAAAATGCTACAGAACCAATTAGTCGGACTTTAAAAAGATGCTTTTTTCACATTTTGCAGCAACACCTCTTTTAAAGCCTGTCTGCCCTGCACAAAACCCATATTCGCCCATGTCCAGTAACTTCCTTGTCTGTTGCTCCCAAGAAACTTTTCTTGTGGTTTATGCTTTGAAGGTAGTTTAATGCATGCACGAGGGGAAGGAGAAACCCCCGTGCTTTTAGGTTAGGGGGTAGAAACCCTCTTTCTTATGGGTGTTCGTTCCCTTCTGCATGCATATAATAATCCTTAATGCACGAACAACGGGAATTATTTTTTTCAGCTTTCTGTTGTATTTTTTTGAGCATATTTCCTGTTTACCAATTGTTTTGTTTGAGTTTTGTATCCAAATGACTATATAAATATTTATGTTTGTTTACCATTCCTAATTAAACAAAGTAATGTTTTATATAACTTTTAATAAGGAAAAATCACAAAGGTTGCAGTGCTATCGGGGCGGCAATGCCGCGGACGAGACCCGAAGGAGAAAGAAAAGGCTAAATCACTATAATATATTATTATTATGAAAATTCACTACCATATCGCACTTGCTGCACCCCGAACGTTTACTTATCGAACGCGCTTGTTGCTGTATCTAGGAAACTACATTCTTCATCAATGATTGATCAGCCCTCTATCTGTAATCAGGGATCAGTCGTGTAGAAATTAACGTAAATAGACGACGCAGGCCCATCTGGGACGCTAATTGCATTAGGTTGGGTATGAATATTCATATTGCCTACAATAAAATGTAAAATCACTAATTATTGCTAGACAAACTGGAAGTGGGGCTAGCGTATACCAGATTAGCGAAATAAGGGTAAGGTCAGGTTGGGTTTGTTACGGATAATAAACTTTGGTTATCATGCTGCACTGATTAGGCCGTTTTAGCACTTTAAATCCTTTAAACTAACTTTCGCGCCACTTGCTTCTAACATTATACAATGCGGTAACACTACGGAATTGAATCGTGTCAAGTTGAAAATAAGCTTATGTACCTACTGAAATTGTTAATGGTTACATCAATTTCTGCACTAATGAATGGGTAGGTGGTGCTCGAAAGTTTAAATTGTGTGGCAGAGGATTTGCTCTAAGTTAAACAAAATTGTAGATTATGTGCTTCAAATGGGGAACAATATTAACATCAGATTTACCTTAACGCCCGCGTATTAAGGTGTTGGAATGTACCGTGTGGTCTATTTAGCTTAACAATTTTTTACAATGCTATATCTTTTGGCGAATTTTCATTAATACAAATTCGCTAATAGAGAGGTCACGATGACACGCTTTTGAACCCAAAACCAAGGTCCGTTAACATTTTTATCTCTTTCTCTCTCTCTCTCTCTCTCTCTCTATATATATATATATATATATATATATATATATATATATATATATATATATATATATATATATATATATATATATATATATATATATATATATATATATATGTGTGTGTGTGTGTGTGTGTGTGTGTGTGTGTGTGTGTGTGTGTGTGTGTGTGTGTGTATGTATCCGAGCGATAACTCAAAAAATAGTAAACTGATTTCAAGCAAATTTGGATTTTTTTTTATTTGGGCGAAAACTGAGATCGAGTTCGTTAATCAGCCTTTATCCTTCAGTTTTTCCGGTAAAAATCGGGGAAAACTTTTTGAAAATGCAATGTTTTTGTAAGTATGAGAGTAACTGGAATGAGACTTTACATGTGGCTATAAATAGCGCAAATATACCTATGTTGTGAATTTTAAGTAATTTTGTACACATTATTTAGAGTTCTTTTTCAAATTAAAAATAAAATTACAAAAGACATGCATTGAGATGACTTAGTGGTTAAAGTCCAATGCTTGACAGACATAGTAGTTAACTGCCACGCGTAGATTGATTCATACAACAGGTATAAACCATACATCAACGGTAACCAAACCAAATATATACGAGGCATAAAACATACTACCCGAACCAACAATTTAATAATATATATATATATATATATATATATATATATATATATATATATATATATATATATTTGAATGTATGTACGAGTATGTATGATTGTATATATCCAAACGATAACTTAAAGAATACTAAACTGATTTCAATAAAACTTGGCAAAAATTTTGTCTGGGCGAAAACCGAGGTCGAGTTTGTTAATAAGCTTTTATGCTCAAGTTTTTCCGCTGGAAAATCGGGGAAAACTTTTTGAAAACGCTGTATGTTTGTGAGTATTAGAGTAACTGGAATAAGACTTAATATGTGGCTACAAATAGCGCAAATAAACCTATGTTGTGAATCTTAAGTAATTTGGTACATAAATATTTAGAGTTTTTTCTGCATTAAAAATAAAATTTGTAACGATTACGTTTCGTTACTGCTTTAATTATTGAAAATAAACCCGTAAGAGACTTAATTAAGAGCGACAATCCAATATCTATAAGGCAATTCATGTTTTTATTTCAAAAACTATTTTATGAAAAGTCGCCAATGTTTAACTACCCTAAACACCTTTACTACATTCCTAATTTGTACGTTAAAATTCATTATATGTTTACCCATGAAAAACTACTTCGCATTATTACTGAACAAATAATTCCAGGAATGAAACCAGCATTTAAAATGCACGTTAGGAATGTTCGAGAACAAAATATGAAAATCTTGTTTAGCTTGGAATTTTCCCTAATTGGTGATGTCACCTAAAGACGTTTGGGTGCAGGGACAGAATTGCCGGCAAATCCACCGTTTGGAGGTCTCGTTTTATCTCATTCGAAGAATGGAGGCTAGAAAGAGCTCGCGCACAGCCACCAACCGTCACAGTAAAAAATTTTGCGTGCAGCGACTAAGCAGTTGCCGAACCCAAGACATTAGCGGGGAGTCTCTGCTGAGCTTTCCTAGAGTGAACACCGCCAGGCTCGGTGGCTATTAAATTATCTTAAAACGGGGTTGTAATGTGCTTTCTGTTATCTATACTACCTAATGATATTGTCAGTGATTATTTAAAGTAATTTAAGTGATTTGCAAGTTTAAATAAATATAGTATTCAGCTTAAAAACGGGAGTTAAGTTGTGGTTTCTTTGTTCAGACCTGTTGATTTCTTGTCGTGATCAGAAAGAATTCCTGGTTGTTATCATACCTAAAGTCAATTGGTAGTGAATTTTACGTAAGCAAATTCACGTTTTGACTGCGACTTACAAAGTTTCCATTAAGCGAATTCGGAACATCGACATAGGTGTCAAATGGTCTTGTAATATTGAAGCAGTAACACCCACCGTCCCAATAATCTCTGATGGGAAGTCCCAGTCGTTATTCCCCAGTTTTTCTGCTCTTGTTGGACTGTGGAATTTGTGTCAGGCACTCATGATTGATCCCACCTGGAGAGAATCTTCACAGTGTCACCAGGTAACTTTAATACCGGAAGATTGGTGTCTGAACAAATCTTTTCTCTGAATCAGCAGAATTTTCATGCCGAAATCTAACATCTGAAGTTTTAATAACCTAAACTTTCAAAATCACGTAATCAAGTTTGAGCTTAAACATTGTGTCAGAGAGGTGCTGTCAGCACAACTACATATTTCCTGTTTAATCGATAAGATTTTGTCAAATTATTTGTTTTTGTGAATTTAAATGCAATAGTTTTTATTTCCTTTTTATTTGTAATTAGTAAATTTTGTCTGAAAGATATCCGACCGATACCTACACTTTAACATCTCTTAGTTTTCATAATTAATGTAGAAATTTCACGTAGGATTATATATTCCTTTTTTTTTTGAGCCTCACTCAAAGAACTGGCCAGTAATTCACTAGAAAACTTAGCAACTGATTGACAAACGTCAAGTAATTTACCCAATCATTTGTATTTGTGTTTATTTTTGAGCGATACCCTACCTAAGTAATTAACAGTAACATTTTAGTAATATGCAACTATTATTATCTTATTGTTTCGACACATGTATGTACATTAATTATTTCTTGCTCTTGAAATTCTTGCTGTTTATCTGATTGTTATTTGTGTGCAATTAATGTTTATTTGAGATTTACCAACCTTTTAGTGAATTTTCTTAAAAAAAATTCACTAATGAGGAGATCCCGACTTTTGAATTTTGAAAAAATTTCTTCAAATGAGCGCTAATTAGGCCCCACAGAACACATATCCGGGTCAGTTTCAATTTTTATATGTTTATATATATATATATATATATATATATATATATATATATATATATATATATATATATATATATATATATATATATTTATTTATTTATACAAGGTGGTCCTCCAGGAGGTCCCACGATCGATTGCGGGAAAACTATCAATAGGAAAAACCTGAAAATTGGATATTACACTAAAGTCATTGGGGGGCCACAGGTTAAAAATATTTTCAAGATGGCGGCACTTCCGGTTATACCGGAAGTAGATGTCAATTCGCTTATTTTAAATAGAACACCCTATATTTTATTGCAGTTTCGGATTTTATAATACACTGTGAACACTTTTTGTAAATAATGTTCTATATCTATCTTCAACCGTCCAGAAGATATTTAGACTTTAAGATAAAATTTGACATTTATGGCCAGTCATAAAGATACCGATATTTTTATAATAAGAACATATTTCGTTATGATTTTTAGAATTCTTCTGAAAGATATTTCACTTCATCTATTTCCACATCGAGACTAACGATAGAGTATACAGAGTGTCCAAAAACAATTCTTGAATTTTGCAATGAGAAATTGCAAAAATCTCGCGATTTTCAAATTGGAACCCCCTTTTTTTATAACACTATCGTGTTAAGCTCAAAAAATCACTGATATATATATATATATATATATATATATATATATATATATATATATATATATATATATATATATATATATATATATATATATATATATATATATATATATATATATATATATATATATATATATATATATATATATATATATATTTATATATATATGTATCACACCGATAACTCAAAAAATTATGGGCCGATTTGGATTAAATTTGGTGAGTACCTTCCTTTTTCAAATGGCTTGGATAAGTTAGCCACGAAAATCGGCCCAGGTTTTCCCGGAAAATTTTGAGTTTTCTTTCGAAAAAAACTGTAAAAAATTTATTAAGGGCAATCAAATTTGGTATGCGGGTTTATATCATTATATGTAAGCTACCTACCAAAATTTAGCTCTGTAGATCAAAAGACAAAAAAGTTACAGGTATTTAAATAAAAATTTATTGGGATTTTCCTCAAAATGTCAAAGTTGCGATTTAAAACGTCAAAAATTGACAACATTTAGGCAAAGAACTTGAATCTAGTACGGGCTATGGAAAGAAAATGTCTCAAGAAGAATGCTTTACAAACTCTGAAGTCTTAGTTTCAACCGTCATTGTCCTTCATTTTACTAAAATATTTCCAGAAAATTCATTTAAAATAGACCCTTTCTCTGATGCTTGACAGTAGCCTAAGCTATAGAGTTTATCGTTTAATGATATATAATTTTTGTCGAATTTTCGTAAAAAATCAATAAAGCTCAATATATCAGTTATTATACAAGATATGAAATTTTTTTATATATTAATTATAGGGTGTCTTGAGCTACATCTTAAAAAAATATTTCTACAATCATAGGGTGGCCCATAAGTCGTTGGTGATACAAATTTTCTTATTTTTTTAATCAAACACGCCTTATGTTATTGCATTTTTGCATTGTCCGTCGAAATATAATGAATGTTTGTAAGAAAAGAAATTCTGGATGCAAGAAATGCGTTATGGTAGCGAACTTTGATCAAATTATTCATATTTGAATAGCCTAATTTTATTATCCCATAAGGTTGACCAAGAAACGAGTTTTTGTGGGAACACTTTAAGTTTACTTTTGGAAATTTTGTACATTTTCACACAATAAAGTTATTTTTATGAAACATGGCACATTGTTTTTACTATATAGGTTATACTGGTAACCAAAATTGATGCCTGCTTTCTTAAATAAAAAGAAAACAGACATATTTGCAATAAAAAAAACATACTTAAGAAAATTCACTACCATAACGCACTTGCTGCGTCCCGCGTTTTTTATTTCATTTTGTTTGCTAATCCAAATTAAATTTATATCAATAAATTTAGATATTTTGTTATATTAAAGTATCTGTTAAATTGAGCAGAAATTCCTCCCTAACTTCTCCTTTCTTTTGGCATCAACGCAAACAATTATTTCTTACTAACTATTATCTAGATATCTAAATTTCTATGTAATCTAGCACTAGTCTGGAGAGCCCACAAATCTAGGACTCTGGGCAGTGCGAAGCAAACAAAGGAAGATAACGTGAGTATCAAACTACATCCAGATCTGTCAACCTCCTAAACCGTGCTGCAAATCTTAATAAATTTAATAATCTAATAGATAGCTACTTTAGGGTAGGGTGTTATAGGCAATTGTGACCTCACCATAGAGCAGATCTATATCCACCTGATGTCAATCACATATACCACGGTTGTCGTTCCCTTAAGCTTTTTTCTTTGAAGGAGGTAACAAATTCCAAAGACGTGCGGACAGAGATAGTAGTGTGTGGATTGATTAATACAACAGGTACAAACCATACATAAAGTGTGACCAAACTAAATATATCCCAGACATAACACATACTACCCGAACGAATAATCGTGAAATCTCAGCAGCAATTATGGAAAATGACAGAAGACATGAAATTAAACACTTTCTCTATAACTATAAATTTAATAAAAATCTGTTTGTTAAGCTCTTATTTTGTGTGCGTTTTAAATCATTACTATTGCTTTACCATGGTCTAGTTTAACAGTGTATTTCATGTGGTTACGTAAAAGAAATAATTCATTGGCTAAAGAAATGATTTAGTTACTTTATCATTTCTTACGTTAATTGAAAAATCTTTTAGAGGTTTCGATGAAAGCCATGGGTACCTTTAAAAGTGCATTACTCCTGAAATCCCATGGCACTATTAAAGGAAGACCCTAGGTGTTTATTGACCTGTTAATGACGAAAAAACAGTCCTCGAGAATAGAATCAGAAAGCGAAGCTTGGTAAAGTAAATTTATCTCTATACAAAAGCATCTTTCAGTCAAAGAGACGAGATATTTTACAATACGCACCAGCGAACCTTGCAACTCACTCTCAGACTTTCAAGTGTTCGAGAAAACAATGTATCTTCTACAAAGTAACCAAACATTAAACGCTGAAAACCCAAACGTAAACACAAAAAGATTATTTCCGAGTGCTGAATTTGTATCCACAAATTCCGCAAATTTGTTTGCACACTTTGAGCACTTGATATGATGAATAGATCTGCATTAAGACGATTTATTGTACCACAATGCTTTATTTACGTTCTAGTTGAACTAGTTGAGTTTTAGAAGTACCTTTCATACACTGAAAGCTCTATCGCAGTTATTATAAAGCCGCAGTTCATGACTTTACTAGTGAGCTTATTATGCATTATTCAATCTAGTCGTTATCAGTTTTTTCAATGTGATTAAGAACCCTCTAATTAAGGACATCCTTTTTTTCAATAACCTGATTATCTGCTTTAAATAAAAGCATAAAAATAAACTCTAAGAAAATTTGAACCACCTTGTCCAGTGCTATCTTATACATATACATACATATACATATACATACATATATATATATATATATATATATATATATATATATATATATATATATATATATATATATATATATATATATAGATATATATATATATATATATATATATATATATATATATATATATATATATATATATATATATATATATATATATATATATATATATTTATATATCGTATCGATAATTCACAAAGTAATGGGCCGATTTTGATCAAATTTGGTACGTACCTTCGTTTCGTAAGTGGCTTGACATGTTCGTTAGCCAGGAAAATCGGACCAGTCTTTCTGAGAAAATTTGGGTTTTTTTTCGGAAAGTTTTTGTATGTGTGAAAATAACAGAGCTGTGATAAAATTCGGCATATACGTTTCTACTATCAAACTTACTTTACATGCCGAAATTCAAATCTCTAAGTTAAAAGAAGAAAAAGTGATAGGTATTTTATGGAGAAAAAAAATTGGGTGCCACTGGTGATCAGAGGAAAGCACAAGAACAAAATATTTTGTGTGACTAACAAAACGAATTGAGTATTACATACAACCGTTAAGTTTTTTTGACGCAAAAAGGTCAAGAAATAGCAGAACAAATATTTTGAAAGTTTTATCATTTTTCTTCTTAAAACGTCAAAGTCGCGATTTGAAACGTCAATTTGCAATTTTTAGACAACGAATTTGAACCAAATATGGATTATGTGGAAGATGTGTCATACTAGGTGTGTTTTACAAAGCCTTGAGCTTCAGCTTCAACCATCACTGTCGCTCGTTTTACTAAAATGTTTTCGGAAAATGCATTTCAAATATATTCTCTTTCTGATGCTTCGGCAGTAGTTTCAGCTATAGAGTTTATGGTTTAATAGCTTATATTTTAGCAAATTTTCGTAGAAAAAATCCTTATTGAGAGGACCGCGACTTAAGAATTTTATAAAGATTTCTTCAAATGAGCGCGAAATAGAACCCTTAAAACCCATATACGGGTCAATTTAAGTTTTTGTCTGTTTACACATATACAGGCTATACAGGATATAAGAAAAAAAATATATACGTTAATTATGGCGTATCTCGAGCTGCATCTTATAAAACTATTTTGACGAACACATAGTGGCCCATAAGTCGTTGGTGATACACACTTTCTTTTTTCATAGAACACCCCCTTATGTTATTGCATTTTTGTATTTTCCATCGCAATATAATGCATGTTTGTAAGAAAAAAAATTGATATCGTTCCTAGTTTTTAAGCTAATTCAATTATTTGCAAGTTTTCACGTTTTTCGCACATATTTCAAACACATCACAAATTGTGATACGTTTTTGTCAATAGATAGCGGGGATCCATGGAAATTACGCATTCAGAGAGCTTTTCGTTTGTATTACTCGTCAAAAAATCGAGCTGCCGTATACAGGCACTCTCAGATAGTGGCTGAATTTTAAAAGTTTTCGCAGAAATGTCTTTAGTGTTTCTGTAGATATTATTTTTGTAAGATTTTTGTGATATATTGGTAATTAATAATAAATGTTTAGTAAGTTATTGTAAAAAAAATGTCGAAATTTTGTGAAAAATATAATTTAATGTAACATTACTAAAGGCAATTTCTGTAGAAAAAAATGGTGATTTTTTGTAAAAAATATTTTTGCAAATTTTCATAAATTTGTTTTTTCAGATTTGGTCCTAAAGCTGTTTTTGAATAATAATTTAAAGAAATTTGCAACACAAAGTTTTTAAAGAGACTTGCAGTACTTTTTTCTAATTTCAAAAACACAACACGAGGACTCACAGCCTAAATACTACCGTACCGTGGGTGCCGACAAGGAGGGAAGAGGCAACTTGTTAATTCTGGACTTGAAGGTTTGGAGGTACGGAGGAGCAGGAAAAGCATGTGCCGGCCTGGAATTCCACAACTTGGAAGTCCTCGTGACAAAAGAGCAGGCATAACAAGATGTTCTATGTCTGGTGACCTGGACAGTAAAAGGGTGCATTCGCTCTGTTCTCCTGGTAGATCTGTTGGGGGCAGCAGGTGGAGGAACTATGGAAGAAAACTCCTCTGAACAGTGCCCGTGCAGATATCTATAAAAGAAAGAGAGAGGTCACCAACGGCACGTCGGTGGGCAAAGGATAGCAGCCTTTGGATAAGGGCAGGGTCACCAATGAGAAGTAGAGCTCTTTTCTGAATGGAGTCCAGGATAGCGAGTGTAGAAGCGGCAGCGGTACCCCAGATGTGAGAGCAGCATTCGAGGTTTGGCCTTATTTGTGAAGTATACAAGGTATAGGGGTTAGCTGGTGAAAAGTATTTTCGAGCCCTCAAGAGGAAACCTAATTTCTTAGCAGCAGATTTTGCAATTGATGTGACATGTTGGTGCCAATTCAGATTTCGATCCACAGAAATGCCAACAAGTGGAAAGGACTCATTACTTTGAATAACTTAGTTGTTCATTGTGATGGGTCTAGGGCTGATGTATATCTTATGAAAGCAAAACTGAGATTTGGTGGAGCTTAATTGTACAAGATTTATACTCCCCCGGTCTAATATTCTTTGAAGATCCACAGACACAAAACCCTCCATGAGTCCGCGATCCTCATCTAATTGGACTAAAGAGACAGGCTTAGAATACGGTCTATTTGTGTGGAGGGTGCTGTCATCCGCGTAAGTGTGAACTGGGTTGGGTGTGCTAAAGAGGAGGTCATTGATGTGGAGAAGAAACACAGTATGGGCTAAAGCTGAACCTTGAGGAAGTCCTGCATTAATTGGATACAGTTTAGAGAAATGGCCATCTACAACAACAAAAATGCTCCGGTTGGAGAGGAAGTTTGCTGTCCAGGTACAGAGTTTTGATGGTAGGCCATATGCCGGAAGTTTATTAGGCAGCGCTGCGTGCCAAACCTGGTCGAATGCTTTTGATATGTCTAGAGCGACAATCTGGGATTCACCTTGTAGTTCCATAGACTTGTTCCAAGAATGGGTGACAACGGAAACGAGGTCGGCAGTTGATCTGCGCTGACGGAATCCATATTGCCTGTCGTGGATTAGACTGTGTTTTGCAAGAAATTTCAGTAATTCGGTGTTTATCTAATTTTCCATCACTTTAGAGACGACTGAAAGGAGAAAAATAGGCTTGTAAATGCTAGCAAGCGCTTTGAATCCTTTCTTGGGGACGGGTTGTACTCGAGCAGTTTTCAAGTTACTAGGGAATATGCCTTTATTGTAAGATGTCTGGAATGGACGAGTCAGGACCGGAGCAAGTTCTGGTGCGCATTTTTTGGGAACAATTGCTGGGATCTTGTCAAGGCCAGATTATTTCCTGGTATTAAGAGAAGAGAACATCTTACGTACCTTATATATATGTACCAAATTTTAATTTTCTATCACTATAGAAAATAGAAATTTCCTCAAGTAGTTGCTTACTGGGACCTCTAAAACTGATCTCCAAGGTTCATTTAAATTTACAGAATTATTTTTAATAAAACACGTTACTAATAGTGTACAATTCTTATGAAAATTCACTACTATAATGCACTTGCTGCGTCCAGAACTTATTAATTAGGGGAGTCTAAAGCCACGGCAACATTTAAAAAAATTCTGCGTCGACGTTATGTAGTATCTAATGTATTTAAAAAGCCATAAAGATATTTATCCCTGACCCTCTATTAAATGTTTAATTTCATTTAAGATTAATTAAGTTTCTTTCGTTTAACATTCCTTACATGTCGTAAATGTAGAAGTTGAAGAACTTCTCCAGGCGCTATTTTCCCTTGCCGCTGCGTGACATCTCTCAGAGAAAACATACGACAACAAAAAATTCACCAAGTTTCTGTACTTTGTAACTTACAGCGAGAGGACGTTTCTCTATTTTAATTAAAATATTTTCGCAGACCTCATTAAAAGTTAAGCGCAACTTTAAAGCTCAAACCAGCTCGCAAAATAAAAACATTATATTTATACAGTCAGGTGTGATTAAATTAATGCATTAAATTAACTTCATGCTACTTAGTTACCGCATGTTTAACTTTCTTTAGAATTTTATTTATTAGGAAAATAAAGAATAAATCAGCAGACAAATTTACAAATTGGTCTCTTTGAGCTGAAAGAGAAATATAGGGAATGCAAAAGTCACCGAGCTCATTTTAGGAATAAACTTTTTTCAACGAAATAACTGACTGCAAAGACTAAAAGAAGCCGGCGCTTTTTTGGTTGGACCAACTTTCAACTCTTCTTTTAAAGTTTTTGATGTTCCTGCAACAAAAAGCACTAATCACAGTGAGAGTTGAGTTTTCTTTACTTTCCAACCCTTTTACGAACATAATGTTTAGATAATGAATTAAGCATCAATTCAAATGGTTTTTGGTTCAAGTCTTTTAAAAATAAACTACCAGTGGCAAGTGATGCATGTAGGCTTGAATAATATTTAAATGTTAGTGAATTTTCCTTAAGAAAATTCACTAATAGAGAGGTATCGATGGTGAGACTTTTCGAAAAATTTTTCCAAATGGGCGCTAGAACCCAAATCCAAGGTCAGTTAAAAATATTTATATATATATATATATATATATATATATATATATATATATATATATATATATATATATGTATATATATATATATATATATATATATATATATATATATATATATATATATATATATATATATATATATATATATATATATATATATATATATATATATATATATATATATATATATATATATATATATATATATGTCCAACCGATAACTCAAAAAATACTTCACCAATCGAAATCAAATATTTGGCAATTCCCTTCACTTTGTTAATAGCTACGATGAGTTCCTTTGACAGTTTTGACAATCAAATAATTTTAGAAAAAGTGCAAAAAACTGCTTGAAAACGCAATGTCTTTTTAATTACCAGAGGTATCAAACTAAAACATGACAAACACGTACACATTGTACAAGTGGTCCCGTTTACCAAATTTTAACTCAATTGGTTCAGTAGATCTTGAGTTATAAGTAAATAAAAAATTAATAATCTACGATATAACCTGAAATTCCCTTTAAATGGACGCCTATAATGTTAGACAAGGTCAGACAGATAAATCAGGGTTTCGCTGCCATTGCGAACAAAATCTTTAAATTAAGTTTTAAAAGGACATGCTACGAAAGTATGCCACAATAAACAATCGGCAGGGTTGCCATTACGACAACCCTAATCTGAATCTGTAGATATCAGAAAAATGTAAATATTTAAAAATGTGAATGAAAGTGATTCAGTTGGGTTAAAGAAAAATCTATAACTACGTTTTATTATGTATAAATATTAAGATTGATATTTTTACGTTTTAAAATCCATCTCCATCTCTCTAGTTTAATCTAACAACACCACTATTTGCCATTTGTTACCTGACAGGATTCATTAGAGAAACGTGTACATTCTGAGCATAACCTCGAAATCGACTCCACTAACACCTTAAAATCTTAGAATATAAAACAACTACCTATACTCTAAGGTTAATACAAACAGGTAAATAGTAACCGAACTTTTAATCTTAACATAACTTTAACAAATGCCTTTTGTCGCCCACTGTGACTGTAGTATATTATGTTTCTAACACCCAGTCAAATAAATAAGAAAGTGGCTGGCCTTATTTGTGAAGTAGATAAGATATAGAGATTAGCTGGTGAAAAGTATTTGCGAGCGCGGAAGAGGAAACCTAATTTCTTAGCAGCCGCTTCTGCAATTGATGTGGCATGTTGGTGCCAATTGAGATTTAGATTCACAGAAATGCCAACAAGTGAAAAGGACTCATCAGTTTGAATAACTTGGTGGTTTATTGTGATGAGTCTAGGGCTGGTGTATCTTTTATGACATAGAAATCAAGACTGAGATTTGGCGGAGTTGAATTGTACAAGGTATATACTTCCCCAGTCTAATATTTTTTGGAGATCCACAGAGACAGAACCCTCCATGAGTCTGCGATCCTCATCTAATTGGGCTAAAGAGACAGGCTTAGAATATTGTATATTTAAATGGAGTATGCTGTCATCCGCGTAACTGTGAACTGGGTTGGATGTGCTAGCGAGGAGGTCACTGATGTGAAGAAGAAACAAAGCTGAACCTTGAGGGACTCCTGCATTAATTGGATACAGTTTAGAGGAATGGCCATCTACGACAACACAAATGCTCCGATTGGAGGCGAAATTTGCTGTCCAGGTACATAGTTTTGGTAGTAGGCCATAGACCGGAAATTTATTAAGCAGCGCTGCGTACCAGACCTGGCTGAATGCTTTGGATATGTCCAGAGCGACAATCTTGGATTCACCGTGTAGTTCCATAGACTTGTTCCCAGAATGGGTTACAAAGGAAAGGAGGTCGGCAGATGTTTTGCGCGGACAGATTCCATACTGCCTGTCGTTGATTAGACTGTGTTTTTCAAGAATATAATAATAAAATATAAAATTGCTTGTTGGGCAATATTAACTTAGTTAATTTAATGATTACTTAATGGTTTAATTTATACTTGTAGAGCGGGTATAGGAACAAAGGACAAACTCTAATCATTCATTCATTCTTAATGAAAATATACTAAAATCCGGTCTGCTTCACTTTTGCTGCACCGCTCTCTATATGTATTAAAAGCTTTCATTAACCCCAAGTCCTGCTCACTCGGGGTCAAGCTTCTCGTTCAATACATTACATCACACCAGGCGTATAATAGTTGTTATCTCAAGAATCAACTTTGAGGACTGATGTTTCTCTATTTACACTATTTTATGTACTTAAGTGTTCTTAATCAAAATGTATCTCCTTCTGGCGCACACTCAGTGATTTTGTATACTTGCTGCTGCTGTTCTGTACCTTAGCAGTAAACAGTAATGAACTATCCTTGTATTATCAACATACTGTAATTAGTATTAGCAGAGTTTATTTGCATTTATAGTAATGATACTAATATTTTAGTACTAGATCCGTATCAATGATGTTTATTTTGTTATGCAAACATTCATTGGTAGTTATAGATTGTATGAATCAAAATATATGAATTATGCAAATATAATCACGTTATGGTGGAAACACGTTAATTAATCAAAGTATGTTTTAATACATGTGGAAAATAACATTAATTTCTCTAGCGTGTAATAAAAATAACAATGGTAACAGCTTAAGCGATAAGACAGCAGCCAATAAAGTTGAAAATCACCTTTTTGCTAATAGAGAATTAACTAATTCCTTCGATTATATCCTATCCTACTAATTTTGTGTTCGCTGTAATATATAGGTGTCCAGAAAGTCTAGACACGGTTGAATCTGTCTAAAAATACGCCCTATACCAGGAAATGAAAAACACGCGTCTGATATTTTTTAAGAAGCTATCTAGTGATATCGATTGATCCTCCACCTCAACCACTGTGGGTAGGGAGGGGGCAAACTTTAACATTTTAAATAGGAACCTATATTTTTGATAGGGATAAAAAATATCATTGTTTATAACATAAATAAAACACTTACGTTCATAACAATTTCAAACTGGCCTAATAACCTTGATGGCAGGATACTATATGCTATTTGGGCAGGTGGTAGTGGACTCTTCCTTTACGTGATAGTAAAGGATTTTTAAGGTACGAGGAGGTACCACTCCTTACATCAAGGGGCCGCTAAAGTCTTAACGGACGTTTCCGGTTCTGGTGTATGAGTCTGTTTCCCTTATAAACAAAAATGATGATCACTCCTCCTTGTAAAAAATATTCCGGAGATAAAGTACCCCTCTATTCATATCTCCGGGAGAGGGGTGTGCGGGGGGGGGGCATTAAGATTAAACATATCCTTCTCGAATATATGTGGCCTAAATTCTAACCTGAACTCCGTCTAGCATTTCCTACAGGCTAAGAGGCCCCAACTCCTCTTCCTCACCGAAACCCAAATCAGTGCCAAAACAGCCACTAATCACCTTAATTTTCCGGGGTATGAGCTCCTTGCTTCCTTTAGATTGAATGAAGGTGTGTGCGCATACGTCCGCAACGATACACCCTTCACCAGACTCCACAATTTAGAAGCTGGAAGAAAAAACATTATTTGGTTGAAACTCTCTCTCTCAGGGCTGCAACTAAATTCATCTGTTGCATTTACCGGTCACCTTCTGACAACAACTTTGTCCAGTTCTTCGACTACCTTCCCGCAAAAACCGACCATCTGATTTATGAATATCCTTCCTCCGAGGTCACTATTCTTGGTGACTTCAATGCCCATAATAAGGAGTGGCTAGGATCTTCAAAAACCGATCCACAAGGAAGAGCAGCGGATGCCTTTGCAGTAAGCAATTCGTTAGCCAATATGGTTCTGCAACCTACTGACTTTCCTCGCATCCCAACACACAGCTCAAATCACTTGGATCTTCTTCTTACTACACAACCTGAATGCTCTAAAACATCAGTCACCGCCCCCCTTGGTCGCTCAGACCACGGCATTGTCACTGCTTCCTACGCAATGCAACCCGAGGTCAGACAGTTATCACACCCACGTATCGTTAGGCACTACAACTCTGCGAACTAGGACGAAATGCGGGATAACTTTGATTCATTTACATGGGCGTCTGTTTGCTTCTCTCATCTTGACCCCTCTGATATCTCGCAAAACGTCACCGAAGTTATCGAAGGAATCATTTATTCCACGTACACATAAAACCTATTCAGCCACTTAAAAGCCCTGGTTCTCTAAATCCTTTGACAAGGCCAGACTTGAAAAGGTCAAAGCTCACAAAACGCTTCTACACAATCCCAGTCAAGAAAATCGTTAAACATTTAACAACGCAAGAAACCGCTGTGTCTACATTCTTTCTGAAGCAAAAAATCATTTAAATAACCACATCAAAAACAAAGTCCCCTCAAAGTCCAACAGCAGCAAACTTCTCTGGACTCTTGATAAATCCATTGGGAATAATTTGTGCACGAGCACGTTCCCACCTCTTGTTGTAAACTGCTGAAGTGACTGCCTGACATATTTTTTTAACTTGAGATTTTCCTTATCTACAAGATAATTATCATTCTAAATATTCTGAGCAATACATGAGCTGCCAATAGTGCCATATCTCAGTTGCGCTAAATGCTCTTTAAATCTAGTTTCAATGCTAATTTTAGTTTAAGTTCACAATACTTTCAACCTATTTAATGGATTCCCAATACATCTGTGGTTTTATCTTTATCATTTGGGTTACCTAGCAAATTTTTTAATGTATTTTTTGTAGAAAATGTTAGCAACGAATTGGATTTTGTAAAACTGCTATTTGGACCTCTCGTAATTCGCCGTTCAACGATTTTGTCTGGTTTACCTTTTTTTGAAAGTCGTAGATTTCGCTAACATTTTCCTTGTGTTATGTTTATTGACTAGTTTTTCCACTACGCAGACAGATTAACCATTATACTTAGCTGCAATTTTAATATATTCAAGTTCTCTGTTGTATCTTTCTTTATTTAATGGAAACTATTAATCTTTAAACTAGAAACGCAAAACTAGTTATTTTTTGTGAAAAAAATTATCCACATAACGGAACCATAATCTAGGAAAATAGTTATTTTTGTTTGCTAGCGATGTTTGAAGTTTACTCATGAAAAGGTCTGCAATGAATAGTGAAAGGGGGTTGCCCATTGCTGTGCCGTGAGTGTGTTCAAAAAACTTCATTACTAAATTGAAAGATATTCTGATTTATGCAAAGATTTGTTAAATTTATATATTCTTTGCAGAGCTCTTTATCTATGTTGTTCATTTTTTAACAAACGGTCTAAATACGTTAGCGTTTTTTTTTTGATGGGCACACTGGGAAACATCGAGGTCAAATCAGACGATATTAAAACCTCGCCTTCAACCAACTTAATATTTTAAATTTTATTAATAAATTCTAGTGAATTTCAGACTGAAAAACTTTTTTGTTTATTAGGCAAGCCTTTAAATTCATTTGATAACCATTTCGCTTAATTGTATGTCGGGGAGTCTATAACTGAAACAATAGGTCTCACCTTTGTAACATCTTTGAATAACTGGTAGTAAAACCCAAACGTTTGTGTGTGTGTTTTTGTTTCTTTTACGTCGGCCTATTTCCGCGACTATGGTCAATCCCCGACGCCAGGGAGCAGTTTCACCGCACTATCCTGGAAATTTTGCCGAACCCCTGCCTTTCTGTAAGGAGGGTAGAGATCTTTAACGTGCCCAACATCGCATGGACACGGGACCTACGGCTTTACGCCCTCTCCGAAGGGCGGAACGTGCAGACATTCAACTTCAACAAATACAATGCCAGAACCTTGGTTGATGTTAATTTTACACTTTGTACTGAAAAAGTGAAAGGAGTACCCTGGGATCGAAACCAGTACCCTTTGGTTCAGAGGCACACGTGATTACCCCTGAACCACCGATGTTCTGTAAAGCCCAAGCGCTTTCAAAGTTATTTTTTCAAAGCATTATTGCAGATTATCACTCACCTGCTGCAGTATTATCGTTGTAAACACAAACGTAAATATGTATTTGTGGCTGGATCGCATAATCTCCTCATACATCATCCAACAAGGGGATTCCAATCAAATTTGCAGTGCAGTCTGTGTTCATTTAGTCACGTACGACTGAATATGCCAGTGATCAAGTTAATATTTTTATCACAAAGTTAAACCCAGACGAGACAATCTGCTGCCCCTGCTCTAATCAAAACGCATAGATCCAATTTCAGACAAACGAAATGAAAAAGGGCGAGCGGATGCAGCGTCGTGCCATCACAGCTAACTTCTATCGGTCAGCGGTGGAATAGGGATCAATAGAAAATAACTAGTGTTGTCGCTGTTGAATTACAAAGGCTGATTTTTAGCAAATTTTCATTAAGAAAGATTTGCTAATAGAGAGGTCACGATGAAAAGCTTTTGAAAATGTTTTATTCGGATGAGCTCGTATTTGGGTCCCTAGGACCCAAAACCAAGATCAGTAAAAAAATTTATATGTTTAGAAATATGAAGGCAAAAAAGTTTTGCATTAATAATAAATTGTATACGAAAACTGTTTTTCTATATTCTTCTGTATCCTTTGTTATTTCAGTATGGCATAAATTGTCACATTTTTTCACATTTAAAATTATTTTATTTGGTAAAGGCTTTTAATTATCTTCCCAAGACAAGTTATTAAAAAAATTTTTCGGGATGCAGCAAGTGCGTTATGGTAGTGAATTTTCATAAAAATATTTTTAATAGCAAATATGTTTTTTTAAGAAAGCAGGCATTAAATTTGGTTACCAGTATAATCTATATAGTAGAAACAATGTGCCATGTTTCATCAAAATAACTTTATTGTTTGAACATGTATAAAAATTTCCGAAAGTAAACTTAAATTGTTCCCGAAAAGACTGGTTTCCTGGTTAACCTTATAGGTTAATATCAAATTGAGCTATTAAAATTTTAAGCATTTAATGAAAATTCGCTACCATAACACACTTTCTGCGTCCCGAATTTTTTTTCTTACAAATATGTATTATATTTCGATGGAAAATGCAATAACATAGGGCGTGTTCGATTACAAAAAAAGAAAATTTTAATCACCAACAACTTATGGGCCATCCTGTAATTTTGGAAATATTTTTTAAGATGTAGCTCAAGACACCCTATAATTAATGTATACAATTTGTTTCGTGACTTGCATAATAACGGATCTATTGAGGTTTAATGATGTTTTACGAAAATTCGACAAAAATGATATACCATTAAACGATAAAATCTATAGCCAACACTACTTCCAAAGCATCAGAGAAAGGGTCTATTTGAAATGAATTTTTTGGGAATATTGACGATTGAAACAAGAGTTCAGGGTTTGGAAAACATTCTTCTTGAGACATTTTCTTTCCATAGCTCATATTACTTTCAGGTTCATTGTCAAATATTACCAATTTTGACGTTTAACTCGCGACTTTGACGTTTTGAGGAAAACCAAAATTTAGTTTTCTTTCAATGCCTGTAACTTTTTTGTCATTTAACCTACGGTTGCCCTTACTTTGTTAATTCCGGAGATATCAATTTTTTTCGAATAAAAACTCAAAATTTTCCCGAAAAACCTCGTCCGATTTCCCTGGCTAACGAACTTATGGAAGCCATTTACAAAAGGAAGGTACATGCCAAATATTATCAAAATCGGCCTATTATTTTTTGAGTTATCGGTGTGATACATATATATATATATATATATATATATATATATATATATATATATATATATATATATATATATATATATATATATATATATATATATATATATATATATATATATCTAAAATTGAAAGTGACCCCGGATATGGGTTCTAGGGGTCCTAGTTCGCGCTCATTTGCAAAATTTTTTTCTAAATTCAAAAGTCGGGATCTCCCATTAGTGATTTTTTTCTACGAAAATGCACTAAAAAGGGCTGGATGCAGCAAGTGCGTTATGGTAGTGAATTTTCATAGACATGATCTGGCACAAAATATTTTATTATAACTTTTTTTTCCTTTAACATAGAAATCTAAATTTTGGTTTGTAGTTTACTTTTTATATTCGAAACCTAACTACCAAATTTGGTTATCATAGCTTTTCAATTTTTTTAATATAATTTTTTTTTCGATTGAAACCCTAAAATTTTCCCGGAAAACCTCGGCCGATTTTCTGGACTAACGAACTTATACAAGCCATTTACAAAACGAAGGTACATGCCAAATATTATCAAAATCGGCCCATTATTTTTTAAGTTATCGGTGTGATAACATATATATATATATATATATATATATATATATATATATATATATATATATATATATATATATATATATATATATATATATATATATATATATATATATACATACATACATATAAAAATTTAAACTGAACTAGTGATTTTTTTCTACGAAAATTCACTAATAATGTAGATGTATTTAAACATGTGATAACATAATTATTTTTAAAACTGATTAAATTTAGTGTCTTTAAAAAAGTTTAAAAGTAGAACGAATCTGTGACGAAATATTTGGTGTTTTCTTCTGTCACCAATGATGCGTAAAAAGAAAGTGAATTGCGGCCATAATAAATGAACTGCTGAGTCTAGTTAAATTAAATAAATAATAAATCGCAACTTTGACGTTTTGAGGAAAACCCCAATTTATTTTTCTTTAAATGCCTATAACTTTTTCGTCTTTTGACCTATAGACCTAAATTTCGGTAGATAACTTACCTATAAGGATATAAACCCGTGTACCAAATTTGGTTGCCCTAACTTTGTTAATTTCGGAGATATAATTTTTTTTCGAAAGGAAACACAAAATTTTCCGGGAAAACCTGGGCCGATTTTCCTGGCTAACGAACTTATCCAAGCCATTTGCAAAAGGAAGGTATTCACCAAATTTAATTAAAATCGGCGCATTATTTTTGGAGTTATCAGTGTGATACATATATATATATATATATATATATATATATATATATATATATATATATATATATATATATATATATATATATATATATATATATATATATATATAAACATATAAAAATTTTAACTGACGCCGGATATGTGTTCTGGGGGGCCTAATTAGCGGTAATTTGAAGAAATTTTTTCAAAATTCAAAAGTTGGGATCTCCTCATTAGTGAATTTTTTTTAAGAAAATTCACTAAAAAAACAAGTAGAAATAGCAGATTCAGCCCCATAATAGATTTATTCACGGAAGTAAGAGTTAGTCTCACCTTTCATCTGCACAATTTGTTAATTATGTACTAAGTATATAAGTTACATATTTTAAAATATTAGATTAATAAGACAGTTTTCATGTAGAGATATAGCAAATTGAGTACTGTGCTACCATTTATATCTAGAACAATTATTTATAGGTAAGTACAGATTGTTACTTAATATCCTCAGAAACAACTTTCAGTATATTCCTATATCTACCCTTGACATAGTAGTTTAACGACGGTTTCAAAATAGTACTTTAAATTATGATGAAATGAGATTATGGGTAAGAGAAATTTGCAGAATTATTTATGCTGAATTCATTTAGATTTCAAGCTGATTGTTGATACAAATTCTATTTATAACTATATAATCAAAAAATGTTCACTGTTTTGTCATGTACAAGTTTTTATATTCATCTATAATAAACCAATTGTCTAAATTAAGAATATGCAGGTAAATATACAATTCAAATTACCCGCTCAGTTGTCAGTACTTCACGCGAGGTGGCGCTAGTGTACTTGTCACAAATATCACCAATGCTAAAGCATAGGAGTGCCCCGTATTGTCATTATATAGTATTTGGTAACATGTTGCAAAAATTATACAGGATCTTCTTGTCTGAAAATGCTTTATAGCAATACTATCACATTGCTCAAATATCTGTACGTCAACCAGAATTATTTTCAATAAAACGATATTATCGACCTAAAAGATAGGTGAAAAGGGTCAATTTAAAAACGGTTTTTTGATTACTAAATTCAATCAATTGACCCAATCTGTAGATAAAAACGTAATCTTTAATAGTCAATCGGGGTTAATCGGGCACTATATTAATTCCGGACGTAACGTACACGCCGTAATTAGCGTGCAAAGTGCGGCAAATTTTGACGTTTGAGCAAATACTTTTTAAAGGCTTCCTGTCAAAATTCCAATGTCGTATTAGTTCAAGGGTAGACTAATTTCACGCAAAACCAGCCGCTCTCAAGAATGTTCTTCAAATTTGATGTTTAATAAAAAATTTCCCTTCGACGCTAAAAGAATAAAACTGGCCTACTCGATGTAAAATTTTCTGGATATTCCGTTTTTGGAAATGGAGCGTTTCGCAGTGCCGTATCTTCAGAAGAGAGAGACCCCCGCCTCCCATCGGAGCACTTTTTAGGTGGAAAATCAAGTTTTTGCTTTTGTTTCGACAATTTTTTCACCCTAACGTTGCCAACAAAAAAATTGCCTCGATAAAATTTGCCCCTTTACGTTGGCCGCCTCCGTGGCCGTGCGGGAAAGTCGGTTCAGACTTTCCAATACGGACTCGGGGGTCGACGGTTCGAGCCTCACCGGCGGCGGATGATTTTTCAAAAATCACTGTCGTCGTTGAGATCGAGCTCAAGGTGGAGAGTAGGTTAGTTTAGATGAGCAAAAAGGGACAGCAATGGCCTAATTGCCAGTAAGCATCTTACCTTTACCTTTTCTTGCCCCTTTACGTTCCGGACAGGCCGTTTTCGCCTGCAGCTTTCCGTTTGCTCCCGACGACGTTCTAAAAAAACTGTTTCTTCGGATCCCCGTGTGACTTCTCCCCGCTTGATAGCCCCCGTTCACCCTTCATTGCCTGCGTCTGTCACGCCTGCTCGCCCACTTTTCAAATCATCGAAATCCAGTAATTTTTAACGACATCATTCACATTCATCCGTTTATTGTCAAAATCTGATTTTTTAACTTGCTGTTTTAGTTGTATAGAGGAGGCTATATTTTACCACTTTCAGTAGTTTCTAATCAACAAAACGTCACAAAATTGGATTGACATATTAAGTTGATACGTAAAAAAATTAGATACTTTTAAGTAAGCTGTTTATAAAATTAAGCTACTTAAATTAACGAGTGTGGGCGCGCAGAGGGAAAAGGATAGCATTGGGAGGTTATCCACTACCCACAGATCAAACTTGCACATAAATAAAATTAAACAGGTCCAATGGTATGCTTAAACAGGTAAATTCGGTATGTATTGCAAAACTTATGAAAATTTGCTACTATAACGCACCTGCTGCGTTCCGACTTTTTAATAGCTACTGGTATATATATTTGCCTGCTTAAGGGAATGACTGAACTTTTCTGGTAAGTTAAGTTATATAAATATTGATGCCAATACGCACTTACTGCAACAGGAATTTTATAGTAATAAATTACCACAAAGGCACACCTGGTTTAAATAATTAAATTTTTTGAGTCTACAAGAAATACAATTAATACGGCAACGTTTTCATAAAAAGATATGTAGTTATTCTTATCGCAACTTTGGATTTAATAATAGATCACACCAACAGTTATGTAGTTTTTTTTTGTAGTCTTTTACACATTTCTGCAGATGTGAGTCTCTTCAATACTAGGAACTAAACGAATTTGTGTGAAAACTAAATAATTGGGTATTATTTATTAATCGGTAAGTTCATCAATGTATCGTCAATCTATATCGTGATACGCTTGCAGGAGACTACTACGAGAAAGAACTCATTTCGATGTCGCAAAGTGTTTGAGGAACGGGTAGTGTTATATCTTATTTATTTAGTTCTACATGTGTGCCATACTACTAACTATTTCAAAAGTAATTTTGATTTGATTGTCTGTTATTCGTAGGATAGGTACATATCATTTGAATCTAATTATATGTACTTAACCTACGAATAACAGATAATACATATTTAAATATAATTAGATTCAACTACTAGGCTGAATATTTCATGTGCTAACTTTGCTCTGTAAATATGTTTTTTTTTCCTGAAAAATATTGATATATTGTGTGAGGAAGAACACATGTGTTTGACCTTCTGTGATGCAACATTACTTCCTTCAATGATTTTTTGTAGGAAAAGTCACATATGGGGAGACCGCGACTTTTGAATTTTAAACAAGTTTCTTTAAATGAGCGCCAACTTGATACCCTAAAACCCATAACTTTTTTTAATATAATTTCTGCAAGAACTTTCCCACCTCTTGTTTCAAGAGATGACATTGTTTCTACCGCCCTGGGCATGGCTGAACGCTTTGCCTCGTTGTTCGCCGGCAATTCTACTCTCAATAGACCTCCAAATGTTCAACCACCAACAGTCCCCAATGTCGCGCATAAAATGACGGATATCATTTTCAAAACTAAAAAGGTACGAAATATGCTCTCTTCTCTCAATACCAGGAAAGCCTCTGGCCTTGAAGAGATCCCGGCAATTGTTCTCAAAAAATGCGTCCAGACCTTGCTTCTGTCCTGACTCGTCTGTTACAGACATCTTACAATAGAGGCACATTCCCTAGTAACTGGAAAACTGCTTTAGTACAACGCGTCCCAAATAAATGATCCAAAGCGCTTCCTAGGAACCACAGGCCTATTTATCTCATTTTACTCTTCTCTAAACATATGGAAATGTATATAAACACCGGATTACTAAAACTTCTGGAAAAACACAGTCTAATCCACGACAGGCAGTTTGAATTCCGTCAGCGCAGATACTGCCGACCTCCTTTCCTTTGTCACCTATTTTTCGAGCAAGTCTATGGGACTACACGGTGAATTCCAAATTATCGCTTTAGACATATCCAAAGCGTTCGACCAGCTCTGGCACACAGCGCTGCTTAATCAACTTCCGGCCTATGGCCTACCACAAAGCTCTGTACCTGGAGAGCATTTCTGTTGTCGTGGATGGCCATTGTTCTAAGCTGTATCGAATTAATACAGAAGTACCTCAAGGTTCAGTTTTAGCCCCTACTTTTTCTTCACATCAATTACCTCATCTCTAGCACATCAAACCCAGTTCACAGTTACGCGGCGACAGCACCGTCCACTCAAATATACAATACTCTAAGCCTGTCTCCTTATCCCAATTGGGTGAGGATCGCATATTCATGGAGGGTTCTGTCTGTGTGGATCTCCAAAAAATATTAAACTAGGAAAGTAGAAATCTTGTACAATTCAACTCCACCAAATCTCAGTCCTGCTTCGTATCTCATAAGAGATACATCAGCCCTAGACCCATCACAATGAACAACCAAGTTATTAAAAGTAATGAGTCCTTTTCTTTTGTTGGCATTTCTGTGGATCGAAATCTCAATTAGCACGAAGATGTCACATCAATTGCAGAAGCGGTTGCTAAGGAATTAGGTTTCCTCTTCCGGGCTAGCAAATACTTTTCACTAGCTAATCTCTATACCTTATATATTTCCAAATAAGACCAAGCCTCGAATAGTGCTCCCACATTTGGGGTGCCGCTGCCGCTTCTACACTCTCATATCTGGACTTCATCCAGAAGACAGCTATACGTTTCATCGGTGACCCTACTCTCACCCAAAAGCTGCCATCCCTTGCCGACCGACGTGCCGTTGGTGACTTGTCTCTCTTTTATAGATATCTGCACGGGTACTGCTTAGATGAGCTTTCTTCCACAATTCCTCCACCTGCTGCCCCCAACAGATTCACCAGGAGAACATTGCGGATGCACCCTTTTATTGTCGACATCACCAGACATAGAACATCTTGTTATGCCCGATCTTTTGTCCCGCGGACTTCCAGGTTGTGGAATTCCTTGCCGACACATGTTTTTCCTTCTACTCCCAACCACCAAACCTTCGAGTCCAGAATTAACAAGTTGCTCTTTTGTAAATTTTTATGCCAACATTTTTTTATGAAGTTTTGTCGAAAAGCTAAATACTTAATTTGTTCTAATTAATCTAATTTAATCTAAATATTTTGTAACAACATAAGAACGAGACTGGTGTGTGTATCTTTAAAAAGTCTGGACGCAGCAAGTGCGTAATGGAAGCGAATTTTCATAAAAACGTTTCTAATACCAAATATGTCTCTCTAAAGCAAGCACGCATCAATATGGTTACCGGTATGCCTATATAGTAGAAACAATGTACCATATTTTAACAAAATTACTAATTGCCTGAAATTGTGAAAAAAAATTCTGAAAATAAACTTAAAATGTTTCCGAGAATATTGCTTTTCTAGCCAACAAACGTTAGGTTAATAGCAAATTGAGCAATTAAAATATGAAGGATTTATTGAAAATTTGCTACCAAAGCACACTTACTGCGCCTAGACTTTTTTTCTTGCAAACATGCATCATATTACGATAAAAAATGCAATAATATAAGGCTGTGATTGTCAAAATATTTTTACAAAAGACAGCTCAAGACACCCTATATTTAACGTATACAATTTTTTTCTCTTATCTTGTATAATAAAAATTATATTGAGCTTTACCGTAAAAATGCGTCACCTTGTATATATGCAAACAGAAAAAATGAAAGTTAACCCGGATATGGATTCTAGCAGGGCTAATTTGAGCTTATTTGAAGAAACGTTTTTAAAATTGAAAAGTCGCGGTCTCCACAATAACGAATTTTTCTACGAAAATTAGCTAAACATTCGAGACCCTTAAACCATAAGCTTAACTAAACTACAGCCAAAGCATCAACTTAACTAAACCTACAACCAAAGCATTAGAGAAAGGGTCTATTTGAAATGAATTTTTTGTATACATTTTAGTAAAATGAAGGACAATGGCGGTTGAAACTGAAACTTAAGGGTTTTCAGAACACTCTTTTTCTTTAGTTAATCCGTATTTGTTGCGAATTTTGACGTTTCAAATCGCGACTTTGACGTTTGGAGGAAAACCCGAATTTTTTTTGAATGCATATTACTTTTCTGTCTTTTAACTTGCAGTGCTAAATTTGGGTGCGTAGGTGATTATTTATAGTTGAAGTACTCGGATCAAATTTGGTGGCCCTTACTTTGTTATCTCCGAGTGAGAAAAAAAAACCACAAAATTTTCTGGGAAAACCTGAGCCAATTTTCCTGGCTAAAGAACTTATCCAAGCCACTTGTAAAGGGAAGGTACTTACCAAATTTGATTAAAATCGCCCCATTTTTTTGAGTTATCGGTGTGAGTAATATATATATATATATATATATATATATATATATATATATATATATATATATATATATATATATATATATATATATATATATATATATATATATATATATATATATATATATAAACAAACATATAAATATCGAAGGTGACCCCGGATATGGGTTTTAGGCGTCATAGTTGAGCTTATTTGAAGACATTTTTTCAAGATTCAGAAGTCGGAATCTCCTTGTAAGTGAATTGTTTAAAGAAAATTCACTAAAAGGAGATAGTGGAGATAGCAAACTGTTAAATATATTACCAAAGTTATTATCGAAGAAAGAGTTTTTTTAACAGTTGCGACTAGCTAATTTCTACGAATGTTATCGTAATTTGACGCTCCTCAATGCTAATGTTTTTCCATTACTGATCTCCAAAAGTGCGTTTTCATCTATGAAAATTTGCTATAAAGATTCTGATAAACGTTCCCTGTTACCTAACATAGAGACGACACCAATTTTAGGTAAGATCATTTGATGGATCGTGTGTCGAAATGTTCACGTGGTTATTTCAGTCAGCGGTCGTCAAAATGAGGAAGGGCGTTGCTATCTAGTTGTCCTTTTCTCTCCTCGCCGCCCCTGATTGATAGTTTCCTCTTCGGATGATTTATTGGTGGAGGCTTTATACAGTTTAAAGGTCAATATGTAGCCCATGTTCGACTCTTGCATATTTCATAAATT
The DNA here is from genome assembly GCA_964006375.1 of Tillus elongatus. Taxonomy (NCBI): domain Eukaryota; kingdom Metazoa; phylum Arthropoda; class Insecta; order Coleoptera; family Cleridae; genus Tillus; species Tillus elongatus. The sequence goes on from OZ023264.1 coordinate 189,826,075, forward strand.
TGATATCCTTCCTGGGCCCATGTTTTTTCCTTGAGATGCTACGCGTGTCGCAGAAAACAAACAGGTAATTATATTTGTCTCTTTATAACAAAGTAAGAAATGTCAAACTCGGTTGGAAGTTTGTGAAGAGATCATGGTTAGTGAAAAAGAAGTTTGTATATGGATACGTGAAAGTTTGTTTTTTACGCTGGATATATTGACAGATAACATGATTAGGCTCGAAATTATTCTCGTGGGTGTGTAGAAAGAAAATTCTTGACGCAGCGAGTGCGTTATGGTAGCGAATTTTTATACCCATATTGAAATAAACGGAAAATAACAAAATAATTTGTTTAAGGAAAGAACAGTTTTATTGGGTTGGCTAACTTATCCACGAAATTTGTGCATAAAAATTTAGAAATTGGGCTGCTACCTACCATTTTATCACCGGCTTAGATAAGTATGTAGGCCAGCCTGATAAAACTAGTTGACCTGCAAAAAATAATATTTCTTTCGGAAAAATTGTGCATCTTCAAAAATAATAGAGTTATTTTAGTAAAATATTGAGGGTGAAGATTCTTCACAAAAACCACAAAATAATAACCAGAGCTTGGATTTATATGAAAACTTTTTAAGTGAAATATGCGCATACATATGCAGGAAATTTGAAAAAAATATGCACGCACTTGAATAAAATATGCACAAAAATATCGATATATGCAATGCATAAATAATCATAGTATAACAATAAAACAAGTTTTTATTTTAAAGGTCTAAGCTATTAATTTTATTCACAATCAATACCGCATATGACCCTAATTATATTATTAATTAATTAATTATTCATTAGTATTATTATTGCAGTTAACATATATTATTAAGTGGCGCTCTAAATTATCTATTTTGAAAAATTACATTCTCTCAGTTAGTAAGTTTTTATACGAAGAAAAACTCCGTTCTACGTCGACTGAGGTAATTGGAGCATATTTTAAGCTTGAAAATATGGTAGGGTCTACATTGTTTAAGTCGCCTGAAAAACCTCCATCCAGAGCTTTCACAATCTACGATAACTTGGTGAAACCCTCATTTTTTGTGAGTGTTTCTGATAATTTTTTTGTAATTTGTTTTGCAACAGGCCCATTATCTTTATCAATAGTTTCTTTGAAATGTTCTATTAATTTAACTGATCCAGAATCAAAACATTTTGCTGCTGAATTTTGTTTATAGTTTCTGTAACTATTTTGTAATTACTGTTTATAAAACATAATTGCTGGCTCAATTTGGAGTCCTTTAAAATAATTTTTTCCTGTTTCACTGACCCACCTGCTTCATCTGCAAATTCAAGCATTACCTCCGTGATTTCTCTAAAATGTTCAAAATAAAATAAGGCAGCCTCGATCCAGGTTTCCCATCGCGTGATTACAGGTCTAGGAGATAATGGTACCCCAGGCAGAAGTTCTCTATATCTTTGAACTCTTAAAGGAGCTTTGACAAACACTTTTTTCATATTATTAATAAATTCATTGACTAAAGGAAATTGCTGTCTAATTTCTTCTGCTACCCTGTTTAACCCGTGAGCCAGGCACGTACAAGGAATTAAGTTGGGATAAAATATTTTTAAATTAATTCCAATTTTGACCATATATGAAGCAGCATCGGTAAGCGGTAATAAAACTTTATCAACTGGTACAGCATTTGGTAAAAACACGTTTGACAGATCCTCTTGAATAAATCTTGTTAGAGTATTATTATTTTTTGACTGAAATCAAATAAGGTTTAGATGAAGAAATTTCAGTTAAGGTGCCTACAATTAAATTATCAATGTATCTACCACAAACATCTTGAGTTTCATATTCTACAACGTAACAAAAATTACTTTTTATAAGACTTTTACCTTCTGAAAAAGTTTATAAATAGCATTTTTCACCATATTTTTTTCCAAAGTTTATACGCTCACCTACTAGCTACTAGTTTGATTAAGTATAGCACGTACAAAGCTAGGAGGCGGTAGATTCTAAGATCCCAAAAGTAGCCCACCCTGTCTAGCGTACTGTCTTATATCTGAGTGAAGCGCTTGAACTATACAATACCAGGAATTTAGAATCGCCTTTCCGCTAGCTACATTTAAACGGCCTATAAATTTACTTTAGCAGTTGCTTACATTGAAACAAGTATATGGCTTTTATTATATGCGAAAACCCCTAAAAATTTTAAAATATGCAAATAATGCAAAATATATGGAAATATGCTATTTACGCAAAATACACTATGCAACTTATGCAAAAGATATGCGAATTTCATATAATCCAAGCCCCGGTAGTAACATAGAGTTATGCACTGGACGCGTGTTTCGACAACAAATTTGTCTTCATCAGTAGCTGTCGCTTAAACTGTTTTCCTAAATTAAAATTTATGTAGATGGTAAAAAGTTTAAATTCATTTCAATTAAATGTCTTAACGAGTCTACTTATTAATCAATAAAAAGTTTTAATCAATGAAGCACATTCAATATTTTATATAAGTTTGTGATATAACTATCTTAAAAAAAAAATGATTTTAAGGCATAAATTTAGGATATACAAAGAATTAGAATAAAATAAAATAAAATATTTCAGTAAAATATCTATCAAGGTAAAAACTGGACTGAGTAAATAGCTACCCCTGAAGTTTTAACCCCTCCTGTTCCAATAAATTTATATCAGCTTCAAAACAATCAGCTTTACGGTGTTCTCTAATATATTATAATCTTTTGGGTAAACCCGCTGACATAAAGAAAACATGGTTCTATCAGGTGACGTCAACCGAATGTGTAACACAAACACTGTGTTTTACTGAGAATTACATTTGTATACAAAAATTGTGAAAATGTGTGTGAATTTATGTGTGTGCATGTGTATATACGCTACTCTTTGTCTTTTAAAGTGATAAGAGGACTTTACAAGCGAACGAGATGAGATAAAGGAAAGAGAAATTCACGACCTACTTTCGCTAAGAAATCCCAATAAAAATACGGGTATGTATGAAGTCAACAGCAGCGTGCCTAGGTGCAAAACGAAAATATTTAAGTTAAGTAATAAGGATCCTTATAAAAGGGCTTCGAATTATAAGGTTCTATATATATATATATATATATATATATATATATATATATATATATATATATATATATATATATATATACATATATATATATATATATATATATATATATATATATATATATATATATATATATATATATATATATATATATATATATATATATATATATATATATATATATACATATTGACTGTGTGCACGGGGGAAACAAAAGTAAAATAAAAATCATATTTTGGTGGAACTCTTTGGAACGCTGTATAAAAAATATTATTTTCCTGTACGTTTTAATTTATGATTGCTTCTCTTGCGTCAGTTTTGGTTTATTTTTTATAATAATCAAACTTTAATGTTCACCGATTTTTATTTTTTTACACTTACAGTTCTCTTTACACTTTAAGAATTTTTTGGGAATTTCTAGTCAGTACTTTATTCTAAAGACATGCTGAAGAGTTCCTCAGACAAGGAAACTTGTAAGACATAACGTCTTTCCATGTGAAATAATTTGAAGTCAATATCCCCTCCGGTTTGACCCGAAGTAGTGATCAATTTTGTTATTTTAAATGAAACATCCTGTATACTTTTACGTATTTCAATTTTACGTAAAATTCTGTGTAGAAAAACGTCAACTATCTTAATCTACCTTCAATTGTTTCAAAGCTATTGCGATTTTTAAATGTTTATTCATTTGCATTGAAATATTGAAGCCATTCGTTGTCATTCATTTTTTAATTCGCTTATGGAGAGATCTGTGTTTATATATATATATATATATATATATATATATATATATATATATATATATATATATATATATATATATATATATATCCGACCGATAACTAAAAAAATAATAGACTGATCTTGATAAAATTTGCAGAGTACCTTCCTTTTGCAAGTGGCTTGGATAACTTCGTTAGCCAGAAAAATCAGACTAGGTTTTCCTGGAAAATTTTGTGCTTTCTTTATAAAAAAATTAATATCTCCGGAAATAACAAAGTAAGGGCAACAACATTTGGTGTGCGTGTTTGTGTTATAAATACTGAACTACGTACCAAAATTTAGGTCGCTAGCTTTAAAGAAAAAGAAGTTATGGGCAGTTAAAGCAACAAATTTTGGAGTTTTCCTCAAAACGTCAAACTCGCAACTTTATGCGTCAAAATTGGCAATGTTTAGGCAAAGAATGTGAAACAAATACCGTTTGTGAAATGAAAATGTTACAAGAAGAGTGTTCTGCAAACCCTTAAATTTCAGATTCAATCGTCATTGCGCTTCATTTTACTAAAATATTTACAGAATATCCATTTCAAATAGACCCTTTCTCTGATGCTTTGGCTGTCAGTTTAGTTAAGTTTGGTAACTTTTTGGAGATTTATTTGTAGGTTTAGCGAAGTTTATGGTTTATCGGTCTATAATTTTTTTAGCTAATTATCGTAGAACAAATTTGTTAATGCATTTTTGCATTTGTATCGAAATATGATGCGTTTATAAGAAAAAAATCTGGACGCAGTAAGTGCGTTTTTGTAGCGAATTTTCGGTAAATTTGCAGATTAGATCTCGAACGCTTTTCAAAAAACTGTTTTGAGAAACCTGCCTAGAGCCCCCCTGGATCGACAAAACCCAAGAAAAATTTCTTGTTCACACCCCCCAAGGAAGTTACGGGACTAGGAGTGAATAGGGATGCTGAGCGGGGTAGGTAGTAAAAAGGAAATATGAGCAAAAAATGCGAATAAAACGGGCTTGAACGTTGTCTTTTTCACATCTTGAAGCCATATCCCCTTAAACCCTGCCTACCCCGTACAGCACCCCTATTCCCCAAAACATTTCTTGTTTACACTCCCCAAGGAAGTTACGGGACCAGGAGTGAGTAGGGGTGTATAATTTTTTCTAGCTAATTTTCGTAGAACAAATTCGTTAATGCATTTTTGAATTTTTTATCGAAATATGATGCGTTTGTAAGAAAAAGGTCTAGACGCAGTAAGTGCGTTTTGGTAGCGAATTTTCGGTTAATTTGCAGTTTAGCTCCCGAACGCTTTTCAAAACACTGTTTTCAGAAACCTGCCTAGCCCCCCCCCTGGATCCACAAACCCCAAAAAAAGATTGTGGTTCACACTCCCCAAGGAAGTGACGGGACCAGGAGTGAGTAGGAGTGCATAATTTTTTTTAGCTAATTTTTGTAGAACAAATTCGTTAATGCATTTTTGCATTTTTTTATCGAAATATGATGCGTTTGTAAGAAAAAAAACTGGACGCAGTAAGTGCGTTTTGGTAGCGAATTTTCGGTAAATTTGTAGTTTAGCTCCTGGACCCCTTTAAAAAAACTGTTTTCAGAAACCTGCCTAAGGCCCCCCTGTATCCACAAACCCCAAGACAAATTTCTTGTTTACACTCACCAAGGAAGTTACGGGACCAGGAGTAAGTAGAGGTGCATAATTTTTTTAGCTAAATTTCATAGAACAAATTCGTGAATGCATTTTTGAATTTTTTATCGAAATATGATGCGTTTGTAAGAAAAAAACTGGACGCAGTAAGTGCGTTTTGGTAGCGAATTTTCGGTAAATTTGTAGTTTACTCCCTGGACCCCTTTAAAAAAACTATTTTCAGAAACCTGCCTAAGGCCCCCCTGAATCCACAAACCCCAAGAAAAATTTCTTGTTCACACCCTCCAAGGAAGTTACGGAACCAGGAGTGAGTAGGGGTGCATAATTTTTTTTTAGCTAAATTTCATAGAACAAATTCGTTAATGCATTTTTGAATTTTTTTGTCAAAATATGATGCGTTTGTAAGAAAAAAACTGGACGCATTAAGTACGTTTTGGTAGCGAATTTTCGGTAAATTTGCAGTTTAGCTCCCGAACGCTTTTCAAAAACTGTTTTCAGAAACCTGCCTAGGCCCTCACCCTCCTGGATCCACAAACCCCAAGGAAAATTTCTTGTTCACACTCCCCAGGCAAGTTATGGGACCAGGAGTGAGTAGGGGTGTATAATTTTTTTTAGCTAATTTACGTAGAACAAATTCGTTAATGCATTTTTGGATTTTTAACGAAATATGATGCGTTTGTAAAAAAAAATCTGGACGCAGTAAGTGCGTTTTGGTAGCGAATTTTCGGTAAATTTGCAGTTTAGCTCCCGAACGTTTAAAAAAAAACTGTTTTCAGAAACCTGCCCCCCTCCTCCCATGGATCCACAAACCCCAAGAAAAATTTCTTGTTCACACTCCCCAAGGAAATTACGGGACCAGGCGTGAGTAGGGGTGCTGAGCGGGGTAGGTAGTAAAAAGGAAATATGAGCAGAAAATTCGAATAAAGCGGGCTTGAAAGCTGTATTTTTAACATCTTGAAGCCATATCCCTTTTAAACCCTGCCTACCCTGCACACGACCCGTATTCACTCCCAGTCCCATAACTTTCTTGAGGGGTGTGAACAAGAAATTTTTCTTGTGGATTGTGGATCCAGGTGGGGTCCTAGTAATGTTACTGAACACAGCTTGTTGAAAAGCGTTCGAGAGCTAATCTGCAAATTTACCGAATTTTCATTAAATCTTTCAAATTTCAATAACTCAATTTGCTATTAACGTAAGCTTTGTTGGATAAAAAACCAACATTTATGTTTATTTTCGGAAAATTTTTGTATATTTTCAAACCATAAGTAATTTTGATAAAATATAGTACATTGTTTCTACTACATAGGCTATACCGGTAATCAGATGGATGGCTGCTCGCATTTGCTATTAAGAACATTTTTATGGAAATTCAGTTCCATAACACACTTGCTGCATCTAGACTTTTGAAAAATGCTTATATATTATCAAACAATAAATCTATTTCAATGAAATATGGTACATTGTTTCTACTATATAGGCAACCAAGTTTGATGCCTGCTTTCATCAAAGAAAGACATTTGCTATTAAAAATATTTTAAAGAAAATTTGCCACCATAACGCACTTGCTGCGTCCAGAGACTTTTTCATAATTAAGAAGTAAAATGTTATTCGTCGCTAGTATAGCTATTAGGTTTGTCGAATGTATAATGATAATTGATCTCAATTATACACTATGTTCAAAATTCAATAGCGAATCAGGAACACTTCAAAGATAAAAAACACATTTTTTTCAAATGAGACATGCTGTATATTTTTACATATTTTGATAGAAAATTTAATTTAACGTCGACTATATATACCATACCCTATGCCTACCTGCAATATTTTTCCTGTTATTGACGTTTCATTTCTTAGAAAAAGAAAAGAGTAGGTGGTTATGGCAATAATAATGTTGACAGTAACCAGTTATAATGAGTTTGTTATAGTGTAATAAGTGAATAGTTAAATATAGAATTATTGGAACATTTTAAACGAATTTTATTAAGAAAAATTCGCTAACAGAGAGGTCACAATGAAAAGCTTTTGAAAAAATTTCTTCAGATGAGCGCGTATTTGGGTTTCTAGGACTCAAAACCAAGGTCCAGTAAAATATTTATATGTTTACATATATATATATATATATATATATATATATATATATATATATATATATATATATATATATATATATATATATATATATATATATATATATATATATATATATACAGGGTGTTACTTAATGATAAGGCGTAATTTCAAGGGCGCGTTCCTGAACAAAATTCAAGTAGAAAAGTTCATATAAATATGTGTCCTGAAGAGTCTGGTTTTCAAGATACAGGGTGTCAAAGTTTAAAAAAATAATTGTTTTTTTATTAATATCTTAAATATTCTTTTGTCCATTTTGTTGAAATCTGGCAGGGTTATTCACTGTAATAAGGCGCTAAGTTGGCACTAACTAGAAGATAATTATAAGTTCCAGTGGCGTCTCGAGGGGCAGTCTCACGAATAATATTGACTAAAAAAAATGTACGCTACTAAATTGTTTTTTAATTTTAATTTTTTTCAGATTCAGCACCTAAAAATACAACTTTTTTGCCTCTTAATATTTTTTTCGTATATTACTTCCTTTTCGAGGAAAAAAAAATGAAAACGACTTCATTGCATGTCGAATAATTGTTGAAATGAAATCAAGTTAATTGTGAGCGTTGCTAGGAAACGTTGTTTTGACATTATGAACATAATGTTTTTGACTTTCTGTGGCAGTTTATTATTATTTTCTCTCTGGTCAAAAGATTAATTGTGCTATTAAAAAATGGTAAATAACTATTTTAATTTGGAGATGACACAAATGCATTTCCTTTATGGTCTTGCCAATGGTAATTCGGCGGAGGCCCGGCGGCTCTATCAAGAAAGGTATCCTGATCGTGTCCTTCCAGGTAGACAAATATTCATAAACATTCATCGTCGTCTGACTGAACCTGGCAGTTTTAAACATAATACTCTGACGGAAGACCTCGTACAATACGAACTCCAGCAGTTAAGGAGGTAGGGAATTAAATATTTGCTATAAAACGGTATGGGAAATTTTAAGAGATTCCCTGTTGTATCCTTATCACGTACAAAGAGTTCAGGCACTTCTGCCAAGAGATTTTGAACCGCGTACGCAATTTTGTAGATAGTATCATCAAAGACTTTCAGAAAATCCTCACTTTGATTCCATCATTATGTTTACGGACAAAGCCCATTTTTCCAGAAATGCAATAATTAATTTTCGAAATAATCATAACTGGACCCAAGAAAATCCTCATGCTATTACAGAGACACAGTTTCAGGAACAATTTTCTGTCAACGTTTGGATCGGTATCATAGAAGACTATTTGATTGGACCATTTTTTTACCACAACGTCTTAACGGACAATCTTACAGTCATTTTCTACAAACTGATTTGCCACTGCTTCTTAAAGATGTTCCTTTATATTTACGTCAACAACATTGATTCATGCATGATGGTGCTCCTGCCCACTTTAGCATATTGGCTCGTGAGTATTTGAATGGAGCTTAACAAAATCTGTGGATAGGTCGTGGAGGACCACAATTCTGGCCACCTAGATCGCCTGATTTAAACAGCCTAGATTTTTATTTGTGGGGGCACCTAAAAGCATTAGTTTATGTTACACCAAGCGACACAGAAGAACAACTAAGGAATAGAATTGTTGACGGATGTGATACCATACGTAACACTAATGGAATTTTCGAAAGAGTTCGTCGCTCGATAAGAAGGAGAGCACAAGCCTGCATAGAAGCGGGAGGTAGGCATTTCCAACATTTTTTGTAAATAGTTATTACTTTTCGTTTGTTAGATTTTAAAAAATAGCTTAGAAATAAATATTCTGAACGATCACAATTAACTTGATTTTATTTTAACGATTTTTCGACATGCAATGAAGTCGTTTTTATTTTTTTCCTCGAAAAGGAAGTAATATACGAAAAGATAATAAGAGGCAAAAAAGTTGTATTTATAGGTGCTTAATCTTAAAAAAATTAAAATTTAAAAAAACTCAGTAGCGTACATTTTTTTAGTCAATATTATTCGTGAGACTGCCCCTCGAGACGCCACTGGATCTTATAATTATCTTTTAGTTAGTGCTAACTTAGAGTCTTATTATAATGACTAACCCTACCCGATTTCAACAAAATGGGCAAAATGTCCATTAAGATATTAATAAAAAACCTTTTTTTTTAAACTTTGACACTCTGTATCTTGAAAACGAGACTCTTCAGGACACATGTTTATATAAACTTTTCTACTTGAATTTGGTTCAGAAATGCGCCCTTGAAATTACGCCCTATCATTAAGTATCACCATGTATATATATATATATATATATATATATATATATATATATATATATATATATATATATATATATATATATATATGCATGTTTCCGAGCGATAACTCAGAAACTACTAAACTGATTTCAATCAAACTTGGCCAACATCTTGTCTGGGCAACAGCCGAGGTCGAGTTCGTTAATAAGCCTTTATGCTCAAGTTTTTCCGGTGGAAAATCGGGTAACCCTTTTTGAAAACGATATATTTTTTAATTATCACAGTGAGTGAATTGGAATTTTTTACATATATAGAGCATTCAAAGATCTTCTTATATATTAATTTGTACTGGGGACTAACAAAATTTCACTACCTAATTATGAAAATAAATGACAACGAATGGCTTCAATATTTCAATGCAAATGAATAAAGATTTCAAAAAATCACAATAACTTTGAAACAATTGGAAGTAGATAAGGGTAGTTGACGTTGGTGTGCAGATAATTTTACGTGCAATCCAAATGTGTAAAAATATATGGGGCGTTCCGTTTCAAATAACAAAGTTGATCGCTATTTCCGGTTAAACGGGAAATGATATCAACTCCTAAATATTTTATTTGGAAACACGTGAGATCTGTTGCTATAACTATGTACTTATAAAAAACATGTGCTTGGTGCTGGAAACATCTATTAATTATTTTCGAACACCAGTTAATTAACATGCTAGTTAGAAATTTTAGCCTTGAGTTTCCGTTTAGAAAGATTATAGTGACAATTTTGTGAAGTACAAATCTCTTGTTCTTTATATAGAAAAAGCTACGGCCATCGCTTGTTAACTGGAAAGTTACTTCATCACCCAGCTATCTGTGTAACAAGCTTTAGCAACCAGCTTCTGTACATAATTCTTCACTAATGAGGGACGGAACAAGGAGAAATAATTATAAAAGAAGAGTAAATTTACCTACGAGTGTTGCATATCTAATTTCTCGCTCGTAATAGATTTCCTTGGTTAATATGAGTTTATTTAGCGCGAGAGCCTGCAAGATAACATGCTGGTAGTTGATATTAGTGTAACCAGCGGTGTAATGCAGGAAGTTCTGCAACTTATGTGTGTAATTTTCTAACTGCAAACTGGTTTCTTGTTTTCCATTTCAGAATTAATTTTCTGAAATCAAGAATCGGCTAATTGGATTAGCTCTGGAAAACAGAATGAAAAAGAACATTTAATTTCAAACATAAAAACATTACTTACCCTTTTTTGTAACAATACACAAATATAAATTGCATTCTTTTCGAGGGCATATCGAAAAGTTGTTAATGAAAGAAAACAATATGTAAATCAGGATTTTTGGTGGTAGTCCATGTCCTGGAAGTTTATTAAGCAGCGCTGCGTGCCAGACCTGGTCGAATGCCTTGGATATGTCTAGAGCGACAATCTGGGATTAAATGTGTAGTTTCATAGACTTCTTCCAAGAATGGGTGACAAATAAAAGGTGGTCGGCAGTTGATCTGCGCTGTCGGAATCCATACTGCCTGTCGTGGATTAGACTGTGTTTTTCAAGAAATTTTAGTAATTCGGTGTTTATATACTTTTCCATGACTATAGAGACGACTGAAAGGGAAGAAACAGGCCTGTAGTTGCTAGGAAGCTCTTCGGATCCTTTGTTGGGGACGGGTTGTACTCGAGCAGTTTTCCAGTTAGTAAGGAATGTGCCTCTATTGTAAGATGTCTAAAACAGACGAGTCAGGACAGGAGCAAGATCTGGTGCGCATTTTTTGAGAACCATTGCTGGGATCTCGTCAAGGCCAGAGAATTTCCTGGTATTAAAAGAAGAGAGCATCTTTCGTACCTTTTTAGTTTTGAAAATGATATCCGTCATTTAATGCGCGACATTGGGGACTGTTGGTAGTTGAACATTTGGAGATGGGTTGAGCGTAGAATTGCCGGCGAACAACGAGGGCGGTAGAAACAATTTCATCGCCTGAGACAAGAAGTTGCATAAATTATTCCCAATAGATTTAGCAAGAGCCCAGAAGGGTTTGCTGTCGTTGTAGCTTAAGAGTACTTTGTTTTTAATGTTGTTATCAAACGAGTTTTTTGCTTCAGAAAGAATGCGGACATAGAGGTTTCTTGCGTCGTTAAATGCTTGAGGTTTTTCATGACTGGGATCGTGTAGAAGCGTTTTGTGAGCTTTGACCATTTCAAGTCTGGCGCTGTCACAGTATTTGGAGAACCAGGGCTTTTGAGTGGCTGAAGAGGTTTTCTGTGTACGTGGGATTAATAATTCCATGCCAGCTTGGATAATTTCGGTTACGTTTTGTGAGGTGTCAGAGGGGTCAGGATGAGAGAAGCAGACAGGCGCACATGGAAATGAGGAAAAGTAATCCCACATTTCGTCCCAGTTCGCGGAGTTGTAGTGCCAAACGATACGTGTGTGTGATGACTGTGTGACCTCGGGTTACATTGCGCAGGAAGCAGTGACCGTGCCGTGGTTTGAGCGACCAAGGGGGGCGGAGACTGCTATTTTATAGCATTCAGGTTTTGTAGTAAAAAGGAGATCTGAGGGATTTGAGCTGTGTATTGGGATGCGAGGAAAGTAAGTAGGTTGCTGAACCATATTAGCTAAAGAATTGCTGACTGCAAAGGCCTCCGCTGCTCTCCCTTGCGGATCGGGTTTTGAAGATTCTAGCGATTCGTCATTATACGCATTGAAGTCATCAAGAACAGTGACCTCGGAGGAAGGATATTCAGAAAACAGATGATCGGTTTTTTTCAGAATAGTAGTCAAAGAGCTCGACAAAGTTGTTGTCAGAAGGTGACCGGTAAATGCAACAGATGAAGTTAGTTGCAGCCATGAAAGTTTTATCCATAGTATTTCTTTCCTTTCAGCTTCTAAATTGGAGAGTCTGGTGCAGGGTAGATTGCTACGGGGGTATACGCACACGCCTCCATGCAATCTGAAGAAAGTAAGGAGCTCATACCCCGGGAAATTAAGGTGACTAGTGGCTGTTTTGGCACTGATTTGGGTTTCGGTGAGGAAAAGGAGTTGGGGCCTATTTGCCTGGAAGAAATGGTGGAAGCAGTTCAGGTTAGAATTAAGGCCACATATATTCGCGAAGTATATGTTAAATCTTGATAATGGCTACCCCTGTACACCCCTCTCCTGGAGATCCGAATGGAGGGATATTTTACCTCCGGAATCTTTTGTACAAGGACGAGCCTTCGCCAGTTTTGTTTATAAGGGAAACCGACTCATACACCAGAACCGGAAACGTGGGGTGGTACGTCCTTGGATGTGAAAAAATCCTTTACTGTCTCGTAAAGGACTGCTTGACTCCAATTAGTCCCCTAGTACGATAGGTAGGGGTTACAATGGGCATATTCTTTTAGTTAGTCCCCGGACCCACAGAGGTCTCATCAGAGTCGTAATTGAGAGCTACAAATATAAGCATTACAATTTAATGTGTAAAGCCAATTAAAGAGCCGGAGTGAGATAACGCAGTGGTTTTCCGAACCCTATAAAAAGATTGTCGTTAACAAACGCATTCAAACAACTCCATGTAAAATAGAACGTGTTTTTTAGCGAATTTTTCGTGAAACGGAAAATTCATTAATGAGGAAATTTGTGTTTATTAGGGTTCATATATATATATATATATATATATATATATATATATATATGTATGTATATATTATATATATATATATATATATATATATATATATATATATATATATATATATATATATATATATATATATATATATATATATATATATATATATATATATATATATATATTTATGGTAAATAAAAACTATTTATTAATTGCCGAGCTGTCGGAATAGTTTATTGCATTATCAAGGATATAACGCGAGTTTTACTTGAACTAATTAGTGTTAGTATAGACCAGTTTCACCATGTAAAGGCAAGAACAATCAATTAATTAATTCAAGTAAAACTCGCGTTATATCTTTGATAATGGAATAAACTATTCCGAAAACTCGGCAATTCATAAAGAGTTTTTATTTTGCGCTTGACGTCAATCCAACAATTTTTAAATAAATAACAATGATACTGTTTTCTTGACGTAAAAATGCCAAGAAGTAGCAGCAAAATGTTTTGAAAATTTTATAATTTTTCTTCTTAAAACGTCAAAGTCACGATTTGAAACGTCATAATTTGCAATTTCCAGGCAACGAATTTGAAACAAATACAGATTATGTTGAAGATATGTAGTGATAAGTGTGTTTTTCAAAGCCTTAAGTTTCAGCTTCAACCATCATTATCCTTCATATTACCAAAATAATTTCGAAAAATCCATTTCAAATGTACCCTCTTTCTGATGCTTCGGCAGTAGTTTCAGCTATAGAGTTTATGGTTTAAAAATCTCTATTACAAAAACTTAATAATCTCTCTCTCTCTCTCTATAGATATATATATATATATATATATATATATATATATATATATATATATATATATATATATATATATATATGTGTGTGTGTGTGTGTGTGTATAAACTTAAACTGGTCTTGTTTCGGGTTCTGGGAGACCAAATTTGCGCTCATTTTTAAAAAATCATCCAAAGTCTTACCATAATATTTTTTAGATAACAATTCGCTCAAAAATAATAAAATATCTTAGTTTCTGTGATAATATATAAACTTTTGTAAATTATCCCTTTTAAGTCTGTTTCCCTGGTGGTTGTTTAAGTTTCTTTGAAAATATCTTGGCTTGAATTATCGTAGTTTAACAACGAGGATTTGCATTTCCAAGAGGTTACATATGACTATTGCATACATACATGCATACTACACCAATTCTTAGGTTTACTTGCGTGTTAAGTTAATCACATTCAATTAAAAAGAGAAAAGAAACTAGTCTGTTACCTTAAAATTCGAGTTAGCAATTATTCCGCCTTAAAAAGCTCTCGGTATCGTTTTCAGGAGTACAGGATAAGAGTGTAGTTTTCGAATTTGCCGCAACAAAGAGTGGCGCTCCAGGCGATGAGGCTGGGCCGTTCCAGTAGCTCGCGAAGCGTCGTATGGTTCGCGTAAAGTTCACTCCGGAGGTCCGGTGAAATCCGTGCTTCGAACTCTTGAGCGGTAAAGTTTTAACAACAATAAAATGATTGTGTGAAATTGTGTGTGCAGCTGACATGAATATGTGACGTCTCCGTTATTTTCCACGAAGTTTCTAGCGCTGTCATCGAGTGACAATACTTCTAACCTTGTGAAAAGTTTGTGTTATCATCTGTATGAAGTTATGTGATGGAGTTGATATGTTGAATTAGGTAATTAGATGGTGTCGCTTACTGGAGATAAAAACATGTGCTGTTAGATGATTTAAAAGTTGTTTAAAAGGTCTTGTAAGTTGAGGATCGGATGAAAAAGAAAGTTGGGAAAGTTTTTTAATTAAAGTTATTGCCAGAAGCTGCACGGAATTAAATTAAGTTATAATATGATTTTATAATACGTAATTGGAGATGACATTCACTCACAGTTTATTAAGTTCATTTATCTTCTAAGCTTTATTACTGTTTAGCCTGTTTTACTAAAAACCAAAAGGCATGGGATGTCAGATTAACGTTAGAGAATGTCTACTTTTTCAGACTTTTGCTTAAAGCCAATACTAAGTCGTATTTTTTTAACAGAAACCTAAATTCTACAAAAATTATATAGCAGCCAAAGAACTATAGTAAACACCTTCTCTATTAATAATCACAAATTTTAGGGAAGCCTTTTGTCACGTGACAAAATGAACAGAATAAATACTTACCATATTCATTTATATATATATATATATATATATATATATATATATATATATATATATATAATTATCGGAAAAATACTTATTCATAAACCAATGACAGTTGACACCTGGCTTACTTCAGGTAAGAATTCTTCAATATAGCTAATATTGCAACTATATGCTCCGGAAGAACTGCTAAACCAAACCAAAACTTTCCGAATGAATAGTGACGGAGATAATTTCTTATTCGTAAGGGTTATGTCATACTGAGGTAACAAAGATTATGCTATAAAACGGTATTTTCCAATTTACATTTTAAAATGTTTTTTCCAGGTCTACAAATGCAATTAATGTATCTATATCCTTCTCAACTCTTCTTCATCTTATTATTATGTATAGAGGGGATTCTTCAGTTCGTTTACTGGGTTAAAATTCAAACTGATCTTCATCAGACCCTTTCTGGTATTTAGCTTTGATTTTTTTAATATAATTTTGAATATATATATATATATATATATATATATATATATATATATATATATATATATATATATATATATTCAAAATTATACTGAAAAATCAAAGCTAAATACCAAAAAGGACCTGATGAATATCAGTAAAAAATTTAACCCAGTTAATGAACTGAAGAATCTCCTCTATACATAATAATAATATGAAGAAGAGTTATATATATATATATATATATATATATATATATATATATATATATATATATATATATATATATATATATATATATATATATATATATATATATATATATATATATATATATGTATATATAGGGTGGCGCATTGAAAGCGAAACAGACCAATTTGCGTCCAGAGAATTTTTTTTAAGAAACGCTGAAACACGTTAATTTTAATATTGAAGGGGACATGTTTTGACATAAAACTCAACTTTGTCACATCAACTCCTTAAGACAACCCTTATATTTTAATTAGGGAACATGGATCGATTGTTGCATCACCTGAAAGCCCTTTCTTTTCTGAATTCGGCACACAAATTTTTTTGGAAGTTTAATCAATTCATTTAAAAATTATTTACAGTTGAAAATGCAAAAACGCATTTGACTCATTTCGAAAAGAAATGTTCTGATAGTCAATGTTTCGTTGGTTTGTAAACAAAAAATTGACTATCAGAACATTTCTTATCGGAATGAGGAAAATGCTGTTTATTATTTCAGTTTATCGGTCGGTTTGATACTTGATAGTACTACCGAAAATTAATTTCACAATGGTGTATTCTGTAGAAGAAAGAATTGAAATAATTACTCTTTTTTTCAAAAACGATGACTGTGCCAACCGTACCGCAAATATGCTTAATGAACGACATCCGAACAGACATGTTAACAGAAAATACATTTTGGAGTTAGTTGCAAAGTTTCGACAAAGTGGTTCAGTAGTCAACAAAAAACGGGATGCTGAACGTGCATTTCCAGTTAGAAATGAGACTACTGAGACTGAAGTTTTAGGACAAATTGCTGCTGGCCCAACTTTGAGCACGAGAAAATTGGCCACTGTTTCAAACATCAAAAGAAAAACTATTCAGCGAATATTGAAGCATCATAAATTTCACCCGTATAAAATTCATCTTGTACAACAACTGAATCAAGATGATTTTGATCGGCGGCTGGAGTTTTGTGAAGCTACGACAGCACGAAGAGCTGAAAACGGGAACTTTCGTTTCAATATCTGTTTTTAAGACGAGTGTACGTTTTTATTAAACTCTACAGTCAATCGTCATAATTGTCGTTATTGGGCAGATAATAATTAAAGAAATGTAGTAAGTCCACACTCAAACTCCACAGAGATTGAATGTCTGGACTGGCATTTTTGGAGACCGTTTAATCGGACCAATTTTTCTTGATGGCAATTTGAGTGGCGAAACGTATTTGAAGTTACTAGAAGATATCGTTTACCCTCTACTAATTGCCATTGTTGAAAATGATGATCGCTATCAAGAAAATCAATTAGTGTTTTAACAAGATGGAGCTCCTCCGCATTTTTCACAACGTGTTAGGGAGTTTTTGAACAGGGAGTTTCCAGAGCAATGGAGTGTGCGTAGAGGTGCTATTGAGTGGTCCCCTAGATCACCGGATTTAACTCCTTTAGACTTATTTCTATGGGGCCATTTAAAGAGTAGAATTTTCACAACAGAACCGGAGTCTTTGGAACAATTACGACGACGCATTGTTAAAGAATGCCGTCTAATAACTCCACAAATGCTCCAGAATGTCAGAGCTCGTTTTCAACAAAATTTGTACTCGTTTTCAACAAAATTTGTACTTTTGTATGGAAGCTGGTGGTCAACAATTTGAACACTTACTTAACTGAATAAACATTTTTGAACGTTTTGTTTTGTTTTTTTATTTTTTTTAACGAAAAATTGACAAATTAGTGCATTTCTTATCACAATTAATACAATACGTTCTTGCAACTCCAACTGTGAACGATTTTTAAAGGAGCTGATAAAACTTCCATAAAATTTAGTGTCCTGAATTCAGAAAAGAAAGAGCTTTCAAATGATGTAACTCTCGACCCATGTTACCTATTTAAAAAATAATGGTTGTTATTACCACCCTTAAGGTGTTGATGTGACAAAGTTGAGTTTTACGTCAAAACATGTCCCCATCAATATTAAAATTGACGTGTTTCAGCGTTTCTTAAAAAAAAATTCTCTGGACGCAAATCGGTCTGATTCGTTTTCGCCATCCTATATATATATATATATATATATATATATATATATATATATATATATATATATATATATATATATCCAGCCGATAACTCAAAAAATACTTCGCCAATCTAAACAAAATATTTGGCAATTCCCTTCACGTTGTTAATAGCTAGGACGTAGACAGTTCTGACAATCAAATAGTTGTAGATATATATATATATATATATATATATATATATATATATATATATATATATATATATATATATATATATATATATTTAAAATTGTACTAAAAAATCAAAGCTAAATACCAAAAAGGGCCTGATGAAGATCAGTTTGAATTTTAACCCAGTAAACAAACCGAAGAATCTCCTCTATACATAATAATAAGATGAAGAAGAGTTGAGAAGGATATAGATACATTAATTGCATTTGTAGACCTTGAAAAACCATTTGATAAAGTAAATTGGAAAATACCGTTTTATAGCATAATCTTTGTTACCTCAGTATGACATAACCCTTACGAATAAGAAATTATCTCCGTCACTATTCATTCGGAAAGTTTTGGTTTGGTTTAGGAGTTCTTCCGGAGCATATAGTTGCAATATTAGCTGTTGAAGAATTCTTACCTGAAGTAAGCCAGGTGTCAACTGTCATTGGTTTATGAATGAGTATTTTTCCGATAGTTATGCAATATTATAGGACACTCTCCTAAATAGTCTTAATTAATAATAAATTCGGGACGCAGCAAGTGCGTTATGGTGGCGAATTTTAACTAAATTCTTTAAATGTAAATAACTCAATTTCCTGTAAACTTATAAAGTTGAATGTAGGGTTAATACGCCTGCCAAATTTTATTAAAATAACATTGTTATTTTTGAGATAAGGTTTTTTAAATAAAAACTGGTCTAATTGGGCTGGCTATTAAACAAAACTTATGTGCCAAGTTTTGTTCAAATCAGTTTAGTTTTATTCAGAGCTATATATATATATATATATATATATATATATATATATATATATATATATATATATATATATATATATATATATATATATATATATATATATATATATTATATATATATATATATATATATATATATATATATATATATATATATATATATATATATATATATTTATATATACTCACATGCAAAAAAAACTCAACACGTTAATATTTGGTAAGATTTGAGGTCTCATAACTGTTTTATTTTTAGACCAATCTTCATAAATTTTTAGCAAACTTCCAGTCTTTTGCTAACTGCTGGCGTACTAGTCATTATTCAGGCTTAACTAAAAGTTCGTTGTATGACCCTAATTTTAAAACACCCTGTGGAATAATTTCCTAGCCAAATTTTTTCAAAATACCAATTTTTGTTAAGAACCATTCCTTACCTACATTTTGTTTCTTGGTTCATGTCTTTAGGTGTACTTGTCACCAACAATTTACTTTGAGAAATGTTATTTTTTGGCGAGGCGGCTATGCTCGTTGTTGCTGTCAGTTTGACAGCTTAGTTTATTAGTCTACCAATGAAAAGACAACAATATATTGTTTAATTTTAATAAGAAATTATTACAACTTACATAAAACTAACCGAATGTTTCTCTAGAAACATCCATTCCAAAAAATACATTTCTGAAATAGTTGATTTTATTTTTAACTCAAGCAATTTTGTTTCTGAAAACACATATAAACAAATATTTGGAACTCCAATGGGTGCTTGTATCTCTCCAATTATTGCACAATATGTTATATATGATTTACTTGAAACATGTATACCAAAATTAAATTTTAATATTCCTTTTTGAAAGAAATATGTTGACGACATTATTTGTAGTATTCTTCTAAATTCAAGAACACACAATTTAGATGTTTTTAATTCTTACAACCAATTTATTAAATTTACATTAGAAGAGGAAACAGATAACAGTGTACTAGTCCTAGATACAAAATAAATTCAAACAACATAATTTTAGATTGGGATATAAAGCCAACTAATTCTCAAAGGCATACTAATTTTCATTAATATCATTTATTTAGAACCAAAATTAACATTTTATTAGTTTGAAAAAATATTATATTAAAGATACGCCATCTTTATTTCCATGAAAAAAATTAAGAAAATTTTATAATATTTATGTTAACAACTCTTATCCTCCCAAACTACTTAATAAACTCTTATACAATTGTTCAAACAATCACCATTGCCATACAAGATATCTCTACAAAGAGTATCAAATTTATCTGAACACCCATATAATTTCGAGTTCGGAAACATCTAACTTTTTTCACATATAAATCCTATAGATTAAGAGTATTTCCAATAGGTTGAAATTTATATCTAAAAATGAAACCAATTTTTAAATAACGTTTCGATATTCAAAAACAGTTTCAGTAAACTCAAAAGTAAGGATGAAGTTTCCAAAGTGCCTCGAGTAGTATATTGTATTCCATGTAGTAATTGTAGTTTAAAATACATTGGCCAAACAAGCAGAGTCCTTAAAAATAGATTGACACGGCACAAAAATGACACGTTTACAAAAAAAAACTTGCGCTCTGTCTGAACATAATCTCAACACTGGTCACAATAAAAATGTTAGTAATGTTTCTATTTTACACTGTGAAACCTTAAGTAATAAAACGAATGTGGTTAGACGAATTTGAAATTACTTTTAACGACAATTTAATAAACGTAAAGAAATATAATAATTTTAGAAATCCCTACCCATATTTATATTTCCTAGACAAAAACAAAAAACAAATTCAAATACATCATAGTTAGTTGTATATGTCAGTTTGACACTTTTCGACTTCAGTCAAATTTAGAAAAAGGTTTTTTCTTGTATGTTATTCCATAATTAGTTAAAGTAAAGTAAAACTCGCGTTATATGAAAGTACTTTAAACCTTTATATTTTTCCTATGTAACTTGCAAACTTTTTTCTTTTTATGTTGTAGCCTTGACAATGGAATAAAATTCTCCGAAAGCTCGGCATTTAATAAACAGTTTTTATTTTGCAACTGACGGCTTTCCCACATTTTTTAAAAATTAAATAACAATATTACCTTCACAAAAACTGAATATTTTATATATATATATATATATATATATATATATATATATATATATATATATATATATATATATATATATATATATATATAAACATATAAAAATTGAAACTGACCCTGGATATGTGTTTTAGGGGGCCTGGTTCATTTTAATAATTTTTTTCAAAATTCAAAAGTCGGGATCTCCTCATTAGTGATTTTTTTAAAGAAAATTCACGAAAACGCGAAACTTACTTTTATTGGATTATTTCATAATTGTTTGGGCTTTTACGATTCTCAAATTCGATACGGAATTAACTAAAAAGGCTGTTACCCTAATAATATCAGAGATATCGCCGTAGTGAGCTCATAAAAGTTAACACCCAGTATATCTAAATAACAGGTTAACCACGACATTAATTTTTAGAAAACGGAAACGGGGGGCAGCTTGATATTTAATATACTGCTGTTTTCCGTTATTATAAAGTAGAATTTAGGAAGGGTTTGAGTGAGTGGACCTTTTGTTGATTTGCTATTGGGAGAGCTGGTAGCCTAAATATAGGGAGAATTAGTTTTTAAATGTTCTGAACTTGCAAATAAGTACATGTGGGTACTTTGTGGGTATCGTTCTTGTTTATTCTGTGATTGTAGGCTCTTTTTGAATAATTATATTATTATTATTAATGTTGAAGAAATTGCGGCAAATAACAAAAACATGTTTAAAATGTGTGACGATACTGCTTTTCGAAGTAATTGAAAAAAAAACTTTTCTTTGAAACTTGGTAAATTAAGATAAACGTTCTCTTTTGACAAGGCAGTATTTATAGAAGGAAACCGCCTGAATAACCCAGGGCACCGAGATGAAAACGATGCTAATATCTGCTATATTTTTCTTGGTGGAAGCCAGCATCTTACGAGGGTAAATGTTGTTCTACTTTACAGTCAACGCCTATATTTTGAAACTTTGCCTTATACTTCAGCCTCATGCCTTTCGGGTAACAAACTTCGTTATATTAGGTATCATTTTATATACTTACAGTACAACAAATTTTGTAAATAACAGAAACAACAGACTCTTCTCGAACAGTTGGATCAATCAAAACTTAAACTCTGTCACATTATTATTGTTAATTCTCCTTTTTAAGAGCCTTTATTGTAAATTATTCCTGATATGTTTTTAAGTCTATTTTTAAATAAATAACTAATATAAAAAAATTTTTAGAACTAAACTTTGTTAGCGTGATTGAAAACAAACAACACTTTAGGCTCAAACTCTTATAATCTGAAGCTAACTAGCAAAGCACACTCGGAGAACCTAAATCACCACAACACATTAAAAAAATGTTCCAGGCGCAGCAAGTGCGTTACGGTAGTGAATTTTCATAAGAATAATAAAATATAGTGATTTAGACTTCTATTAAAAGTTATAATTAAATTTATTGACTTAGGAGCAGTAAAAAAAGTTATAGACGCAGCAAGTGCGTTATGGTAGTGAATTTTTATTAAATCCTTTAAATTTGAATAACTCAATTTTAGGTGAACTTAGACTTGAATTTTGGTACGTGGAAAGGTCATTCTCAAGGCAACATATCCACTAAACTTTATTAAAATAGCTTTATAATTTTTGGAGAAAAAATTTTGTTTCGAAAGAAAACACAAAATTTAAATAACTCAATTTTCTAGTAACCTATAAAGTTGAGCTTTGGTACATGGTAAGGTCTTCCCCGAGGCTATATATAAATTTAATTTAATTTAAAGAGATTTGTACTTTTCGGAGAAAAAAATTTTTTCGAAAGAAAACTCAAAATTTTTACGGAAAACCTTGTTCGATTTTTCTGGCTAACGAACTCATCCAAGCCATTAATAAAAGAAGGGCACTTGCCTAGTTTCATCAAAATTAGTTAAGCTATTACCTAATTAGTGATTGAAAGATTCAAGCAGTGGTTATTAGAGTTAAGTCTTTGTGTATGCAAATCCTCATACCGTATACTTGACTCTGGCTAGAGATTCTAGGTAGACATTCTGCGCTCTGTGATCTTTAGGTCCTGATCCGTGGCCTTTGCGACAAATATAGCTTCCTGGGCATAGCTCTGACACATGCTACGCTCTGACTGCCTGGATGCAGGGCGATAGAATAGTCGCTGGCAAATATAGTTTCTGGGGGTAGATTCATGGTTATTTCGCAATCAGCCTGGTCAATTCTCTGGCAAACAATTGCCATGCAGGGCACTCGATGTCTTCTCTCCCATCACATCTAGAAATTATTCTGGACCAGAATAAGCCAATTGAGTGTATTACAAATATAATTTTCACAGCCGCTAGTCGTTATTAAATATTCCTTTTAAGGTAATTCGAACAATGAACTACACAGAATCGGACCTGCTCTATTTATAAAAACATTTTTGTTCACATTTCTAAGGCTACATACTTTCGTAAGCGCCTAGCTGTCGCAAATGCCTGACATTTTTGATTAACACGAGCTTTTCTTTATCTACATGACTTTTATTTCATTCGCTTAATTTGTTAATTCCTATGATGACGATAACTGTGTTAGGGAAACGATCTCCAGATCTGAGAACTGTAGTGGTATTAATTGGATTCTCCAATTTGTACTTATCACTGCTCATCACAGGTTCCAATTATTATTCATTTATATTAAGTGTAAAACTCTCTCCAAAGACACGTTAATTTTATAAATGATTTTCTGATTCTGATTTTGTTCTTACTGAGAAATAACTATTTTTTTCCGCCCACAGGATAGATATCGATTAGGTACACACATCCACAATCACGAGGTCTTGTTAGGTTTTCTCTTAGCCGTTCGCTAGGTGCACATAACTCGATTTAATATCGCAGGAAGACATTCGCAGGCTGCAGATAAGTTCTGTAAATAAGCTGTCGTGAATGATAAAGACATTTTTATGGGTTCTGTTTATTCATCTTCGTAGAATAACTGGCGGGCTGTTGACCTTACTTTTATATACCCTTTTCTTATATACAGGTCGTTAGGAAATCTGTTAAAAAATGTTTCTGTATTTCTGTTCTCACATAAATCTCAAAATTTCGGGACGCAGCAAGTGCGTTATAGTAGCGAAGTTGCATAAGAATTGTACACTATACGGCATATTAGTAAAGTTAATAGTTTAATTTTTGACAGACTTTGAAGATCGATTTTAGAGGTCCTAGTCCCCGCACATTTGAAAAATTTCTTAAAACGCCAAAATCGCAATTTAAAACGTGAAAATTGGCAATTTTCAAAAAACGATTGTGAAACAAATAGTAATTATATAGAAAAAATATTATAATAGGTGTGTTTTACCAAGTCTTAGGTCTCAGCTTCAATCATCAGTGTCCTTCATTTTACTAAAATAATTTCTGAAAATCCATTTTAAATAGACTCTCTTTCTGATGCATTGCCAGTAGTTTCAGCTATAGAGTTTTTGGTTTAATTGTTTATATTTTAGCAACTTTTCGTAGAAATAATTCTTTACTGAGAAGACATTATGAATTTTAAAAATGAGTGCAAAGTGGAACCCCTAAAACCCATATCCGGGTCTGTTTCAAATTTTGTCTGTTTACACATATACAGGGTCACGCATAAAGCTCAATATTGTACAAGATATGAGAAAAAATTATATACGTTAATTATAGAGTGTTTCGACCTGCATCTTATGAACATATTTTGATTATCACAGGGTGGCCGATAAGTCGTTGCTGATAGACATTTTCTTTTTTTAATAGAAGACCCCTTGTTATTGTTATTGAGAAGACCGCGACTTATGAATTTTAAAAGATATCTAGAAATGAGCGCAAACTAGAAGTCCTAAAATCCATATACGGGGTAAGTTTCAATTTTTGTCTGTTTATACATATACAGTGTGACGCATTTCTACGGTAAAGCTCAATATATCCGTTAATATAAAAGATGTGAGAAAAAATGATATACGCTAATTATAGGGTGTCTCGAGCTGCATCCTATAAACTTCTTTTGACAACCACAGGCTGGCCCATAAGTCGTTGGTGATATACACTTTCTTTTTTTAATAGAAACCCCTTATGTTATTGCATTTTTGTATTTTCCATCGAATTATAATGCATGTTTGTAAGGAAAGAAAATTCAGATCGTTTATCGTTAAGTGATCTCAATTGTTTTGGAACTTTTCACGTTTTTGGCACATATCACACATTGTGATACGGCGCTTTTACCAATGTAGATAGCGGAGTCCCATGGAAACGACACATTCAGAGAGCTTTTTGTTTGTATTACTCGTCGAAAAAATCGAGCTGCCGTATACAGGTACTCTCTAGTGACTAAATTTTAAAAGTTTTCGCAGAAATGTTTTTAGTGTTTCCGTAGAAATAATTTTTTGTGAGGTCTTTGTGATATATTTCCAATTAATAATACATGTTTCGAAAAATATTGTAAAAAAAATTGTCAAATTTTTGTGAAAAATATAATTTAGTGTAACATTACTGAAGGCAATTTCTGTAAAAAAAATTGGAGTTTTTTTCAGTTTTATTTTGTCCTAAAACTCTTGTGAATAATTACATTTTGGCAGGTGTGTCAATAGCTTGAAGAGGTTCGTTGGCCAGGAAAATCTACACAGTATTTTCGGGAACTTTTTAAGTTTATTTTCGGAAAATATTTGTACTTTTTCAAACAAGAGAGCTATTTTAATATATGGTACAGTGTAACTATTATATAGGTTATACTGCCAACCAAATGTCCTTCTTTTAAAAACAAGACATATTTGCCATAAATAACATTTTTACAAAAATTTGCTACCATGACGCACTTGCTGCATCCAGACTCTTTATTATATAAGATAAAAGTTTATTTGAAAAAAATATTTGTTTTTTTTTTTGGTGATTTGAGTAATTTTATGAAAAAACTATTACCATAACGCACTTGAGGCTTCCAGACTTTCTTATTAGCCAATTTTCGTAGAAAAAATTCATTAATGGAGAGATCCCGACTTTTGAATTTTGAAAACAATTTTGCAAATGTGCGCGAACTAGGACCCCTAGAACCCATACCCGGTGTCAGTTTCAATTTTTATATGTATATATATATATACTTATATATATATATATATATATATATATATATATATATATATATATATATATATATATATATATATATATATATATATATACATATATATATATATATATATATATATATATATATATATATATATATATATATATATATATATATATATATATATATATATATATATATATATATATATCCATAGTTCCCCCACCTGCTGTCCCCAACAGATCTACCAGGGGAACAGAGCGAATGCACCCTTTTACTGTCCAGGTCACCAGACATAGAACATCTTGTTATGCCCGCTCTTTTGTCCCGAGGACTTCCAAGTTGTGGAATTCCATGCCGGCACATGTTTTTCCTTCTCATCCGAACCTCCAAACCTTTAAGTCCAGAATTAACAAGTTGCCTCTTTCCTCCGTGTCAACACCCACGGTACGATAGTATTTAGGCTGTAAGCCCTTGTGGTGTGTTGTTAAAATTAATATATATATATATATATATATATATATATATATATATATATATATATATATATATATATATATATATATATATATATATATAATATATATATATATATATATATATATATATATATATATATATATATATATATATATATATATATATATATATCACACCGCTAACTCAAGAAATAATGGGCAGATTTTGATAAAATTTGGCCCGTACCTTCCTTTTGTAAGTGGCTTGGACAAGTTCGTTAGTCAGAAAAATCGGACGAGGTTTTCCGGGAAATTTTTGAGTTTTCATTCGAAAAAAAATTTAAAATAAATAAATAAAAAAGCTATGAAAACCAAATTTGGTAGGTAGGGTTACGATATAAAAAGTAAACTATATACAAAAACTTAGATTTCTCTGTTACAAGAAAAAAAGTTATCATAAAATATTTGGTGCCAGATCATTTCTATGAAAATTCACTACTATAACGCACTTGCTGCGTCTTTGAGTTTATTATATTTGTATCATTCATAAATTTAGTTACTGGTCTAAACTTGCTACGCTAATTTTAATATATATTTTTTGAAAGTAAGGGAACTGATTTTTATGATCGGTATAAATTTAAAATAGATATCTATAAAAATGGAAAAAAATTTTTGTCACAGATGCCACTATAATTTAATTTAATTAGGAAAAACTATAGAAAAACCTACGAAAAGTTTAAGTTGATAATTTATTTATTTTAAACTATGACTAATACAAATGTGAGAGCCATTGCTCAAATTTATTTGTGGTCAAATTGAAAATATTTTTACAAACTAAGCTTTATAAAAGTATACGATTAACAATACTAATTATGCAACATGCTGTTTGCAAACGTATGTCGTTACACTACAAATACAAAGATGAGGTTATTATTATTTCAAGAAATTGAACACCTAAGGATTATCCTTGGGTGATGAATAAAAGGCCTTTTCTTTCCAAACAAATACTTTATTCCTTGTCCCGACGCATTTCGACCTTACCTAACAGGTCATCCTCAGGGGAATTTGTCTTGTTAAACAGGACTAAAAACTATACAGTTGAATGCCCAAGGAACATGCTTCATCTGTTGTTATAGGATTGATCCGTTTGGTATCAGAAGTGCTAACAACTTGGAAAATAACAACTCTGTTGAAATCAAGAGAGAATTTTTGTTTTAAATTTAAATGGTGAGATTTAACGTGCACAACACGTGATGGAGAACACAAAGTATTTGTTTGGAAAGAAAAGGCCTTTTATTCGTCACCCAAAGATGTCAACCCCAAACATTTTGACGTTGAGAAACAGTAACCTAAGGATTATGTTTAATTCCAACAAGAACAAAAAAAAAATTGAATCTTAAATAAGGTAACTTATATCACTTTCTCTCTTCTGGTATCTACAATAAGAATATCAGAAAAGTGTTACCTTAGATTGTCGGTTTTATACGGTGGGTCAAACTTTGATAACTACATTAATTCTTAACACCAAACCAAAAAACTATAATACCTTTTCTGAAACGTGTCTTTATAATTAACAATCGGACCAAGTAACCCAAATAAGTCTTCACTCCGGAATATCGAATATGACATACGAATATCCTTCCTCCGAGGTCACTATTCTTGGTGACTTCAATGTCCATAATAAGGAATGGCTAGGATCTTCAAAAACCGATGCACAGGAGAGAGTAGCGGAGGCCTTTGCAGTCAGCAATTCTTTACCCAATATGGTTCAGCAACCTACTAACTTTCCTCGTATCCCAACACACAGCTCAAAACCCTTGGACCTCCTTCTTACTACAAATCCTGAATGCTATAAGATATCAGTCACCGCCCCCCTTGGTCGCTCAGTCCACGGCATGGTCACTGCTTCCTGTGCAATGCAACCCGAGATTACACAGTCATCACACCCACGTATCGTTTGGCACTACAACTCCGCAAACTGGGTCGAAATGCGGGATTACTTTTCCTCATTTCCATGGGCGTCTGTCTGCTTCTCTCATCCTGACCCCTCTGATATCTCACAAAACGTCCCCGAAATTATCCAAGCTGGCATGGAATTATTTATTCCACGTACACAGAAAACCTCTTCAGCCACTCAAAAGCCATGGTTCTCTAAATCCTGTGACAAGGCCAGACTTGAAAAGGTCAAAGCTCACAAAACGCTTCTACACAATCCCAGTCAAGAAAATCGTCAAGCATTTAACAACGCAAGAAACCGCTATGTCCGCATTCTTTCTGAGGCAAAAAACTTGTTTAATAACCACATCAAAAAGAAAGTCCTCTTAAGCTCCAACGGCGGCAAACCCTTCTGGACTCTTGCTAAATCTATTGGGATAATTTCTGCAAAAGCACGTTCCCACCTCTTGTCTCAGGGGATGAAATTTTTTCTACCGCCCTGGGCAAGGCTAAACTTTTTGATTCGTTGTTCGCCGGCAATTCTACTCTCAACCCACCTCCAAATGTCCAACCACCAACAGTCCCCAATGTCGCGCATAAAATGACGGCTATCATTTTCAAAACTAAAAAAGTACGAAAGATGTTCTCTTCTCTTAATACCAGGAAAGCCTCTGGCCTTGACGAGATCCCAGCAATTGTTCTCAAAAAATGCGCACCAGAGCTTGCTCCTGTCTTGACTCGTCTGTTTCAGATATCTTATAATAAAGGCATATTCCCTAGTAACTGGAAAACTGCTCGAGTACAACCCATCCCCAAGAAAGGATCCAAAGCGCTTCCTAACAACTACAGGCCTATTTCTCTCCTTTCAGTCGTCTCTAAAGTGATGGAAAAGTATATAAACACCGAATTACTAAAATTTCTTGAAAAACACAGTCAAATTTACGACAAGCAGTATGGATTCCGTCAGCGCAGATCGACTGCCGACCTCCTTTCCTTTGTCACCCATTCTTGGAACAAGTCTATAGAACAACACGGTGAATCCCAGATTGTTGCTCTAGACATATCAAAAGCATTCGACCAGGTCTGGCACGCAGCGCTGCTTAATAAACTTCCGGCCTATGGCCTACCACCAAAAGTTTGTACCTGGACAGCAAATTTCCTCTCCAACAGGAGCATATCTGTTGTTGTGGAAGGCCATTCCTCTAAACTGTATCCAATTAATGCAGGAGTTCCTCAAGGTTCAGCTTTAGCCCCTACTTTGTTTCTTCTCCACATCAATGATCTCCTCTCTAGCAAATCCAACCCAATTTACAGCTATGCGGACGACAGCACCCTCCATTCAAATATACAATATTCTGAGCCTGTCTCTTTAGCCCAATTAGATGAGGATCGCAGACTCATGGAGGGTTCTGCCTCCGTGGATCTCCAAAAAATATTAGACTGGGGAAGTAGTAATCTTGTACAATTCAACCCCACCAAAACGAAGTCTTGCTTTCTTTCTCACAAGAGATACACCAGCCCTAGACCCATCACAATGAACCACCAAGTTATACAAAGTAATGAGTCATTTTCTCTTGTTGGCATTTCTGTGGATCGAAATCTTAATTGGCACCAACATGTCACATCAATTGCAGAAGCGGCTGCTAAGAAATAAGGTTTCCTCTTCCGGGCTCGCAAATACTTTTTACCAGCTAATCTCTATACCTTATATACTTCACAAATAAGGCCAAACCTCGAATACTGCTCCCACATCTGGGGTACAGCTGCCGCTTCTACACTCGCTATTCTGGACTCCATTCAAAAGAGAGCTATACGTCTCATCGGTGATTCTACCCTTACCCAAAAGCTGCCATCCCTTGCCCACAGACGTGCCGTTGGTGACCTCTCTCTCTTTTATAGATATCTGCACGGGCACTGCTCAGAGGAGCTTTCCTCCATAGTTCCCTCACCTGCTGCCCCCAACAGATCTACCAGGAGAACAAAGCGAATGCACCATTTTACTGTCCAGGTCACCAGACTTAGAACATCTTGTTGTACCCGCTTTTTTGTCCCGAGGACTTCCAAGTTGTGGAATTCCTTGCCGGCACATGTTTTTCCTTCTCCTACGAACCTCCAAACCTTCAAGTCCAGAATTAACAAGCTGCCTCTTTCCTCCTTGTCAACACCCACGGTACGACAATATTTAGGCTGTAAGCCCTCGTGGTGTGTTGTTGGAATTAAAAAAAAAGAAAACGTTGGAGATAGTATTGAGCCCAATAGTCAATGCTTAGTTTATTAAATAAATCCAGCAAGTTGAGGTATGCCGGGAAAGACCTGTTAAGAAAGAAACGAAACGTTTTATAACACAAATAAACAATTGACCCATATACTTTGATTCCCTTAGAACTACAAAGAATACAATATAAAAAGAAAACTCACCTAGTACGCAATTAAACCTTCTGCCCGATACCAACCGTCTCAGCAGTACCAATCTCAACCTCGTTCCGATAAATATCGAAATATCGGCCTAAAATAGATATCAGAGAAAGATAGATAGATCGATATCATTGGAAGCAGCGTCGATTGGGGAATTGAGAAGGGCTGATATCAGCGCCAACGTTAAAAAGAAGAACTACTTGAAGGCTCCTATACATTCGGAACTTGCAATGAAAGTAGGTAACTATGTTGTAGGCAGGGCTTTCGGTAAAGAAAGACCGCACAGAGGTAGAGCGGACTCTGTGGAATAAAATGACAACAGCAAACCCTAAAAACTGTATATTTATCAAAGTTATTTCAGATCAGTAATTGAAACTGATAGGGGACCCACATATACGGCAATCGAGTATTTTAATTAAAATGACGATCTTCACTCGGAATATGAAAACAACTATGGAGATAATCAATTGAAACGGGGATTTATAAAAAATGCCACGTTGCACACTTTTTAGGTGATCCTTCCATATCTGTATATTTTCATATATTATTTTCACCATACATATTTCATATCTTAGGCAATGTTTCTCTTATTCTGTATACATGATGCCTGAATGTATTCTTGTGAAAGCCAAATGATTTATAAAAGCAATTTCTTACTAGAATATTTACGTTAAAGGGAAATCGTTGTAGAGCGTGCCTGAGGACATGCTTGGATGATACTTGTTCTGTAGAAAAAAAAAAAAGGGAAAAGAAAACCATAAAGCAAACAGATGTGTGCGTGTTTTCGTTTTCATCGTAATTAAGGAATATCCGGGCAAATTAAAAGGATGGGAAAAGAGAAGGGTCGGTGGCGAGAAAGTAATCTTATTATAAGGAATGGCAACGAAAGTGGAAATGAATTAAAGTATTTGGAAAGTATTCTTTCATCTTTCCCTACTTACTACTATCACTTTGACATTAATAGAGTGGTTGTCAGTCACACTTCAGTCCAAAATATTATCCTGTTCTTAAAGAAAAAATTCTGGACGCAGCAAGTGCGTTATGGTAGTGAATTTTCATAAAAATGTTTTTAATAACAAATATGTGTGTTTTTTTTAAGAAAGCAGGCATCAAATTTGGTTACTAGTATAACCTATATAGTAAAAACAATGTGCCTTGTTTCATCAAAATAACTTTATTGTGTGAAAATGTACAAAAATTTTCAAAAGTTAACTTAAAGTGTTCCCGAAAAAACACGTTTCTTGGTCAACCTTATAGGTTAATAGCAAATTAAGGTGTTCAAATATTAAACATTTGATCAAAATTCGCTACCATAACGCACTTGCTGCGTCCAAAATTTCTTTTCTTACAAACATGCATTATATTTCAATGGAAAATGCAAAAATGCAATAACATAAGGCGTGTTTGATTTAAAAAAAAAATGGAAATTTGTATCACCAACGACTTATGGGCCATCCTGTGATTGCAGAAATATTATTTTAAGATGTAGCTCAAGACACCCTATAATTAATATATACAAAATTTTTTCATATCTTATATAATAACGGATATATATAGCTTTATTGATTTTTTACGAAAATTCGACAAAAATTATATACCATTAAACGATAAACACTATAGCTAAAGCTACTGCCAAGCATCAGAGACAGGGTCTATTTGAAATGAATTTTCTGGGAATATTTTAGTAAAATGAAGGACAATGACGATTGAAACTAAGACTTTAGGGTTTGTAAAACATCCTTCTTGAGACATTTTATTTCTATAGCCCGTATTAGATTCAAGTTCTTTGCCTAAATGTTGAGATTTTAAATCGCCACTTTGACGTTTTGAGGAAAACCCCAATTTATTTTTCTTTAAATAGCTATAACTTTTTTTTTCTTTTGACTTACATAGCTAAATTTTGGTAGGTAACTTACCTATAAGGATATCAACCTGAGTGCCAAATTTGGTTGCCCCTACTTTGTTAATTCCGGAGATATAAATTTTTTTCGAAATAAAACACAAAATTTTCCGGGAAAACCTGGGCAGATTTTGCTGGCTAACGAACTCGTTCAAGCCATTTGCAAAAGGAATTTTTTCACTAAATTTAATCAAAATCGGCCCATTATTTTTTGAGTTATCGGTGTGATACGTACATATATATATATATATATATATATATATATATATATATATATATATATATATATATATATATATATATATATATATATATATATATATATATATATATATATATATATATATATATATATAAACATATAAAAATTGAAACTGACCCCGGATATGTTTTCTGGAGGGCGTAATTAGCGCTCATTTGAAGAAATTTTTTCAAAATTCAAAAGTCGGGATCTCCTCATTAGTGAATTTTTTTAAAGAAAATTCACTAAAAATGGCACAACGTAAAATTTATACAGTATGAAAATAAATTAAAGGTAAATTCGATAACTCCGTTAAAAATAATTTCCTTGAAAAAATCTCGAAGAGGTATAACGATTTTACTCTTTTGACATTATACTACATTATTTTCGTCTTGTGGCGTCATTTGTTTTTCAAGTTCGGATGGTTTTTCAAATAAAAACCAAATTTTTTTTATTACCGGTTTTGATAGTACTTTTTAGTTTTTTTTTTCAACGGTAAAACATTCTTGATATGTTACATTTAAAAAAAGTTCGGGACGCAGCAAGTGCGTTAAGGTACTGAATTTTCATAAGAATAATATATCATAGTGATTTACCCTTATATTAAAAGTTATAAAACATTACTTCATTTCCTTAGGAACAGTAAAAAATAAGGTAATGAAAGGCAAGCAAAAACAAGAGCTCCATCATAAATATTTATACAGTAATTTGAATACAAATTTAAACAATACAGGAAATATACTCAACAAAAAATACACTAGAAAGCTGAACATAAAAAAATCCCGTGGTTCATTCATTGAGGGTGATTGTATGCATGCAGAAGGGCAAGAATAACACCCAGGTCGAAGAGGGTTTCTACCCCCTCACCCAAAAACACAGGGAGGTTCTTCGTCCCCTTGTGTATGCATACAACTACCTTCAAGGCATAAAGTACAAGAAATATTTCTTAGGAGCAACCCCCAGGAAAGTTACTGGACCTTGGCGAATATGCATGCGGTGGAGTGCAGACAGGGTTTAAAGGAGGTATTGCTGCAAAATGTTACAAACGTATCTTTTTAATGTCCGACTAAATATTATTTTTAGCATTTTCCGCTCATATGTTCTCCCCGCCCAGCAACCCTATTCATTCTTGGTCACTTAAGTTTCTGAGGGTTGTTTGCACTAAATCTCAGTCTGGCTTTCTATCTCATAAGAGATACACCAGCCCTAAACCTATCACAATGAACAACCAAATTATTCAAAATAATGAGTCATTTTCAGTTGCTGGCATTTCTGTGGATTGAAATCTCAATTTGCACCAACATGTCACATCAATTGCAGAAGCGGCTGCTAAGAAATTAGGTTTCCTCTTCCGGGCTCGCAAATACTTTTCACCAGCTAATCTCTATACCTTATATACTTTACAAATAAGGCCAAACCTTGAATACTGCTCCCACATCTTGGGTGCCTCTGCTGCTTCTACACTCACTATCCTGAACTCCATACAGAAGAGAGCTCTACGTCTTATAGGTGACCCTACCCTTACCCAAAGGCTGCCAGCCTTTGCCCACCGACGTACCGTTGGTGACCTCTATCTGTTTTATAGATATCTGCACGGGCACTGCTCAGAGGAGCTTTCTTCCATAGTTCCTCCACCTGCTTCCCCCAACAGATCTGCAATCGAATGAGAGCGAATGCAGCCTTTTACTGTCCAGGTCACCAGACATATAACATCTTGTTATGCCCGCCCTTTTGTCCCGAGCACTTCCAACTTGTGGAATTCCTCCTTGTCGACACCCACGATACGAGAGTATTTATGTTGTAAGCCCTCATGGTGTGTTGTTGAAATAAAAAAAAATAAAAAAGTGGGTTTTGGTAAGGAATTTTCATCAGATGCTTCACATTTCAAAACCTCATTTTGCTATTAAACTAAGGTTTGTTGGTTAGGAGGACAGTTTTCTCGGAAGCATTTAAAGTTTATTTTCGGATTTTTTCACATATTCAAACAAGTTATTTTGATAAAATATGCTACATTTTTTCTACTATGTGTGTTATACCGGTCACCAAGTTGATGCCTTTTTTCATTTTTTATTTCAACAACACACCACGGGGGTTTACAGCCTAAATGCTATCGTACCGTGGGTGTCGAAAGGAGAAAATGGGCAACTTGTTAGTTCTGGACTTGAAGGTGTGGAGGTTCGGGTGAGAAGGAAAACATGTGCCGGCAAGGAATTCTACAACTTGGAAGTCCTCGGGAAAAAAGAGCGGGCATAACAAGATGTTCCATGTCTGGTGACCTAGACAGTAAAAGGGTGCATTCGCTCTGTTCCCCTGGTAGATCTGTTGGAGGCAGCAGTTGGAGGAAATATGGAAGGAAGTTCTACTGAGCAGTGTCCATGCAGATATCTATAAAAGAGAGAGAGAAGTCACCAACGGCACGTCGGTGAGCAAGGGATGGCAGCCTTTGGGTGAAGGTAGGGTCAACGATGAGACGTATAGCTCATTTCTGAATGGAGTCCAGAATAGCGAGTGTAGAAGCGGGAGCAGCACCCCAGATGTGGGAGCAGTATTCGAGGTTTCGTCTTATTTGTAAAGTAGATAAGGTATAGAAATTATCTGGTGAAAAGTATTTGCGAGCCCGGAAGAGGAAACCATATTTCTTAGCAGCCGCTTTTGCAATTGATGTGACATGTTGGTGCGAATTGAGATTTCGATCCACAGAAATGCCAATAAGTGAAAAGGACTCGTTACTTTGAATAACTTGGTTGTTTATTGTGATGGGTCTAGGGCTTGTGTATCTCTTATCAGAAAGAAAGCAAGACTGTGATTTGGTGGGGTTGAATTGTACAAGATTTCTACTTCCCCAGTCTAATATTTTTGAAGATCCAATGAGATAGAACCCTCCATGAGTCTGCGATCCTCATTTAATTGGGCTAAAGAGACAGGCTTAGAATATTGTATATTTGAGTGGAGGGTGCTCTCGTCCGCGTAACTGTGAACTGGGTTGGATGTGCTAAAGAGAAGGGCATTGATGTGGAGAAGAAACAAAGTAGGGGCTAAAGCTGAACCTTGATGAACTTCTGCATTAATTGGATACAGTTTAGAGGAATGGCCATCCACGACAACAGATATGGTCCGGTTGGAAAGGAAATTTGCTGTCCACGTACAGAGTGTTGGTGGCAGGCCATAGGCCGGTGGTTTATTAAGCAGCGCTGCGTGCCACACTTGGTCGAATGCTTTGGATATGTCTAGAGGGACAATCTGGGATTCAACGTGTAGTTCCATAGACTTGTTCCAAGAATGGGTGACAAAGAAAAGGAGGTCGGCAGTTGATCTGCGCTGACCGAATTCATGCTGCCTGTCGTGGATTAGACTCTGTTTTTCACGAAATTTTAGTAATTCGGTGTTTATATACTTTTCCATCACTTTAAAGACGACTGGAAGGAGAGAAATAGGACTGTAGTTGCTAGGAAGCGCTTTGGATCTTTCCTTGGGGACGGGTTGTACTCGAGCAGTTTTCCTAGGAAATGTGCCTCTATTGTAAGATGTCTGAAACAGACGAGTCAGGACAGGAGCAAGATCTGGTGCGCATTTTTTGAGAACAATTGCTGGGATCTCGTCAAGGCCAGAGGGTTTCCTGGTATTAAAAGAAGAGAGCATCTTTCCTACCTTTTTAGTTTTGAAAATGATATCCGTCATTTTATGCGTGACATTGGGGACTGTTGGTGGTTGAACATTTGGAGGTGGGTTGAGAGTAGAATTGCCGGCGAACAACGAGGCAAAAAGTTCAGCTTGCAGTAAAGAGATCTATTTGCAAGTAAACATACATTTATAAAAATTTACTTACATAACGCACCTTCTGCGTCCAGACTTTTTTAATTTATCATTTGTGAAAACGATAAATTTGCCCAGTTTTCTTTTCTTTTTTATGTTTTCATTAACTTAGTAGATCTTTTTTGTTTCGGATAATTTTTCAACAAAAACTTCTACTTTAATCATTGCTGCATCAAGACCTTTTATCAATAATTCAATCAACAAAAGAACAATATATTTTTTAACCTAATTCAGCATTTTAGTACGTAGAAAGAACCTTTTTTTCAGCTGAATAATTTCACTTGAACAAGATCTTCTGAATGCATTACATTGTAAGTCTTCCAGACTATTATAGAGTTTTCTGTTACCTAACAATGGAGCAAGTGTGATCTAGTGGCTTCCAGCTCGAAGAGACGTATCTTTGCATGTAAAAATGCACCCAGGCGATTTACTATTGCAAAACTCAATCCAGGTACGCCTGAAAATATATTCCATCTTGTCGAGATACGTTCAGTCCTTTTTTTGCGAGGAAAGTAATACCGTCTCGTAATTCGAGACTCGACGCTTGAAAGTCTGACAGCATTATTACACATGTCAACAATAAAAACTAAGTTCACCTTTGAGTTTCCAGCTCTAACTCTAGCAAAAATGTGAACTAAACCTGAAAAATATCCAACTCACTTCAGCTGTAAAATAAATAGCCTAAAGTCGACGTGACAATCGTTATTCTCGTAACAATTTTATTTTCTGGTGTGTAAATCACCTAAGTGTATTTAAGTTTTTGTCAGTAAACAGTGTCGATTTAGCACTCAATTTCAAGTGGCAGTTTATCAATACTTAACTACAAACTAGTTTTCAAGCTGTGAGCTCTGTCCTGATTGGGTTAATACAGGGTGATCCACTAGCTTCCTAACAAAGTTGGGCAATAAAATGTAAATTTGATTTCATGAATAAATGTATGCAGAGTGTAAAAAAAGTCTGGACGCAACAAGTGCGTTATGGTAGTGAATTTTCATAAAAATGTCTTCAAATGGCAATTATGTGTGTCTTTTCTAAGAGAGCAGGCATCAAATTTGGTTACCAGTATAACCTATATCGTAGAAACAATGTGTCATGTTTCATCAAAATAACTTTATTGTTTGAAAATGTACAAAAATTTCCAAAAGTAAACTTAAAGTGTTCCCGAAAAAACTCGTTTCTTGGTCAACCTTGTAGGTTAATAGCAAATTGAGCTTTTCAAATATGAAGCACTTACTCAAAATTCTCTACCATAACCCACTTGCTGCGTCCAGAATTTTTTTACTTACAAACATGCATTATATTTCGATGGAGAAAGAAAAAACATAAGGCGTTTTCGACTAAAAACAAATTTTTTGTATCACCAACGACTTTTGGGCCAGCATGTGATTGTGGAAATATTTTTTAAGATGTAGCTCAAGACACCCTATAATTATAGAATATATTTTTTTTCATATCTTGTAGAATAACGGATATATTGAGCTTTGTTGATTTTTTACGAAAATTCGACAAAAGTTATATACCATTAAACGATAAAC
The DNA here is from genome assembly GCA_964006375.1 of Tillus elongatus. Classification (NCBI taxonomy): domain Eukaryota; kingdom Metazoa; phylum Arthropoda; class Insecta; order Coleoptera; family Cleridae; genus Tillus; species Tillus elongatus. The sequence goes on from OZ023264.1 coordinate 189,864,719, forward strand.
TATATAGCTAAGACTACTGCCAAGCATCAGAGAAAGGGTGTATTTAAAATGAATTTTCTGAAAACATTTTAGTAAAATGAAGGACAATGATGGTTGAAACTAAGACTTCAGGGTTTGTAAAACAATCTTCTTGAGACATTTTCTTTCCATAGCCCGTATTAGTTTCAAGTTCTTTGCCTAAATGTTGCGAATTTTGACGTTTTAAATTGTCACTTTGGCGCTTTGAGGAAAACCCCAATTTATTTTTCTTTAAATAACTTTTTTGTCTTTTGACTTTAAGCGCTATATTTTGGTGGATAATATACCTATAGCGATATAAAACGATGTGCCAAATTTAGTTGCCCTTACTTTGTTATTTACGGAGATATGATTTTTTTTCTAAAGAAAACACAAAATTTTTTGGGCAAACCTCTGCCGATTTTCCTGGCTAACGAACTTATCCAAGCCACTTACAAAAGCAAGGTATTCACTAAGTTTTGTCAAAATCGGCGCATTATTTTTTGAGTTATCGGTGTGACACATACATATATATATATATATATATATATATATATATATATATATATATATATATATATATATATATATATATATATATATATATATATATATATATATATATATAAACATATAAAAATCAAAACTGACCCCGAATACGTGTTCTAGGGATCCTAATTAGCGCTCATTTGAAGAAATTTTTTTAAAATTCAAAAGTCGGAATCTTCTCATTAGTAAAATGAAAATTGGTATCACCAACGACTTATGGGCTGTGATTGTTGAAATAATTTTTTAAGATGTAGCTCAAGACACCCTATAATTAATAAATACAATTTTTTTTCATATATTGTATAATAACGGATATATAGAATTTTATTGATTTTTACGAAAATTCGACAATATTTATTTACCATTAAATGATAAACTCTATAGTTAAGGCTACTGCCAAGCATCAGAGAAAGGGTCTATTTGAGATGAATTTTCTAGGAACATTTTAGTAAATTGAAGGACAATGACGATTGAAACTAAGACTTCAGGGTTTGTAAACCATTCTTCTTGAGACATTTTCTTTCCATATCCCGTATTAGCTTCAAGTTCTTTGCCTAAATGTTACCAATTTTGACGTTTTAAATCGCAACTTTGACGTTTTGAGGAAAAGACCAATTTATTTTTATTTAAATACCTATAACTTTTTAGTGAATTTTCTTAGAAAAAATTCACTAATGAGGAGATCTCGACTTTTGAATTTTGAAAAAATTTCTTCAAATGAGTGCGATCTAGGACCCCTAGAACCTATATCCGGGGTCAGTTTCAGTTTTTATATGTTTATATATATATATATATATATATATATATATATATATATATATATATATATATATATATATATATATATATACATACATATATATATATATATATATATATATATATATATATATATATATATATATATATATATATATGTATCACACCGATAACTCAAAAAATAATAAGCCGATTTTGATAAAATTTGGCATGTACGTTTTTTTTGTAAATGGCTTGGATAAGTTCGTTAGCCAGGAAAATCGGACGAGGTTTTCCGGGAAAATTTTGAGTTTTCATTCGAAAAAAATTTTTATCTCAAAGAATAATGGGCCGATTTTGATAAAATTTTGCATGTACCTTCCTTTTGTAAATGGCTTTAATAAGTTCGTTAATCAAAAAAAATCGGACGAGGTTTTCTGGAAAAATTTTGAGTTTTCATTTGAAAAAATTTTTATCTTAAAAAATAACAAATCTATGAAAACCAAATTTGGTAGGTAGGTTTACGATATAAAAGGTAAACTATACACCAAAATTTAGATTTCTATGTTACAAGAAAAAAAAGTTATAATAAAATATTTTGTGCCAGATCATTTCTATGAAAATTCACTACCATAACGCACTTGCTGCGTCCAGAGTTTTTGTCTTTTGACCTACAAAGCTAAATTTTGGTAGGTGACTCACCTGTAATGATATAAATCCGTGTACCAAATTTAGTTGTCCTTACTTTGTTAATCCTAAAGATATAAATTTTTTTCGAAAGGAAACACAACATTTACCGGGAAAACCTGAGCCGATTTTTCTGGATAACGAACTTGTCCAAGCGATTTGCAGATGGAAGGTGTTCACCAAATTTAATTAAAATTGGCCCATTATTTTTTGAGTTATCGGTGTGATACATATACATACATATATATATATATATATATATATATATATATATATATATATATATATATATATATATATATATATATATATATATATATATATAAACATATAAAAATTGCAACTGACCGCGAACATGTGTTTTGGGGGGCCTAATTAACGTTTATTTGATGAAATTTGTTCAAAATTTAAAAGTCGGGATCTCATCATTAGTGAATTTTTTTAAAGAAAATTCACTAAAAGTGTGGAATATTGCCAGCACTTCTAAAACTATTAAACAAATTTTTTCGACATTTGGTATATTGATGTACTTAAATTTAGTACTCTGTTGACAAGTAAGAAAAATGTTGTGTAATTATACAGGGTGGCTCAGAAATAATACCGACGTTTTTATTTAAAATGGAACACCCTGTATGTTTTTGTGTTTTCTAAACCTATATCTAATTGTATTTCAAGTTTTTTCCTTTTTTCATTCGCTACTACAAAATGGTTGTTAAAAACAATTTTTAAAGATTGTTAATATTTCGAAAACTACGAAACGTATTCTTTTTTATTAAATACTTGAGGGTCGGTTGGTTAACCAAGGCTAATTACTACCAAACACGGCTTCAAAATATTTGGTTGTCATGGCGAAAACCCGAATCATAGTCTGTGATTGGTCTTCTGAAGCCTTGAATAGCTAACCGTTCGTTGAATATTTAACGAGCTTTGTGAAAACTGGGCACTATTGATAAGAAAGGGAAGAAGCCTAGATCTTAATCTACCAAATTTTTCCTTTGAGGATATCTCAAATAGATCGTCAATGAAACTGGGCCACACACTGTGGATATGCTGTTATATTGATTGTTAAAGCATGGATACAGCAACGGTAATAAGTGCTCAAAAGGGTTTAATTGTGACAAAACAAGTCTATCACATAACAATAATTTAAGACCTATATTTAAGCTGTGTCTCTGTGTATAAATTAGTTCTAGGGCATAGTAGGATTTTTTCAAACACATAGAGACATGAAACGCAAATCTGAATCCACAAGCAACCCCGAACAGGGAGAACAGCACCATCCATTTCCAGACGCACTCTCTCCATCTCCCCCTCACCAAGACCGAAAACCATAACAGAGGATTTTTATGAATTTATTAATAATGAATGTTTTTTAGAACTTTGGACCAGAGAGTCTAGATCGCTGTTTATCAAACCAAGAGTCTCATCCAAATCTCCCAATTTGAATGAACAGTAAAGTTGCGTATCATTTGTGTAGAGGTGGTAGTTACAAAATTTGATACAACGAAACAGATTTGAAGTATAACTAGTAAAAAGTAGTGGTCCAAGTATGCTTCACTGTGGTACTTCCCACGACACAGTTACAAATTGACTAGCGGTGCTTCCCAAGACTACCCTCTGAAACCTATCCGCTAAAAATGACGATACCAATATCATTGCAGGCTGACTGAACCCACAGTAAAAAAGAATTGCTTTAAGCATTTCGTGATTGACCATATCAAATGCTTTAGTACAGTCTAGTAATATTAATACACAAATGTTGCCACCATCCACCGCCCTAAAGATATCATCAGTTACATCAGCCAACGCCCTTGCACACCCACATCCCGATCTGAATCCAGATTGTTTAAGAGGTAAGATGTTATTGTCTTCCACAAATTGTCTAATCTGGCGCTCCATCGTTCTCTCCAAGATCTTCGAAAATACTGGCAGTATACTGACCGACCTAAGCTGAGAAAATTCCAAAGCTTTGCCCACTTTCAGCACAGAAATTACATTAGCTTGTTTCCAAGCTGAAGGAAAATATCATCTTCTCAGCCACTCGTTAATAATGTGAGTTATATACGGCAAGATATGAGGACAACACAACTGTATAAAAAATGCACTGATCCCATCCACTCCTACTGCCTTCGTCCCGATATTTTAAAGATGCTAAAAACTTCATCTTCTGTAACAAAAGAAAACTGAAACAAAGCACTGCCATTCAATCGAACCCCGTTCCTATAGAAGTTGAGAGTGTTTACCTCGGGTTGGTCATCGTTATTACCAATGGCACTGAAATAAGCACTAATATCATCCACATTGAATTTGCTCTCCAAGTCAATTGTTTTATTATTTACTATCTTAATCTTTTTAAGTTTTTGCCATTTTTCCCCTTGATGAAGAGTTTTGAAGACGGTAAGATAAATATGCTTTCTTCTAAAATTTTATGGCTGTTATAGTAAAGTTACGTAGCTCTTACTTTTCCGTCCAGTATCAGGGAAATGATACTCGAAAAGAACCGCGTGCGTAGACTGGCTCAACGCACCGGAAACCCCACCGACAAACGAGACGCTAACAGACTCATCAAACAAGTACGATAGGCCCTACAAGAACTCCGCAACAATCGTTGGGAGGAGCGCCTGCAAACCCTGTCTACCCAAGACAATTCCGTCTGGCAAATGGCGAAAGCCCTTCGCTCCCAAAAACTTCCGATATCCCCGCTTCACGGCCGTGATGGTGTCGTATACACGGATTCGGAGAAAGCTACTGCATTCGCAGATCATCTGGAGTTGCAATTCAGCCCGAATTATAACAACGTTGATCTGCCGCACGTAGCAAGAACGCACCGCTATGTCAGGAGTGCGCTTCGCGCCACCCCAGACACAACTATCGAGCCCACAACTTTCGAAGAAGTTTCCCAAATAATCAAGGCATTAAAAAATAGTAAAGCTTCGGGATACAATGGAATCTCCAACGTAGCCCTGAAAAACCTCCCCCGCAAAGCCGTGGTATTCATAGTTACGATTATGAATGCCATGTTGCGATTTCAACATTTTCCTTCCATGTGGAAACTTGCCGACATTATCAACATCCCGAAACCCAGCAAAGATCCGCTGTTCCCTCAGAACTACAGGCCCATTAGCCTGCTACCAGTCATCGGTAAAATCGCCGAAAAACTGATTCAGAAAAGGCTAGCTTCTTTCACCTCAGAAAATCATATCCTCCCGGATGAGCAATTCGGCTTCAGACACCAGCACTCCACCACTGACCAAGTCCTTCGTGTGGTGGAAAACATCACCAAAGGATTTAACATAAACAAGTCAACTGGTGCAATATTTCTTGACATTGCTCAAGCTTTCGATAGGGTTTGGCATGCGGGCCTCCTAAACAAACTTCTATCATTTAATTACCCTCTCCCTCTGATTCTGCTAATCAGGTCATACCTGCAACAGAGGAAGTACCAGGTCAAACACCTTGGAGCCAGATCTAGAACGTACCCAGCCACGGCTGGTCTCCCGCAGGGTTCTGCTATCTCCCCTCTGCTGTACAATATATTTGTCGCAGATATTCCGACAGCCCCCCTAAACGTGACATACGCATTGTACGCAGACGACACTACCATCCTCAGCAGCTCCACTCAACCGAGGATAATAACCGAACGACTTCAGACCGCCGTAGTCGAGCTGCAATCATGGTATAGGAAATCTCTTCTAGCCATAAACTCCGATAAATGTTCAGCTGTCCTATTTTCCAAGAGGAGACACACATCTCACGAACACGTTTCATTAGACAACCGTCAAATCCCCTGGCAAGATTCCGCCAAATACCTCGGGGTTTTCCTCGACAAACACTTAACATGGCGCCCCCATGTCGATCACGCTCGAAAGAAAGCCTCGATGTTCATCTCGAAGCTGTTCCCACTTCTAAATAGAAATTCAAAATTGTCCATGAACAATAAGTTGTTGATCATGTACAAAGTCATTATCCGGCCAGCCTTGACCTATGCATCACCCGCATGGGCCACCGCGGCCGCAACACACATCAAGACCCTTCAAATCATCCAGAACAAAATTCTGAGAATGGTAACCGGAGCGCCAATGTTTGTCCGAAACAGTCAGATTCACTCTGATCTGGAAATGCCTTCGATACTTGAGTTTATAACTCAACTATCCACAACCCAGTTCGCAAAAGCCACTTCTCACCCAAATGCTCTTCTCCGTAGTGCCACCGACTACGACGAGCGACTTTCACACAAGCATAAGCGTCCAAAGCTTATACTTACCCGCTAAACGCCCCCGCGGCAAAAAAACAGAATGGAAACATTCATTCCCTAAAAAGTCATTGTGTGTAATTCTTTCCGACGGAGGTATGGACTAAGGTCCGGTACTCCCTGGGAGGAAAAAAAAACGTAGCTCTTTATAATAATCCCAGTGTTTAGGTAGTTTACTTTTTTTAAATGCCTTAAGTGCTCTATCCCTCAATCTCTGCAAAAGTTTGACGTTGCCAGTAATCCACGGACAATACGAGCGCTTGCCACTGGCTCAGCCTTTTTAACTGGTTCATGAACGTCAAATAATTGTGGTCCACCAAAAATTCAACCTTTTTGTCGATATTATCCATAATACATATTAAATTAAATGGCACTTTCACTAAATCTAATTCAAAATACTTTGTGTATCTTCAAATAAGTACTGCTATCTAACGTTTGTGTCTGTATGAAAAACACTGACCATTCTTAATGCTTTTAACTACAAACATCATTAGCCGTCGGGGTAAATTTCGCATTTTCTCCAACAACCAGCTCTTTAGTGAGTAAATAAAGAATAAAAAACAAGTAACGAATAAATTTAAACGTGTTTTTCGCAGCTGCGAACGGTGATGTAATTGGATTTTATGCATTTCAGTAGAGGTCTGATGGGGCAGACTTGTTATCGCGTCCTTCTAACAGAAGTGTCTCATAATTTCTTCTATTTACTTCGCCAATTGCCGTTTTCTTGTTTCCACCTAATCTCTCCATATATTATTCCAACTTATTTGTTCGAGCCATTTGATAAGACTTTTGGAAATTACAAATAAAAAACGTTTTCCTGCGCTGAAAAACCTTACTTTTAACAGTAAGAGTATGCACAAAATGAAATACAAATAGCTCAATAAAAAATTAAAATATAAATATATTACATCTCCCGAAACCAATATGCACTGTAGCTTGTGTAACAAGAAACAAAAAAGATATATATATATATATATATATATATATATATATATATATATATATATATATATATATATATATATAACTTTCAAAATCAACGTCCTCCTTTGTTTATAAATATAGAAAGTCATATGTACAGTATAAGTACACCTGATGTACACATATAAATAAAAAGTCTGGACGCAGGAAGTGCGTTATGGTAGTGAATTTTTATAAAAATGGTTTTTATAACCAGTATAACCTCTATAGTGGGAACAATATACCACATTCTATGAAAATAACTTTGTTGTTGGAAAAGGGCAAATATTTTTCGACAACTAACTTAAAATATATCCGAAAAACTGGCCCGATTTTCCTGGCTAATGAACTTCTTCAAGGTATTTAGCCACCTACCAAGATATAATTATTTACAAAAAGCTTTTCGACAAAACTTACAAAAAAAAATTGTAAACAACTTTTTTGCGAAAATCCAAAAACATTTTTCTAACAATAACTTATTAAACATTAGGTACTAATTACTAAAATTTTACAAACATTTCACAAACAATGACTTCTACATAAACAAATAAAGTTCGCCACCATAACGCACTTGCTGCGTCCAGAATTTTCTTCTTACAAACATGCATTATATTTCGATGGAAAATGCAAAAATGCAATAACATAAGGCGTGTTTGATTAAAAAAAAAGAAAATTTGTATCACCAACGACTTATGGGCCATCCTGTGATTGTAGAAATATTTTTTTAGATGTAGCTCAAGACACCCTATAATTAATATATACAAATTTTTTTCATATCTTTTATAATAACGGATATATTGAGCTTTATTGATTTTTTACGAAAATTCGACAAAAATTATATACCATTAAACGATAAACTCTATAGCTAAGACTACTGCCAAGCATCAGAGAAAGGGTCTATTTGAAATCAATTTTCTGAAAACATTTTAGTAAAATGAAGGACAATGACGGTTGAAACTAAGACTTCAGGGTTTGTAAAACATTCTTCATAAGACATTTTATTTCCATAGCCCGTATTAGATTCAAGTTCTTTGTCTAAATGTTGCCAATTTTGACATTTTAAATCACAACTTTAACGTTTTGAGGAAAACCCCAATTTATTTTTCTTTAATTGCCTATAACTTTTTTGTCTTTTGAGCTACAGAGCTAAATTTTGGTGGGTAACTTACCTATAAGAACATAAACCCGTGTAACTTTGCTTTGTAAATTCCGGAGATATAATTTTTTTTTGAAAGGAAGCACAAAATTTTCTAAGAAAACCTGGGCAGATTTTCCTGGCTAACAAACTTATTCAAGCCATTTGCAAAAGGAATTTATTCACCAAATTTAAACAAAATCGGCCTATTATTTTTTGAGTTATCGGTGTGATACATACATACATATATATATATATATATATATATATATATATATATATATATATATATATATATATATATATATATATATATATATATATATATATATATATATATATATATATATATATAAACATATAAAAATTGAAACTGACCCCGGATATATGTTCTGGGGGGCTTAATTAGCGCTCATTTGAAGAATTTTTTCAAAATTCAGAAGTCGGGATCTTATCATTAGTGAATTTTTTTCAAAGAAAATTCACTAAAAGTCTGGACGTAGCAAGTGTGTTATGGTAGCGAATTTTCGTTAAAATGCTTTTAATAGCAAATATGTCCTGTTTTTAAAAGAAGGACATTTGGTTGGCAGTATAACTTACGTATTACTGATAATATACCGTATTTCATTAAAATAGCTTTGTGGTTTCAAAAAGTACAAAGGTTTTCCGAAAATAAACTTTAAAAGTTCCAGAAAAAACTGGTCCGATCTTTCTGGCCAACGAACCTCTTTAAGCCGTTTAGGACCAAAATTGAAAAAGAATATGAAAATTTGCAAAAATTTATTTTACAGAAAATCACCATTTTTTTTTACAGAAATTGCCTTCAATAATGTTACACTAAATTATATTTTTCACAAAAATTCGACAACTTGTTTTTTAAAGTAACTTACTAAACATTTATTATTAGTTCCCAACATATCACAAAAATCTTACAACAATAAATTCCAGAGTAACACTAAAAACATTTCTACGAAAAATTTTAAAATTCAGCCACAATTTGAGCGTGCGCGTATACGGCTGTTAACTATAAATGAATGTTGAAAATATACACAATCCAGAGGTAGAGTGAATTAAGATTAATTTTAAAACAGAGTTACGATAAAGTGGAGCATTTTATGAAGGGAAAGTTATACAAAGATTAAACATTATGTAAGAAAAATTAAGCAATGGTTAGTTTTCGCAGTTTTCTGACACTTACCTTAGATTTCGATGAATATGTTGATATCTTCTAGTTTCGTTGTGCACTGTATAGATCCTTGTTCAGCTGGAATCTGTGTCTTGCCCTCTTCATGGATGATTCAGTTGTAACGGTGGGCATTAGAGTGTGTGCTTCTGCTACCCTTATTGCAGGTGCAGCTTCGAGTGTTAATTGCCTTCCTCAGAGTTCATTATATGATTGTTTAGAAGCCGACTTCTTACTGCCTTCCTCAGAGTTCATTTCATTTTGTATAGATTTGACTTCTTACTGCCTTCTTTAGAGTTCATTAGATCATTGTCTAGAAGCTAACTACTTACTGCCTTCCTCAGAGTTCATTACATGATTGTTTACAAGCCAACTTCTTACTGCCTTCCTCAGACCTGATGCTAACACGTTGATTAGTATTGTTCTTAGACAAATTCAAATCTCCCCCAATGTGAAAGTGTCTTTACAAAAACCAACTAATTAAATGCTTTATGCATAAAGCCTAAAATATTATTTGACATCTAATTAAAGACATGTTACTTGCAGAAGAACTACACTCATGTTTAGCCATACAGTTATTACAAGAATAAAATTTAATGAAACGAAAATAACTTATATCAAACGTACTCACCCATGAGTAAGACTTTGAAGCTCTTTAGTGTACCATGACTAATTGCTTAAACAACTTTAATTAGAAGAGAAATAAATCGACGGATGGAATTTCAATTTATAGGTTGTGATAAGGCAACAAGCTGTCACTACTTAGTTACTTCTGCGGGCTGAAGGTTGACCAACAGTCATAGAGCTTGGAACTCTATGTGATTAGACAGAGATGGAGTGTTCCACGTCATAATTCTCAAAAGGGGTGTATTATTGAATAGAAAATTAGAATAAGCAGTAAATAAAATAAATGTAACGTTTCGAACGTTAAAAAACGATTTTCCAAATTTGGTTGCTCTAGGTTAAGGCACTGCTGCATAACAGCTGTTTCTTTTAACGATTTTTTTTTCAAATTTGCTAATGAGGAGACCTGTGTTTATATATATATATATATATATATATATATATATATATATATATATATATATATATATATATATATATATATCCATGGTGGTTCCAGTATTTTTGTTAAAGACGAGATTATACAATATTGTGAGCCTCTTAGTTATGTTCGTGTACTTTCTGCAGATTTTGTATTTGAGTGTTCCGGTATCAGTTTCAATAATTGTACGGGAATATTTGTAATCTATAGGTCAGGTAACAGTGACTATCAGCTATTTAATGACAAACTAGATAAGCTACTGAGGTTTGCTAATAGCAAGTTTACGAATATAGTAATATGTGGCGATTTTAATTTAGACTACAGTAAAAACGAAAGGAACAATAAACTATTTAATGACTTAATTTTCTCAAACCAGCTAGTAAACTTGGTAGTTGAGCCTACACGAATATTTAAAAGCAAATCGGGTGTTAGCTGCAGCATGATTGATTATGTAATAATCAACATTAAAAAAGACGTAAAGTGTAAAGTTATTGATCCGGGTCTGTCAGATCATACGGCACAGGTCATGCAGTGGTCTGAACAAATAAAAAATCCCAGCGAGTCAGATTTTCTAACAAGATTATGCCGTCGGTTTACTTATGATGCTTTTACAGAATTTAAAACTATTTTTGGAGCTCAATACATATCCTTTGAGGATACCGACTGTCAAAATATTGATGACTTGTTCGAGCATTTTTCCTATTGTTACAATGTTGCGTTTCCTGAAAAGTCCCAGAAAATTGATAGTGGGGCAAAAAAATATGACTTTAGGGCACCAAATGAGTTGAAAATTGCGTTTAAGAACTTAAAATTCTTTAACTATTATAGAAGATTATATCCTAGTGACGATAATAATAATAAGTACAAGGTAATGAAAAAACAACTTGACCTTAAACTTAAACAAGAAAAACATAATTATTATGCTGGTATCATTTCACAGTCTGATAACAAAAATAAGACACTCTGGCAACTTGTAAATACACGTTTAAATAGAATACCTAAAACCAAAACAGAGATTAAACTAAAAATAAATAACGAAATAATTACTGACAAGCGTTTAATATCAAATTCATTTGCAAAGTACTTTGCCTGTGGAGTAGAAGAAAAATTGACTGCTCATTTTGGTGTTCTTAACTATAAAGAGTGTACAAACTCCATAATGGTGCGCGATAGTTTTTATTTTTATCCAGTGACGGACACTGAAATAACAAACGTTATTCATAGACTTAAAACTAAAAGATCCACTGGCTTAGATGATATTGCAGTCACTGTTATTAAACAACTTTCCGAATTGATATCGCCTTATCTAACGGTAATCATGAATACCTCGCTTAAGTTAGGCCAGTTTCCCTCGAAATTGAAAAATGCGAAAGGGGTACCAGTATATAAAAAAGACGATCCGTTCTCGGTGGAAAACTACCGATCTGTAATGATCTTGAGTCCGTTTTCCAAAATCATGGAAAGAATTATGCATAACAGGATAACGGACTTCCTAAGTAAAAATAACGTGTTGTCTCCTAGTCAGTATGGTTTCCGCGAGGGATATTCCACCGAACAGGCCTGCGCGGATATGGTGCAGCATATTGCGGATTGTATTGATAGAAAGCATCACACCGTGGGCATATTTTTTGACATGTCTCGCGCTTTTGATACAATTAATTGTACTTTCCTCGAAAGAAAATTAAATGCGGTCGGACTTAAGGGACCTGTTAGTGATTGGCTTGTGTCGTTTGTAAGAGACAGGCGATTAGTAGTCTCAGTGGACGGTGTTAGATCTGATGAGTATGAAGTAAAGCTGGGCGCTCCGCAGGGAAGCGTCCTGGGGCCGCTTATGTTTATGTTGTACGTAAATGATCTTCCCAACTATCTGACAGGTGGGAGGTTATTTATGTACGCTGATGACATAGCAATCGTGGTTTCGGATCCAGTATTGTCCGATGCTGTGCGTAAGGTGAATAGTGTTTTGTCGCACTTCGGTCAGTGGTGCTGCAGCAATCACCTGATTGTAAATAGTTCTAAGACAGTTTGTGTAGAGTTTATGGGAAGATGTCGAGAGCCTTCTATTGATAATAATTTTCATTTTAATTATAACTATATTGCCTTAAGTACCTCCACCAACTTTTTAGGTTGCATTTTAGATAATAGGCTCTCATGGGAGACCCAGATAGAAGGAATATCAAACAAATTGGGTAAGGCCTATTTTTGCATCATGAAACTGAAGAACACCTTAAATGCAATTTCTCTAATTAATGTGTATTTTGCTTTAGTTTATAGTGTGATGGCATACAACATAATAGTGTGGGGTCATGCAAATGATATACACAGGGTTTTCGTATGCCAGAAACGAGTAATCCGCCTGATTTTTGGACTACAACAAAAAGAATCATGCAGGAGTACTTTTAAAACAGAAAAAACTGTTGACTGTCACGGGGGTGTATTTGTATAAACTCCTGAGTTTCACATATGCACGTAGGAATAGGTTTACTAAAAATAGTGCAGTTCACAGCTACACTACCCGGGCAAGAAATGACATCCACTTGCCAAATTACCAGTATATGGCATACAAGAAATCACCTGTGTATGCTGGCTGTTTTTATTTTAATATGCTTCCTCAGGAGATTAAGGCTGCGGATACACTTAGCTGCTTTAAACATAGATTAAAATTATTTTTGGTTGAAAATTCTTTTTATCATATCAGTGAATTTACTGAAAGGTGTACAGGCCCTGAGCAACGGAGAGAATGACCGTTGTAACTGTAAATTTAGGTTTAATGTAAAATGATTGTATATTTTTGTAGTTGGTTCTGTATGTAAAGTGCTGTTGTTATTTTTTGACTGCTGTTTTTGTATATATTTAAGACTGACATTTTAGGTTTTTCTAATTCTTTGACGTGCCTGTAGTATGTATGTACTTGATCAAAGGTTAATAAAGTTATCTATCTATCTATCTATCTATATATATATATATATATATATATATATATATATATATATATATATATATATATATATATATCCGACCGATAACTCAAAAAATAATGGACCGATCAAATTTGGTGAGTACCTTCCTTTTGCAAGTGGCTTGGATAAGTTCGTTAGTCAGGAAAATCGGACCAGGTTTTCCTGGAAATTTTTGTGTTTTCTTTCTAAAAAAATTCATTTCTCCGTAAATAACAAAGTAAGGGCAACCAAATTTGGTACGGGTGTTTGTATTATAAAGAGTGAACTCTGTACCAATTTAGGTCTCTAGCTTTAAAGACAACGTTATGGGCAGTTAAAGAAACAAATGTAGGAGTTTTACTCAAAACGTCAAACTCGCAATTTTAAACGTCAAAATTGGCAATGTTTAGGCAACGAATGTGAAACAAATACCGATTGTGAAAAGAAAATGTTGCAAGAAGAGTGTTCTGCAAACCCTTAACTTTCAGTTTCAACCATCATTGCCCTTCATTTTACAAAATGTCCATTTCAAATAGACCCTTTCTTTGATGCTTTGGCTGTCAGTTTAGTTAAGTTGCTGCCTTTTTGGGTCTTTATTTGTGGGTTTAGTGAAGTTTATGGTTTAACGGTCTATAATTTTTTTTAGCTAATTTTCGTAGAACAAATTTGTTAATGCATTCTTGCATTTTTTATCGAAATATGATGCGTTTATAAGAAAAAAATCTGGACGCAGTAAGTGCGTTTTGGTAGCGAATTTTCGGTAAATTTGCAGCTTAGCTCCCGAACGCTTTTCAAAAACTGTTTTCAGAAACATGTCTAAGCCCCCCTCTGTATCCACAAAACCCAAGAAAAATTTCTTGTTCATACCCCTCCAAGGAAGTTACGGGACTAGGAGTGAATAGGGGTGCTGGGCGGGGTAGGTAGTAAAAAGGAAATATGAGCAGAAAATGCTAATAAAACGGGCTTGAAAGTTGTCTTTTTCACATCTTGAAGCCATATCCCCCTTAAACCTTGCCTATCCCGCACAGCACCGCTATTCCCCCAAAAAATTTCTCGTTTATACTTCCCAAGGAAGTGAGTAGCCGTGTATAATTTTTTTTAGCCAATTTTCGTAGAACAAATTCGTTAATGCATTTTTGAATTATTTATCGAAATATGATGCGTTTGTAAGAAAAAGATCTAGACGCAGTAAGTACGTTTTGGTAGCGAAATTTTCGGTGTTTTCAGAAACCTGCCTAGCCCCCCCCCTGGATCCACAAACTCCAAGAAAAACTTCTTGTTCACACTCCCCAAGGAAGTTACGGGACCAGGAGTGAATAGGGGTGTAAATTTTTTTTAAGATAATTTTTGTAGAACAAATTTGTTAATGCATTTTTGCATTATTTATCGAAATATGATGCGCTTGTAAGAAAAAAAACTGGACGCAGTAAAGGCGTTTTGGCACCGAATTTTCGGTGAATTTGCAGTTTAGCTCCCGAACGCTTTTAAAAAAACTGTTTTCAGAAACCTGTCTAGGGTCTTGTTCACACCCCCCAAGGAACTTACGGGACCAGGAGTGAGTAGGGATGCTGAGCGGGGTAGGTAGCAAAAAGGAAATATGAGCAGAAAATTCGAATAAAGCGGGCTTTAAAGTTGTCTTTTTCACATATTGAAGCCATATTCCCCTTAAACCCTGCCTACCCCTCACAGCACCCCTTTTCACTCCTTCTAGTAATATTTCGGAGAAAAATTTTGCTAAAAAGCGTTCGGGAGCTAATCTGCAAATTTACCGAATTTTCAATAAATCCTTCAAATTTCAATAACTCAATTTGCTATTAGCGTAAGCTTTGTTGGTTAGAAAACCAATATTTAGGTTTATTTTCGGAGAATGTTTGTATATTTTCAAACAATAAATAATTTTGGTAACATATAGTACATTGTTTCTACCACAATAGGCTATACCGGTAATCAGATTGGTGCCTGCTGGCATTTACTATTAAAAATATTTTAATGGAAATTCACTTCCATAACACATTTGCTGCATCTAGACTTTTGAAAAATGTTTATATATTTTCAAACAATAAATTTATTTCGATGAAATATGGTACATTGTTTTTACTATATAGGCAACCAGGTTTGATCCCTGCTTTCACCAAAGAAAGACATTCGCTATTAAAAATATTTTAAAGAAAATTCGCTACCATAACGCACTTGCTGCGTCCAGAGATTTTTAATTATTAAAGAGTTTTCGAAGGTCAATATGTCACCAAACATGGGCGTCAGAGAAATATGTTATATAAGAAATGGGCCTGTTTGGACGTCCTCTATACGCGCACATTCTGTGTCCATTCCGTTGTGAATCACCCTGTATATTATGTAATATGTATAAATATATAAAAAAATTATAACTTAATTATAGTAAACTAAGTGAGGCTACTTTTGTTAGATATACCCAGATTGTAATAGCTTTCAGAACCCCAATTAAAACTTTCATTTATCTGGGCATTGTGCTATTGCAGATATGCAATAATTTGTGTGTGATGTTTCAATAATAGATACATATTGTTCAGCAAACAATTGGCAAAACAAAGAGATGAAAGCCGCAGAGAGGTTTTAGTGCCTACGTAGTTCAAACAATTGACAGGTTTAATGAAACATGCGTATACCTGCAGCAACAGTGTTAATCAGAATGTACGGAATAACTAATTCAACCTATTGTTTATGGAAAGTGGCAATAATTCATCGCTAAACCCATTTTCCAATCATTTGTATGTAGAGAATGGTGGTCCTTATTATACAGAGTGGCCCTGTTGATTAAATTATTGTCTACGGGACTTTGAAGCAGGCGAAGTGCTGTTTTAGGTAGTAACCTGAATTAGCATGAATCTGAAAGGCTGCATATAAAATACGGCGCAAATAAAAGGAATAAATTTATTAATTCGTAAAACGGTGACTTTGGAGAAAAGTCCTGAGACAAGGAATTTTTATTTGTAAATGGGCGTTCCGTGAGATTGTTATTGGTGACGTTATTCATGACAGTTTGAGGATTTTTTCAAATGGAAATATGAAGCGTGCCATTCCTTTTTTCAAAGTTCATTTAGCCTCTGTTGAATCATATCAATAAGTTTAAATAATTTGATAAAAGTAGTTAAAGACAAAAAAAAATATTTTAAAAATTCGGGACGCAGCAAGTGCGTTATAGTAGCGAATTTTCATAAGAATTGTACACTAATTATTATACGGCATATTAGTAAAGTTAATACTTTAAACTTATACAGACCTTGAAGATCAATTTTATAGGTCATAGTACGGGCACATTTGAAGAATTCTTTCGAAAGTGTTACCATCGATATCTCTCTATTATCAAAAAAATCTTGCGTTCTAACTTCTTTTGGAAATATACTCAAGACTCAATTTTCTATGCAGCTAAAAATTAGATATTGCTATATCTGTAAATAGTGTAAGTCTCTTTAAAATAAACTTTAATAAACTTTAAATATAACTTGTATTAAAGTTACACAGAAGATTTCCACAAGGAAACTTAATTCATTCTTAGAAAAGTAAAGTATCTGCCAAATTATAAACGTAGTAGTTTTTTTTTCTTATAAGTCGCCAGTATGATTTCGTTTTAATGAACCCAATCAAACCGGTCTTTTCAATATCAACAATAACAAAATTATCATTTTAGACTCAAAGGTGACAAACTTATTCAGACGTTTTAAACAAAAAATGAGATCTTGTTCAAAACGTATGAAATCTGTGCACTATTGTTTCTCCAAATGTCAAAATTAAATATAAAAAAACATACATTCATCAAGCTTGATTCGATCGCGTAACCTTCTTCTAAGAAGGCAACGACGCTGTCCCCGGCACCATCTAAGCATTCTTCAACGTTTTATTTGCGTGATACGTTACATCGACTTCATGCCCGGAATATTATATTCAAAATATACGTAATTAATTACAGAATTAGTAGAATTACCATTGAAACACATCCGACGACTGTTTCGGTGTTATATGAAGTCTTCTATTTGAGTTTAAAGATAAAAGAAACTATTTTAGAGTTATTTTTATAGAAACATGGCTTGATTTTGTTTACATTTCTAGTATATTATACAACAGCATAATGTATCTATGCTGCGCTCTAACTATTTTTGAAGCCGTTCATTAAGCTACAAATAAAGGTCTCTTTTAATAGTTGATTGAATCCCTCAGTGAAATAACAATGGCTTGGCTAACTTTTAATTTGATGTCGTCGGTCATTTTCCATAATTGCGAACGAGATTTAACGACTGTTTGTTCGGGTATTACGTTTTATGCCTGGTATATATTTAGTTTGGTTACCGTTGGCATATAGCTGTCGTATGAATTTCAATCTATGCGTGGCAGTTAACTACTCTATCTGTCAGGCATTGGATTTTAACCACTAAGTCGTTTCAACGCTTGTCTTTGGGATTTTATTTTTAATTTGGAAAAAACTCGAAATATTGTGTACCTAATCATTTAAAATCAACAAGATAGGTTTATTTGTACTATTTCTAGCCACATGTAAAGTCTCATTCCAGTTACTTTGATACTTACAAAAATATAGCGTAAAACTTGAGTTTAAAGACTGATTAACGAACTCGACCTCAGCCTTCGCCCAAACAAGATTTTTAGTATTTTGAGTTATCGCTCTGATACACACACACACACACACACACACACACACACACACACACACATATATATATATATATATATATATATATATATATATATATATATATATATATATATATATATATATATATATATATATATATATATATATATATATATATATATATAAAGTTATAAAAAATTTACTAAAATTACGCACAGTGTGACAGTAAAAGTTAAAATTAATACAAGTCCGTTAAAGAGCAGTAAAAAACATGCACTACCACTTTCATATTTGTTTTATTGGATGTTACAATCATAATATACTAATACAATCATTTTGGTAAGGTGAAGCGTAAATGAAAAATTGGGTTATTCTTTACCTACCATTTATATTGAATAGAATATAGGTACCTAGTTGTTTATATTATAAGATCCTAACAAGGTATTAGCAACTAGCATCAGCGTAGTCGATTTCGAGGTTATGCGATGCGCAGAGCGTACACGCTTCTCTGTTACAAATAGCTACTTGTGGTTAGATTAAACTAGGAGAGAGAGAGAGATGGCTTTTAATTTTAAATACCGTGAACGTGAAGCATGGAAAACTTAATATTTATACATAATGAAACGTCGTTCTAGATTGCTTTTAAATAAATTGAATCACTGCCATTAAATGTTTTATTTGTTAGTATAAATTCGCATGCCAAAATTTAGCGCTTTTAGACGCAAACCTTTTCCCGGCATTAGGAAAGAAATAGTCCAAGGCTGACAATTTACAAAATTGTTAGTTTGTTGTACATTGTACACAGCTCTATCTATACAATTTTTTGTAAACTAGAACTTGTGAGTCGTGACAACATACTACCTGGTCCTGCACCGAGATGGGGTCCCTGTCGTATCTTTTACAATGTTCGGCAGCTTGCAATAACTTCCATTGTTTAGATTTTTATCAACAGTTTATTTAAATAGCATAGCAGTACAGGTACGGTCATCTGTATTTGTCCATCATTGTAGATATTGCATTACAGATTCTGAAGTGATGTCGTAGATTATTTTATTATTAATTTTGAATAACTTTATTCTCCTTTGATCAAACGACTTGAAAATTGGTACACAACCACGTCTGTCTATTTTATTTTAAGTTGTTAATTTTAGTTTCAATCACTTAGAAAATTTTAAAGATCATGCGTTTTAAAAAATATTTTTTAATTTTTTATTAATAAAAATTGGCCGTTAAGATTTGACGAACGAAATAAGCAAAATAAGGGTAATTCCTAAATTTGATCCAAACCAGTGAAATATTTTTTGAGTTATCTGTTGGACACATACATATATAACACACACACAAATATATATATATATATATATATATATATATATATATATATATATATATATATATATATATATCTATATATATATATATATATATATATATATATATATATATATATATATATATACATTTTAACTGACCATGTAAATGGGTTCCAAGGGCCCTAATTCGCGCTCATTTTAAAAAATTTTCACCATCGATACCTCCCTATGTGAATGTTCTTAACGAAAATTCACTAGTAAGAGAAAATGAAAACAAAACAGAAGTAAAATGATATGACAAGGAAGGTAAATGTATTTGTAAAGGATGTCTTTGCCAGTCTAGTTACCTTTTTTTTCTGTTATCTCTTTATTAAACGGTTCGATACTTGCTGCAACTCTGAACTTATGCAAGTATGTGTTGAAATGAAGACTAGATGCATTTTTCAAAGCCGTCCCATATTTTTAATACATACATATAAAGCCTTCGAATTCATTTTTTCTTAACCTCTTGAGAATGGCTCCAAAAAGGGAGTCCAAACGTCGAATTGTACTAGTAGTTTAGTGGCAATATATAAGTTTGATTTGGTAAAACTTTTTGCATGGGTTCAAAAGATATTGCAAAAATATTGCGAAAATAATATGCTATTTTTAGTTAAAAACGTTGACTTTCACCACCCAGAAACGTCCCTATATTTATATATGTATATTCACACAAATAAAAAATGAATTGCACCTGGGAAATGGGTTACGGAGGCTACATATAATGGCACCCATTTTCCGAAAATTCGAAAGTTGTTATCTCCTTGAGCTTATTTTATTTTGCGAGTGCAATATTCCTGTATCTGTCCCAGATTTTTCTACTTTTCATATTAGATATTATTAACAAAAGTCAAGAATCGCCAAACGTCATCGTTAATGACTGCTCCATTACAGTCAAAATCCTTTTTGGTGGACTGCTTTGGGAAGGCTAATTTATCCAGAAATATTTTAGAGCGGTAGTACTAAAACGACGTTCGTGGAAGGGCTACATTTGTGTTAACAACTTGAAATATATACAAACTAAAAATATAATATTCCTTCTTAATAAAAAAACATAATCCATGCTTATAAATTTCTCGCTAAGATCTTAACTCGGAACAGTCTCAGATGGGAGACGAAGCTTTAATATCTTATAGAGGAAGCTACGGATTTGAAGTGGTATTTGTATCTAGTATTACAATAGCGATGGCAAGTATCTGTTACAAATCTTTCAAGACTACAGCGTAATATGGTTCGCTATGTCATTTATGTCAGCTCAGCTTGAAAGTCCTTACTAGTATTATACCTCGACAATGAAATTCTTGTTGATTTTCAGATAGCAAATCCCGGAAACTTACTTGAATATTCTAGTCGAAACATAGCTGCACACGAGACTGTTGTAATGACTTTTTCAAAGTCAAATACAGTCACGTATTATACAGCAGTATCTGCAAAGTAAGTTTCTAAAAAAAGATCAGAAATTTATCGATAAAACTCTGACCTATCTAGGGTAACTTTCATAAAAATTAGTGTTATACTGATTATCACCATTTATTAAGAAAATTCACTAATAGAGAGGTATCGATGGTAAGATTTTTGAAACATTTCTTCAAATGAGCGCAAATTGGGGCCCCTATAACCCAAATCCAAGGTCAGTTGAAAAGTTTATATACATATAAAGTGGATTGCAAGACAGATTGGGTATTTGGTGCGGCTTATTAGGTAAAAAAACTGTTATTTTTATTAGTAGATTTGACAGTTAATTTAAAAAAAAAATCAGCTAAATTCGTTGTTTGTCCGTTTTTTTTAAAATAATTTTACTGGGGAAATGTATTTTAATCTACTGAGAAATGATATCTTACCTACCATTAGAAGAGCTAATGATAATGACGATATTTGGTACCAACAAGACGGTTGTCCAGCTCACAATGCTAGGATCGTCACAGAATTTTTGTACCAAAATTTTAATAATTATGTCATTTGTAACAATGGGTTGATTGGTGTGCTCGAAGTCCTGATATAACACCCATGGATTTTTATTTTTGAGGTATTCTGAAGAATGATGTGTATAAATTTGATCCACCACAAAATATAAATGAATTACGAAACAGAATCACGAAAGCTATAAATTATATTAACCGAAACAACCTCACCAGAGTTTACAGGCATGTTTCAAAAAGGTGTATAAAGTGCATTGAACAAAACGGTGGCCATTGAACAATTTTCAATTTAGTGTTTTTGTAAGTTTACATTTTATTATTTGTTGAGTTCCGTTTCTAATTGTGTTGTTTTGCGGAGTTTAAGTTTTGTTTGTTATTCGTTGCTAAACTGTTTTACATAATATTACCCAGCATTATTACCAAATCTAATATTGTAAATTGATTCACAATATTTTTTTATCGTGAATCATTACGGAAAATTGTGTTAAATGTGTCTATTGTTAGACTACATGGCCTACTGCTCTTTGAATACTTTTTTTGTCATTTGTTTTCTGGTATTGGATTTCATAGCCTACTATCCTCAAAACGGTTTTTCTCAAAATTGTCAGTGCAATTACAAGATTTCTCAAGCATGTTGTACATCGTTGGAAATCTCTTGTCACAGGCTATCACGTGAGAAAAAAATCTAATATGGCTGCCATAATAAAAACAAATGTTGATACCTGTAGCGCAGAAAACAAATGACAATACAAAGTTGGGGTTAGCACAAAAAGATTACTCTGCAAAAAGTTTCCTGATAATATGCAAGTCTTAGGCATGTCAGATTAACGCCTACTTAGATATTGAAGAAAAAATAAATCGACAAATTTTGGTTTTTCCAAAATAACTCGAAAACGAAAAGAGGCAGGGCACAATACGAGCCATATCTGGAACGAGCATGAAATTCTACAAAACATTGCTAATTTAATTGTCTCCCTATCTCTAATAATAACGGAGATAGCAATACATTCCGATCCAGTTTGGGACACACTGCATTTTATTGATATTTCTTTGCTTTCCAAATCCATTTTCGACGATTGGAATGCATGTTCTATTTTCTGTAACTTATGTCAAAATTTATTTTTTTAATTTTCCGCTTTCCAGCTTTTGCAAAATTATAATAACTGTTGCAGCCTTTAGATAATATGTATTTCTGTGCTAAATTTATTATGACGTAAGCATGGATTTTCCAGTAATGAAACGAAATTTGTTATTATTCTGGCAAACTTTCTCAAATTAACAAAAAGTGATTTGAAAGTAGAACTTGCTACGAGCCAGGACAGCATTACATATAACTCAGCGTCAGTACATCTCCATAACTGACACAAATTTAATTAAATCCCAATAAAACAAACTTGAGCAACCAGTTTACTTGAAAATCTCACTACATGCCTATAATATAATAACTATGATATGTGACAGGCTGAAAGTAGATCGCGTCTTCCAACTATGTTTCTCTTATTTCTTAGAGCAAACTTCATGGCTAGATTAAAGTTGGAGGGACGTCCAAACTTTGCGAATACTATACGATAACGGCGAAAATGTCATCAAAAATTATGTGGCAACTCGTTGGAATGTTTAGAGGGCACCGCAATGGTCTTATTTCAGGACGAGATTCTATTTCAGATAATTTTTCTAATTATGCCGGAAGTTGCTGTAAAAGCTTATATCCCCTATTTTACTTCTTAGCGCAACAGTTTATTGCAAGTGGGTGGAAGTGCTACCGTAATATGTAGGACACCAAAAGCTTTAAGCTCCAAAATTATGTTATTTATCAGAGTTAAGGGAACAGAAATAATGCCCACCAACTGACAACACTTTGACCACTATCATACTTTTATTCTCCTAGTTTAGGTTCACATTAAGTCTCTGTTGTCGTCTCCTAGGTTTGTGGCTTTGTTTTTTGGTTTCTTTATCTATAATTGTTATGTTTTATTAGTATAAAACAAAACAGTTTGTAGTTATTTCTAGCAATAAAAAATTAAAGTCTTCAAGCAGCAAATGCGTTATGATGGCGAATTTTTATAGGACTTTTAAATGCTATTAATTTTGTTTAACGTCAATCTAAAGGGTGAATTTTAGTACATATGTATAAGTCTCACTCAAAACATAATGCCCACCAAGATCAATTGAAATAACTTTTATCTTTCGAGATATTAACACTGAATTTAGTTGTAAAATGTTTATCCAACGTGTGTTGCTAGTAAAGCAATTTAAGGTATTTACAAAAAATTCTGGACGCAGGAAGCGCGCTGTGATGGTCCCTTTTGCATTTTACAAATTGTGGGAAATACTTCGATTACCAAGTCTTTAAGTTTGATCAAATAATTTTCGAAGGAATTCGCCATATATATATATATATATATATATATATATATATATATATATATATATATATATATATATATATATACTTTCCCAATAATTGAAAAAATAATGCGTCGTCTTTCATGAACTTTGGTAGGTACCTTTCTTTTATGGGCTCGTTAACCTGGAAACATTTTGGATTTCATTTCAAAAAATTGTTGTGTCTTCGAAAATAACAAAGACATGGCAACCAAAATTGGTACGTGAGTTTCCATCATCAAATTTGTCCTACAAGCCAAACTCAGACCTCTAAGCTGGTTTACACTACGTACCAAAAAAGTTACAGTATTAAAAAAATTGGATACCAATGATCACCAAAACAATACACAAAAACAAAATATTTTGTGTGGATAACAAAATCTATTGCATATTACAAATATAAATTAGTTTTTTTTGCGCAAAAGATCCAGAAATTCCAGAAAAATTACTTTAAAAATTTTATAGTTTCTCCTCTTAAAACGTCAACCTCGCGATTTGAAACGTCAAAATTAGTAACTTTTAGGCAAATAACATAAAATGAATACGGGGACTGTAGAGAAGATTCCGCAGGGAGTGTGTTTGGCAAACCCTTAAGTTTCAGATTCAGCCGCATTGTTCTTCATTTTAGTAAAACTATTCCAGAAAATTCATTTCAAATAAAACCTCTCTCCGATGCTCTGGCAGTAGTTTTAGTTATAGAGTTTATGGTTTAATACTCTATAACTTTTAGCGAATTTTCGTAGAAAAAATTCGCTCTGAGGAGACCGTGACTTTTGGATTTTGAAAAGATTACTCTAAATGAGCGCGAAGCAGGAGCCTTAGGAGCCATATGCGGTGTTAGTGTCAGTTTTTATCTGTTTAATATATATACAGAATAGCGCATTTCTACGGTAAAGCTCAATATTGCCGTTATTATAGCGCATTTCTACGGTAAAGCTCAATATTGTCGTTATTATAGAGCATTTCTACAGTAAAGCTCAATATTGCCGTTATTATAGCACATTTCTACGGTAAAGCTCAATATTTCCGTTATTATATAAGACACAAAGAAAGGTATACGTTAATTATAAAAATATTTCGACAATCACAGAATGGGTTATAAGTGGTTGGTGATACAAATTTCCTTTTTTTAAATCGAACACCTCTTATATTATTGCATTTTTGCATTTCCCATCGAATAATTCACGTTTATAAAACAACAACGCTAGCGTTCATTGTTTTCGATTTATTTTAATCGTTTCACATTTTTCATACATGGTAAAAATTATGATGCAGCGTTTTACCAATATACAGCAGAGTCCCATGAAAATGACGCATTTAGAGAGGTTTTTGTTTATGTCGAAGACTCAATGGAGGGTTCGGTTTCTGTGAATCTCCAAAAAGTATTAGACTGGGAAAGTAGATATCTTGTACAATTCAACTCCACCAAATCCCAGTCTTGCTTTCTATCTCATAAGAGATACACCAGCCCTAGACCCATCACAATTAACAACCAAGTTATTTAAAGTGATGAGTCCTTTTCACTTGTTGGCATTTCTGTAGATCGAAATCTCAATTGGCACCAACATCTCACATCAATTGCAGAAGCGGCTGCTAAGAAATTAGGTTTCCTCTGCCGGGCTCGCAAATACTTTTCAACAGCTAATCTCTTTACCTTATATACTTCACAAATAAGGCCAAACCTCGAATACTACTCCCACATCTCGGGTGCGGCTGCCGCTTCTACACTCTCTATCCTGGACTCCATTCAGAAGAGAGCTTTACGTCTCATCGGTGATCCTACCCTCACCCAAAGGCTGTCATCCCTTGCCCACCGATGTGCCGTTGGTGACCTCTCTCCTCTTTTTTATAGATATTCACACGGGCACTGCTCAGAGCAGCTTTCTTCCATAGTTCCTCCACCTGCTGCCACCAACAGATCTACCAGGGGAACAGAGCGAATGCACCCTTTTACTGTCCAGGTGACCAGACATAGAAGATCTTGTTATACCCTCTCTTTTGTCCCGAGGACTTCCAAGTTGTGGAATTCCTTGCCCGAACATGTTTTTCCTTCTCCTCCGAATCTCCAAACCTTCAAGTCCAGAATTAACAAGTTGCCTCTTTCCTCCTTATCGACACCCACGGTACGATAGTATTTAGGTTGTGAGACCTCGTGAGGTGTTGTTGAAATAAAAAATATAAACAAATATTATTCGTGAAAAAAATCGAAATGCCGTTACAATTTTTTGTGTTTCCAAACAAATCATTGTTTGTAAAATTTTTGTGAAGTTTTGGTAATTAATAATAGATGATTAATAAATATTTTTTTCCGGATTTCCATGAAAAAATTGTTTGAAAATTTTCATGAAATTGTTTTTTGGAACTTTCGTCAAATTGCTTTTTGTGTATGAATAATTATATCTTGGTGGGTGGGTAAATATCTTGAGGAGGCTCGTTGGCCAGGAAAATCAGAACAGGTTTTTTGGGAATATTTCTTAAGTCAATTATCGAAAAAATGTTTTACTTTTTCAGACAATAAAGTTATTTTGATGAAAAAATCCTATTATTTCTACTACATGGGCAATACATATACTAAATTTCATTTAAACAATTTTGTTATTTTTTTTTGGAAAGAAACTCAAAATTTTTCCGGAAAATCCAAACCACTAATAAAAGAAAAGCATTTGCCGAGTTTCATCGAAATCGGTTAGTTATTTTTTGAGTTATCAGATGGGTACATATGTATGTATATATATATATATATATATATATATATATATATATATATATATATATATATATATATATATATATATATTATATATATATATATATATAAACATATAAAAATTTAAACTGACCCCGGACATGGGTTCTAGGGGTCCTAGTTCGCGCTCATTTGAAGCAAATTTCCAAAAGTATCACCATGGATACCTCTCTGTTGGTGAATTTTTTAAAATAAAGTTCACTAAAAATACAATAATATAAGGGTGTTCGAAAAAAGATATTGTAGGTATCACGACTTATTGGCCACCCTGTGATTATTAGAATTATTTATAAGATGCAGCTCAAAACACCCTATAATTAATCTCTACAACTTTTTCTCGTACCTTGTATAATCACAACTATATTGAGCTTTGCATTAAATGCGCCACCCTATCTATATGTAAATAGAGAAAAACCTAAACTAAACCTGGATATGGCTTCTAGGGGAACTAGATGCGCTCATTTGAAGAAATCTTTTTAAAATTTAAAAGTCACGGTGTGCTCATTAACGATTTTTTTCCCCGAAAATTATCTAAAGATTATACACCGTTAAACCATAAACTAAAACTATTGCCAAAGCATCAGAGAAAGGGTCTACTTGAAATGAAATTTCTGGAAATAAACTGCCTGTCGTGGATTAGACTGTGTTTTTCGAGAAATTTTAGTAATTCGGTGTTTATATACTTTTCCATCACTTTAGAGACGACTGAAAGGATAGAGATAGGCCTGTAGTTGCTAGGAAGCTCTTTGGATCCTTTCTTGGGGACGGGTTGTACTCAAGCAGTTTTCCAGTTACTAGGGAATATGATGGCTCTATTGTAAAATGTCTGATTGTCAGATGAGTCAGGACAGGATCATTTTTTGAGAACAATTGCTGCTGCCAACTCTCGTATGAATGAGTAAACCACAGAATGCAAGACGCTGATCAATGGTTATACCTTTACACGGATTTTCTTCTGCAAATTGCAATACAAGTTTCTTTTCAAGATAATTATTTTCCCTCCCTTAGCGCTCGTCTGCGTCTTTGCCGCCACGATAGCACCGCAGCCTTTGGCTTATTGTACATGCCCTTTGTCTTTTCTACTCCACCCATTCAAAAATCACTGTGCCTTAAACTAGTCTACACACGAACTGGTAGGGTGAGGTTTTATACTGTTATGTCTCCGGTCTAGGCTGTCCGCAGATCAGTTGTCTTTTGCGGTCCAGAGATTTACACTCGCACAAGATGTGTTGGGTTGATTCCTCTCCTTCGCCACAGAGTCTGCATTCCAGGTCCCCTCGAACCCCCCATGTGCTGCAGGTGTTTCTTGGCGGCCATGTGGCCCGTCAGGAGCCCTGTTATCTTCCTGAGCTGCCCTCTGCTAAGATTTAGCAGCCCCTACAGCTCTCTTTGAACTGGAATCCCCAATTAGAGTCTTCCCATGTCTGAGCCCTGAACAATCTACCAAGTACGCCTCATGCTGGTCTCTGAACCAGCACTTTATGGTTCCCTGGCCGTGGCTTTCGATACACCCAGGACCGGTCATGGTTCCATAAATGGTTCTCTGATTCTCTCTTAGCGAGATTGTCAGCTTCTTCATTGTGTTTGACCCCCGAGAGACTTACAGTACCTGCATAAATATACCAGATTTCAATCTTCTAGCTTCATGGAAATTTTAGTTTGGGCATTTAAATTTTCTCTCTAAAGGATCTAGACTAGAAGATTTGAATATTTTTTATGACAACAGAGAGATATCGGTGGTAACACTTTAGAAAAAATTCTTTAAATGAGCGTGTACTAGGACCTCTAAAACTCAAGGTCTGTTTTTATTTAAAATATTAATTTTAGTAATAGTGCATATTTCTTATGAAAATTCACCTCTATAATGCACTTGCTGCGTCACGAATTCTGCTTCCTTAAAGTCATTAAACAAGTTTTGTAAAACCATTAATGTTTTAATACTATTAAAATTAATTAAAGCGTTGATGCCAATGGAGTTATCACGTTATTGAATATATCTAAGTAAATTCTGGATTATGTTTAAAACTTTCCGATAGTTACGATGGCTCAGAAAATGTAAGCGATAACAAAATCTAGCACAAAGCTATTTAGTAGCAGTCTAAAGTACTGCGAGTTTCTTTATTATATGGCTCGACACACCCAGTTGACCTACAATTGTCGTGTGTCAAATTTTAGTACAGAAATTCTGCTATTATTTTCGATGTAACAACTGCCATAAAGCTTGCAAATCTGATGTATATGTGCTTACTCTATTTATGTTCTCTGTTGTTTATACCAGTGCGATAGGAAGATGACAATTCTATACAATAAATGCAAAGGTAACTAAAAACTGCAAAGTCTTAAATGATAACTTAACTACAGAAAAGTGGATTTTCGTAGAAGCCATACAGTAAATAACCGCGTCGAACCACTACATTTTTGTGATAACAGCCGCTCAACTTAAGTTGTTTGACGCATTAGAAATAAAATAAAAAAGCACATACCAGTCAAATGTGTATACAGAGATTTTGCCATTATTTTCTACGTAACAGCTGCCATTATGCTTGCAAAATCTGGCTTATATATATATATATATATATATATATATATATATATATATATATATATATATATATATATATATATATATATATATATATATATATATATATATATATATATATATATATATATATATATATATATATATATATATATATATATATATATATATATATATATATATATATATATATATATATATATATATATAAGGTGACCCTACCTTCACCCAAAGACTGCCATTCCTTGCCCACCGACGTGCCGTTGGTGACCTCTCTCTTTTTTATAGATATCTGCAAGGGCACTGCTCAGTGGAGCTTTCTTCCATAGTTCCTCCACCTGCTGCCCCCAACAGATCTACCAGGGGAACAGAGCGAATGCACCCTTTTACTGTCCAGGTCACCAGACATAGAACATCTTGTTATGCCCGCTCTTTTGCCCCGAGGACTTTCAAGTTGTGGAATTCCTCGCCGGCACATGTTTTCCCTTCTCCTCGAACCCCCAGACCTTCAAGTCCAGAATTAACAAGTTGTCTCTTTCCTCCTTGTCGACACCCACGGTACGATAGTATTTAGGCTGTAAACCCTCGTGGTGTGCTGTTGAAATAAAATACAAACAAAGTTGTTTGATTATATTGCGAAGTAAGCGAGTTGTCCAAGACTCTAACTTTTAAAATAAGTTATGTGAAATGCTTTCACACAGGAATAGTACGTATGTGATCATGTGCACTGTTAAAAATTTTGTAAATATTGCAAAATTTGAAAATAATTAAATTCTTTACTTAAAACCGAAACTTAAAAATTATTAACGAATATATAAACCTTGGATAAATAATCATTTCAAGCGAACAGCTATAGCACGTTGGGAAAACAGATTCTCGTGCGATCAACCTCGGACATGGTCAGTGTCTGGATTGGTGATCGCCTGATAACACCGTGTAGTGTTGCCTTTTTCTCTAGGTAGTGACATTTCTGTTTTGTGCTTATTAGCGAATTTTTATTTAAAAAAATTAGTTTTGTTTTAGTTATAAAAAAAAACGATAATAGAAATGTATCGATGCTCAGACTGCAAAAATAAAAAAATAAATTTTTCCGAAAAACATTTGTATCTTAAAAACTTCTCTACCATAACGCACTTGCTGCGTCCCGCAATTATTATAATTTAAGTTAGTGAATTGTCTTTTGTTTATACTTTATGTGATTTGCCTTGCTTAGTGTGCCAAATATATATATATATATATATATATATATATATATATATATATATATGTATGTATATATATATATATATATATATATATATATATATATATATATATATATATATATATATATATATGTATATGTATATATATATATATATATATATATATATATATATATATATATATATATATATATATATATATATGCAAGAATATATAACCTAACGTCTTAAATTTGCGGCGAGGTCACCCTTCTGGGTGTATCACATATACTATGCAAGTTTTCGCAGAGATGTTCTATTTCCATATTCCATTCAGACCTTTTCTCACATACTGACCGAAATATTCTTGTTAACATTCAAGAAATGTCTGAAAACTAGAAAACATCATTTCCGGCATCTTATATAACACACATATGGCTTATTCATCATATTCGCCTTTTAAAATATTCAACACACAAAGAACACGATAAAGTACTTCTATAACGTATGGAAAATTCTTTTGTTTTATTTTTATTCCTTCTAGTAAACGTTGTTCAAAGGCTTTGAAAATAGATATGGTCCAGTCATTAGAATTTTAATTCACCAAAGTTCATTGCGTTCCTGTTACATAGCTTTTGTTAAAGCAGGTTGTAATGTTTTCTGTTTTTTTTTTTAACTTTTTAACATTTCACTTGGAACCTCAGTGGTTCAGAGGTAAGAACGTGTGCCTCTGAACCGAAGGGTATTGGGTTCGATTCCAGAGTACTCCTTTCACTTTTTCAGTACAAACTGTAAAATTAACATCAACCGAGGTTCTGGCATTGTATTTGAGCAAGTTGAATGTCTGCACGTTCCGCCCTTCGGAGCGGGCGTAAAGCCGTCGGTCCCGTGTCCATGCGATGTTGGGCACGTTAAAGATCCCCACCCTCCTTACAGAAAGGCAGGGGTTCGGCAAAATTTCCAGGATGGTGACTGCTCCCTGGCGTCGGAGGTTGGCCATAGTTGCGGAAATAGGCCGACGTTAAAGAAAACAAAACACACACACAACATTTCAGTTGTTGCTTTGTTGAATATAAAAGTCATTTGGAATGGTGAAGAATATATTGCTTTTCTTTGTTAGTATTAATTTTTAGGAGAAATACTGAATGAGAGGGATCAAGTAAAATTTTTTGAATGTCAGGTCGCTAATAGAGAGCACACGATGAAAAGCCTTTGAAAAAATTAATATATATATATATATATATATATATATATATATATATATATATATATATATATACATGTGTGTGCGTGTATCTATCCGAGCGATAACTCAAAAAATACTCAACTGATTCCAAGGAAATTTTGTTTGCACGAAAATTTATTTCAAATAGATACTTTCTCTGATGCTTTGGCAGTAGTTTTAGTTAAGTTTCTGGTTTAACGGTCTATAATTTTTGGATAATTTTCGTAGAAAAAACTCGTTAAGGAGACCGAGGCTTTTGATTTCTAAAAAGATTTCTTCAAATGAGCGCAAACAAGGCTCCGTAGAATCTATATCCGGTTTACTTTCTGTTTATACAGGGTGGCGCATTTTTACGGAAAGCTCAATGTAATTATTATTATACAAGATACGAGAAAAAATTGTATACGTTACTCTACGGTGTCTTGATCTGCATCTTATAAAATTATTTTGACAATCACACAGTAGCCTATAAGTCGTTGGTGATACCTACATTTTTTTTGGGAACATTCCGTATTGCATTTTTGCATTTTTCATCGAAATATGATGCATGTTTGTAAAAAAAAATCGAGACGCACTATGTGCGTTTTGGTAGCGAATTTTCATTACATGCTTGCTATTAACTTAAGGTTCTTCGGCTAGGAAACGAGTTTTCTCGGTAACATTTAAAGTTTATTTTCGGAAAATTTTTGTGCATTTTCAAGTAGGTTATTTTGATAAAATATGGTACATTTTTTCTACTATATAGGTTATACCGCTGACCAAATTAATGCCTGCTGGCATTAAAGAGACGTATTTGCTATTAAAAACATTTTAATGAAAATTCACTTCCATAACGCACTTTCTGCGTCCCGACTTTTTCGCTAAAGCGGCGAAAAAAGTCTCAAAAATCATAAAAAACTTAACTCTGGAACGAAGTGCTTTTGTCTGTTGGTCTGCCGGTCAGCCAGTATCTACGTCTGTCTGTTAGAAGGCGTAATAACTTTCGAACAAATTGAGATATCATCATTAGATTTGGTATACAGTTAGGACCCGACAAAGGAACACCTCCTGTTGTTTTTGGGAAACATAGCTTCAGGTGCAGTGACCATCTAAGCTAATTTCGTGAGAATGTTTTTCTGACGAGAGTAAATTATCACAGCTATGCGGAAGTTATGAATCAATTTGCAAGACTATCTCTGAGTACCTGGAGCAAGATTAAAAACTTTGGAGTGTTGCAGGACAATTTATTTTCCTTGTTTAGAGGGATAATTTATAAACAAAATTTTTATTTTCGAGATATCTACAAACGACACACAGATTCTGTTCCCCCTAAAGTGTGCTACCCTTCAACGCCCCTGGTGATCAAAAGTATGAACATTTTCCATTGCGCTACGAGAAGGAACGGTGTAGTTTTTTTAAAATTGAAGGTAGAGATAACTGATCCAAGATGTTCTGCTTGTTTTTTTTTCGATACTTTTCTTAATAGTTACAGAAAATTAATTGTATTTTGGGTTGCGCATGACATTCACAAGGTACCCCATCTTTCGTCTTTCAGTGAATTTTTTTTAAAAGAAAATCACTAATGAGGAGATCCCGATTTTATAATTTTGAAAATTTTCTTTAAATAAGCGCTAATTAGGTCCCCTCGCACACATATCTGAGGTTAGTTTCAATATATATATATATATATATATATATATATATATATATATATATATATATATATATATATATATATATATATATATATATATATATATATATATATATGAATATGAGTTCTGATGGGTCTAATTCGCGTTCATTTCAATTTTTTTTCAAACTTCAAAAGTCGGGATCTCCCTATTAGTTGTTTTGTTCTACAAAAATTCACTATCAAACAAAACCCATCACCCATATTGACCATACCTCTAATAGCTTAATCCGCTAAGTACCTTACTCGATTAGCTTTACAGCCCGACCAATGACACCGATAACAACTCAAGTGGACACCACACAAAAAGTAACAGACTTGCGACGAACGGTCAGGTCATTCCTGAGGGTGACAGGGTTAAACATACTCAGACCTTATAGACGACTTCTAGTAAGAGATAACTGATCCCAGATGTTCTGCTTGTTTTTTTTTTCGATACTTTTCTTAATAGTTACAGAAAATGAATTGTATTTTGGGTCGCGCATGACATTCATCCCATCTTTCGTCTTTTAGTGAATTTCCTTTAAAAGAAAATCACTAGTGAGGAGATCCCGACTTTTCAATTTTGAAAAATTTCTTCAAATAAGCGCTAATTAGGCCCCCTCGCACACATATCTGTGGTCAGTTTCAATATATATATATATATATATATATATATATATATATATATATATATATATATATATATATATATATATATATATATATATGTATGTATGTGTTACACCGACAACTCAAAAAATAATACGTCGATTTTGACTTAATTTGGTGGATGCCTTACTTTTGCAAGTGGCTTAGACAAGTTCGTTATCCAGGAAAATGGGTCCAGGTTTTCACGATTTTTTTTTTTAGGAAAAAAAATTATATCTCCGAAAATGGCAAAGTAAGGGCAACCAAATTAGGTACGCCGGTTTATATCATTACAGGTAGATTACCTACTAAAATTTAGCTCGGTAGGTTAAAAGACAAAAAAGTTATAGATGTTTAAAAGAAATAAATTGGAGTTTTCCTCAACACATCAAAGTCGCGATTTAAAACGTTAAAATTGGCAACATTTAGGCAAAGAACCTGAAACTAGTGCGAGATATGGAAAGAAAATGTTTCAAGAAAAAACGTTTTTCAAAGCCTGAGGTCTTAGCTACAACCGCCATTATCCTTCATTTTACTAAAAATTTTCCAGAAAGCTCATTTCAAATAGACCCTTCCCTGATGCTTTGGCAGTGGTCTTAGCTATAGTTTATCGTTCAATGGTAGGTATATAATTTTTGTCGAAGTTTCGTATAAAATCAATAAAGCTCAATATATCCGTTATTTTACAAGATACGCAAAAATGTGTATACATTAATTATAGGGTGTCTTGAGCTACACCTTAAAAAATATTGTTACAATTACAGACTGGCCCATAAGTCGTTGGTGATACAAATTTTCTTTTTTTTTATCGAACACGCCTTGTGTTATTACCTTTTTGCATTTTCCATCGAAATGTAATGCATGTTTGTGAGAAAAGTCATTCGTAACGCAGCAAGTGCGTTATGGTAGCGAATCTTCATTAAATCATTGAATGCTTTAAATTTGAATAGTTCAATTTGCTATTACCCTATAAGGTTGACCAAAAACCAGTTATTTTGATGAAACATGAAACATTGATTTTACTATATAGGTTATACTGGTAACCAAATTTTATGCGTGCTTTGTTAAAAAAAAACACACATATTTGCTATTAAAAACATTTTATGAAAATTCACTACCATAACGCACTTGCTGCATCCAGACTTTTTATGATATCTATAACCTCGTTGCACGGACGCTGAAGGAGTTTTGTGTATATAATTTCATCTGGGAAAATATTAAAAATAGGTTTTGTGATTAAAAACATAACCAGATACGTAGTAAAAAAAATGAACACGATATTCTTTGGCTTACAATATGCAAGATATCGTTTGTGAAGCTGATATCTCGGCTTTTGTTTCAGATATTCTTTTTTATATTCTATACAGCCAGTTTAGATGAATACTACATTGTGTACAATTATATATATATATATATATATATATATATATATATATATATATATATATATATATATATATATATATACAACATTTAAATAAACAACAGATATTGGTTTGTAGTTTGAATATCAAGACAACGATTATTTGAAGCTAATGGAAACTATGTCTTTGGTTACAGAAAATAAACCTAACCAGCTACTAAAACAAATAAGAGATTTTATTAGCAATAGAAATAAGGAGATTTCCCTTACATTTTAGAGTACCTGTAGAATGCTATATCTTGAAAAAAATTTCATCTTCGGTTTTTAATTATACAAAAAACCGCTGCACCTGACGGTGCTTTTTATGTGTGCAATTTTGTAAATACCTGTATATTAAATAGGTTTAATCTGTGGTTACGTCGCTTACCATAGGTAAATTACAATTTGATAATTTTCTGTCACAACTAATGACAATTTGATAAAATAGGAGTACAAAACACTTCCTACTTCTAACTTTTTTTTGATACGGTAACCTTGTAGATAAAATTACTTTAATTTTCTTACAAGACAGATGAAAAAACTACCTTTCTGTTTTTGAAATTGTTTGTTTTCTTCTCCGTAGTCGCTTTTGACTTCTACGGCATCGTTAGAAAGGATTATAAACAAATTTATCTTGCCTGATGGTGGCTTAGAAAGCCAAACTCGTTAGGAAGATCAAAACTAGCACTTGTAAAAGCAGAGAAAAATAATTTTATGTTTCACCCTATATTGTGAAACCTCACTACCGCAAGGAACTTGCTGCCTGAAATCCTCTTTTTGGAAAAATAAAACAAATTTCAAATACGAGTAATCATGTTTCTAAGCATAGGTTATTAGTCCTAGAACTTAATTTAAACGATAATTTGCGAATAATTTTTGAAGGTATCTTCAACTCAGTACGCAGAGAGCATTTCTAAAAACATTTTTGAGCAAGGCACTTTTTATTTATGGTAAGAAAATAGTGAATAATCGATGTAATGTTACCTTTAAAACACTGTTTCGATACATGTTTGGCTTTAGGTAAAAGCGAAACTACCTTTCACAGAATGTTTACTCGTCTGTCTACATAACTGACGGAGTTTCATCATATCTAAAAACCTTCAGGCCATTTGTACATGTCGGAACATAATGCATTATTGCCTATCTTCCAGGGGAGCATAATTCCTGTATGTATTCAGTGAAACTGACATCTTATTCGCCATATCTCCCTGCAAGTTACAGCTACTGAAATTAGGCTTTCCGTTACAGCATTATTATAAGACAGTAGTGATATCATGCATTTCTGTAATGATACATTAGGTAGCCATTCAATGCACTTAATGACTTAACTATACAACAGATAATAATAATAACTAATTTCGTAGGGAAGAGGATGAATTAGATGTATTATACTCACTAGTTACAGTTAATTACAGCTAAACAGTAAATAGCTTTGAAAGCTGAGAGGTCTTAGTGTTGGGAATGTAGGGAAATTTTATCTCTGCCCTTTGTTACTTCACCGTACCATTTATGTTAAACTTGCTTAGGAGTAGATAACCAAGTTCATAAGGGGTGACGTTAACATAATCCGAAACAATGTAATAACCTTCTGAATAAGGTTCAGCTTGTTGGTTTCCATAGAGGAATTTGTGTTTACAAGACGACTGGATATATGCATGTTAGAGAAAGGTCTTCTTGCTGGGTATGTTTGGTAATGTTTTTATTTCTTTAGAAAAGTCAAATTCAAAAGTGTCAGTTTACTTGATCCACTATGTGAAAAGTGGAACCTGAAATAAATTGTAACTCCGGTTTACGGCTTTAAAATTAAATTTATTTTTTTATTAATAATAATAATAATAATAATGAATTTATTGTTCAATCGATATAGAAAATATGAACAAAGGTGTGGTGTTTTCCAACAATAATTTAAACTTAAATATAAAATCCTTACAATAGCTAAACTAAATGTAAACCCAGTCACATATGGGTAACTCTAATAAAACTAGGTATTAACACGCTTTCGAATGTAGAGATGTCTCTCAGAACTCAATGGCCAGCAAAAACAGCAGGGGTGTCACTATACAACACCTTGACGCAACCACCCAGACTACTTACATTACTCAGTTTATATGATTCAGTTATGATGTTTCTAAAAGATTGGGCCTTACTATGGTCCTATCTAACGACTGTCTCGAAGTTATCTCTGACTCTTTCGTATGTCAGTGGTTGTCTGCAAGGTACATCCAAGCCCTTCGAGACACCCTAATAGTCAGAGACAAACACCTCATCGACGACTTCAAAGCTTCTCACTGAATGACTATAGAAACAGCGTACCCATATCAAATCTACTGTGCTCTTACCAGAAGCGTTTATGTATATAAACTATCCGACATAATCTTCCAATCTACCATTCAAAACCATGAAGCCATAACTATCCATAAGTTCCGCTAAAAAGCTGCCTCTTTGATTTATAGTTATATCTAAAGAGCGCCTCTCTGTGTCGACGTGGTCAGCCAGTACATGGA
This sequence comes from Tillus elongatus, assembly GCA_964006375.1. NCBI lineage: Eukaryota > Metazoa > Arthropoda > Insecta > Coleoptera > Cleridae > Tillus > Tillus elongatus. The sequence continues at coordinate 189,902,389 of OZ023264.1, forward strand.
AAAATCCATCAAGTTGGTTAAGAGGTCCAATTCGAGCGTTAAAGTTGCCACCTGTCACGATCGCATCATCCTCACCCTCCTTGAAGACATCTCTTATGATTTCCTTAAGCATAAAAATACAATAGTGATCATCTAGCCATGGATTCAGGTACACGTTCGCAACAACTATATTTATATACAAATTTAACTTTACAAACAGAGTATACTCATTGTTTTCAATTATGTTAAATTGTAAACGTTGGCGGACCCACGTAAGCAAGCCATACACATATTTTTTTTATTCAAAGCTTTTTGAGTTACAATTCATTAAAAAATACGAGAACTGTAAAGACACAAGGCTAAGTCTAATAAAGAACTGGTTAAATTATAGATTTAACACATATTCAATAACTCGGGTTGTACGGTGTCGATCATGTGACATCAGGCCATTGATGTGGAAGTTTACAATAAAAATACTGAATTGCATAATTAAAGTTCAGAAAGTTAATGATCTAAATAAAACTTGCTAAATTGATATACGTATTATAAACATTTACAAATGCTGAAATTGCATAATTGGCATATACTATACTCTAATGTAAATTAACAATTAGATTTTTAACATTCTCATATACTAATACACAGGGCGATCACATAACTCTTGTGATGAGCACTGATAAGTACACTTGGAGAACTCAAATCACCAAACCACATTATTTTTGATGTTATATTAAGATTTTTAGCAAATTCTAAACCAAGCAGTAGCTCAAAAAAGTTTGGTCACAGCACGTGCGCTATGGGCATGAATTTTCATAAAATATTTTTACCGGCAAATATGGCTTTTTTGCAATGAAAGGCATTAAATTTTGTTAAAAGTATAACATTTTTGATAGAACAAACATACCATAGTTCACCAAAATAAATGTAATTGTTGAAGAAATACAAAATGTTCTGGACGCAGCAAGTGCGTTATTGTAGTGAATTTTAATAAGAATAATATGTTATAATAATTTAGCCTTATATTGTGTGTGGGTGTGTTTTGTTTCTTTAACGTCACCTAACTATCCTGGAAATTTTTCCAAACACCTGCTATTCTGTAAGGAGGGTAGGGATCTTTAACGTGTCCAACATCGCATGGACACGGGACCGACGGCTTTACGCCCCCTCCGAAGGGCGGAACGTGCGGACATTCAACTTGCTCAAATATAATGCCAGAACCTCGGTTGATGTTAATTTTACAGTTTGTACTGAAAAAGTGAAAGGAGTACCCTGGGATCGAACCCAGTACCCTTTGGTTCAGAGGCACACGTTCTTACCCCTGAACCACCGAGGTTCTAGAGCCTTATATTAAAAGTTATAAAATGTTACTTTATTTAATTGGGAACAGTAAAAAATAGGGTAAAGAAGGGCAAGCAAAAACATGATCTGTAACATAAGTATTTATACAGTAATTTGGATAGAAAACTCAAACAAAACAATTGATAAACAGGAAATATATCAACAAAAAATACACCAGAAAGCTGAACATAAAAAAATTCCCGTGGTTCATGCCTTGAGGGTGATTGTATGCATGCAGAAGGGGAAGAAGAATGCCCCAAGACGAAGAGGGTTTCTGCCCCTCACCCAAGAACACGGGGGCTTCTCTTGCCCCTTGTGCATGCATACAACGACCTTCAAAGTATAAAGCACAAGACAAATTTCTTGGGAGCAACCCCCAGTAACTGGACCTGGGCGAAAATGGGTATTGTGCGGGGTAGACAGGGTTTAAAGGAGGTATTGCTGCAAAATGTGGAAAACACATCTTTTCAAAGTCCGACCAGATGTTTTTTTTGCATTTTCCGCTCATACTTCCTCGCCGTCCAACACCCCTATTCATTCTTGGTCCCTTAACTTTCTTGGGGGTTGTTTGCAACAAATTTACCTTACGACATGTGCATTGAAGGGACATTCTGGACAAAAAATTCTAAAAAGCCTCCGTGCAGTAAATTGTAAATTTCCCGAATTACATTCCACCTCGTCGCCTCTAGGGTTTTTTCACATAATATCGAATACAGCACCAAAGTAAATAAATTCACTTGCTGTTTCACTTCTTTTTGATTTTCATATTACATATATAAGCACATGCTAAGTGAGTATAATAAATGGGGGGAGGGGCACTTAATTAACATTGGGTCTACACAAACCTAAAAGCAAAGAAGACATGTATATCGTGCCTAACTGTATGCACACAAAAATTATGAAAATACATTTATAAAATCTAATAAAAAACAACAGTTTTACGATATTATTTTAAATAAACCATTAGGAATACGTTTCACGGCGATTTCGCAATTCGTAGTGTATGAACCTAGCTTTGGTCCAAGACTCCACTGTAGTCCGGTCTACCGCAAGCAAGCCGCTTGCAAATTAAGCTCGATAGGCTTGGACGGTGAACAAATATAAGCAAGTTTACTTTTAAGCGAGATACTGCACCTGTTTGAAACATACAATATGAGAAATGCAGATATATGCTTTAAAGTGCTATTTATAAAAAAATATATATTGACCAAGTATCCTGCAAAATCATCGTTAATAAAAATGATGGATCTAGTAACTTATCTATTATTACCGTTCTCATTCTGTAAGCAGATTTTTATACTTGCAAAGCACATCAAGCCGGATGCAGTCACGTGCTAAAATTTAGCGCTTTTGGACGCAAACATTGTCACAGTATTAGGAAATAAATGGGCCAGGGCTGACAATTTACATTGTTGGTTTGTACATAGTCTTTATCTATAACATTTTTTGTTAACTAAAGCTGTCGTGACAACATACTACCTAGTTTCGCACCGAGATGGCGTCTCTGTCTTACATTCCACAATGTTCTACATTCTGACACCTTACAACGATTCTAACTTCCAGTGTTTAGATTTTTATGTATCATTTATTTAAATAGCAGAGGAGTACAGGTAATATCATCTGTCTTTGTCCAATATTGTAGAGGTTGCATTACAGAATTTGAAGTGTTGTCGAGGATTATTTCAATATTAATTTCGAATTTTAAACTTTATTTTTCTTTGATCAAAAGACTTAAGAATTGATAAATAACCTCTTCTGTCTAAGTTATTTTAAGCTGTACATTTTCGTTTTAATCACTTTAAGGATTTGAGAAATATGGCACTTAAAAAATATGTTTTAATTTTTTGCTAAGAAAAATTGGGCATTAAGATCTGATGAATGAACTCTGCATATGGGTAACTCCCAAATTTGGTCCAAATCAGTGAAGTAATTTTTGACTTATCGGTTAGATGGATATATATATATATATATATATATATATATATATATATATATATATATATATATATATATATATATATATATATATATAATTTTTAACTGACCATGGAAATAGGTTCCAGGGGCCCCAATTCGCGCTCATTCGAAGAAAGTTTCCGAAAGTCTCATCTTCAATACCTCTATATTATTGAATTTTCTTAATGAAAATTTCATAAAAACTGGTCCAATTTTACGGGCCAATGAAAACACCTGCCAAGATGTAATTATTCACACAAAGGTTGTTGACAAAAGTTCTAAAAAATATTTTGACATGAAAATTAGAAAACAGCGTCTTTCACAAAAATTTGCAATTTTTTTTTTACACAAATTGACTACTTGATTAATCTTACACGAAAATACTGAAACATTTTCTTTTGCGATAACTTATTAACCAAGTTATTCAAAGGAATGAGTCCTTTCCACTTGTTGGCATTTCTGTGGATCGAAATCTCAATTGGCACCAACATGTCACATAAATTGCAGAAGCAGCCGCTAAGAAATTAGGTTTCCTCTTCCGGGCTCGCAAATACTTTTCACCAACTAATCTCTATACTTTATATACTTCACAAATAAGGCCAAACCTCGAATACTGCTCCCACATCTGCAATCCCTTGCCCACCGACGTGCCGTTGGTGACCTCTCTCTCTCTTTTATAGATAACTACACAGGCACTGCTCAGAGGAGATTTCTTCCATAGTTCCCCCACCTGCTGCCCCAAACAGATTTACCAGGGGAACAGAGCGAACGCACCCGTTTACTGTCCAGATGACTAGATATAGAACATCTTGTTATGCCCGCTCTTTTGTCCCAAGGACTTCCAAGTTGTGGAACTCCTTGCCGGCACATGTTTTTCCTTCTCCTCCGAACCTCCAAACCTTTAAGTCCAGAATTAACAAGTTGCCTCTTTCGTCCTGGTCAACACCCACGGTACGATAGTATTTAGACTGTAAGCCCTCGTGGTGTGTTGTTGAAATTAAAAAATAAATAAATTATAAACCATCTTTTTAAACATAAATCTGCTGACAAAAACACATATTTGCTATTAAAAACATTTCTATGAGAATTCACTACGATAACACACTTGCTGCGTCCAGAGTTATATTCGTCTAGTTTGTCCATTCCTCTGATGACGCTAGATTTGGTGGAGAAACCGTCATCAGGTCGCAAAACTCTTTTGCCATGAATTGGGTTCTCCAAATCTGTACTTACACAATCATTATGTCTATTTTTTAAATTAATTTTCTAGAACACAATCAGTAGACTGTTTAAGTTTTAGTGAATTTTCTTAAAAAAATTCACTAATGAGGAGATCTCGACTTTTGAATTTTGAAAAAATTTCTTCAAATGAGCGCTAATTAGGCCCCCCAGAACACATATCCGGGGTCAGTTTGAATTTTTATATGTTTATATATATATATATATATATATATATATATATATATATATATATATATATATATATATATATATATATATATTTATATATATATATATATATATTTATATATATATATATATATATATATATATATATATATATATATATATATATATATATATATATATATATATATATATATATATGTATCACACCGATAACTCAAAAAATAATGGGCCGTTTTGATTAAATTTGGTGAATAAATTCCTTTTGCAAATGGCTTGGATAAGTTCGTTAGCCAGGAAAATCTGCCCAGGTTTTCCCGGAAAATTTTGTACGCGGGTTTATGTCCTTATATGTAAGTTACCTACCAAAATTTAGCTCTGTATGTCAAAAGACAAAAAAGCTATAGGCATTTAAAGAAAAATAAATTGGGGTTTTCCTCAAAACGTCAAAGTTGCGACTTAAAACGTCAAAATCGGCAACATTTTGGCAAATAACTTGAAACTAATACGGGCTATGGAAATCAAATGTCTCAAGAAGGATGTTTTACAAACACTGAAGTCTTAGTTTCAACCGTCATTGTCCTTCATTCTATTAAAATGTTTCCAGAAAATTCATTTGAAATAGACGCTTTCCCTGATGCTTGGCAGTAGCCTTAGCTATAGAGTTTATCGTTTAATGGTATACAATTTTTGTCAAATTTTCGTAAAAAATCAATAAAGCTCAATATATCCGTTATTATACAATATTGGAAAAAAATTTGTATATATTAATTATAGGGTGTCTTGAGCTACATCTTAAAAAAATATTTCTACAATCACAGAATGGCCCATAAGTCATTGGTGATACAAATTTTCTTTTTTTTTTAATCAAACACGCCTTATGTTATTGCATTTTCCATCGAAATATAATGCATGTTTGTAAGAAAAGAAATTCTGGATGCAGCAAATGCGTTATGGTAGCGAACTTTGATCAAATGCTTCATATTTGAATAGCCCAATTTGCTATTAACCTATAAGGTTGACCAAGAAACGAGTTTTTCCGGGAACACTTTAAGTCTACTTTTGGAAATCTTGGTACATTTTCACACAATAAAGTTATTTTTATGAAACATGGCACATTGCTTTTACTATATAGGTTATACTGGTAACCAAAATTGATGCCTGCTTTCTTAAAAAGAAAACACACATATTTGCAATAAAAACATTTTTATGAAAATTCACTACCATAACGCACTTGCTGCGTCCAGAGTTTTTAAGTTATACAACCTGTCTATCATGCTTAGTTTCTAGATCTGTAGATCGATTTGTTAATGAAACACAAGGAAATAAGGACTGCTATGAGCTGGATCACAAAATAGACGACGCTCTAAAATTAAATATTCTCCTTGTCTCAATTTAATTAGATAAATGATGCAGATAACTAATAGCCAAGTTAAGACCTATCAACTCAATTTAAAAAGACATCTACTCGAGTTAAGTTTTAAAACTAAAACTCTGTGTAAAAGTTGAAAAGCGTCATTTGCAACTTTTAACCGAGAATGTTTTTCTTGGCACCGGTATCTGAGATGACGTCTAGTGAGCTTTGCAGGTCGAGGATAAAAGTTCTTTGATAGCAAATTCTATTTGTCTAGAAGATTACGACAAATCAGGTAGCAGATTTAAAGTTTTAAAACATGACTCCATTGAGATATAGAGTCAAGTTTATTAAATAGAATTTTTACCTCTATTCAAAACACAAGAACACACCCATCGAAATATATTTCTTGTAACCTATTTCTGCTTTGCTTTTATCCGTCTTATTATTTGTGAAAAGAAAAAAGTCTGAACAAGAAAGGGCGTTATGGTAGCGAATTTTCATAAGAATCTTATTAAACTGATAAAGTTTTATTTACTTGACACGACATATTGGGTTAAGTTTTGCAAAAAGTGGTGAATAGTAGTTGCCTAAATGTTGCTGGTGGGGAGGACGGATTACAAACCAAATTTGTCAAGAGTTAGAAATAAGATATCAATGAAAACGTTTGGCAGTCACATACTGGAAACGTCATTGAAATTGCCTAGCTCTAAGACACAGTGTGTGATTAATATATCTACAGTAATGTCACATAAACGTCTTTTTTTAAAGGAAGGCATCAAATTAGGTTAACAGTATTACCTCTATAACAAAATCATGTACCATATTTCATAAAAATAACTCTATTGTTTGAAAAGGTACAAAAATTTTCCGCGCCCAGAAAATGGTCTAAAGGACACTGTCTTACCCCAAGATCGAAATGATTCATTGGAAACCGGAGACGATCTCGAATTTTTTTTTTTATTTCAACAAGACTGAGATTTGGTAGGGTTGAATTGTACAAGATTTTTACTTCCCAAGTCCAATATTTTTTGAAGATCCACGGGCACAGAACTCTCCATGAGTCTGCGATCCTCATCTAATTGGGCTAAAGAGACAGGCTTAGAATATTGCATATTTGAGTGGAGGGTGCTGTCGTCCGCGTAACTGTGAACTGGGTTGTATGTGCTAGAGAGGAGGTCATTGATGTGAAGAAGAAACAAATTAGGGGCTAAAGCTGAACCTTGAGGGACTCCTGCATTAATTGGATACAGTTTAGAGGAATGGCCATCCACGACAACAGAAATGCTCCGGTTGCAGAGGAAATTTGCTCTCCAGGTACAGAGTTTTGGAGGTAGGCCATAGGCGGGAAGTTTATTAAGCAGCGCTGCGTGGCTGACCTGGTCGAATGCTTTGAATATGTCTAGAGCGAGAATCTGGGATTCGCCGTGTAGTTCCATTGACTTGTTCCAAGAATGGGTGACAAAGGAAAGGAGATCGGCAGTTGATCTGCGCTGACGAAATCCATACTGCTTGTCGTGGATTAGACTGCGTTTTTCAAAAGTTTTTGATAATTCGGTGTTTATATACTTTTCCATCACTTTAGAGACGATTGAACGTTGAACGGAGAGAAATAGACCTGTAGTTGCTAGGAATCGCTTTGGACAGGTTGTACGCGATCAGTTTTCTAGTTACTAGGGAATAGGCCTCTATTGTAGGATGTCTGAAACGGACGAATCAGGACAGGAGCAAGTTCTGGAGCGCATTTTTTGAGAACAATTGCTGATAAATGAAACCATCGAATTTAAGTATACTCCTGGATGTACACAAGAAGCTTGAAGATAAAATGCAAATTTCTATCGTCGATGAAGAAATGGAAAATATGGCGGATAGCGCTGTGCATGGTTTTAGTGAAGATGAAGAAATCGAAAATGAGTGCATGGTTTGATTCAGGATGGAGAAATAAAAATATAACAACTGCTTAAAGTGCAAGGGGGAAGTTCACACTATTTAAGGTCTTTTAAACTAAGCAGCGAATCTGAATCAGATTTTTTCTTTCCCAACGTTCTTGTGATATAATTATTTTGTGTGATTAACAAGACCAATCCAATATTACATACATGACTTAGCCCCTACTTTGTTTCTTCTCCATATCAATAACCTCCTCTCTAGCACATCCAACCCAGTTCACAGTTACGCCGACGATAGCACCCTCCACTCAAATATACAATATTCTAAGCCTGTCTCTTTAGCCCAATTAGATCAGGATCGCAGACTCATGGAGGGTTCTGTCTCCATGGATCTCCAAAAAATATTAGAGTGGGGAAGTAGAAATCTTGTACAATTCAACCCCATCAAATCTGAGTCTTGCTTTCTATCTCATAAGAGCCCTAGACCCGTTACAATGAACAACCAAGTTATTCAAAGTAATGAGTGCTTTTCACTTGTTGGCATTTCTGTGGATCGAAATCTCAATTGGCACCAATATGTCACATCAATTGCATATACGACTGCTAAGAAATTAGGTTTCCTCTTTCGGGCTCGCAAATACTTTGCACCAGCTAATTTCTATACCTTATATACTTCCCAAATAAGGCCAAACTGCGAATACTGCTCCCACATCTAAGGTGCCGCTGCCGCTTCTACATTCGCTATCCTGGACTCCATTTAGAACTGATATACGTCTCATTAGTGATCCTACCCTTACCCAAATGCTGCCATCTCTTGCCCACCGACGTGCCGTTGGTGACCTCTCTCTCTCTCTCTCTTTTATAGATATCTGTACGGGCACAGCTCAGCGGAGCTTTCTTCAATAGTTCCTCCACCTGCAGCCCCAACAGATCTACCAGGGGATCAGAGCGAATGCACCCTTTTACTGTCCAAGTCGTTAGACATACAACATCTTCTTATGTCCGCTGTTTTGTCCCAAGTGCTTCCAAGTTGTGGAATTCCTTGCCGGTACATGTTTTTCCTCCGAACCTTCAAACCTTCATGTCCAGAATTAACAAGTTGCCTCTTTCCTCCTTGTCGACACCCACGATACGATAGTATTTAGGCTGTAAACCCTCGTGGTGTTTAGTTGAAATATGAAAAAAAATACAACGTTTAAGTTTTCTTGGCGCAAAGAGGTCAAGAATTAGCAGAAAAAATATTTTGAAAATCCCCAAATCCACTCTTTTAAAAACAAGACATATTTGACATTAAAAGCATTATTACGAAAATTCGCTACCATAGCGCACTTGCTGCGTCCAGACTTTTTTAGAATAGCAACGTTATACCGAATCGGCCTCAACGTTAAACGGTACATTTGCCTACAACAAACTGCGGCGCTATAATGAAACAACGTTAAATGCGGCGAAGTTAGGCGGGGACATAATGTATTTGAAATGAATTTCTGTAATCATTTTAGTAAAATGAAATACATTGACAGCGGAAGCTGAAACTTAAGGGTTTGCAGAACACTCTTCTTGCAACATTTTCTTTTCCGTATCCGTATTTGTTTCAGGTTCTTTGTCTAAATATTTCCAATTTTGACGTTTTAAATCGCGACTTTGACGTTTTTAGGAAAACTTCAAATTTGATTTCTTTAACTGCCCATAACTTTTTCGTCTTTAAACCCACAGACCTAAATTTTGGTACATGGTTTAGTATTTATAAGACAAACACGCGAACCAAATATGGTTGCCCCTGCTTTGTTATTTCCGGAAATATACATTTTTCCTGAAAGAAAACACAACATTTCTCAGGAAAACCTAGGCCGATTTTCCTAGAAAACGAACTTATCCAACCACTTGCAGAAAGAAGGTGCTAATCAAATTTCACTAAAATCAGCCTATTATTTTTTGAGTTATCGGTGTGATACATATATATATATATATATATATATATATATATATATATATATATATATATATATATATATATATATATATATATATATATATATATATATATATATATATATAACATATAAAAGTTGAAACGGACCACGGATATGTGTTCTAGGGGGCCTAATTAGCACTCATTGAAAGAATCTGTTTTTAAGTTCAAAAGTCGGGATCTTCTACTTGATGAATTTTTGAAAGAAAATTCACTAAAAGCAGAACTCGTGCTGGTTACTCAGAAATGTACGAAACTAGTTTTGTATAATAATTCAAAATGCGCAAAACTAGTTCTACTTATTTTATAACGCTCCGTAGCCGTATAGAAGTAAAATTTTGGGTTTGGAAAGTATTCGTTGCTCAAAACTGGTCTTGCTCACATTTTTCGGGCATTCCAGTATTGAGCGTAACAAATATAATAGTCTTATCCAATGCTCTTTTTTTAGTTTTTTGTATTAACAATGTTTAAACGAGGCAGTTCGCAACCTTTGTAGAAGCTGTCTCTATGGTAAACCTTCATAAATTTTTAGGGTATTAAACACATAGGTCATCGAAGCTATTACAACAATAGGTTCATATAATGTATCTTTATAGACCTGGCCATAAAATATGAATGCTGTACTGTCAAATGTCACAGTTAAAGTAATAATAGTGGTTTAGTAATTTTATAATATACATATATACAGTATATTACCATTATCATTATCAAATGTAATAATCATTACACTAGACTGGACTTTGTGGCTGTAATAATCAAAAACGCGGACATAAATGTGTGTTTTGTTTAGAACAATTTTAAATGATTACTGTGTCTGAAACAGATGACACAACCAAGTTTAGCGCCCATGTTAAAATTTAATTTCATTACACACACAGTTGTAACGCAAAACGAAATAATTTCTAGTAGGAATATATATTTAATGTACGCTTTTAAAGTTCAAATCCTCACATTGTTTAAAAGTTGTAGCTTGTAGCATGTTAATCTCGTGATATTGAACCAACAAAAGGTTATCTGCGAGCTACAATTCATATACTTTAAAATAAACGTTAGTTACTCAGTTTGTTTTGGTTCTTAGTACCAATATGTAAGAGGCGCATAAATATTGACTCTGAACCTGGTAAGTGCATACAGTAGTGAACTTTGTAAAAATATTTTAGTTCAATGAAAACAAAACATTAGTTGGTTTTTGAGATACAAATATGTTTGGGAAAAAGCTTAAAAAACTGGTTTAAATGTTTGAAAATAATACATTTGCCGAATACCTTTTATTTAAAATAAATTGGATAAGTTCATTAACCAGTTCGATCTAAGCAATTGTTCTGAGGTAAAATCCTTGGAACATTTCGGTACCTTCGGAAACAGTTTTGTATCCACCATACCAAATTTTAGGTTAGTAGTTTCGTAGAAAATTAAGTTGTAAGCATTGATTTTAGTGAATTTTCTTAGAAGAAATTCACAATGACGACCTCACGACTTTTGAATTTTTAAAAAATTTCTTCAAATCAGCGCTAATTAGGCCCCCTAATACACATATCCGGGGTCAGTTTAGTTTCAATCTTTGTATATATATATATATATATATATATATATATATATATATATATATATATATATATATATATATATATATATATATATATATATATATATATATATATATAGTTTTAAAACATCAAAATTGGCAACATTTAGGAAAAGAACTTGAATCTAATACGGGCTATGGAAATAAAATGTCTCAAGAAGAATGTTTTACAAACCCTGAAGTCTTAGTTTCAACCGTCATTGTCCTTCTTTTTTCTAAAATGTTTCCAGAAAATTTATTTCAAATAGACCCTTTCTCTGATGCTTGGCAGTAGTCTTAGCTATAGAGTTTATCGTTTATTTGTATATAACTTTTGTCGAATTTTCGTAAAAAATCAATAAAGCTCAATATATCCCTTATTATACAAAATATGACAAAAATTGTATACATTAATTATAGGGTGTGTTGAGCTACATCTTAAAAAACTATTTCTACAATCACAGTGTGGCCCATAAGTCGTCGGTGATACAAATATTTTTTTAGTCGAACATGCCTTGTGTTATTGCATGTTTGCATTTTCCATCGAAATATAATGCATGTTTGTAAGAGAAGAAATTCTGGACGCAGCAAGTGCGTTATGGTAGCAAATTTTGATTAAATGCTTCATATTTGAAAAGCTCAATTTGCTATTAACCTATAAGGTTGACCAAGAAACGGATTTTTTCGGTTAGACTGCAAACAAGAAAGTTTTTTTTTTTAAACATGGAACATTGTTTTTATTACTATAGGTATATGTTATACTGGTAATCAAATTTGATGCCTGCTTTCTGAAAAAAACACACACATATTTGCTATTAAATATATTTTTATGAAAATTCACTACCACAACGCACTTGCTGCGTCCCGATGTTTTCAATTCTTGGCTCTTATGCTTTTCGATGGCGGTTGAGAAACTGAAATAGAGAATTCTTCAGCAAAAAAGCATATAAATAATTTGAATATAACGTATATTTTATATAAAGTAAATGCACTTATAAGTGATGCATACCTGATGTACTTGCTTCTTAGGGGTGGCCCTGTGTTGGTTACGTTTGATTCACTTCCTACTCCGATTTGTTATCAGCATCAGAGGATTCAGTTTCACTTTCATTGTCGTCTGAAAGGAATTGAATATTGAATATTCTCGTGGCCGGTGCTTTCATCATCACTACTGTCATCCTCACCGACGTCACTCATGAACCCAGTGAAATTATTTTCTTGCTCATACTAAACAAAATGCAAAATGTAGGCAAACGAAAACAAACTAAAACTTGTAATTATCAAACGAAAAGCCAATATATATAAAATATATCGTATCAAAACTCACCTGTACACTTCGCAAAATGTAAATAATGATTTAATTATGAACTATAGTCTATGGAACTACACGGTGAGTCTCAGATTGTAGACATATCCAAAGCATTTCACCAAGTCTGGCACGCAGCGCTGCTTAATAAACTACCGGCCTATGGCCTACCACCAAAACTCTGTGCGTGGACAGCAAATTTTCTCTCCAACCGGAGAATTTCTGTTGTTGTGGATGGCCATTCCTCTCAACTGTATTCAATTAATGCAGGAGTTCCTCAAGGTTCAGCTGTAGCCCCTACTTTGTTTCTTCTCCACATCAATGACCTCCTCTCTAGCACATCCAACCCAGTTCACAGTTAGGCAGACGACAGCACCCTTTACTCAAATATACAATATTCTAAGCCTGTCTCTTTAGCGCAATTAGATGAGAATCGCAGACTCATGGAGGGTTCTGCCTCCGTGGACCTCCAAAAAATATTAGACTGGGGAAGTAGATATTGTGTACAATTTAACCCCACTGAATCACAGTCTTGCTTTATTTCCCATAAGAGTTACACCAGCAATAAACAACCAAATTACTCAAAGTAATGAGTCTTTTTCACTTTTTGTGGATCGAAATCTCAATTGGCACCAACATGTCACATCAACTGCAGAAGCGGCTGCTAAGAAATTAGGTTTCCTCTTCCGGGCTCGCAAATACTTTTCACCAGCTAATCTTTATACCTTATATACTTCACAATTAAGAGCAAACCTCGAATACTGCCCCCACATCTGGGGTGCCGCTGCCGCTTCTACACTCGCTATCCTGGACTGCATTCAGAAGAGAGCTATACATCTCATCGGTGACCCTACCCTCACCCAAAGGCTGCCATTCCTTGCTTACCGACGTGCGGTTGGTGACCTCTCTCTCTTTTATAGATATCTGCACAGGCACTGCTCAGATTAGCTTTCTTCCATAGTTCCTACACCTGCTGCCCCCAACAGTTCTACCAAGGGAACCAGACATAGAACATCTTGTCATGCCCGCTCTTTTTGTCCCCAGGACTTCCAAGTTGTGGAATTCCTTGCCGGCATATGTTTTTCCTTCTCCCCCGAACCTTAAAACCTTCAAGTCCAGAATTAACAAGTTGCCTTTTTCCTCCTTCTCGACACACAGGGTACGATAGTATTTAAGCTGTAAGGACTCGTGATGTATTGTTGAAAAAAAAAAAAAAAATAGTCGTCTCAGTCACACAAACTGCATACGAATTTCCATCGATCACCACTATTACTAGTTGAAAAATGATGATGGGTATGTTTGGTAGTATACAATTCACATGTTAGCTCTATAAAAAGCTAACATAGGTGTGTATACTAACTACTACATAATGCATTTGTGTCTGTTTCCAAAACACGTGTTACTTTAGAGGGAAATATAAGTTTATAGATGAACAGCAATATCATGCATTTAAGGGTTAACTAACACGTTTGCGAAAACTCATTTTAATAAAAAATCACTATCAAAGCGCCTTTGCTACGTACGAACCTTCTTGTTGTAACTATCGCATATAAATTCGCCAAAAAACTTAAACTGCCTGTGCTTGCTAGAACTTTTCCCGAATTACTGTTAGCTAAAGTGCTTTGGAGTACCCGCAAAGTAAAAACAAAACAACAAGAGCTTAATGCGAGGTAAACCTAGAAATTTTGGAAAAGTTTTAACACATAGGTTGTCCAGCATTTACTAATCCTCAATTCACTACATTGGGTTTTATATTACTGTCGGCAAGCTAGTCGTATTCAATGGTATGTGAAATCGACAAATTTATGTCCTGGCGCAGCAAAAACTTTACATTTACACACACACACGTCGGCATGTCGGTATATGGTGCTGCAAAACGAGCGTTCCTACATTAGTGTCAGTGTGCACGCCTCAATACTTATCTCTATAATATATAACGTGAAACTGAATCGACACCAGAAAATATATAACTCTCGTCATAATTTATAGATGAAAAACTAGCACTGGCAACTCTGGAAACTACTAAAATATAGTGAGACACATAAATCAAAATGAGTTTAATGTCTGTAAAACGTAAAATCCATTCTAATGTCGGAGCATGTGCAGGTTGAAAATATATATACAGGCATTTAGAAAAAGAAGAATGTGATAACTGGGTTGAAAATATTTGTGTAATTTTATGCAACTAATAAAACCATACCACTATTGCTACCACTACTACTGCAGCTATTACTGCTCATGGTGCCAATCCCACAAAGGAGTTTTTTTCCCCATCAGGTGGGAAATCCATCATGTACGTACAGGCACGTCTGTAATTGCCAGTCAAAGTCAAAAAAAGTCAGTCACCCTGCCGGCTAAAACCCCTCCTCTCAAAGGCATATATGTGCAGCAAAACTACCTCCAAGTATAACTTTCGATTATTCATTTTTTCTTTTTTAGTGAATTTTCTCAAAAAATAATGAGGAGAACGCGACTTTTGAATTTTAAAGAAATTTCTTCAAATGAGAGCGAGCTAGGCCCATAGTATATATATATATATATATATATATATATATATATATATATATATATATATATATATATATATATATATATATATATATATATATATATACAGGGTGGCGCATTGAAAACGAAACAGACCGATTTGCGTCCAGAGTAATGTTTTTGGGAAACGCCGAAACACTTCAATTTTAATATTGAGGGGGACATGTTTTGGCATAAAACTCAACTTTGTCACATCAACCCCTTAAGGGTGGTGATATCAACCCTTATATTTTAAATATGGATCATGGGTCGAGTGTTACATCATTTTAAAGCTCTTTATTTTCTGAATTCAGCACAATAATTTTTTTGGAAGTTTTATCAATGCGATAATTAGTCAACTTTTCGTTAAAAAAACCAAACGTTCAAAAATGTTCATTCAGTTAAGTAAGTGGTCAAATTGTTGACCACCAGCTTCCATACAAAAGTACAAATTTTGTTCAAGCTCTGACATTTTGGAGTATTTTTGGAGTTATTAGACGGCATTCTTCAACACTGCGTCGTCGTACTTCTTCCAGAGATTCCGGTTCTGTTTCGTAAATTCCACTCTTTAAATGGCCCCATAGAAAGAAGTCTAGGTGAGTTAAATCCGGTGATCTAGGGGGCCACTCAATAGCACCTCTACGCCCAATCCATTGTCCTGGAAACTCTCTGTTCAAAAACTCCTTAACACATTGTGAAAAATGCGGAGGAGCTCCATCTTATTGAAACACTGGTTGATTTTCAACAATGTCAATTAGTAGAGGGTAAACGATATCTTCTAGTAACTCCAAATACGTTCGCCACTCAAATTGCCATCAAGAAAAATTGGTCCGATTAAACGGTCTCCAAAAATTCCAGTCTAGACACTCAATTTCTGTGGAGTTTGAGTGTGGACTTTATGAAAATTTCTTTGATTATTATCAGCCCAATAACGACAATTATGACGATTGACTGTAGAGTTTAATAAAAACGTACACTCGTCTGACAAACAGATATTGAACAGAAAGATCCCGTTATCAGCTATTCGTGCCGTCATAACTTCGCAAAACTCCAGCCGCCGATCAAAATCATCTTCGTTCAGTTGTTGTACAAGATGAATTTTATACTGGTGAAATTTATGATGCTTCAATATTCGCTTAATTGTTCATCTTTTGATGTTTGAAACAGTCACCAATTTTCTCGTGCTCAAAGTTGGGTCTGCAGCAATTTGTCCTAAAACTTCAATCTTACTAGTCTCATTTATAACCGGAAATTCAGGATCCCAAATATACCTTCATATATATATATATATATATATATATATATATATATATATATATATATATATATATATATATATATATATATATATATATATATATATATATATATATATATATCAAAACGATAACTCAAAAAATAATGAAGCGATTTAAATAAATTTGGCAGGTACCCCCCTCCTATAAATGGCTTGGGTAAGTTCGTTAGCCAGGAAAATCAAACTAGGTTTTCCGGGAAAATTTTGGGTTTTCTGATGGAAAAAATTCATATCTCGGAAAGTACCAAATCGATCGCAACCAAATTTGACAAGCTAGTTTACATTGTAAAATCCAAACCTTGCAACAAAATTTAGGTCTCTACGGTGAAAGAAAAAAGTTATAGGCACTTAATGAAGTAAAATTTTAGGGCCACTAAAAGCCAGAGAAGACGCAATACCAAAATATTGTATGTGTTAAACAAAATCTATTAAACATTACAGACAACGTTTATATTTTAATAGCGCAAAAAATTCAAGAAGTACCAGAAAAATTTATTGGAAAATTTTATAATTTTTCTCCTGTAAATTTCAAACTGGAGATTTGAAACGTGAAAATTAGTATAACTATTGCAGTTTATGAATAGAGAATATTGCATAAAATGTATATTAGAATGTTCTAGATTTATAATACTTTTCTCATTTGTTAAAATAGTTGCGAAATATGTCTCTAAAGACTTTACATATTACAAATAAATGACTGAAGATCATTACGGGTTATCTACCTTTTGCTGCACAATATTCTTAAAGTGTTACTGTGGTCGAATGGTTATACAGCTTGCTGATAACCCAAGGAACGCCTTAGAAGATTGTTTTCTTCTCTACGGCCGGACTCAATTTTTACAGCATCCACAGGCAAAAGAATTTTTCTGTGAAGCCACACAATAAGTATCTAGTTTTGTATTTAGATCAAATTTTGAGTATTTTTAATTTGTTTCATGTATTTCAATTTGCCAATTTTCTTGAACAAAATGTTATTTTAATAGCGAATTTTCTTGTAAATGAAATGTTAATAAATTTTTTTTGAAGAAGCATTGTTGAGAATTTTTGTGTAAACATTATTCAGTTGATGGAACATTTTTTAAACAAAATTCGTCGAAAATAAGGTTTTAATCGATTTTCGTGCAAACATATTATTTATTTCAATTTTAGTTACCGATTAGGTATACAATTTGAATGTTATGTAGACTAGTTTTTTTTAGGTTATAAAATTTATTTTTATTAACAAATTTTCTTGTACAAAATGTTGTTTTAATAGCGAATTATTTTCTAAATAAATTTAAGGAATTTTCATTGAAGAAACATTTGTTGAAAATTTTTGTATGAAAAATTAAATAATGTTTTCATGGCTCTTCGTGCAAACAAATTATTTTATTTTCAATTTTAATTACAGGTTAGGTATATAATTTCAATTTTATGTATTCTTTCAGCAAAATTTTGTTTAAAAAATATTTAGCCAGTTGCAGAAACTTTTTTGTGCTTATATAGATATATATTTTTTTTGTAATATTTTTTTTGTGAAATTGTGTGAATTAATGATACACGTTTAATGAGCTATTATAAAAAACATGGTTTCGGATTTTCTGCAATAAACTGTTTGCGAGTTTTCATGAATTTTTTTTCGTTTCGTCGAAAATGATTTAGTTACTAATTATTTTTTGGTAGGTGGGTAAATAACTTAAGAAGGTTAGTTGAACAGAAAAATCGGAACAGTTTTTTCGACAAGGTATTAAGTTCATTTTCGGAAAAAAATTGCACTTTTTCAAACAAGAAAGTTATTTTGATAAAATATGGTACATTGTTTCTACTATATTGGTAACCACATTTGATGGCTGCTTTCATTTAAGAAAGACAGATTTGCTATTAAAATTATAATATTGCATCTTTGAATTTTCCATCGAAATGTAATGCATTGTTGTAAAAAAAGAAAGTCAGTGCGTTATGGTAGCGAATTTTCATTATAAGTTTCAAATTTCATTTTCTCAATTTGCTGTTAAGTTAATGTTTGCTGGCTAGGAACCAGCTTTTTCGGATAGATTTTGAGCTTATTTTCGAAATATTTTGAAACAATAAACTTCTTTGGATGAAATATGGTACATTGTTTCTACTATATAGGTTATACTGGTAACCAAAATTTCATGTGTGCTTTGGTCAAAAGAAAATACATATTTGCTATTAAAAACTTGTTTATGAAAATTTACTACCATAACGCACTTACTACGTCCAGACTTTTCTTGTTTGGAGTCATCGGGATATATGTGAAAAGAACCAGAAAATTTTTCAGATAGTGAAACGTGGCGAGTGGTATCAACTTAATCGCCATCTTTTGGTATAATAATAATCTTAAAGATACAATACATTATATTGATATACCTTTGTTAAGGGAGCGGAGGATAATTAGCGAGTAACTTTTAGAACTAGGATAATTTTGACATGTTAACGATGTAATAAAATTTAATAAATGAAATTAAACTTCAACAATTCTTACAACCAAATTAACCGAATGAATTTAAAACCGACAAAATCTTTACATAATGAACTCTTAACTAAAAGTCTCTACTTATCTCTAGATAATTAAAATCAAAAAGTCTCCGATATTAGTCTACATTTTCAAAGCAAAAGTCTCTCTAATGTATACCAACAACACTACTTATAACCTGGCTTGGTCTACATAATTCAAAAATTGCAAACCTCATCAGTCAGCTTTCCTTATACTGTACTCTGCAATTCCAACTTGTTTATTATTTATCAAACATGTAATATGAGCAATTCCAGGTCAATAATTATATTTTCTATGCTACCTACTTAATTATAAAATATTGTTACGTTTTCTCCGGGTTCTGGATAAGTGAGACTTTTAATTTTAACAAAACAACTTTATTTACACTCTAAATATGGATACAATAAAATTTCTAGAATGTCTCTCTCACAAAACACTTCATTTACTGGCCTTACAATTACTACTCTCAACAAAAGTCACTAATCTGGTACTACAGTCACTACTCTCTTAACACTTTACACTGCTTCTTCAAGTCACTACCACATTCTCTTACTGAACTCAACTGTGCTGCGGCTGGCTGGCTTTCGCTTTTATATACTCGCCGTACCTTCCCCTCCTTTCTAGAGCATTCCATTCCAGAACGTTCCAGGACCTTCTTTTACTAGAAGGTTCTGTGAATACAGATCGGTCCCGTGTGTATACAGGGGGATGTATATACAGGATGATCCAAATGTGGTCGCCACTCCTATGTTACACAAGAGGTGTTTCTCGAACTATAAGATCTCTCTGCGTATACAGGGTGTAAGGGTTCTCTGCGTATACAGGGTGTATATACAGGGTGTTCGGAATGTGCAGACCTCAGTTATCCGTTCCGACGGGGTACAAGTTGGTAACTTCGTTATTTCTGGTCCTAGAGGGTTGAGACTTCGCCTGAGGGGGGTCACCCCTGGCACCCCCAGGGGGGTGGGGAGGCGGTGTTGCCAGATTGTGCAAAAATTCCCAGATGTTGGGGAAATTCTGGAGATGTGGCAACACCGCACCTACGTCTATTGAAGTGCTTTGTAACAATATATTATTTGGATTTATGCTAGCGAATTTTCCTATAACTATTATAATATAAAAATAATATTAAATATATTTTCACGATTAGGAATGCCCCCCTCTTGGATAGTTTTGTGTTCTATGAACAACCTTATTTCATTGCACCATTTGTAAAACAAAAGTATCAACAATCCGGATCGTAGCGGCACCGTTGGACACACGGTATTATATAAAACAGCCATAGTGGTGAAACAGACGGTAACTGTTTTGTCAGAATATACAGGCAGCGGCATGCATTCTGCTAAATTACGCTGGAATTACGTTCTCAGCATAACATGTTTTCGCTGCTTCACGGCCATCATTCACACAGGCGGAGAAATTGTGTGTGAGAACATGTGTGTGAGTTTAGATTGATTACAAGCTAGCCAGTAATTAATCCTGCTATACAATATATTATGCTGACATCATCGTCCTGAAAACGACAAAAATAACAGGACTGACAGGTTCAATACGCGTTGTTATTGTGGCGATTGGCATGTGATACGACAAGTGCTTAATATCGATGACCTTGTAGTTATGTTATACTTTCATTTAATAAATGGCGACCCAGAATATATATATATCGGAGCCAAACACAGATAGCACCAAATAAAGTGTAAGCCAAGTTAAGCTCTAAGGCTAAAAATCGATTCAGAGCTACTAACAACAAAGTATTTGTAATTTACTTCAGAAATGAGAAAATCTTTCAGTTCGATGCCTATACCTGCTTCTTTTAGTGCGTACGTTCTTATTCTGATCCCTTTGACTGATTTACGGTTATAAAGTTTTAAGTATTGTTACAAAATACTTTCTACTATTTCTTCCCGATTTAAAAAATGAGTGAATAATCTGATTCAATAAATTTTTAAGCTAACAGTCGCTTAATAGGTTTTTCAAAACCTTTTGATTTTTTGGTGAGGATGCAAGTATTTTATTTATACTACTTTTATAAGCAGCATCAGAGACGTTTTTAATAAGGAAAATTGTTATTTACTGTTTTGCCATTACTCCGTAAAACTGTTGCATTTTAAATACAGAGGTAGAAAGTAAACTTGTGAGGCCAGAAAAGTACTAACTATTTCTAAGTGAGTGCTGAGACAAGAACTAACGTGTCGTCACCTAGTTGCGAAACCAAGTAGTATGTTGTCACTCCGGCTCCAAATAACACAAAGTGTTAAAAAATAGAGACTCTATACAACCAGCTAACAATTTTGTAAATTGTCAGCCCTGGCCCATTTCTACCCCAATATAGGGACAGATTATGTAAGGCTAGATGCATTCTCACAACAACTAGAACCGTAGACCGGTTTCGCTCTAATTAGAGCTCGTCAGTACGGCATACTAATTGTAGCGAAAATACACCTATAAAGTAATACGGCTATGGTAGCCAGCCTTTCAACACTAAGTGAGTTGTGAGACAAGAGCTAACGTATCGCCACCTAGTTGCGGAGCCAAGTAGCAACTAGACTTACATACTTTGTCCCTATACTAGGGTAGAAATGGGCCAGGGCTGACAATTTACAAAATTGTAAGTTGGTTGTATACAGTCTCTATTTTTTAACACTTTGTGTTATTTGGAGCTGGCGTTACGCAACTAGGTGACGACACGTTAGTTCTTGTCTCACCACTTACTTTGTGTTGGAAGGCTGGCTACCATATCCGTATTACTTTATAAGAGTATTTTCGCTGCAATTAGTATGCCGTACTGAAGAGCTCTAATTAGAGCTAAACCGGTCTACGGTTCTAGTTGTTGTGAGAATGCATCTAGACTTACATAATCACTATTTAACAAGTGAGTTACAGAACCTCGTTGGTCCAGTGGTAAGAACGTGTGCCTCTGAAACTAACGGTATTGTGCTCGATTCCCAGGGCTCCTCTTTCACTTCTCTAGTACATATGGTAAAATTAACATCAACCGTGGTTGTTGCATTGTATTTAAGTAAATTAAATGTCTCCACGTTAAAGATTCCTTACAGAAAGGCCAGGGTTCGGAAAAAATTTCCAGGATAATCAGGCGAAACTGCTCCCTGGCATCAATAATTGGCCACAGTCGTGGAAATAGACCGATGTTAAAGTAGAAAAATAAGTAAGTTTCAGCAAGCTTTCTACACATAATAACACTACATAGCAGGAACGATTTTAAGATATTTAAACAGTTAAAAAATGATGTTTTGTTTTTGTAGATGCCTACAACTAAATGACCTATATTTTGGCACATGGTTCACGCGTACCGAATTTGGTTGCCCTTACTTTGTTATGCCCGGAGATATGTTTTTTTTTCAGAAAGGTATCGCAAAACTTTCTGGGAAAGCCTAGGCTAATTTTCATAGCTAACCAACTTATTCAAGCTACTAGCAAAAGGGAGGCGCTCACCAAATTTGACCGAAATCAGTCTATTGATTTTTTTTAAAGAAAATTCATTAAAAGACGAGGAAGACTTAAGCGGCAAAAGGCATTGTTTCAAAACTATTACTACATGTGTTACTTGGTTTTCAGTTTATTTGTGTCAGGAGTTTTGTTCTTCTTTTGATACAAAATACAGTAGCCTGTAGAAAATGAACATATCGTCAATTTATCGTTCTCCCATAATAAAAAAATTAAAGCATTGAGAGCAATTTGTTCGTCTCTAGAAAATGCCTTTCTTTCACATCGAGAAATTTTTACAGGCTTACAATAGTAATCCACTTCGTTTATTTATGTTAAAAACAGGTAGGTGGGGTATATTGTCTTTCTCAATTGACTTCATTCACGTCAGCGCAAATCAACTGCCGACCTCCTTTCCTTTGTCACCCATTCTTGGAGCAAGTCTGTGGAACTAGACGGTGAATCCCAGATTGCCGCTCGAGACATATCCAAAGCATTCGCCAAGGCCTAGCACGCAGCGCTGCTTAATAAACTTCCGGCCTATAGCCTAGCACCAAGACTCTGTACCGGGACAGCAAATTTTCTCTCCATCCGGAGCATTTCTGTAGTCGTGAATGGCCATTCCTCTAAACTGTATCCTATTAATGCAGAAGTCCCTCAAGGTACAGCTTTAGCCCCTACTTTGTTTCATCTCCGCATTAATGACCTCCTCTCTAGCACATCCAACCAAGTTCACAGCTAGGCGGATGACAGCACCCTCCACTCAAATATACAATATTCTAAGCCTGTCTCTTAAGCCCATTAGATGAGGATCGCAGACGGTACTGTCTCTGTGGATCACCAAAAAATATTAGACTGGGGAAATAGAAATCTTGTACAATTCAACTACACCAAATCTCAGTCTTGCTTTCTATCTCACAATGAACAACCCAGTTATTGAAAGTAAAGAGTCCTTTTCACTTGTTGGCATTTCTGTGAATATAAATCTCAATTGGCAACAACATGTCACATCAAGTGTAGAAGCGGCTTCTAAGAAATTAGTTTGCAAATACTTTTCACCAGCTAATCTCTATACCTAATATACTTTACAACTAAGTCCAAACCTCCAATACTGCTCCCACATCTGGGGTGTCGCTGCCGCTTCTACACTCGCTATCCTGGACTTCATTCAGAAGAGAGCTACACGTCTCATCGGTGACCCTACCCTCACCCGAAGGCTGTCATTTCTTGCCCACCGACGTGCCGTTGGTGACCTCTTTCTCTCTTTTATAGATGTCTGCACGGGCACTACTCAGAGGAGGTTTCGTCCATAGTTCCTCCACCTACTGCCCCCAACATATCTACCAGGAAAACAGATCGAATCCACCCTTTTACTGTCCAGGTCACCAGGCATAGAACATCTTGTTATGCCCGCTCTTTTGACTCGAGGACTTCCAAGTTGTGGAATTCCTTGCCGGCACATGTTTTTCCTTCTCCCCCGAACCGTCAAACCTTCAAGTCCAGATTTAACAAGTTGCCTCTTTCCTCCTTTTCGACACCCACGACACGATAGTAGGAGGCTATAAGCCCTCGTGGTGTGTTGTTGAAATAAAAAACAAAAAGGTACGTGGGGTACATTGTCTTTCTCCATTGACTTATTCGATTGTTGGATGTAGTTATAAATGATAATATTGTCGAGTTGAGCTGAGAACAGCTCTTGTGAATTCAGTTGAAGTAGAAATAGAGGCACTTAGTTCAAGTAGCAGATCAGTAAATTATATAATATTGAATCTGAGAGCTCCCTTAAAGTTAGAGGCCATCTAACATATGGCGTTATCTAAGGTTTTGATCCAACTTGATCCTTCTGTTTAAGCCAACTTGTATTTTGTAAGTTTCCGACATGAGAAGGATGTATCTGCAAACTATATCGATAAATTATGTGTTCTGAACAACTTTGTTAACGCTATGTGGTCGCTGCGAACGGAGGGTAATTATAAAATGTAAGGAAATATTAACTAGATTCGCGGGAGATCAAGGTAGCAAGTTACCTAAGACTTTAAGCCGTTGAAAGGCAAGTAAGTAAAAGTATTTTGGTTTAACGTTAACGAAAAATATACGCATCCCATCTCATTAAATTTTGCCTAGAATTTGTAAGGAAACTTTTTTTTACAAAAAATTCTCGTTGAAAAAAGGCTTTGAAAATTTATTATTGACGAATTGGCTAAAATCATTTTCTACATTATGATTTTTTTTTACGGAAATTTTCTAAAATAAATTTTTACAAAAACAAGCTTAATAAAATAAAAAAAAATCGATTTATTTATTCAGAAACATCGGTGAACAGTTTCTCTTAAAAATCAATTAAATACTATTTTCAAGAAAATCGCTAAAAATATTTTTAGGAAAATTATCATATTTAGGAAAAATATTTTAAAAACATGAACACTAAAATTTTATTAAACTTTTTTACACAAAAAATGTAGATAACTTTTAAGAAAAATTTCAATTGGCTAGAAAAATATAAAAAAGCAGGCATCAAATTTGGTTACCAGTATAACCAATATAGTAAAAACAATGTGGCATGTTTCATCAAAATAACTTTATTGTGTGAAAATGTACCAAGATTTCCAAAAGTAAACTTAAAGGTTAATAGCAAATTGAGCTGTTCAAATATGAAACATTTGATCAACATTCGCTACCATAACGCACTTGCTGCGTCCAGAATTTCTTTTCCTACAAACATGCATTATATTTCGATGGAAAATGCAAAAATGCCATAACATAAGGCGTGTTTGATTTAAAAAAAAAAGGAAATTTGTATCACCAACGACTTATGGGCCACCTGTGATTGTAGAAATATTATTTTAAGATGTAGGTCAAAACACCCTATAATTAATATCTACATTTTTTTCATATCTTATATAATAACGGATATATTGAGCTTTATTGATTTTTTACGAAAATTCGACAAAAATTATATACCATTAAACGATAAACTCTATAGCTAAGGCTACTGCCAAGCATCAGAGAAAGGGTCTATTTGAAATGAATTTTCTGCAAATATTTTAGTAAAATGAAGGACAATGACGGTTGAAACTAAGACTTTAGGGTTTGTAAAACATCGTTCTTGAGACATTTTATTTCTATAGCCCGTATTAGATTCAAGTTACTTGCCTAAATGTTGCCAATTTTGACATTTTAAATCGTCACTTTGACGTTTTGAGGAAAACCCCAATTTTTTTTTAATGCCTATACCTTTTTGTCTTTTGAGCTACATAGCTAAATTTTTGTAGGTGACTTACTTATAAAGATGTAGACCTGTGTACCAAATTTGGTTGCACTTACTTTATTAATTCCGGAGATATGATTTTTTTTTCGAAAGAAAACACAAAATTTTCCGGGAAAACCTGGGCAGATTTTCCTGGCTAACGAACTTATCCAAGCCATTTGCAAAAGGAATTTTTTCACCAAATTTAATCAAAATCGGCCCATTATTTTTTGAGTTATCAGTGTGATACATATATATATATATATATATATATATATATATATATATATATATATATATATATATATATATATATATATATATATATATATATATATATATATTATATATATATATATATATATATATATATATATATATATATATATATATATATATATATATATATATATATGTATATATATATATATATATAAACATATAAAAATTGAAACTGACCCCGGATATGTTTTTTGGGGGGCCTAATTAGCGCTCATTTGAAGAAATTTTTTCAAAATTCAAAAGTCGGGATCTCCTCATTAGTGAATTTTTTTTAAGAAAATTCACTAAAATCTGGACGCAGCAAGTGCGTAATGGGGGTTAATTTTCATAAAATTGTTTTTAATATCAAATATGTGTATATTTTTTTCAAGAAAGCAGGTAGAAAAAGTGGTTATCAGTATAACCTATATAGTATAAACAATGTGCCATGTTTCATTAAAATAACTTTATTGTTTGCACATGTAAAAAAATTTCCGAAAGCAAACATAAAGTGTTTCCGAAGAAAACGGTTTCTTGGTCAACCTTATAGGCTAATAGCAAATTGATCTATTCATATTTGAAGCATGTCATGAACATTCATTATCATAACGCACTTGTTGCCTCCTGAATTTTTTTCTTACAAACATGCATTATATTTCGACGGAAAATGCAAAAATGCAAAAATATAAGGCGTGTCCAATAAAAAAGAAAGAAAATTTGTATCACCAATGACTTATGGGCCATCCTCTGATTGTAGAAATAATTTTTTAAGATGTAGCTCAAGACACGCTATAATTAACGTATGCATTTTTTTCGTATCTTGTATAATAACGGATATATTGAGCTTTATTGATTTTCCACGAAAATTTGACAAAAATTATGTAACATTAAACGATAAACTCTATATCTAATACTACTGCCAAAGCATCAGAGCTAAAGGGTCTTTTTGAAATGAATTTTCTGGAAATATTTTGGTAAAATGAAGAACAGTGACGGTTGAAGCTAAGACTTCAGGGTTTGTAAAACATTCTTCTTGAGACATTTTGTTTCCATAGCCCGTATTATTTTCAGGTTCGTTGCCTAAATGTTGCCAACTTTGACGTTCTAAATCGCGACTTTGACGTTTTGAGGAAACCCCAATTTATTTTTCTTAAAATGCCTATAACTTTGTTGTGTTTTAGCCTACATAGCTAAATTTTGGTACATAAAAACTATTTTCTACAACAGTCTGTTAAAAAAACACTTTGCACGATAAGCCTGCAAGTGAAAGACTTTGAAAGAATTAACTAATGACAACAGAGCAACTTCTTTTTAGCAGATTTCCTTAAGAAAAAATCGCTAATAGGAGGTCACGATGAAAAGCTTTCGGAGAAATTTCTTCAAATGAGCGCGAATTTGGGTCCCTAGAACCCAAATCCAAGGTCCGTTAATATTTTTATATGTTTGTCTATATATATATATATATATATATATATATATATATATATATATATATATATATATATATATATATATATATATATATATATATATATATATATATATATATATATATATATATATATATATATATATATATATATACTCAAAAAATACTATTGATTTGAGTCAAACTAGGCAAAAATGTTGTTTGGGTTAAAATCGAGGTCGAGTTCGTTAATCAGCTGTTATGCTGATTTTTCGGTGGAAAATCAGGGAAAATTTTTCGTAAACGCTGTGTTTTTAAAAGTATCAGGGTAACTGAAGTGAGACTTTACATGTGGCTAGAAATAGTACAAGTAAATCTATGTTGTGAATTTTAAGTAATTTGGTGCACAATATTTAGAGTTTTTTAAAATTAAAAACAAAATCCCAAATACATGCGTTGAGACGACTTAGTGGTTAAATTCGAACGCCTGACAGACAGAGTAGTTAACTACCACGAGTAGATTGGTACAACAGGTATAAACCATACATCAATGGTAACTAAACTAAATATATACCAGCCACAAAACATACTATCCGAACCAAAAATCGTGAAATCTCGGCCGCAATTATGGAAAATGACAGACGATAGAAATTAAAAATTTTCCAAATGATTGTTATTTAACTGGGGAATTCAATCAATTATTAAAAGACCCTATATTTGCAGCTTTATGAACGGCCTCAAAGATAGTTTTAGCGCAGCATACATATATTATGCTGTTGTATCATATAGTAGAAATAATGTAAACAAAATTAAGCAAAGTCTCTATAAAAATGATTCTAAAATAGTTTTTTATCTTTAAACTTAAACATAAGACGTCATATAAGACCGAAACAGTGGTGAGATGTGTTTCAACGTAATTTTACTAATTCGGTAATTAACTATCACGTATACTAATATCCCGGGCATGAAGCCGATCTAAAGTATCCCGCAAGTAAAACGTTAGTCGAAGTATACTTGGATGGCGCCGGGGGCATCGCGCTTGCCTCCTAACCAGAAGGTTACGCGATCGAATCCAGCTTGATGAATGTATGTTTTTTGTTTTATTTTGACATTTGGAGAAACAATAGTGCACACATTTCATACGTTTTGAACAAGATCTCATTTTTGTTTAAAACGCCTGAATAAGTTGTCACCTTTGGGTCTGAAATTATAATGTTGTTATTGTTGATATTGAAAAAAGTTTGGACGCAGCAAGTGCGTTATGGAAGTGAATTTCCATAAAAATATTTTTTAAAGCAAATGCGAGAAGACATCAATCTGATTACCGGTATAGCCTATGTAGTAGAAACAATGTACTACATTTTATCAAAATTACATATTTTTTAAAAATATACAAAAAGTTTCCGAAAATAAAGTTAAGTGTTGATTTCCTAACCAACAAAACTTATGTTAATAGCGAATTGAGTTATTGAAATTGGAAGGATTTAATGAAAATTCGCTATCAAAACGCACTTACTTCGTCCAGATTTTTTTCTTACAAACATGCATCATATTGCGATAGAAAATGCAAAAATGCATTAGCGAATTTGTTCTTCGAAAATGAGCAAAAAATTATAGACCGTTATACCATAAACTTCACCAAACCTACAGCGAAAGCATCAAAATAATTAAACAGACAGTCAAAGCATCAGAGATAGAGTCTATTTGAAATGAATTTTCTGTAAACATTTTAGTAAAATGAAAGGCAATGACGGTTGAATCTGAAACTTAAGGGTTCGCAGAACACTCTTCTTGCAACATTTTCTTTTCACAATCTATATTTGTTTCACGCTATTTGCCTAAACATTGCTAATTTTGGCGTTTCAAATTGCGAGTTTTGAGGAAAACTCCAAATGTTGTTTTTTAGCTGCCCGTAACTTTTTCCTATTTAAACTTAGAGACCTAAATTTTGGTACATGGTTCACTATTTATAACACAAATACGTCCAAATTTGGTTGCCCTTACTTTGTTATTTCAGGCGATATAAATTTTTTAGAAATAAAATACAAAATGTTTTGGGAAAACCTGGGCCGATTTTACTGGGTACCGAATTTATCCAAGCCACTTGCAAGAGGAAGGCACGCACCAAATTTGATTAAGATCGGCCTATTATTTTTTGAGTTATCGGTGTGATACATACATACATACATACAAAGTTTCTTTTAAAGAGACTTACACTATATTCAGATATAGCAGGATTTAATTCTTTAGCTTCATAGAAAATTGAGTTTTGGACATTTTTCTCAAAAGGAGTTAGAACACAAGATTTTTGTGTTAATAGAGATATCGATGGTAACACTTTCGAAAGAATTCTTCAAATGTGCGAGTACTAGGACCTCTAAAATCGATTTTCAAGGTATGTGTCAATTTAATGTATTAACTTTACTAATATGCCGTAAGATAATAGTGTAGGTACAATTCTTATGAAAATTCGCTACTATGAGGCACTCGTTGCGTCCCAAAATTTTTTCTTTAACTATATAGTCTACTGGCACTTCTCTTCTCCAAATTTTAACAAGTATAATTTGGTAAAGTATTTAAGCAAAAAAGACGACAAGCAATAAAAATTCCACTTTATAAAAATTGTTCGACGCTTTTCATTTCGCAATCATAAACATAGTTCTGTCACAGTAATATATACATTTTAATACCTTTGTAATATTTCTTTTTCGCAGATAATTTTCACAGAGAAAATTTATTATAAACAGAATCACATGATTTCTGTATCGATTCGTACCGTCTCGCCTATCCTAATATTTTCTCTTTTTGCAGATGATAAGAACAGTGTGTGACATGACTCTGCGTGGCAACATCAAGCCAACACTCCCAACCCACACTTCTAGACTCGTGCTCAACAAGGGGTAGTTGAAAGAACCATCGCCATGGGACTGGAAAAATGGCCCTTTCTACTAGTTATTTTAACTCTACGTTTCCTCGACACAGCTACAGCTCAAGGTGAGTCTGACAGATAAAACCGTTTATTTTGCTTGTTGTTTCTGTGCTAATTGACTTTGTGCTTTTTATATCTTTCGTTGCCTACGACAGGGCATTCCCTTTGATGAGATTACCAATGCTTCATTTATGACATTTACAATGCTCTTGTTGTTCCATTTTGAAGCCGAAAATAAAACACAAATATCTGAACCAGTATGTTTTGAAAGGGGAAAGTTGAATTGAATAATTGTTTTTAGTAAATCAAATCAAAATTACGAGAGTAGATGCGAAATAACATGGAATATTTGATATAAAATATGAGTGAAAGCCGGGTGCTCCCTCGTCAGTGAATACATTAGTAACCTTAGCTTTATTATGTTTTCGTTTTTTTTAAAGGTTGTTAATTGGTCTTAGTGTTTTTAGTTGCAGTGCATTTATTTCTGTACCAAAACTAATTACACCCGAGCTTTGAGCTTTCTTTTTAGTAGTAGATATTCTGTATGTCAACAGTGAGCGTTTTGAGTACAACCGCGGACACTGCGGCCAATATGCATACAAAGCACGAGTCTCAACAGAAACAGCACTGCACCAACCGGTGCAGAAACTGGAGAAGACGCTGGAAAACAGGGGGGAGGGGGACCTTCCTAGACATAGATGGGGCCTTCAGCAACACCTCATTCGGATCGCTTCTGGCAGCTGTCAGGGAGCGTGGAATATAGGGGACCTGCTGCAGGTGGATCGGTTCCATGCTCAGGGACAGGGCGGTGTTAACCTCACTCGCGGGAGGTCCTCGGCTGGCGGGGGTCGCGCCGGGATGTCCGCAGGGGAGCGTTCTAGTCTCCCTTGCTCTGGTGCCTATTCGTGGACGGCCTGCTGGAAAGGCTCTCGGGAAGGCAGTATGAGGTACAGCGCTATACGGACGACATTGTCATCATAGTCCGAAGAAAGGTTACACAGTCAATGTGGGAGCGCATGCAGACAGCACTGAAAGTGGTGGAAAGGTGGACGGTTGGTCAAGGGCTCGGGGAGAGCCCCGAAAAAGCAACCGTCATACCGTTTACGAGGAGGGGTAAGTGGAAGAGCCACAGAACTCTCACTCTATACGGCAGGGAGATTCCAATGGCGAGGGAGGTAAAAAACCTTGAGGTCGTATTGGACTCTAAGCTAACCTGGAATGGTCACGTTGAAAAAACACTGCGTAATGCAATCCTGACCTTAGCCGTCACTAGGCGGCTATATGGAAAAACGTGGCGACTAAGACCTAGTATGGCCCACTGGCTCTACACAAGGCTGGTCAGACCATCACTAGCATACGCAGCACTGGTCTGGTGGCCTAAGGTGGCACAATCTAGTGCCAAACAAAAACTAGGCAAGATCCAAAGGATGGCTTGCTTAAGCATCACAGGGGCCATGTCTTCAACCCCAACAGCCGCCATGGAGGTGTTGCTGGATCTGCCCTTCCTATACTTAGTTATTATGGGGAGGCCAGGCTCGCACTATACAGACGATCCTGCAACGGTAGACTGAAGATCAACCCAGGCTTCAGGGGCCACTGCAAAATTCAGGAGATCGTGAAGGAGCCTATGCTTAAAATGAGGTCAGACTTCGCGAGCCCGCGATTCTGCAGGGAAAACAACTTTACAGTGGAAATCGTCGACCGCGAAGCATGGCGGAAGGAAACGCCGGGCATACCACGGGACGTGCTTGTCTGGTGCATGAACGGAATCGGCGGGGAGCGTGGGACGGGGGCAGGTTATTATTCGAAAGGACCGAGGGTAAATCATAGTAGTTCCCTCGTAGCCCATGCAAGGGTCTTTCAGGCCATCCTTTACTGTGTTCGGCAGAACAAGATGATGATATACACCAACAAGCGGATTCTCATAGCCACAGACAATCGGACAGCCCTTAAGGCGCTAATAATCCCACGGGTAAAGTCATGGCTGGTGAGCGAGTGCCGAGACGAGACGAGCGACCTGGCTGGGCAGAATGAGGTCACCCTCATCTGGGTGCCGGGTCAGGTCAGGTCAGGGTCAAAGGCAATGTAGATGCTGACAGTCTCGTCTAGAGAGGATCAGCAGAACCATTTATGGGGCCAGAACCGGTTCTGGGCGTGACAAAGAGCACCGCCAGGGGAGCCATTAAGTGCTGTGTCAGAAACCAACACAAGGTGTTCTGGACAGACTGTCCAGGGCTCAGAGATGGGAAGTCAATAATTGACGAACACAGTTCAAAGAGAGCTGTGGCTCTGCTAAATCTTAGCAGAGGACAGCTCAGAAACATAACAGGGCTCTTGATGGGACACATGGTTGTCAAGAAACACCTGCATAAAATGGGGCGGTTTGAGGGAGACCTCGCATGCAAACTCTGCAGCGAGGGGGAGGAATCAGCCCAGCACATCTTGTGCGAGTGTAAAGTTCTGTACCGCAAAAGACAGCTGATCTACGGTCAGTCTAGACCGGAGACAGAGCATTATAAAATGATTTTGGAATTGGTGGAGTAAAAAGACTAAGGGCATGCACAATAAGCCAAAGGTTGCAGTGCTATCGGGGCGGCTATAAACCGGGAGGAGCCCTGGGGGAGACCAAAATATGAGTGAAAGCCGGGTGCTCCCTCGTCATGTGAATACATTAGTAACCTAAGCTTTATTATATATATATTTTTTAATTATTATCTCATCGATGTTAGTTGAGGCTTTTGTGGCGAAATGGAAAAATCAATTAAGAAATAAAACGAAACAAATGTTGGTAATTGGTCTTAGTGTTTTTAGTTGCAGTGCATTTATTTCTGTACCAAAACTAATTACACCCGAGCTTTGAGCTTTCTTTTTAGTAGTAGATATTCTGTATGTCAACACTAAACGTTTGGAGTACAACCGCTTTCACCTCAACTGAGAAATTTGATTATTTAAAAAGTGTATAAACACCGGCATGTAAAGTAGCTTAACCTAGGTCAAGATTGTAACCTGTGTTGACTACTGATAAGCAGGGCTCGGATTATATGCAATTCGCATATTTTTTGCATAAGTTGCACATTTTAGTGTATTTTGCCTAAATTGCGTATTTCCCTATATTTTACATTATTTGCATATTTTACAATTTTTAGGGGTTTACGTATATAACAAAAGCCATATACTTGTTTCAATGTATGCAACTGCTAAGGTAAATTTATATGCCGTTCAAATGTAGCTGGCGGAAAGGAGATTAAAAATTA
The DNA here is from genome assembly GCA_964006375.1 of Tillus elongatus. Classification (NCBI taxonomy): domain Eukaryota; kingdom Metazoa; phylum Arthropoda; class Insecta; order Coleoptera; family Cleridae; genus Tillus; species Tillus elongatus. The sequence continues at coordinate 189,936,014 of OZ023264.1, forward strand.
CTGGTATTGTATAGTTCAAGCGCTTCACTCAGTGCGCTAGACAGGGTGAGCTGGGTTCTTAGAATGTACCGCCTCCTAGCCTAATACGTGCTATACCTACATGAAACTATTAGCTAAGAGGTGAGAGTATAAAAACCCATTTTTGGAAGGATTGTCGGTAATGGCGCTCTTTTCTTTGTACTTTACATCAACGTGAAATAAATAGCAAAATGCAATTTGTAGGTATTGTATAAATCTAAAGTTAGTAAGAACTAGGGTTTTACGTCCGCCTATCATAAAAACTGTGTCTGGAATTCCCAATAATAACTGCAGAATGTATTGAAAGTACTGACCGCTAGGTAATTTTATTCGTATCTTAAGTCTCGTAGGAAGACATTAAAGGGGATTACGGCTGATTCCTTTACACGTCAGTAGTGTCTAGAATTGAAATAATTTGTTTCTTTTATTTAGCTTACTTTTGCTGCTTGTGCTTAGTTGCATGCACAGTTAATTTACTTCATCTTTAGACAGTGTTAGCGTCGGGTATTTTATAATTATTTTATACTGTAAAAAAATGTGCTCCAAATTGCCAAGCTGGATACGGCCATACTCAGGGCTTTCCGTAGATGGTGACAACGTTTTTTGTAAACCATGCGGGAAAGTGGTAAGTTACTTTTTATTTTAAGCAACTTTCTTTGTTTTTATAACCTTCGCCATTAATGAGCCCAGCATCTATTTGCTACATTTCCAACACATGACTTTTATAATCAAAAATTTTAAAATTCAATCGAAATAAAACATTAAATAGGGTATTAAAAAATACCTTGCAGTTCTGAAAAAAATACCGAAAAACAAATTAAAGATATATTTCTTTATTTTTATTATTCACGGATATTGTATAAAAACAATACTAAATTTCTATTTTTTCGAAAAAAATGTAGTTCTTTGGCCTTTTCTTTCCAAACAAATATTTTATTGCTTGTCCAACGCGTTTCGACCCTTTTTAACAGATCATCCTCAGGGAAATCTAGAATTAACAAGAGGCTTGCCAGAAAAACTTAGTTTTCCGGTAGGCTACTTCTGCGAGGGTACAACACAGGAAAACTGAGTTTTCTGACAAGCCTTTTGTAAATTCTAGATTCCCCTGAGGATGACCTGTTAAAAAGGGTCGAAATGCATCGGGACAAGGAATAAAATATTTGTTTGGAAAGAAAAGGCCTTTTTATTCATCACCCAAAGATGTCAACCCCAAACATTTTGACGTGTAGGAACAAAAATGTAGATGCCTGTAGTAATATTGAATTCTTTTCGAACAGATTTCAAGCGCAAAAAAATATCTCATAGACCAACACTGTAAAACGAAATTCAAATAATACATCCCAAGCACCAACACACGAATGTTTGGGAAACCAAACAAAGAAAGCAGAAGAGGAAACGTTCTAACATTCCACTAAATAAAGTAAATAACACTATCTTCAAGTCAGTTTTGGAAAAATATTGTAAACAGTCTATACCAGATGAAAGTACTTTGAGAAAAAATATGGTTGAAAAATGCTATTTAGAAACTTTTTCAGAAGTAAAAAGTCTTATAAAAATAATTTTTGTTGCGTTGTAGTAGATGAAACTCGATGAAACTCAAGATGTTTGTGGTAGATATATTGCTAATTTGCTGATAAGCAGCTTAACTGAAATTTCTTCATTTAGACCTTATTTAATTGCAGTCCAAAAATTATAAAAAAACAATGATATTACTAGAACAAAATTTATTCAAGACTGTCTGTCAAACGTGTTTTTATCAAATGCTGTACCAGTTGTTAAAGTTTCATTACTGCTTACCGATGCTGCTTCATACGGTCAAAATTGGAATTCATTTAAAAATATTTTATTCCAACTTAATTCATTGTACGTGCTTGGCTCACGGGTTAAACAGGGCAGCAGAAGAAATTAGACAGCAATTCCCTTTAGTCAATGAATTTATTAATAATATGAAAAAAGTCTTCGTCAAAGCTCCTTTAAGAGTTCATATATAGGGAAGTTCTACCTGGGGTACCATTACCTCCTAGACCTGTAATCACGCGATGGGGAACCTGGATCCAGGTTGCCTTAGATTATTTTGAACATTTTAGGGAAATCACGGAGGTAATGCTTGAATTTGCAGATGAAGCGGATGCGTCAGTGAAACAAGCAAAAATTATTTTAAAGGACTCCAAATTGAGCCAGCAATTATGTTTTATAAGCAGTAATTATAAAATAGTTACAGAAACTATAAAAACATTTCAGCAGCAAAATGTTTTGCTAACTGAATCAGTTAAATTAATAGAACATTTCAAAGAAACTATTGATAAAGTAAATGGGCCTGTTGCAAGACAAATTACAAAAAAGTTGTTGGAAACACTCACAAAAAATTCGGGTTTCACCAAGTGAATGCAGATTGCAAAAGCTCTGGATGGAGATTTTTCAGACGATCTAAACAATATAGACCCTATCATATTGTCAAGCTTAAAATATCCTCCAATTACCTCAGTCGACGTAGAACGGAGTTTTTCTTCGTATAAAAACTTACTAGCTGAGAGAAGGCAAATCTTTCAAAATAGATAATTTAGAGCGCCACTCAATAATATCTGTTAATAGTAATAATTGCAATAGCAATATTAATGAATAATTAATTAATATTATAATTAGGGTCCTATGTTTGCTTGTGAATAAAATTAATAGCTTAGACTTGTGTGTGTGTGTATGTTAGTGCATATTTTTTTCAAATTTCCTGCATATATATGCGCATATTTCACCTAAAAAGTTTGCATAAAAATCCGATCCCTGCTGATAAGTACACTTGGAAAACTCAGACTAGCAGAACACATATTTTTAAAGACCTGGTCATCGTTTCGCTAACTAAGTTAGCGTCATCAGAGGATGAAAAATTTTGAACTACTTACAACAAAACATTACCTGTTATACTACGTCATAGGTAAAGAACGATACAGAGAGGGACGAAATCAGTGTGTTATATGTTAAATGCACGACGACGTTTTTGAACTTCTGTTATGTTTACCTGTCGAGATTTCTATGTCACTTCTATGCATTCTCTATTCAACATAGAAGGTATTCCGAAACTTGGCAGACAAAGTTATAACAGAAGTTTAAAAACGTGGTCGGGCAGAATTCTAGAATTTTTCATCCTCTGGTGACGCTAACTTTGTTAATGAAACGATTGTCAGGTCCTTAAAAAATACGTTGTGGTAATTTGCGTTCTCCAAGTGTACTTATCAGTGCTTATCACAGGTTCCAATCTCCACTTAGTGATGACAATGATACAAACTATTAACGAAAATTGGCCAAAGCTTTTCATACCAAACATACTTGTATTAACGCAAAGAAAAAGCTGAAAGGCGAAACGACTTAATTTCGTAAACTTCTGTGTGCTGAAATGCTTTGACCCCTAAAAACCCATACATAAAAACCTCATCCGTGCAATATTAGATCCCATATCCTGAAAATATGTCTGAGATGTCTTCCGATCCTTCAAGTATGCAAGGGAAAGTTTACCGCAGAAGTGGAATAAGGATATGAGAAGATCGTTTGTATAATACATTAACCCTGTGTTTTATTCAGCATCCAAACTTTGTCAACTTGGAGTCCCTCATCGGCAAACACCATGAATTATTCCTCAAAATTACAAGAATCTCGACATCAAATCCCTCTACGCCAATTAAATCTTTCTTTATTACATCGGATTTGTACTGGCGCTTTTCGTAATCTCCAGTTGCATTGGTGTACTTATGTAACAAGTCTGTTACATTTTGTAATTTATAATCTGTCTTTTCTGCACAAGAAAAACGCTCAGGGATTGAAACTTTAACTAGTATAGTTTTCAATGTAGCTTTTTTTAGCAAATCTACGTTAAGGTGTAGGAACAAGTCGACAGAGTTTGCAAAAAAAATGTGCTCCCAAATATTTTGCCTACGGAATCAATTTTAAATTCATTAGTTGTAGTTGCCCTTACTCGGTGTAACCGTTTTATACAAAATACAGATGTAAATACTACTTCGCTGGCTTCACAAGTGTTTGCTTTCTTGTTTGTAACAGGTTTTGCTTTTTGATAGCATCATTAGACATGAAAAAATTGAATTTAATTATATGCATTCGTAGCAACTATAATGAAAATTCGTTGGAATGTTATGGTATTTTGACCAAAAAATTCTTTAGCAGAAAACAAATAAAATAAAAATAACAGATGACGTCTTTAAACTATTGAGGTAATAATATTTAAGATGAAAATATAATCAACTTATCGCAATAATAGCCACAATCACAAATGTAATAAAAGTGTGGAGGCAGCAAGTGCGTTATGGTAGCGAATTTTCATAAAAAAGTTTTTAATTACATATACGTCTTTTTTTTAAGATCATCAAATTTGATTACAACTATAACCTATATAGTAGCAACAATTTACCATATTTTATTAAAATAACTTTATCGTGTGAAAATGTACAAAAATATTCGAAAATAAACGTAAGATATTCCTGGCCAACGTACCTTAGGTTAATAGCAAACAAATACGTTGATGATATAATCACATCAGTACCCCAAGGCAGCCAACAAGAAATTCTACATAATTTCAATAAGTACGATGAACACTTGAAATTCACTATAGAAGAAGAATATGCAAAAAAGTCAGTACCATTTTTGGACACAAAAGTTATCAGACTGCCCTCAAACCAAATCCTTCTTTATTGGTATCAAAAATCACCGTTATCAGGTATATACATAAACAGATGGTCGTATTACGAAAATAAAACAAAGAACAACACCATCCTGGGACTAAAGAACAGAGTAGTTAAAATATGTCATCCAACATTAAAGAATACTGCATTTCATCGGCTGTCGAAACTTCTACAGGGGAATGGGTATTCAAAGACGTACCTGAGTAGGCTTCTTTTCAATGTTCCACAAAAATAGGACCAACAGAAGGCAGAACAATCACCGATGGACCCTGAACAGGCCAGGAACACAGTTTATGCCTCTATTCTGCACATCAATGGGCTGGCAAACAAATTTATGAAATGTTGGCAAAATGAACCAGACATAAAGGCGGCCAAGTACAACTTGGAAACTGGAAGATCATTAATTTCAAACACAAAGGACAAAGTTGACAAAGTGATGAGATCAAATGTGATTTACAAACTGTCGTGTACTGACTGTAACAAGAAATACGTAGGACAAAACTCTCAAGCTCTAAAACAAAGAATGATTGCTCATAAAAGTGACACAAAACTTAGACCAGATAGATGTGCTTTAGCTTTACAAGGTCAAAAATTATGTCACAGAATTGACTACAATAATGTAAAAATACTGGACGGTGAGAGCAATTATAAAAAACTCGGGACGCAGCAAGTGCGTTATGGTAGTGATTTTTTATTAAATGCTTCAAATTTGAATAACTCAATTTTCTATAAACCCAGAAAGTTTAATTTTGGTATGTTGTAAGGCCTTTCCTAGGGAAATATATCCACCAAATTTCATTAAAATAACTTTGTAAGTTTCGGAGAAAAAATTTCTTTCGAAAGAAAATTTCAATTTGAATAACTCAATTTTTTATAAACTTAGAAAGTTGAATTTTGGTACGTAGTAAGATCTCTTCCAAGGCAATGTATATAGTAAATTTAATTAAAGCAGCTTTGGTATTTTCGGGGGAAAAATTTTTTTTTTTAAAGAAAACTCAAAACTTCCCGGGAAACCTCCTCTGATTTTCCTGGCTAACGAACTCATCCAAGCCATTAATAAAAGAAAGGCACTTGCCGAGTTTCATTGAAATCGGTTAATTATTTTTTCAGTTATCAGACGGATACATATATATATATATATATATATATATATATATATATATATATATATATATATATATATATATTTATATATATATATATATATATATATATATATATATATATATATATATATATATATATATATATATTTATATATATATATATATATATATATATATATATATATATAAATATATATATATATATATATATATATATATATATATATATATATATATATATATATATATATATACCCGTAGAACCCTAGTTCGCGCTCATTTGAAAAAATTTTTGCAAAGTATCACCATCGATACCTCTCTATTAGTGATTTTTTAAAAATAAAACTTTACTAAAAACGAATTTTCTTAGAAATCTGTTACATTAATAATTTAAAAGAACAAATTAATTAAAGAGTAGACATTAAAAATCTCAGTTTGATTTATTCAAATCTATTAAGATTGGAAAGTGGTAGATACAGCTTTTAAGTTCAAATTTTAATATTAATAACTTAGACGATTTCTTGTCTATTTCCTTTTCTTTTTTATTTACATAGCTGAAACAATTGATTTTCTGATTGTGAAATCTCCTGAATAACCTATTAAATCAAGTCTAAAGCTGCGAATTGTAAATAAATGTAAGTTCAAACTGTATATAGTAACAATATAACATATATAAATGTAAAAAAGTGTATTATTGAAATCTTCTGGAATCCAGTGCACCTAGAGTTATAAACACAGTCCACATCTTCAACATATTCTTCTTCCAACGCTAATTAGCAAAGCCAACTAGTTAGCGAGGGTGGGATCAATCCACCTGCAAAACATTGAGGTAGGAAAACAAGCTCTTTCTCCCCCATATATATATATATATATATATATATATATATATATATATATATATATATATATATATATATATATATATATATATATATATGAACCTTTCAACTGACCTTGGAATTAGGTTCTAGGGGCCCTAGTTCGCGCTAATTTGAAGAAATTTTCCAAAAATCTTACCATCGATACCTTTATATTAGTAAATTTTCTTAATGAAAATTCACAAAAAAATATAAACATAATTTCTACATTCTAAAATATGTTTAGTTTTGTGTTTTTATAAAATTTTATGAAACAATGTTCAGTTTTTTTTTTCATAATTTGTACATAAATAAATGAATTTTGAATCTTGACTTTATTGCATTTCCCCTGTTAGAGAAGAAAGTAATACATTTTCCAGTATTGGGCAGGATTCTGAATATGGGTCTCACAGATCCAGCTTATTTATTAAAATATTTTTTAAGGCCATTTACCGTAGAGTTAAGAAAAAGACATATGTGATTATTAAAACATTTACCATAATTGGACTTGCTGCGTCCAAACTTTTACAGATGCATTGTAGCAATATTTTTTGTAAAGCATATAAAAGTACAGGATGTTACGACTATGCCATAAAATAGTGGGTTTGTAACAGAAATAATTTCCATATTTTTTGCAGATGTTTGAATACATTTATTATTATTTGTATTTGCAAAGCACCAACAAAAACAAGTGTACCCTTTTCATAGTTTATGCTTCCAAGGGCCACTAGTGTGAGGGTATCCAGGTCAGGCACTAACGAATGTTACACTATCCAATTTGCAGCAGCTGTTTTGCTTTCTAATGCCGTTATTCACTTTTTACATCATTCCTGTCTTATAATTCACTATAGTAGTTAAAGGGTATCAGTAACAGCGACCACCGAGAAATATCATTTCATATTTTCCACCAGACAATGGGTGCATGCAACTCGGATACAAACTGCATCTAAAAAATGGGCTAGATCATAACAGATGTGTTATCAGTCAATAGTGCGCATTAATTTGATCTAGTGTGTATATATATTTGTTTGTATTTACAGGAATAATCCTAAAAAAATGTTCGGGGCGCAGCAAATGCCTTATGGTGAAGAATTTTCATAATAATAATTTATAGTGATAACATTACTTTATTTAATTAGCAACAAAAGCGCTTCCTAGCAACTACAGACCTATTTCTCTCCTTTTAGTAGTCTCTAAAGTGATGGAAAAGTATATAAACACCGAATTACTAAAATTTCTTGAAAAACGCAGTCTAATCCACGACAGGAAGTATGGATTCCGTCAACGCAGATCAACTGCTGACCTCCTTTCCTTTGTCACCCATTCTTGGAACAAGTCTATGGAACTACACGGCGAATCCCAGATTGTCGCTCTAGACATATCCAAAGCATTCGACCAGGTCTGGCACGCAGCGCTGCTTAATAAACTACCGGCCTATGGCCTACCACCAAAACTCTGTCCGTGGACAGCAAATTTCCTCTCCAACCGGAGCATTTCTGTTGTCGTGGATGGCCATTCCTCTAAACTATATCCAATTAATGCAGGAGTTCCTCAAGCTTCAGCTTTAGCCCCTACTTTGTTTCTTCTCCACATCAATGACCTCCTCTCTAGCACATCCAACCCAGTTGACAGTTACGCGGACGACAGCACCCTCCACTCAAATTTACAATATCCTAAGCCTGTCTCTTTAGCCCAATTAGATGAGGATCTCAGACTCATGGATGGTTCTATCTCCGTTGATCTCCAAAAAATATTAGACTGGGGAAGAAGAAATCTTGTACAATTCAACACCACCAAATCACAGTCTTGCTTTCTTTCTCATAAGAGATACACCAGCCCTAGACCCATCAAATAAACAACCAAGTTATTCAAAGTAATGTGTCCTTTTCACTTGTGTGCATTTCTGTGGATCTAAATCTCAATTGGCACCAACATGTCACATCAATTGCAGAAGCGGCTGCTAAGAAATTAGGTTTCTTCTTCCGGGCTCGTAAATACTTTTCACCAGCTAACCTCTATACCTTATATACTTCACAAATAAGACCAAACCTCGAATACTGCTCCCACTCTGGGGTGCTGCTGCCGCTTCTACACTCGCTATCTTGGACTCTATTCAGAAGAGAGCTATACGTCTCGTCGGTGACTCTACCCTCACCCAAAAGCTGCCATCCATTGCCCACCGACGTGCCGTTGTTGACCTCTCTCTCTTTTATAGATATCTGCACGGGCACTGCTCAGAGGAGCATTCTTCCATAGTTCCTCCGGTCACCAAACATAGAACATCTTGTTATGCCCGCTATGTTGTCCCGAGGACTTCCAAGTAGTGGAATTCCTTACCGGCGTATGTTTCTCCTTCTCACCCAAACCTCCAAACCTTCAAGTCCAAAATTAACAAGTTGCCTCTTTCCTCCTTGTCGACACCCACGGTACGTTAGTATTTAGGCTGTAAGCCCTCGTGGTGTGTTTTTGAAAAAAAAATAAATAAAAAACAGCAAACACTAGGGTAAACAAGGGCAAGCAAAAGCGTGGTCTCCAACATAAATATTTATATAGCCATTTGGATAAAAAACTCATACAAAACAATTGATAAACAGGAAATATATTCAACAAAAATACACTAAAAAGCTGAACATAAAAAATTCCCGTGGTTCATCCATTGAGGGTGATTATATGCATGTAGAAAGGAAAGAAGAACCCCCGGGACGAAGAGGGCTTCTGCCCCTCACTCAAAAATACGGGGGGCTCTTCTTCCCGTTGTGCATGCATACAACTACCTTCAAAGCATAAAGCACAAGAAAAATCTCTTGAGAGCAACCTCCAAGAAATTTACCTTGATGACGCTAACTTTGTTGGCGAAACGATCGTCTGGTCAAAAAACTAACTTGCCATGAATTGGGTTCTCCAAATTGTACTTCTGTGCAATCTAGTTGCCTATGGATAACCTAAAAAGTTTTGATAAAGTTTAGTTGTGATATAATTTTATGCAGGCATTAGTGCATCGAAACAATGAACATGTGGACGTCAGTGCTATTGATATTTGTCTATATTTCCATGGAATTTTAGCACATAACTGTCACATATGGTGTAGTATTTAGTATGTCTTGTGATTTAGTATTTCATCTTACTCACATAACTGATAGATAGGGGGGTGTGGTCCCGTAGCCTGGTCATCCGCTGGTCGTTCTCTTGAATGATCGGCGAGTCAGTTAGCTACTGGACTCCTAGAGACTGGCTCCACGTGCCACCCTTGGCGTGAGTGTCGGCAATGGAAACAAGGCCCAGGACTGATGGTGTTCTAAAGTCTCGCTCCTTCTCTTTGCAGGTGGTAATGACATTTTCTTTTACGTAATAGTAAAGGTTTTTGACGCCCGAGGAGGTACCACCTCATGCATCAGGGGGTCAGTGACGTCCCAACGGACGTTTCCGGTTCTGGTGTATGAGTCGGTTTCCCTTATAAGCAAAAATGATGATCGCTCCACTTTGTGCAAAACATTTCGAAGGTAAAATACCCCTCCATTCGGATCTCCGGCAGAGGGGTGTCCAGGGGGCGCCAACATCAAGATTTAACATATCCTTCTCTAATATATGTGGCCTAAATTCTAATCTGAACTCCGTCCACCATTTCCTCCAGGCCAACAGGCCCCAACTTCTGTTTCTCACCGAAGCGCAAAACAGTGCCAAAACAGCCACTAATCACCTTAATTTCCCGGGGTATGAGCTCCTTACTGCCTTTAGATTGCATGGACGCGTGTGCGCATACGTCCGTAGCAATCTACCCAGCATCAGACACCCCAATTTAGAAGCTGGAAGAAAAGACATACTATGGATAAAACTCTCTCTCAGGGCTGCAACTAAATTCATCTGTTGCATTTACCGGTCACCTTCTGACAACAACTTTGTCCAGCTCTTTGACTACCTTTCTGAAAAAACCGACCATCTGATTTCTGAATATCCTTCCTCCGAGGTCACTATTCTTGGTGACTTCAATGTCCATAAAAAGGAATGGCTAGGATCTTCAAAAACCAACCCACAAGGGATAGCAGCGGAGACCTTTGCAGTCAGCAACTATTTAGCCAATATGGTTCAGCAACCTACTTACTTTCCTCGCATCTCAACACATAATCTCAAATCCCATGGATCACCTTCCTACTACAAATCCTGAATGCTATAAGGTATCAGTCGCTCAGACCATGGTACGGTCACCGTTTCTTACGCAATGCAACCCGAAGCCGCACAGTCATCACACCCACGTATCGTTTGGAACTACATTTCCGCGAACTGGGACGAAATGCGAGATTACTTTTCCTCATTGCCATGGGCGTCTGTCTGCTTCTCTCATCCTGACCCCACCGATACCTCACAAAGCGTCACCGAAATTATCCAAGCTGGCATGGAATTATTTATCCCACGTACACAGAGAACCTCTTCAGCCACTCAAAACCCCTGGTTCTCTAAATCTTGTGACAGGGCTAGACTTGAAAAGGTCAAAGCTCTCAAAACGCTTCTACACAATCCCAGTCAAGAAAACCGTCAAGCATTTAACGACGCAAGAAACCGCTCTGTCCGTATTTTTCTCAGGCAAAAAACTCTTTTAATAACCACATCAAAAACCTCTTAAGCTTCAATGGCAGCAAACCCTTCTGGACTCTTGCTAAATCTATTGGGAATAATTTCTGCAAAAGCACGTTCCCACCTATTGTCTCAGGGGATGAAATTGTTTCTACCGTCCTGGGCAAGGCTGAACTATTTGCCTCGCTGCTCGCCCGCAATTATACTCTGAACCCACCTCCAAATGTTCAACCAGCGACAGTTCCCAATGTCGCGCATAAAACGACGGATATCATTTTCAAAACTAAAAAGGTACAAAAGATCCCCTCTTCTCTTAATGGGGTGCTGCTGCCGCTTCTACACTCGCTATCTTGGACTCCATTCAGAAGAGAGCTATACATCTCATTGGTGACCTTACTCTCACCCAAAAGTTGCCATCCCTTGCCCACCGACATGCCGTTAGTGACCTCTCTCTCTTTTATAGATATCTGCACGGGCACTGCTCAGAAGAGCTTTCTTCCATAGTTCATCCACCTGCTGCCCTCAACAGATCTACCAGGGGGACAGAGCAAATGCACCCTTTCACTGTCCAGGTCACCAGACATAGAACATCTTGTTATGCCCGCTCTTTTGTCCCGAGGACTTCCAAGTTGTGGAATTCCGTGCCGGCGCATGTTTTTCGTTCTCCTCCGAACCTCCAAACCATCAAGTCGAGAATTAACAAGTTGCCTCTTCTCTTCTGGTCGACACCCACGGTACGATAGTAGTTAGGCTGTAAGCCCTTGTGGTGTGTTGTTGAAATAAAAAAAAACTCAATCTTATAGTTTTTATCATGTGAATATTAGTGTTTTTTAAAGGAACAGTAGGAATCTGCACTATGGAAATGGGTTTCAGAGGCCCTAATTTGCGCTAGTTTAAAGAAATAATCCAAAAGTCCCACCATCGATACCTCTCTATTAGTAAATTATCTTAATGAAAATTCACTAATAAAAGCGGCAGCTTTCTAGTGTGATCTTCCTATCTCACCGCTGTCGAATCAACGACTTTCAATACCTTGTATGTCAAAACGATAGTTGATAAATGCGCTAGGGCAAAGGTACGATCTATGCCAAAACCAACAAACCTTCTAAATTGCACGGTTCGATTTTGTTTTTCTCATTGAAAAAGCTGGCTCGTGTTGATGGTTCCTTTCCAAATGATAGTAAAATATCCATAGATTATAATATTGGTAAACCCATACTTTTATTTAATAATTGTAATCGGTGATTAAAAAGTACCCATTTAGTTCGCCACTAAGTCACTATGCGAAAACTGAAACCTGTGATGAGCACTAATAAGTACACTTTGAGAAAACCCAAATCACCACAACACTTATTTCAGAGACCTTACGATCGTTTCGTTGACAAAGTCAACATCTTCAGAGGAAGATAAATTCTGAGAATTTTTCTTCTTCTGAAGATGTTGCCTTCGTCAACGAAACGATCGTAAGGTCTCTGAAATAAGTGTTGTGGGATTTGGGTTTTCTCAAAGTGTACTTATTCTCCACTAAGTATTGAATAATGATTGATTGAATTAAAGTTTCTAGTGTTAAAAACCCAGTTTGAAACACCACTTCGAAAAAATCGTCACGCCTTTTGAGTATATGACATGCTAACTAATCGCTAACTGAAATCCTATTTAAAGATATTAAACTGCATCTTTAAGTTAGGCCTTAAAGTTAGTAGAACCCTGGCGGTATAAATCACTTGTACAATACTGTTGGCCAGACATTCATAAGACAATCGCTTTCTGTGTGGAAAGTGAATTCATGTCAGTGTGATGACAAACGTATGTAATAACTTATCCCAAATATAACCTTAGTGCTTGGCTGTTCCATCTAGGATATAGTCTAATACATACCTACTACAAGAACGTCTCTAGTTTAATAGTTTCATCTTAGAGCTCGTACATCTACGGTAATTGAATTTTTTGTGAGTTAAACATACGTCATCTCAAATACTGCTTGCTTCGTTTTTTGCCATATTTGTTATTATATATTAAACTAATAAATCTTACCGATAAATGAAAATGTTTTAACAAAAATGATAACAAATCATTTCGTGTTTCAGCAAATTTTCGTAAAACAAGTTCGCTACTGAGATGTTTCGGGCTCCTAAATCTTGAATTTTTTTCACACGTGCACGAACTCCGCCAATTTTTTTTATACTTCAACAACACACCACGAGGGCTTACAGCCTAAATGATATCGTACCGTGAGTGTCGATAAGGAGGAAAGAGATAACTTGTTAATTCTGGAATTAAAGGTTTGGAGGTTTGGATGTTCGGAGGAGAAGGAAAGTGCCGGCAAAAAATTCCACAACTTGGAACTCCTCGGGTCAAAAGAGCGGGCAAAACAAGATGCTATATGTCTGGTGATCTGGACAGTAAAAGGGTGCATTCGCTCTGTTTCCCTGGTAGATCTGTTGGGAGCAGCAGGTGGAGGAACTGTTGAAGAAACCTCCTATGAGCAGTGCCCGTGCAGATATCTATAAAAGAGAGAAAGGTCACCAACGGCACGTCAGTAGGCAAGGGCTGGCAACCTTTGGGTGAGGGTAGGGTCACCGATGAGACGTTTAACTCTCTTCTGAATGGAGTCCAGGATAGCGAGTGTAGAAGCGGCAGCGTCACCCCAGATGTCGGAGCAGTATTCCAGGTTTGGCCTTATTTGTGAAGTATATAAGGTATATAGATTAGCTGGTGAAAATCATGTGCGAGCCCGGAAGAGGAAACCTAATTTATTAGCAGCCACTTCTGCAATTGATGTAAAATGTTGGCGGCGATTGAGGTTTAGATCCACAGAAATGCCAACAAGTGAAAAGGACTCATTACTTTGAATAACTTGGTTGTTCATTGTGATGAGTCTAGGGCTGGTGTATCTCTGATGATATAGAAAGCAAGACTGAGATTTGGTGGAGTTGAGTTTTACAAGATTTCTACTTTCCCAGTCTAATATTTTTGGAGATCCACAGAGATAGAACCCCCCACGAGTCTGCGATCCTCATCTAATTGGGCTAAAGAGAGGCTTAGAATATTGTATATTTGAGTGGAGGGTGCTATCGTCCGCGTAACTGTGAACTAGGTTGGATGTGCTAGAGAAGAGGTTATTGATGTGGAGAAGAAACAAAGTAGGGGCTAAAGCTGAACCTTGAGGGGCGCATGCATTAATTGTATACATATTAGAGGGATGGCAATTCAGGACAACAGAAATGCGCCGGTTGGAGAGGAAATTTGCTGTCCAGGTACAGAGTCTTGGTGGTAGGCCATAGGCCGGAATTTTATTAAAGCAGCGCTGCGTGCCAGACCTGGTCGAATACTTTGGATATGTCTAGAGAGACAATGTGGGATTCACCGTGTAGTTCCATAGACTTGTTCCAAGAATGGGTGACAAAGGAAAGGAGGTCGGCAGTTGGTCTGCGCTGACGGAATCCATAATACATGTAGTGAATTAGACTGTCTTTTTCAAGAAATTTTAGTAATTCGGTGTTTATATACTTTTCCATCACTTTAGAAACGACTGAAACTGAGAAATAGCCCTGTAGTTGCTAAGAAGCGCTTTGGATCCTTTCTTGGGGACGGATTGTATTCGAGCAGTTTTACAGTTACTGGGTAATATGTCTCTATTGTAAGATGTCTGAAACAGACGGGTCACGACAGAAGCAAGTTCTGGTACGCATTTTTTGAGAAAAATTGCTGGGATCTCGTAAGAGGTAATCTTTCATACCTTTTTAGTTTTAATAATGATATCCATCATTTTATGCGCGAGTTGGGTTGAGTGTAGAATTGCCGGCGAAAAACGAGGCAAAAAGCTCACTGCGCAGGGCGGTAAAAACAATTTCATCCCCTGAAACAAGACCTGGGAACGTACTCTTGCAGAAATTATTCCCAACAGATTTAGCTAGAGTCTAGAAGGGTTTGCTGCCTTTGAATCTTGAGAGGAGTATGTTTTTGATGTGGTTATTAAACGAGTTTTTCGCCTTAGAAAGAACGTGGACATAGCGGTTTCTTTCGTCGTTAAATGCTTGACGGTTTTCTTGACTAAGTTGTGTAGAAGCGTTTTGTGAACTGTGACCTTTTCAAGTTTGGCCTTGCCCTAGTATTTAGAGAACCAGGGCTTTTGAGTGGCTGAAGAGGTTTTCTGTGTACGTGGAATCAATAATTACATGCCAGCTTGGATAATTTTGGTGACGTTTTGTGAGATATCAGAACGGTCAGGATGAGAAAAGCAGACAGACGGCCATGGAAGTGAGGAAAAGTAATCCCGCATTTCGTCCGAGTTCGCAGAGTTGTAGTGCCAAACGGTATGTGGGTGTGATGACTGAGCGACCAAACATATATAAGAAGTAAGTTAAAGATTTTAAACCTATTATATATATATATATATATATATATATATATATATATATATATATATATATATATATATATATATATATATATATATACATTACTACGAAAACTAAAAAAAATGTGCGCGAATTGAATCATAACTTACACATAGCTGTTCTAACCTACCCTCCTCAGAAATGCCTTCTCATGCAATTAATTTATAGTTCATGACTTGACCACAAAGAAAATACTTATATTCCTGTACCCATAAACTTCTGAAGCGATATATTTCCTCGAGTTTTAACGACAAAAATGTAAATTTTCACCAAATCACCCCTAATTTATTCCCTTCCCCTTGAAGTGATCTAACCCAAAAACAATTCGAAACCTTCCTTTGTCGATTACTAATTGGGTATCAAATTTAAAGATGATATCTCAATTCGTTCGAAAGTTATTGCGCCTACTAACAAAGAGACGTACGTGCCGACAGACAGACCGACCGACAGACAACAAAAATTTCCTTTTAAAATCAAGTTTTCCATATGTTTTAAGACATTTTACGCCGTATTGGAAAAAAAAATTCGAAATTTTAGTCACCGATATTCCATCCCCACACATTCAACCCCTAACTTAATTTCAGCCAAAATACCACATGTTTGATAAAATTGAAAGTTTTCTACTAAACAAAGCCTAAAACGTTATATTACTCGACTTTTAACCAAAAAATGTCAATTCTCACCAAATCACTTTCCATTCATCCCCCACTCCCTAGATATTTTAACCAAAAACAATCCGATCCGTTCGTTTGTCGGGTACTAACTATATACCAAATTTGAAGACAATATGTTAATTCGTTCTAAAGTTATCGTGGCTACAAACGGAAAGGCATACATACCGAAAGACCGACATAAAAAAAAAAATTCGTTCCCAAATCACTTTTGCTATATGTTTTGACACTTTTTACGACGTTTAAGAGAAACAAATTTTTGAAATTTTTGTCGCCGATGCCATACTTATACACGTGTTGACGATCTGGAAGTAATAATACAAAATAGTTCTGCAAATTGAATCATAACTTCCACATAGCTGTAATAATCTACTCTCTTCAAAAAAAAACACATTATCGTGGAATGAATTACATGATTTACATACAGTAAAACATATGTATTCCTATATCCATAAACTTCTGAAACAATATATTACTCCAGATTTATGGAACACATTTCAATTTTTACCAAACTACCCCTAATTTATCCCCTACCCCATGAAGTGAACTTACTGAAAAACAATTCGGAAATTTTCTTTGTCGGGTGCTAACTGGATTCCAAATTTAAAGATGATATCTCAATTCATTCGCAAGTTATTGCGCCTACTAACCGACAGACCTACAGACTGACAGACCGACCGACCGACAGACAAACAAGATCTCGTTCCAGAATCAAGTTTCCTATATATTTCAGACTTTTTACGCCCTTCGAGCAAAAAAAAATATTTTGAAATTTTTGTCACCGCTATTTCACCACCATTCATTCCATTCCTATTAGTGAATTTTTATTTTAAAAAAATTCTCGAAGGGCGTAAAAAGTCTGAAATATATAGGAAACTTGATTCTGGAACGAGATCTTTTTTGTCTGTCGGTCTCTCTATTAGTGAATTTTTATTTTAAAAAATTCACAAATAGAGAGGTCTCGATGGTAAGACTTTGCAAACATTGTTTCAAATGAGCGCGAACTAGGACCCCTAGAACCCATATCCGGGGTCAGTTTCAATTTTTATATATATATATACGTCTGATGACTTAAAATAATAAATAATTAACCGATTTCGATTAAACTCCACAGGTGCCTTTCTTTTATTAATGGCTTGGATGAGTTCGTTAGGCAGGAAAATCGGACGAGGTTTTCGGGAAAAATTTTGAGTTATCTTTCAAAACAAAATTTTTCTCCGAAAATTACAAAGCTGTTCTATAGAAATTTAACGAATATATTGCAGTAGATAGTGCGACACCTGGGCTCATCCCCTCCACTTTTTACTGCGCATGCGCGATGACGTCATGCGCATGCGCTGACCTGCGCAGACCTGTGACAGTTGACAGCTGACCTGTCAGATTTGACAGGTGTCAAATGTCACTGACCTGACAGCTGTCAACGTCAGCTGTCAGCTAACCTGACATGTGTCAACGTCAAATGTCACCTGACCTGTCAGATGACGTCACAAGCATTCCAAGATGGCTGACCTGTCATAGACAGTTGCAACCCGGGTTCTCTCTATGGAACTAACCTGAGATGACGTCACAAGCATTCCAAGATGGCTGACCTGTCATAGACAGTTGCAACCCGGGTTCTCTCTATGGAACTAACCTGAGATGACGTCACAAGCATTCCAAGATGGCTGACCTGTCATAGACATCTGCAACTCCGGGGGTTCTCTCTATGGAACTAACCTGAGATGACGTCACAAGCGTTCCAAGATGTCTGACCTGTGTGTCCATAGATATCTACAAGTCAGGTTAGCTCTCCATGTGTGTTTGTCTGATTGTTTATTAAGGTTATGTATTTGTTTATTAAGGTTATGTTCGCTCACGTGTCATCTGTTTGTTTATTAAGGTTATGTTTGTATTTGTTTATTAAGGTTATGTCATGTGTGTTGATTACCAAGCCATTTTGATTGTTTATTAAGGTTATGTTTGTATTTGTTGATTAAGGTTATGTTCGCACACACACACACACACTACTGTCTGTATTTGTTTATTAAGGTTATGTTCACACACGTGTTGATTACCAGTCATATGATTGTTTGTTAAGGTTATGTATTTGTTATTTGAATGCAAACAGAGATAATACAAGATTGTACTTACATACAACAAGAGACGTCAACCTTTCTTTCACAGCTTAATACACACACACACTACTGAACAGGTGTCTTCTGTGTTGAGGATACAGACAGACAACTGATTGCCATTGTTGAAGCTTATACATGCTGTTTAACAAACACGTCATGACAGTTCAAAGTCTTTGCTTAAACTGACAGATGCATGTGTATTTGAAAGAAAAGCATTCGCCTGAAATTAGATTTGAACCCATGAACCTCGAATCGACCATAGACAGCTTTCTCAGATATACACTGTCCCTAAACCAATAGCTCCACAGACGCACACGTTAAAAGTTTGTTCGCAGTTGTATATATAAAACAAAAGCCAGTTGTTGTTTACATATGAGGTTAGGTGTTCGTATACATGTTGATTACCAATCATCTGATTGTTTAGTAAGGTTATGTTTGTATTTGTTATTTGAATGCAAACAGACATAATAAGAAGAGTGTACTTACATACAGCAAGAGACGTCATCCTTGTTTCACGACTTAACACATACTGAACAAGTGTCTCTGTCTCTTGTATTGAGGAAACAAACTGATGTAAGAGAGAGAGGTCTTACAAAGGATAAACAACGTTTTACAGTTGTTAACCTTGATCCTGTTTGAGCTTGTACACTCTGTTTAATATACACAAGAGAGAGGCCCTCTTAAAGGTAAACAACCTGTCAGTTGATGACCTTGTGTTATATCTGTTCAATAACCCCACATTATTCGTGTTTGAGCTTGTCTAGAATACAGTCGTTAGAAGTATGACATCATCCATGTATTTTAGCAGATGTACCACAAGATAAGTTTGTTCAGGATATTATTGCTTTAAGACATACTTTTTAATTGTATTACAAAATAAAAACACATTAATTTTAACAAAGACTTTTATTTGATTCTAAGTACAAGTATGTAAACTCTTTGTTGGAATACATTTATAGAATTATTAACATTAGATGGTTCAGTGTTGCGTTGGTGCTGTTGTTGTTGTTGTCGTCGGTGTCTCTTCATGGCTGTGGGCTTACTAGGTGATAACACTAGCTTCTTTTAGTTCTTCCAAGATTGACTGAATTTCGTTGTTATGAGCAGTATTACCTGCAACTTGGGAAGCCACTAAAAGTCTAAGTCTGTCAACCAACTCGTTTATGTCATTCCAATACACATAGGCTATTTGTTTGTTATTTTGTATCATATAGTTGTTGGTGCTGATGTTGTTTGGGCTCATGCCGTTGCTATCGCTGCTCTTATCACTCTGAGTTTTAAGTTCAGTCTTTTGTTTTTTGTTAAGATGTCTGTCGGTGCTGTCGTCATCGTCTTCCTCGTAGGTGTAACCAAAACCTTGAGGTGTTGAGGATCTACGACCTCGTGGATTTATCACTGGTTTTATTAGAGTCAGATACTTTTCAGAGGAACAACCCTTGGTTCGTGCGTTAGGATCATAGTTCATTTTATGAACACTAGTTGCTTCTAGAATATCTCTATAGTGTTGAAGATCATCATAGGTATACCCTCTAGGTGTTTTCATAAATATCAATTCTAGCAAACCTTGTGTTTGCGGGTATCTCCTTTGGCCCAGTTGAATCTCAGCATCAGTAAAGTCCAAGTGTTTGTTGCCAAGACTCCAGCTACCAGTATCTTTAGCGTAGCGAGCACCATACGTTTGATCAATAGTAGCAAGCCTCGGTGGTTCAGTAAAATACTTGTCTACATAATATCGAACTCGGTCAGGATATTGCTCCAAAAATTCTTGATATGCAGGGTTGGTTGTGACAGTTTGTAGGTCTGCCTCAAGCTCTTCAAATGTTGGGATGTCCTCATCGGAACTTGTCGCCTCAGCCTATTCCCTTGGTTCAGCTTCAAAAACTTCATGGTCTTTAAGGAACTGTACTTGGGGTTTCGTTTCTGGTATATCGACTTCGTCTTTGATTTGTTCAACCTTTGGTGGTTGCGATGGCTGTTGCTGCTGCAGTGCTGCTGTGTTTTTAGATATTTCACTTAGGGGCTCAACAAGTGGTTTATATAAACGTTGCAGAGCATCATCATTCTCAGCTCTGTTAAGTTTAAGCATTAAATGTTTTTTTCGAATATTGTCAGCAAGTTGTAAAATCCTTTTCTTAACTTTTCGCTCTTCCTTACCCAACACTTCCATTGTGCTACAACTGTTTTTGGTGTTACCAGTCGGTCTAATCATTTGTTTGAGCGATACAGGTTGTGTGGTGGTTTAACATATACTGACTCTGTCACGGTACATGCCTTCTTATTTATCACGATGTCCGGCTGTCTTGTTAGACAGCTGTGTTAGACAGCTGTGTTAGACAGCTGTCTTAGACAGCTGTGTTAGACAGCTGTCTTAGACAGCTGTCTTAGACAGCTGTGTTAGACAGCTGTGTTAGACAGCTGTCTTAGACAGCTGTGTTAGACAGCTGTGTTAGACAGCTGTGTTAGACAGCTGTGTTAGACAGCTGTAGTAGGTAATGCGGCACTTTGAGCAGACAGTGACGTCACAGGAAGTGACGTCACGGCGCCGGCGCCACGCCCTGGCGCCGGCGCCACGCCCTGGCGCCACGCCCTGGCGCCTACCCTGGCGCCGGCGCCTAGCCACGCCCTGGCGCCTGCCCCGGCGCCTGCCCCGGCCCCGGCGCCTAGCCACGCCCCGGCCCCCGGCGCCAAGCCCGGCGCCCAGCCACGCCCTGGGCCAGACAGTCACATTTAGTCTTGTTATGTAAACATTCTAAGGTCATTGACCTGTCTTTGACAGTGACGTCACATGACTTGTGCCAGACAATCACATAAGTGTCTAACCTATTACTTCAAATTATTATATTTTGAAAAAAACCATTTGGTGCAGGTGAGTTTCGAACCCGGGGCATTCAGATGGGAGGCAACGATGCTACCCGTTAAGCTAAGCAGACGCTTGTTAATTTATTGTTTTAGGTTGGTATATATATATACGACTTTTAATTACAAACCATACATGTAATAGAATTAAAGTTTATTATTAGACAAATGGATGATTTACAAAATAATGTTTAATATTAGAGGCGGAACCAAAACGGAAGAACCAAAATGGCGGAATGAAAGATGGAAGCCTGTGATACCTTAAGCTGACATTATAAAAAATGGCGGCTTTCTTTCTTAAAGATGGTGCCTTTCGCTGATAAAGATGGTTGAAGACTTATTTAAAAATAACACACAGAGGTCGTTAGCAAACAAAAGAAGGAAGTTCAGAAACATACTGTAGGGGGCCCCTTGATGGGTAAATGGTATTCGTGTTTGAGCTTGTCTAGAATACAGCCGTTAGAAGTATGACATCATCCACAAACCTGTTCCACAAACCTGTTTGAGTTTTGTCTGTACGGTTGTTATCTAGTGTAATTTCCGTTGAATGACATCACCCCATTATTTGTGTTTGAACTTGTCTGTGTATCTGTTTAATATACGCAAGAGAGAGGCCCGCTTAGGGTAAATAACGTGTCAGTTGATGACTTTGGTGAATGTTATCTTGTGTTATATCTGTTCAATCACCCCCATTACTCGTGTTTGAGCTTGTCTAGTACAAACCGAAAGGATGACATCATCCATGTAAATTGTTCACTACACACTGTTAAACTCATTCAAAATTTAGTTATCGTAGAGGTAAGACGTGCTTCAGTTAACTCTAACGTATCCAAGTGCTCAGTAGTGTGTTTAAAATGGCTACATTAAATGATGTGTGCTACCAGCAAATTAAAGACAACTTCTGGTATGGTTTATTTGCAGACTTTCAATTAATTATTGATAAAAACACTGGTTATTTTAATGCGACTAAGCTGTGTAAAGATGGTGAGAAAAGATTCAGACATTGGTTGGAAAATAAGAAAACTAAAGAGTTGATTACCTATTACAACGGTCAGGCGAAGAAACATTTAGGTAGCCAGAATACCGATTACCTTAATATTTCAACCGAAGATGTCCACTTAGAGTCACATCTAGGGGGCCGGAATTCCGGCCCCCTAGATGTGCTGGAAGCAACATCTCAACTAACACCTACAACCGCTACATACTTGGTGGACTTTGGTGGAACACAGACTGAAAACAACTTGATATCTGGTACATATGTCTGTAAAGATTTGATATTAAATTTGGCTTGTTGGATATCCAATAGTTTCTATGAAAAGTGCAACCAAATTATTTTTGATTTTTTCGTAAGTGAATTTAATCAAAAATACAAGGATAACCTCAAAGAAATTGAAGTGAAATTAATGGAGATAGATGATGAAGTGCAGCGTATGCGAGAAACAAATGCTAAAATCACAGAACATTTAGAAGATATATCTCCAAAACCAAGCAACCCTGGAAAACTTTGTGTTTTTGGTTTGCTTTCAAGAAATGAGAAGGATACTACCTATCCATATCATGCTGTAAGGACTCAGAAGAAAAGTTTTAAAAGAGCTGTCAAGAACTTTAAAAATAAACACCCTGATTCCGAAGTAGTTTTAAACATGTTGTATGATCCAAATTCTGTAAATCTCTTTAACAGAATAAAGACCGAAGTCGAATACCTCAAGGCGAAGAGAAACGATCTACAGATAGCAGATGTACCTCAGGAGAAGTTTATTCAGGATATTATTGATTTACGATATAAATTGTAATTGTTCACTTAGCTTAATTGTATGTAACCAGATGAAAAAATAAAATAACATTATTTTAATAAAGACTTTTATTTTATTCTAAGTACATTAATACATTAAATATATAAGCTTATTTAACATCATCTGAATTTATCCAAGAATTCTGAGATTTATCAAAACCCAGCCATTTTACATAGAGCTGCTTGCCTTTCTTCCTCAAGATGCGTTCAACCAGATAGATGTCTGTTTGTTTCATGGCGATGTTGGATTTAAAAGTATCCACTTATCATGTAAATCTTTTAGTTTGCTGTCTATTTCTCCCAGCTTATTCTTTAGCTTATTATTCTTTAATACATCAACATCTTTTAAAACTTGAGCAGTTATGTTCTTAGCTAAAATTTTCAATTTATTTTCAAATTCGTTTTTTAAATCTTCCAACTCAGGTTTGTGTACAGCTTCAAGTAGTATGGCAATGATTCTTTGTGTTACCTCATCTTTGTTCTTCTGATAGTCGTCTATCCATACATCAACAAATTTTTTATTTACACCATCTGTTGCATCGACTGGATCAGCTATGTTACACAATCTATGGCTTTGCAAATCAAAATCACCACTAGTAGTTCTTGGGAAAATCTCTCTTTCAATAATTTTAAACTTAGAACCTTTATTGGATTGGGAACGTCCGAACTTATCGATAGACATTTTTATACTAAGCACTAAGGTAGGTATATCTTTGATATATGTAGGTATACTAGGCGATAACACCAACCTCCTTCAGTTCTTCAATGATTGACTGAATTTCATTGTTATGAGCATTATTACCAGCAGCCTGGGAAGCTACTAAAAGTCTAAGTCTATCAACCAGCTCATTTATGTCATCCCAATAGACATATTCTATTTGTTTGTTATTTTGTAGCATATAGTTGTTAGTGTTGCTGCTTACATTCTGAGCTCTAGGTTCA
Organism: Tillus elongatus; assembly: GCA_964006375.1. NCBI lineage: Eukaryota > Metazoa > Arthropoda > Insecta > Coleoptera > Cleridae > Tillus > Tillus elongatus. Next base: position 189,960,024 of record OZ023264.1, read on the forward strand.
GTTTTTTGTTCTGCGTTATGATGTGTGTCGTAACCAAAACCTTGAGGAGTTGAGGATCTACGACCTCGTGGATTTATCACCGGTTTTATTAGAGTCAGGTACTTTTCAGAGGAACAACCCTTGGTTCGTGCGTTAGGATCATAGTTCATTTTATGCACACTAGTTGCTTCTAGAATATCTCTATAGTGTTGAAGATCGTCATAGGTATACCCTCTAGGTGTTTTCATAAATATCAATTCTAGCAGACCTTGTGTTTGCGGATATCTCCGTTGACCTAGTCGAATGTCATTATCAGTAAAATCCAAGTGTTTATTGCCAAGACTCCAGCTACCGGTATCTTTAGCGTAGCGAGCACCATACGTTTGATCAATGGTAGCGAGCCTTGGTGGTTCAGTAAAATACTTGTCTACATAGGATCCTGGACACTCCATTTAAATACATGTAAATTTTGTAGTCTACTATGGACAGTCAAGTCTACCTCTGGACATTTAAGTCAACCCTGGACATAATTATAACGGTGTTTAAAGGCAAATAGATTGAATTATTTTGCGGGAAGTCAGGTATGGACAAGGTGTTATTAATAATAAAAACAGTGGTAAAATATAAAAATATAATATATTTACTCAAGTGTACACTACAGCAAGCTAACTAATTTCAAAATTGTCTCCCTTTGCAATTCTGCTTTTTTATTTAGACCCAGCTCCATTAACTGTTTGATCAGCTGTTTCTTTTGAACTTGTTTTTCTCTGTACGCCTTTCTGATTGCAATTCCCTTTTCTGTTTGGTAAAACACTCTTCTCTTTTCATTAGCTTCCTGTCTTCTACGAATACCCGAAGCTCCTCTGGTGCACTGGCAAGTCTCTTTATTGTGCAACTCGTTCACTGATGCGTAAACTAATACGTTTTTAACTCCTTTTGATGCTAAACATGATATTTCATCTCTTACAGAAGCACACATTTTTCCTCTACCATGCAGCCAAGAATCACAGTACACTCGCCTAGAATAGTGCGAATGCGGCGTTCCACGAAGACCATCGCCATCTCTTTGAAGGGGTTTCTGTCCATCTGCACAAGCAATATACCTTAATACTCCAACAGCATGATCTAGACAGATTATTTTCTTGAAAGTTGTTTTAGGATGCAAACGTCGCCCTACACGTTGAAGCTTCTTTTTAAATCCCTGAACCGTAGACCCATTTGTAAAATGTATCAAAGCGTGCATATGTTCATGCGCCACACTTCCATCATCTGCTTCTAGATGACATCGACAAATTGAATACCACTTAATATTTGGTACACAAACTAACAAATTAAAATCTTCTTCATTTAACAGAAGATGAAACCACTGCGTAACACACTCTTCGTAATCTTTGGCCATCTCTTGTGGTGAAATCGCCTTAATGTCATTAACATTTAGTAAACTCAGATAATCAGCTTTTGATATGGAAGCCATCTTGTAAGAACGATGTGAACAGAATGAATGTCCAGAGAATACTAGCCGTGTACACCTAGACTATTCCATTATATGGTGCATCTTTAATGATCGCATACTGTCGTCAAACATCGGTGCTGTTCGGATCAGACAAACGACCAGTCAACCAACCAAGACAGACAGCTGTCTAGCAGGACAGACAGCTGTCTAACAGCTGTTGGCAGTTGTCATATCTGGTAGGATGACATCATCATCATTATACGTGTTTGAGCTTGTCGACAGCTCTCGTTTCCGGTTAGTGACCTAGTTTTCCGAGATAGCCCGTGACAGATGAACGTTATTTCATTTCCTGTGGTTGACTTAGTTTTTTTCTTTTAGAGTTCGCTAGATGAACGTTGTACTGTTAGACAGCTGTGTGATAGAGGAAAAATGTGTGCTTCTGTAAGAGATGAAATATCATGTTTAGCATCAAAAGGAGTTAAAAACGTATTAGTTTACGCATCAGTGAACGAGTTGCACAATAAAGAGACTTGCCAGTGCACCAGAGGAGCTTCGGGTATTCGTAGAAGACAGGAAGCTAATGAAAAGAGAAGAGTGTTTTACCAAACAGAAAAGGGAATTGCAATCAGAAAGGCGTACAGAGAAAAACAAGTTCAAAAGAAACAGCTGATCAAACAGTTAATGGAGCTGGGTCTAAATAAAAAAGCAGAATTGCAAAGGGAGACAATTTTGAAATTAGTTAGCTTGCTGTAGTGTACACTTGAGTAAATATATTATATTTTTATATTTTACCACTGTTTTTATTATTAATAACACCTTGTCCATACCTGACTCCCCGCAAAATAATTCAATCTATTTGCATTTAAACACCGTTATAATTATGTCCAGGGTTGAATTAAATGTCCAGAGGTAGACTTGACTGTCCATAGTAGACTACAAAATTTACATGTATTTAAATGGAGTGTCCAGGATCCTATGAGTTAAATAACAAGGAAGTGGAACGAGTGCGAGACCCATACACCACAACCATCATCAAAAGTCTGCTATCGTTCAGTAAGAATGAAGCCCAATCTCTTAGCAACGCCGGTCTGAATGTGTCGTCGGAGCACATCACCTTAAATGATAACAAGTTTCACATGCTCATACCTGTCTGGTTCCTCTTCAGTTTCTTTCATCATTTCAAAGGAGTTCTCTGTGGCAAACATACTTTCCGCTTTACAAGAAGTCGAAACGATTCCAACGGCTATTACAGCACAGGTACGGCACGAGCAAAAATTACCGTAACCAATATGTTTTTAAAGGTAAAACATGTATTTCCCAATGATAAAATGAAATTGGAACTGATGGATAAAATAGCCAAAGACACCTCTATATTTCTCGCATACCGCAAATGGGACATATATGAGTTACCAGCACTCAGAGATATCAACAGAGATGTGTGGGCTGTTAAAACTGCAACCAACTTGGAAAGACCTCGATATGTGATTATAGCATTTCAAACAGATCGTAAGGATAACGTGAAGAAGAGGTCAGACTATTTCGATAACATTGGTATGTTGGACCTCAGAGTGTTTCTAAATTCAGAATGCTACCCTTATGAATCTATGAATATGGATTTTGAGAAATCGAAATATGCAGAAGCCTATAACATGTATACAGATTTTCAAAAAAACTTCTGTTATAAAAACATGTCGGAGCCTATCTTGAATTATGACGAGTTTAAAGACAGAGCTCTATTTGTGATTGACTGTCAGTACCAGAACGAGTCAATCAAGTCTTCAACGGTGGACATTAAGGTGGAGTTCATGAGTCACGCCAACTTCCCAAAAAATACTCGTGTTTATTGTTTGGTTATTCATGACAGTGTAATGGAATATAAACCTCTAACGGGTATCGTTAGAGCCATTATGTAATAATAGTATGTCATTTATGTATGTCATTTATGTATCAATATGTACAACTTAATTAATCCTAATAAATTTTTATTGTATGTAAATCAGTTGTTTTATTTTTATTTTGTTGCATTTTTATTAACCCCTTTCTGTAAGGTTAACAACTGTAAAAAACGTTGTTTATCCTTTGTAAGACCCCCTCTCTCTTACATCCTGTTGTTTCCTCAATACAAGAGAGAGACACTTGTTCAGTATGTGTTAAGTCGTGAAACAAGGATGACGTGTCTTGCTGTATGTAAGTACACTCTTCTTATTATGTCTGTTTGTATTCAAATAACAAATACAAACATAACCTTACTAACAATTGGATGGCAGGGTAATCAGCCTGTACAAGAGAGTGTGTGTTGGTTTTAGGTGTTAATACAGCTTGTTCTAACTTACTTAAATATTATATTTCTTCTGTTCAACAAGACGATTATTTTGATGTGTCACACATGTATGTAGCTCTAAGAATAGCTATACCGGAAGTGTCTACCGGAAGTAACATTTTTATTGAATATGCTTATAGAGTTTGCTTTGCTGAACAGCGTGTATGTATTGGTTCTATCGTACATCTCACGGATCTTCCGCGATAAGGGTTTGAAGTTTTTTTATCTCAGTTTCTTGTAGACCTTGTTACGAAACATACATTTTTGAAGATAGTTCCTTTCTATCACTTTCCATTGAAAAGATATAACGATTTAAAGTTTTGACCGGAAGTGGCCATTTTATTGTATATTCCACTTTGATTTGGCCTCCTTAACACCGTGCATATGTTGGTTCTATCGTACATCTCACGGATGTTCCGCGATAAGGGTTTAAAGTTTTTTATCTCAGTTTCTTGTAGATCTTGTTACGAAACATACATTTTTAAAGTCGGTTCCTTTCTATCACTTGTCGTTGAAAAGATACAAGGATTTAAAGTTTAGACCGGAAGTGGCCATTTTATTGTATATTCCAATTTGATTTGGCCTCCTTAACACCGTGCATGTGTTGGTTCCAGCGTACATCTCACGGATCTTCCGCGATAAGGGTTTAAAGTTTTTTATCTCATTTTCTTGTAGACCTTGTTACGAAACGATACATTTTTGAAGTCGGTTCCTTTCTATCACTTGTCGTTGAAAAGATACAAGGATTTAAAGTTTAGACCGGAAGTGGCCATTTTATTGTATATTCCAATTTGATTTGGCCTCCTTAACACCGTGCATGTGTTGGTTCCTACGTACATCTCACGGATCTTCCGCGATAAGGGTTTAAAGTTTTTTATCTCATTTTCTTGTAGACCTTGTTACGAAACGATATATTTTTGAAGTCAGTTCATTTCTATCACTTGTCGTTGAAAAGATACAAGGATTTAAAGTTTAGACCGGAAGTGGCCATTTTATTGTATATTCCAATTTGATTTGGCCTCCTTAACACCGTGCATGTGTTGGTTCCAGCGTACATCTCACGGATCTTCCGCGATAAGGGTTTAAAGTTTTTTTATCTCATTTTCTTGTAGACCTTGTTATGAAACATACATTTTTGAAGTCAGTTCATTTCTATCACTTGTCGTTGAAAAGATACAAGGATTTAAAGTTTAGACCGGAAGTGGTCATTTTATTGTATATTCCAATTTGATTTGGCCTCCTTAACACCGTGCATGTGTTGGTTCCAGCGTACATCTCACGGATCTTCCGCGATAAGGGTTTAAAGTTTTTTATCTCATTTTCTTGTAGACCTTGTTACGAAACGATATATTTTTAAAGTCGGTTCATTTCTATCACTTGTCGTTGAAAAGACCATTATTCTCGCTTATCAACCTCACTCTCATTTGTCGGCTCTAAAGGTTGGGGTGACGTATCTTTAAATAATGGAGTCTTCAACCATCTTTATCAACAAAAGGCACCATCTTTAAGAACGAAAGCCGCCATTCTTTATCAGCGAAAGCCGCCATTTTTATAATGTCAGGGATGTCAGCTTAAGGTATCACAGGCTTCCATCTTTCATTCCGCCATTTTCCGCCATTTTGGTTCCTCCGTTTTGGTTCCGCCTCTAATATTAAACATTATTTTGTAAATCATCCATTTGTCTAATAATAAACTTTAATTATGTTACATGTATGGTTTGTTTGTAGTCGTATATATATATACCAACCTAAAACAATAAATTAATAAGCGTCTGCTTAGCTCAACGGGTAGCATCGTTGCCTCCCATCTGAATGCCCCGGGTTCGAAACTCACCTGCACCAAATGGTTTTTTTCAAAATATAATAATTTGAAGTAATAGGTTAGGCACTTATGTGACTGTCTGGCCCAAGTCGTGTGACGTCACAGTTTCCTAGACAGGTCAATGACCTTAGGAATAACACGGATGTGACTGTCTGGCCCAGGGCGTGGCTGGGCGCCGGCGCCAGGGCGTGGCTTGGCGCCGGGGGGCCGGGGCGTGGCTAGGCGCCGGGGCTGGGGCAGGCGCCAGGGCAGGCGCCAGTGCAGGCGCCGGCGCCAGTGCAGGCGCCGGCGCCGGGGCGTGGCTAGGCGCCAGGGCGTGGCAGGCGCCAGGGCAGGCGCCAGGGCGTGGCGCCGGCGCCAGGGCGTGGCGCCGGCGCCGTGACGTCACTTCCTGTGACGTCACTGTCTGCTCAAAGTGTCCCATTACCTACTAGCTGTGTTAGACAGCTGTGTTAGACAGCTGTCTTAGACAGCTGTGTTAGACAGCTGTGTTAGACAGCTGTCTTAGACAGCTGTGTTAGACAGCTGTGTTAGACAGCTGTCTTAGACAGCTGTGTTAGACAGCTGTGTTAGACAGCTGTGTTAGACAGCTGTGTTAGACAGCTGTGTTAGACAGCTGTCTTAGACAGCTGTGTTAGACAGCTGTGTTAGACAGCTGTCTTAGACAGCTGTGTTAGACAGCTGTCTTAGACAGCTGTCTTAGACAGCTGTGTTAGACAGCTGTGTTAGACAGCTGTCTTAGACAGCTGTGTTAGACAGCTGTCTTAGACAGCTGTGTTAGACAGCTGTCTTAGACAGCTGTCTTAGACAGCTGTCTTAGACAGCTGTCTTAGACAGCTGTGTTAGACAGCTGTCTTAGACAGCTGTGTTAGACAGCTGTGTTAGACAGCTGTGTTAGACAGCTGTGTTAGACAGCTGTGTTAGACAGCTGTGTTAGACAGCTGTGTTAGACAGCTGTGTTAGACACCTGTGTTAGACACCTGTATGACAGCTGTGTTAGACAGCTGTCTGTCCTGTCTACCATTGTTAGAATAATATATATCTATCGAATCCTTTTCTATATCGACCTTTGTGTACATCGTTTTCCTTCACAATCACCAACACACCATACTTATTATCTTTCCAGCATTGGTGGCAGATAGTTTTAAATTGTTTAAAGTCCATATCGGTGGTTACATGATCGTCGTACACATGTTTTAAATTGGTTTCATCTTGCTTGAATAACACAATAACGTTGGTGTTGTCACGTACCAGATGCTTGGGTATTCGTGTATATGTTTGACAGAGATAGAATGAATCAATATTCTTATGTCTGCCCATACTGAAGTATGCTCTTATTTTATCTTGTTTGTCACAAGCTACATCATCAAATATAAACACAGAGTTGTCCTTGGCATCTGCCGGATCTAATATTTCATCGTTTTCTCTATAAGGATAGTAACCAACACCTTTTGTTGCATTCATCACCTCCTTTAACATCTTGTATTTCGGTTGATACAGAGACTTTGAATACACATACACGTTATCAAATTTTAAACCGTTTGCTTCAAACAATAAACTCAGCATGACATTAGTTTTACCACAACCACTCGGACCACATATGATACAGCGAACGGTGTTTGGAAAGAGAGGACCATGCCTCAGTTGTTGTTGAGCTGTGTCCGTAACAACATCGTCTATATTTGTAATGGGTAAGGCAGAAGCGTGTTTGCTGGTACGCATCTTAACTTAAACTAAACTATATTTTTTGGGTGTGTATATATATATATATGAATGCAAGTGAGACACCCAGTCAGTATGCATGTTGGTGTCACAGAGTGAGGGTTGTTATTAACAAAGACAGATACAGGTTTTGCTGAAACGTTGCGGGGCGTTACAAACACCATGAAAGTTAACAGAAAACTTGATGAGGGGTTTTATGTAATCAACTCGAAGCCAAAGAAGAAGGTCCCATTTAAAAACATACTAAGTCTGATTGAGGAAGTTATAAAAGATAGAAACCTTATTCCAACAGCGAACGCCGTATTTGATATAGCTCATACAATTGTTAGAAACATTGGTGGACGTAAGAATGTGCAGAAACCTCGAGTTATTCCAATACCTAAAAGTGGAGGCTTCCTTCCGTTGTTGCCTCTTATATTTGGTGGGCTGTCAGCACTAGGAGCTCTGGGTGGCGGTGCTGCAGGTATTGCCAAAGCCGTGAACGATGCCAAGTCTGCGAAACAGAAACTAGAGGAGGAAGAACGACACAACAAAACAATGGAAGCCATCGCGATGGGTAGGAGAGGGAGTGGCTTGAAATTTAAGCCAAAATGCAAGAGACTGGGCAAAGGCATGTATCTCAAGAAACAGCGCTACGGTTATGGGTTGTATCTGCAAAAACCAATGCAATAAAAGACTGAAACAGTAGCCTGTGTGTATCAGTCATGGCGCACACCTTTGTGTTGAAAGACCGCAGCTCCCATCTGTCGTCAGACTACCATCCACCAATTGTTTTGGATGGTAATTATGCTGTTGCCTTGATAGGCTTTCACACCTACAACAACATACCCAACATCTATGAAGGTAAAAACAAATTTCATGTAAAAGAAGGAACCGGTTGGCGAACCATCACGATACCCACCGGTGCTTATGAAATAACACACTTGGAAGAGTTACTTCAAAATGAACTTGTTGGTGCTACAGCAACACACGAACAAAAGCAACAGGCTCTGATTCTGAGACCTAATCCGAACACCATCAAATGCAGACTAAAGTGTTATACAAATGTCAGTTTTGAATTTGATGGTTCGATTGGGCGAATGTTGGGCTTTTCAAAACAAGTTCTTCAGCCGGACACCTTTTATGAATCTGATTTACCTGTTGATATAGTGGATGTTAGACAGATTCGCATCGAAACCAATATCGTGTCTGGTTCCTATTATAACGGACAACCCTCACATACGCTGTATGAGTTTGCTCCGATGGTTGATCCTGGCTACGCAATCGACATAGAACCTAAAAATTTAATTTACTTACCGGTGAACAAGCAAGAGATTTCCAATATAAGCATCGACATCGTCGACCAAGATTCAGTTCCTGTCAACTTTCAAGGTGAAGAGGTGTCTGTTCGCTTGAAACTTATAAAAGTTGCTTAGTATGTTGGTCTTCAAGGATATAAAAGCAAGTGCATCTACCACATCAAATTCAGTTGAGTCAGACACGTCAAAGGGTACGCTTCGTCCCGATAATATTGAGTTCCTGCAAAGCCTGGGTTATCATGTCGTCAAAACTAGAAATATTCAAAGAACCCGTGTTTGATGATGGCATCGATCGAGAAGAGCTGCGCTCTTACTATTCACCAACTAAATCGTTTGGTAACAGCGATGAAATTGAAATAGCCATCAACCAACAAGATGCGTTCGTATGTCTGGCCGAGTCAGCTCTAATAATCGAAGGTGCTCTGGAACCTGTAGCAATCCAAAATGCCACTGGTGCTTGTTATCTGTCAAATAATGGAGGAGCAGCTCTGTTTGAATCAATGACCTATGAGTTAAATAACAAGGAAGTGGAACGAGTGCGAGACCCATACACCACAACCATCATCAAAAGTCTGCTATCGTTCAGTAAGAATGAAGCCCAATCTCTTAGCAACGCCGGTCTGAATGTGTCGTCGGAGCACATCACCTTAAATGATAACAAGTTTCACATGCTCATACCTGTCTGGTTCCTCTTCAGTTTCTTTCATCATTTCAAAGGAGTTCTCTGTGGCAAACATACTTTCCGCTTTACAAGAAGTCGAAACGATTCCAATGGCTATTACAGCACAGGTACGGCACGAGCAAAAATTACCGTAACCAATATGTTTTTAAAGGTAAAACATGTCTTTCCCAATGATAAAATGAAATTGGAACTGATGGATAAAATAGCCAAAGACACCTCTATATTTCTCGCATACCGTAAATGGGACATATACGAGTTACCAGCACTCAGAGATATCAACAGAGATGTGTGGGCTGTTAAAACTGCAACCAACTTGGAAAGACCTCGATATGTGATTATAGCATTTCAAACAGATCGTAAGGATAACGTGAAGAAGAGGTCAGACTATTTCGATAACATTGGTATGTTGGACCTCCGAGTGTTTCTAAATTCAGAATGCTACCCTTATGAATCTATGAATATGGATTTTGAGAAATCGAAATATGCAGAAGCCTATAACATGTATACAGATTTTCAAAAAAGCTTCTGTTATAAAAACATGTCGGAGCCTATCTTGAATTATGACGAGTTTAAAGACAGAGCTCTATTTGTGATTGACTGTCAGCACCAGAACGAGTCAATCAAGTCTTCAACGGTGGACATTAAGGTGGAGTTTATGAGTCACGCCAACTTCCCAAAAAATACTCGTGTTTATTGTCTGGTTATTCATGACAGTGTAATGGAATATAAACCTCTAACGGGTATCGTTAGAGCCATTATGTAATAATTGTATGTCATTTATGTATCAATATGTACAACTTAATTAATCCTAATAAATTTTTATTGTATGTAAATCAGTTGTTTTATTTTTATTTTGTTGCATTTTTATTAACCCCTTTCTGTCTGTCAGTCTAAGCAAAGACTTCGAGCTGTCATGACGTGTGTGTTAAACAGCTGTACAAGCTCAAACAAGATTATCTAAGATACTTGTTGGGCAATCAATTGTCTGTCTTTTATTACACAGCTCTGTCAGTCTAAGTAAAGACTTCGAGCTGTCATGACGTGTGTGTGTGTGTTAACAATCAACAACAGCGTCTATATGTTTTGTTTGGTTCAAGTGGATGTCATTAAACAACTGTGTTATTTCTATAAGGGCCCCCATTCAAGACCTCAACATACGTTAGTGTGTGCTAAGTCGTGAAACAAGTATGACGTCTCTTGCTGTATGTAAGTATACTATTATATTATTTATGTTTACATACAAACAATACTTATCAAACAATCCTCGTATATCAAAGTTTAATTTAGTTGTTTTAAATCGAGTTTTGTTACTTGTGTGTTTTTGATCACTCCCTATATAAATTTAGATTCATTCATTCAAAATACAAACACACTAACATAAACAAACACGCCGGCAATAAAACCAAGTCCCCGAGTTTTATTGCGCTATTAAAATAAACTCATTATCATATCTAGATGTAAATACGTTTTTCTTATTGATATAGTTTACTTCAAACGTTTTTGTTATTAAATGATATTAGATAGGTAAATTGGTACGTGTTTTAAATTTCTTTTTACTATAAATAAACAATTGTTTTTAACATTACAGTTCCTATTATTCAATTGGAATGTAATAGAGATACCACCCCCTGCCCACACACACATCAGCCTCATAAACTCGTTTTAAATTAGCATATGCAACAGGTTTTTGTTTTATATATACAACTGCGAACAAACTTTTAACGTGTGTGTCTGTGGAATAGTTGGTTTAGCGACAGGTATCTCTCTGAGTAAGTTGTGTGGTTGGGGGTTCAAATCTAATTTCTGGCGAATGCTTTTCTTTCAAAAATCATATTTCAAATTAAAATCAAAATTTCAAATTACCCGCTCAATATATCTTCCTCATATATGTATGTGTGTGACTAAACCGAATGACTGTGTCCAACAGATGTCTCCCATCGAGCTAGAGAATATTCTCTACACTCTACAACTTTACAAATAGAATATTCTCTAGCTCGATGAGTCATATCTCTGGACACAACAGACAAATTTTCAAACAAATTCAAATTTCCCGCCAAAAACGAAATACCCTAACAAACTTCAATACACCTTAACAACAACAACACAATAAACAAACCAAACAGCTGTGTTTACGAACATAACCTTAATAAACAAAATACATAACCTTAATAAACAAACAGATGCATGGTAATCAACACACATGACATAACCTTAATAAACAAATACAAACATAACCTTAATAAACAAACAGATGACACGTGAGCGAACATAACCTTAATAAACAAATACATAACCTTAATAAACAATCAGACAAACACACATGGAGAGCTAACCTGACTTGTAGATATCTATGGACACACAGGTCAGACATCTTGGAACGCTTGTGACGTCATCTCAGGTTAGTTCCATAGAGAGAACCCCCGGAGTTGCAGATGTCTATGACAGGTCAGCCATCTTGGAATGCTTGTGACGTCATCTCAGGTTAGTTCCATAGAGAGAACCCGGGTTGCAACTGTCTATGACAGGTCAGCCATCTTGGAATGCTTGTGACGTCATCTGACAGGTCAGGTGACATTTGACGTTGACACATGTCAGGTCAGGTGACAGCTGACGTTGACAGCTGTCAGGTCAGTGACATTTGACACCTGTCAAATCTGACAGGTCAGCTGTCAACTGTCACAGGTCTGCGCAGGTCAGCGCATGCGCATGACGTCAACGCGCATGCGCAGTAAAAAGTGGAGGGGATGAGCCCAGGTGTCGCACTATCTACTTATTGCCTTAGGAGAGACTTACTACGTACCAAAACTAAACTTTTTAGGTTTATAGAAAATTGAGTTATTCAAGTTTTTAATTTTCTTTCGAAAAATATTTTTTCTCCGAAAATTACAAAGTTATTTTAATGAAATTGGGTGGATATCTTGCCTTAGGAAAGACCTCACTACGTAACAAAACTAAACTTTCTAAGTTTATAGAAAATTGAGTTATTGAAATTTGAAACATTTAATAGAAATTCACTACCATAACGCACTAGCTTCGTCCCGTTAGTTTTTTTTAATTACAGCACAGAATACCAGATGTTTGATGAAATTAACAGTTTTCTAATACCCTAAAACGTGTGTATGTTTGTCTGTTTGTAGCCACGATTGTTTTTGGGTAAAATCGCTTCAGTGGGTAGGCTGAATAGGGGGTGGCTTGGTGAAGATTGATATATTTTTGTTAAAACTTGAGTAATACAACATTTTAGGTTTTGTTTATTAGGAAATATTTAATTTCGTCAAACATCTGGTATTCTATGCTGAAATTAAATTAGGGGTTGAATGTGTGGGGGGTGGAATATTAGTGTAGGACGTTTTTTTGCTAAAGCGGCGTAAGAAAGTTTTCGAACATATAGGAAACTGTATTCTGCAACGAAAATTTTTTTGTCTGTCGGTCGGTCAGGCTGTACGTCTGTCTGTTAGTAGGCGCAATAACTTTCAAACGAATTGAGAGATCATCTTCAAATTTGCTATTAAATTAGCACCCGACAAATGAACGCATATAATTGTTTTTGTGTAAAATCGCTTTAGGGGTAGGGGATGAATTAGGGGTAATTTGGTGAACATTGACATCTTTTCGTTAAAACTCGAGCAATATAACGTTTTGGAAGTTTATAGGTACAGGAATACGAATATTTTCTTCACGAGAATGTCTTTTTGAGGCGAATAAATTATCACAGCTGTTACGATTTAATTTGCAGCACCATTCAGAAAGTAACACTGAGCAAAATAGGTTTGAGAGTTTGTTTTTAAGAGTAGTTGAACAGAATCATGTCAATGCAAACACATTGAATTATACATATAGGTAAGTAGATAAGAAAGATCCACTAATATAAATTCAAATTTGTATGAAATCTTGCTACAGTAACCCACTTGCTGCATCCCAACTTTATATGCATGATTATTTTAAAATGAATATGCAAAATATAATAGATTCTAACTACGTAAAAGATCTGCAAAAGCGTCTTATCAGTTTTAAACAGAGATAAGCTTTTGCTTGTTTATCTATTGACTGCTTATCTCTTGTGAGTCAGTTACATACTAAAAGTCGATAAACAAGCTTCGTCGTCTCATTTGGTAATTAGTTGTGAGAACTTGTGAGAAATTCAGTGTGTATTAATTTTATTAGTTTTGTGAAGTGCGGTTTCTTAGATGACATTAATATATAATCTCGGGTTGTAATATAAGTGTGACGAGAATTTGTATTATTAAATAGACAAGTGTTTGCTAGTATTCAGTGACGTTGAAACAGGGACAACAGGAAAGTTGGTTGCCCTTAGGACCCAGTATGTAAGTCTGAATACTTTTAGCCACTCTTAAAACTTTAAATTTTTAGTGAATTTTCTTTAAAAAAAATGTTTGAATTTTTATATGGTTATATATATATATATATATATATATATATATATATATATATATATATATATATATATATATATATATATATATATATATATATATTGTATATGTGGCACACAGATTACTCAAAAAACAAAGAGCCGATTTTCATGAAATTAAGCAAATTCCTTTCTTTTGTAAGTGGATCGAATCAGCTCGTTAGCCAGAAAAATCGAACCAGGTTTTCTGGGAAAATTTTAGTTTTTCTTTCGGAAATATTTTTGATCCCTCAAGATAACAAAGCTATGGTAACAAAATTTGATACTTTAATTAGCGCCAAAAAAAGTAAACTATACACCAAAATGTAGATCCCTATGTTACAAGAAAAAAGTTGTGAGCGTTTAATTTAAAAAAACACTACCATAACGCACTTGCTGCGTCTAGACTTTTTGTTTATCTTTAGATTATTAAAAACTCGCTAGATTTATTGTCGTGAGGCAGACTAGGCTCTTCATTAAAATATCTGCATAATTCTGTCGACTATTTGACTGCATAAATTGCTGTCTCAACCGTATAATCAGTGATGTATGCCAAAATTATAAAACCCTTCATTATAATAGACGCTCGTATATAAATCACATGCATCTAACAACCCTTTCAACTTATACAGCTTTTCCAATTACGTGTAAAACGAATTGAGCTCCGGAAAATGAAATATCGATCATATAATAACACAGTGACATTGTGTTGTTTTTTTGCTATAAGAATACATCATCTTCGACGAAGGACATCCTCCTGATTTATGGACTACGTTGATAACAACTTGACTACGTCCTTTCTCTTTAGGATCTTTGCCAAATCATTTTTTATAAGTTTTTTTACTTAAACGCTAAACAATTTATGTAGAGTAAACACAGCAAAAAGGCCTGGAGTCAGCAAGTGCGTTATAGTAGGGAATTTACATACATGTGGTTTAAGAGTCTGTAAGTCATTTGTTTCCAAACTAAACCATAAAAATTTCGGGACGCAGCAAGTGCGGTATAGTAGCGAATTTTCATAAGACTTGTACACTATTATTATACGGCATATTAGTAAAGTTAATACCTTAAACTTACACAGACCTTGAAGATCGATCTTAAAGCTCCTGGTACGCGCACATTTGAAGAATTCTTTCGAAAGTCTTACCATCGATATCTCTCTATTATCCAAATAAAAAGTCATTGGCGATCCCTACAATTTTTTTGTAACACTCTTACTGTATTGCCTTTTCGCTTTTTTTGCTTCAAATTTCAATAACTCAGTTTGCTATTAACGTAACTTTTGTTGTTTAGGAAACCAACATTTAACTTTATTTTCGGAAAATTTTTGTACAAACACGGCAAGGGCGTTTTGGTAGCGAATTTTCATTAAATGTTTCATATTTTAATAACTCAATTTGCTATTAACCTAAGGTTCATTGGCTAGGGGACCAGTTTTCTCATAAACATTTAAAGTTTATTTTCGGAAAATTGTTGTACATTTTCAAAAAATTATTTTGATAAAATATGGTACACTGTTCCTACTACATAGGTTATTCCGGTAACCAAATTGATGCCTGCTCGCATTGAAGCGATATATTTGTAATTAAAAACATTTTAATGAAAATTCAATTACATAACGCACTTGCTGCGCCTAGAGTTTCTTTAGACCTGTCACGCGCATGGTGTCAAGTGGTGAGTCCAATGCAACAAAAATATGCTGTGGTGCAGTGGGGTTTGACGTTTGACCTCCTAACAAATTACGTATTTTACTAATATTTAAGTGCATACAGTTAGAAGTAACAAAAATGAAAAAAGGATTAAAT
Source organism: Tillus elongatus (assembly GCA_964006375.1). NCBI lineage: Eukaryota > Metazoa > Arthropoda > Insecta > Coleoptera > Cleridae > Tillus > Tillus elongatus. The sequence continues at coordinate 189,975,515 of OZ023264.1, forward strand.
TAAGTGCTGCGATCTATATTATCTGAAAAAGACAATAAAGGCGTAACTTCAACAGCATTAAACTGACGTATAGAAACTTTTTGATTGCGAATGACTTTGTTTTAAATGTGTAGTTGGAATTCTATAACGTTACTCACCACGTGACGTCATAGGAAGGGGTGGGGCATATGCGCAATATCATATCTCTTCTAAATCATTATACCATGAATATAACCGGTGTCATGAATTTTAGTAACACCAGTGTTATAATAATATTATATTAAAACCAAATAAAAACACCAGAGCGTTTAAAAATATATGCTCTTCTCAGGTAAATTTGAATCCGTAAATATAAAGAGAAATATAAGCGAAAACACGCTCATAATTACGTGTCAAAAGTTGTTAGAGTTAAGCAGGTTATTTAGTCTGTCAGTTAAAATTTAATATGTCATTTGTGAAAACAATTTATATAAGATGAAAATGTAAGCATGGATAATCCTATCCAATTAATTATTTCTTGGCTTTTCAGCTTTCGTTTTTTTACGAAACCTAATTTAGGTAATATAACATCGTTTTTAGAAAATTGGCTAAAATGCATTTATAAAAAATGACGAATAAGAAACGGAAGCAAATAAAAAATGTTCGGGACGCAGCAAGTGCGTTATAGTAGTCAATTTTCATAAGAATTGTACACTACTACTAAGGTATATTATTAAAACTGATTGATTAAATTTATATGGACCTGCGAGACCGGTTTTAGAGGTCCTAGTTAGAGATTTTTTGAAGAAATTTATATTTTCTATGGAGCTAGAAATTTATAATTTAGTATAGATATATGTAAGTACTGGAAGCCTCCTTAAAAAAATTGTGTTACAAATTGCATTAAGTTTACAAAAGTTTTCCAGAGAAAAATAACTATTTACAAAGGGAAAGTACCTGCCAAATTATAAATATCGCAGGTATTTTTCCTTTTAATTACTTGGATGGTGTTGTTTTAGTCAACCCAATCGAACTAGTTTTTTGCAAACAAAACATCAATGAAGTTTTTTAAAACCGATTTGTAGCTATCCGCGAAGATCATTATGTTATTTTTCTTTAATTTAGTACCCACACAACGTTTGCATAGTTTTTACTATGGTGAAGATTGAATATTTTAGCTTAGTGGGAAACTGAGTTATCGGATTTCAAATATGTTTACAAAAATTCTCTACCGTAATGTATTTGCTGCACCCAGACCCATTTCAAAACTTATTTACCGTTGCTGCATCCACATTTTAGAAAACGGTGGCATATGTTCCCTATGTAAGACTGACAAACAAGGCAACCTCAATTTCATTTTTGGAAAAATGTTTTAAACAAATGAAAAGGGGTAACAATTTAAACATAAATCGAAAATCTTGGTTCGCTACTTTGTTGCAGGGGTGCTTCTTCCCCTTCTGCATGCCTACAACCATCCTAAATGCATAAACAAGAACAACGTAAACAAGAAAATTTTCTTCGGAACAAGCCGCAAGAAAGTTACGGGACCTACGGTGAATATAGGGGTTCTAGGCGGGGTAAACAGAATTGGTTCTAGGCGGGGTAAACAGAATTTTAAGGAGGTATAGCTGCAAAATGGGATAAAGGCGGCTTATAGAGGTCCAACTAAGCTGGCTTCTTCGCAATTTTCGCTCACATTTGCTTTTTATCTTCTTCCCCGCCCAGCACCCCTATTCACTCCTGGTCCCGTAACTTTCTTGGGGGCTGTGTGCAAGAAATATGTCTTGTGATTTGTGCACCCAGAAGGAGATCTAAGCATGTTACTGTTTTTTTCCTAAAAAGCCCCGTATGCTAGTCTGCCAAAAACTTAATTTTTACTTACAAAAGGAATATACCTGCCAAATTATAAGCGTGTCAGGTATTTTTCCCTATAAATCGCTTGGATAATCCGTTTTAGTCCACTCAATCGAACCAATTTCTGCAAACTAAATAACAAATGTGGTTTTCTAAAACAAATTTGTGGTTGCCTGTGAAGCTCATTGTGTTATGTTTTAAATTTAGTATCCATGCTGCTTTTATATAGGTTTTAGTATGTATCAAAACTGAACATGCTAGTTTAATGGGAAATTGAATTATTATCATTGATATATTTTTACGAAAATTCGTTACGATAACGCACTTGCTGCACCTAAACTCTTTTCAACACTGTTGTATCCATACATTTTGAAATTGAAATAAATAAATATAAGCAATAAAATATTGGAATTAAAATTTTGATAATTTGTACTGAACACCTGTTTATAGGTATAATTTAAACTACTGTATGATATTATGTATGATTTACCTAAACTGTCCCATAAGCTACATTAAGAGTAGATAAAAGCTAAAAGCAAACAATAAGTACCTTATGCTGAGGTATTAGCGGATTAGCGGAGTCAATTTCGAAGGTATCTTCTTTTTTTGTTTATGACGTCTGTAAACAAAGATGAAGAGGAGAAGAAGAAGAAGAAAAAGAAGTAGTAGAGGAAGAAGAAGAAGAAGAAGAAGAAGAAGAAGAAGAAATAGAAGCTAACCTCGAATTCGACTCCGCACCTGCTGTTAGTTGGCAAAATAACAAATGACTAATAGCTAACTGGTGTTGTCAGATTAAACTACGTGAGGGACATAGCTCTTGAATACCGTTAAAAATGGGAAGTTTAATATCTATAAATAAAATTCTGGACGCAGCAAGTGCGTTATGGTAGTGAATTTTCATAAAAATGTTTTTAATAACAAATATGTGTGTTTTTTAAGAAAGCAGGCCTCAAATTTGGTTACCAGTATAACCTATATAGTAAAAACAATGTGCCATGTTTCATCTGAATAACTTTATTGTGTGAAAATGTAAAAAAATTTCCAAAACTAAACTTAAAGTGTTCCCGAAAAAACACGTTTCTTGGTCAACCTTATAGGTTAATAACAAATTGAGCTGTTCAAATATGAAACATTTCATCAAAATTCGCTACCATAACGCACTTGCTGCGTCCAGAATTTCTTTTCTTACAAACATGCATCATATTTCGATGGAAAATGCAATAACATAAGGCGTGTTTGATTAAAAAAAAAATTGTATCACCAGCGACTTATGGGCCAGCCTGTGATTGTAGAAATATTTTTTAAGATGTAGCTCAAGACACCCTATAATTAATATATACACATTTTTTTCATATCTTGTATAATAACGGATATATTGAGGTTTATTGATTTTGTACGAAATTTCGACAACAATTATATACCATTAAACGATAAACTCTATAGCTAAGACTACTGCCAAGCATCAGAGAAAGGGTCTATTTGAAATGAATTTTCTGGAAACATTTTAGTAAAATGAAGGACAATGACGGTTGTAAATAAGACTCTAGGGTTTGTAAAACATCCTTCTTGAGACATTTTATTTCTATAGCCCGTATTAGATTTAAGTTATTTGCCTAAATGTTGCCAATTTTGACATTTTAAATCGCCACTTTGATGTTTTGAGGAACACCCCAATTTATTTTTCTTTAAATGCCTATAACTTTTTTGTCTTTCGACCTACATAGCTAGGTTAAGGCTAAGGATATAAACCTGCATACCCTTACTTTGTTAATTCCGGAGATATAGTTTTTTTTCTAAAGAAAATACAAAATTTTCCGGGAAAACCTGGGTAGATTTTCCTGACTAACGAACTTATCTAAGCCATTTGCACAAGGAATTTTTTCACCAAATTTAATCAAGATCGGCCCATTATTTTTTGAGTTATCGGTGTGATACATATATAATATATATATATATATATATATATATATATATATATATATATATATATATATATATATATATATATATATATATATATATATATATATATAAATTGGAACTGACCCCGGATATGTTTTCTGGGGGGCCTAATTAGCGCTCATTTGAAGAAATATTTTCAAAATTCAAAAGTCGAGAACTCCTCATTAGCGAATTTTTTTTAAAGAAAATTCACTAAGAATAAAGCGTAGTTCTAGATTTCCTTTAAACAAATTGAATCACTTTCTTAAAATGTTTATCTATTACTATATTTTCTGATATCTTTAGATTCAGGTGAGAGTTTTGGTAAATGGCAACCCTGCTGATTGTTTATTGTGACACATTTTTGTAGCCTGTTCATTTGAAGTTTGATTTGATGCATTTGCTTGCAATATCAGCATAACAAAGGCCTTACTACGTACCAAAATTTAACTTTCTAAGTTTATATAAAATGGAGTTATCCAAGTTTGAAGTTATATGTGTGTATATATATATATATATATATATATATATATATGTATGTGTATATGTTTAAGAAAACATAGATATGTAGGGAAACATGTATTTCGAATATTAGCTTTCACTGTAAAAGTCACACTTCTCTGTGATTTTCTATGTTTCATTATAACAGACAACGAAGAACGATGGGATGGTATTTTCCAAACCGAATTAGAAAAATCTGTGGCTAATGGACTTGAGCTTTCGAGGCCATCGAATCCATTTTAACTAACTAACTAACAAGTTTGTAGCATTTAATAAAAATTAACTACCATAACGCACTGGCTGCGTCCCGAACTTTCTAAATATGAATTAAGTTTCCTTCTGGAAATCTTATGTACAACTTTAATGAAATTTGTAATACAAGTTTCTTTTAAGTAGACCTACATTATCTACACATATAGGAAAATTGAATTCTTTAGCTTCATAGAAAATTGAGTTTTGGGAATTATTCTCAAAAGAAGTTAGAACGCAAGATTTTTTTTTGTTTGATAATAAAGAGATATCAATGGTAACACTTTCGAAAGAATTCTTCAAATGTGCGCGTACTAGGACCTCTAATATGCCTATAATATTAGTATACAATTCTTATGAAAATTCGCCACTATAACGCACTTGATGAGTCCAGAAATTTTTAATATTTTATTTTATGATCCGAAACAAAAAAATACAAAAAACAATTGCTTCAATATGATGTTATAACAATCTATATATGAAAATTATCCACAAAAGTAAAAACACGTCAGTCAGAATGGCGCAACCCCAAAATCCCATTTTGTGTTGTTCGCATTCACCCAGAGGCCAATTATTTTGAATTCAATGTCGCTTTCAGTAGCTATTGTACTATTAATGCTTCATTAAAATTAAATGCATCGTTTTGTAAGAATCTAGTGTACATAACAATACCTTTGATTATGTTTGTGGTTATTATGGACTATTAGTTTTAATATTTGAATATGTGCTACTGCGCTTAGATATCTATAATGATGTTCCATGCGCTCGTTTGTAATTTGCTAGGCATTATTAAAAATTTATTTTTATGGTCAAATTTAAATCATACTGTGAGTTACCCGTATTTTTAATGTTTGCATGTGGTAATAAATCAATACTTCACTAAAAGTCTATAACATGTTTATTTACTAGAGCTGCGAAAATCTGAAGATGTATTAATGGCAAACTAAAAGGCCTGACATAGCAAACGTGCTATATGGTGGCAAATATTTATAGAAAATCATCGATCTAATTTACCAGTACCATATAACACATAAATTTGGAACATGATATGAGGTTTAAGCCGCTTGTGTACCTCAACAGAAAAAAATTAAATTCAAAAGATTTCCAAAAGAGATCTTTGATTTTCTTGTAAAAAAACTGGTCAGATGAGACTGGCTAATGAAGTCCTTCAAACTTTTAACAAAAGACAGACATATGTCTAGTTGCACGAAAGTCGATAAATTATTATTTTTAGCGAATTTTTCGTAAAACGAAAAAGTCACAAATGAAGAGATCTGTGTTTATATATATATATATATATATAAATATATATATATATATATATATATATATATATATATATATATATATATATACATATATATATATATATATATATATATATATATATATATATATATATATATATGTATATATATTATACACTCTATTTGTTTGCTGTGCGTTTGTGATTTCTTATTGGTTTGCGTGCACTGATGTTTCGAACCGTCCCGGTCCATCATCAGCACGCTACTGGCTGTTATCGCTCCTGTGTGGTCCACGTCTGAGATTGTACGTAGCGCATGCGCCGTGAGCTTCTTTTGGTCGGTTTACTGTTCTCTGATTGGTTGTGATTTCGGACTGTGTCGTGTGTATCTGTGTCCTTTCTTGATCACTGTGGTTTGATAATTTGTCTATTTGTATGGCCTTTATTAAGTTTTATTTAAATGTTTGTACTTTGTTCTGGCATTAATTGTTTCTTATTGTTTGTTTGTTGAATGTAGTATTCCATTTTTTTGTGGTCTTCCACATGTTTCATTAGTTGTAATTGGGTGATGTCTGGTTTTTGGTGTAAAATTACCATATTCTATTTGAAATAAGAAAGTTGACGTCTACTTCCGGTACAACCGGAAGTGAAGTAGAAATTTTGAGAAACCCACGTGCCTGAATTTTCAGAATTCAGTTGTGAGCCGTATTCTATAAACGGCTAATGGAAGGTCTACGTGGGACACCTGTATATTGCGGCGATTGTTCCGTATTTGACCTGTGACAGCCCAAAATAAAGGAAAGTGTTAGCCATGGGCTCAAAATTATTAGATTTATATAAATTTTTACGAAAATTTGACACTATAAGCAAATTTGTGTCACATTTTGTCAAATTATATAATAATGTACAATTCCTAGTTAATTTATTTGTTGTTTACGCACCGCTCCGTTACCAATATTTAATAGAATAAAGGCACAGACATAAGAAAGTAAATTGTTGAAAATTAAATGTGTTTGGATATACAGGGTGGCGCATTGAAAACGAAACTGATCGATTTGCGTCTAGAGAAATTTTTTTGTTAAGAAACGCTGAAACACTTCAATTTTAATATTGAGGGGAACATGTTTTGACATAAAACTCAACTTTGTCACATCAACCCCTAAAGGGTGGGGATAACAACCCTTATATTTTAAATAGGGAACATGAGTCGAGTGTTACATCATTTGAAACCACTTTCTTTTCTGAATTCAGCACAATAATTTTTTTGGAAGTTTTATTCACTCGTTTAAAAATTATTAAATTATTCACAGTTAAAGTTGCAAACATGTATTTTATTCATTGTGATAAGAAATGCACTAATTAGTCAATTTTTCGTAAAAAAAAACGAAAAGACAAAACCAAACGTTCAAAAATGTTTATTCAGTTAAGCAAGTATTCAAATTATTGACCAGCAGCTTCCAAACAAAAGTACAAATGTTGTTCAAAACAAGCTCTGACATTCTGGAGCATTTGTGGAGTTATAAGACGGCATTCTTCAACAATGCGTTGTCGTTATTCTTCCAGAGACTCCGGTTCTGTTGCGAAAATTCTACTCTTTAAATGGCCTGATAGAAAGAAGTCTAAAAGAGCTAAATCCGGTGGTCTAGGGGGCCACTCAAAAGCACCTCTACGCCCAATCCATTGCTCTGGAAATTCTCTCTTCAAAAACTCCCTAACATGTTTTGAGAAATGCGAAGGAGCTTCATCTTGTTGAAACAATAATTGATTTTCTTGATAGCTAGAAGTCTAAAGGAGCTACATCCGGTGGTCTAGGGGGCCACCAAAAAGCACCTCTACGTCCAATCCATTGCTCTGGAAATTCTCTCTTCAAAAACTCCCTAACATGTTGCGAAAATGCGGAGGAGCTTCATCTTGTTGAAACAATAATTGATTTTCTTGACAGCGATCATCATTTTCGACAATGCCAATTAGTAAAGGGTAAACGATATCTTCTAGTAACTCCAAATGCGTTTCGCCACTCAAAATGCCATCAAGAAAATTTGGTCCGATTAAACGGTCTCCAAAAATGCCAGTCCAGACATTCAATTTCTGTGAAGTTTGAGTGTGGACTTCGTAAAAATTTCTTGGCTTATTATCTGCTCAGTAACGACAATTATGACGATTGACTGTAGAGTTTAATAAAAACGTACACTCGTCTGAAAAACAGATATTGAACAGAAAGTTCCCGTTATCAGCTATTCGTGCAGTCATAACTTCACGAAACTCCAGCCGCCGATCAAAATGATCTTTATTCAGTTGTTGTAAAAGATGAATTTTATACGGGTGAAATTTATGATGCTTCAATATCCGCTTAATTGTTCTTCTTTTGATGTTTGAAACAGTGGCCAATTTTCTCGAGCTTAAAGTTGGGTCTGCAGCAATTTATCCTAAAACTTCAATTTCAGTAATCTCATTTCTAACTGGAAATTCACGTTCAGGATTTCGTTTTTTGTTGGTTACTGAACCACTTTGTCGAAACTTTGCAACTAACTCCAAAATGTATTTTCTGTTAACATGTCTGTTCGGATGTCGTTCATTAAACCAATTTGCGGTACAGTTGGCACAGTCATCGTCTTTGAAAAAAAAAACAGTAATTATTTAAACACTTTCTTCTACAGAATACACCATTCTGAAATTAATTTTCAGTAGAACTATCAAGTATCAAACCGACCGATAAACTAAAATAATAAACCGCATTTCTATCGTTCCGATAAGAAATGTTCTGATAGTAAATTTGTTGTTTACAAACCAACAAAACATTGACTATCAGCACATTTCTTATCGGAATGAGTGAAATGCGTTTTGGCATCTTCTACTGTGAAGAATTTTTACCGGGTTGATAAAACTTCCAAAAAAATTAGTGTGCTGAATTCAGAAAAGAAGGAGCCTTTAAATGATATAACACACGACCCATGTTCCCTATTTTAAATATAAGGGTTGTTATCACCACCCTTAAAGGGTTGATGTGACAAAGTTGAGTTTTATGTCAAAACATGTCCCCCACAATATTAAAATTGACGTGTTTCAGCGTTTCTTAACAAAAAAATTTCTCTGGACGCAAATCGGTCTGTTTCGTTTTCAATGCGCCACCCTATATAGTACACCGTGCATAAGTATATAATAATATTAAATAACTCAAATTTAATTAATAACTTGCCATGCCCCTTTAACAAACAGCATATTTTTAAATATACATCACGTCTTATAATCATGGTAATTATGATTCAAGGTGCCAGCTCAAAACAGCGTTATGAAATTAAATTCTCAAACAGCGACAATTGGGATTCGTGCCTTTGCTAAAACTTTCCACATTAAGTCACTTCACTTATATTCACCTTTTTAAATATTGCAGCTTTTACATTTACAACGTTCAAAGAACTTCTCCGTTGTTTAAAAAGAGAAACAAGGAAAGACTAATTGCAGAGCACTGTACAACATTAGCTCAGTGTATTTATTAGAACCATTGTAGCGAGATGCCTCTCAAAGGAAGCAGAATTTCACTGTCCATTTGCCTTTTTCAGATCATGCATAATTAACAGAAACTTTATAATTGGCTATACACTAATGGTGCATCAGCTTTGTTATATCTAATCACCAATATATACCCACTATTGACTAATAGTGCATCCGCTTTGTTAATACTGCCCAGAAGTTTGGAATAAAATTAATATACCCTTAACCTTTAAGTTTTGGGGAAAACGCTCGGATACGTCAATTTAGTTTTATATATGCTCACATTTTAACCTTATTCGTTTGTTTTTTTATAGACATTTGTCAAAGATATGACCACATCGAAAATTTTTTAAATAATCATTTTAATAATAATAATAAGAATAATAATACACATTTATTGAGAAGGTTTTCCTCCATACAGAAAATACAAGTAAACATACAATAATAAAAAATTCACACACAAAAAAAATCTCCCCCAATAAATGTAGAGAAAAAAAACTGCCTAAGTCAAAGACTTGTTGGCAGTAGAGCAAAAACAAAAGTAACAAAAGCATATATGCACTTTAAAATACCAACATCTTAAAAAAAATAAGTTTCCAGTCTCCAATCACAGTATACATGCCTCAATACCGATATCCACTCCGACCTGCCTGTCCCCAGTTCAAACACACTGTTCTCTCTCCATTAAAAAAAACAAACAAACAAATAAGCAGAGAGACACCGACACTCACGCGACCAACCACACCCACAGGCGCACACACGCCGCACACACACAAAACCACCGACTCACGCAGGAACCAGCGCGCACTTGTCCCCTTGTTGTCAATTTCTTCTAAACAAAGAGTGAATGACACTTCTAGGGGTATGAAAAATCCAGCTCTTTAATCGTTTCTTAAATAAATTCAAAGAAGTGTGTTCTCTTATTTCAGTAGGCACCGAATTATAAACCCTTACACATAGGTGAGCAAACGATCTCTGCGCAACTGCCTTCTCACCTTTTGCGTTTTAAACGAGTGTGTGCTATGTCTAGTAAAATGTGAATGCTCTATTATTGTAAGACTCTCCCGCTGAGCATGCTGAGTGTTTGCAACCGTAAAGTAAAATAGCTCCCTAATATCCATCAAGCAAGTGTCCCTGTATAGACGATCACTAGGGTAAGCATAATCTTTACCATGTATCAACTTAACAATACGGTTTTGGGTACTTTGCTGGAATCGGAGATGGGACTCAGATGCACCGCCTCATGTTAGTATGCCGTAACGTAGAATACTCTCAACCAATGCATGATATACAATACGCAGATGGTTTATATCCAACATTTTCTTAATGAGTCTCAACTTGTAAAGCAATACCCTAAGTTTTTTAACCAATTTTTGAAAATGGAAATCCCATCTTATATGGCAATCTATATCTAGTCCCAGATATGATACTTTGTTCACATTTCGTATTGCCAAATCACCACCAACACTGATTGCATCATAAGAGGGCAAACAGCGGACGTAAGATGAGAAAGGGACAAACACGGTTTTTGTAATGTTCACGGTTAACCATCTATCAGAGAACCATGCCATAATCACCTCAAGATCCCTCTCAACTAGTTTTTTTTTAGGGAACACCAACTGTCTGCCGTATAGAAAATAGCAGTATCATCCGCGTACCCTACCACTTTGCCCATACAGCGCAATTTAAAGAGGTCATTAACACACACACACACACACACACATATATATATATATATATATATATATATATATATATATATATATATATATATATATATATATATATATATATATATATATATATATATATATATATATATTATAAAGCAAGGGACCCAAAATTTTTCCCTGAGGGACACCGAACTCCACTCTTTGAGGGCTACTCACTGTCTGTTTTATCTTGACTACTTGAAATCTGTCAGTCATATAGCTCTTAAACAACTTATGTTGTTTACCTCTTACGCCAATACTTTCCAGAACCTCCAGCAGTTTCACATGGCAGACAGTGTCAAAAGCTTTTTTTTTTAATCTATAAAAATGAATAATAACGGATGATTGCTTCTGTCAAGACTATCATATATGCTGGAAGTTAGATCATTTACAGCATCCTGAGTTGATTTTTTTTCACAAAAGCCATATTGCCTATCAGACAAGAGATTATATTTCCGCAGGTAACTGTTTAGTCGCTCTTTCAGTATCATCTCCAAAACCTTTGCAACATTGGAAATCAAAGAAATCGGCCTATAATTCGTCACATCTAGGCAATCTTCGCCTTTATAAAAAGGTTTCACAACGCCGAATTTGAAAACCCTGGGCAAGGTTGCCTCCTCAATACATCTATTATATATAAAGAGAAGTGGGGTCAGGATTAGATCCACAACCCGCTTAAGGACCTCTGAACGTATACCATCATGCCCAGGAGCTCTCTTGTTATTTAAGCACAGTATCATCCTTTTAACCTCATATTCATCCGTGGGAAACAGAGCCATCGAACGTGAAAACCGTGTGTCCTTAAATGTCTAGAGTCCTTTATGCTTTCAACAAGGTTTTTACGAATTGAGGAAAAGTAATGGAAACATACAACTTGTGATACATCATTTGAAAGCTAATATCTCGTACAGTATGCTCAAAAATTTTGGCGCGATTCTGTCAAGCTATTTCAAAACGGCGACTGTTATTAATTTTTTAAAAATCCCTATTTAAAAAACGGAAATAACAAATCATTGATGTGTTTTTTACCTTTCTAGGTAAGAAATTTTCATTGTTTCACGTTCTGTCATTTTTTGACATATTGAACTTGTCAAATTAATTTTGTTATTTCTGAAGTATTATTTTACAATTTTCTAAACAAAAATGGTTTTGTCGGAAAGACAGCGTATCGAACTCTTGATATTGTTAGGATGTGGAGATAAAATAAGAAGTCAAAGTGAAGTGTACATTTTATTTAGTGTTAGATATCCGGAAAAACAAATTTCACAGGGCACTGTTAGTAAAATATTCCACAAATTTGATGAACACGGCACAGTAAAGGACTTGCCTAGGAATGGACGGCCACGTGTTTTAGGCGACGATGAAAAGTTAGATATTGCATTATCTCTGCAGGATAATCTGCATGATTCAACAGTTTCAGTGGCTCTAAATCATAATATATCTAGAGGTGTTAATAATTACTACATCTGGTGACCTGGAAAGTAAAAGGGTTGACCCGCTCTGTTCTCCTGGTAGATCTGTTGGGTGCATCAAGTGGAGACACTATGGAAGAAAGCTCCTCTGAGCAGTGTCGGTGCAGATATCTATAAGAGAGAGAGAGAGAGGTCACCAACGGCACGTCAGTGGGAGAGGGATCGCAGCCTTTGGGTGAGGGTAGGGTCACCGATGAGTCGTATAGCTCTCTTCTGAATGGAGTCCAGGATAGCGAGTGTAGAAGCGGCAGCGGCACCCCAGATGTGGGAGCAGTACCCGAGGTTTGTCCTTATTTGTGAAGTATATAAGATAGAGAGATTAGCTCGTGAAAAGCATTTGCGAGCCCGGAAGAGAAAACCTAATTTCTTAGCAGCCGTTTCTGCAATTGATGGTGCCAAATGAAACTGCGATCCACAGAAATGCCAACAAGTGAAAAGGACGCATTACTTGGTTGTTTATTGTGATGGGTCTGGGGCTGGTGTATCTCTTGTGAGAAAGAAAGCAAGACTGTGATTTTGTGGGGTTAAATTGTACAAGATTTCTATTTCCCCAGTCTAATATTTTTTGGAGATCCACGGAGATAGAACCCTCCATGAGTCTGCGATCCTCATTTAATTGGGCTAAAGAGACAGGCTTAGAATATTGTATATTTGAGTGGAGGGTGCTGTCGTCCGCGTAACTGTGAACTGGGTTGGATGTGCTAGAGAGGAGGTCATTGATGTGGAGAAGAAACAAAGTAGCTGAACCTTGAGGAACTCCTGCATTAATTGGATACAGTTTAGAGGAATGGCCATCTACAACAACAAAAATGCTCTGGTTTGAGAGGAAATTTGCTGTCCACGTACAGAGTTTTGGTGGTAGGCCATAGGCCGGTAGTTTATTAAGCAGCGCTGCGTGCCAGACCTGCAGTTTTCCTGTTTTAAAGCTTTCTAGTTGTGACCAAATAAAATCTCGTTTGATCCCTTTTTAGTAAGAATGCATTGAATAAAATATTTCACATAGTTGTAGAAGTGCTGTGCAGGCAGCTCATTTTAAGTTGTGTTTTGGTTGTCATTAGTATAGAACACGAGTTCTGATAAAATCGAATGCCGTGTGTGTTTCTAATAATGGTTAAAATGCATCCAGCCTTACATATTTGTATATTTTTTCCTATCTTAGGGAAATATAGCGAATCTGGTGACTCAAAATTCGTTGGTTAGGTGTACAGAGACAGTCTCTATGACAAAATACTTTGTGTTTATTAGAAGTACTTAGATAATATAGTTCTTAGTTGAACACAAGAAATCGACTCGAAGACGCATCTCACAGTGTACAAAAACAAACAAGTTTCGAACAACAACAATTTTAACGTTTAAATTATTCAGACCATCTAGTGAGTGTACGCAAAACACCCGTAAAGTAACATGGTCCCCAGGATTGCCAAATGTATTCGTAGACACTAAAGTGGTAAAATTAGTCTTGCCCGTCTGAAGCAGAGTAATTCAAAGAAGTGGTTTATAAAATTTTGTTTGATTTAATGAAAATGAAATGCCTCCAGCTATCCTTCTGTATATAATAACTGGAAACTGTAGCGGGTATAAATCATTTGAGTGACTCTCCTCGAATTACATGTCGCTTCGTCTTTCTTTGTTTCGTCGATTCTAGCGTTGAAAATCATGACTGAACGGGAACGCGATTTCCAATTACCACAGAGTGTCGTCTGCAAATAAAATTAAAAGGAAAGTGATTTTTAAAGAAAATGTCTAAAGAATAACTGTATTCTTTTCATTTTTTTTTTGCTCTATAGCTGTTGCCTTGTATTTTTATGGTCGTTACCTGACATTCGTACACAAGTAATTAATAATATACCAGATTTATATCAGGTTGCAAAACGAACGGCCATTTTTTGTATTCTTTGTATTCTTGTTATGTTTCCAAAAATGTTTTGTGTGAGTTTATCTAAGCAGTCTTCGACATTTAGCGAATTTTCGTCAAAAATTCGCTTAGTGAGAGATAACGACTTGCGAATATTTTAAAATAATTTTCAACTGACCATGAATTAGGGCATCTTGAAATCATATAGTATATATATATATATATATATATATATATATATATATATATATATATATATATATACATACATACATACATACATACATACATATGTATATATATATATATATATATATATATATATATATATATATATATATATATATATATATATATATATATATATATATATATATATCCAATGTTGAATCTTGAGAAAATTTTTGCAAATGAGCAGGAACTGGGACCCCTAGAACCAATCTCCGGGGTCAGTTTCAGTTTTTATATGTTTTCCGGGTAAATTTTGTTTAGAAAATTGTATCTCAAAAAATAATAAAGCTATGGTAACCAAATTCGGTAGGTAGGTTTAAGATATAAAATTTTATGGACGCAGCAAGTGCGTTATAGTAGCGAATTTTCATAAGAATTGTACACTATTATTATACGGCATATTACTAAAGTGAATACTTTAAACTTACACAGACCTTGAAATTCGACTTTAGATGTCCTAGTACGCGCACGATTCAAGAATTATTTCGAAAGTGTTACCATCTATATATCTCTATTATCAAAAAAAAAAAAGATGCCCAAAGCTCAATTTGCTATGAAGCTAAAGAACTATTGCTATATCTGTAGATAGTGTAAGTCTCTTTAAAAGAAACTTGTATTACGAACTTCACTGGAGTTATGCAGAATATTTCCAGAAGGAAACTTAGTTCATATTTATAAAAGAAGTAAAATATCTGCCAAATTGAAAACATAGCAGTTATTTTTCCTTATTAATCGAAATCGTAGGATTTCGGTTTAGTCAACGTAATTTAACCGATTTTTTCAATAACAATAATAACAAAATTATAATTTCAGATTCCAAGGTGACAAATTTATTTAGGCGTTTTAAACAAAAATGAGATCTTGCTCAGAACGTATGAAATAAGTGCGCTATTGTTCCCTCGAATGTCAAAATAAAACAAAATCACACATTCATCGAGCTGGATTTGATCGCGTAACCTTCTGCTTGAGAGGCAAACGCGATCCCCCCTGCGCCATCTAGGCACACGTCAACTAACGTTTGTTTGCGTGATATTTTAGATCGGCTTCATCCCTGAGATATTATATTCAAAGGATACGTAACAATTAATTACAGAATTAGTACATTTACCATTGAAGCACATCCAATGATTGTTTCGGTCTTGTGTGACGTCTTACGTTTAAGTTTAAAGATAAAGGTAACTGTTTTAGAATTTAGAATTATTTCTATAGAGACTTGGCTTGATTTTGTCTACATTTCTGTTATATTATGCGACAGCATAATATATCTCTCCTGCCCTAAAACTGTATTTGGGGCCGTTAATAAAGCTGAAAATATAGTGTATTTAAATAGTTGATTGAATCCCCCAGTTAAATAACGATCACTCGAAAAAAAAATAATTTCATGTCGTCTATCATTTCCCATAGCTGCGGTCGAGATTTCACGATTGCTGGTTCGGGTAGTATGTTTTATGCCTAGTATATATTTACTTTGGTTACCGTTTATACCTTTTGTATAAATCATCTACTCGTGGCAGTTCATTGCTCTGCCAGTGAGGCATTAGTCTTTAACCACTAAGTCGTTTTAACGCATGCCTTTGGGATTTTATTTTTAGTTTGGAAAAAACTTTAAATATTGTGTACCTGGACAGCAAATTTCCTCTCCAACCGGAGCATTTCTGTTGTCGTGGATGGCCATTCCTCTAAACTGTATCCAATTAATGCAGGAGTTCCTCAAGGTTCAGCTTTAGCCCCTACTTTGTTTCTTCTCCACATCAATGACCTCCTCTCTAGCACATCCAGCTCAGTCCACAGTTACGCGGACGACAGTACCCTCCACTCAAATATACAATATTCTAAGTCTGTCTCTCTAGCCCAATTAGATAAGGATCGCAGACTCATGGAGGGTTCTGTCTCCGTGGATCTCTGAAAAATATTAGACGGGGGAAGTAGAAATCTTGCTTTCTTTCTCATAAGAGATACACCAGCCCTAGACACATCACATTGAACAACCAAGTTATTCAAAGTAATGAGTCCTTTTCTCTTGTTGGCATTTCTGTGGATCGAAATCTCAATTGGCACCAACATGTCACATCAATCGCAAAAGCGGCTGCTAAGAAATTAGGGTTTCTCTTCCGGGCCCGCAAATACTTTTCGCCAGCTAATCTCTATACCTTATATACTTCACAAATAAGGCCAAACCTCGAATACTGCTCACACATCTAGGGTGCAGCTGCCGCTTCTACTCTCGCTATCCTGGACTCCATTCGAAAGAGAGATACGTCTCATCGGTGACCATACTCTCACCCAAAGACTGCCATCCCTTGCCCACCGACGTGCCGTTGGTGACCACTCTCTCTTTTACAGATATCTACACGGGCACTGCACAGAGGAGCTCTCTTCCGTAGTTCCTCCACCTGCTGCCTCCAACAGATCTACCAGGGGAACAGAGCGAATGCACCCTTTTACTGTCCAGGTCACCAGACATAAAACAATGTTATGCCCGCTCTTTTGTCCCTGGGACTTCCAAGTTGTGGAATTCCTTGCCGGCACATCTTTTTCCTTCTCCTCCGAACCTCCAAACCTTCAAGTCCAGAATTAAGAAAGTTGCCTCTTTCCTCATTGTCAACACCCACGGTACGATAGTATTTAGGCTGTAGGCCCTCGTGGTGTGTTGTTGAAAAAAAAAAACTAAATTACTTAAAATTCACAACATAAGTTTATTTGACCCATTTCTAGCCACATGTAAAGTCTCATTCCAGCTATTCTGATTCTTACAAAAATATAGCTTTTTCAATAAGTTTTCCCTAATTTTTCGCCAAAAAAACTTGATCACAAAGGCTGATTAACGAACTTGTCCTCGGCTTTCGTCCAACCAAGATTTTTGCCAAGTTTGATTGAAATCAGTTTAATTTTTTTTGAGTTATCGCTCGGATACATACATACACACACACATGCACAAATATATATATATATATATATATATATATATATATATATATATATATATATATATATATATATATATATATATATATATATATATATATATATATATACATATACATTTTTTAGGGACCTTCGTTTTGGGTTCTAGGAACTCAAGTTCTCTTTCAAGTGAAGACCTTTTTTCAAAAGATTTGCATCGTGATCTTTCTATTAGCAAATTTTTATTGATGAAAATTTGCTAAAAAGTAAACTACATGCCAAAATTTAGATATATATGTCGCCAAAAAAATTATAATAAAATATTTGGTGCCAGATCATTTCTATGACAATAACTTCTATCACGCACTTGCTAGTCCAGACTTTTTTAGAAGTATTACCCCGCTACTATGGTGCATCACAGTTTGGAGCACTTTCATTTCGATGGCGTTATGGTTTTGTTATCCTCTGTACTTTCACGTACTTAACATTGCATGATATTCAGAACCGACAGGAACTTCCAAGGATGTACATTTTTGATACAGTGCCACAGCTTTGCTAATTGCTATTCTTCAATGTGCACAAACACAATTTATTTTTTATCGTTATAAAGATTGATCAACTGGTTTTAAAGCCTAGAATTTATGCACAGTACGCTTACATTGCACTTTGTGCGCTAACTGAAAATAATTGTTAATTTTTCAGAAAAGTTATTAATTGTAATGTAGGGGATTGTCATTTTATACACGACGGACATTATTACCTTAAACTATGTATCCCGTTTCTAGAAGAGAAACGAGCACCTAAGTTAAATTTGAAAAAGGAGCCTATAAAAATTGAAAGAGTTCCCTCGGAGATGGAAATATCTCCATAAAAACAATCTGTTCATAACGCGAACTGAACGGAAGCACTAATGGATCAAAGGGCACAACCCGCCTCCGCTGAATTTAAGTAAAACGTTTTTCAGTTTCTCCTCCTCTATATAAACAATGATTGATAGAGTCATCGATGTTTTTCCATGTTTACTTGAATTTATTAACATAAGAATATCTTATCCTTAAAGCTTTTCTGTTGTATTTTATATTATTGGATTTTTTTCTTTGCTTTAAGAATGGTTCCGCTTTCCTAGGAAATAAAAATAGAAAAGTGATTCTTTGATACAGTCCATTTGGCATCTCCCCAACATATTATGCCCATTTGATGTGTGATTTATTTTGTAGCTGTTTTATGTTTGACATATAAATCGATGGTTTAAAAAAGGATTTGGTCATGCAGAACACTATATAGGTCACAGGTGCACAATCATATATACACAGAACATTAGAAAAAAATATCGTTGATTTAAGAGTTCAATTATTTCGCTCTGTTTGTTTTTCTATTTTACTATTACATTTTCAGGGATGTCACGTTTTTAATAGACAACATGCATGGATTTTATATTACATGGATTTTACATTTATCTATTAGGTTTTCATACATAGAACATTATTGCATGCATGAACTTTTAAAATAAAAATAAAAAATTGAAACAGTATCATCCGCATTCTTCCTGATGCAAAAAACTCGTTTAATAAACACATCAAAAACAAAGTCCTCTCAAGCTCCAACGGCAGCAAACCCTTATAGACACTTGCTGAACCTATTGGGAATAATTTCTGCAAGAGCACGTTCCCACCTCTTGTTTCAGGGGATGAAATTGTTTCTACCGCCCTGGGCAAGGCTGAGCTTTTTGCCTCGTTGTTCGCCGGCAATTCTAATCTCAACCAACGTCCAAATGTTTAACCATCCACAGTCCCCAATGTCGCGCATAAAATGACTGATATCATTTTCAAAACTAAAACGGTACAAAATATGCCCTCTTCTCTTAACACCAGGAAAGCATGTGGCTTTGACGAGATCCCACCAATTGTTCTTAAAAACTGAGCACCAGAACTTACTCCTGTCCTGACTCGTCTGTTTCAGACATCTTACAATAGAGGCATATTCCCTAGTAACTGGAAAACTGCTCTAGTACAACCCGCCCCAAGAAAGGATACAAAGCGATTTCTAGCAACTACAGGCCTACTTCTCTCCCTTCAGTCGTCTCTAAAGTGATGGAGAAGTATATAAACACCGAATAACTAAATTTTCTTGAAAATACAGTCTAATCCACGAAAGGCAGTATGGATTCCGTCAGCGCAGATCAACTGCTGACCTCCTTTCCTTTGTCACCCATTCTTGGAACAAGTCGTCTATGGAACTACACGGCGATTCCCAGATTGTCGCTCTAGACATATCCAAAGCACTCGACCAGGTCTGGCACGCAGCGCTGCTTAATAAATTTCCGGCCTATGGCCTGCCACTAAAACTCTGAACCTGGACTGTAAATTTCCTCTCCAACCGGAGATTTTCTGTTTCGTGGATGTCCGTTACTCTAAACTATATCCAATTTATGCAGGAGTCCTTCAAGGTTCAGCTTTAGCCCCTACTTTGTTTCTTCTCCACATCAATGACTTCCTCTCTAGCACATATAACCCACTTCGCAGTTACGCGGACGATAGCACCCTCCACTAAAATATACAATATTCGAAGCCTGTATCTTTAGCCCAGTTAGATGAGGATCGCAGACTCATGGACGGTTCTATCTCTGTAGATCTCCAAAAAATATTAGACTGGAGAACTACAAATATTGTACAATTAAACTCCACCAAATCTCAGCATTGCTTTCTATCTCATGAGAGATACACCAGCCGTAGACCCAACACAATGAACAACCAAGTTATTCAGAGTAATAAGTCCTTTCCACTTGTTGACATTTCTGTGGATCGAAATCTCAATTGGCACCAACATGTCACATTAATTGCAGAAGCGGCTGCTAAGAAATTAGGTTTCCTCTTCCCGGCTCGCAAATACTTTTCACCAGCTAATCTCTATACCTGATATA
Source organism: Tillus elongatus (assembly GCA_964006375.1). Taxonomy (NCBI): domain Eukaryota; kingdom Metazoa; phylum Arthropoda; class Insecta; order Coleoptera; family Cleridae; genus Tillus; species Tillus elongatus. The sequence continues at coordinate 189,995,850 of OZ023264.1, forward strand.
CCTTACAAATAAGGCCAATCCTCGAATACTGCTCCCACATCTGAGGTACTGCTGCGGCTTCTACACTCGCTATCCTGGACTCCATTCAGGAGAGAGCTGTACGTCTCATCGGTAAGCCTACACTCACCCAAAGGCTACCATCCCTTGCACACCGACGTGCCATTGGTGACCTCTATCTATTGTATAGATATCTGCAGGGCACTGCTCAGAAGTGCTTTCTTCCATAGTTCCTCCACCTGCTGCCCCCAACAGATTTATCACGGGAACAGAGCGAATGCACTCTTTTACTGTCTAGGTCACCAGGCATAGAACGTCTTGTTATGCCCGCTCTTTTGTCACGAGGAGTTTAAAGTTGTGGAATTTCTTGCCGGCACATGTTTTTCCTTCTCCTCCGAACCTCCAAACCTTCAAATCCAGAAATAACAAGTTGCCTCTTTCCTCCTTGTCGACACCCACGGTACGATATTATTTAGGCTGTGAGCCCTCGTGGTGTGTTGTTGAAATATAAAAAAAGGAAGTCTTTTAGATATTTTTTTCAGAAACATTCTGAGAACCCCATTTGGATGCACAAGCCACAAAGCAACTTTGTTGCAGACAACCCCCAAGAAAGCTAAAGGACCGAGAATGAAAAGGGGCGTTGGACGGGGAGGAAATCTGAGAGACAAATGCGAAAGAAAAACATTTAGTCGGACTTTGAAAATATGTGTTTTTCACATTTTGCAGCAATACTTCCTTTAAATCCTGTGTACCTCGCACCGTATCCATATTCGCCCAGGTCTAGGTTTATAGAAAAATGAGTTATGCTAATTTGAAGCATTTAATGAAAATTTGCTACCATAACGCACTTATCGCGTCCTGAAAGTTTTATAACCCTCTGGAGAAATGCCTTGTTTAGGATTCTCACCTTGTTATATTCGATGCAAATCTACCATGTAAAGGATACAACCACCTCATAAAAGGACCGCTTACATTATTTATGTTGGCCTTTCAATCACTGTCCGCCTGCACGTGTGTATGTTATCCATTCTGGCTCTATCAATAATGCATATGTAGCACCAGCTGCCCAATATAATACCTTTGACTACCGCTAGCTAAACGTCACAATGAGTGCATGTCAACACATGCTCTTATTTTGGGATGATCTTTATGTATACCTTACCACAGCTTACTGGTACAATAAATAATTTCGGGACGCAGGAAGTGCGTTATAGTAAAGAATTTTTATAGGAATTGGATACTCTTATTATACGGAATGTTAGTAAAGTTAATACTTTAAACTTACATAATCCTTGAAGATCGATTTTAGAAGTTCTAGTACGCGCACATTTGAAGAATTATTTCGAAAGTATTACCTTCAGTATCTCTCTTTTACCAAAAAATGTTATGTCCTACCTTGTTTTGAGAAAAATGCCCAAAACTCTAATTCATATGAAGCTAAATAATTAAATTCTTTGATATCTGTAGATAGTGTAAGTCTCTTTAAAAGAAACTGGTATTTCATTAAAGCTATACAAAAGATTTCCAGAAGGAAACTTAATTTATATTTAGAAATGTAAAGCGAAATTATAAAGGTAGCAGTTATTTTTCCTTATTAATCGCCTGAATTATTTCCTTATAGTCAACCTAAGCAAACCTGTTTTAGTGAATTTTCTTAGAAAAAATTCACTAATGAGGAGATATCGACTTTTGAATTTTGAAAAAATTTCTTCAAATGAGCGCGATCTAGGACCCCTAGAACCCATATCCGGGGTCAGTTTCAATTTTTATATGTTTATATATATATATATATATATATATATATATATATATATATATATATATATATATATATATATATATATATATATATATATATATATATATATATATATATATATATATATATATATATATATATATATATATATATATATATATATATATATATATATATATGTTTCACACCGATAACTCAAAAAATAATGGGCCGATTTTGATAAAATTTGGCATGTACCTTTCTTTTGTAAATGGCTTGGATAAGTTCGTTATCCAGGAAAATCGGACGAGGTTTTCTGGGAAAATTTTGAGTTTTCATTCGAAAAAAATTCTTATCTCAAAAAGTAATAAGCCGATTTTAATAAAATTTGGCATGTACCTTTCTTTTGTAAATGGCTTGGATAAGTTCGTTATCCAGGAAAATCGGACGAGGTTTTCTGGGAAAATTTTGAGTTTTCATTCGAAAAAAATTCTTATCTCAAAAAGTAATAAGCCGATTTTAATAAAATTTGGCATGTACCTTTCTTTTGTAAATGGCTTTGACAAGTTTGTTAGTCAAGAAAATTGGACGAGGTTTTCCGGGAAAATTTTGAGTTTTCATTCGAAAAAAATTTTTATCTCAAAAAGTAATAAGCCGATTTTAATAAAATTTAGCATGTACCTTTCTTTTGTAAATGGCTTGGATAAGTTCGTTATCCAGGAAAATCGGACGAGGTTTTCTGGGAAAATTTTGAGTTTTCATTCGAAAAAAATTCTTATCTCAAAAAGTAATAAGCCGATTTTAATAAAATTTGGCATGTACCTTTCTTTTGTAAATGGCTTTGACAAGTTGGTTAGTCAAGAAAATTGGACGAGGTTTTCTGGGAAAATTTTGAGTTTTCATTCGAAAAAAATTTTTATCTCAAAAAGTAATAAGCCGATTTTAATAAAATTTGGCATGTACCTTTCTTTTGTAAATGGCTTTGACAAGTTTGTTAGTCAAGAAAATCGGACGAGGTTTTCCGGGACAATTTGAATTTTCATTCGAAAAAAATTTTTATCTCAAAGAATAATATCTCCGATTTTGATAAAATTTGGCATGTACCTTCCTTTTGTAAATGACTTTGACAAGTTCGTTAATCAAAAAAATCGGACGAGGTTTTCTGGGAAAATTTTGAGTCTTAATTTGAAAAAAATTTTTATCTTAAAAAATAAGAAATCTATGATAACCAAATTTGGTAGGTAGATTTACGATATAAAAAGTAAACTATACACCAAAATTTAGATTTCTATGTTACAGGAAAAAAAAGTTATAATAAAATATTTTGTGCCAGATCATTTCTATGAAAATTCACTACCATAACGCACTTGCTGCGTCCAGGCTTTTATTTTTTAATGTAAATGTCTGCTGAAAATTATAATTTCAGATTCAAAAGTTACAAAGTTATTCAGACGTTTTAAACAAAAATGAAATCTTGTTCAAAACGTATGAAATCTGTGCACTATTGTTTCTTCAAGTGTCAAAATAAAACAAAAATAAGAAATCTGAAGAATGGAGAGCAAATGCTTGACGGCTTGCCACAAGATGAAATTTCAGGACGCAGCAATTGCGTTATGGTAGCGGATTTTCATTAAATGTTGTATAACTCAATTTTCTATAAACCTAGAAAGTTGAGTTTCCGTGGAGTAAGTTATTAACGACGGCAACATAGCAACTAAAGTTGATTAAAATAACTTGGTTATTTTTTTGAGATACAAATATTTTTCTTGGGATTTTTTTTTTTACTTTTTTTAGAAAAACTGGTTCGATAGGGCTGGAGTACACTGCATGTTTTTATGGGGATGAAATATAACAATCAGGCCAAGGTATCCATGTAAACAAGGTAGGGTCGTGTTACACATAGTTGTTCAAAAAAATATAAACATTTTCCCAAAATAAATATAATTCTCCCGAAACAACTGATTCAATTTTCTAGCCAATTCAAGCGAATTACACAAAAACTATATTAGCCAAAATATTATTATTCACAAAAAACTTTTAGACAAAAATTAAAAAGAAAAACTCGGGACGCAGCAAGTGCGTTATGGTAGTGAATTTTCATAAAAATGTTTTTATTGCAAATATGTGTGTTTTCTTTTTAAGAAAGCAGACATCAATTTTGGTTACCAGTATAACCTGATAGAAAAAGCAGGCATCAAATTTGATTACCAGTATAACATATATAGTAAAAACAATGTGCCATGTTTCATCAAAATAACTTGATTGTTTGAAAATGTACAAAAATTTCCAAAAGTAAACCAAAAGTGTTACTGAAAAAATCCGTTTCTTGGTCAACCTTATAGGTTAATAGCAAATTGAGCTTTTCAAATATGAAGCATTTAATCACAATTCGCAACCACAACGCACTTGCTGCCTCCAGAATTTCTTAACTTACAAACATGCATTATATTTCGATGGAAAATGCAAAAAAATAAGGCGTTATCGACAAAAAAAAATATTATTTGTATCACCAACGACTTATGGGCCATCCTGTGATTGTCGCAATAATTTTTTAAGATGTAGCTCAAAACACCGTATAATTAATGTATACAATATTTTTTCATATCTTGTATAATAACGAATATATTGAGCTTTATTGATTTTTTACGAAAATTCGACAAAAATTATATACCATTAAACAATAAACTCTATAGCTAAGGCTACTGCTAAGCATCAGAGAAAGGGTCTATTTGAAATGAATTTTCTGGAAATATTTTAGTAAAATGAAGGACAATGACGGTTGAAACTAAGAGTTCGGTGTATGTGAAACATTCTTCTTGAGACATTTTCTTTCCATAGCCCGTATTAGATTCAAGTTATTTGCCTAAATGTTGCGAATTTTGACGTTTTCAATTGTCACTTTGACGTTTTGAGGAAACCCCCAATTTATTTTTCTTTAAATGCCCATAACTTTTTTGTCTTTTGACCTACAGAGCTAAATTTTAGTAGGTGGCACACCTATAACGATATAAACCGGCTTACCAAATTTGGTTGCCCTTACTTTGTTAATTTTGGAGATATAAATATTTTGCGAAAGAAAACACAAATTTTTCCGGGAAAACCTCGGCGGATTTTCCTGGCTAACAAAATTATCCAAGCGACTTGCAAGAAGAATGTACTCACCAATTTTGACGTTTAAAATCGCAATTTTGACGTTTTGAGGAAAATCCAATTTATTTTTCTTTGAATGCCTGTAACTTTCTTATCCTTTAACCTACAAAGCTAAATTTTGGTAGGTAACTTGCCTATAATGATATAGATCCGCATGTGAAATTTGGTTGCCCTTACTTTGTTAATTCCGGAGATATAATTTTTTTTCGAAAGAAAACACAAAATTTTCCGGGAAAACCTGGACCGATTTTCCTGATTAACGAACTTATCCAAGCCATTTCCAAAAGGAATTTATTCACCAAATTTAATCAAAATCGGCCCATTATTTTTTGAGTTATCGGTGTGATACATATATATATATATATATATATATATATATATATATATATATATATATATATATATATATATATATATATATATATATATATATATATATATATATATATAAATATATATATATATAAACATATAAAAATTTTAACCGACCCCGGATATGTGTTCTGGGGGGTCTAATTAGCGCTCATTTGAAGAAATTTTTTCAAAATTCAAAAGTCGGGATCTCCTCATTAGTGAATTTTTTTTAAGAAAATTCACTAAAAATACACCAAAATTTGCAAATAACCCCTTTCAGCAAAATTAGCCATTTTCTTATGAAAATCAGTGTAAATGCTAACAAAATTTTATATAAAATTCGTTTTACGAAAATTACCAGCTAAAAATATCTTACACAATGGGCTAAACAAATTACGTTTCAATGAAATTTAAAAACAGATTTTCCATGTGAATTTGCAACACCTTTTTTTACAATAATCTATTAAACAGTACTTGATAATCACTAACATTTCACAATAATTCGACAAAAAATGATTTCTGAAAAAACTGACATATATTTTACACGAAAATTTGCTGATAAAATACATAAAACTTAAATAACAATCTGTACTTAAATTTGAAATATAGTACGTGCTGTCCGATTTGAAAAACAGACTCATCCAAGCTATTAATGCAATAAAGATTCTTGCCGACTTAAAACTGATAGCGTTCATCGTTTTTGTAGTAGGTACAAATATATGCTACTGGTTCTAATTGATCTTGAGTATTTTTCTAGAATTTATCAAAAAGGAAATTAATATATGTGTCTCATTTCAGTTAAATAAACTTTATTGACAAGGGCAATATTTGTTGGGAAAATCATGTAAAGAAGTGGCAAGTAGTGCAGGTTCTTTTGTGTGTCCACTGCTAGTCTTATCAAGCGTTTCTAGCATTGTTAGGCAAATAAGTACAATGCAATCAGGACGTGAGTTAAGAAAATTCTATCATAGAACAACTGCTGATTTTACAAAGTTTCCTATTTTTAATGATCTTGCAGAAAAATGTGATAGACGTCCTATACGTTATATTATATTGACTGCAAATTTTCAATTAGAATTATTAATGAATTTTTAATAAAAAAATTCACTAATAGAGAGGTATCGATGGTGTGAGTTTGTAAAAATTTGTTAAAATGAGCGCGAACTAGGACCCCTAGACCCCATATCCGGGGTCAGTTTCAATTTTTATATGTTTATATATATATATATATATATATATATATATATATATATATATATATATATATATATATATATATATATATATATATCCGATAACTCAAAAAATAATTAACTGATTTTGATGAAACTCAGTGCCTTCTCTTTATTAATGGCTTGGATGAGTTTGTTTTTCAGGAAAATAGAACAGGGTTTTCCGGGAAAATTTTAAGTTTTATTTTGAAATTTTTTTTTCTCCCAATTTTTTTTCCCTCAGGGCTCATCCGCGGCCTTGCCGCCTTGATAGCACTGCAACCTTTGCTTGATTGTGCATGCTCTTAGTCTTCCTCCACCCATTCCAAAATCACTGTGCCTGGAACTAGTCTGCACAGCGATTGGTAGGGTGAAGTTTTATATTGCTCTGTCTCCGGTCTAGACTGACCGTAGATCAGTTGTCTTTTGCGGTTCAGAGTTTTACACTCGCACAATATGTGCTGGGCTGATTCCTCCCCCTCGCCGCAGAGCCTGCATGCGAGGTACCCTTCGAACCACCCCATTTTATGCAGGTGTTTCTTGACGGCCATGTGTCCCGTCAAGATACCTGTTGTGTTTCTGAGCTGTGGAGCTGCTAAATCTTAGCAGAGGGCAGCTCAGAAACACAACAGGTCGCTTGACGGGACACATGGCCGTCAAGAAACACTGGGTCCGTCAATTATTGCTTCCCATGTCTGAGCCCTAGACAGTACAAATATGTTTTAATGAAATTTACTGGATATGTCGCCTTGAGAGAGACCCTACCACTTACCAAAACTCAACTTTATAAATTAAAAGAAAATTGAGTTATTCAAATTTTGAATTTTTATTTCTCCTAATTTTACTAAGTTGTTTTAATCAAATTTAATGTATATCCTGCCTTAGGAAATACCTTACTACCTACCAAAATCAAACTTTCTAAGTTTATAGAAAATTGAGTTATTCAAGTTTGAAACATTTAGTAAAAATTTACTACCATAACGCACTTGTTGCGTCCCGAACTTTTATAATATAAAACTAGAGCATAAAGCTCTAGGTTGTATATTTACATGTTGCTGTCTGTGAAAGCAGGTTGAGCGAGGGTGACGTAAATATTCTGTTATTTTGTGCACGAGAGAAGGTTTTGTGTTCAAGAATGGAAGCAGGCCAGTAATAAATAAGCTGCTATAAATCATATCTACTGGCTCAGATCCAGTAACCTCATTGTACTGCTCATTAAGCTATCGAATCCTGGTTCTATGTGGGATAATGGCGGCTTTTTCAGATACCATCCCTCAAAAATAAAACCTGCTTCCTGTAGACGTATTTTATAAATAATTAATATACGGAAATAAATCAAATTATAAAATAAACGTGAAAAATTGCTTTTGCTATTGTTGTATTTTAAATGTCCTTCTACGTAACTCAAGGTAAAAAATTAACCATATTCTTTGTATTTCTTAGTTAACATTTACGGTTTATCCTATTTCCGAGACTATGCAAATCGCTAATACCACATAGAAATTTAACATAAGCTAAAAATTCCAACAAAAATGACACCGTAATCTTTTGTATTTTTCCGAAGAAGCCAACAATTGAGTTAGCCCTAATTTATAAGAAGAAATTAACATTAGCAGCAACCAGCAAAATCTTTCCAAATTTTGCCAATCTCTTTAAAAATTTTTATGGCAGCATCGAAATACTATTAGATTCAATGGACGCCTTTTCCAGCTCTGATTCAAGACATTTCAAGTATAGTACTTGTCACCTACTGTTCATTATTCCAAGACCTTCCATGGCCTATTGAGTGCCAAATGCTTTTTAGTGAATTTTCCTAAAAAAATTCACTAATAGAGAAATCCCGTCTTTTGAATTTTCTTTTCAAATGAGCGCGAACTAGGACCCCTACAACCCATTTCCAAGGGCAGCTTCATTTATATATATATATATATATATATATATATATATATATATATATATATATATATATATATATATTGGTACATCTTTCTTTTATTTAGGTGGTTTAATATAACTTTTTATAGAATTTCTCCACGTTTGGGTGTCAATTGAAATAATTATGTTTTTTTAACGAATAAATAGTTTAAATTTATAAATTATAGCCCCAATATTGGATGTTAGGTGAAATAGAATTGTTTTAATAAGACTTAAAATAGCGGTTTTACTGTATTTACCGAAAAATATTAGTTTATTTATTGTACTTATGAAAAAATATCAATGATTTATATGTTTTTTTTAAATTTTTGCTTTTAGTTAAGTCTTTTGTAGAGGCGTCTTTGTTTTATAGATTTAAATAAATAAATTTCACCTTACTACCCCAAGTTTATGAGTGTAAGTTGGTAAAAAATGTAATAAAAGGTTTTTATGTAAACCAATGTCTTATATTGTGTAATTTTGTGTTTTGTAAATAAATTTATACAAATTTGTGATATTCGTATTATTTCTAGTGGTTAAATAATAAAATCAGCAAAATGACACTTATCTGAAAGAGTTTTTGTAGGTTCAGGTCCCTTTCTTTTATTTATAACTTTGAATATTGATATTAAAATTATTGGACCTTGTTTTGTTTTCCTTTTTTATACTCTGCCCTCGTATGTATACTAACCAGCCAAATAAAACCCATTTTTTTTCCTGTTTTCTCACAACACAACATATAACTTTATTAAAATTTAAACAAAATTGACAAAAATGTCCTTATAATATGACTAATTATTTACAAATTTCTTAATCCTATAACTTTATTAATCACCACAAATTTTAGGCCAATGTTTTTTCCAAAATTGGATCTATTGATTACTGAAATTTTTAATTGAACTTAAATGGTCTGTAGCACCTTTTTACAACTGAAAAATGTTTTCCTAAATTACGTAATTTTATAAATTCTCGATATTTAGTGCTCAAGCATGTGCAACCTCTTCTACCATGGTGTTGGTGGGTCACATACCCCGCTGACTCCTGGTTTATATGAAACTTATCCTAAATATGCAGACTGCCTTTGTTGATTGAATGATGCGTTCGTATTAAAGATGTGTCCTATTAAGTTTTTGTTTGCTAATATTGATGTGGTAGTTGCTCTGTTATTCACCACAGATTGCTAAAGTGAGTATGGTGTTTATAATTTTATATAACACTTACTGTTACTGCATGTAGGTCTCGTGAACTGGTTGACTTCTGACCTTGTTGCCTTCTTTACTTGAAAATTCTACTTTTATACTCAATTTACGATGAAAAACTTTTTCTGCTGTCGCTTCTTCAAAATCTTCAAAAGTTGTTATTTATTCTTTTTTGTGAACAAAATCTGTTGCCAGAGTTTCATCTCTAGCCCTCTTTTAAAATTTCTTTTATTTATTGTTGTTCCCTCAACAATGTCTTTTCCATCATTTATCTCTTAGGATATGTGAAAAGCACTGTTTGTTTATTTGGCATATTTTCTTAACCTAAAACACTATCTGTTTGACAGTTCCCAACTAATAATATGTTTAACATTTCTTACATCTCTCTCTTATTCTATGGAACATCAAATTACCTTAACCTAAAATTTACAACTTTCAGAACTAACTTATCTATTATTATCAACATTATTTCACTTTCGTTCTTATCAAGTCCTGTTAAATGGGCACTTTGTAATATACACGTGATTCCTTAACAAGTACAAATTGAAAAAAAAATGAAAAAAACCAACTCCATTAGGGATAATTAAAAAGTGCATATGGCCGCTGCCACCATTTGTTAACGTGTTGTCGAAGGTAAATTAAGGATAACTCAAAAACTACTACTCAGACCTTAATCAAATTTATACGGGACCACACGAGAAACACCAGCTTTTAAATAAAAAAGAACCATCAAAATCGATATAAAACAAAATACAGTCGATTTAAAAACCTCCCCCTTTTTTTGAAGTCGGTTAAAAATTAACACTCATTTACCTACATCAATATTTCCTTATATTTCGGTAAACATACTTGGGTTAATTAGATTTCTCTTAAAACTTTTACTAGGCACTCTAATATACCAACCAGAATGTTTTTCTTAGGTTATTGTGTCTGTGTGGTTCGTATGAGTGTATTAATATCTTTTTGTTTATTTTACGTGTAGAATTGTGTAAGTTTATATGTATGCGTGTGGGTATTTCATGTTGCCCCCCTTATAAACCATATCAATATATATATATATATATATATATATATATATATATATATATATATATATATATATATATATATATATATATATATATATATATATATATATGTACAGTGTGTTTCACTTTAAGTGACGACAATTCCTTATTTCATAACGGGTCGGCCGATTTTCGAAAGGTTTTTTTCTTTTAATAAAGTAGTCCAGAAGCTCCACTTCCTGGTATACATTATTTTAAAATTCACTTTTTCCATATCCTACTACAATAAGAAATAAGCGTCCAAAAAACAATTAGGCATATTGACCTAGGTCTTTTAAAATGTGTTGTGGTGATTTGGGTTCTCCAAGTGTACTTATTAGGCTTTTTTATTTTATTTATCATTATTTGACAGGCCAAATAGCTCAGTTCGCGAGGAGAGTAACCTTTCGAATTGGACTAAGAGGTCGCGGGTTCGAGTCCCGTATTCGGACAATCGTTCGTTTTCACTCGAATGTGGAAAGGCCGGTTTTGATAAGTTATGGGTGGTGTCCTTTGTATACAATAGTATGTAAGCTTTCCCAGCATAAGTCAAAGACTTTTGGGTGCGAAGTTTGTCTACTGTGTTATTATTATTATTATTATTATTATTATTATTATTAATATTATTAGTATTATTATTATTATTATTATTATTTAACAAACATTAAACTCCACTCTAAAATTGCTCAATCAATGAAGGCTTAGGCGTTGACGGGTAAAAGCGTGGAGAAATATCATTTCACTACTAGCTTATCTTACGTGTATTATTAGTTTTATTGGAAATATTGTAATCAACTTCTTGTTAGTAATGTTTAATTTATTTTTGTTTTAGGTATGTACAACTATTATCTGTCTTTCGATGTTTAGGGTAAGTCGTATCAATCATTTTCATATTATTGTTCTCCTGATAAAAATTAAAAAGGTATGTCATTTTTAGTGTTAGTTGTGGCTTTGCTGATGCCTTCCACAACGCATAATGTAGCTTATTGAAATGACACCATTGGACTGTATATTTAACAATTATGTACTAATATGCACTACTACATTAATATCTGCGAATCTATGGAATTAATTCAAATTTATGTTGTTTCACTTAAAATAAACGTGATTGTTTAATGAGTACTTGATTTACACCGATTATCGTGCCCCATGGCGACTGTAGCTGTAGCGCCGGTTAAGTCACGTAGATGATATCGAGCTACAGTCACATGCAGCAGTTCCCATCAGCAGATTCCACGAATTTTACCGACTGTTGCAGATAATGTCAGCAGTGCGGGTTCGCAAGAAGCTAGATCTGCATGTTCTCGTGAGAACCTGCATCCAACACTTGTCCCGTTACTATATAATTAGTCTAATATTAGTCCAGTTCTCCTTATATCCATGTGCGTCTGTCTGCTTCTCTCATCGTGACCCCTCTGATATCTCACACAACGTCACCGAAATTATCCCAGCTGGCATGGAATTATTTATTTCACGTACACAGAAAAACTCTTCAGCCACTCAAAAGGCCTGGTTCCCTTACTCCTGTGACAAGGTCAGACTTGAAAAGGTCAAAGCTCACAAAACGCTTCTACACAATCCCAGCCAAGAAAACCGTCAAGCACTTAACGACGCAAAAAACTGTTATGTCCGAATTCTTTCTGAGGAAAAAACTCGCTTAATAACCACATCAAAAACAAAATCCTCTCAAGCTCCAACGGCAGCAAACCCTGCTTGACTCTTGCTAAATCTATTGGGAATAACTTCCGCAAGAGTACGTTCCCACCTCTGGTTTCAGGGGATGAAACTGCTTCTACCGTCCTGGACAAGGCTGAACTTTTTGTCTCGTTGTTCGCCGGCACTTCTACTCTCAACCCACTTCCAAATGTTCAACCACCAACAGTCCCCAATGTCGCGCAATTTCAAAACTAAAAAGATACAAAAGATGCTCTCATCTTTTAATACCAGGAAAGCCTCTTGACTTGGCGTTATCACAGCAATTTTTCTCAAAAAATGCAAACCAGAACTTGCTCCTGTCCTGACTCGTCTGTTTCAGACATCTTACAATAGAGACATATTCCCTAGTAACTGGAACTGTCCCCAAGAAAGGACCCAAAGCGCTTCCTAGCAACTACATACCTATTTCTCTCCTTTTAGTCGTCTTTAAAGTGATGGAAAAGTATATAAACACTAAAATTCCTTAAAGAACACAGTCTAATCCACGACAGAAGTAGGGATTCCGTCAGCACAGATCAACCGCCGATCTCCTTTCCTTTGTCACCCATTCTTGGAAGAAGTCTATGGAACTACACGGTGAATCCCAGATTGTCGCTCTAGACATATCCAAAGCATTCGACCAGGTCTGGCACGCAGCGCTGCTTAATAAACTACCGGCCTATGGCCTACCACTAAAACTCTGTACGTGGACAGCAAATTTCCTCTCCAACCGGAGCATTTCTGTTGTCGTGGATGGTCATTCCTCTAAACTATATCCAAATAATGCAGGAGTCCCTAAGGTTCAGCTTTAGCCCCTAGTGTGTTTCTTCTCCACATCAACGACCTCCAACCCAGTTCACAGTTAGGCGGACGACCGAAACTTCCACTTAAATATACAACATTCTAAACCTGTCTCTTTAGCTCAATTAGATGAGACTCATGGAGGGTCCTGTCTCTCTGGATCTCCAAAAAAATATTAGACTGGGGAAGTAGAAATCTCATAACAGATACACCAGCCCTAGACCCATCACAATGAACAACCAAGTTATTCAAAGTAATGAGTCATTTTCACTTGTTGGCATTTCTGTGGATCGAAATTTTAATTGGAACCAACATGTCACATCAATTGCAGAATCAGCTGCTAAGAAATTAGTTTTCCTTTTCCGGGCTCGGAAATACTTTTCACGAGCTAATATCTATACCTTATAGACTTCACAAATAAGGCCAAACTTTGAATACTGCTCATGCGTCTGGGGTGCCGCTGCCGCTTCTACACTCGCTATCCTGGACTCCATTCAGAAGAGAGCTATACGACTCATCATTGACCCTACCCTCACCTAAACGCTGCCATATCTTGCCCGCCGACGTGCCGTTGGTGACCTCTCTCCCTTTTATAGATATCTGCATGGGCACTGCTCAGAGGAGCTTTCTTTCCTAGTTCCTCCACCTGCTGCCCCAAACAGATATACCAGGGGAACAGAGCGAATGCACCATTTTACTGTCCAGGTTATCTGACAGAGAACATCTTGTTATGCCCGCTCTTTTATCGTGAGGACTTCCAAGCTGTGGAATACCTTGCAGGAAATGTTTTTCCTTCTCCTCCGAACCTGCAAGCCTTCAAGTCTAAAATTAACAAGTTGCCTCTTTCCTCCTTGTCGACACCCACGGTACGATAGTCTTTAGGCTGCCAACCCTCGTGGCGTGCTGTTGAAATTTAAAAAAGTTATATTTTACGGAGTAACTAAGTTAGTTTGTTGTTTAGTAGTATTAAATAGTTTAAAAAGTCTAAAAAAGCAACCTAATTACAACTGTTTTTAATTCGCGATAACTCGACTGACGTTCCTGTTGGAAGTTTCGTAAAAAAGGGTACCTCCTTTACTGACATACACTCGTAAATCAATAGTAAGTCACTACACCATATGGCCAGCAAACTAATTGATTTGATGACGCACTTGTCTTCTCTGTCTGAGGGTGATCTACTTGATTGTGGAGCAGTTGTCTGCTCCTGGTATAACGACGTACTACTTTGTTCGCGCGTATTTTTCTGCAGGATACGGTTATGGCCTACCACCAAAACTCTGTACCTGGGCAGCAAATTTCCTTTCCAACCGGAGCATTTCTGTTGTCGTGCCTGGCCATTCCTCTAAACTGTATCCAATTAACGCAGGAATCCCTCAAGGTTCAGCTTTAGCCCCTACTTTGTTTCTTCTCCACATCAGTGGCCTCCTCTCTAGCACATCCAACCCAGTTCTCAGTTACGCGGCGACAGCACCCTCCACTCAAATATACAATATTCTAAGCCTGTCTCTTTAGCCCAATTAGATTAGGATCGCAGATTCATGAGGGTTCTGTCTCTGTGGATCTCCAAAAAATATTAGACTGGGGAAGTAGAAATCTTGTACAATTCAACTCCACCAAATCCCAGTCTTGCTTTCAATCTCATAACAGATACACCAGCCCCTAGACCCATCACAATGAACAACCAAGTTATTCAATGTAATAAGTCCTTTTCACTTGTTGGCATTTCTGTGGATCGAAATCTCAATTGGGACCAACATGTTACATCAATTGCAGAAGCGGCTGCTAAGACATTAGGTTTCCTCTTCCGGGCTCGCAAATACTTTTCACCAGGTAATTTCTATACCTTATATACTTCACTAATAAGGCCAAACCTCGAATACTGCTCCCACATATGGGGTGCCGCTGCCGCTTCTACACTCGCTATCCTAGACTCCATTCAGAAGCGAGCTATGCACCTCATCGGTGACCCTACCCTCACCTAAAGGCTGACATCCCTTTCCCGCCGACGTGCCGTTGGTGACCTCTTTCCCTCTTTTTTTATAGATATCTGCACGGGCACTGCTTAGAGGAGTCGTCTTCCATAGTTCCTCCACCTGCTGCTCCCAACAGATCTACGAGGGAAACAGAGCGAATGCACCCTTTTACCGTCTGGGTCACCAGACATATATAATCTTGTTTTGCCAGCTCTTTTGTCCCGAGGACTTCCAAGTTGTGTCCTTGCCGGCACATGTTTTTCCTTCTCCTCCGAACCTCCAAACCTTCAAGTCCAGAATTAACAAGTTGCCTCTTTCCTCCCTGTCGACACCCACGGTACGATAGTATTTTGACTGTAAGCCCTCGTAGTGTGTTGTTGAAATATAAAAAAAATGCGCCAAAAACCAACGGTTTTTAGCTCTACGAAATTGTTATTGGGCAATACGGTCATAGACAGAACAAATATATAATTTGTTGCACTCTATGCTCTAACATTTACCTTAACTTTTTTGTAAATCTTTAAAGCTATTTCAAAAATATTTTGGTATTTTAACATCAGGTGCCTACTAGTCTTCTGCTTTAACTTACTTAGGAAAGGGCGTGGGACTTTCGCAACTGAAATCAAGGTTTTTGAACTTTGTATTTCATAGAAAGTTACATTACTTACGGAGAAACCCCTATACATTATAAATATAGAAGGCTGGTAATCTGTTATTAGTATTTTATTGGCATTCTTTTGCCTTTATTTAGTCACTCAAAAAAATAAAGAGCTAGTCTGTGAATTCTCGTTTCCAGTTTACAACTGGGTTAGAGCTGTTATGAATTCAGTGTTTATTTATGTTGTTTGAAAAGACCAATTTTAAATTTACAAATGTACACAAAAGTAATTTCCCAGCACAGTCAAAATACCCAATTCCAGTTATCGGAGAGATAAATAATGGGAAAAATACGCGCCCCGATTCAGTTAGTGGCATCGCTTACTGACAAAAATGTATACTATTATTCTCATGGCATACTAAGATGCTATTCCTGTTGGTGGTGGGTTTGTTTTATTCGTATTTGTAGGATTCCTTGCAGAAATTAGACGCTCGCTTCAGCCAACAACAGAAATTCTCAATAAACTTGATTGACCTCGCAAATTCAACGAAATATTACTTGATTTCTTGATATAGAACTTTCACCATATGCGGGGTGAAGACCTTCTATTAGACAAATAGACACAACTAAAAGTAGATCGTCTCTGAAAATTTGTATGCGGGGGATCCTTACAAAGTTACTTATTTTTAATCGATAGGACTTTGTGAGTATGCCGAGTACACAAGTTAAGAAAATTAAGTACTTTCAGTTTTGTCTATGCGTCCAATAAAAGTTCCTCACGTAACACCCGGTTTGGATAAGTTACTAGCATTTTTCCAGCTGTAAGCTGTAAGTGAATTTTACTATTGCTAATGACTGATTAATTAATTAGGAATACTGAATGTCATTTATAGTCCTTGAAGTAAAATAATAAATATACACATCAAATATAAGTAATTTGCGTAGATATATAAATTAAATAGGCCGGTAATTCTCGACACTGTTGTCTATAGGTGGCGTAGCATTGAAAAAATGAAGAGAGAGAGAGAGAGAGAGAGAGAGAGAGGTCTGATTTACATCATTTATCCCAAAATAAAATATTGAACACTGACAATGTAATTAATCGATAAAGCAAAATTCTGGATGCAGCAAGTGCGTTATGATAGTAAATTTTCATAAAAATATTTTTAATAAAAAATATGTTTTTTTTTCTTTGGAAGAAAGCAGCGACGAAATTTGGTTACCAGTATAACCTATATAGTAGAAACAAAGTACCATATTTCAGCAAAATGATTTTATTGTTTGAAAATGTACAAAAAATTTCCGAAAATAAACTTAAAAAAAAAAAAAAATTGAAATTTGAAACTTTAATTAAAATTCGCTACCATAACGCACTTACTGCGTCCAGTAAAAATTTAAGTCGGTTGCAGAAAAGAACAAGCACTTGTGAAGCCACGAGAAAATCCTACGGCTGTATTAAATATGGAACGGTTTCACTAAGTTAGGGCAATAACAAACAACCAGGTATGCTATTCAAGTTAAATTAAGTCTTAAAAGTTTTCATCTCGTCTTAGTTGATTTTGTCAAGCAAAAACTCGCTAAAAAATTCTTCGGAATTACACAATCTGATTAGATAACGGTAAAATGAAATAAGACACACAAAAAAAGTGAAGTCACTAACTGAGATTAGAACCCGTGTTATAGGAGTCCATTATTAAATCAACACTGCTTCTTCCACCTCTCCGCCATTGTCGACATGACAGATGTATGTACTAACATATGTATACTCTAGTATATTAATTTTATAGCGTCTTGGTTATTTACACCATACCAATTTTTAAGTACACTTGGAGAACCCAAATCACCACAACACATTTTAAAAGACCTGACGATCGTTTCACTAACCAAGTTAGCGTCATCAGAGGATGAAAAATTCTAACTACTTTAAAAACTAACGTCACCTTATATACCGGATCTTAGGTAAAGAGAGCGAAATGAGATAGGAAACTAATCGCAGGCAAATTCTGCAGTGTATTGTATTTTTATCCCATGAAGGAGGTCTTTGCACTGTTCCTACTAACTTATCTAAAAGGTGTCCATCTCCAATAATTTTGAGAAGGTTCGACGACAACCAAATTAACATAGTTTCCTTTGTCGGAATTATCTGTATTATTATGTTATCTTTAGGACGTGCTGAAACGTGGGAATTTTATTTAACGAAACAATCGATCAGGTGACTCGTAATCGGCGGTGGTGAAACGTTCATACATTTTTTGTTGTAACTATATTTCGCAATATATATATATATATATATATATATATATATATATATATATATATATATATATATATTATATATATATACATATATATATATATATATATATATATATATATATATATATATATATATATATATATATATATATATATATACTCTCGAAGGAGTTTTGCTGTCCGGGTTGTCTAACATTTTTTATTAATTTCAGATTATCTTCATTAACGTGATGATTATTATCCCAAATATGTCGGGCGAGGAAAGATGTATCTATGGTACCGTAATGTAACTGGGCTAAGATATTTTTGTTTGTCCGACGTACTTAAGATTACAATCTTTACAACCTGTTTCATATTCCCGACATTTTGTCCGTGCTATCCTTGTCTTTTGGGTTACCTAGCAAGTTTTTTAAGGTATTTTTGTCGAAAATGTTAGCTGCAAGTTGACTTTTTTAAAAATGCTATCTAGACCCCTCGTGATTAGAGGTTCAAATGGTAAGCAAACAAAGTTTTTTTCGGATTTCTCTCTTCTAAACGTCGTTGATTCCGTCAAAAAAAAAATTCTGGTTCTTAATTAATTTTTCCACCAGCAGTGTATCAGTTATATTCGGCCACGTTCTTAATCTAATTTAATTCTTTATTATATATACTTTTGTTTAGATGAAAAGATATTAACCGATTTACTAAAAAATTCAGAGTGGCTATTTTTGTGCGTACGTATGATGTGAGTCATTCGGAATGTAGCTTATAGTGATGGTTTCCTTTCTATAGACATCGAATTCTAAATTGTCTTTATTCTTCATAACTAGTACATATTGAAAGGGTAATTTATTATTTATTTCTAATTCGTGGGTAAATTATATAGAATCAAATCTATTGTTTTATTTGACAATAAATTATTCTATTCTGCAAATGTTTGTGTTAAACACTGCTAAAATATCATCTACATAATGAAACCACACTCTAGGAAAATAGCTACTTTCATTTTCAAGATCGGTTTCAAATCTGCTTATGAATTTTTCATCCTCTGATGAAGCTAACTTGGTTAGTGAAACGATCGTCAGGTCTTTTAAAATGTGTTGTGGTGATTTGGGTTCTCCAAGTGTACTTATCAGTGCTCATCACAGGTTCCAAGCTTAACTTAGTGAATACAATTTTTGTTTAAAATTAATTATTTTTTTCTCACATTTTAACGAAATGGAGGAAAATGACGGCTGAGACATAGATCTAGGAGCTTGTTAGTCATTTCGTGCTATATTTTTAACTTACAAAGTCTTAATTCGTATTAATGTACGACTACCAGAGTTATAAATTTTCACGTTTTAACTTTTTTTAATCAGAGGCTTGTAACTTATTTACCTTTTAACCTAAATATCTGAGATTTGGTAAAAAAGATACCATTTATGACAGAAACCCATGTGCCAAATTTGACTGCCATAGCTTTTTAATTTTTAGAGATATGAATTGTTTTCGAAATATATATATATATATATATATATATATATATATATATATATATATATATATATATATATATATATATATATATATATATATATATATATATATATATATATATTTAAACATATAAAAATTTTAACTGACCCGGGATATGGGTTTTAGGGATTATAGTTTGCGCTCATTTGAAGAATGTTTTTCTAAATTAAAAAGTCGAGATCTCCTTATTAGTGAATTTGTTTTGAGAATTATTTTTTCTGGTGATTTTTTTTAAAGAAAATTCACTAAAAGCTTGACAGCGGCATAATAGTGCGATCGCTTGTAGCGAGTCGAACGACGCCTAGAGATTGGGACAGTATATCTGTCTCGCAGGTCATGTGAGTGGCCAGCTTTAGCGTTCGTACAGAAAATCATAGGGTAAGACCCGACAAAGCATATTGCTCTCAAAATATAAACAGAATAGACAGTCAGAATACCAGAGTCACGAAAATAAAATAATGATCGGTATAACATAGACATAGCTTACAGTTCTATTACATGTCAGATATGCCTATTTACCCTTGAGCAGAGATAATTTCAGTGTCTGCATGAAAGCAAAGTGGCGTGAAACCCTCTGGGTATCTGTCAAACATCTCTTTGACTCAAAGTCATGTTCTATTAGATGCATTCCATTTCATATTGTGGTATCTTATATGGTCTGAGCCCTACTGGGATTTTGTACTTCAAGTATTAGAGGTCTTAGGGTTTAAACGTAGCCTGATGAAATATAAGATTGTAAATTTACACTGACATTTCGGTTAATCGGTTTTTATATTACTAATGGTTGTTACTAAAGTGGAAATAACAGTTTCAACCAAACGTTTCACGTAGTTGCTTTTCGCTTCCATACCATTTTAATCTTTTCATTTATTTATTAAAAATCATGTAACCCTTTACTGCGCCCACGACTGGTCGCGCTAGACGCGGGAGGGGTAACGTGTCTCGGAATGAGATCATTTTGTTTAAATAAAACTACCATCTTTGGTGTTATAACATATTTATAAATATTTATTGGTAATTGTTGGCTTGTGTCACGGATCCGTGTCATGCGCACCTGGCTGAATATTTTTCGTGCAGTGCTCACAGGCAGGGATCCGTGACAGATAATTTTTGGCGTGTGGGGTTTAAAATACGTGGGAAAATATTGAGGAAACAAATAAATGTATTTTTGGAAGAAACTTCATAAATATTGTGTTACGGTTAGTTTTTTCTTCCGCACCGTTTTCTCTGGATCTACAAAATATATTTTAAACAATGAATAGCAAATAAATAGTGAATTAAAAAATTGTATGAAATTTTGCTTTTATTCGCTACCGAAGAACACCCCTGACCTTCCTAGGATATTTATTTCAAACGACAAATATTTTCCTACGAGAATATCGTGAACAAAGAGGGCTTGTTACAGCGCTATAAATACAAATTCTGGGAGTATTAAAGTTAATAGGCGCAAGTACACTTGGAGAACCCAAATCACCACAACACATTTTAAAAGACCTGACGATCGTTTCACTAACCAAGTTAGCGTCATCAGAGGAACACTTGGAGAACCCAAATCACCATAACACATTTTAAAAGACCTGACGATCGTTTCAATAACTAGGTTGACGTCATCAGATGATATAATGTTTTATCCTCTGATGACGCTAATTTGGTTAGTGAAACGATCGTCAGGTCTTTTAAAATGTGTTGTGGTGATTTGGGTTCTCCAAGTGTACTTGTCAGTGCTCATCATAGGTTCCAATGTTCACTTAGTTAATAGGCGCACTTGTCTTGCTGTAAGATACAGAGTTAGTCATCCATTTGAACGGCTGTGACCAAGGAACTCTCAACCTTAGCTGAAGATAAAGTAACGTCGCTTTTACGTCTATCTAATTTTTTATATTAATGACTCGAGCACATGCGAACGAGGAAGGAAAAATCATATATATATATATATATATATATATATATATATATATATATATATATATATATATATATATATATATATATATATATATATATATATATATATCAAACCGATAATTAAAAAAACAATGGGTCGCTTTTGATCAAATTTGGTGTGTGCATTCATTTTGTATGCGGCTTGAATAAGGTCGTCAGCCAGGAAAATCGGTCCAGGTTTTCCGGGAAAATTTTGAGTTTTCTTTCGAAAAAATTTGTATCTCAAAAAATAAAAAAGCCATGTTAACCAGATTTGGTAGGTAGGTTTATGATATAAAAAGTAAATAATACACCAAAATTTAGATTTCTATGTTACAAGAAAAAAAGTTTTAATAAAATATTTGGTGAAAGATCACTACCATAACGCACTAGCTGCGCCCAGGCTCTTTATCTGTCTGAGGATGCTGTTAAGAGCAGCGAAACCGGCCACAGAAACGTTGAAGAAAATCCTAGAACATCTAGAATTCAGAAGGTCCTGTTGTTCCAGTTAGCTTACGCTCTGGCTACGTCCTTCACCTACAGAAACCAAACCCAACAGTAAAGCCAGAGAATTAGTCACTTAGTCTGTACCTAGGAATTTTATTATGATTTTCTGGCGTTTATATGTGCTTTGTTATTAACAGGCACGGGCTATACCCAGGCATCAGGGTTTCAAGATATTCTCATGCAGTTTGTTCTGAGATATTATAAACATAAGTCTATGGACAAAACAGATGAAGTGGGCTTATGCTGTGAAATCTCCTTGACTTATAAACTTATAAATTATAATATAAGAGTAATTACTGATATAATAATGGGCGAGTTTCAAAACGTGTAATACGTTACAGTATATAGGGCAAAAGATTTTGTTAATATGACAATTTAATCAGAATTTGTATGACGGTTGTTTGCTGAAACAATGAGAGGAATGCTCATACGTCAAACACGCCTAATTTCAGTTTCATGTATGGATGAACAAATTTGCTGGCGCTTTCATAAATCAAGAATAAATGATGCTTTAAAACACGTTCCATAAATGAATTCACTCGCTTCCTGAATAATTGCACGTTTGTATGGGAATATGTTAAGAGATGGCTTATTTTTCTCTGTGCCGTATATCTAAATAATATATTGCACTTTTGCTATTTGCATATTTCTGTACTGCCTTTAATCTATCGGATATAAAATATTACGGAGCATGAAATCGTTGCCGGGTGAATAAGAGTCATATGAAAACCAGGAATGCGTTAGATGACAGGGAATTATGAAAACTGTGTACGAAATTCAAAGTCAATATTCAAACATTCCTTCGCGGGAAATTCATCACCTATTGGAACGGGATTTTCAAAAATGTTAGTCAAGTAGAAAGTAAATTTGGAAGTGAAATTAGGTAATTAATAAACAAAAACCAACACATTTTGGCGTTTATAAAAATTATTTCAGTCAGTGCCAGTAAGATTACTAATTTGTACTTGCTACATACGCTCCCACTTCTCAGTAAATTAATTCACTAAAAGACTTTGTTTTACTCTGGATTTTTTAGAGGAGATTCAAGCGAATTACACGCATCAAGAATATGCGGCCATGCGTCTTATTTATGGAGAGACTTGATACGTACCGTTCAGAGGTGGTGTGGCTGACAACGTCAGATGAGCGCCAAATGTATATGCGCAGCGCTACCCAGACTGACAACATGCATATTACGGCGTGTTCCTAAGAACCTGTTACGCTTACAGCGCTGCTAGAATGCATGGCATCGATCGTATTGATCGAACTGGACGACCGGGAACTGCAGACGAGGATGCTGTCCTGGATGCTGTTATCGAAGAACCTGTTACCTCAACGCGGAAAGTACAGAGACAAATTGGTGTCTCAACGTCTACTACTCATAGAATTTTAAAAAGGTATGGGTATTCAGACAGTCCAAATCTTGGAACTGCGTTAATATGCAAGGCGCAAGCGCTTTTGCGAAAAATCAGACAAGATCCCAATTTCTTCTATTAAGTTTTATGGAGTGGCGAGTCAGCATGTAGAAATGATTTGTTACATGAACCTCCATAACTTTCATACTTGGAAAATTGAAGATTCACATGAGTTCAGAGATGATCGGTCCCAGCATCAATTTATGATAAATCTCTGGGCCGGTATTTTTAACGAAAACTTTTGGGACCAGTGGAACTGCGCCCTACGTTAAATGACCAAAGATATTTGGCATTTTTATAAAACAATTTGCCAGGACTGCTAAATGACACCTCATTAGAACTTCTGAGAACAAAGTGGCTTTAAAATGATGGATGCCCAGCCTTCTTTGCCTTAGCAGTAAGGCAATACTTGAATCAGACATACCCGGGCAAGTGGACGTCAAAGAATCAGAACAGCAGCTCAAGAAATTTCACGAAGCAGTCCAAGAAAAATATATATAAAACATAATCGCCGTCCAATAGAGCATCTGTTATGAATAAAATAATTTTTGTAAATGTCACAATCTGTTTATTTTTATTTATTAACTACCTAATTTCACTTCCAAATTTACTTTCAATCGTTGACCCTTAATTACTTTTAAGAGATATTGATAATGTTTCATACAATTTTAGAATCTCCACATAACAGGGAATTTTTTTAAGTTATGAGCCAGTAAATTTGTGTGGGGGTGGAGAAAAATACCTTTAAATTTGACAGTTTTAATTTTTTTCGTAAAATTGTCAATATCTTGAAAACCGTTAACTTTTTGATAAGATCATATGGAGTTTTTCTAAAAGGGCTTGAACTAACCTATCTACGTGTGACATTTGATTTACGACTTTTCGAACAGCCTGTATATATATATATATATATATATATATATATATATATATATATATATATATATATATATATATATATATATATACTTGCTATGAAAAACGTTTTTGCGAAAATTCACCAGCATAAAGCCCTTGCTGTCTCCAGACTTTTTTGTTTTTGCCAAGGAAATATTAAACACTTAGATCTATTTGTTTCAATTGAAACTTGCAATTTCACTAATCTGTAAAATGTGGGATGCCATATATCACAATATATCCACAATATTTTATAGCCACAGTCCATATATTCACACCCGCATTATCTAGTTCACCCAGGACAATACACTTATAGTTTCAAAGACCCTTACATTCATTATTTAAGACCGTGTAGACCTGTGTAATGACCCCATTTTGTGGCAAATTTATAGAATGTCTCTCCAGTGAATTCAATGAAGCTTGCCGTTAACTGGGAACAAAATGAGGTGAAACATCAAGTAATGTACATTCAGTTAGGTAAGGTACCTCTTTCCTGCTCCACAGAACACTGATGCCAAATTTATTAGATTAACTAAGAATATTGTGACTGAACAGTGCCAAAAGGGCTCTGTAACATTTTACAGTAATTTTTTGTCACAAAAAATAGTTGTATATTGTTACAAAAACCCAGATACACACTAAAGTTGTAACTGAAATAAATGGTTTAGCGAATGTTAGCTGGATTTAGTATCCCTAAATCAAATAGAGTGTATCGCAAAAGGAATCAAAACAATCCAAGACCAATAGGAATATAAATTAATTACTTTACGCCCACTGTTCAAAGGTATTTATTTTTGTTAGCAGTTGGGAATGAAAGGTAGCTAAAGAAGACACTTATATCGTGTAAAATTATTACCTTTCACTCATTGGCAATGTAATTGTGGACAGAGAGATTTTTTCAAAATGTATGGATATAAGTATTCACAGCCTATGGGCCTAAATAGCCATTTGGCCCATAGCTTGGTGTTATATTTCTACAATTTCATGCCTCTTTAAATGATCTTCCAGTTGTGAACCTCTTTTTGTTGCAGGTTTTCCTAAGCTGCGTCAAGCCCCCTTTTTCTTGGTCTGTCGTTCTGGATTTGACCAAACACACTTCTTTATCATTCTCTCCTCATCATCTCGTGCCGTATGTTTTGATTACCTGGAATACAGATGGTGCTCCATACATTTGATATATATCCCCATTGCTTTCAGGGCTGCACCTAAGTTCATATGTTGCATTTAGCGGTCACCTTCTGACAACAACTTTCTCCAGCCCTTCGACTACCTTTCTGCAAAAAACGACCATATGATTTCCGAATATGCTTCCTCCGAGGTCACTATTCCTGGTGACTTCAATGTCCATAGTGAGGAATGGCTAATATCTTTAAAAACCGATCCAGAAGGGAGAGCAGCGAAGGCCTTTGCAGTCAGCAATTCTTTAGCCAATATAGTTCAGCAACCTACTTACTTTCCTCGCATTCCAACACACAGCTCAAATCCCTTGGATCTCCTTCTTACCACAAAACCTGAATGCTATAAGACATCAGTCACCGCCTCCCTTGGTCGCTCAGACCACGGCATGGTCACTGCTTCCTATGCAATGCAACCCGAAGTCATACAGTCATCACACCCACGTATCGTTTGGCACCACAACTACGTGAACGGGGACGAAATACGAGATTAATTTTTCTTACTTCCATGGGTGTCTGTCTGCTTCTCTCATCTTGACCCCTCTAACACCTCACAAAACGCAGTGAACCAATTTGGCATGAAATTATTTATTCCACGTACATAGAAAACCTCTTCAGCCACTCAAAAGGCCTGGTTCTCTAAATCCTGTGACTGGCCCACACTTGAAGAGATCAAAGTTCACAAAACGCTTTTACATAATCCCAGTCAAGAAAATCGCCAAGCATTTAATGACGCAAGAAACTGTTATATCCGCATGCTTTCTGAAGCAAAAAATTCGTTTAATAACCACATCAAAAACAAAGTCCTCTCAAGCTCCAACGGCAGCAAACTCTTCAGGATTCTTGCTAAATCTATTGGGAATAATTTCTGCAAGATCACGTTCCCACCACTTGTTTCAGGGGATGAAATTGTTTCTAGCGCCCTGGGCAAGGCTGAACTTTGTCTCGTTTTTCGCCGGAAATTTTACTCTCAACTCACCTCCAAATGTTCAACCACAAACAGTCCTCAATGTCGCGCATAAAATGACAGATATCATTTTCAAAACTAAAAAGGCACGAAAGATGCTCTTTTCTCCTAATACCAGGAGAGCCCCTGGCCTTGACGAGATCAAAGCAATTGTTCTCAAAAAATGCGCACCAGAACTTGCTCCTGTCGTGACGCGACTGTTTCAGACATCTTACAATAGAGGCATATTCCCTAGTAACTGGAAAACTCCTTGAGTACAACCCGTCCGCAAAAAAGGATCCAAAACACTCTCTAGGAACTACGAGCCTATTTCTCTCCTTTCAGTCGTCTCTAAAGTGATGGAAAAGTATATAAGCACCGAATTACTAAAATTTCCTGAAAAACATCGTCTAATCCACGACAGGCAGTATGGATTCCGTCAGCGCAGATCAAATGCCGACCTCCTTTCCTTTGTCACCCATTCTTTGAACAAATCTATGAAACTACATGGTGAATCCCAGATTGTCGCTCTAGACATGTCCAAAGCATACGACCAGGTCTGTCACGCAGCGCTGCTTAATAAACTTCTGGTCTATGGCCTACCACCAAAACTCTATACCTTGACAGCAAATTTCCTGTCCAACCAGAGTATTTCTGTTGTCGTCGATGGCCATTCCTTCTAAGGTGTATAAAATTAATGCAAGAGTCCCTCAAGGTTCAGCTTTGGCCCCTACTTTGTTTCTTTTTCACATCAATGATCTCCTCTCTAGCACAACCGACCCACTTTACAGTTACGCGGACGTCAGCACCATCCACTCAAATATACAATATTCTAAGCCTATCTCTTTAGACCAATTAGATGAGGATCGCAGACTCATGGAGTGTTCTGTCTCTGTGGATCTCAAAAAATATTCGACTGGGAATTAGAAATTAGAAATTCAACTCCATCAGAGCTCAGTCTTGCTTTCGATCTCATAAGAGATACACCAACACATCACAATGAACAGCCTAATTATTCAAAGTAATGAGTCATTTTCACTTGTTGGCATTGCAGAAGCGGCTACTAAGAAATTATGTTTCCTCTTCCGGGCTCGCAAATACTTTTCACCACCTAATCTCTATACCTTATATACTTCACAAATAAGGCCATACTTTGAATACTGCTCCCATATCTGGGGTGTCGCTGCCGCTTCTACACTCGCTATACTGAACTTCATTTAGAAGAGAGCTATACGTCTCATCGATGACCCTACCCTTACCCAAAGGATGCCATCCTTTGCCCACCGACGTGCCATTGGTGACCCCTCTCTCTCTCTCTCTCTCTTTTTTATAGATATCTGCACGGGTACTGCTCAGAGGAGCTTTCTTTCCTAGTTCATCCACCTGCTGCCCCCGACAGATCTGCCAGGGGAATATAGAGACGCACGCTTTTACTGTCCAGGTCGCCAGACATAGAACATCTTGTTATGCCTGCTGTTTTGTCCCGAGGACTTCCTTGCCCGCACATGTTTGTCCTTCTCCTCCAAACCTCCAAACCTTCAAGTCCAGAATTAACAAGTTGCCTCTTACGATAGTATTTAGGCAGTAAGCCCTCGTGGTGTGTTGTTGAAATATAAGACAAATCATTTTTCTTCTCTTTATGATGAAATATATATTTTCTTTGAGAACTATTATTTAGCTTAAGTTAACCATACTTAACTGCAGAAAATCGTCTTTCTACAAATCGATTTAGATTTTGTTTGGCTTGATTTGATTAGTATAATCAGTGTTACTTATCTCTTTAGTAATAGATGGTGATTTAAAAATGAAAAATAGGAATATGCTTAAATTTTCCAAAGATGTTAGAATATTTTTCAGCGTATTTTTCCTTAAATCAAATGTCTCTATTTCTGAACGAGTAACAAAGATGTTTAAGAACTAAGTAAGAAGTAATCCAAATGAGCGAAGAAAACGATT
The DNA here is from genome assembly GCA_964006375.1 of Tillus elongatus. Classification (NCBI taxonomy): domain Eukaryota; kingdom Metazoa; phylum Arthropoda; class Insecta; order Coleoptera; family Cleridae; genus Tillus; species Tillus elongatus. The sequence continues at coordinate 190,024,098 of OZ023264.1, forward strand.
CTCTAGGTATTCCTCAACTCTCTGCAACATCATACTTCATAAAACATTTCAATCAGTATGAACTTGACAACAATGCTGATATTCGAATACTGTTTGCACTTGAGACTTGGGCGTAAACGTCTCTATTTATCAAGAGCAACACAACCTGAATGCCATGTAATTGTGAATTTAAGCTCAATTTAATTAAAACACTTGTTTGCCTTGCTCGAGGGATTCCAGATAAATTGTACAGCCGGATACATCGGCTTTGCTGCAAAGAATAAATTGCTGTTGTAATTATCTAACATCAAGATGAAGGAACACATTAGACAGACGTGTTGATCTAAAGCTCTGGAGCGCAAAAACTTTAATAAAATTGGATAAGACGTTTGATTTAGATCGCCAGACAAATAGACCTATAATGTTTTATGTCTGTCTGATAATATAAGTTGTGATAAATAGTTTTCTAAAGTAGACTGAACTAAACTGAGACTTATCAAACTTTCGCAATCACTCAGTTATAATTAAGCTTCAATTTTGTGTCACAAATAAGTTTTGTAGTAATACTCTTCGTTTCGGTTCTAATCCACATATTTCTCAAGATAAACAAAATTATCCTCTTATTTAGATCAACCAATATAATACATATCCAGTTTTGTTTTTTGTGTTGAACGGTCCACACGCCCGTTGTGCCCTCTACATACTCTAAACTTACTTATCGCAGATGTAGGGAAGACCGAACTTGATTAAGCTATTAGTAGAAGCAACAACAAGAGGAAAACTATATGGAAGACAATTACGGAACTAACAGGGAGAAACCTAAAATACCAAACTGAATGGCATGCCACGAATACGGACCTTCCAGACCGGTTTGGCAATTTTTTCTCATCTGCGGCTCAAAATGAAACTGTTCATGTGCCTGTCGTGGTAGATATAGCATTTGTTGATGATATAACACCGCAAGTGAACGCCCAATTTAAATTCTCACCTGTTACACAAGAGGATGTTCTGAACGCAATGCATCCTCAAAGCACTCTCAAAGCATCTAATTCTGCAGGGCCAGATGAGGTGTCAGGTATATTTCTTAAGCGCTACAAGGTGGTTGGTTCTTTACCGCTGTCGCACATATATAGCATGTCATTGGCCAGGGGTATTGTCCCATCTAACATGAAAGAAGCACATATAAAACCGACATACAGAAAAGGTGATCCCACGAATTATTCAAGCTACAGGCAAATCTGCAGGTGGTAGTGGACTTTTCCTTTACGTGATAGTAAATGATATTTTTTCACGCCCGAGGAAGTACCTGCCCTTACATCAAGGGGCCGGGGAAGTCCCAACGGACGTTTCCGGTCCTGGTGTATGAGTCTGTTTCCCTTATCAACAAAAATCACGATGGCTCCTCCTTGTAGAAAAGATTCCGGAAATAAAATACCCCTCCATTTGGATCTCCGGAAGAGGGGTGTGTAGGGGGCGTCGGCATCAAGATTTAACATATCCTTCTCGAACATATGTGGGCTGAAATATTAACCTGAACTCCTTTCTTCGTTTACTCCAGGCTAATAGGCCCCAACTCCTCTTCCTCACCGAAACCCAAATCAGTGCGAAAACACCACTAATCACCAACATTACCCGGGGTATGAGCTCCTTACTTCCTTTAGATTGCATGGAGGTGTGTGCGCATACATCCGTAGCAATCTACCCTGCATCAGGCTTCCCAATTTAGAAGCTGGAAGAAAATACATACTTTGGATGAAACTCGCTCTTACGGCTGCAACTAAATTCATCTGTTACATTTACCGGTCACCTTCTGACAACAACTTTTCCAGCTCTTCGACAACCTTTCTGAAAAAACCGACCATCTAATTTCTGAATATCCTTCCTCCGAGGTCACTATTCTTGGTGACTTCAATGTGTATAATAAGGAATGGCTAGGATCTTTAAAAACCGATCCACAATGGAGAGCAGCGGAGGCCTTTGCAGTCAGCAATTCGTTAGCCAATATGGTTCAGCAACCTACTTACTTTCCTCGCATCCCAACACACAGCTCAAATCCTTTTGATCTCCTTCTTACTACAAAACCTAAATGCTTTAAGACAACAGTCACCGCCCCCCTTGGTCGCTCAGACCACGACATGGTCACTGCTTCCTGCCCAATGCAATCCGAGGTCACACAGTCATCACACCCTTCCCGAAATCCTTGTACAATCGTCGGATTATAAGGTTGGTATTTGATTTTCTTAAAGTTCTTAGAATTGTTGGTTTACGAGGAGGAGGAAGTGTGAAAGCCACAGAACTCTCACTCTATACGGTAGGAGCGTTCCAATGGCCAGGGAGGTAAAATATCTTGGGGTCGTATTGGACTCTAAGCTAACCTGGAATGGTCACATTGGAAAAATACTGCGTAAGGCAGTCATGACCTTAGCCGTCACTAGGCGGCTATATGGAAAAACGTGGGGACTAAGACCTAGTATGGCCCACTGGCTGTACACAAGGGTGGTCAGACCATCGTTAACATATGCGGCACTGGTCTGGTGGCCTAAGGTGACACAATCCAGTGCCAAACAAAAACTAGGCAAGATCGAAAGGATGGCTTGCCTAGGCATCACAGGGGCCATGTCTTCAACCCCAACAGCCGCCATGGAGGTGTTGCTGGATCTACCCCCCCTACACTTAGTTATTATGGGAGAGGCCAGGCTAGGACTATACAGACTAGCCTGCAATGGTAGACTGAAGATCAACCCAGGCTTCAGGGGCCACTGCAAAATTCAGGAGATCGTGAAGGAACCCATGCTTAAAATGAGGTCAGACTTCGCGAGCCCGCGAATGTGCAGGGAAAACAACTTCACAGTGGAAATCCCTGATCGCGGTGCATGGCGGGAGGAGACGCCGGGCATACCACGGGACGCGCTCGTCTGATTCACGGACGGATCTGGCGGGGAGCGTGGGACGGGGCAGGTGTTTACTCGGAAGGACCGAGGGTAAATCACAGTATTTCCCTCGGAGCCCATGCAACGGTGTTTCAGGCCGAGATGTACGCCATCCTGCACTGTGTGCGGGAGAACAAGAGGAGGGGCTACACCAACAAGCGGATCCTCATAGCCACAGACAGCCAGGCAGCCCTTAAGGCACTAAGTAGCCCACGGGTAAATTCCTGGCTGGTGAGTGAGTGCCGAGACGAGACGAGCGACCTGGCTGGGCAGAATGAGGTGACCCTCATCTGGGTGCCGGGTCACTCGGGGGTCAAAGGCAATGAAGAAGCTGACAGTCTCGCGAAGAGAGGGTCAGCAGAACCATTTATGGGACCAGAACCGGCTCTGAGCGTGTCAAAGAGCACTGCCAGGGGAGCCATTAAGTCCTGGGTCAGAAACCAACACAAGGTGTACTGGGCGGACTGTCCAGGGCTCAGATATGGGAAGTCAATAATTGAGGGACCCAGTTCAAAGAGAGCTGTGGAGCTGCTAAACCTTAGCAGAGGACAGCTCAGAAACACAACAGGTCTCTTGACGGGACACATGGCCGTCAAGAAACACCTACATAAAATGGGGCGGTTCGAAGGGGACCTCGCATGCAGACTCTGCGGCGAGGGGGAGGAATCAGCCCAGCACATCTTGTGCGAGTGTATAGCTCTGGACCGGAAAAGACAACTGATCTACGGTCACTCTAGACCGGAGACAGAGCAATATAAAATTTCACCCTACCAATCGCTGTGCAGACTAGTTCAAGGCACAGTGATTTTGGAATGGGTGGAGTAAGACTAGGGGTATGCACAATCAACCAAGGGTTGCGGTGCTATCGGGGCGGCAAGGCCGCGGACGAGCCATGAGGGAACAAAAAAACAAAAAAAAAATGGTTGATTTGCTACATTCAATTCTGTTTCGGCTGCTCTTGTTAACGTGGCAGGATTTTCTTATAAAAGCTGACAGATTGCATGATCGCGATTTTCATTACGGACGTAATTTCGAGCCCGGGGCTTTGAAAGCTTCCAAAATTTAATAAATTTGTTACCAAAATAACAAACATTAGGCTGCCATCGTCTAGAAAACTGTTAACGTAATTTTGTAACGCTAGATTAGCGTTTCTGTGAGATGGTATGTAACAGACAAGCATGTAAAATTTTTCCACATTAAAATATTTCTGCATGCTGTTGTTTCAAAATTTTAGTGATAAGCAAACTTAATTTGCAATTGAGATACATAAATCTGAACACCTGAAAACTGGATTAAAATTTTTCAAAAAAAAAACACAACTGAATAAGACTTGAGTATAATTCGTCAAACATTCAAACATGTAATAGTTGTTAAGCAAATGTCACAACAATTGACATAAGTTGCCAAGCAACTGGAATAATTGCGAATCATGGATATCTTGAGTTGTCAGGAATATTCTAGTCATTATAAGTAGCATAAAGATATTGAAAATAATGTTACTTGCAGAGTTTAAAACGTCTTACTATTTTTATTTATCATAATAAAGAAATCATATTAAGCACCGTATGGTTTTTACTTTACAGATTGCGTCGTTGCCATATACATATGGTATTGATTAATCTTATAATTAGTGAATTTTTATTTTAAAAAATTCACTAATAGAGAGGTATCGATGGTGAGACTTTGCAAAAATTCTTTCAAATGAGTGCGAACTAGGACCCCTAGAACCCATATCCGGGGTCAGTTTCAATTGTTTTATATATATATATATATATATATATATATATATATATATATATATATATATATATATATATATATATATATATATATATATATATATATATATATGTGTGTGTGTGTGTGTGTGTATATGTATATGTATCCAACCGCTAACTCAAAAAATAATTAACCGATTTCGATCAAACTTGGCAAGTGCGTTTATTTTATTAATGGCTTGGATGAGTTCGTTAGGCAGAAAAATCGGACGGGGTTTTCGGGGAAAATTTTGAGTTTTCTTTCAAAAAAAAATTTTCTCCGAAAGTAACAGAGCTGTTTTAATGAAATTTATTATATATGTTGCCTCAGGAGAGATTGTACTGCGAACCAAAATTCAACTGTCTAAGTTGAGAGAAAATTGAGTTATTCAAATTTCAAGTTTTCTTTCGAAAAAAATGTTTTTCTCCGAAAATTACAAAGTTATTTTAATGAAATTTTGTGGATATCTTGCCTTAGGAAAGGCCTTACTACGTATTAAAATTAAACTCTCTAAGTTTATAGAAAATTGAGTTATTTAAATTTGAAGCATTTAATATAAATTCACTACCATAACGCACTTGCTGCGTCTCGAGGTTTTTTTTTTGTTTTTTTTTCAAATTTTAAATTCTATCTTTTGTAATGTGTGATACATCATTGAAGAGCAAAAATTATGATATTTTTTTTTTTGACCGTCAAAGTCCAATATGGCGTCCATTGGAAAAAAAGTTGACAATCGGCTAGCGATTATTTAACAATACACATGAAATCTGACTAGATAATTTAATTCTGCGTTAAAAGTTGCTGCGGAGATGTTTTTACGGAATTCGAAATATTTGAGAAGTAAAACAGTTATAGCACTTTAAAGAAATGCGCCATTTTTCTTGTTTTCAAAAAGTCTCAAAAAAAAAAAGCTGGGGGAGTCGGATAAGCAGCTTTGGATTGACAATAAAATTTCCTACAACTTTCCATACTTAACCGTTTCTCTATCTCCTATAGTTTCTTAGATCCCTATACATGCATCACCAATTTGGGGCACACTGTATAAGCAGCCTTTTAAAAAAGTTTTGAAATATTTATAACGTCATTTAAACAAAGGGAAAGTGCATAGGACTTAGAACCAATCATTGATGTAAACCATTTTTGAGTTCCATCTTTGTTAGAAATACTCTTCCACTAGTGTTTACTTGGAACATTTTGTTATTAGTGCGCATGTTTATAAACGAAATGCAGTGTTCTTCAATGCGATCAATTTGGTTAATAATTATGTATTCTATCTTTACAGCCTGCTTTTGCATTGTCAAATTACGATGAATTATGTCACCTATTCTAATAATACTAACTGCTATGTGGGCATTTATTTAAACCGAGCAACACCATTATATAACAATATCACTTGATACCGGATAATATCCAACAATCGCTGTTGTTTATACTCAGCTGATAAAGCCGATGCCGTAAAGTAAATAATTCACTGTTTAAACACATTTACATTTAGCGAGTATGATTAATTCATTATTCTGAAAGCAATCGATTTTATGCAAACAAAATTACCTAACCCGAAATGTTGATTTTGTTACAATCAAAGTTGGGACGGTTTCTATAAATACTACTACCTAGCGAAATTTCCTTCTTTTTATATCTCAACAACACACTACGAGGGCTTACAGCCTAAATACTATCGTATCGTGGGTGTCGACAAGAAGGAAACAGGCAACTTGTTAATTATGGACTTGAAGGTTTGGAGGTTCAGAGGAGAAAGAAAAACATGTGCCGGCAAGGAAATCCACAACTTGGAAGTCCTCGGGACAAAATAGCAGACATAACAAGATGTTCTATGTCTGGTGACCTCGACAGTAAAAGGGTGCATTCGCTTTGTTCCCCTGGGAGATGTGTTGGGTGCAGCAGGTGGAGGGACTATGGAAGAAAGCTTCTCTGAGCAGTGCCCCTGCAGATATCTATAAAAGAGAAAGAGGTCGCCAACGGCACGTCGGTGGAGAAGCGATGGCAGCCTTTGGGTGAGGGTAGGGTCGCCGATGAGACGTATAGCTATCTTCTGGATGGAGTCCAGAATAGCGAGTGTAGAAGCGGCAGCGGCACCCCAAATGCGGAAGCAATGTTCGAGGTTTGACCTTATTTGTGAAGTATATAAGGTATAGAGATTGGCTGGTGAAAAGTATTTGCGAGCCTGAAAGGGGAAACCTAATTTCTTAGCAGCCGCTTCTACAATTAATGCGACATGTTGGTGCCAATTAAGATTTCGATCCACAGAAGTGCCAACAAGTGAAAAGGACTCATTACTTTGAATAACTTAGTTGTTCATTGTGATGGGTCTAGGGCTGGTGTAGATCTTATGAGATAGAAAGCAAGACCGAGATTTGGTGGAGTTGAATTGTACAAGATTTCTACTTCCCAGTCTAATATTTTTTGGAATTCCACAGAGACAGAACCCTCCATGAGTCTGCAATCCTCATCTAATTGGGCTAAAGAGACAGGCTTGGAATATTGTATATTTGAGTGGAGGGTGCTGTCATCCGCGTAACTGTGAACTGGGTTGGATATGATAAAGGGACTCCTGCATTAGTTGGATACAGTTTAGAGGGATGGCCATCCACGACAACAAAAATGCTCCGGTTGGAGGGAAAATTTGCTGTACTGGTACAGAGTCTTGGTGGTAGGCCATAGGCCGGGAGTTTATTAAGCAGTGCTACGTGCCAGACCTGGTCGGATGCTTTGGATATGTCTAGAGCGACATTCTGGGATTCACCGTGTAGTTTCATTGACTTGTTCCAAGAATGGGTGACAAAGGAAAGGAGGTCGGCAGTTGATCTGCGCTGAAGGAATCCATACTGCATGTCGTGGGTTAGACTGAAGAAACTTTAGTAGTTCGGTGTTTATATACATTTCCATCACTTTGGAGATGACTGAAAGGAGAGAAATATGCCTGTAGTTGCTAGGAAGCGCTTTGCATCCTTTCTTGGGGACGGGTTGTACTCGACCAGTTTTCCAGTTACTATTGTAAGATATCTAAAACAGACTAGTAAGGATAGGAGCAAGTTCTGGTGCGCATTTTTTAAGGAAAATTGCTGTGATCTCGTCAAGGCCAGAGGCTTTCCTGGTATTAAGAGAAGAGAGCATCTTTCGTAGTTTTTAATTTTGAAACTGATTTCCGTCATTTTATGCGCGACATTGAGGATGGTTGGTGGTTGAACATTTGGATGTGGGTTGAGAGTAGAATTGCCGACGAACAACGAGGCAACAAGTTCATTCTTGCCAAGGGCGGTAGAAACAATTTCATCCCCTGAAAGAAGAGATGGAAAAATGCTCTTGCAGAAATTATTCCTAATGTTTTTGATGTGGTTATTAAAAGAGTTTTTGCCTCAGAAAGAATGCAGACATAGTGGTTTCTTGCGACGTTAAATGCTTGACGGTTTTCATCACTGGGATCGTGTAGAAGTGTTTTGTGACCTTTAAATTTTTCACGTCTGGCCTTGTCATAGGATTTAGAGAACCAGGGTTTTTGAATGTCTGAAAAGGTTTTAGGTGTTCGTGGAATAAATTATTCCATGCCAGCTTGGATAATTTTCGTGACGTTTTGTGAGATATCAGAAGGGTCAGGATGAGAGTAGGAGACAGACGCCCTAGGAAATAAGGAAAACTATTCCCGCATTTCGTCCCAGTTTGCGGAGTTATAGTGCCTAGCGATACATGGGTGTAATGACTGTGTTACCTTGAGTTGCATTGCGTAGGAAGCAGTGACCATGCCGTGGTCTGAGCGACCAAGTGGGGTGGGGGGTCTGTTGCAGTGTAGATTGCAACGGACGTATGCGCACACGCCCCATGCAATCTGAAGGAAGTAATGAGCTCATAGCCCGGGAAATTAAGGTGGTTGTTTTGGCACTGATTTGGGTTTCGGTGAGGAAGAGGACTTGGGGCCTATTAGCCTGGAGGAACTGGTGGGCGGAATTCAGGTTAGAATTTAGGCCACATATATTGGAGAAGGATATGTAAAATCTTGATGCTGGCGCCCCCTGTACACCCCTTTCCCGGAAATTTGTGAAATAATGAGATTTCGGTGCAATTTAGATAGTGATACAATAATAATAATAATAATAATAATAATAATAATAATAATAATAATAATAATAATAATAATAATAATAATAATAATAATAATAATAATAATAATAATAATAATAATAATAATAATAATAATAATAATAATAATAATAATAATAATAATAATAATAATAATAATAATAACAACACCACAGTAGACAAACTGCGCTCCCAGAAAATTTTGATTTGTGCGTGGGAGCTTACATACAAATACAGGCAAAGTCATCAGAAGCCGGCCTTTCCACATTCCAGTGAAAAAGACCGACTGTCTGATTACGAAACTCGATGCCGCGTCCTCTCTGATCCTAAGTTTAGTTACCTCGCGCACTGAGCTATTCGGCCTGTCAAGATACAATTTGCATGTTCGATACATAGCTCATTTGTTTTACAAGGCAATTAGTATTCTTAATGTAAGTTCTACAATTCTCCTGCAAGTGCACAACAGTGAAGCTAAACAGATTTATTAGTGTGGTTTTCTATGATTTATAGCAACACTAGTATAGCCAGGCGTATGTTACCGGTCCATACACTATTCTTATTCCAAAAGTTATTCCAGAACTAATACGTTAGAAACTTGAAAAGTTTCTCATATTCCAGTTGCTATTTGGGGATTAGGAAACTGCACTTGCATTATATATGTGCTTATGTTCCCACCTCAGAAGCGGAAACTTTATAATCACATGATAAACTGCGATAAGTGAACTAGAATTTTTTTTTTCATATTTATTGTTGGTAATTTTCCGCCTCTCGAGTAAAAGTTTAGTAAAGAGTTATTATACAGACAAAAATGCGACGATATATTCCATTGGTCACTTATTTTTTGCTTGTTTTGTAACAAAACATTCAAGTGTTTTTTTAGATTAATATAACAAGAAAATTTGGGTTCGCAGTGCGTTATGGTGAAGTGGTGTAAAGGTGGTGGAAGGTGTGTAAACACCTTAAAGAGGTTCGTTGGCCAGGAAAATTGGACCAGTTTTTTTCCGGAACTTTTAAAGCTTATTTTCGCAAAATGTACTTTTTGAAACAACAAAGCTATTTTAATGAAATATGGTACATTGTTACTGCTATAATATAGGTTATACTGCTAACCAAATGTCTATTTAAAAACAATACATATTTGACATTAAAAATATTTTCACGAAAATTCGCTATCATTGCTGCGTCCAGACTTTTTATAGAAATTTACTACCATGACGCACTTGCAGCGTCCAGATATCTGTTATTTTACAGTTATATGAATTGCGATCTAATTGAGGTCATACGGCTTGAGACGCCAATCATTTACCTTCCACTTAACTTTATTAATTTGTTCTCACCTCAAAACTTTGAACAACACCGTGTTTAAACTTCAGCTTAGTATTAGTAATTAATTAAATCTAATCACAACTTTGAAGTAGTTAACGACAAACTTGGCTCTTATTGTCGGTGCTTAATAAACAAAGCGGAAAATATCAGCACGGGAATGTTCCGTTTAAAACTACGTTACATAAGAATCATATTATGTTAATGCGGATAAGTTTCGCGTTTGTGTCAACTTGCCGGTCGTATTTTATTTGTACTTGAAGAAACGTTTATGATTTTAACGAATTTCGATAAAATAAATTTTCCCCACACAGGCCCAATTCTAACGCTTCTATAAAACTTATTTAAATGAGCAATAATTCTATATATTTGTACTTAGCTTTATACAGCGTAAAATTATTAATAATACATAGAGAAAATAAAGACTCATAAAATAATGTGGATTTTAAATACCGGAAACCTTTCAGCTTAAGAATAATGGAATGAAGGAAGATAAGTATATAATAGTGGGTATATATGGATAATTCTGCTCCATTTTACCAGATTCCACCCACCGTATTGTTTCGTGTGATGCCACGCTGTACGCAGTTCTCTGAGGCAGGAATCCACAGGCTGGAGCTGATTTTCCATCTATACTTACTCAGTAGTAGGTACAAGCCCCAGCCTCCGATATTCCAGCCTCTGAGTACTGCGCCAGAAACCGCAAGCTTGGATTACGTCATCTCAGGTTAGACCCCTCGTATATATATATATATATATATATATATATATATATATATATATATATATATATATATATATATATAATGGAACCTGTTCGAATTTACAAATTTTGCTGTCTTCCAACATACTTAGGGTCTTCAGGAGCATCTTCCTAAAATATTTCCGATGATACAGGGTGTTCAAAAAAGCATACATATCAAAGTTATATTTTTTTAAAATAAAATACCCAGTATATTATTCGGTTTTCGTTATCTAGAGATAAAATAAAGGTAAGCTACAATAGGATTTCCTATACCTAAAACATACCGTTTTTGAGAAATGCAGGAATTTTCGAAAATGGAAGCCTCAAGGCAATTTTTTTTCTTACCCGCAGCAACGTAAAAAAATGTAACTTATATTAGTATTTAGTATTCAGTTGCTGCATGGAACAAAAAATAATAATTTGATGTAAAATTATACAGGATGGTCAGTAACAGAATAGTGATATTTGACGCATAATATTGCAAATAACTCTCTTATTTCAAACAGCACGCGCTCTATATAATTGCTTATTCTTCTAGAAAATTTTATTAGCTTGCAATTCATGCTAGAGGCCCCTATACCTAACTCAAACAGTTTTCGATATATTTTGAATTGTTTGTTTTCAGTAATAAATGTCAGTATCTACTTGGGAAGCGTGGAGGCTCTGGCATTGATACACGGTTGTTATCAATTTATTTGATATTTGTCGAATATTTTAACTTTATTATGTTCTGTCAAGTGTTTGGGTGTTTTTAATAAATTGATTCAAGGGTAATATAAAAATGAAAACATATCCTGTACAGGAAAGAATAGATATGATTCTTGTTTTTTGATTTTGCAAAATTCAACCCCACCAAATCACAATCTTGCTTTCTATCTCATAAGAGATATACCAGCCTTAGACCCATCACAATGAACAACCAAGTTATTCAAAATAATGAGTCCTTTTCACTTGTTGGCATTTCTGTGGATCTAAATCTCAATTGGCACCAACATGTCACATTTGCTATACTGGACTCCATTCAGAAGAGAGCTATACGTCTCATCGGTGACCCTACCCTCACCCACAGGCTGCCATCCCTTGCCCACCGACGTGTAGTTGGTGACATCTCTCTCTCTCTCTTTTTTTTATAGATATCTGCACGGGCACTGCTCAGAGGAGTTTTCTTCCATAGTTCCTCCACCTGCTGCCACCAACAGATCTACCAGTGGAATAGAGCGAATGCAGCCTTTTACTGTCCAGATCACCAGACATAGAACATCTTGTTATGCCCGCTCTTTTGTCCCGAGGACTTCGAAGGTTTGGAATTCCTTGCCAACATATGTTTTTCCTTCTCCTTCCGAACCTCCACACCTTCAAGTCCAGAATTAACAAGTTGCCTCTTTCCTCCTTGTCGACACCCACGGTTTGATAGTATTTAGGCTGTGAGCCCTCGTGGTGTGTTGTTGAAAAAAAAATGTTGCCATATAAACAGTTTGGTGCGTCTCCCAAGAAATTACCACCCAAACATTTTTTGTTATAATAGGAAATTAAAGAATGTGAATTTTAGGGTTTCGGTAGATAATTTTTGCATTATTTGTACCACCTGAATTTCAACTTCTAAGAGAAAGAGAATTCCATCTTTAAAATTCTTAACTAACAAAGAGCGATTACGATTTCTAGTTTAAGGCGCATGAATATATATTTTTCAGGCTCACAGTTCTTTATATTGTGGTAGGCCTTACTATGTACTAACATCCAACTTTCCAGGTATATAGAAAATGGAGTTAATAATATTTGAAACGTTTAGTGAAAATTCGCTACCATAACGTACTTGCTAAGTCCGGAACTTTTTTCTTTTCTGTCAAAAAGCAAAACCGATTATAAAAAAAAGCTGGAGAAATAGTCGCTACGTCTCTATTTAGATAAGCAAACTTGGCAACCCAAATCACCACAACACATATTTTTTAAAGACCTTACGATCATTTCACTAACCACGTTAGCATCAATAAGTACACTTGGAGAACACCCAAATCACCACAACACATATTTCAGAGACCTTACGATCGTTTCGTTGACCAAGTCAACATCTTCAGAGGAAGAAAAATTCTAACATAAAAAACTAGATCCCGTATATTTATATCGCGTCAAAGAAAACGAACTAGTCCGAAGGAAAGTTGTCGTACAAGAACGATCGTTAGTTTATTGCGCAGTGAAACAGGTCGGAGACCTGCTTTAATCTTTTGGTCGACAAATTTATGACCCTTATCTAATATAGGTTTAAAAAAGACCGGCGTTCTTTAAAGAGACAGCACGTTTCCTTTCGATCTAGAACTTTACAATGTGGATATTGGTTTATGCCGATAAAGACATCTGCTGAGATAAACAACATAAACTCAAATCATCTCTTTTAAAAATAGAAAACTAAAACCCAGATGTCTGTCTCACCGTGTTAACTTTAACAAAGGAAAAATAGTTCAACTAAAATACTACACAAAAAAACTAAATATTGATTTTAATTCTACGTGAAAATATTTATATTGACTACATAGATACAAAAATCGAATAGGTATTTAAATTAAGACAAACATAGTGATTAGTATATGTATAAACCGGTCGAGTTATTGACCATAATTTATTATTCTACCAGACTAATTATGAGTATTTAAGCGTTCAAATGCAAAGAGCAAACAATGGGCTAGAGATTACAGGTGCCGCACGATTTAATGAAGTTTTGTTCTTAATAGACCTTAATATAAAAATACTTTCTAACGCATCAAGCATAGTTTGATGTCTGACATTTTTGACAAGTTTCAAATTTTCTTTGTCAATGTGGTGATTATTATCCCATATATGTTGTGCCACACAAGATTTGTCTACCGTACCATATCGTAACTGTGCGAGATGTTCACGAAATCTGGTGGCTATGTTTCTCCTAGTTTGGCCCACGTATTTAAGATCACAATCTTTGCAACTAATCTCATAAATTCCGGACATTTCAGTGGCTTTGTCTTTGTCTTTCGTATTACCCAACAAATTTTTTAAATTACTTTTCGTCGAAAACGTCAAATGTAAATCGGCTTTCTTAAAAATACTTTCCAAACCCTTTGTGATTCGTGGTTCATAAGGTAAACATACAAATTTTTTCTCGATTTTATCATTCTTAAATGTCGTACATTCAGATATCAACTTTTTTGTTCTGTGTTTTCACATAGTGTCACGTTAGCATCATCAGAGGTTAGCATCTAGAATTTTTCACCCGCTGATGATGCTAACGTGATTGGTGAAACGATCGTAAGGTCTTTAAAAAATAGGTGTCGTGGTGATTTGGGTTCTCCAAGTGAACTCACCACAGGTTCCCGTTTACACATAGTCTGTATTTTGTTTAAAATATTATATAAAGCGTTTGTGGAGAAGTTGATTCTCGAAATGTTGATAAAACTGTTACTTTTAAAATACTAGTGACCTCTGGTTTCCATAGCTTTTTTCACCCTTATCTTTAAACCATGTTGCCTTCACCTCGAGTACTGTTCCCACATCTGTGGTGCCGCTGCCGCTTCTACACTCGCTATGCTGGAATCCATTCAGAAGAGAGCTATATGTCTCATCGGTGAGCCTACACTCACCCAAAGGCTGCCATCCCATGCCCAACGACGTGCCGTTGGTAACCTCTCTCTCTCTCTCTCTGTTTTATAGATATCTGCACGCGCACTGCTCAGAGGAGCTTTCTTCCATAGTTCCTCCACCTGCTGCCACAAACAGATGTACTGGGGGAACAGAGCGAATGCAACCGTCCAGGTCACCAGACATAGAACATCTTGTTATTCCCGCTCTTTTGTCCCGAGGACTTCCAAGTTGTGGAATTCCTTGCCGGCACATGTTTTTTCTTCTCATCCGAACCTCCAAACCTTCAAGTCCAGAATTAACAAGTTGCCTCTTTCCTCCTTGTCGATGTCCTTGTCATGTACAAAAGATACATTCGGGTCGCAAAGCTGGCAAGAAAAAGGCCTATACAACTCACTAAACAATCTACAAACTTATCAAAAATAAATACAAATTCTGTTTAATTTATTACATTAAATTTGTAAAGCGTTTATGGTTATTATTGTATAAAAATTTAAAGAAGTATTTGCTTTTCTGTAGTTTGCACAAATAAAATGCCATTAACATATGCAGACACAGTGAGTTGAATGTGTTCTAACAAGCCAACGAACATTATATTATGCTACAGAATTTTAGCGACAATAAAGTCAAACTAAATGCAGTAAGGAAATTGAACATTACTGTCACGTATCAAGTTCAGCATCGCAGTATATGTAGCCGTTACTATTTCCTTCAATGTAAAATATATGCTAATCACATGGCAGAATCTCAAATTTTCTGTTTACTTCCATATAATAACGAAACGAATCATTTTGTAGCTTCATTTGACTTTACAAACAACAATGGTTTGCTATCTTAGAGCTAAAAGAATTTGTTCCATGCATATCTTGCCACGTTTGTCAGATTAGGACACCGACAGCGGACAAAGACTTTAAGACTTAGAATTATATAGTTTGTGGATAAATTGACGTTTTTAAAAGGCTACTAGAATCTTTTTTTGCACAATGCCATTTTAGTATATATATATATATATATATATATATATATATATATATATATATATATATATATATATATATATCACACCGATAACTCAAAAACTAATAAGCCGATTTTGATAAAATGTGGTATGTGCCTTCCTTTTGTAAATGTCTTGGACAAGTTCGTTAGTCAGAAAAATCGGACTAGGTTTTCTGAAAAAAATTTGAGTTTTCATTCGAAACAATTTTTTATCTCAAAAAATAAAAACTATGGACGCAGCAAGTGCGTTATGGTAGTGAATTTTCATAAAACTATTTTTTAATAGTAATAATGTGTGTTTTTTAAGAAAGCAGGCATCAAATTTGGTTACCAGTATAATCTATATAGTAAAAACAATGTGCCATGTTTCATCAAAATAACTTTATTGTTGGAAAATGTACAAAAATTTCCGAAAGTAGACTTAAAGTGTTCCCCAAAAAACTCGTTTCTTAGCCCACCTTATGGGTTAATAGCAAATTGAGCTATTCAAATATTAAGCATTGGATCAAAATTAGCTACCATAACGCACTTACTGCGTCCAGAATTTCTTTTCTTCCAAAAATGCATTATATTTCGATGGAAAATGCTAAAATGCAATAACATAAGGCGTGTTTCATTAAAAAAAAAAAAAAAAAAAGAAAATTTGTATCACCAACGACTTATGGGCCACCCTGTCATTGTAGAAATATTTTTTAAGACGTAGCTCAAGACACTCTATAATTAATATATACATTTTTTTCATATATTGTATAATAACAGATATATTGAGCTTTATTGATTTTTTCAAGAAAATTCTACAAAAATTATAAACCATTAAACGATAAACTCTATAGCTAAGACTACTGCCCAGCGTCAGAGAAAGCATCTATTTGAAATGAATTTTCTGGAAATATTTTATTAAAATGAAGGACAATGACGGTTGAAACTAAGACTTTAGGGTTTGTAAAACATTTTCCTTGAGACATTTTATTTCCATAGCCCGAATTAAATTCAAGTTCTTTTCCTAAATGTTGCCAATTTTGACGTTTAAATCGCAACTTTGACGTTTTGTGGAAAACTTCAATTTGTTTTTTGACGTACAGAGCTAAATCTTAGTACGTAGCTTACCTATAAGGATGTAAACCTGCGTACCAAATTTGGTTGCCCTTACTTTGTTAATTCCGGAGATATAATTTTTTTTTTTGAAAGAAAACACAAAATTTTCCGGGAAAACCTGGACCGATTTTCCTGGATAACGAACTTATCCAAGCCATTTGCAAAAGGAAGGTATTCACCAAATTTAATCAAAATCCGCCCATTATTTTTTGAGTTATCGGTGTGATATATATATATATATATATATATATATATATATATATATATATATATATATATACATATACATATATATATATATACATATATATATATATATATATATATATATATATATATATATATATATAAACATATAAAAATTCAAACTGACCCCGGATATGTGTTCTGGGCGGCCTACTTAGCGCTCATTTGAAAAAAATTTTTCAAAATTCAAAAGTCGGGATCTCCTCATTAGTGAATTTTTTTTTAAGAAAATTCACTAAAAATCTATGATAACCAAATTTGGTAGGTAGGTTAACGATATAAAAAGTAAACTATACACTAAAACTTAGATTTCTATATTGTAAGAAAAAAAGCTATCATAAAATATTTTCCGCCAGATCATTTCTCTGAAAATTCACTACCATAACGCACTTTCTGCGTCCAGGCTTTTTATACCTAAACTGATACTTTATTTGGTATGGGTTTTACAAGTGAGCCATTTAGTAGCGTGGTTATAGAGTGAAGAGGGGTTTTCTGATTTTCGCAGGGACTGCAGTTTTCCAAACCGCGTAATTGCGGTTTGCAAAATTTTCGAATTTCACAATATATGTTGTTATTGTTTTGTATGCAACACCTACTAATCGCCTTCCGACAGGCACCCCTGTAAACTACACTGCCGTCCTACGGAAAAACACCGCAAGTGCTAAAATGTCGAAATTTGAGTTTTCTATATATTCTGGTTCAGAATTTTATGTTCTTCGATATAATCAATAAATTTCAGTGATTTTTCATGTTTTTTTGAGAAAAAAATATGGTCAAAGTTAGTCAGATTGTACACGTTCTTATATTATAGATCCTATACTAAGCATTAATACCGCATGTTGAATTTATTAGTGCACTTTGACGCATGTCTAGTGTAACTTCTGCAATTTACTAAGCATAAACACCGTATGTGAGAACATGCGTCGTTTATGCGAAGCGATTATAGAAAATATCGTTAGGCAAACACCACGGCGTTCGCGCATGTACTCTAACTGTGCACTTACGGTATTTATGCTATATATCGTTCAGATAAATCTGCTCTGGTTATAGTAAAGCATGTCATTTCTCCAGGTTGAGACCAGTCGGTTACATCTCCTAACCTTCTGTGATGTGGATGGTTTCATTTTATTGTTTTATGTATAATAAAAACAATAGCAAGATTTAATACATATTGAACGTAGTGTAACAGTAGTGCAGACATTTACCAGGTGTTCACACTTTAGTTATTACTAATATTGTTCTAAGTGTTCTCTTTTAACTGAATATTTTTCCATTGTGAGGTATGTATATATTTTGATTAATCCAAAGACAGATTCTCATGCTAGTAATTCTGTATCAGAATGGAGTATCTGAGTCGTGGAAGAAAATTAGTGGTTTTAGCGTCTAAGAGACGCACCTCCAATGAAGCGTTTACCGACCGAAGTAATGTTACGAAACTGCCAGCGAGTGAAGTAAATGAGACTGATCCCAATACAAAATTGCAGTCAGAAACAAGATGTTACTTCCTGTCAAATAGGGTATCACTGACTGACTTCAATACATTGAGCAAATTTTATCATCTCGAAGCAAATAGAGTTGTAAAGGAAATACTAGATTCTATCATAGGAATTGTTTTCCAGACTGTTAATGATTTTTTTAACATAAATATTGAGGACTTAATAGTGCTTGACGAAAACCTCGTTCCTATCTTAAACGATTCGAATGCTATTATTGAATGGGATTCTCCGATCTTCGATAATGAGCAACTGCATCTGGAAAACAATATTATTGATGGTGTTAATGGAAATGATAGCGTGCAGTATGAAAATGCGACCAATAAACGCAGTAATGCATCTAAGATAACGGATTCGCCAGATGAAAGCAACAAGGAAAACGTATACTATTTGAAGAAAGATGAGGTTTTCAAGATTGATACTAGTGCCACAAAGACTGGCGAAGAGCGTAAACGCAAGAAATTTGTTAGAAGCAAAACAGAACGGAAAAAATACCTACGCGATGAGAAAATTGAAAAACATGCAGTGAGGAGGGAGGGATGCAAGTGTAAGAAAAACTGCAATGATAAGTTTAGTAAAGAAGCTAGAGAAAAAATCAATAAGAAATATTGGAACATGAATTTTGCGGAGAAAAAAATGTTTTTATCTTCGAATATAGAAGATTATGACGTAAAAGTAAGACGTTCAGACACGCTACATGATACTCCTGTTAGAAATAAGACAAGAGTATTTTCATTCAAATCTAAAGATGGAAACCGGATTAAAGTATGCAAAACTTTCTTTTTGGGAACCCTTGGATATGCATCAAACAGCGACACAATAATCAGGAAATTCTACAGTCCTCCTATTGATCGCCGAGGAAGTTATTTGAGAAAAGGCACAAACAAGAATGTCATTGCTGATCATATTAAAAGCTTTCATCCTGCAGTGTCGCATTACAGGCGTGAACATGCCCCCAAAAGACTCTACTTACCGAGTGACATAACAATCAAGGATATGCATTCAGATTTTTTGCAAAAATTTCCGGCAGAAACTGTCTCGTATGAAATCTATAGAAGAATAGTTACAGATGAGATGAATATATCTTTCGTTCAGTTAGGGAAAGAAGAATGCGAAAAATGTGAAACCTACACGCTCCATAAACAAGTTCACACGGTCTTGGATACGATATGCGAAGTGTGTTGTCAATGGAAAAAACACATTGACGACGCAAAAAGATCAAGAGATGAGTATAGAAAAGACGTTAGTCTTGCTGAGACAAGTCAGACTGAAATTGTTTATTTTTCTGTCGATATGCAGAAAATCATAATGCTCCCTCGACTAGATATGTTTAAGCAAATTATTTTTACACAGAGGCTCATTGTTTTTAATGAGTCTTTTGTACCCTTAGGAAAACTCGCTAAAAATTCTGTTCAGCCATTCGCTGCACTTTGGCATGAGGCCATTTCTGGTCGAAAAAAAGAAGATATAGTGAGCGCGTTCAACGCATTTTTCAAAAATCATGTCCGTGACCACAAACAAATAGTTTTTTGGGCCGATAATTGTTGTGGCCAGAATAAAAACTGGTGTTTTTTTAGTTTCCTTATTTATTTGGTTAACAGTGGTGAAATTGCTGCAGATAAAATCACCATAAAGTATTTCGAAGTGGGCCACACATTTATGTCCGCAGACAGTTTTCATCATTTGATAGAACAAGGTCTGAGGAAGCATAAGAAATGCTATGATTTTCAGGATTTCTGCGATGTTGTCAAAAACTGTTCGAAATATCCAGTGTCTATCAAAGAATTATCGACGTCAGATTTCATGAAATGGCCTACTTTCACGACGAATTACCAACTTCAGAAAATGAATAAAGATAGGCCACTACTGAAGGAAATATCAGAAATAAGTGTAAAAAAGGGAAGTTATGTTTTGTATCACAAAACATGCTTCGACGGTCCAGAGAACGAACTCGTTTTGCTATCTAAGAAATGGCAAGGAACAAAACCACTCCCGGAACCTGAAGGTAACTCTTTAGCGAGAGGCATCACGGAAAAGAAAAAGCAGGGGATCATCCAGAGTCTCAAGGGATTATGTCCACCTCATAAACTAAAATTCTGGGAGAAACTGGATGTGAACGATAATGCTGTCGACCTAATCAATGAAGTGGATGACTGAATAAGTGCTATTTTTATTGCTGTATATGTAACGGTATCCACAATAAAAACTTTCACCACTTATGCTCGTCTATGCATTTTTTCTATATTTCAGAAATTTAAATTTTGGAAATTTTTCCTGTCTGCATATTATTATTTTTTGTCACTACTCCGTGGCCAGAATTAGTCGTTGAAAAAAATGGTTCAAATTATTGATTTGTATTAGTTTATATGACCATGTATTGTATAATATTTAGGAAACATAATAAAAAAAATATAGTAGGTATAAGTTAGGGTAGTACGGTAAGTAGAAATTTACTGCATTCTCTTTGTGTTGTTGTATGCGATGTATTATTCCACATGCGTCGTTTATACTAAGCATAGAAGATATTTCGTACTAGAGACTTTTGACGCATGTGGCGTTGTACTTGTTTTACGTTACTTGCGTTCTTTATGACAAGTATCTAAACTTAAGATAGTAGAGCATTTAGACGCAAGTGGCACTGTTTAGCTATTTAGAAGCAGTTTTTTTATTCCCCATGCTGTCATATGTTTAAAGAACAATATAATTAATCCTTGTATGTGAAAAAATCTACCAAAAATAAATTCCTGCAAAAATGGCGAGTAATTTTAGAGCCGCCAACTTTGACCGCCATTATTTCAGAACTACATTCGATGTACATGCGGTGTTTTTCCGTAGGACGGCAGTACAGGGAACGGCGTAGCTGACAAATGTCAATGACATACTAAATATTTTTTGAATAAAAGCAAAAATAGTTCACAGCCGACCCGTCTAACTCGGAGTTTTAGTAATCCAGCCGTTTATCCATCCATAATTCTTCTAAAGCAAGCCACTTAATTACTCTACAAGCAGGCTGCAGGAAGCCACTGTTCTCAGTGGGATTTTAAATAAGCAGTGGGGTTCGACGTTATAATGTTGAACGGTGGAGAGTTTTTTTTGATCCATCAAAAGTACTTCTCCTTTTCTCATATTATTAGGTTGAAATCGTCCTCTGACTTTGCGCCAGGTTTCTCACGATCAAAGCAGATGTCTAAACCCATAGCATAAGTCTTCGCCAGAGGAGCCTGCCCCAGGCTGGAAATAATAATGTGTGTCCTATCGCCAGAACGGTAAAAAAAATTATCATCTTTGTAGTTATACTGATGCAGGTTTTATATTTTAAATTTAAAGATTTATAAAAATATCGCTATTGTTACTCTTTAATTACGCTTTGTTAACCAAAATTGTGCAACATACTATATACAAATCAGTCATGTATGCAGACATAATTTATTTATTTTTTATCTTATGACCTTTGCCTTCCTATTACACTTTTGTTTTGAGAAGAACAAACTCCTCTTACACAAAAACATCTTTATATATTTTGGTTTATTGAACGTAAGCATATTTTTAGATTATGAATAATAGCCGACTTTAGAGAGTTGCTTAATCTCACCGACCTGTCCCTCCTGCTGTTAAGAGGGTGGGACCTTCTATGTTCACAACATTGCATTTCTAGGAGTATGACGTGCCGATATCCAACGCATTCACGCACCATGCCTCAGTAACGGCTCTTCTTTCGTCTGTGCTGAATTAAGTAGCTAATTATATTTTATTTTTTCACTAATGGAGAGTCATTGATGGTGAGACATTCGGAACATTTCTTCAAATGAGCACGAATTACGACACCTGGCCCCAATTTCCATCGTCAGTTAATATATATATATATATATATATATATATATATATATATATATATATATATATATATATATATATATATATATATATATATATATATATATATATATATATCCAACCGATAACTCAAAGAATACTTCACTGGTTTGGACCAAATTTAGGAATTATCCTTATTCTGTTAATGGCTTGGATGAGTTCGTGCATTAGATCTTAACGCCCAATTTTTCTTAACAAATATTAAAATATATTTTATAACAATGCCATATCTCTCAAATTCGTTGAGTGATTGAAACGAAAATATACAATTTAAAAGAACACAGACAGGCGTGCTTGTGTACCAAGTCTTTTCATCAAAGAAATATTAGGTTATTCGAAATTAATATTAAAATTCACTTCATATTATATAATGCAATACCTACAATGTTGGGCAAAGACAGATGACATTACCTGTACTGAAATTTTATTTAAATAAACGGTGGATAAGAATCTAAACATTGGAAGTTACGCCACAAGATGGCAGAATGTAAAACATTGTGAAATGTACGACAGGTAGGCCATCTCGGTGCGGAACCAGGTAGTATTTCGTCACAGCAGCTCTAGTTAACAAAAAATCTTATAGATGAGGACTGTGTACAAACTAACAATGTGATTCGTCAGCCCTGGCCCATATATTTCCTAATACCGGGACAATGTTTGCGTCCAAAAGCGCTAAATTTAAGCATGCGAAGGCGGCTTGATGTTCTTTGCAAGTATAAAAACCTGGTTACAAAATGAGAACCGTACTGATAGATAAGTTATTAGATCCACCATTTTTATTATCGATGATTTCGCAGGTTAGTTGGTCAATATTTTTTAATAAATAGCACTTTAAAGCGTATTTCTGCATTTCTCATAGTGCATGTTCCAAACAAGTACGGTCTCCCGCTTAAAATGAGACATACATATGTTTGTTAACCGTCCAAGCCTCTCGAGCTTAATTTACAAGCGGCTTGCTTGCGTTTGACCGGATTTCAGTGTAGTCGTGAACATAAGCTAGGTTCACATACTCGGGAATTGTGAAGTCGCCACGAAACGTGTTCCTATTGGTTTATTTAAAATATTATCGTAAAACTGTTGTTTTTATTAGATTTTATAAATGTATTTTACTCATTTTTGTGTGCATACAGTTTAACACGATCTAGATGTCTTTTCTGCTTTTAAGTTTGTGTAGCCTCAATGTTAATTAAAGGCCCCCCAGTATTTTTCTTACTTAACATCTGCATATATAAGTAATATCAAAATAAAAAGAAGTGAAACAGCAAGTTAATTTATGTATTTTAGCGCTGTATTCGGTATTATCTGAAAAAGACATTATAGGCGACGATGTGGAATGTAGTTTACTAAATTTACAGTTTACTGCACGGAGCATTTTAAAAAATATATTTTTCAGAAACGTGTGTAGAACCCTTTTTGAATGTACAAGCCACAAGGAAAATTTGTCAAAAACAATCCCCGAGAGAGTTAAGGGACCAAGAATGAATAGGGGTGCTGGGGGGGGGGGGGGGGAGTCGAGGAAATATGAGCAAAAAATGCTAAAAACCATTTAAACTTACTTTAAGACGATGCGTTTTTCACATTTTGCAGCAGCACTTCCTTTAAACCCTGTCTACCCCGCACCACGCACATATTGGACCAGGTCCCGTAACTTTCTTGGGGGTTGCTCCCAAGAAATTTTTCTTGTGCTTTATGCTTTAAAGATGGTAGTATTCACGCACAAGGGGAAAGAGAACCCCCTTGTTTTTGAGTGAGGGGGCAGAAACCCTCTTCATCCAGGAGGTTCTTCTTTCCCTTCTGCATCCAGACAATCACCCGTAATGCATGAACCACGGGAGTTTTTTTATGTTCAGCTATCTGGTGTATTTTTTGTTCCGTATATTTCCTGTTTATCAATTGTTCTGTTTGAGTTTAGTATCCAAATTACCGTGTGTGTGTGTGTGTTTTTTTTTTTATTTCTTTAACGTCGGCCTATATCCGCGCCTATGACCAATCACCGACGTCAGGGATCAGTTTCCCCTCACTATCCTGAAAATTTTGCCAAACCCCTATCTTTCTGTGAGGAGGGTAGGGTTATTTAACGTGCCCAACATCACACGGGCACGGGATCGATGGCTTTATACCCCGTCCGAAGAGCGGAACGTGCAGACATTCAAATGCTCAAATACAATTCCACAACCTCGGTCGATGTTAATTGTGTGAAAGGAGAACCCTGGGATCGAACCCAGTACCCTTCAGTTCAGAGGCACACGTTCTTACCACTGAACCACCGAGGCTCTATCCAAATTACCGTATCAATATCTATGTTAGAGATCATGTGTTTGCCCTTCTCTACCCTATTTTTTACTGTTCCTAATTAAATAAAGTAATGTTTTATAACTTTTAACATAAGGCTGTGTGTGTGTGTGTGTTTTGTTTCTTTAGCGTCGGCCTATTTCCGCGACTATGGCCAATTACCGCCGCCAATGATCAGTTTCACCTGACTACCCTGGAAATTTTGCCGAACCCCTGTCTTTCTCTAAGGAGGGTAGGGATCCCAACATCGCATGGATACGGGACCGACGGTTTTACGCCCCCTCCGAAGGGCGGAACGTGCAGGCATTCAACTTGCTCGAATACAATGCCAGAACCTCAGTTGATATTAATTTTACAGTTTGTACTGAAAAAGTGAAAGGAGTACCCGGGATCGAACCCAGTACCCTTCGGTTCAGAGGCACACGTTCTTACCCCTGAACCACCGAGGTTCTTTAATATAAGGCTAAATCACTATAATATATTATTCTCATTAAAATTAACTACTATAACGCACTTGCTGCGTCCCGAACATTTTTTTGTCATCATTTAAATAGTAAGTTGGTATGTGGTAAAACAGCAAAAAATATGGTTGTCGTTTAAAAAAAACTTGTGATGACGTCGCCATTCAGAAATAGGTGACGTCATAAATGTAATTTTTACGTCATAAGTTGGCAATTGAAAAGATAAAATTGACGTGCCCGAGCGTTTTTTTTAAAGTGACTAATACATTTACGACTTATGTTCCAAACTTTATCATCACACTGTATACTGAAGCCAAAGAAGTAAAACAAATTTCTCTGATGACTTTATTCTCAAAATCCGCCAAAATAAATGAAATTACAAGGCAGAAACTAAAATTTAATTTCGAGTCACCTGATTGTTGTTCCATTTGTGATGTTACTGTGATTATGGCAGAAATGGCGCATATGCTTCACGTACTTCAGACTATATCTAACAGCAAGATTTCAATTACTGTAGCTCTAGACGCATAAACCGGCAAACAATTATACCAGACCCTCCCTGCGGCTAGATTAGAACACCGAGGATATTGCTGCAGGTTTTCCACTTCAAAACGATTTACTGTAAGTTCGTTATTTCCTGAAACCATTCTTTTACAGAAAGATACGTCTTGTTTTCTATCTGATCCAATATGTGCCATTTGGCCATTTTATAGCAGCTTACTTTAAAAATTTACAATGTTCAATTTGGGGCGTCACAGGCTACAATAGTCGTCGCTTGGTATATAAAATAAATTATAAGAAATAAACGAGATCAAGAAAATTTTTCTGTCTTTTTTATTAAGTATTTTAAGAGAATGTTTCAGAAAAAGTAATTTCAAAACAGCCTAAAATAATCATCTATTTTATCAAACAGCCATTTGACAATTTATGTAAAAAATGTTGCTACAAGAGAAATAGAGACTTATGAGTATATATATATATATATATATATATATATATATATATATATATATATATATATATATATATATAGTGTGCCCCAAATTGGCGAAGCATGTATAGGGATCTCAGAAACTATAAGAGATAGAGAAACGGTTAACTGGGGAAAGTTGTAGAAAAGTTTGTTACTAATCCAAAGCTGCTTATTATACTCGTCTAGCTTTTTTGGTTTTTGGGATTTTTTTAAAATAAGAAAAATTGCGCATTTCTTCAAAGTGCTATAACTTTTTTATTTATCAAAATTTTTGAATTCTGTAAAAAGATCTTGGTCTTTGTCTTCCGATTACTTGAAAAGCTATTATATCTTCATTACAAGCACACAAAAAGACAATAAATTGAATAGACAATTTTATTGCCCCATTAGCTGACTCAACAAATACCTGCAATCCTCTTAATTCTTTAAATACCGTGACGAGATCCCCTGACTCAACAAATACTTGCCATCCTCCTAATCCTTTAAGTACCGTGACGAAAGCCCCTGATTTAATTGACTGTGATCCGACTAATTACACTGCTAACGAAGCAGGTAGACGATACGGTACATACAAAACAAGACTTGGAACTAACCGCCAGATCTCTCTTAGGCCTAGGATTGAACACACTGAGACCTTAGAGACGATCTCCGGCGAGACTTGGGGAGTAGACAAATTGAGGTCCTGTAATCGAGTTACAAAAACCTAACCGGTCTTTCTCTATCGCTCTGAGGAGTAGGCAGATTGAGGCCTTAGAGTTCATGTCCTAATATATTTCCTTTACCTCTTTTGAAAATGGCTCCAAAAGAGGAGCCAAAACGTCGAGTTTTAATAAATTCTGGACGCGGTTCAACCCGAGAACCAAGTATTTCTCACATTAAGGACTGCGGAAATCTTTCCCAACACACACACCTACACACACACACACACACACACACACACACACACACACACATATATATATATATATATATATATATATATATATATATATATATATATATATATATATATATATATAATATAAATTTACTTTCCTTCATTACAAAATTAAACAGTTCATTCATTGCAATTAATTAGGTACATAAACAGAGGAAAACCACTAGGTTGCGACCAAGCACCAAGCAAGCAGAAGATTAGGGGACCAAGAATTGACCCCTGTAGAACACCTATACTAATTAAACGTGTCTGCGAGTAATTGTCGTCTATTTTCACAGACTGGGTTGGACCCTCCAAGTAATTAGAAATCAGGTCCTGTGCAATCGTTTTCAGACCAATGAAATGTAAAATAGAAACAAGTAAACTATGGTTAATAGTATCGAATGCCTTAGTAAAATCCAACAGTACTAGAGCCATTACTTTAATGCTGTCTGAAGATTCCAAGATATCATCTGAAACCTTTACCAAGGCCGACGTACAACTGTGCAATTGTCTGAAGCCAGACTGATGCGACGGAAAATGGTATACCGATCTAAGTGCGTATTTAGTTGTTGATAGATTGCATGTTCGAAAATCTTTGAAAGAATAGGTAATATATTAATGGAACGTAGATCCCTGGGAGTCCCCTGGGTTTGGAATCTTACGAAAAGAAATGATCTATGCCTGCTTTCACTGTGATGGAAAGACACCAGTTGCAATGCATGTGTTTATTATATGAGTAATATAAGGAACAACTAGTACCTTATCATTATGAAACTGATAGTGTCCATGCCCTCTACTCTAGTTTTTATTTTGTCTATAATCCGTAAGATTTCGTTATCATTCAAAGCAAGGTGTCGTGCAATTCAGTGTATTTCTGGAATAGTACTCAATCAACCGAGAGCCATCATTAGTCGACCTAGGTACATTAATAAAATAATCATGAATATTATCGGCATTTTTTAAATGTGTTGGTAGGTTTGCATGACCCCTGCCACCGATATCAAGTCTTCGCAGTTCGTGCTGTGTTTATCTATAATGATCATTGAGTGGGTGATATCTTCAGTATCCCTGCTTGTTTAATTCTATTAAGTCTACGATTAAAATACAGCGGAACTGGGGGTCATCCTATGTCTGGTGAACGACTGGTTACATAGCGCAAAGTCGATCTGATGTCTATATGTTGGCATGACTGGGTTCATGTGCATGGAGTGATGTCGGAGGCCTTCTCCATGGCGTTCGCTCCTCTGGTTTCAACTGTCCTAGTGTGGAGAGTGCCATAGTGGTCAGGTCCGTTTTGTGTAGAGTAATGCCACCACGTTAAGATGATAAAAACGTCGTTCTTCAGGGCAAGCTGGTGTTTCCATCCAGACTAGTGTGATTATGTTTTAGGGTCACTGCCATTCCAGTGTAGCAAGAGAATTGTGAGCGTAGATGGGCCGCTGTTAGTTGCAGGTTGATTGGTCTTGTTCCACTGCCGGCCTTAATTGCGATGGTATAGCTGCCCAGGCGCCCCAGATGAGTATTAAAACAGCAATCACTTCATCGTGGCATTTCAGTATAATTGTGTGTTTTAATTAATGTGCTATTGCCACGTGACGATATCCTTTTTGTGCCTGCGCTTATTTTTAATATCATTTGAACTAGTGTGACAGCTAGCGCCTGTTAACGTCATTGCCTGCCTATACCGTTGGTGAACCTAGTGGTCGTCACCATTGAGTGCCATTGTGGCCAGTCATTCAACTTTATTAATTGTTATTATTATTATTTATGATCACTGACCTATAGAGTCGTTCACGGCATTATTTGTTATTATTAGTCCTGATTGCTGACCTTTAGTGTCGTTTATTGAGATGGTTGTTCATCACGACATAAACTCCACGAGGGAGCGTGTGTTAAATTAAGTGAGTTTCACCCCACCAGTGAAGTGCATTATTGTTTACCCTATAATAAGTGCTTCACGCTTCTTGCAGTTTTATTCTGAAGAAATAACTGACGTGTTACATAAGCAACACTAACTTTAAAACAATAATTTACTGTTCAGGCCCATCAGGTAGATGATTTTAACCTGATTAGCTTATATTACCTTTGTGATCGGTGTGTGAGCTCATTCGCCAGAAATTAAACACTGCTGTTAATTAATAGCTGTTGTTATTATCTGCCAGGGTTACCCATATAGTAGGCGGACCTTGTTGTATTTATGTCGGTCCCTATTACCATACAGCCTACTGTAATCGTGGCATAATTCTATGCCACCGTTCTATTTATATTGTGAATATATGAGTTAATATCATTTCTGGTGGTATTATTTGCTGAACATACCATTACTTGTGTTTGTGTCGTTCGAGCTCGCGTTTCGCGGATTAGCAAAATTATTGGATTATACAAGTATTATTGACCTTGATTCTAAGTCACCAATTCATCATGGGAACTATGATACTAATAACACGTTGAACCTGGCCACGGGTTGCGGAAAGTGGCT
Source organism: Tillus elongatus (assembly GCA_964006375.1). Lineage (NCBI taxonomy): Eukaryota > Metazoa > Arthropoda > Insecta > Coleoptera > Cleridae > Tillus > Tillus elongatus. The sequence continues at coordinate 190,053,361 of OZ023264.1, forward strand.
GGCGCCTGGTAAGTTAAGTCTCTCAGACTTTGATAAACTCAGAGTGTTCATATAACACTTAAACCCCCCTGAGATGTCACCATGCTTGAGCTCTGCTTAGGCCTCCGGTGCTTATTGAGGGAATTGTGGTGTGTGTGATCGTAGCTATATATATATATATATATATATATATATATATTATATATATATATATATATATATATATATATATATATATATATATATATATATATATATATATATATAGATAGTGTGAGAAAGTTAGAAAAGTTATTCTGTACCGTTTAGACCGTGAAAATAAAACCATTTAACATATTTTTTTGTTTAATTTATTTTATTATAATTCTAATACATTTACTATTAATAAACTTACTGGGGGCGCTCTCCAAAATACATTCTACGACCCATTCATAAAAAAATCCTAAAATATTAGAATATAATATGTAAAAATATTCTTATTTCTCAAAATATAATGTAAAAGATAACTAAGATTTCAAAATAAGTTTCGCTTATAAGCAAAATATAAAAAGTATACCCACGCATTTGCAATGAAGTGCATTACATCACATTGAAGTATAATATGCACACACCTGAATAACAAAGTTTCTTTGTAGATTTGGCATTTAATGGAGCGTAATGAATAGAAAACTGCATTAAACATTCAGGTTTTCCTCTAACGTATCCTTAATTTTTAGCGGAAATGCATTTCCTCCAACTAAAATATCATTTCGCAGCTGTTGAAACGAGAATTGGTATCAACACTGGCAGCGTGTAGCAGGCTGAGAATAAATCTTACTATTTTTACGTTTTTCAGCTTTCAGCCCGCTCGGCATTATGCATGAAAATAAAACGGCTCACCGTTTCACCATATTATACGGGGCATGTAAAAACGTAAAGTTAAGGGTATACAATAAAGTTAGCGCTGGGAGGCACTCTTGTAGTTAGATTTTGTTTACTTGAAGTTTGATTCACTACAAGAACTAGCCGCAAATGCTTCATGCAAATTTCCTCTCTTTCTCTTTCTTAATATTATTTTTTAACTAGGTACGTGTTATATAACATTACATACAAGAATATATATATATATATATATATATATATATATATATATATATATATATATATATATATATATATATATATATATATATATAATGAATCAGAACATCCGTACCAGTCGTTTCTTAGCCTACTGGATGCTGTAAGGAAAAAAATAAGATAGGTTTGTCAAGCCGAAAAGGGGTAGTTCTGACCTAAATTTTGGATTTTTAAATGGAACATGGTATTTTAGTGAATTTTTATTTTTAAAAAATCACTAAAGAGAGGTATCGATGGTGAGACTTTGCAAAAATGTTTACAAATGAGCGCGATCTAGGACCATTAGAACCCATATCCGGGGTCAGTTTAAATTTTTATATGTTTATATATATATATATATATATATATATATATATATATATATATATATATATATATATATATATATATATATATATATATATATATATATATATATCCAACCGATAATTAAAAAAATAATTATCCGATTTTCATGAAACTCACCAGGTGTCTTTCTTTTATTATTGGCTTAGACGAGTTCGTTATCCAGGAAAATCGGACAAGTTTTTACGGGAAAAATTTGAGTTTTCTTTCTAAAAAAAATTTATTACAAAGCTATTTTAATAAAATTTGGTTGATGTGTTGCCCTAAAAAAACCTTATTACGTACCAAAATTCAACTTTCTAAGTTTATAAAAAATTGAGTTTTTCTAATTTTGAGTTTTCTTTCAAAAAAAAAATTTTTCTCCGAAAATTACAAAGTTATTTTAGTGGCATTTGGTGGATACTTTGCCTTGTGAAAGGCCTTACCACGAACACAAATTCAACTTTCTAAGTTGATTAAAGATTGAGTTATCCAAGTTTGAAGCATTTAATAAAAATTCACTACCATAACGCACTTTCTGCGTCCCGAACTTTTTTTATAATAGAGAAATATCGATGGTAACACTTTCGAAAGAATTCTTCAAATGCGCGCGTACCAGGACCTCTAAAATCGAGCTTTAAGATCTGTGTAAGTTTAAATTATTAACTTTACTAATATGCCCTATAATTATAATGTACAATTCTTATGGAAATTCGCTACTATAACGCACTTGCTGCATCCCGAAACTTTTTAGAAATATACCTTGGTACCTCGAGACGTTTTCGAGATTTTATTAATATCGCAGCCCACAACGCTTTTATTATCAATTTTGTATTTTAGGTCAAATCCACCCTAAGTAAAAATGCAAGCAAACCCCATTGGTCGATGAGGTGGATTATGTTCGCTTTTGGTATCCTGTGCCTAAGATTACCTCTATACTTTGGGACTTTCTCGAGATTTTGTTGATATCGCTGTCATCACTTTTGTTTTTGAGGTCAAATTAGACTCTTAACCACATTGTTTTTAGTGCATTTTTATTAAAAAAATTCACTAAGAGAGATGTATCAATGGTGAGACTTTGCGAAATTTTTTTCAAATGAGTGCGAACTAGGACCCATATCTAGGGTCAGTTTCAATTTATATATATATCCCACCGATAACTCAAAAACTAATAAATCTATTTCGATGAAACTTGGCAGGTGCCTTTCCTTTATTAATGGCTTAGATGCGTTTGTTAGTCAGGAAAATCGGACAAGGTTTTCCGGAAAAAATTTGTGTTTCATTTCGAAAAAAAAATTTTTCTCAGAAAATTACAAAGCTATTTTAATGACATTTGGGGGATATGTTTTCTTGGGAAAGGTTTAACTACATACCAAAATTAAACTTTCTAAGTTTATTGAAAATTGAGTTATCTAAGTTTGAAGCATTTATAAAAATTCACTACCATAACGCAGTTGCTGCGTCCTTAACATTTTTTATTACAGATTTAGGTTACGTATAAACAAAATAAGAAACTTTTATACAAACCACTTTCTCGACCGATGTCAACATTAACCTTGAAAATAAATTTTAACTACTTTTAGCACAGACCAGACCCAACTACAAGGACGTGGCTGTTGTGTGTTGGGGGGACTGGATGGCAGACAATGTAAGCGTTCACAAATGTTTAAAGTGTCTGCCGCGTTGATTAGCACATTTCTGGTTTTCAAAAAACGAAAACAAATAGCTATCAAACAAATACCAGATATAAACATAGAAATGTCAGCGACAGACATTGCTGTCAAACTGTGTCAATTATCTAGTCACTGCATCGTGAAATCATTTCAGTGTCATTTTTGCAAGGTAAATATGATCGCCAACGATGAAGATTTCGATATGCTGATTGTGTTAGGCGAATGTCTTCAGAATTACAGACAACACGAACGAATGTATGCAGAGAGGTACTCTGACCGTGTTCCTCAATCTCACCATGTTTTCAGGCGCCTGGCGCATCGAGTTCGAACAACTGGTCAAATTCAACCCCAACACAATAAGAATGAGCAGATCGGGCGGCCGGTACGAGACGAAATAGCACCTAACATTTTAAGTGCTGTTGCTATGAACTCCATCAACCAGGAGGATCGCGGTGGATTCCGGAGTGAGTCAAATGTCAATATGCAGGATTTTAAAAGATAATCATTGTCATACCTACCACATTAACCTGCGTCAGGCACTTGAACTAAGGGATTATCAAAAACGTATCATTTTTTGCCAATGGCTATTAACCAAAGACCTTAATTTCCATCGATTGAGCTCTGGAGCAGCAGGGGAAGTCAACATTCACAATGCCTATTACTGGTCTCAGGAAATACTCATTGACTGCAAGAGGTAGAGAACTAGAATTTGTGGAGCCTCAACATATGGTGTATCCTCATCGGGTGCCAGATTATTGGGCCCTACTTTTTAGATGCCATCTTTAACTGGCCGTGTGTACGCTGAATTCCTCGAGAACGTCCTCTGTCAACTTCTAGAAGACGTCTTGCTCAATACACGAGAGTCGATGTTGATGCAGCAGGATTTTTGTCCAAATCATTTTTCGCTGGAAGCACGTAACGTCATTGATAACTTCTCACGTAGGTTAACGTTATGAAAAGTGAACTACATACTAAAATCTAGATCTCTTTGTTACAATAAAAAAAGTTATGGGCATTTAATAAAAAATGTTTTGTGTCAGATCATTTCTATGGAAATTCAGTACCATAATGCACTCACTGCGTCCACACTTTTATAAATCGAACACCTCTTTTATCATTGTATTTTTTCATTTTCTATCAATTTGTAATGCATGTTTGTAAAAAAAAATGATAGCTTTCCTTGTTTTCGAGTTACTTTAATTATTTCAGATATTTTGGCACATAGCAAAAATTATGATACGGCGTTTTTACCAATATGTAGCACAGTCCCATAACAATGGTGCATTCAGAGATGTTTTCGTTTATATTATTCGTGAAAAAAATCGAGGTGCTGCATACAATTTTTGTGTGTTTCCATAGAAAACATTTTTGTAATTTTTATTTTATTTTGGTAATTAATAATAGATGTTTACTAAATATTGTAAAAAATGTTTTTGGATTTCCATGACAAATTGTTGTTTTCTTTTTAATGCTTAGTCGAATAGCTGTTTGTGCGAATAATTATAGGTAGGTAGGTGGGTAAATAGCTTGAAAAGTTCGTTGGCCTGGAAAATCAAACGATTTTTTTTAGGAACATTTTAAGGTAATTTTAGAAAAATTTGGCACCTTTTCAAACAACAAAGTTACATTTATGTAATATGGTACATTGTTTCTATTATATAGGTTATCCTGGTAACCAAATTTGATGCCTGCTTTCATTAAAAAATACATATTTGCTATTGAAAGCATTTTTATGAAAATTCACTGCCATAACGTATTTACTCCGTCCAGACATGTTTGTTTTTGGTCATTAATAAACCACATCTACCTATTTAGATAACTGAACTCTGTCAGTTAAAATAAAAATGTTGGCCACTCTTTTATGTGTATTAACAAAGCGAATTAACATTTAACTACTACTATTTTATTCGGTTATATTTTATATCAAGTAAATTATATCGTCGAATTGCCAATTTAGAATATATCAGCACTAATCACGTCACTCGCACTAACGACGATAACTAAGTTCGCATTATTGAACCAGTCTACTAGAAGGGATCAGCTCGAGCTATTTCCAGCGATCAGAATCATTTAAGTTTGGAGCAGACGTAAATATTGGATTTGAAGACCACCTGCCTGGATTTTCAGCTGTAAAGGCTAAAGGCGCGGCTACCAGGCTAGCTTAATGCCCGTCTTGAGTTGACATCATTTCCTTGAAAAGAATTCATGACCCAGTTTCAGGTACAACTTGCCAACGCTTCCAATGTCCATGTCGTTCATGTTCAGTCTTGAAAAGTCGCCATTCTTAGCGCAAGCTGTTAGATACTCTTTAGCAATTACTGATTAGTGCTTCTTCTGACTATATCCATTTAACGCATTTTCCTTTAAAAAAAGTATATATATATATATATATATATATATATATATATATATATATATATATATATATATTCATTGATTGTTGTTGCCCTTACTGGGTGAAACTGGTCCATACTACATGTAGACTTAAAGACCACTTCTCTGGCTTCACTGTTGGTTTTCGTTTTTGTAGGTGAAGGACGTAGCCAGCGCGTGAGCTAACTGGAGCAAGTGGCCCTTTGAATTCTAGGATGTTCTTCAATGTTTCTGTGACTATAGTTTCGCTGCTTGACAGCATTCTCAGACAGATCAAAATTGAATTAGTACGAAATCATGACAACTACAAATAAATATCTGTTGCTGTGTTATGATATGATGTTTTGATCAAAACTTTTTTTATCAAATTGAAAATAAAATGAAACACAGATGACAGATGAGGCTTTCAAAATGTCTATGTGATGTATGTCAATATTTAACATAAAAATAGAACTAGCCTATAATAACTATGATAACAGTTATAACAATAAAATAACTAAACAATAACAGTATAAAAGCAGTCTCTATACAACGAAATTATCGACATACATCAACTCATTATCTTCTTACAACTTTTTTGAAAGAATAGTTAAATTTATTTTCTTTGATTTATTTAATTAGAAATAAGAATATCCAAGAAAGGGGAATTCATTAAATCAGTTTGCTCGTTTAAAACAAGGTAGTTATTGTCCTGTATGTGTTTTTTGACTTCTATATGATACCGAACATAGACCTACAGTAAATAACCGCATACAACCACTACATTTTAATGATGACAAACGTAAACTAGACTTTTTTGAAGCTTCAGAAGTCAAAAAGCACACACACGACAATAACTACCAGGTGTGGCACGCAGCACTGCTTAATAAATTTCCGGAATATGGCCTACCACCAAAACTCTGTACCTGGACAGTAAACTTCCTCTCCAACCGGAGCATTTCTGTTGTCGTGGATGGCCATTCCTCTAAACTATATCCAATTAATGCAGGAGTTCCTCAAGGTTCCGCTTTAGTCCCTACTTTGTTTCTTCTCCACATCAATGACATCCTCTCCAGCACATCCAACCCAGTTCACAGTTGCGCGGACGACAGCACCCTCCACTCAAATATTAAATATTCTAAGCCTGTCTCTTTGACCCAATTAGATCAGGAACGCAGACTGATGGCGGATTCTGTCTCCGTGGTTCTCCAAAAAATCAGACAGTAGAAGTAGAAATCTTGTACAATTTAACCCCACAAAATTTCATTCTTGCTTTCTTTCTGATAAAAGATACACCAGCCCGAGACCCATCACAATGAACAACCAAGGTATTCAAAGTAATTGGTCCTTTCCACTTGTTGGCATTTCTGTGGATCTAAATCTTAATTGGCACCAACATGTCACATCAATTGCAGAAGCGGCTGCTAAGAAATTAGGTTTCCTCTTCCGGGCTCGCAAATACTTTTCACCGGCTAATCTCTATGCCTTATATACTTCGCAAATAAGGCCAAACCTCGAATACTGCTCCCACATCTGGGGTGCCGCTGCCGCTTCTACACTCGCTATCCTGGACTCCATTCAGAAGAGAGCTATACGTCTCATTGGTGACCCTACTTTCACCCAAAGGCTGCTATCCCTTGCCCACCGACGTGCCGTTGGTGACCTCTCTCTCTCTCTCTTTTATAGATATCTGCACTGGCACAGCTCAGAGGAGTTTTCTTCCATAGTTCCTCCACCTGCTACCCCGAACAGATCTACCAGGGGAACAGAGCGAATGCACCCTTTTACTGTCCAGGTCACCAGACATAGAACATCTTGTTATGCCTGCTCTTTTGTCCCGAGAACTTCCAAGTTGTGGAATTCCTTGCCGGCGCATGTTTTTCCTTCTCCTCCGAACCTCCAAACTTTCAAGTCCAGAATTAACAATTTGCCTCTTACCTCCTTGTCGTCACCCACGGTGCGACAGTATTAAGGCTGTGAGCCCCCGTGGTGTGTTGTTGAAATAAATTAAAAAAAGGAATTGTTTGGGCGGAACTTGTTAGGACCAGGATGATTAGTCCCTACTTTTTGATGGAACTATAAATGGATCACGATATCTACAATTTTTACAAAAATATCTCATTCTGGCGTTACTGAACTTAGTTTCTTATGGATAAATGCTGGTATGGTCACAACAAGATGGTTCTCATGCGCATTTTGACGTTATTGTTCGACTGTCTCTGGATCAACCCTTTCTGAACAGATGGATTGACAGGGGTGATGCAAACGAATGGGCAGCAAGATCACCTGATCTAGCTCCCTTTAGTTTTTTTCTGTTTGCTTATTTTAATAATGTGGTATTCAAAAGTAAACCAGATACTGTCGACGAATAAAGACAAGAATTAGCACTGAATGTATCAACATTTCTCCAGAAATTATAAATAGAGTCCATCATTTCCTTGACCGTTTGGGATATTGACAGCCACAAGAAGGCGGCCATTTCGAAGAGTTGATTAGATAAGACTGAACTATGTAATTATTTATAGGCTTCACTTGTGTTAGGTGTTACTGACAACACAAATGTTATTACACACTTTATTTATTCCTATAAAAAAAAAATGGTGTTGTTGAATAGATAATTGGGTTAGCTTTAAAATATTTATCACATTATCCACCATTCAATTTAAAAGTTTAGAAGATGTAGCTACCCTTTAAAGAAGTATCACGACAGAAAGGTGAGATTTTTATATCAAAAGTTAGTTTTTGGAAAATAAAAATCGGCCTGTTTTTGAATATATAAATGTCACTTTCAATTTTAGTAAATTTATACGTTACTTTATAGCCAAAGTGTATGTCAAAGAAGCAGCACAGTGATCAACAGTTAATTGCGACATCTCTCCACTGGTACCATCAAACTAATTGCATGATGACTTCTCCTTGACGATGAGGTAAACTACATCACAGGGGACAGGAGAATTGGTTAAACAAAAATTATCTTAACGCCATCTGCAAGACGTTGATAGTTACCAACAGTTATTCAAATTTGAAGAAAATCCTGCGTCCAGGCTTTTATTTTAGTTTTCTCAGGTTTTTATAGGATGTCAAGCCGTATTCAGAAAAGTGAGTAGAAAAATATCTATAAGGGTTTATAGCCTTATACTCGTAATCCGTCCTACACAGATTGTATATAAAATTGCGCCAGATCTAACATAAGACCCGTCAAAAAAATTATAAAATGGCCTTAAAACTTAAGGAGTGCAGTTGGGATTGATGCCTTCTCTGGTTTTTATAAAAACAATGATGGCACTGTCCTCATTGATCCAAATACTACTATACTATAGAATTTGGGACAAGCCAAATAAAAAAAATACTTCGAAAACTTTATTTTTATGTTTTCTAAAAACATTAAAGTGAAACTCAAAATTTGGTCATTGAAATCTGAAATAGATATATTCTCACCATAATTAGAACTGATGAGTACTAATTAGAACGAAACCGGTCTGCTGTTCTAACTATGGTTAGGATACATCTAGTCTTACGTATGAAATCCTTATATTAGGTAAGAAATGGGCCAGGGCTGGCAATTTACCAAATTGTTAGTTGGTTTTAGACAGTCTCTATTTTATAACACTTTGTGTTAGTTCGGGCTGTCGTGAGAACATAATACCTGGCTTCTCACCGAGATGGCGACCCTGTTGTTTATCCCACAATGTTCTAGGAGACTGGCTACCATAGCCTTCTTACATTTAGGTGTGTTCTTGCTGTAATTTGTATACCGTATCGATGAGCTCTAATTAGAGGAAAACGGGTTCTAATAAAGGTGGGAATGCACCTACCCTTACAAAATCACTAATATAATGAGATCTTGACTTTTCATTTGGAAAAATGGCTCCAAGTGTGCGTAAACTGGTCCCCCTAGAAAACGTTTATATATATATATATATATATATATATATATATATATATATATATATATATATATATATATATATGTAATATTTTCTATATAATTTATTTTATTATTCTGGTCTTCAATGAAAATAAACGTGTTTATTGAAAACATGGGACTCAATATTTTTAGACAGAAAATATTTATTTAATTTGCGGGATATCTGGCTGGTTGTCCCTAACAGAAAAAATTAAAATTCACTCTAACAATACAAATCCAGATTTCGTAGCTTTTTTACAAGCCCAAAAGACCACGATGACTCTTTTCTTGAAAAATCATAAATAAACCATACGTAAATTATCGTGGTCGTCGTTGAACAATCAATATAATGAGAACTGTCGGTCAGTAATACTTTTCTTGTGAATTTTTAATGTACCATTCAGTTTTGGGAGTCCTATAATTCGTAGACACTCAAATAGATTACTTCAAGTATAAACAGAATGAAAATATGTGATCAGAGAACACGTTGTATACTTTGCAAGTTCTTAAAGTGAACTGAGTGTTGTTGATGGTTGAAAACGTTGCAGGTTAGCTGCAGGATAAAAGACCGATAAAGGAGAAAACGAGAAATGAGGGAATAACCGGAAGTAGGGATTGCTGGGAGGAGCAGAGGGTCTAAGCGTAAGCTGGTGTATCGACACAACTGGAAAAATTCATCACAACACGTACCTCATAAAAGAAATGGCCAGACGATTCCAGACGCCTTCAAACATTCAGATCTGAAAATCGTTGCTGGCAAGTTAATTTTAGCGTTTTTCGTCGAACGAAAAATTTACTAATGGAGAGATCTATATATATATATATATATATATATATATATATATATATATATATATATATATATATATATATATATATATATATATATATAATAGTATATTGCTCTATCCATATTTTTTGAAAATGAAACAAATATAAACAATACAAAATTTTGAAACTAAAATTTTAATAATTTAACCTAAACATCTGTTTCTATAATTTTAACTGCGGATGTATGTACATTACCTATCACTTTCATATTTGTTTCATTGGATGTTGCAGTCAATACTACTACAGCCAACGGCCGAGGGTATGTGTTAAAATTCAGTTAAAATAAAAAACTGGGTTATTATTTACCTACAATTTGTACTAACCTTAGACTATAGGTAAGTGTTCGCCAGATGTGCTTGTCGGCTCTCTTCATGGGCTCCAATATTCATATAGTGAAATTTTTAGATCAAAAAGAACGTGAGCTTCTTTAACTATTTCGGTTCCTTTCATTTTAAGCCCATTATCCTTAAATTAGATAAAAGCTCATAAATTTGTCAACCAGTAGATTAAAGTAGTTCTTCGACCTCGTCCGTTCAATATTGATACAATAGACAAACGATGCGTTGCCGACTACAATTTTTACTTCGGATTAGAGTGTCTACCTAGGTGCGATATAAATACACCGTATCTGCTAGTTTAATTTAGAAATTTTTATCCTCTGATGAAGCTGACGTGGTCAGTGAAACAATCGTAAGGTCTTTAAAATATATGTTGTGGTGATTTAGATTCTCCAAGTGTACCTATCAGTGCTCGTCACAGATTCCAGTTTTCACATAGTTCATTATTTACAATTGGAAGTTTTAAGAAAAACAAATATAATATACGAGGGTTTTCATTTAAGGGTGTGGTATATTACTCACCAATTTGGAAACGGAATATTCAGTTGTTTTTTCAATACCTCTAGCTGAAATAGCGACCAAAATACTACTAGTTTGTTATCTTAAACAATTTGTATCCTGAGTAAAGTTACCAATGGGGGACACTTAATTTAGATGACCCTGTATATAAATGAATTTATCTCTGTTATTTTTCTTTGAGCATTTTTATCATAAAACTTCCACACATTTCTCTTGGAGCTTATCGAGGCACGTACCTCATAAAGCGACCGGACAGACGCCTACGTCGACCGACCGACGCTGCCATAGCCGCCTTTGACGCCTTCATGGAAACTCGCATTCCTTAACAGCTTCAGGCATATTGTCAGGTGAACCAAATAACACAGACCAGGAGTGCGCTTCAACAAGTATTATCGTCTGCTAAAGGATTCTAGAATTCATCAAGCTGCGATATCTTGTTCAATTTGAAGAGGAAGCACGTAAGTAGTAAGCAAAGACAGTTTATCTCATAAAATGTTTAAGTGAGGTCACAGGATATGCTTAAAGTATTTAGCAAATGTGTAGAAGAAACGGGACTGGAATTCTCTCAAGTTTTCAAGTACCTCGAAAAAAATACAAGAAAGAATGGATAATTTATATTATTGACTAAAATAAAGGTGGCATATCCTGCTTAAATTTTTTATCACTTTATATTCTCGTATATGGAGCAAATTTCTACGAACCGCATAGTTTATAACTTTCTTTAGCTTTGGCAATATTCGGGAAGAGGCTTCTTTTGTCGTTGGCGTGTAATGGATTGAATGAAACGTTGTTACCTCCTAAATATTCACGAGCATTTTCATCTGGAAAATGTGCCTGGTTGGGCTTTCCGGCAGAATTTTTTAGCAATCTTTTCTTTGAATTGTTAGAATCTGGTGTATAAAAGAAAGCAGAGCAAAAACCTAATCACTTATTTGCTTTTAAAGAATACTTAATGGATACTTTACCAATAAAGCTAATTTAAAGAGACATTACTTTGACGACGCAGACTAAATTCTAATTTAATTAAAATTCTGTTTAAATAAATGATGCTGAGTCCCATCAAAAAATTAAAAAAAAACATAGTGTTATGCGCCACGCATTTATTTCGACAGCTAGGTTGACTTTATCAGTAGCAGTCACTGAGTTACAGTTAGGGAAGGCCACTGATGAGGACAACATTGTTGTTGAAATGCTTGTCTAGCGCATATGTTGCTGTTATTATTTTTTTAAATTTTTGGTATGATTCTGCTTTATGTTCCACAATTTTGCTTGGTTGCCATTAAGCTATGTTTCGAGGTTGTGGCATTGTATTTGAGCACGTTGAATGTCTGGACCTTCCACCGTCCGGAGGGGGCGTAAAGCTGTCGCTCTTGTGTTGATACATTAGCACGTAAACGATCCATACCCCCCTTATAGAAAGACAAGGGTTCGGCAAAATTTATAGGATAGTAAGGCAAAACTGCTTCCTGGCGTGTGTGACTGGCCATAATCGCAAAAAATGACAGTGGTTAGAGTGCAAGAAAATGCTATATTTTGTAATTCACATAAATTTTACTTCCATATCGTCAAAATGTAAGTATCAGACACTAAGCAACATATTATTCTACCCTAGAAAATTTGTTATTTTATGTTTATAGTATTACAGTTTTATTTATATTTTGTGGCCATGTCTCCCTTACTGCGTTGGACTACTCACCCCACTAAATAGGGATAGATAGTCAAATACAACTATTTACTTCCACATTGTCAATACGTATTCAGAAAATTACGCCCAGAGACGTAGAAGAAGCCATCAAGAAATTAAAGATTGATGGTGCAATGGGTGTTGATGATGTTCCTGCGTATGTGATTAGGGGCTTTATGGAATTTTTGATCGCACCACTATGCCATGTGTTTAATCTAATACTGATAAAATGCCAGTGGAAAGTCAGCAAGGTCATTTCAGTTTTTAAGTCTGGCTTAAGGAAACTTGTGAAAAACTATAGACCTATTTCGATACTGTGCAATTTTTCCAAAATTCTTAAAAGGATTTTGTATTCTAAAGTATTTTCACATGTACAGCATCTGATTGTAGATGAGCAACATGGATTTCTGCCACGCAGATCTACTGCTACCAACCTTGCTTTCTTTACTCAGGTGGCAAGCGAGACAATCAATGCTGGTGGTCAGCTGGAAACCATATATGCAGATTTTCAGAAGGCATTCGATAAGGTGGACCAGAAGGTTCCTTTGAAGAAGCTTTATATGTGTGGGTTTTCCCTAGAGCTGATACAGTTATTTACATCTTATTTGACTGAAAGGGTACAATATGTGGTTTATGGTGGAAGCGAGTCCTCATTGTTTTCGTCACCCTCTGGGGTGCCCGAGGGGTCAAATTTGGGACCTTTATTGTTTTAATTGTTTGTCAATGATCTGCCGAAAAGTATAGCTGACTCCCGTTGTTTGTTGTTTGCTGATGATTTAAAGATATTTCGTGTTATTTCTAGCATTAGTGATTGTGAAGAACTACAGAGGAGCATTGATGCACTGTCAGAATGGTGTTTTGAGAATAGAATGTTCTTGAATATTGGGAAATGTTTTGTTTATACTTTCACGAGACGTCTTGCCCCTGTTGAGTATCAATATACTGTTGGAGGTGACCAACTTTTGCGTTGGACCCAGTTTGGTGACTTAGGAATTGAGTTTGACACTAAATTATCATTTGCGAAGCACGTGGAAAAAATTGCTGCCTCGGGGTTGAAAACGTTGGGCTTTATTGTGCGAAACTCGAGAGGATTCAGTAGAGTGGAAACACTTTAAAAAAATTATGCATATATAGGTCCAAAAATGGAGTATCTGTCGGTGGTGTGGAATCCTTTTTACAAGGTTCATTCTGATGTGGTGGAGAAAGTTCAGCGGAGGTTTGTTCGTTTTCTGCATTTGAAGTTTTTTGGATCCTATCCCAATCTGTGTTGATAAGTGCCATTTTTTCGTTAAAACTCGAGTAATATAACGTTTTTGAGTTTATTTATTAGAAAGCTTTTAATTTAATCAATCATCTAGTGTTCTCTGCTAAAATTCAATTACGGGTTGAACGTGTGGGGGTGCAATAATGTTATTAGAATTATTTTTTTGCGACAACGGCGTAAAGGTCTCAAAACATAAAAAAATTGGATTGCGGGACAAAAAATTAGCTTCACCAAGTGGTGGGTGTTGGACATGGACGTACACTGTCCAAGATAAGAAAATACCAAGGAAATATCCCTGGATGACAATGGATTGAGGCGGTACTGGTGTACTGGAGAACGGCTGCTTACCTGATACTCACTGGACGACTTACATTCTTACTAACTCACCAACCAACTAATTACCAACCTCACACTGACTGCCGGTGTACAGTGAGTGCGTTCTTATATAGCGGGCTATTATCAGTTTTCCCAGTCCATCGCTTCCACCACTGCCGGGCTTGGTTAGTAGTGGGGGCGCTGTCCGGTTCCTTTATAGTGAGACGCGTAGATCAAATCCAACAATAGCGCTCGGATTGGAAATTATATAAAATAAAATAAACTTGTTTAAATTCGGTATTACAAATAACCTTCATTAAATGCATTATCGGGCAATAATAAATGGGCAAATTAAGTTTTTATAAAAGCGTAATTAGCACTTTTGTTTTTCGGAAAACAACTTGCGGGCTTAAAATATATTTAGATGCATCTTCGGGTAACAACAAACAGGAAAATTATATTTATATTTACAGTAAAACAAGCTTCAGAATTTACATATTTCCGTATGGGTGCAATCGCCAATAAGATATCTCATTTATAAAAGTGCATCTGACACTTTTATATTTCGGGAACTAACTTTGGGACTTAATTAGATGCATCCTCGGGCAATGATAAACGGGTAAATTAACTATAAAATGCATTTAGCACTTTTATATTTCGGAACATAAATTCGGGGCTTGAACTAGACTTAGATGCATCTCCAGGCATGAATAAGCGGGTAAATTAAATTTATATTTGCAGCAAAATAAGCTTCGGAGTTTATATATTTCCATATGGTAGAAATCTTCAATAAGATATCTCATACCTAAAGCTAAATTAAATATTTACAAAAGTGCATTTGGCACAACTTCCCGACTTACAACTAAATAAATATATACACAAAAAGTAACTTCGTTACAGTATCAATCACAATACTGCAAAACCAGAAGAGTTATCTGTACTAAACTGCTCCTACAATCAACGAACTCAAGCAGAGTCATTTATTTCTTTAGTAATTCTGTAAATTGATAAGTCACAGGTGCGGTCAACAAATATTAATGCCAGGTATAACACTGACCCATATACTCACACATCAATTAAACAGCAGCACAATTATTATGGTTTACTAAAAACAGTGTACTGTAGTAATAGCATGGACCCATACAAATACGATAGACCTGCATAGTACATGGCCAATTACTGGTGCCTAATAACATCAGCTGTTAAATTACTTTTCCGTGAGCTCACCAAAAAGTGCGCATTCGGTATAACAATTTAAATTTGGTTAAAATGACCTGCTTGAAGATCCTGAGCAACGAGAATAATGTTACCTACGTAACAAGTAACCTAAAGCACCAGTAATAAATTGCAAGACCCGTGAAGCGTCCTTACAAACGAAACAACAACAGATTAACCCGATGTTCTAAATCACTATCTAAACACTTGGAGATGAAGCCCCCTTGTGTATTAATGTCCCTATGACCAAAATAATAACATCATGTAGGTCAGCAGACTTGAAAAAAATAACGTAACTATTAGTGGGCTTATATATATATATATATATATATATATATATATATATATATATATATATATATATATATATATATATATCCAGTAACAAGTGAGAGATTAATACGTAAGTTAAATTAAACAATACTATGGAGACGTTAACCAGGTACAACTGGCATTAAAGGTAGGTCGTGCCTGACGATGACGTTACAAGTCACTATACGTCCAAGAAGCTTGTCTGACTTGACAAAACATATCGCACAAAAAAGGATATTTCATTCACGGCACTACAAAAATTGCACTGATAACTGGAAGTAACACACATGAGATTGTTATTGTATACTCATCTAGTCTCCAGAGACTGGTCCTCGACACCCTAGACCGACTCTTTCAGCTCACCCTAACCAGTCGACATGACCTTGGCGGTGAAGGGAGCGGTATCGCTAATACGACTGTCTGGCCAGCATCCAGTCTGCAGGTGGCTCCGTGTCTACTCCACAACCACCTCCAGCGTAAGCTGCCGTCCCATCGACATGTACTTGTAACTATACTGATATGGCAACGACCTTAAGAACGTTCGAATTACACCGGCCTGCCTCTAAAGGTAATTCCATAAGCAGTGTCATACAAAATTCTACAGCTACAATAGCACGACCAGCGCAGCGACCAGAATCAGAAGAAGCCGAAAACAAAAGCTCTTCCAACCGACGATCTCTCCACACACATGCCCCAAGCTCCGTCATCCCAACCTAAAGACATCGAATCGTCCGCTCTCCCAGCTGATAACTATAGAATGTAACAACCTGTTAGCCAGAGATAAAACGAGACAACAGTATGAACCTCAACGCCACTGTGTATTTACCATAGACACAATCAAACTATATGAGCAGAGGTACTGAATGTGTCACCTGCTCGAGGATAGAAGGTGAACACAGACACGACCTGTGTCGACCCAAAGAACTCACCCACATAAGATCACGGAAATAGAAAAAAAAGCCTTTAAAATGATATACATATTAATTATATAACAAGTTATGACATCTGGGTCGTAGCAGGCTGTCACACACTTATATATTTTTCTGACTGTATCAACAAATATTATTGAATTTTCTACTACACGCTACAATAAAAAATCTGGATATATAGTACATATTCCCTTTTGTGAGCTGTCACCAACTAAAACATCACTTTGGAAATCATTCCTGTTATATCAGTCTCGATGTAGGCTAACCATTGTAACGTCATGTCAAATCTAAAGTTGTGCCCATTGAAAATTGGATTTGTTACGGTGTAATCTGCTCACATTTTCGATTGATTGCCATCAAAAACCGAGAGTACGTGATTAGTTCTGTATTATGGATTTATCGAGGTTGTGTATTTTGCATCCTACAATATCACGTTCCACTTTCCTCTTCTCCATGTTAACACATGCTGGCCGTGAGGTACGTCATATTATGTTTGGAGATCCGGGTGCTACTAAAAGCCGATATACGCAATCTGACAAATTTGCATTTTTCCTTTTTAATTGAAAGCGTTAATGGTTGAGTGTATATAGAAGCACCACGTACGTGTTATGTTTGATGTTGGCCTGTATACACTTTGTCCTCGCGGTAAGAAAAAACAAAGCCATTTTGTATTTTTATTTCAACAAATTTATATGCGTGTATTTTGTAGATCTGGAAAAGTAGCTTTATTAGTGTGGGTTAGAAAATACTGATTTCTGTAGCGAAGGGATGGGTTAAAGGATTAGGTCAAGTAATTTCAATCTATATGAAAATCAAAGTAACATGATAGATATTACCAAACCCCTGGTCAAAAATTTACAAAACTACCAAGTGAGATGCAAATGTACCCCAACGTTATTTTGCTTACATTTGTTTTTAGTTACTTTTGGAAAGTATCTTAAAATGAGCATGAACTAGGGCCTCTAGAACGCATATTCAAGGTTGTTTTAGATTATTCATACTTAGGAAAGGAAGTATCTGCCAAATTATAAACGCAGCAGTTATTTATCCTTATCAATTGCCAGTATGGTTTCGTTTTAGTCAACATAATCGAACCGGTTTTTTCAATATCAACAATAACAAAGTTATAATTTCAGACATAAAGGTGACAAACTTATTTAGGCGTTTTAAACAAAAATGAGATTATCTTCAAAACGTATGAAATCTGTGAACTATTGTTTCTCCAAATGTCAAAATTAAACATAAAAAAACATACATTCGCCGAGCGGGATTCGATCGCGTAGCCTTCTGCTTATAAGTCGAACGCGACGCCTCTCGACCATCTAGGCATACGTCAAGTAACGTTTTGCTTGCATTATATGTTAGATCGGCTTCATTCCCGGGATATTATATGCAAAAGATACTTAACAATTAATTACAGAGTTAGTAGAATTACCATTGAAACACATCCCAGGACTCCTTCGGTCTTATGTGATGCCTTATGTTTAAGTTTAGAGATTAAAGAACCTATTTTAGAATTATTTTTATATAAACTTGGCTTGATGTTGTTTACACTTCTACTATATTATGCGACAGCATAATATATCTACGCTGCGCTAGAACTGTATTTGAGGCTGTTCGCAAAGCTAACAATATAGTGTCTTCTAATAATTGATTGAATACCCCAGTTAGATAACAATCAATTGGCAAATTTTTAATTTTATGTCGTCTGTCATTTTCTATAATTGCGGGTGAGATTTCACGATTGTTGGTTTGAGTAGTATGTTTATGGCTGGTATATGTTTAGTTTGGTTACCGTTGCTGTATGGTTTATACCTGTTGTAACAATCAATCTACGCGTGGCAGATAGCTACGCTGTCTGTCAGACACTAGACGTTAACCACTAAGTCGTCTCAACGCATGTCTTTGGGATTTTTAAGTTGGAAAGAACTCTAAATATTGTCTACCAGATTATTTAAAATTCACAACATAGAGTGGCCTTACATATTTCCTTATCTCTTGAAAATGGCTCCAAAAGAGAAGCCGAAACGTCGAGTTTAAAAAAATTCGTGACACGGTTCAACTTGAGAACCCAGTATGTATCATGTATATATATATATATATATATATATATATATATATATATATATATATATATATATATATATATATATATATATATATATATATATACATGTATTTCAAGCTTATTAGCCATCATCAGTACGGTATCGCGAGGTGAATATGGATGTTATAAATCCTGTTATAGTTAATATAACTTCCTGGGCTCCAGATGCTCACGCTGGTGAATTCTTTGCCTCCGTGGCTTGGATTTTTTGGTTGTTGTCCTCGGATTGAGGGCCTTCCGAATGTTGCTGCAAATGTGCACTGGTTGCCTGTTGTGACTCCGTGTATTTTTGCATCTTCATCCAGAGTGTTCCCATCTCCACCTATACCATACTGATGATGGCTAATAAGCTTGAAACACGTGTATGAGGATGTCTCCTTGCCGCTTTGCCCTTACCCCTTCTCCTTATATATATATATATATATATATATATATATATATATATATATATATATATATATATATATATATATATATATATATATATATATATATATATATATATATTTCAACGGACCTTGGTTTTGTGTTTTCGGGACCTAAATTCGCGCTCATCTGAGGAAATTTTTTCAAAAGATTTTCATCGTGACCTCTCCATTATTGAATTTTTCTTAATGAAAATTCGATAATAGCGCAATAGCTAGGGATCAAATTCGAAAAACTTACTTAATTTGAACCTGCAATTTGTATGTTTGGTTTCGTTGCGTTAAAGCTGATACTTGGAATATATGGAACGTTTAATATTATCCAATACTCCCTTTGATGCATGTAAACGTTATGATGTTTGCTATGCCTTTAGGATACGAATACTAAAGATAATAATAACGTTACGGCTTTACCTACACCAGTATTTTTTTTGTTTGTGTTTAATTGCTTGTTGCCTTTAATCAAATCATATTTTGTGTTTAAAATTGAGAATTTCAAACTAATCGATAAACAATACGAGAATTTTAAATGTGACGGAAAAAATACAGCAGCTCTGATATACCAACATTTGGTTATTTCCTTAGGGCAAATAAAGCTTTTCCTTGTAAAAAATCTAGCATTGCTACAAAATAGATATATAAATTAATTTTTGTTTCTAGCAAATTTAGTTATATACTAATAAGCGCCAACCAGTGGATAACATTTTTATAATTATCTGAAGAGACTGTATATAGGTGACATTTTAAACGAGCTTAACCAGATTTTCTTTGGATAATTAGCTTGTTCACTAGAAAAAAAGCTTCAGGCCAAAAATTTCAATGTATTGTGAGCGACTTTCATTTAAGAGATCGATAATGGAGAGATCGCGACTTTTAAAGATTGAAAAAATGTATACTGTTTTCAAGATTATATCTTTAGTTACCTCTCAAGCAACGCAGTATTATTACTTATATTATTAAAATTATTATAATTATTATTATTATCGACTTTAGTCTGAAGGGCTTCCACACTGCCTCAAAGGGGAACATTAATCCCAGGTATCGCAGATACCAAAAGGGCTGAGCTCAGTGGGAGCCCTTTCCAAGTTATGGGGCACTGAATGAAAACGCGACACATCCTGATTTCCCAGGAATCTCCACACGGTGTGGGCAGTTGCAAGTATTACCGCCTTCTGGTATAACCTTATAAAGATGCTCTCCAAAGCCCAGTCTCTTAATGTTCTCTCAAAGATTCCTAGGAACCACACCAGTTGACGACATGACTATTGAAATCACTCTAACACTATCTGCCCTCAACTGTCTCTTTATTTGTATCTCGAGGTCTCTGTACTTAATGATCTTCTCGTTCTACTTTCTCTCTAGATTATTAGTATACGGGATGGCCACATCAATCAGCGTTACTTAATTGCAGGACTTATCCACTATTATTATATCTGGTCTGTTATGGGCAACTTGTTGGTCTGTGAGTACGGTCAGATCTCAGTACAACCTGTATCCCGAGTTCTCCAGAACAGACTCAGGAGTGTATCTATAGTAGGACACTTTACTAATATTTAAGGGTCCCGGTTTCAGAACCAGTTCTTAATGAAATATTTTGAAAACTGCGTGCGCTATTTATACTCCTCTGTTGCAGCAGACGCTTGACGTTCTCCGGTGGCATGATATTATCTGATGACTCACACACAAATCTACATTTGTCATCTTGGACCGAATTATATCCAACTATATACTTCAGGTAGTTTCTTGTTGGAATGACCTGATCTTGCATGGCCAGCAAAAACACCTCTGTCTCTGTAAACATCTGCCCAGACACCAACCAGTAGTTCGACGCCAGTTTATAGACATATGCCTGGCAGGTCTCATTAAGATGTCGCCCATGGAGAAGCTTCTCCATCCAAGATTGCAGCTTGTCCTGATCAGTCTGATAGTGACTTTGTATTTAACTTTCTTTTCATTGTAGCAGTGTTAAATCATCTGCCTCGCATATGGCACGGTGTAGTTTAGAAGTATGCGCCTGCTGATGGAAATATGTACGCAGGTTCACTATTTGCTTGTCCAACTGTTTACTAATAGCCAACACTCCTCTTCCACCTTGGTGTCTAGGTAGGCTTACTCGCTCGATAGCACTACGAAGGTGATGCTTTTTGGATTTTGTTAAAAGTGTTCGCACCTTCCGCTGTAGATTTTCGACATCCATTTCACTACAGTTCACAATCCCTAATGATTAGCTAAGTGCAGAACATCCATATGTATTAACAGCTTTAGTCAGATTCTTGCTGTGCTGTGATCGCGCCACCTGTTTTACCCGTTTCGTAACCTCATTTTTCAGATCGTCCTTCATTACCGAGTGGTTCATTTTCCTCGCTTGCTCTCTCCTAGGTACTTATAACCACTCTTTTACATCCATCAAGGTAATTTGCAGGCCGTTCTACATTTTAGATAAAACTGTTTGTATTTTTCCCTCTGACTACACATAAGGTGCGACATTTGTCAAGACCAAACTGCATGTCAATATCTCTGGAAAACCCTTCCACGATTTTAAAAAGTTGTTCCAGGTGGTTCTTTGTGGAGGTCATTAGCTTATAGATCATCTTTGTAGAGTCCATCAGCTTAAAATCATCTTATTATTATTATTATTATTATTATTATTATTATTATTATTATTATTATTATTATTATTACATTCTCCCAAAAAAGATAACTATATATTGTGTAACTGTTCATGTAATTGCTACAGCTAGCTGTATCTATCTATATACATTCTTATTCTAAGGGTTCTCTTTTTAGTGGATTTTCTTAAAAAAAATATTCACAAATAAGGAGATCCCGAATTTTACAATTTTTTTCAAATGAGTGCGAACTAGGACCCCTACGACCCAAATTCGTGGTCAGTTGCAATTTTTATATGTTTATTATATATATATATATATATATATATATATATATATATATATATATATATATATATATATATATATATATATATATATATATATATATATATGAGACATACTTGGTCCTCGGGTTAAACCGCGTCCAGAATTCATGGAAACTCGACGTTTCGGCTCCTGTTTTGAGCCATTTTCAAGAGGTACAGAAATATGTAAGGACACTCTAAGACCTCAATCTGCCTACTCCTTAGAGTGATGGACAAAGGTGGGTAAAGAAAATATGTAAGGACACTCTAAGACCTCAATCTGCCTACTCCTTAGAGTGGTGGACAAAGGTGGGTAAAGGAAATATGTAAGGACACTCTAAGGCCTCAATC
Source organism: Tillus elongatus (assembly GCA_964006375.1). Classification (NCBI taxonomy): domain Eukaryota; kingdom Metazoa; phylum Arthropoda; class Insecta; order Coleoptera; family Cleridae; genus Tillus; species Tillus elongatus. The sequence continues at coordinate 190,075,922 of OZ023264.1, forward strand.
TGCCTACTCCTTAGAGTGGTGGACAAAGGTGAGTAAAGGAAATATGTAAGGACACTCTAAGGGCTCAATCTGCCTACTCCTTAGAGTGGTGGACAAAGGTAGGTAAAGGAAGTATGTAGGGACACTCTAAGGGCTCAATCTGCCTACTTCTTAGAGCGATGGACAAAGGTGGGTTGGGTTGTTGTAGCTCGATTACGGGGCCTCAATCTGCCTACTCCCCAAATCTTGCCGGAGATCGTCTATGAGGTCTCAGTGTGTTCAACCCTAGGCCTCGTTGCAAGTCTTGTCTTATATATGTCGTTATATTATATATATATATATATATATATATATATATATATATATATATATATATATATATATATATATATATATATATATATATATATATATATATATATATATATATATATATATATATATATATTTATTTTTAAAATTAGGTAAACTACGGTTTTCAATAGAGCTCCGATTAGGTTTTTTCAATAAAGTTATTTCTTTGGGTAAAAATATATTTTTTTGCTAACTGGATTTGTATATTTTCTCTCATGTAACATTTCTGATGGAATGATGTTATTTTAGTTCAATTGTATTCTGATTTAATATTACTGACTTGCGTGCACCTACAATTTTACATACTGATTGAGGATAAAAGAATAGTCGAGCTTGACCTGGTACTCTAAAGTCTGTGTAAAAAACCAATGAGTATGCAAGCAGAACAAGAATTTCAACTATTGCTAGCATGTTCTGCAAATGTTGTCCCTTTATCACTATTTGCATATTTGCTGCAAAGCGTTCTAGCACACAAGTCCTTTCAACCCACTTTCGCTCGTTTTAGAATATGGAAATTAGTTGTGAAAAATATGCGTACATGCAAGATGAGACGGGAAAATGTCCTGATTATGTACATTTTTCATCATATCAAGAACTCAAATGCATTTAGATTTGGAGACTCACAGTGTGACCATGGAATATTATTTGTGTCGTGTTAGTGAATTTTCATTAAGCAAATTCACAAATAAAGTGGTAAGGATGGAAAGACTTTTGGAGAATTTGTTCAAAAAGGCGCGAATTAGGGCCTCTAGAACCTAAATCCAAGGTTCCTTTAGATTTTTATATGCATATATTGTATATATACATATTTTTTTGAAGATTAGCTGTCTAGGTACAGAGTTTTGGTGGTAGGCCATAGGCCGGAAGTTTATTAGACAGCGCTGCGTGCCAGACCTGGTCGTATGCTTTGGATATATCTAGAGCGACAATCTGGGGTTCACCGTGTAGTTCCATAGACTTCTTCCAAGAATGGGTGACAAAGGAAAGGAGGTCGGCAGTTGATCTGCACTGAGGGAATCCATACTGCCTGTCGTGGATTAGACTGTGTTTTTCAAGAAATTTCAGTAATTAGGTGTTTATATACTTTTCCATCACTTTAGAGATGACGGGAGAGAAATAAATCTGTAGTTGCTAGGAATCGCTTTGAATATGACGAGTCAGGACAGGAGCAAGTTCTGGTGCGCATTTTTTGAGAACGATTGCTGAGATCTCGTCAAGGCCAGAGGCTTTCCTGGTATTAAGAAAAGAGAGCATCTTTCGTACCTTCTTAGTTTTGAAAATGATATCCGTCATTTTATGCGCGAGATTGGGGACTGGTGGTGGTTGAAGATTTGGAGCTGGGTTGAGAGTATAATTGCCGGCGAACAACGAGGCAAAAAGCTCAGCCTTGCACAGGGCGGTAGAATCAATTTAATCCCCTGAAACAAGAGGTGGGAACGTGCTCTTGCAGTAATTATTGCGAATAGATTTAGTAAGAGTCCAGACTGGTTTTCTGCCGTTGGAGCTTGAGAGGACTTTGTTTTTGATGTGGTTATTAAACGAGTTTTTTGCCTCAGAAAGAATGCGGACATAGCGGTTTCTTACGTCATTAAATGCTTTACGGTTTTCTTGCCTGGGATTATGTAGACACTTTTTGTGAACTTTGACCTTTTCAAGTCTGTCCTTGTCACAGGATTTAGAGAACAAGAGCTTTTGAGTAGCTGAAAAGGTTTTCTGTGTACGTGAAATAAATAATTCCATGCCAGCTTAGATAATTTCGGTGTTGTTTTGTGTGATATCAGAGGGGTCAGGATGAGAAAAGCAGACAGACGCCCATGGAAAAGAGGAGAAGTAATACCGCATTTCGTCTCAGTTCACGGAGTTGTAGTGCCAAACGATACGTGGGTGTGATGACTATGTGATCTCGGGTTACATTGCATAGGAAGCAGTGACTATGCCGTGGTCTGAGAGACCAAGGAAGCGGTGACTGATGTCTCATAGCATTCAAGTTTTGTAGTAAGAAGGAGACTCAAGGGATTTGAGCTGTGTGTTGGCTTGCGAGGAAAGTAAGTAGGTTGCTGAACCATATTGGCTAAAGGATTGCTAACTGCAAAGGCCTCCGCCGCTATCTCTTGTGGATCAGTTTTTGAAGATCCTAGGCATCACTTATTATGGACATTGAAGTCACCAAGAATAGTGACCTCGGATGAAGGATATTCAGAAATCAGATGGTCGATTTTTCAGAAAGGTAGTCGAAGAGCTGGACAAATTTGTTGTCAGAAGGTGACCGGTAAATGCAACAGATGAATTTAGTTGCAGCCCTGAGAGAGAGTTTCATCCGAAGTATGTCTTTTTTTCCAGATTCTAAATTGGGGAGTCTGGTGCAGGGTAGATATCTACGGACCTATGCGTACACGCCTTCATGCAATCTAAGGGAAGTAGGGAGCTCATGCCCAGCGAAAGTAAGGTGATCAGTGGCTGTTTTAGCCCTGATTTGGGTTTCGGTGAGGAAGAGGAGTCGGAGCCTATTAGCCTGGAAGAAATGGTGGACGGAGTTCAGCTTAGAATTTAGGCCACATATATTCGAGAAGGATATGTTAAATCTTAATGCCGGGGCCTCCTGCACACCCCTCTCCCGGAGATCCGAATGGAAGTTTAGGTGACAAATTTCTATAGGTTCTAAATTTCTAGAAAAATATTAAGATAAATCGACTTTTACAATTCACTGTGTAGCTTCACCACAAAATTCTCGATTTTGGTCTGAAAATAATCCAAATTATGTAATAAATTCTGGGCGGCAGTATTTGAAAAACGTTAATGTTTGGTGTACATACCATACAATAAAAACTATTGAGGCCGTATCTTTGTTGTTAAGATAGTTGTATAGCTGCACATTTCACCCTTCGGATGAAGCGTTAGGTAATTGGTTCCGTTTGTGATGCAATGTTTTACACGCAAAACTCCCTACTTCACTACAAAATACAAGGGTTTGGCAGTATTCTATGTTGGTGTTGTTAAATGGCTTCCTTGCATTGGTACATAGTCACGCAAATAAGCAGACGTTGGGTAAGCAAAACACACCTGTGTCGTATTGAGAAATACAAAATTAACAATTTTTGATGTGCATGATAGAAAAATTCGAGTGATGTTCCTATTGTTGCTAATGACCAATAACTAGTGTCATTATATAATTATTAATTAAAGTAAACAAAACCTCTCGCAACACAGCTAAAACAAGCTGCGCAATTATATCAACAAGAGAATATGTTTTTACTGCGCCTTAATGAGGATAGTTTACCAACATTAATTTCCACAGAGTAGGCACACTCGACAAGTCATCAGCAAGTGCTACTAAACTTACTAATTCATATTACACATTAGATTAGCATTTCCAGTGCTTTGTGTTAGAATATCTAGTGTGCGCAGCATAACTCTAATGCGAATGTCACTTTTCTTGTCGCTGGGAAGAAACTTTAATTTTCACAGTGTCAGATGGCTCGTTATATCATTTTCATTGTGGTAGATGAAACAATGAGACACGTAGGCTTCTACTACAAACTTATTTAATGAGTAGAGATATATGTGTATAGTAAATATCTTTGAAATGTCACGGTCTCGCGATTCTACGTGTAAAACTAGATTGTCTCATTGTTTAGGTATACCACTTTAGGGACTTTGCAATTAAAGATATAGTGAACTGTATTTATATGTTGGCAGACGCGGTGTTACATTATCGTCGCGTTCATGATTCTTGGACTTTAACAAATTTTTTTCATTTTGTTGTATCTCTATATTTTATTGCTTTATGCTTTTACATATTTTTCTTTTTGGATTCTTCCCAAGCAACAAATTACCCAAGCAACAAATTAAGGCGTGTTAACCAGCACTCGAGTCCAAATGACCTAACCAAGTTGTAATTTAGTAATAATTAACCACAATGTTGCCTTAATTGTCATAATGACTACAAATTTGGAAATGCGGCTCCGAACTAGCTTATTTTTGACTATTAAAATTACTCCAAAGTCAGTAACTTACAAGTAATTAAATTGGGAAAAAATTGGTTTAATTTTACTCATAAAATATACTTGAATATACTTTTGTGTTTCAATTCCAGAGTTGGTAATTTTTAGGTCGAAGTGTGCCCTAAATTGGACTGAAAATCGACTACTAAGCCCAGATACCTGAAATACCTACTTTAAGGTAATTTATTACCTAATATTAACCTGCAATATGTCTCTGTGGTATAGTAAATTGGAGGTGTTCTTATGAAGTCCAGCTTACATATATATTACCAATTTCCTTGCAATACAGCACAGGAAATATTTTAGGCATTGAGCTAACCTAAAATGGCTTTCTGATCGGCTATAAAGTCATAATTACTGCAGAAATGGTCTTCCAAGTCAAATTGCCTACCTTCAAGTTGTAAATACCCATAAAATCTGACTTGAAATAAAAATTGTCCTCAAAGTGTACAGCAGTGAAATACATTTGTGAATCTTAAAGGTGTGTCAGTTGATAAACTTCATCAATAAAAGTTTATTCTTGTTGTTAATGTGCATACACCAGTAACAAATATAGTGTTACAATGCCCCTTTGAAACCAATAAAATTTTACAAACATACTACAAACTATTATAGAGTAGTAGTAAAGAATGCTCACAGAAAAATAGTGATAGATGCTGATCATTCAAAGTGGCTTACATCAAATCAGCACGTTTCCCCCTTCAATATAATACATCCATTTTAATGCCAAATGGAGTGAAGCAGTGGCAACACGGTCAGCTGTCATGTTTCTGTTTATTTACTTACTTTATTTTGTTTCTATTTTCTATTAGTGTTTATATTATGGAATCAAAGACCAAAAGCGCTGTATAATCATTCCTATATGTCTCTCTGTTGTGAACGGATATAAGTAATATATATTTCTATACACGAAAATGTTTCATTTCTAATAAATTCAAACAAAATTTGTTTACTATATAGTTGAAATTCCCATAATAGGACAAAATGCCTTCAAAGTTTGGTTAGTTTGCCCTGTCATTAGTAATTGTGACTTATAGGTAAAAAAAATAGGGCAAAATTAACTTTCAGGTCAATAATGTTAGAAGGGCAGCCATATTAAATTAATTTTGCGGTATCCATCTTGATTGTATTGGAAAATGAAAAATATTTTTTTGTTAAATATAGTGTAATCAAATTTTAGTTCGATAAAAACATTAAATTATGATTGTATACCATGACGACCAGATAGTTTAGTGTTGTTTACATCACCAATCCTCCAAAATCAGAATTTCAAGAATTTTGAATAATTTTTTATTTTCACTAATTTTATCTTTTATACGGGCGCTCGAATTTTATCGAAGTATCATCACAATGTTAACAGAAAAAAACATAACTGCAGTGGGTTTGGTCTTTATACAGTGCGAATCACCTTTATCATTGTTGCAAATATTTGAAGTAAGTTCTTTGATCATTCAAGATGTCATTTTTTAACAAAGATGGACAATATCTCTACTACTCTACTGTTTGTTTATACATACATAACCACAGATCCTGCAGAACCGAATAATGTCACATGCGTAGTTCGTTGTTAAGAACGTCACGGCACTAGGCGCCTAGATGTCAGATTCAAGTAAAGCGTAGCACATATTTACCAATATATTACGTCCATTGGCCCAATGTTGAATGAAAATGCCCTAAATATAACTAAAACGCCTTGGTCGAAACGCCTTGCTGGACCTATTATCGACATCCATATTACTTTGACTTTATTCCCCACATTGGTAATATACACTTAAATTTTACTTGAAAATGACCTGTGGTGATTTGGTCGCCGACCTATTGGTAGGGCGATTTTACGTCAATATGACTTTAAATGTTGCTTGGGTAAGGCACATTAACCAGTACGTGTGTCCAAATAACCTAACCAAGTTGTAATTCAGTATCAATTAACCAAAATGTTGGCTTCATTGTCATAATCACTATAAATTTGAGAACGCAGCTCCCAGTTAGCCTATTTTTGGCTATTAAAATTACTCCAGTCAATAACTAACTAAAGTGGTAAAAATTTGGTTCCATTTTACATATAAATATACTTAAATACAATTTTGAGTTTCAATTCCACAATTGGTAACTTTTAGGTCGAAGTGTGCCCTAAATTGAACTGAAAATTGACTACTAAGTCCAGGTACCTAAAATACCAATTCTAAGGTAATTTATTGCCTAATATCAACTTGCAATACGTCTCTGTAGGATGGTAAATTGGACGTCTTCTTATGAAGTTCAGATTCCATAATATATATTACCAATCTAACTGCAATACAATACAGGAAATATTTTGGCCACTAAGATAACCTAAAATGGCTTTCTGATTGGCCGTGTAGTCATAATTACTGCAGAAGTGGTCTTCCAAGTCAAATTGACTACATATATACAAATACCCATATTTTAATATTAGTTAAACAATTTGATGTTATATTGGAATGAGATCTCTAACAATTTGATGTTATAATGGTAGATGAATACCAGTGGCAGCTGCAGGAGTGTAATTGGTAGAAATGCTAAAAAAGAAACATACCTTGAACAACATTTTTAAAGTGATATTTTATAAAAATATTTTGGCAGTTTAGTTAGAAACATACAACAAAATTGTGTTCACTCTAAGCATAAGCTTATGCTTATTTGTGAAACATACTGGAAAATTTAAATCAATAAACATACCACCATACTATACTACTACCTGACTTCAAATAAAAATTAAAAATGTCCTCAAAGTTTAAAGTTTACAGCAGTGAAATCAATTTGTGAATGTTGAAGGTGTGTCAGTTGATGAACTTAATTACTAAAAGTTTTATTCTTCAGTCACAGTCTCTGTGTAAATCCAAAAAGTGTATGGGAACTTCAACGGCTACTACCATATGGCAGAAGAGCTGCTGATTTGAAATGAGCACGTGTACCCCATTCAATATAATACATCCCTTTTTATGCCCATGGAGCGAAGCATTGGCAACACGGTCAGCTGTCATATGTACTTATTTTCGCTATATTCATGTCTATAACATATTATGGAATCCAGGATCAAAAACGCTATATAATCATTCCTATAAGTCTCTCAGGTGTTCACGTATATAAGTAATATATATATATATATATATATATATATATATATATATATATATATATATATATATATATATATATATATATATATATATATATATATATATATATATATATATATATATATATATTGGAATGTTGCACTCCACTGTAATCACTTTTGAATATAAACATTTTTTGCTTGCTGTACTTTCAGTGATTTTCTATTTGGTTACGTTAACTGCAGTTTCGAACCGTCTCGGTTCATCATCAGCACGCTACTGACTATGATCGTTCCTGTGTGGTCTATGTCTGAGATTGTACGTGACGCCTGCGCGTTGAGCTTCTATTGGTCGGTTGACTGTTCTCTGATTGGTTGTGTTCTCGGACTGTGTCGTGTGTATCGGTCTCCTGTCTTGATCACTGTGAATTGATCATAGACAAACAATCAAACCAAGTATCTTCTTTGATCATTCAACATGTTGTCATTTTTTAACAAAGTGGACATACCTAACTGCTAATATCTACTGTTTGTTAATACATACATAACCACATATCCTACAGAATAATGTCACATGCGCAGTTCGTTGTTAAGAATTTCACGGCACTTCCGCCCAGATCAAGTAAAACGCTGAACGTATTTACCAATAAATTACGTCAATATATTGGGCCAATATAGATTGAAAATGCCCTAAATGTTACTAAGCGCGTTGGTGGAAATGCCTTTGCTGGACCTATTATCGACTTCCCCATTACTTTTAGTTTATTCCCCACATTGGTAAAATACACTTTAATTTTACTTGAAAATGACCTGTGGTGATTTGGTCGCCGACCTATTGTTAGGGCGATTTAACGTCAATTTGACTTTAAATGTTGCTTGGGTCTCTTCAGTCTGAATCTCAAATGGAGAGTCGTCGTTTAGTGACATAAGTTTATAATATTTTGCTACTCTTCGGAACTACAACAGCTATAATTTTCTTTACCGAATCGGCGTTTTTCTTCGTACCTTTTCTGCCACTTCTTTTTACCTCCGTCAGCTTAATTTTGGTCTCTTCCAGCGTTTCGCAGAATATTAGAATTCTAGTTCTCCCTGGTTTTTGTCCAGCCTCTCTATTCCCGTGAGCAGGTTTTGTGAGGAACCAATGAACTATGGACCGATATAATGATTCAGTAATATCTAAGATTGCCTCATATCCAAATAGTTAAGTAAATGGGTAAAAAAATCCACTTCAAAATTGGGTGCTGACACTTCATTATGACTTTTGCTTTTATTTGAAGTTGTATCAGACCTTGATCTATTAGTGACTGCACTATATAGGTAATATTACAATTTGAAATGGTCATATAGCGATAACACTGACTGTTCCTCAACAGGAGTTGTCTCGAATATATAAACTTTCCTCTACACCTTTTTTAATAAACTACAAGAGAATACAATTTTTCAATCAAAATATTTCTAGCAACGCTTACAAGCAAGTGTAAGTATTTTGATTATTTAAAGAGTACCTCAAGCAGCGACCTCTTTCCGCTAAACAAAAATTGTGAATGAATTATTTTTCATCACTACAATAAACTCATTTGTAACAATTTTCACGGCATCATGGCTTTTCTAGATATGAAGAAAAATCAGAATTCAATTTCAGACTTTAACTTTGTAGTTGAAAGCCATCGGTCCGGTGTCCATCCAATATTGTGCACGTTAAAGATCCCAACCGTTCTTGCACAAAGGCAGGGATTCGTAAAATTTTCCAAGATAATGTCGTGAAACAATTTCCCGATGTCGGTGATTGGCCATAGTCGCGGAGATAAATCAGCGTTAAAAACTTTGTAATTGTGACCCTTGGACCTTTCTGTATTTATGAATCCTGAAAATAAGTATTCACAAAAACTACCCTATCAAACATTGCATTGTTGGAAAGGAGAGGAAATATTTTACAATTTCTGGCAAGTAAGATAGCACTAACTATGTGTTATTTTATGCCGCTTGTCTAAAGCTTGTTTAAGCCAATTACCTGCAAAAGAAGACGTCTAAGCAAAAAAACATAAAAGGTCTTCAAAACAGGCTTCATAAAGACGTCTCGTTTAAGCCTCCATTAACAGAACATAACGTTCTAGCGCATTTACACATTTTGTTTATTAATTTGAGCAGGACACATAATTTCTCCATTTAGCCAATGTCTGGGGACCTCCACAGAAGAGATACCGCGTTAAATAATAAATCTCTAAACATTATGGCAATGTTTCCAGTAATTCTCGGAATGTTCCAACGTGTAAGTCATCTTCTGCTAACATATCATTTTTATTGCGTTCAAATGTTAAAATTTCTACCTCTGGTTACGCTAAATGTCTTGAGAATTTCTCATTCTTTCGTTAATAAAATCGAGGCTGCTGCTACCGCAAGGCCCATGTCTCTTTTTTATTGCTCCTTTAACTTCTTGTTCTGCGGCGAGTTATTTATATTCCAAATATTGATATTGGATTGTCCTTTGGAACAAAGTTATCTCTCCGGGACAAACGTTCGCCGAGGAATGTTTCTCCAATTTATTATGAAATATTCAGTACGCACAGGAGAAAATATATATGGGTTACCGGAGTAGTTCCCAAAACCAATTTGTGTGTTCTTGACGGGCTGTTATTGGATTCTAGTTATAATGATGATGATAATCATATTATTTATTTCTATCCTATTCCTATTGTTTTCAGCATAAACTGGGTTCTACGATTTTATACGTCAAAGTCTTTTGTGAAATTATAACGAGCCACCAATCTACAAATATCATAATAATAATAATAATAATAATAATAATAATAATAATAATAATAATAATAATAATAATAATAATAATAATAATAATAATAATAATAATAATAATAATAATAATAATAATAATAATAATAATAATAATAATAATAATAATAATAATAATAATAATAATATTGACTCACCAGCCAAAAAGAATAATACGCATATATGGCAAGTCAGAACAACACGCCAGCAATGCTTATCTAAACGTGAAAAAATGTTAAAAACAATAAAAAAAAATCTAAACAGTAATGCTATTCGTATCACAGTTAAAATATTACGCAAATTATACTAAGTCAGTTTTTAGCAAACAACCTTTTAGAACTACTTTGAAACTGGATATGCTATCCCTCTTCCTTACATATCCTTTTTAGTGAGGCGATGAGCAGGTACATAAGCGTCATAATAATTGCCTTATTAGTGAATTTTTATTAAAAAAAATTCAGTAATAGAGAGGTATCGATGGTGAGACTTTGCGATACATTTTTCAAATAAGCGCGAACTAGGACCCTACAACCCATATCCGGGGTCAGTTTCAATTTTTATATGTTTATATATATATATATATATATATATATATATATATATATATATATATATATATATATATATATATAAACGTGTGTGTCTGTGCATCCACTCGATAACTCAAAAAATAATTAACTGATTTCGATGAAACTCGGCAAGTGCCCTTCTTTCATTAATGGCTTGGATGGGTTCGTTATCCAGAAAAATCAGACGAGGTTTTCCGTGAAAATTTTAAATTTTCTTAAAAAAAAACTTTGCCTTGGGAAAGGGCTTACTATATATTTAAATTCAACTTTCTAAACTTATGGAAAATTGAGTTTTTCAAATTTTGAGTTTTCTTTCGAAATAATTTTTTCTCCGAAAATTACAAAGCTATTTTAATGACATTTTGCAGACGTGTTGCCTTGAGAAAGGCCTTACTACGTACCAAAATTCAACTTCTAAGTTTATCGAAAATTGAGTTATCCAAGTTTGAAGCATTTAATAAAAATTCACTACCATAACGCACTTGCTGTGTCCCGAACTTTCCTATACTTGTTTACAGTACCGCAGTTGACAAATTTCTTTTTATTCTGCTCACCAAAAACGCAGCAATGCAATATGCAGATGGAATTAGCTGTAAGTATTGAACCGACTTTAGGAATTTCACGTGGACATACATTGGTAGATGGTAGTGGACTTTTCCTTTACGTGATAGCAGAGGATTTTTTTCACGCGCGAGGAGCTACCACCCCTTACACCAAGGGTCCGGTTCTGGTGTATGATTTGGTTTCCCTTATAAACAAAAATGGTGATGGCTCCTATTTGTACAAAAGATACCGGAGATAAAATACCTCTCCATTAGGATCTCCCTGAGAGGGGTGTGCAGGGGGCACCGGCATCAAGATTTAACATATCCTTCTCGAATATATGTGGCCTAAATTCTAACCTGAAGTCCGTCCACCATTTCCTCCAGGCTCCAACTCCTCTTCCTCAACGAAACCCAAATAAGTGCCAAAACAGCCACTAAACACCTTAATTTTCCGGGGCATGAGCTTCTTACTTTCTTTAGATTACATGGAGGCGTGTGCGCATACGCTCGTAACAATCTATCCTGCACAATACTCCCCAATTTAGAAGCTGGAAGAAAATAGAAACTTTGGATGGAACTATGCTGCCAATATGGTTCAGCAACCTACTTACTTTCCTCGCATCCCAACACAAAGCTCAGATTCCTTGGATCTCCTTCTTACTACAAAATCTAAATGCTATAAGACATGAGTCACCACCCCCCTTGGTCGCTCAGACCACGGCATGGTCACTGCTTCCTGCGCAGTGCAACCCGAGGTCACACAGTCATCCCAATCACGTATCGTTTGGCACTACAACTCCGCGAACTGGGACGAACTGCGGGATTAGTTTTCCTCATTTCCATGGGCGTCTGTCTGCTTCTCTCATCCTGACCCCTCTGATATCTCACAAAACGTCACCGAAATTATCCAAGCTGGCATGGAATTATTTATTCCACGTATACAGAAAACCTCTTCAGCCACTCAAATACCCTGGTTCTCTAAATCCTGTGATAAGGCCAGACTTGAAAACGTCAAAACTCACAAAACGCTTCTACGCAATCCCAGTCAAGAAAACCGTCAAGCACTTAACGACGCAAAAAACTGCTACGTCCGCATTTTTCTGAGGCAAAAAACTCGTTTAATAACCACATCAAAAACAAAGTCCTCTTAAGCTCCAACGGCAGCAAACTCTTCTGGACTCTTGCTAAATCTATTGGGTATAGTTTCTGCAAGATCAGGTTCCCACCTTTTGTCTCAGGGGATGAAATTGTTTCTACCGCCCTGGGCAAGGCTGAACTTTTTGTCTCGTTGTTCTCCGGCACTTCTACTCTTAACCCACCCCCAAATGTTCAACCACCAACAGTCCCCAATTTCGCGCATAAAATGACGGATATCATTTTCAAAACTAAAAAGGTACAAAAGATGCTCTCTTCTCTTAATACCAGAAAAGCCTCTGGCCTTGACGAGATCCCGGCAATTGTTCTCAAAACATGCACACCAGAACTTTCTCCTGCCCTGACTCGTCTATTTCAGATACTTACAATAGAGGCATATTTCCTAGTAACTTAAAAACTGATCGCGTACAACCCGGCCCCAATAAAGGGCCCAAAGCGTATTCTAGCAACTACAGGCCTATTTATTTTCTTTCAGTCATCTCCAAAGTGATGGAAAAGTATACATACACTGAATTATTAATACTTTTGAAAAACACAGTCTAATCCACGACAGGTCGTATGGATTCCGCCAGCGCAGATCAACTGCTGACCTCCTTTCCTTTGTCACCCATTCTTGGAACAAGTCTATGGAACTACACGGTGAATCCCAGATTGTCGCAGCGCTGCTTAATAAACTTCCGGCCTATTACCAACCACCAAAACTCTGTACCTGGACAGCCAATTTCCTCTCCAACCGGAGCATTTCTGTTGTCGTGGATGGCGATTCCTCTAAACTGTATCCAATTAATGCAGGAGTTCCTCAAGGTTCAGCTTTAGCTCCTACTTTGTTTCTTCTCCACATTAGTGAAATCTCGAAAACGTCCCGAAGTATTTAGGTGTTCTTGTGAATTGGATAACAAACATTCACCTAACCCAACTCCTTCACTATTGAGGTGCGCGTTTTACGAAAAAATCAATGTGATTATGAGTCTAAGTTGGCCTCAAAGTCAGAAGTGATGACAGCAACGCAGTGGAACGCGATATCAACAAAATCTCGAGAAAGTCCCGAGATATAGAGAAAATCTTCAACACTGAATACCAAAAGCGAACATAATCCGCCTCATCGACCAATGGGGTTTGCTTGCACTTTTACTTAAGGTCGATTTGATCTGAAATACAAAATTGATTATAAAAACATAGTAGGCTATCAAGCTATATTTTTAAATTGCATACCAAAAATATATATAACTCTCCTCGTAGACTAATGGCCATCGTTTGAAAGGTTGCTAAAAAAAAACATCTACTTATATTCCACCCTGTATATTGTAGCTCATAATTGCAAATTTTGTTATTGTCTACCAATCAGAAGCCCCAAACAACATCTGTCAACCTATGGAAATTAGATCAGATTCGGTGAACTTGATTTTGAGATACAAACGATCAAACAGCATCCAAAGTTTAAGGTGTTCCACTTCAATTGACGCGTAGTTTATATATATATATATATATATATATATATATATATATATATATATATATATATATAATACGCAGTAATTTGGGTGTCTTACAGACAAGTTTAAACATAACACTAAGAAGCAGTAACTTTTCCACTTTTAGTTAAAGGAAATGAAATGAGTCATAGAACCACAAATGAAAGCTGTGACATGTAAATAAGGTAACCTCGGCTGTAATATAGCAGCGTACTAACACGGCAACTTTCTCTTTATCTACGATGAAAATTACCCCAACATAAATACAAGTGACAGCTGAAATAGGTACTTGATAAGTTAAACTTTAGAAATTAATTTCAGATATTTAATTATGTGCACGAAAGCCTGTGTTATATACTTTGTCGGAGAATGCCTGGGAATACAACATTAGGCTTATAACTTAAATACAAACTCCTGCCATAGGATGCTTAATTTGAATTACACTAACTAAAATTGATATTGCTTTACTTTCCACTGATTTTAACTATCGGTCTCTATATACTGATTTTCAGTAATAAGCGGTCTGTCAATACAAAATTACTTGTAGGTTCAGTTGACCATAAAAGTAAAAAAAATATTTTTATGCCTAATTGGTCGATTTTCCCTTATTAGAGACTTTGTGGTTTTGTTTAATAACAGTAACAGATGCGGGAGAAGTACCCTCCCTTTTTGTTACGCGAAACACTTGATCTGCATCTAAAGAATTGCCGCAGAATACTGTTTCTGCCTGGAGTACACATATGCATACTACATACAGAGTTGGAGACTTCTTCTCTGGCTTCAATGTTAGTTTTCTTTTCTGTGTATGAAGGACGTAGCCAGCGCGTACTATTCCTGTAGCAAGTGGCCCTTCTGAATTCTAAATGTTCTGGGATCTTCTTCAACGTTTCAGTAACCGGTTTTGCTACTTGGTAACATACTAAGATAAAAGAGGATGGTATTTAGCCCAATAGTTTGTTAATGGTCTCGAAGGTGAGTCTACCAGTTGTCAAGTTTATCAATAGTTTTTCATTCTTAGAGCATCCGAAGTTAAAACATTCTTGGTCTTTTCAAAATTTAGTTTCAGATTGTGCACGAGATACAATCTGACCAAAGTATCTCTCGCTCTCTTCTACACCTATTTAGCAGAAGATTTTCTAATAACCAATGAGGTGTTGTCAGTATTTAGAGTAACTGTTTCTTGCGTTATACAGGGAGAGTTCATTTGTACAGACACGAACCACGAGCGGCAGCTGGTCAAGGATGCTTCCTTCATACCCGAGTGACGGCCGACCCATAATCCGAACACTCCTTATATGATTGCATTTTTCATCAAAATGTAGGATGCATGTTTGTAAAAAAAATCTAGACGAAGTAAGTGCGATTTGGTAGCGAAAGTTCATTAAATGCTTTAAATTTCAATAACTCAATTTACTATTAACCTATGGCTCGTTGGCTAGCAAACCACTTTAAGTTTATATTCGGAAAATTGTTGTACATTTTCAAACAATAAGTTGTTTTGATAAAATATGGTATATTTTTTCTACTATATAAGTTATACCGGTAACTAAATTGATCCTGCTTGCATTAAAAACATATTTGATATTAAAAATATTTTTATGAAAATTCACTTCCATAACGCACTTTCTACGTCCAGACCTTTATATATTGGTTTATTTTGGTTTTTGATAATGTTCATAAAATGGATATTTAAACCATTTAAAACAGTGACAGCATCTTGATTACTGTCTTTAAAATTTTCCAAGTATAGAGCTTTCCTTTTTTTCTTCTTATGGTGCTATTTACAATATCCCGGGTGGCTTCAATTTTATTTGGTCAATTATTTATATAACTAGAAGCTGCCTGTTGCTTTGCTTATTCAACCTCCCTTTTTTGGTCTGTACCAACCTCCTTGTAACGTCCATCACCCCCTGCATACAGTATTTTCCTTAAGTTACTTTTTTTCTTTTATACTGTTTGTTATCCAGTTAAGTTTGTTATCTTTTGGTTTAATGTTATATTGTTTTATCGGGCAGCATGGTTCTGAAAGTAGTTAAAGTAAAGTAATATAATATGTATATATTTACGTTATTAGTTTCTAAATTGTGGTATCATACAGCACAAATCTAAGACTTCTTGTATTAACATGCATTAACTATATATATATATATATATATATATATATATATATATATATATATATATATATATATATAAGCACATAGTCCAAAATCCTAATTCGCGCTCATTTCAAGAAATATTCAAAAATTGCGAAAGTCGTTACCTACCTATGCAAAAGCGAAATTCTGTTCATGAAAATTCGCTGGGTGGACGCAGCAAGTGCCTAAATATATAAATGCCTAGAAAAAATTGCTTATAATCATTACATTGAGACTTTTGAAAAATTTAAATGTTTTTACGAGCGGCACTTGTTAGAGTGTGAGTGCCGCTCTTAAGAACATTCAATATTTTCAAAAGTTTCAATGTCGTGATCTTGTCATAGCCACTTTTTGCTTATCAAATTGCCTAAAATAGTGATTTAACGAAAAATACAGGAAAAGAGTCTCAAAATATGTTTACAAAAAGTCGTAGTAAAACTTTGCAGCAAAATTCGTTAAAAGGTGTTTACCAACATTGCTCGAAAAGACTTCACAGAAGAGAATCTGTATAAATATCGGTGAATGGTTTTTCCAGAAATATTTCGAAAATAAATGTTTAGAGCGTTAATATTATGTTATAAACATATAGAGTCTAAAATTAACCTCGGCTAAGTGTTCGGAAAGCTCTACTTCGCGTTTATTTAAACAAATGTATCTATATCTGGAATGCTGTTAGCTCTCTAAGAGCGATTTTTTAAAATGAAATTTCCCTAAAATCACAGAAAAGTGACTACCTTGGATTGGTATGCAATTCTTTCAAAAAGCCCTACATTTTCAGGTCACCTTATCAAAAGTTAGTAATCAGTAATTACACAGATTTGATGTCACTTGGTATAAAGCATATAGATTATCTTATTTATGTATTACCGAAACGCAAACGCAAATAACAAAACGTTGCTAACGCATCTCAAATATTTCTCGGGCTTACTAGATGCTATTGATTTGCCTAAAGATTAAGCCTTATCGTACAATTGGTTGCTTTTTATTAAGCCCTGCATATTGAAAAAAATGTTCGGGACGCAGCAAGTGCGTTATGGTAGTGAATTTCCATAAAAATGTTTTTAATAGCAAATAGTTTTTTTTTAAGAAAGCAAGCATCAAATTTCTTTTCTTACATAAATGTATTATATTTCGATGGAAAATGCAAAAATGCAATAACATAAGGCGTGTTCGATTAAAAAAAAGAATATTTGAATCACCAACGACTTATGGGCCAGCCTGTAATTGTAGAGATATTTTTTAACATGTAGCTCAAGACATCCTATAATTAGTGTATACAATTTTTTTCGTATCTTGCATAATAACGGATATATTGAACTTTAAAGATTTTTACGAAAATTCGACAAAAATGATATACCATTAACCGATAAACTCTACAGGCAATACTACTGCCAAAGCATCAGAGAAAGGGTCTATTTGAAATGAATATTCTGGGAATATTTTTGTAAAATTAAGGACAATGAGGATTGAAAGTAAGACTTCAGGCTTTGTAAAACATTCTTCTTGAGACATTTTCCTTCCAAACCTCATATTAGTTTCTGGTTCATTGCCTAAATATTACCAATTTTGACGTTTTAAATCGCGACTGTGACGTTTTGACGAAAACCCAAATTTATTTTTCATTGAATGTCTGTAACTTTTTCGCCCTTCAACGTACAGAGCTAAATTTTGATAGGTAACTTACCTATAATAATATAAACGCGTGTACCAAATATGGTTGCCATTCCTTTGTTAATTCCGGAGATCTAATTCTTGTTCGAAAGAAAACACAAAATTTACCGGGAAAAACTCGTCGGATTTTCCTGGCTAACAAACTTATCCAAACCACTTGCAAAAAGAAGGTACTCACCAAGTTTTATCAAAATCGGTGCTTTATTTTTTAGTTACACAATAAATAAATAAATATATATATATATATATATATATATATATATATATATATATATATATATATATATATATAAACATATAGAGTCTAACACCGACCTCGGATTTGGGTTCCAGGGGTCCTAAATAGCGATCATTTGAAGAAATTTTTTCAAAATTCAAAAGTCGGCATCTCCTCATTAGTAAACATTTTTTTAAGAAAATTCACTAAAACCAGCGGTACAATTAAATCTATATTTTAGTGGAAGGATTTCACCACATGAAATTCTACTTGCTACCGTTAAGACAAATTACACGCCCTCAGCTATGCTATATGCGTTTAAAATATAAATGAGATTTCCAATCGAAGCGTATGCGTCGAAGTTATTGAAAGTTTTGGGTAGACGCCTGAGCCTCTTTAAAAGGAAAACGATGGCAGCTGAAGCTTTCCAGGAACACGTGATCGAGATAAATCGGCTCATTACCGGCGAATCAGGTCTCGAAGACAGAAACACATTCGACAATAGGTCTACACGTAGGCTGTGACTTCTGGGCCGAATAGGTTACATATGTCGACGATATTGTGATAAGTTTCTGAACTAAAATACCTCGAAGCTAGATTTTTATTCAACTTGCATTTGAAATGCAGAGAATCATTCTTACACGGTTCGTTACTCTCGCAAATAGACATGTCGAGGAGTTTGCTTATCTAATTTTATGAGACGCGGAACTTTGCCTAGTTAAATACAAATTTAGTTCCTATTGATTTTTGTGGAACGCGCAGCTGTCATCTGAATTTTAACAATCGATTTAAATTACTGTTCGGAAAGTTCAGACAAGTAATGACAAATGAAGGCTCGAACTGCTAGACGAGTGGGAAAGTCTCAGAATGTTATAGACTCATTTGCATGTCAAATGTAATTTTGAGCTTAGGTTTCACGTGCTGAGACTGGAGGAGCTAAATAAAAATATCTTAATTTGATTTATGTGTAGCTTCGCAGCGTTATTAGTGCTTTGCTTTTCAACTAACGCATTTCAAAATTTGCTGGAAATACCTCCATAGCTTATAGCAAAAAATAAACTAATCCCCACGTTGTGGAGACAGTCATTATGCCCTAGGTATTTATTAAAGAATTAATGATTAGTTTGGCTACTCAATCGCGGCACAAATATAATATAACTCAACGCAGGGCGTGGGCTTCAGCATTTGCAGTCGGTGGGTTTTAAGATGTACAAATAAAAGTCAGGAGTTATAAGTAAAATCAATTTATTAAAACATTATTGAAGTTATATAATGCAGCTCGATTTAATTAAGCAAATTTAATTAAAGGAAAAATATAAATTGATTACCTTAAATTGGCCTATAGCACTGTCAAAATGAGTTGTGGTGCTCCTTTAAAAAGAAAGTTACAAATAAATGATGTTAAGTACACTTGAAGAACCCAAATCACCACAACACATTTTCAAAGACCTGACGATCGTTTCACTAACCAAGTTAGCCTCATCAGAGGATGAAACATTCTAAATACTTAAAAAACTAACATCAACTTATATACCGGATCTCAGGTAAAGAGATCGAACTGAGATGAGACACTAGTCGTAGGCAAATTCCAAAGTGTATTGTATTTTTATCGCCTGACCAGGTCTGTGCGCTATCCAGATTGCTTTATTTAAAAGTGTCCATCTGTAATAGTCTTGAGAAAGTTCAACTACAGCTAAATTAACAACGATTCCTTTGGCGGCAATAACTGTATACTTGTGTTATCGGTAAAAACGTGCCGAAAACGTGGGAATTTTATTTAGCAAAGCAATCGATCAAGTGACTCGTAATTGGCGCTGGTGCAGTGTTCATACATTTTTTTGTAACTATATTTCGCAATATATACGCTCTCGAACCCATTTAGCTGACCTGGTTTTCTAACATTTTTTATTAATTTCAGATTATCTTTATCAACGTGATGATTATTATCCCAAATATGTCAGGCGACGGCAGACTTATCTACAGTACCGTAACGTAATTGGGATATGTGTTCTTTGAATCTGATTCCAATCAATCTTTTTGTTTGTCCGACGTATTTAAGATTACAATCTTTACAACTTATTTAATAAATTCCCGACATTTTGTCCGCGCTATCCTTGTCTTTTAGGTTACCTAGCAAGTTTTTTAAGGTATTTGTTGTTGAAAATGCTAGCTGTAAGTCGACTTTTTTAAAAATGATGTCTAGACCCCTCGTAATTCTAGATTCAAATGGTAAGCAAACAATTTTTTTTCCGATTTTTCTCTTCTGAACGTCGTTGATTTCGTCAACCTTTTCTTTGTTTTATGTTTGTTGATTAATTTTTCCACTAGGCAAGCAGTGTATCCGTTATATTCGGCCACGTTCTTAATATAATTTAATTGTTTGGTATATCTACTTTTGTTTTAAGAAAAAATTAATTAACCGATTTACTAAAAAATCAGACTGGCCATTTTTTGTGCGTACGTATGATGTGAGTCGCTCGGGATGTAGCTTAAGGTAGTGGTTTCTTTTCTATAGACATCAAATTCTAAAGTGTCTTTATTCTTGATAACTAGTACATCTAGAAAGGGTAGTTTATTATTAATTTCTAATTCGTGGGTAAATTTTATAGAATCAAATGTATTGTTTAATTTGGCAATAAAATCTTCTATTCTGCAAATGTTTGTGTTAAACACCGCTAAAATATCATTCACGTAACGACACCACACTTTAGGAAAATAACCACTTTCACTTTCGAGATCCGTTTCAAATCTGCTCATGAATAATGATGTACTTAACTCGAGGTTCAGACTGCTGCTTCCAGAGTGGTGATCACATTCGTCTAGCCTTGGATGCTGGAGTTGCCTCAGAGACTTCGTGGGGAGACGGCTCTGTTCAGCAAGGTGTCATTTAGCAAGATATTATTGATAGGGCTGCTACTCATAGGGCTGTTTCTTAGCGGCTCCATTTATAGGACTGATACTCATAGGGCTGCTCCTTAACGGTTCCGTTCAGCAAGATGTTATGGATAGGGCTGCTCCCTAGCGGTTCCATTCAGCAAGGTCTTATTGAGGGCGCTCCTCCCTAGCGGTGTCATTCAGCAAGGTGTTATTGAGGGGGCTCCTCCCTATCGGTTCCATTCAGAAATGTGTTGTTGAGGGGGCTTCTCCCTAGCGGTTCCATTCAGAAAGGTGTTATTGAAGGGGCTCCACCCTAGCAGTTCCATTCAGCAAGGTGTTATTGAGGGGGCTCCTCCCTAGCAGGGTGCCATTTAGACATGCTGTTTTTCCGATTGAAAATTTAGCTGTACGACAACATTTCCGGTGAGCTTGAAACAGAAGAGAGCGTGTCACGCATTTCAAGCGTTTATAAAGATTTTCTTATCTAGACACGTCATGGAGCTGGCGCGTCTGTAGGCGTATTTCATTGAGTTGTGATGCGGTAGAGTAACCGACCGCCGAGTTTGACGTCACTAGAGGGACTCAGACTCTGACGTCACTAAAGGGACTGATTCACAAGCTTACTGTAGAAAAATAAAAGGTGTTAACCCGTGTGACGTGTCACGTTTATGTTAAAAACATGCGACATGTTACAAGCTCACAAGGTAAGCTACATGCTTACACTAAATTTTTTCCAACCAAAAGAAAATTGTGTGGAAGAAAAAGCTTTTTCCTGATATTAATGTAATTATGTTACATCCAGACGTCTTGATGTTTAGAGGTTAGCTAGCTGTTAGCTAACTACAAAGATTATTTTTTTTCATATTCTAAAATTTATGAACATAAATGACAAAGACTAACTTGCATGCTCTCTTACTTTATAAATTATAAAAAGTCTGGAAGCAGCAAGTGCACTTTGAGAGTGAATTTTCATAAAAAAATTTTAATAGCAAATGCGAGCAGGAATCAATCTGATTACCGGTATAGCCTATATAGTAGAAACAATGTACTATATTTTATAAAAATTACTTTTTGTTTGAAAATGTACAAAAACATTCCGAAAATAAACTTAAATGTTGGTTTCCTAGCCAACAAACCTTATGTTAATAGCAAATTGAGTTACGAAATTTGAAGGATTTAATGAAAATTCGCTACCAAAACGCACTTACTGCGTCCAGATTTTTTTCTTACAAACATGCATCATATTTCGATAAAAAATGCAAAAAGGCATTAACGAATTTGTTCTATGAAAATTAGCTAAAAATTATAGACCGTTAAACCATATACTTCACTAAACCTACAGCGAAGGCATCAACTTAACTAAACCGACAGCCACAGCATCAGAGAAAGGGTCTATTTGAAATTAATTTTCTGTAAACATTTTAGTAAAATGAAGGGCAATGGCGGTTGAAGCTGAAACTTAAGGGTTCGCAGAACACTCTTCTTGCAACATTTTCTTTTCACAATCCGTATTTGTTTCACCTTCTTTGCCTAAACATTGCCGATTTTGACGTTTCAAATTGCGCCTTTGACGTTTTGAGGAAAACTCCAAATTTTGTTTTTTAACTGCCCATAACTTTTTTGTCTTTTAACTTAGAGAGCTAAGTTTTGATGCATGGTTCACTATTTATAATAAAAATACGTGCCCTTACTTTGTTATTTCCAGAGATATAATTTTTTTTAAAAGGAAAACACAAAATTTTTCGGAAAAACCTGGGCCGATTTACTAAAACTGAAGTTTAATATTCAGTATGAACGTATGAACCCATCCGTATACATACATATGTTCGACCATAGAGTAATATGTGTTTTACATTGACATGAATATATTACACTTCACACTGGTAATCAATCCTAATGTCTTATTCGACGAGCGTGTCGCGACAGTAAAAAGTTGGATGAGTTTTTTGTTGTTTTAACGAAATAAAAGACCCCCCTAACGTGATGTTACAAAAAATCCTATCAACTGCCTTTTTTGACCTGCCCTGACATCAGCAGTAGATTTAGTAATATGCCGTATAATAATAGTGTACAATTCTTATAAAAATTCACTACTATAACGCACTTGCTGCGTCCCGATTTTTTTTTTAGAAGTATCGCCTCGGCTAAAAAAATTAACCAATTTTTTTTGCTCAAACGTCGTAAAAAGTACAACACATACAGTGTGTAAAAGCCAAATGGAATAAATTCATTATTTCGGTTACTGTACATTCTTATAAAAAATCCCGAAACATGTCAAATTTAAATTATAAATTGACATTTTTCAACGTGAAAATACGATCTCTACCTTCATCCGCCTTAGAATGATAGGTACAACCCCAATTTCTTTAACGGGGAAGTATTGGCTTGTGATATGTCGTTTGAAAGCTCTGTTCATTCTCTATTCAAAAATGTTATCGTTTTCAAGTTTATTGCAACAATTTTTATCTCCGTAATCAATCATTTGTATAAGTGTTATCTTATGCATTTCCGTTAATCTAACTATTTTTCAGAATTGTAGTACACGAAATTTAAACTAAAATTATAATACTCACAATTTAAATGACAACCTATAATTACAAAACAATTTGCTTAGGCGTTTTAAACACACTAACATTGCCTCGGAAACTCTTTAATGCACTTTTAATTGAGACAATGTAAAAAGCACATTACAATGGTTTTTGCTTACTTTCTCATCTTGAAGACCTAAACGGGAAATAAGTTTTCAGTATACTAATTACAATATTGTTATAAGTTTTGAGTAATTTATAGCGAATTTCGGTAACCACATGATTTTATTTTATTCTATCTTAATCGTTGCAATAAACTTGAAAACGATAACATTTTTGGAAAGAGAATGAACAGACTTCTCAAACGACATATCACAAGCCTCTTTAAAAAAGTGGGGGTTGTACCTGTCATTCGAAGGGGGTTGAAGGTAGGGATCGCATTTTCACGTTGAAAGATGTAAATTTATAATTTAAATTTGACGTGTTTCGGGATTTTTTATAAGAATGTACAGTAACCGAAATAATTAATTTATGCCATTGGGCTTTTACACACTGTATATAAAACATGAGTTGGGAGGGAAACTTTTTGTCTGTGGGTCTGTATGTCTGCTTTAGCCACGATAACTTTAGGACGAATTAAGATATCGTCTTCAAATTTTGTATACGATTAGCAACTTGGTAAGCGAACGGTTCAGATTTGTTTTGGGTGAAATCGCTTTAGAGGGTAGGGGATAATTGGGGGGGGGGGGGGTGATTTGGTGAAAAGTGATATTTTTCGTTAAAACTCGAGTAATATAACGTTTTAGGGTTTATTTAGTCGAAAAATTTTAATTTTATCAAACCTCTGGTATTCTTTGCTGAAACTAAATTGGGGTTGCATGTGTGGGGGTGAAATATTGTTGACAAAAATTTCGTTGTTTTTTGCTAAAATGGAATAAAAAGTCTCAAAACATATAAAAAACTTGATTCTGGTACCATTTTTTTTTGTCTGTCGGTTTGTCTGTCGGTTGATCGGTAGGTCGGTCAGTCGGTCTGTTGGTCTGTCGGCATGTACGTCTGTCTGTTAATAGGCGCAATAAGTTTCGAACGAATTGATATCTCATCTTTAAATTTGGTATCTAATTAGCACCCGACAACGAATCGCTTCGAATTGCTTTTGGGTAAGACTGCTTAAGGGGGTAGGCGACAAATAAGGGGTGATTTGGTGAAAATTAACATTTTCATTACACTCGAGTAGTATAACGTTTAGAAAATTTTTAGGTAGAGGAATACACATATTTTTTTGTGGTCAAGTCATTGGCCCTTAATTCATTCCATGAGAATGTATTTCTGAAGAAAATAAATCATCACAGCTTTGTGGAAGTTATGACTCAGATTGCAGCACTATTGATTTTGTGTCACAGTTTTGTAGCTTCTAACGAACGTTGTTGTTTTTTATGACAATTATATCTTTTTTGGGGTTTTCATAAAAACATATTCCTCTTGTGACTACGATAAATATGTCTTTACTACTAAATCTTACCTAATATGCTGATATGCTTATAACCATCAAATTCGTTCACAAAATATCATTATTCAATGTGCGAACATTTTATCTGCTTGCAAGGATTATTTTATCCCCACCTACGGGGTAAAATTATTCCTTTGTAAGTTGTGCATTATGCCCAATTCTACTGAAACTCTTCCAGTATTTAACCCAGACATAATGTTAGTTAAACCATGGATCTTCTTTCGTAAAAAATTAAGGTTTTGTCCTTGATTATAGTTCTAATATGAGGCATTTTTTCTTAGGGGGATCATTAAACCCCACTCTCTCACCATCCCCTAGGTACACCATATCGCATATAGCACGACTGAGGAATGATTAATAAATGTATTAATCTAGAGTTTTGTCGAACATAAAGTAGTCCTAAAACACTAAAAGTGTGGCGAACGTGTCGCCACCTAGTTCGGAACCAAGTACTATGTTGTCACGCCCGCTCCAAATAATACAGAGTATTAAAAATAGAGACGGTATACAACTAACTAACAATTTAAAAAATTGTTAGCCCTGGCCCTATATTGGGGTAGAAATGGGCCAGGGCTAACAATTTTTTAAATTGTTAGTTAGTTGTATACCGTCTCTATTTTTAATACTCTGTATTATTTGGAGCGGGCGTGACAACAAGTACTTGGTTCCGAACTAGGTGGCGACACGTTCGCTACTCACTTAGTGTTTTAAGACTGGCTATACGATAGCCGTGTTATTTTTGGTGCATTTTTGCTGCAATTAGTATGCCGTACTGAAGAGCTCTAATGAGAGCGAAACCGGTCTACGGTTCTAATTGTTGCGAGAATGCATCTAGTCTTACATACTTTGTCCCTATATTGGGGTAGAAATGGGCCAGGGCTAACAATTTTTTAAATTGTTAGTTAGTTGTATACCGTCTCTATTTTTAATACTCTGTATTATTTGGAGCGGGCGTGACAACATAGTACTTGGTTCCGAACTAGGTGGCGACACGTTCGCCACTCACTTAGTGTTTTAAGACTGGCTATACAATGGCCGTGTTATTTTTGGTGCATTTTTGCTGCAATTAGTATGCTGTACTGAAGAGCTCTAATGAGAGCGAAACCGGTCTACGGTTCTAATTGTTGCGAGAATGCATCTAGTCTTATATAAAGTAGTCCGTAAAACATTTTTAACATTTCGCACATGCTGATATTTATTTGCTGTTACAGCCTCTTTGACAAGCTCTGTTAGTAAAAATCTCGGGACGCAGCAAGTGCGTTATGGTAGTGAATTTTCATAAAAATGTTTTTATTGCAAATATGTGTGTTTTCTTTTTAAGAAAGCAGACATAAATTTTGGTTACCAGTATAACCTATATAGAAAAAGCAGGCATCAAATTTGATTACCAGTATAACATATATAGTAAAAACAATGTGCCATGTTTCATCAAAATAACTTGATTGTTTGAAAACGTACAGAAATTTCCAAAAGTAAACCAAAAGTGTTACTGAAAAAATCCGTTTCTTGGTCAACCTTATAGGTTAATAGCAAATTTAGCTTTTCAAATATGAAGCATTTAATCAAAATTCGCAACCACAACGCACTTGCTGCCTCCAGAATTTCTTAACTTACAAACATGCATTATATTTCGATGGAAAATGCAAAAAAATAAGGCGTTTTCGACAAAAAAATATTATTTGTATCACCAACGACTTATGGGCCACCCTGTGATTGTCGCAATAATTTTTTAAGATGTAGCTCAAAACACCGTATAATTAATGTATACAATATTTTTTCATATCTTGTATAATAACGAATATATTGAGCTTTATTGATTTTTTACGAAAATTCGACAAAAATTATATACCATTAAACTCTATAGCTAAGGCTACTGCCAAGCATCAGAGAAAGGGTCTATTAGAAATGAATTTTCTGGAAATATTTTAGTAAAATGAAGGACAATGACGGTTGAAACTAAGAGTTCGGTGTATGTAAAAGATTCTTCTTGAGACATTTTCTTTCCATAGCACGTATTAGATTCAAGTTATTTGCCTAAATGTTGCGAATTTTGACGTTTTCAATTGTCACTTTGACGTTTTGAGGAAACCCCCAATATATATTTTTTTAAATGCCCATAACTTTTTTGTCTTTTGACCTACAGAGCTAAATTTTGGTAGGTGGCATACCTATAACGATATAAACCAGCTTACCAAATTTGTTTGCCCTTACTTTGTTAACTTTGGAGATATAAATATTTTGCGAAAGAAAACACAAATTTTTCCGGAAAAACCTCGGCGGATTTTCCTAGCTAACAAAATTATCCAAGCGACTTGCGAAAGGAATGTACTCACCAATTTTGACGTTTAAAATCGCAATTTTGACGTTTTGAGGAAAATCCAAATTTATTTTTCTTTGAATGCCTGTAACTTTTTTATCCTTTAACCTACGGAGCTAAATTTTCGTAGGTAACTTGCCTATAATGACATAAATCCGCATATGAAATTTGGTTGCCCTTACTTTGTTAATTCAGGAGATATAATTTTTTTTCGAAAGATAATACAAAATTTTCCGGGAAAACCTGGACCGATTTTCCTGGCTAACGAATTTATCCAAGCCATTTGCAAAAGGAATTTATTCACCAAATTTAATCAAAATCGGCCCATTATTTTTTGAGTTATCGGTGTGATACATATATATATATATATATATATATATATATATATATATATATATATATATATATATATATATATATATATATATATATATATATATATATATATAAATATATATATATATATATATATATATATATATAAACATATAAAAATTTAAACCGACCCCGGATATGTGTTCTGGGGGGCCTAATTAGCGCTCATTTGAAGAAATTTTTTCAAAATTCAAAAGTCGGGATCTCCTCATTAGTGAATTTTTTTTAAGAAAATTCACTAATAAGTAGTTGACTAGTTATCTTTCGATGTGGAATCACAGCAGCGATTTCACTAAACATCTTTGTTTTCTGTACCAACGATATTTAATTTAACCAACAGCATTAATTGCGGGGTATAAACAAGCAATTTAATTTGTCGTAAAAGTATTTACCAACATCAAATTGCGACGGAAGATGTTGGTAAACAGAGATGCGATGTTCAAATTTAGGAAACTCATTGAGTAAACTGCTGGTTAATTATTAATTCGCTGCGACTTTGAAGCACCGGTTTGCATTAATTAATACATCAGGAGTTCCGGGAAGTAATTTATTCCAAAACACAGGGAAACATTCACAAATAAAAGTTTCAAAATTTAAATTCACAAATGTCTTTTTATTCGCTAAACTAATTGCCGAAAGGGCCTTTGTAATTGGGTTGTTTGAGGTAAAGTTAATATATTCTGGTGCTTACACAATAAATGTTTTGCTTTTAATATTCTTATTGAAAAAAGAGAAAATGTACGTGGTTGCGATTCAGAGTTTTATCAGAAATAAAGCGAAACCGCATAATGATACCTGTAGGAGACAAACGTGCTTGTTCCAATTGCGGTTTGTTTATTTATATAAGGGAAGTTCTGCTCTACAACTGGGTTCATTGCGGGTGACAATGCTTAACATAATTATTTATACACCTAGCTTAGAACTAAAATATAAAATAAAACTTATTATCTTCTAGAATCACAAGATTACAGTTACAAAAACAGGGACTCAACTAGCGCTTCACAGTAACGGATTTTCGTAGGTTTTGTAAACCCATGGTAACTTTTTCTGTCAATATAATACCGTCACTCAAATAATGTAACAAGCTGGTTACAAAAACTATTTGCAAATAAAGACTGAATACATTTGTCTTTGATTATTCTGTTGGACTTTATGACACAGCAATTTTTGTTTCTAACAACAGAGAATAGATTTTGCAGCATTTTTCAAATTCAGTTAAATTGGTATCCGGAAAAATTGGATTGCAATTACTCAAGTGAAAAGATTTTTGGAACATTGATTCTGTAGTTTTATTATATGCATTATATATATATATATATATATATATATATATATATATATATATATATATATATATATATATATAATGTAGTTAGATTATTGTTTATTGCATATTTGTAATACTTGTGATGTATCATAAAAATAACTAATAAAAAAATGTGATATACATTAATGTCTAATCGTTTTTTGTTTTTAAGCTACAGACTATTGAAGTGTTTTTTTTTATAAATTGAACAGGCGTTTATTTATTATATTTAATAGAACAACATTAAAAGACTGTAAGGTACTGTAAGGTGTTCAATTTGACGACCTTGTTCTTGAGTACACATTTCCAATATTTTGATTGACGGCATCTTTGAAATATATTGGGATTATTACGAAATCTATCAGCATGCTCCAAAATTATGCTCCGTAATTGCTCTTTACTACTTATTTTTACGGCGTACATTTAATTTTGGAGAAAAGGCCCAAAATGAAAAATCCAAGGGATTAAAATCGGGACTTGAGCTGGCCACGACAAAGCCACCTATTTCCAAATCTTCTTTGAAAATATTCCGTTGCCCTTTGAGAAATGTGAGCTGGCGCGCCGTCATGCATGTAGTGACCCGAATATTGTCATATAACAATTACAGGGTGAAGCAACGTTATTTTTTAGATTTTAGGACGTAAACCCACTTAAGTTTGCCACTGGATACAAAACAAATT
Organism: Tillus elongatus; assembly: GCA_964006375.1. Lineage (NCBI taxonomy): Eukaryota > Metazoa > Arthropoda > Insecta > Coleoptera > Cleridae > Tillus > Tillus elongatus. The sequence goes on from OZ023264.1 coordinate 190,105,479, forward strand.
TCACATTCTGACACAATAAAATGCAAAGATATGATCTGTACCAATTTTAGCTCGATTATCTCTTACAATCGCAAGAAATCAGACAATTCAAAAATCTATAAAAAAATTCAACAGTCTGTAGCTTCAAACCAAAAAGCGTTCGGACCTTAGTGCATAGGAACTTTTCTTATTATTCTTTGGTCTTGGTATTGTGGTTTGTTCTATGGCACCCTATATACGTATATATATATATATATATATATATATATATATATATATATATATATATATATATATATATATATATATATATATATATATACGATCCAAAATTCACTGCAAAGAACTTTGATGAGTTCCATCATAAATTAGGCAGTTGTCGATATTTGTCTGACAGCAATCGCAAATGCATGAAAGCAATTCATACCCGATAAGCTCAAAAAACTGAACGTATGGACCAGAATTGTTAGTCATCGTATAATTGGACACCTCTGCTTTCAAGAGACTTTAGCAGGCCCATGCTATGTAAGATCATTAGGAGAAAATATTATGCCCAGTATCAGAAAATTATTTCAGAATGATTTTCCTAAAGTCTACTTTCAAAAAGATGGCGTTTGGCTTTATTTCAGTCGAGAGGTAGCGAAATACCATGACATGTGACATTTCCTTAACGATGGATAAGCAAAAGAGTATGTATTGAGTGGCCAGATAGGTCTCCAGATTGGAGCCACAAAAAATAAACGGAAAGTATGAAAATCTCTCTGATTGTTCTGGAGGCAGATTTGAACTCATTGACCTTAAAAGCCGGCGGTTTTTCTTATCGACTATTTTTTGTACTAGCCTCAGTGGATACTCGTTGTTAGCAGCTAACTGTGTGATAAGATTTAGCTCTTTATCGAAATCCTCCCTAGACAATGGGATTGTAAACAATCTATCGATCAAGAATCTGATGCAAGCCATATTGTGTGACATGTGATGACAAGACCTGTACGGGATAAGGTGGTCGATCTGAGTGGGTTTTCTGTAGATATCAAACTCTATGGAGTTACCTCTTCTTTGCAGTCTGAGGTCTAAGAAGTTGATTTTTTTTACCTTGTATTCTGTATTGTATTCTGGCAGAGGCAGCTTACCGGAAAACTAAGTTTTTCTGACAAGCCTCTTTGTAAATTCCAGATTCCCCTGTGGATGACCGGCTAGAAAGGTCGAAACGCGTCGGGAAAAAGGAATAAAAATTGTTTGGAAGAAAAAGGCCTTTTATTCAACACTTCAAAAGATGTCAACCCCACAGATTTTGACGTTTAGGAACAATATGTTTAAGAAGCGACTAAACACCCATCTTGTGGCTTCACAACTAGGTTCATGACAGTATAGTCACATATGGTTAGCCTTTCATTTACTATCTAATTAAAAATATAACAGTCTCTAGAAAATAGCTCTGATCAAACTAGAGACCACTACAAACCACTACATATACTTAATAGGTTTTTCATCTCTAGAGCATTAAATACAAAACAAGCAAGAGTGTTGTAGAGAGAGTAGATATTGATTTAGAACGGCTTAAAGTATCAGGGCACAATGTACGTGACCGTTGCCAAATTGGGCAAACGCGGTGAACATGGAAGCCCCAGAGGGAGATGCCAAGCACAGTGCAGTCCTTTATCCTGCCGATGAGATTTACTGCAGGAGCCCTTGCCCAAGCATAATACTTTATAACCTACGACCGTAGAAGAGACACAAATTTACCAGATACATCAGCCAGGACTTTACATTTGTTTCCCGTACGAAATTACTGCTCCACTAGGTCAAACTGAGGGACTGTCTACCTGCTGCCTTCCAGCTTTTATACATTAACTAATTTGTTTATTTGGAAATGGTCATTCCAGAGACTAATTTGTTTATTGCAGTTATGTGGTTTATTAGTATACAAGTTTAAAGTCTCGGTGGTTCAGCGGTAAGAACGTGCGCCTCTAAACCGAAGGGTACTAGGTTCGATCACAGTGTTCTCAATTCACTTTTTTAGTACAAACTGTAACATTAACATTAACCGAGGTTCTGGCATTGTATTTAAGCAAGCTGAATGTCTAAACGTTCCGCCTTTCGGAGGGGCCGTAAATCCGCTGGTCTTGTGTCCATGCGATGTTGGGCACGTTGAACACCCCTACCGTCTATAACTAAAGGCAGGGGTTCGCCCAAATTTCTAGGATAGTGAGGTAAAACTGCTCCCTGGCGTCGGTGATTGACAATAGTCGCGGAAATAGGACGACGTTAAAGGAACAAAACACACGCACACAGTATACAAGATATTTGGTGTGCTAATCATAATATTAATCCAACAATATATTTTTTGAAACCCAAAAAAATATTTCAAAATATTTGCGAAACTAAACCCACCAAATCGCAGTCTTGCGCTCTTTCTCATAACAGATACACCAGCCTTAGACCCATCACAATGAACAACCAAGTTATTCAAAGTAATGAGTCCTTTTCACTTGTTGGCATTTCTGTGGATCGAAATCTCAATTGGCACCAACATGTCACATCAATTGCAGAAGCGGCTGCTAAGAAATTAGGTTTCCTCTTCCGGGCTCGCAAATACTTTTCACCAGCTAATCTCTATACCTTATATACTTCACAAATAGGACCAAACCTTGAATACTGCTCCCACATCTTGGGTGCCGCTGCCGCTTCTACACTCGCTATCATGGACTCCATTTAGAATAGACCTATACGTCACGTCGGTGACCCTACCCTCACCCAAAGGCCGCCATCCCTTGCCCACTGACGTGCCGTTGGTGACCTCTCTCTCCCTCTCTCTCTCTCTCTCTCTCTCTCTCTTTTATGGATATGTACACGGGCACTGCTCAGATAAGCTTTCTTCCATAGTTCCTCCACCTGCTGTCCCCAACAGATCTACTAGGGGAACAGAGCGAATGCACCCTTTTACTGTCCAGGTCACCAACATAGAACATCTTGTTATGCCCACTCTTTTGTCTTAAGGACTTCCAAGTTGTGGAATTCCTTGCTGGCACATGTTTTTCCTTCTCCTCCGAACCTCCAAACCTACAAGTTCAGAATTAACAAGTTGCCTCTTTCCTCCTTGTCTACACCCACGGTACGATAGTATTTCGGCTGTAAGCCCTCGTGGTGTGTTGTTGAAATATTTAAAAAAAACTATAATAAGAGTTTACTTTGTAGCCTAGCTTACAAGCTCTAAAAGTTTTTAATAAGCCCGTTCAAGGAACTGGTTTTACGAAGACTGATTTTTTTTTAAAAACTTTTCTTTTTAGAACAAACCGTTAAGAGATCTTAAGAAATCCAAACTAATAAATTTGGCGACCAGCTTCCATTTTGTATAAGTTTAGATAAGGTCGTTAGCCAGCCTAATCGAACCAGTTATTTATTTATTTATTTTCAAAAAGATTTTTGCGTCTTCAACCAGCACATACCAAACTTCAAGTTTCTTGTTATATGGAAAATTAAACTATGGACGCTTCTGTTTTTAGTGAACTTTCTGTAAAAAAAATCACTAATGAGGAGAGAAACTTTTGAATTTTGGAAAAATTTCTTCAAATGGGCGCAAACTAGGACAACTAGAACCCATATACGGGGTCAGTTTCAATTTATATATATATATATATATATATATATATATATATATATATATATATATATATATATATATATATATATATATATATATATATATATATATATATATATATATATATATATATATATATATATATATATATATATATATTATTCAAGTTTTTCCAGGAGAATGTTGTGTTTTCTTTCGGGAACTTTTTAGGTTTATGGCAACCAAATTTGGTACGATGGTTTGCACTATAGGAAGTAAACAATGTATCAAAATTTACATCTGTAGGTTAGAAGACAAAACAATTCGGGACACAGCAAGTGCGTTATAGTAGTGAATTTTCATTAAATGCTTCAACTCAATTTTGTATACGCTTAGAAAATTAAATTTTGGTATGACGTAAGGCTTTCACAGGGCAACATATTTACCAAACTTAATCAAAATAGATTTGTAATGTTCGGAGATAAATTTTTTTTTCTAAATAAAACTCAAAATTTGCCCCTAGCTAACGAACTTGTCCAACCTATTAATAAAAGAAAGATTTGCCAAATTTCATCAAAATCGCTTAATAACTGTTCGAGTTACACACGCACAAATATATATATATATATATATATATATATATATATATATATATATATATATATATATATATATATATATATATATGCGCTCATTTAAAAACATTTTTGCAAAGTCTCACAATCGATACCTTTTTATAAGTGAATTAAATTAAATTAAAATTCACTAAAAATCATAGATGTTAAAAAAATGTTGGATTCTCCTCTTAAAACGTCGCGATTTGAAACGTCAAAATTGGCAACAATCAAGGAACCTGTAACGAATAGGGATTATGTGGAAAATTTTGAATATAAAAAATAATTAAAATATGAGTTATGGGCTTTTAGCCCCATATTATGTTTGATTTAGTTGGGTAGGTTTCCGTAAGATAAATCGAAAACTATCCGGCCAGACGTAAAATTGGTATTTTAAATATTATAAGAATTTTGTTAGATACGCTATATATTATTTAAATTAAATTAAATTAATACTTGATATTGATTTTCTCTACCTAAAAGACCTCTTTATTGCTGTTTAAATTTTTATGTGCTTTATATAGATGAGTGTTCAGTTTTATTCTTTATAATCTATTGAAAGCAGTGATGCTGACCTTTTATTTCCCCACACGCTTGGTGATATTAGAGTGTTGTCCCTGAGATCTAGATATCTAAATTAACGATTCTCGACAGTAACAAAAGTTTTGCACTGTAAGTCTTAAAAATATGAGCTTGTAGGCAACATTGCTTCCCAGCCAAAGTAAGTACAATTTTTATTACTACTCTCTGATTATATTTATTTAAATGTAACATCTTTGATAAACAAATTTGTTTTAAACATTAGAAAACCACTTAAAAGAACTCTATCTCAACTTTATATTATTGTAACATCAAATATCCAAGAGAATGGGCTACACCAACAAGCGGATCCTCATAGCCACAGACAGCCAGGCAGCCCTTAAGGCACTAAGTAGCCCACGGGTAATCTCCTGGCTGGCGAGTGGGTGCCGAGACGAGACAAGCGACCTGGCTGGGCAGAATGAGGTGACCCTCATCTGGGTACCGGGTTACTGGGGACTCAAAGGCAAGGAAGAAGCTGACACTCTCGCGAAGAGAGGGTCTGCAGAATCATTTATGGGACCAGAACCGGCTCTGGGCGTGACAAAGAGCACTGCCAGGGCAGCCATTAAGTCCTGGGTCAGAAACCAACACAAGGTGTACTGGACAGACTGTCCAGGGCTCAGACATGGGAGGTAAATAATTGACGAACCCCGTTTTAAGAGAGCTGTGGAGCTGCTAAATCTTCGCAGAGGACAGCTCAAAAACACAAGAGGTCTCTTGACGGGACACATGGCCGTCAAGAAACACCTCCATAAAATGGGGCGGTTCGAAGGGGACCTCGTATGCAGACTCTGCGGCGAGGGGGAGGAATCACCCTAGCACATCTTGTGCGAGTGTAAAGCTCTGGACCGCAAAAGACAACTGATCTACGGTCGGTCTAGACCGGAGACAGAGCAATATAAAACTTCACCCTACCAATCGCGGTGCAGACTAGTTCAAGGCACAGTGGTTTTGGAATGGGTGGAGTAAGACTAAAGGTATGCACAATAAACCAAAGGTTGCAGTGCTATTGGGGCGGCAAGGCGGCGGACGAGCCCTGAGGGGAAAAACAAGCAAACATCAAATATCAAATGCGGTAATTAGTAAACTGAATAGTGGGTTTTCTTTGGATGGATTAAAATTGTATTTTTATATATTTTTTTTGTGGAATAACTGTTATAACAGAAATGCCAAAAAGCGCAGCTAACAAGAAATAGATATTACATACCGACTAGCCTACATTTGTGTATTGCACTTTCCCTTAACTTTGAACACTAATAATTGACATATCAATGGACAACACTCTGATCAATTTAGTAACGAATTTACATGGATAAACGAGAAACAAATTGTCGTAATTCGATATAAAATACATAATGTGCCTTGTTAATACCAATGTGCTATGTTGTGTTTCTACGGTGTTAACTGAGCTGCAATCTGTAGCGATATTGTGCCGCGAACCCAAACAAACACACTCGAAATTAATTGAATCCTCAGTCGTAATGATATCGTGAATTCTAGGGAACAAATTGCGTTTCAAAACTACAACAAAAGAAAAGCATTTTGCTTGCTTGAATTAAAGGCGAAACCAAATAATCTCAAGCCATTGAGTCTAGATTGAACCTTATATCTGCACTTTTTAGGGTAATCACTTTATCTTTTTTGATTAGGGTGCTATAATACATTTACAATTCTAGAAATAATAACAGTATTTAAAATTTTTGGTGCTCATTGCAGTAAATTTTCATAAAAGTTGTACAATATTAATAAAGTATGTATATATGTTTTGTTTCTTTAACGTCGTCCTATTTCCGCGACTATGGCCAATCTCCGACTCTAGAGAGCCATTTCGCCCCACGCTCCTGAAAATTGTGCCGAACCCCTGCCTTTCTGGAAAGAGGGTAGGGACGTTTAACGTGGCAAACATCGCATGGACATGGGATCGACGGCTTTATAAAATCTATTATTTGGATTTAAGCTAGCAAATTTTCATATAACTAATTTTACTTAGAAATAATATTAAATATATTTTCACGCCTCGAGCCGCCCTTCTCGGTTGCTTTGTGTTCCACGAACAACATTGGTTTTACTATGATTGAAGATTATAGCTTAATGAAAAATTGAGTTATCGGATTTGAAATCTTTTTATGAAAATTATCGTACTGGGTATCTGCACGGTGACTGCTCAGAGGAGCTTCCTTCCATAGTTCCTCCACCTGCTGCCCCTTACATATCTACCAGGGGAACAGAGCGAATGAGCCCTTTTACTGTCCAGGTCACCAGAGATAGAACATCTTGTTATGCCCGCTCTTTTATCCCAGGGACTTCCACGTTGTGGAATTCCTTGCCGGCTCATGTTTTTCCTTCTCCTCCGAACCTCCAAAACGTCAAGTCCAGAATTAACAAGTTGCCTCTTTCTTCCTTGTTGACACCCACGGTACGATAGTAATTAGAGTGTAAGCCCTCGTGGGTGTTGTTGAAATAAAAAATAAATAAAAAATAAGTTTGTCACCTTTGATTTTGAAATTAAGACTCTCTTATTGTTAATATCGGTTTGATTAGGATAAATATAACGAAGTCATACTGGCGATTTATAAGGAAAAATAACTGCTACGTTTATCATTTGGCAGATACCTTACTTTTATAAATATGAATTAAGTTTCCTTCTGTACATCTTTTGTATAACTTTTATGAAATTTCTTTTAAAGAGACTTATACTATCTACATATATAGCAAAGTTAAGTTATTCAGCTTTATAGCAAATTGAGTTGTGGCCATTTTTCTCAAAAGGAGTTAGAACGCAAGATTTTTTAGTAATAGGGAGAAACACTTTCGAAAGAATTCTTCAAATGCCCACGTACCAGGACCTCTAAAATCGATCTTTAAAGTCTGTGTAAGTTTAAAGTATTAACTTTACTAATACGCCGTATAAAATAATAGTGTACAATTCTTATGAAAATTCGCTACTATAACGCACTTGCTGCGTTCCGAAATTTTTACATTATAAAATAATGTGTTCTCAAAGTGCTTAAAACCAGAACCAGAATTCGTTGAATTTGTAAAGAGCGGCTGAATTTAAATGTATCCCTAATTTTGCACTTTTTTCAGTTTAATGCTCGATAACGCTAATGTATAGCGAGCTAATAACCTAATGGCCTATCGATCAAACGCATTTTAGTGTGATGAGGTTTTTGCGTCAGGCAAGGGATAACAAATTAAACCAATCGATGTTTGAATACCAATAGACCGGCCTTAATTAATTATACATTCTAGGTCTGCGTTGAGGTTATGTTCGCTCTGATTATGCTTGCAACTAAGTTGAGACAATCTTGCCCTTCCGCACTGTGACTATTTGAATCACCATTAGAACTAGAACACTCTACTTAATGATTCCGGTGATGAAGATCCTTTGCTCCAAGATTTACTGAGTTTCGATACATTATTTCGTTCCTGTTCCATGCAATGTCTCAGCTGAGCGCAGAACAGTTGACCTTTCCGACAATTATTAGCGTGTATACAGAGCGATATAATATATTGCCACGTTATGTAACGTGTCATACCATACGCGAGATAAATGGACTAACAACAATAGGCCATTATGCAACATTGTAGCCATCCAAGAGCGCAGACATAGGAGTCAGCATAAATATCAGAGAGCACCTTGAAGTTAGCATAGTAAAGGACACCTTGGGAACGACGCAGTGAAGTTGAACTAAACCGTGGGAAGCTGAGTCAGCAAGACTGCACGTCACCTCTAAAAGACAATAGAGCCACTCCCGAGTGGAAAGGTTATGAATAGCCAGCCCGCCATCAGAGACATGTTCATTAATGTTTCTTACATTTTAAGGTGCACATCGCGTGATATATTCTTGTATCACAGTTATGTTGATATTTTAATTATTTTATTATTTTATACATTTTTATCTTAAGTAATCATTGTATAATAAGTCAATAAATATTTTTTAAAAGAAGTAATACGTTTTAACCCTAAAGATAAGTCGCGGAATAAAATTCAGTAAAATAGTTAATAAATGCTGAACATTTAACAAATTTTTTACTATTCTCTTAAATTTGCTACGTGGTTTTGTAGCTAAGTAACTTGCAGTTAAGGTAAATGTGGTTACAAATAGGGTAGCTCGAAGAGCGTTGGGGCACATTTTTTGAAATATACACGAGAAGGGGAGTTAATACGCCATCTTAGTATACCACGTTTGTGAAGAAATTGTTTGAGGAACGGACGTAATTGAGGTGCCCTCAGATAGGAGGCAAAAGGGGTCACTATGCAGTTGCTTTATCAGCAGCTATATTCGTATTTTTTTGTGAATTTTCATTGAGAAAATTCACTAATAGAAAGGTACCAATGGTGAGACTTTCGGAAAATTGCTTCAAATGAGAGCGAATAATGGCCTCTGGAACCCATTTCCATGGTCATGTTTATATATATATATATATATATATATATATATATATATATATATATATATATATATATATATATATATATATATGTGTGTGTGTGTGTATTTGTCTGTGTGTGTATCCAACCAGTAACTCAAATAATACTTCACTGATTTGGACCAAATTTGGGAGATGCCCTTATTTTGCTAATGGTTTGAATCCGTTCGTTCATCAAATCTTAACGGTCAATTTTTTATAATAAAAGATTAAAACATATTGTTTAAAACGCAATATCTCTCAAATTGTCTAAGTGATTAAAACGAAAATCTACAATTTAAAAGAACATACGCAGACGTGGTTGTATACAAATTTTCAAGTTATTTTATCAAAGGAAAATAAAGTTAATCGAAATTAATAATAAAATAATCACCGACATCACTTCAGATTCTGTAATGCGATATCTACAATCTTGGACAAAGACAGATGACGTTATCTGCACTGCTATGCTATTTAAATTAATGGTACATAAAAATCTAACCAGTGGAAGTTTTTCGCAAGATGTCAGCCTGGAGAGCATTGTCAGAGATACGACAGGGACGCCATCTCGGTTCAGGGCCAGGTAGTATGTTGTCACGATAGCTCTAGTTTACACAAAATTTTATAGACAGAGCTGTGTACAATGTTCAGTCAACTAACAATTCTGTGAGTTATCAGCCTTGGACCATTTTTTTCCTATACCGGGACAACATTTGCGTCCAGAAGCGCTAAATTTTAGCATGATAATGTATACGATAAATAAAAATTTCTGGACACCGCAAGTGCGTTATAGTAGTGAATTTTTATAATAATTGTACACTATTAGTAAGATATATTATTAAAACTAATTCTTTAAATTTAAATGGACCTTGTGTGGGTACTAAACTAAAGAAAAATAACGTAATGAGCTTCGCGGATAACTACAAATTTGTTATAAAAAACCCTTTTTTGTTGTTTACTGTTTGCAAAAACTGGATGTGTTGGCTAAAACAAAACCATCCAAGCAATTAATAAGAAAAAATACCTGCCATATTTATAATCATCAATGACAGGTACATTCGCTTTGTAAATAATTAATTCTTTTCTAAAAAACATTTGTAACTTTGATGAAATTTGTAACAAAAATTTTTAAAGACACTTGCAGTACGTACATAATATATCTAAGACCAAATGTTAATTTTTTAACTCCATACAAAATATACACTTTTTCAAATAGTTCCTAACTGGGACTCTAAAACCGTTCTCCAAGGTCCATTTGAATTTAAATAATAAGTTTTAATAATATATCTTACTAATAGTGTACAATTCACATGAAAATTCACTACTATAACGCACTTGCTGCGTCCCAATTTTTGTTTGTGTTTTATAGGGTCCCAGTGCCGGTTAGAAATCCAATGTCCTAGTGTTGGACAGAAAACATCCTGGTATTGGATGGAAATAAACTATCCTAGTATTGGGTGAAAGCTGTCCCAGTGTGAAGTATTAAAGGTATAGAGATTAGCTGGTGAAAAGTATTTGCGAGCCCGGAAGAGAAAACCTTATTCCTTAGCAGCCGCTTCTGCAATTGATGTGACATGTTGGTTCCAATTGAGATTTCGATCCACAGAAATGCCAACAAGTGAAAAGGACTCATTACTTTGAATAACTTGGTTGTTCATTGTGATGAGTCTAGGGCTGGTGTATCTCCCATGAGATATAAAATAAGACTGAGACTTGGTGGAGTTGAATTGTACAAGATTCCTACTTCCCCAGTCTAAAATTTTTTGGAGATCCACGGAGACAACCCTCCATGAGTCTGCGATCCTCATCTAATTGGGCTAAAGAGACAGGCTTAGAATATTGTATATTTGGGTGGAGGGTGATATCGTCTGCGTAACTGTTAACGGGATTGGATGTGTTAGAGAGGAGGTCATTAATCTGGAGAAGAAACAAAGTAGGGGCTAAAGCTGAACCTTGGGGGACTCGTGCATTAATTGGATACAGTTTAGAATAATGGCCATTCACGACAACAGAAATACTCTGGTTGGAGAGGAAATTTGCTGCCCTGGTGGTAGGCCATAGACCGGCAGTTTATGAAGCAGCTCTGCGTGCCAGACCTAGTCGAAGGCTTCCAAGAATGGGTGACAAAGGAAAGGAGGTCGGCAGTTGATCTGCGCTGACGAAATCCGTACTGCCTCTCGTGGATTAGACTGTGTTTTTCGAGAAATTTTGTTAGTTCGGTGTTTATATACTTTTAGATCATTTTAGGGACAACTGAACGCAGCGAAAATGGCCTATAGTTGCTAGGAATCGCTTTGGATCCCTTCTCGGGGACGGGTTGTACTTTCCAGTTACTAGGGAATATGCCTCTATTGTAAGATGTCTGAAGCAGACGAGTCAGGACAGGAGCAAGTTATGGTGCTCATTTTTTGAGAACAATTGCTGGGATCTCGTCAAGGCGAAATGGTTTCCTGGTATCAAGAGTAAAGAGCATCTTTTTGATGATGAATCGAATTTTACCACTAACGTTGTACCTTCATCATAGAATTGTCGATATTGGTCTGAAAATAACCCAAATTATTTAATAAATTCTCGGCAGCAGTATTTTAGAAAAGTTCTGAGCGCAGTCAGTGCTTTATGGTAGTGAATTTTCATTAAATGCTTCAAATTTGAATAACCCAATTTTTTATAAACTTAGAAAGTTGAATTTTGGTTTAATGTAAGGTCTTTTACGATGCAATATATTTGCCAAATTTCAAAAAAATATCTTTGTAATTTTCGGAGAAAACTTTTTTTTTTGAAAGAAAACTCAAAATGTGATGGTAACTTTGGATTTTATTTTGTGGTAATTTTCAAGGTCAAATAGCGGTCACTGTTATATTTTTCATGACATTCAAGTAGGGGTTGGTCATGTAAGATGTCAAATATTAAATTGTTTTGTAGCTAAGCAATGTAAATCACATTTGGTGCACAGGTACACCTGTACACAACCTGATAGTCTGGATTATTTGTTAGTAAGAGCGTTTCAGAAGAAAAGGGAAGAAGTAATGGGTAGATTGGGGAAACTGACACTTTAGTCTTAAAAATTGGGTAATATATCGTTTCGGAAGTTTATGGGTACAGGAATTGAAATATTTTCTTTGTGGTCAACTCGTGTATCCTAAATGCATTTTACGAAAATATCTTGCGGAGGAGAGTATGCGTGAGAGGTGTTGCCCTGGACATCATGCAATCGTATCTGACAAACAGGAGAGAAATGGTGGATTGGGACAGCAAAACATCTAGCAGTGTTCAACTAAAATTAGGAGTACCACAGGGTTCAGTTCTTGGTCCAATACTATTTATTATATATATATATATATATATATATATATATATATATATATATATATATATATATATATATATATATATATATATATATATATATATATAATGACCTAACACATAGTGTTAAGGCATATGGTTGGTATTTATATGCAGATGATACGAGTTTTATGACCAGGGCAAGCAGCACTCAGGAAGCAGGGTTAATTATGCAAAATTATATATGCCATGCTAGGAGCTGGTTCGAGGCTAATGCACTGAAGCTAAACGAAAGTAAAACTCAGATAATGAAATTTGATGTAAAACCTAATGGTAATCCTGAAACAGCTAAGTTTCTTGGCATTGTTCTGGATGCCTTTCTTAAGTGATATGTGCACATCGACTGTTTGTGTGGGCAGCTGTCGAGTATGGTGTATGTTGTGGGGAGACTGATGAGGGTTGCAACTTACCGGGCAGCGAGGACAGCGTACTTTGCAAGCTTTCACTCTTTGGCAACGTATGGGATCCTCATATGGGGCTCTTCACCTCAGATAGCGAAGGTCCTACTGGAACAAAAAAAAAGCTATTCGAGCGCTGAGTAATGTGGGACCACTGCAGGGAGCTGTTTAGGCAACATGGTATTTTGACAATAGTAAGTGCTTATATACTTACCTGCATTTTGTATACAGGGTCGCTGATAAGTCTGGAAACGGTCGATTATCCGGGAAAATATACAAGGTGTCGAAAAAAGTTTTATACAAAAGTTTTTGGGTTCTTCAATGTCTACTAGGCGGTGATAATTTCATTTATACAAGGTTGGTCATACAGGCGTGGCACACCAATATTAATTTTTTTTTAATGGAACACCCTATATATTATTCGATATTTCAATCCTTCTCTTAATTTTGAGCAACATTTATCAGAAGCATGATGTACATAAACTCAATCGTTTCCGGGTAAAAAAATAAATAAAAATAAACGCTATTGTTTTTAAAATCTATTGGATGAAGAACAAAAATAAATGAAAAGTAGAATATCTCTTGAAAACAATCTGTGAGTGTGAAAAGAACCGGTTGCGATGTTTTTAACATTGTTTGGAATCCTATTTTATAAGATGTTCAAAGTGTTCTCCATTGACCTCCTGACAATAATGAATTCGCTTAACAAAACATTGCACTGCATTTACAAGAGCGTTTTGAGGAATGTTATTAATTTCATGCACAATCCTTGCTTGCAACTCTTCAATATTCTGCGGTCTATTTTGGTGAATTAAATTTTTTACATGACCCCACAAAAAAAAGTCAAGCGGCGTCATGTCGGGAGACCTAGCTGGCCATTCAATAGTTCCCCTGCGCCCTATCCATCTGCCAGGAAAGGTTTGATTCAGATATTCCCGTACCTCAATTCCAAAATGAGGGGGTGCCCCATCCTGCTGAAACCATATTTCTTCCGCTGGTAGATTTGGGTCGTTATTGTTCGGAAATAATCGACTTACGTCTGGAACAATTGATTCTTGCAAAAGTGTCAAATATCGAGCAGAGTTCAAATTACCGTGTATAAAATAAGGTCCTATGATATGTCCACCAATAATAGCACACCAAACATTTACTTTTTGCGGTCTTTGGGTGTGAATTTGTTCCATCCAATGTGGGTTTTGTCTGACCAGTACCTACAGTTATGTCGGTTGACTTGTCCATTCAAACAAAATGTAGATTCGTCGGAAAACAAAATGTGGTTGGCAAAGTTAAAATTTTGGCGTAACTTCTCCATAATAAGTTCACAGAACTCGATTCTGCGATCAAAATCGTCTTCACTCAGTTCTTGCAATAAATGAATTTTATAAGGACGGAACTTTTCCCGCTTCGTAATCTTTTGAATTGAATATCGACTCATATTGTGATTTAAAGCCAATTGCTGTGCCGAAGTTTTCGGATTTTCCACCACATCCAATATTACATTCAAAGAATTTTCTTCATTTGTAACGGTTACTGGCCTTCCAGTTCTAGGTTTATCCTTGATACCGCCAGTTTCGTGAAAACGATGCAAAGTTTTCGAAACTGTGGATTTGGAGATCGATTCCCGCTCAGGATGCAACTCATTGAACATAATCACCACTTGAGCAAAACTTCGTGTTCTATCACCGTACCCTATCATCATTAAAATTTCGATACGTTCGGTTTCACTTAAACTTGCCATTTTGCACAAAAACTGTTGACACTAAATTACTAATGTTTCAAAACTGTTGACACTGAATGAATGTTTGACATTCGTTGTCCTGGAAACATTTTAAAACAAAAGAATAATACTGCGTTTCTTATGGGCATCTTATCTTATCTTGGGATTCCAAACAATGTTAAAAACATCGCAACCGGTTCTTTTCACACTCACAGATTGTTTTCAAGAGATATTCTACTTTTCATTTATTTTTGTTCTTCATCCAATAGATTTTAAAAACAGTAGCGTTTATTTTTATTTATTTTTTTACCCGGAAACGATTGAGTTTATGTACATCATGCTTCTGATAAATGTTGCTCAAAATTAAGAGAAGGATTGAAATATCGAATAATATATAGGGTGTTCCATTAAAAAAAAATTAATATTGGTGTGCCACGCCTGTATGACCAACCCTGTATAAATAAAATTATCACCGCCTAGTAGACATTGAAGAACCCAAAAACTTTTGTAAAAAACTTTTTTCGACACCTTGTATATTTTCCCGGATAATCGACCGTTTCCAGACTTATCAGCGACCCTGTATATGAGACAATAAGAACAAAATGGGAAGAAACAACCAGCATCATTCATATAATACACGATATGGTAATGAATTGTCCATTCCACTGCACCGAATAGGAGCCTTGCAGCATGGAACAAATCATCTGGGA
The DNA here is from genome assembly GCA_964006375.1 of Tillus elongatus. Lineage (NCBI taxonomy): Eukaryota > Metazoa > Arthropoda > Insecta > Coleoptera > Cleridae > Tillus > Tillus elongatus. The sequence continues at coordinate 190,120,817 of OZ023264.1, forward strand.
GTGAAGTTTTTTAATGCACTGCCTCCTTTTTTAAAGACACTGAAAATTAGAAATATTTTTTATAATATAGTTAAGGACTATTTGCTGAATGGGACTTTTATAGCATTGTTGAATATTTTAATTATAGTCAGGGCGTTAATTTTCATGTATTATTGTGTGGCTGCTTTTGGCTTGCGGTGTAGATATATTTTACATTTTATACATTTTTGTGTATTTTGTGTTTAAGAAGTTTGAGTTTGTATACATTGAATTTTATTGTTGTGGTTTTGTATGTTTGTTTTGTTCATGGAGTTCATTTTATTTGTTTGACTGACCATGTAATTTTGATGGTGAATAAATATGATATGATATGATATACAGCTGGGTGGAAGTTCATGATTCATTTTGCATCACTATTTTCTCTTAAGTCTGGCATCCAGTATAGATTTCCTTGAAATATAAGTTCTCAAAAGTTATTGTTGTAGAACAAAATTATACTAAACTTCTTGCAAAGCTAAGCCCTGGTGTCACAGCTTGTAAGTTATAATTAATGCATCATATTTGTTAAATAAATCAATTTCATTAGATGTTGTGTAGGGTGTAGGTAATCCTAATTAACGTCTAAACGTCTAATGTTATAATCACTACAACACTTTCATTCTCGAATTAATCCACAAACGATTCTGCCACCCTAGAATCTTTCAGCATATCAGTAGACTGCACACTGAGCATAAATAACTCAAAGCTTTGAAGTAAAATGTAGAATATTTTCAGTATTTTCGTGAGAATTTTAGAGCTTTTGAACTTATACATAAATCGATTGTTAACACTTCAGTTGTATTTTAAAAATGTTTATACATCCGTTCCATCCTCTGGAATGTGTATTATGTATGCCGTGATAACTTGATAAAGCTCCAAGCTGTCTCCTTTGTGAACATCTTCATACAAGGGGAAACTATTTCAAACATTTTAGGGCAAATCGAACTCAAACTTACCTCATATAGTTACATTTCTCTTAGTAAATATTTGAACTGACAAAACTGTCACATGTTCATGTGTTGGGTACGTCAAAGCATAATATAATATGAATGCTTAAATCATTATGGTGAGAGCCTCGGTGGTTCAGTCGTAAGGACGTGTGCCTCCGAACCGTAGGGTAGTGGGTTCGATTCTCATGGCTCGCCTCAGTAAATACTGTAAAACTAACATCAACCGAGGTGGTAGCATTGCATTTGAGCAAGTTGAATTTCTGCACGTTCCGCCTTTCGGTGGGGGCGTAACGCCATCGGCCCAGTGTCCATGCGTTGTTGGGCACGTTAAAGATGCCTACCTTCCCTACATAAAGGCAAAATTTTACAGCGTAGTGGGGCATTACTGCTTTCTGGCGTCGGTGCTTGGTCACAGTCGCTGAGATAGACCGATGTTACAAAATAAACTAAAAAAAGTTTGTTTTAAAAGTAATAACATTCGCTTTCAGTGTTATAAGTTTAAAAAATTCTGAAGCTTCATGGATAGCTACCCTTGCAACATTTCTATATGGAAGGCGGGGCCGAGAAATGTATTTTTTTAAACAAAACTAGTTACTTTTCAGCTATATAAAAAATCAATAAGGCTTGATGGTGCTTGATAAAAATTATTCATTTTCTAAAAGCAAGCAACACATTTGGTTGGGTTGTTGTAGCTCGATTACGGGGCCTCAATCTGCCTACTCCCCAAATCTCGCCGGAGATCGTCTGTGTGGTCTCAGTGTGTTCAACCCTAGGCCTCTCTGAACACACTGAGACCTCACAGACGATCTCCGGCGAGATTTGGGGAGTAAGCAGATTGAGGCCCCGTAATCGAGCTACAACAACTTAACCCACCTTTGTCCACCGCTCTAAAGAGTAGGCAGATTGAGGCCTTAGATTGTCCTTGCATATTTCCTTTACCTACCTTTGTCCACCACTCTAAGGAGTAGGCAGATTGAGGCCTTAGAGTGTCCTTACATATTTCCTTTACCTCTTGAAAATGGATCCAAAACAGGAGCCAAAACGTCGAGTTTTCATAAATTCTGGACGCGGTTCAACAACCGAGAACCAATTATGTCTCACATTAAAGACCACGAAAATCTTTCTGAACATATATATATATATATATATATATATATATATATATATATATATATATATATATATATATATATATATATATATATTACTGGTTGTCTAACACCAACTGAATAATTGGCAAAGCCGTCAGCTGGACGACGTTTTGGTAGGCGTTTCTTGCTAAATATTATGCCACAAGAAAGATGGCTGACGTTTATACAAGTTGATGGAGCCTCTCTACATTTGTTGCCTAGTTACTTATTGTTCTCCTAGGTAGAAAATGGACTGTTTGAGTCTTGAACAGCTGATGGTGGGGTTTCCTGCTCTGTACATGCTCTCAGGCGCTTTTAAAAAAAATTAAACATGTAAGTAGTTTGTATGGTTTAGAAAACTTACTATTGTCTCTCCCACGATGCTCTAGCTTTAATTTTTATTGACGTTCATCTTCTGCTAGACTTAGAAACACGTTTTATAGTAGTTCTTTCTGGGTCGCTTTCAAATCGACGCTGCTCCTGTTTCATACTTTTTTCAAGCGAGAGTCGTTGGTATCCCTTTTACCTAACCATGATTTGTTGTCAACTAAAAATTTTTATAGCCCGATATCTTCCTCAAAAATTCCTATTTTTCTGTTTGTATCGTCATTTCCTAGGTAACCTCGTCATACTTTTCCAATTTATTCAATACATTAATTTATACATATTAATTTACAGTATTTTTGACAACATTCCTTAACCTAAAATTGACATCCATCAAAACCAACATTATTTACTTGAAATTCTTATATTTGTTAATTCTTAACCCTATACTGCTACTGTCTCTTTATAATATTTTCCTGGTTTGTTAAAAGGGTACAAAGTTCATACATAAACACTTGTTTTTCAAATGTCTTCTCGTACTTTCATTCTTAATTTATCCTTTCTTTGGATTTAATTGGCATTTAATATATACATATTGGCCTTATACCTTTTAAATTTTAAGGTCCATCACTGTTTATCAAAAACTAATCATTCGCCTTTCCCCTTGTCTGAACATTTTGTAAAAAAAAATTTCTCGGTTTTGTTATCCAAATATTTTTTCAACTAACATTCTTCTAAAATTTGGTTTTGACAACATATACTGTTAGGTGTTCTGACTTCCTTATAGATATTTATTATAACGCTGCGAAAGGGTTTTGTTTAATTTTGTAGAGCCTTTGCAACCCATTTCGGAGGCCAGTTTTACCAATTTGAATAAAAAGTTGGTTTTTCTAACGACAAAGAAATTATCTCAAGAAGTAACGAAGCTATTTTAAGTAACTTTAGCACCTATGTTGCCACAGCAAAAACCTTACTATTTACCAAAATTGAACTATGAAAGTTTATAGCAAATTGATTTATTCAAATTTGAAGTATCTAATGAAAATTCGCTGCCATAGCGCACTTCCTGCTTCCCGAAGTTTCTTATATTCTGCTAATCGAGACCTTACGTACCCTACATTGTATAAATATCATAACAGCATATAAGCAAGTTTGAAAAGATGATAACTTGTGGTCTGGAACCAACGTCAGTAGGTGGTGAGTATATTGAAGGGATCGAGGGAGAGTGGCATCTCTCCGACTACTGGATATTGGTTCTTTGACCCGAAAGAGTATTAGGCTCGATTGATCTAAACATCTTTCAATAGGACTTTTTTACCACGAGTTTGATAGAATAGTCAACTGCTGTCCGCAGAGCCGTGCTATTTTTTTTTCAGACTTCTGTCATTTATTATTAAGGAACAATCAATCATCAGATAAATATCAACGTAATTAGGTTTGACATATTTCTTAGATCGGGTTTATACCGTTAGAATACGTTTTTATTTTTATACTATCTTAAGAGAAAGCAACAAAAAGTGCTGCTGCTACAGAATTATGAGGAATAAGTTAATAAATAACTATGGCCAATTATTACTGGAAACCAATCTTATTGTTTTTCAGAGCAAATCAAACATACATTTTAGTGAATTTTCGTATAAAAAAATACACATCGGAAGATCTCAACTTTTAAGTTTTGAAGAAATTCCTTCCAACGAGCGCAAACTAGGACACCTAGAACCCATATTTCGGGTCAGCTTCAATTTCTATATATATAAATATATATATATATATATATATATATATATATATATATATATATATATATATATATATATATATATATATATATATATATATATATATATATATAGGGTGTTCCAATAGTACGTTCAACTTCAATTACACTTTTATTATTCGATAATAAAAAAAGATCTTGGAACAAAAGCTGCAGGTAATAACGCTAGCTACAAACTAAAATGATTTTGGATATACAGGGTGTTGCATGAGTTAGATGCAACCCAAACGTGACATTTTTTAAATAGTAAACCCTGTATATTGTTTTATTTTTGATTCCCTCTTGTTTTGCCAATTCATCAAGTGTGTAGTTGTTGGGGTCTATACAGAGTCGTTCAAAAGTTATGGCCTTTATTCTAAAACATCAAAGGCATATTTGACGATTTCTATCTTCATTAATATGTCAACATGCAACACTCTATCATGTCAAAAATTTGAAAAAGTGTTCTTCTTTCAAATTCAATCAAAGCAGAAGGAATTCCTGGAAAACAGTATACAGGGTAAGTAGAAACACTTGTGTCGAGTTTTTTCGAGAAATTCAAGTGGAACACTTGTATATTATAATTAATTTCGATACATCAACAAATATCCTTTAAGCATCATGAAGTATTCCCTATACCTAAAAACAGTACTTACTAAGATATTGGTGTTATTTAAGAAAAAGGTACATTTTTCTTATTTTTTATTTTATTTCAACAACACACCACGAGGGCTCATAGCCCAAATACTATCGTACCGTGGGTATTGACAAGGAGGAAAGAGGCGTCTTGTTAATTCTGGACTTGAAGGTTTGAAGTTCGAAGGAGAAGGAAAAACATGTGCCAGTAAGGAATTCCACAACTTGAAAGTCCTCGGGACAAAAGAGCGAGCATAACATAACTGGTGACCTGGACAGTAAAAGGGTGCATTCGCTCTTTTCCCCTGGCAGATCTGTTGGGGGCAGCAGGTGGAGGAACTATAGAAGAAAGCTCCTCTGAGCAGTGCCCGTGCAGATATCTATAAAAGAGAGAGGTCACCAACCGCACGTGGGTAGGCAAGGGGTGGCAGCCTTAGGATGAGGGTAGAGTCACTGATGACACGTATAGATCCCTTCTGAATGGAGTCCAGGATAGCGAGTGTAGAAGCGGCAGCGGCACCCCAGGCGTGATGGCAGTATTCGAGGTTTGGCCTTATTTGTGAAGTATATAAGGTATAGAGATCAGATGGTAAAAAGTATTTGCGAGCCCGGAAAAGGACATCTAATTTCTTAGAATCTGGTTCTGCAATTGATGTGACATGTTGGTGCCAATTGAGATTTCCATCCACAGAAACTTCAATAAGTGAAAATGACTCATCACTTTGAATAACTTGGTTGTTTATTGTAATAGGTCTAGGGCTGGTGTATCTCTAATGAGATATATCTAATATTTTTTGGAGATCCACAGAGACAGAACCCTTCATGTGTCTGCGATCCTTATCTAATTGGGCTAAAGAGACAGGCTTAGAATATTGTATATTTGAGTTGGGGGTGCTGTCATCCGCGTAGGTGTGAACTGGGTTGGATGTGCTAGAGAGAAGGTCATTGATGTGGAAGAAACAAAGTAGGGGCTAAAGCTGAAACTTGGGGGACTCGTGCATTAATTAGGTACAGTTTAGAGGAATGTCCATCCACGACAACAGAAATGCTCCGGTTAAAGAGGAATTTTGCTGTCCAGGTACAGAGTTTTGTTGGTAGGCCATAGGCCAGAATTTTATTAAGCAACTCTGCGTGCCAGATCTGGTCGAATGCTTTGGATATGTCTAGAGCGACAATATGGGATTCACTGTGTGGTTCCATAGCCTTTTTCCAAGAATAAGTGACAAAGGAAAGGAGGTCGGCAGTTGATCTGCGCTGATGGAATACATACTGCCTGTCGTGGATTAGACCGCGTTTTTCAAATAACTTCAATAATTCGGGGTTTATATACTTTTTCATCACTTTGGAGACGACTGAAAGGAGATAAATAGGCCTGTAGTTGCTACAAAGTGGTTTGGTTCCTTTCTTGGGGACGGGTTGTACTCGAGCAGTTTTCCAGTTACTAGGGAATATGCCTCTATTGTAAGATGTCTGAAACAGACGAGTTAGGACAGGAGCACGTTCTGGTGCGCATTTTTTGAGAACATTGTTGGGATTTCGTCAAGGCCAGAGGCTTTCCTGATATTAAGAGAAGAGAGCATCTTTCGTACTTTTTTTTTTGTTTTGAAAATAATATCTATCATTTTATGTGCGACATTGGAAACTGTTGGTGGTTGAACATTTGGAGGTGTATTGAGAGTAGAATTGCCGGCAAACAACGAGGCAAAAAGTTCAGCCTTGCCCAGGGCGGTAGAAAAAGTTCCATCCCCTGAAATAAGAGGTGGGAACGTGCTCTTGCAGAAATTATTCCCAGTAGATTTTGGAAGAGTCCAAAAGTGTTTGCTCCGTTGTGGAGCTTGAGAGGACTTTGTTTTTGATGTGGTTTTTTGCCTCAGAAAGAATGCGGACATAGAGGTTCCTTGCCTAGTTAAATGCTTAATCTATCAGAAACAATAAAATTACCGATGTGAGAGTTAACTGTAACCAGAAATTAGAAAATATGAATTGTGACGTATGCTTACGTGCTAAAAATTGTTTTACACTGTGAAAATTTAAGTGCTATCAAATTAGCTGAAAATCCAAAGTTTCGTGCTAGAAGTAAGCACATTGATATAAAATGTCATTTTGTTAGAGAAGCTCTCGAAAGAGCGGAATTTTCATTGATGCATATCCCATCCGAAGATATGGTGGCGGAGGTTTTTACGAAACCATTACCGAGAAACAAGCATGTGAAGTTAGTTGAACTGATGGGGGTAGGGGGTCCAGGTCGAAGAGTACTTCCATAGTGCCTGGTTCAGTGATCTATGTTGGGAATCTAGGGAAAGTGTTAGAATAAGAATAGTGAAGGTCATTTTCTTGAACGCGATTATCACCAGTCAAGGGTTTGTTGTACTGAGCATGCCTAGCACCTAGGTACTCGTGCATCGATTGTTTTTCGCCGCTGCCATAATATAAGTTCTTATATGTACGCAGAGGTGAGAAGTACTTTTAAATGTAAACTCTGTATTTGCTGTTAGCTGATTTACGGTTGTATTAATTCGTAGTCAAAATTTAAAAATTCTGACCCATTGTCTCGTCTCAAAAAATATTTTGTACAAACTTTCATTTCAGAACGTTCTGGCCGCAAAAATTGCAATATCCAAAAATCCAAATTGTGCGCTCAACAACATTTTATAATGAAAGAGTGAAAGACAAATGATATGTGAAATCTAAAAGCAATTTTAATTTAGATAATGATAAATTATTTTACTGGGTGGCATTACAAAATAAACGTCGCAAAATAGATAAGCTACTATTTATTATTATATCCAACAAAACTTCATTTAACAGAATTAAAATTATGATGATGATGGCTAGCATTTATAAATTAATTTGAATATATATAATGGAATTAAAAGCAAGCCGATAAATTTCAGTATCAGTAGCAAATAAATTGTTGTTTTATGGCAAATAAATTATCACAACAATAGCTTTCTGTTTCTAATGCCATGATTTATTCCATTCAAGAGAATTAAACTGTAAATAAAGTAAATAAATCGAGAATGCTGTGTTTTGTCATCGACGAATTTCCGTCGCTTCCAAGTTTCAGAATAATTTAGTAGACGGACCAAGCTCTAAATTCTGAATTAAGTGAAACAATGTAACCAAGGAATTTGTAATTCTTATTCTGGATGTGGTATAGTATTAATTTTCTACTAAGAAAATCTGCCCTTCGCTAACAAAGTTGGTCCCGGGTAAGTGTGAAATTTATAAAGGAATTTGTTGAACTCTCGGAATTGCTGAGGTTCGGGAAATAAAAAAAAGCGGGATAAGGAAAGATTACGTAGCAAATATATTTTAGCAGTGGCCGATTTCTGTTTCTATCTATAAGCGAACTTTTATTTGGAAAGTTTTGTCAGAAAATACGACATTTTAGCTTTTTAATATTTCTTTGAAAAAGCACAAACCACAACCACTAGTTCATAATATATTTGGAGTGTCTTAAAAATGTTGATGCCGTTCTGACAATACGATGCAAGCGTAATCTGACAAAACTGGAAGAAAACTGTTTTTAACTCTAGAACACCAATATATTTCTGACACACGTAAATACTAATGTGTCCTAAACTTTACAAAATTAATGACATTGATGTCAAATATTTATTTAAACAATATTATATGGAAGGGTTTTGTTTTACATCCTATAACAGTGAGATCCTTGAAGAAGTACACTTGGAGAACCCAAATCACCACAACACATTTTAAAAGACCTGACGATCGTTTCACTAACAAAGTTAGCGTCATCAGAGGATAAAAAGTTCTAACTACTTTAAAAACTAACATCACCTTATATACCGGATCTTTGGCTTTGGTAAAGAGACCGAACTGAGATGGGAAACTAGTTGCAGGAAAATTCTACAGTGTATTGTATTTTTATCGCCGGACGAGGTCTTTGAACTGTCCCTACTGACTTATCTAACAGGTGTCAATCTCTAATAATTTTGGGAAGGTTCAACGACAACTAAATTAATAGAGTTTCCTTTGGCGGAAATCTCTGTATTTTTATGTTATCTGTAGAACGTGTTCGTGGGAATTTATTTCACAAACCAACCGATCAGGTAGCACGTAATCGGCGGTGGTGAATATATATATATATATATATATATATATATATATATATATATATATATATATATATATATATATATATATATATATATATATTTAATCTCGAACGCGTTCAGCTCTCCTAGTTGTCTAATATGTTTTATTAATTTTAATAAGTTGACGCAATCAACAACGTTTAGAGGAGAGAAATCCGAAAAAAACTTTGTTTGCTTGCCATTTGAACCTCGAATCACGAGTGGTCTAGATATAATTTTTAAAAAAGTCAACTTGCAGCTAACATTTTCGACAAAAAATACCTTAAAAACTTGCTAGGTGACCCAAGAGACAAGGATAGCACGGACAAAATGTCGGGAATTTATGAAATAAATTGTAAAGATTGTAATCTTAAGTACGTCGGAGAAACAAAAAGGTCGATTGGAATTAGATTCAAAGAACACTTAGCCCAATTACGCTACGGTACTGTAGATAGATCTTCCGTCGCCCAACATATTTGGAATAATAATCATCACGTTAATGAAGATAATCTGAAATTAATAAAAAATCTTAGACAACCAGGATAGCTAAACTCCTTCGAAAGTATATATATTGCAAAATATAGTTACAACAAAAATTGTATGATCGTGTCACCACCGCCGATTACGAGTCACCTGTGTGTGTGTTTTGTTTCTTTAACGTCGGCCTATTTCCGCGACTATGGCCAATCACCGACGCCAGGGAGCAGTTTCACCTCACTATCCTGGAAATTTTGCCGAACCCCTGTCTTTATGTAAGGAGGGTAGGGATCTTTAACGTGCCCAACATCGCATGGACACGGGACCGACGGCTTTATGCCCCCTCCGAAGGGCGGAACGTGCAGACATTCAACTTGCTCAAATACAATGCCAGAACATCGGTTGATGTTAATGTTACAGTTTGCACTGAAAAAGTGAAAGGAGTACCCTGGGATCGAACCCAGTACCCTTCGGTTCAGAGGCACACGTTCTTAACCTTGAACCACTGAGGTTCCTCACGAGTCACCTGATCGATTGCTTCGTTAAATAAAATTCCCACGTTTCAACACGTCCTAGAAATAATGTAAGAATATTTTCTCCAAAGGAAACTATGTTAATTTAGTTGTCGTTGAATCTTTCCAAAATTATTACAGATGGACAGCTTTCAGATACGCCAGTAGGGACAGTTTGAAGACCTCGTCCGACGATAAAATAAAAATACACTGCAGAATTTGGCAGCGGCTAGTTTCCCATCTCAGTTCGGTCTCTTTACCTAAGATCCGGTATATAAGGTGATGTTAGTTTTTAAAGTAGTTAGAATTTTTTATCCTCTGATGACGCTAACTTTGTTAGTGAAACGATCGTCATGTCTTTTAAAATGTGTTGTGGTGATTTGGGTACTCCAAATGTACTTATCAGTGCTCATCACAGGTTCCAATCTTCACTTAGTTAACCATATTACGCCAGAGATGATAAAAAATTCTGTGGGACATTTTGTTGAACATATCACTGTCTTTTTTTAACGTCGAACTATTTCCGCGACTATGGACAACCACCGACGCCAGGGACCAGTTTCATCTCACTATCCTGGAAATTTCGCCGAACTTCTGCATTTCTGTAAGGAGTGTGGGTATATTTAACGTACCCAACATCGCATGGACACGGGATCGACAGTTTTACGCCCCCTCCGAAGGACGGAACGTGCAGACATTCAACTTGCTCAAATACAATGCCGGAACCTCAGTTGATGTTAATTATACAGTATGTACTGAAAAAGTGAAAGGAGAACGCTGGGATCGAACCTGGTACCCCTTGATTCAGAGGCACACGTTCTTACCGCTGAACCACCGAGGCTCACTGTCAAATTGTAGACGGAGCACAATTTGAACCATTACTTTAGTTTAAATTATATTACGAACTTTATGACAGATATCTTGATTTTGTGTTATGAATATTTTTTAATTTTTTTGTGGTGTTATCTTATCAATTTCAAAAAAAAACTTGTTGGTGGTTTTTGTACGTAGTTTTTTATCCTGCATCCAAAAATGGCAAATAATACAAGGTTAAATATATTCTTTTCAATTTAAAAAAAAATTGTCATTTCCTGTTAAACCGGAAGTGAGAAAAAAGTTAATGTGTTATAAAAAGGCTTATTTGTGATCATTCGTCATTACAAAAATCCAAAACAAATACGTAATTAATAACAAAGATATTAGACCGTTCCGGGACTTTTTACTAACCCTGTGTGTTGTTTGTCATGGATTAAAAATGCAAACGAGCTTCACCACCAGCGTTAAAAGATTTATCGCAAGTAATATTAAATTTCCACCTTCCTGCGCTACTCACAATTTTCTTCTTGTACAAACAAAACAAAATAATGCACTGTTGCACCTGAAAAGATTAATGTTATGTTCTACCCAGGTCTGGTTTTCGTTAACTCATCCACTCCTATAGCCCGGCAAAATTCTTCAAATATTTATATATACCCCCTTACAGCGCTAACAAATGCTTACAATCTCTCAGATACGACTAGTTTGCTCGAAATAATCCAAGAAATTAATTCTTTTGCCTTACACACTGTAAAATTTTAGTGAAGAATAATATATTAAAGGAGTAAGTCGGTTGTTACATTGAAGTTATAATTTGTAAGGTGATCAACTAAATAAATTTGTTTTAATATATGGTTCTAGACTTATCATGCACTCGAGATAAATTTGCTTGATGGATAATAACCATAATATTTATATAATAAAATTTAAAACCGTTTATTGTGCACACAGAGAGCTGTAATATCTAATCTTATTAGTACTATTCATTTATAACTTTAAAGTAATGATTGAGGTACGACATGAATCAGTTCTTTGACCTAGGCTCTTTAGGCTTACCCCGCAAACTTTAATTTATAAGAGTGCAGTTATGGACGTGACAGGGGAAGTGACAGTGTATTATGTGCATGTCCCAACTTTCGAAAAAAAGGACCCGTAAGAATCAAGGCCAGAACTCATTTTTCTTTCATCTGCCACAGAGAGCATCATTTCATATTTGTTTATTTGTTTCCAAGTCGTTAGCAGCGAGGGCAAGATCTCGTATTCTACCACGCGTTTTAACCCCCTGTTGGCCTGTGCACTATAGTGCACAGGGTTATCTACCCCACGCGGTGGACCCGTGCACAAAAGTGCTTCTGTGGAATAACATAATAAATATATGTTTTTTTAACTGGTTTAAATTAGAACTTTATTCGAGACCCCAAGCGACAACTATCAGTTAATAGCAAAAAAACAACTTTGGACGCAGCAAGTGCGTTATGGTAGTGAATTTTTTATTACAGGTTTCAAATTAGAATAACTCAATTTTCTATAAATTTAGAAAGTTTAATTTTAGTATGTAGTAAGGTCTTTCCTAAGGCAAAATATGCACCAAATTTCATTAAAATAACTTTGTAATTTTCTGAGAAAAAATTTTTTTATTGAAAAAAATTAAAATTTGAATAACTCAATTTCCTATAAGCTTAGAAAGTTAAGTTTTGGTACGTAGTATGGTATCTCTCAATGCAATATATACGGTAAATTTCAGTAAAACATCTTTGTTATTTTCGGAGAAAAAGTTTGCTTTCGAAAGAAAACCCGAAATTTTCCTGGAAAACCCAGTCCGATTCTCCTAGCTAACGGACTCATCCAAGCCATTAATAAAAGAAAGGCACTTACCGACTTTCATCGAAATCGGTTAATTATTTTTTGAGTTATCAGATGGATACATACATATAATATATATATATATATATATATATATATATATATATATATATATATATATATATATATATATATATATATATATATATATATATATATATATATATATATATATATAAACATATAAAAATTGAAACTGACCCCGGATATGGGTTCTAGGGCTCTTAGTTCGCGCTCATTTGAAAAATTTTTTGCAAAGTCTCACCATCGATACCTCTCTATTACTGAATTTTTTTAAATAAAAATTCACTAAAAAGAATAAAAATGCAGAGGTCTGAAAGATCTCTGTAAACCTGTAGCGTACATAAATTAATGTATGTCGCCCCGCATAAGTCTGCCACGCGGACCAAATTGCATATATATATATATATATATATATATATATATATATATATATATATATATATATATATATATATATATATATATAATCGCATATACACATGTTTGTTAAAAGATGGCACCAGCAACACAGGTACTTTATATATATTTTTAGAGGCAATAAACAATGTTTTGAACAATAAATCATAAACCGCACATGTTTGGCAAATGGAAGCGTTCTTTGTTGAAGAAAAAGACCAGAGAAATATAGTCCCTTGATCCGTTAGTCGACTTTTAGGAATCGTAAAATAGTGTATTAAGACGCATCGTGCATTCTGAAATAGCGAACTTTGATAGTTGTGAATACTTTACAAGTATTCTTATGCGACTCAGGATTTTTTTGTTTATTGGAAAAAATTATATGTTTAGTGAATCCCTATTATTTTATAGGACGCGTCGTGCACTCTGAAATTTTAGCGAGCTTTAAAGCTGTTAATAATTTACAAATACTCTTGTGACTTATGATTTTTTATTCTATTAGAAAAAAATATCTATTGCTTTGCTAATGTTTTATTTGTAGTCACATATGTATATCTGAATAATTATTATCAGATTATTCACAAACGCAGTGTATCACTTAGTGACATTCTACTGCAAATGCTGCCACACCGCGACAACTACCCGAACTAAATATTTTAGCTCAGTTGTCCCCAAATATTTCGGTTGTTGCATCAGACGGTTTAATTTGCAATATACAAGGTGTTATTTTTCAAGCAATATAAAAATCTTTTTTATTGAATATTTTCTTGACTTTCAGATTTTTTTTGAAAATACGATGGCAGTAATACAAGTTGTAAGATATTAATTTTTCTGTGCTGCATATTAAAGATTCTATTTGTTTTAATTTACTTGCTTTATTACTAGCAAACGTTTTGATAGACTTTTATTTTCACTTGTGAATACATCTTATTAACCCTAGATTGCTTAGGTGAATAGAACGCCTAGAGTTACCTGGAACCCCAGTATAATATTCCTATTTAGTCTGCAGAAACATGGAATAAAAACTTTTATTTCAGAGAAACAAGATTTATTTTAAACACTTTCGGCTTTATGATTATTTCAAACAGCATTATATATATATATATATATATATATATATATATATATATATATATATATATATATATATATATATATATATATATATATATATGTATATATATATATATATATATATATATATATATATATATATATATATATATATATATATATATATATATATACACTGCACACGCAGTTTTTGTTTTTCGGTCATTGCTTCTTGGACATAAGATGCAGCGAACTTGTTTCTGCAACTTTGTTGGGGATGGGTCGACTTTTTCTTCTGGGCTCATATGTAGCATTTTCTTTATGGATTCCATCAATGATCGAGATCGAGGTGATGGTTTTGTTAAACGCTTTTCGATATGTGGTCTTGCCAGTTGTAGCCGCAGTTCAAACAAATATTTTCAACGAACGCTTTTCTGTCTATCACACTTGACGACTTCGAAAATAATATTGGAGTTAATGCTTGCTTGATCCATCATACCATAAAAGAAGCGTAATGGCCATTTGCCTGTCTTGCGAAAGACGAAATATGTATGTAAGGTATCTACACCACCTTTGGTCGAATTATAAAAATTCTTAATTTCGTGTTCTTAGCGATTTAAAAAAAAATTAGCTGTGTTTATATATATATATATATATATATATATATATATATATATATATATATATATATATATATATATATATATATATATATATATATATATGTGTGTATGTATATATATATATATATATATATATATATATATATATATATATATATATATATATATATATATATATCGTACCGATAACTCAAAAAATAATAGACCGATCTTGATCAAATTTGGTGAGTACCTTCATTTTGCAAGTGACTTGGATAAGTTCGTTGGCCAGGAACATCGTCCCAGGTTTTCCCGGGAAATTTTGTGTTTTCTTTAAAAAAAAATTATATCTCCGAAAATAACAAAGTAAGGGCAACGAAATTTGGTAGGTGTGTTTGTGTTATAAAGAGTGAACCCTATACCAAAATTGTCTCCAGCTTTAAAGTCAAAGAAGTTATGGGCAGTTAAAGAAACAAATTTGGAAGTTTTCCTCAAAACGTCAAACTCGCAATTTGAAACGTCAAAATTGGCAATGTTTAGACAAAAAACGTGAAACAAATACGGATTGTGAAAAGAAAATGTCGCAAGAAGAGTGTTCTGCGAACCCCTAAGTTTGAGATTAAACCGTCATCGCCCTTTATTTTACAAAAATGTTTACAGAAAATTCATTTCAAATAGACACTTTCTCTGATATTTTGGCTGTCGGTTTAGTTAAGTTGATGCTTTCGCTGTAGGTTTAGTGAAGTTTATGGTTTAACGGTCTATAATTTTAGCTAATTTTCGTAGAAAAAATTTGTTAATGCATTTTTGCATTTTTTGTCGAAATCTGAGGCGTTTGTAAGAAAAAAATCTGGACAGAGTGAGTGCGTTTTGGTAGCGAATTTTCATTAAATCACTCAAATTTCAATAACTCAATTTGCTATTAACGTAAGCTTTGTTGGTTAGGAAACCAACATTCAAGTTTATTTTCGGAAAACTTTGTATATTTTCAAACCATAAGTAATTTTGATAAAATATAGTACATTGTTTCTACTACATAGGCTATACAGACTGATGCCTGCTCGCATATGCTTATTATACATACTTGCTGCATCCAGACTTTTGAAAATTTTTTGTATATTTTCAAACAATAAAGTTATTTCGATGAAATATTGTACATTGTTTCTACTATATAGGCAACAAAGTTAAATCAAAGAATAACATTTGATATTAAAAACATTTTCAAGAAAATTCGCTACCATAACGCACTTGCTGCGTCCAGACTTTTTGTTCTGATCTTCTATGCTGCCAGCACTAAGGTAAAGCTTTCCTGGGCTTACCCGTCATCGCTAACACAATATAACAAATAAACAATTGCACTCAAGAAAAACGCGTTTCTAACAACGTGTACACTTTAACCTCAAATTAACATAGCGAAGACGGTGATGTTACTAGCTCATGCATAAAAGAGTAGTTGACATATAATTTAATTCCGGGGTGACGTGTAACCCCACTAAGCATTCTAGGGTTAATTTTAACGTAACAAAATAAAAACCAAGTTATAGCAACCACTAGGTGGCTCTAAAAAATGTAAATAATTCTTTATCATTGCCATTTTGTTTATTCTCATGTACTGCAGCATGCATAAATTATAAATGACATTTAGTGAATACGTGCTTCATATTAAATCGCAAATTTCAACATTATTTTATAGTATCATGAAGTAATTAAACGCTTGGATTATGTGCGGTTGCCCTTCCTAGCAGAATCTTAACTAAAGTGCACTTAAACCTATTTGAGGATCGCTGGCATACACTTATATTATGTAGAGAGCTGGGTAAGTATTAGAGGAATGCGGTGTAAGTCCCGGTTGAGTATCAATATCTGCAAGTTCTATTCGAGGATTATACTCCAGACAGCTATTTACCTTCCAAGAGTTCTATGCATCCGGTTGCTTCTGGTGGTTGCGGTTTTAGAATCTTATTGCATCCGGGTAGTTTGTCAGTAATAACTGCATGATTAAATCTGACATAAGAAAATCATCTGTAAATGTAATTGTTGAAATATAATTTAATGTAGTGGTCGTCGTAGTTAGCTGTGTCGTTATATACAGCAAAATTCTGAGCGAAATGTACAAGGCATTACTCTATGTGATATACATATAGTTTCAAGTGTTTTATATTTCAACAACACAACGCGAGGGTTTACAGCCTAAATACTATCGTACCGTGGATGTCGACACGGAGGACAGAGGCAACTTGTTAATTCTGGACTTGAAGGTTTGGAGGTTCGGAGGAGAAGGAAAAACATGTGCCGGCAAGAAATTCCACAACTTGGAAGTCCTCGGGACAAAAGAGCGGGCGTAGCAAGATGTTCTATGTCTGGTGACCTGGACAGTAAAAGGGTCCATTCGCTATGTTTCTCAGGTAGATCTGTTGGGGGCAGCAGGTGGAGGAACTATGGAAGAAAGCCCCTCTGAGCAGTGCCCGTGCAGATATCTATAAGAGAGAGGTCACCAACGGCACGTGGGTGGGCAAGGGATGGCAGCCTTTGGGTGAGGTTAGGGTCACCGATGTGACGTATAGCTCTCGTACGAATGGAGTCGGGGATAGCGAGTGTAGAAGCGACAGCGGCACCCCAGATGTGGGAGCAGTATTCGAGGTTTGGCCTTATGTGTTTCAGAAAATATGCCCCGTCGCTTGTGGTTAGACTCCCCACGATAAAACAATACCTAAAAGTTATCATGGCTACAAGCAGACACACATACAGACCGACAAATAAAAGAAAATTCGTTCTTAAACCATATTTTCTATATGCTTAGACACTTTCTACGATGTTTAGGTGAAATAATTGTGTGATTTTTGTCGCCGATGCAACACTTCCGCAGGTTCTGGTGATGTAGGAGTAAAAATACACTAATGAGGAGAGGGCAATTTTTGAAATTTGTAAACATTTCTTCAAATGATAGCGAACTAGACCTCCTAGAGCGGATATCCGGGGTCAGTTTCGATTTGTTTCGATTTATATATATATATATATATATATATATATATATATATATATATATATATATATATATATATATATATATATATATATATATATATATGCCTATCACACTGAAAATAATGGGCCGATTTTGATTAAGTGTCAGAAAGTGCTTCCTTTTGCAATTGGCGTGTTATATGTGAACAACACACGACGAGGGCTTACAGTCTAAATACTATCACACCGCGGGTGTCGACAAGGAGGAAAGAGGCAACCTGTTAATTCTGGACTTGAAGTTTTGGAGGTTCAGAGGAGAAGGAAAAACATGTGCCGGCAAGGAATTCCACAACTTGGAAGTTATCGGGACAAAAGGGCGGGCATAACAAAATGTTCTGTGTCTGGTGACCTGGACAGTAAAAGGGTACAGTAGATCTGTTGGAGGCAGCAGGTTAAGGAACTATGGGAGAAAGTTCCTCTGAGCAGTGCCCGTGCAGATATCTATAAAAAAAGAGAGAGATCAAGGGATGGCAGCCTTTGAGTGGGGGAGGGTCACCAATGAGACGTATAGCTCTCTTCTCAATGGAGTTCAGGATAGCGAGTGTAGAAGCGGCAGCCGCACGCCAGATGTGGGAGCCGTATTCGAGGTTTGGCCTTATTTGTAAAGTATTTAAGGTATAGAGATTAGCTGTCGAAAGTATTTGCGAGCCCAAAAGAGGAACCTAATTTCTTAGCAGCCGCTTCTGCAATTAATGTGATATTGGCGCCAATTGATATTTCGATCCACAAAAATGACAACAAGTGAAAAGGACGCATTACTTTCAATAACTTGGTTGTTCATTGTGATGGGTCTAGGGCTTGTGTATCTCTTATGAGATAGAAAGCAAAACTGACATTTGGTTGAGTTGAATTGTAAAAGATTTCTACTTCCCTAGTCTAATATATTTTGAAGATCCACAGAGAGAACCTTCCATTAGTCTGCGATTCTCATCTAATTGGCCTAAAGAGACAGGCTTACAATATTGTATATTTCAGTGGAGGGTGCTGTCGTCCGCGTAACTGTGAACTGGGTTGGATGTGCTAGAGAACAGGTCATTGATGTGGAGAAGAAACAAAGTATGGGCTAAAACTGACTCTTGAGGTACTCCTGCATTAATTGGATACAGTCTAGTAGAATGGCCATCCACGATAACCAAAATGCTCCGGTTGGAGAGGAAATTTGCTGTCCAAGGACAGAGTTTTGGTGGTAGGCTATAGGCCGGAAGTTTATTAAGCAGTGCTGCGTGATTTGGATATATCTAGAGCGACAATCTGGGATTCACGGTGTAGTTCCATAGACTTGTTACAAGAATGGGTGACAAAGGAAAGGAGGTCGGCAGTTGATATGAGCTAACGGAATCAATATGCCTGTCGTGGATTAGACTGCGTTTTCCAAGAAATTTTAGTAATTCACTGTTTATATACATTTCCATCACTTCAGAGACGACTGAAAGAAGAGAAGTAGGCATGTAGTTGCTAGGAGGCGCTTTGGATCCTTTCTTGGGGACGGGTTGTACTCGAGCAGTTTTCCAGTTACTAGGGAATATGCCTCTATTGTAAGATGTTTGAAACAAACGAGTCAGGACAGGAGCAAGTTCTGGTGCGCATTTTTTGAGAACAATTGCTGGATACGTTCGCTAGCCAGGAAAATCGGCCCAGGTTTTCTCGGAAAATTATTTGTTTTCTTTCGAAAAATTACCGGAAATAATAAAGAAAAAAAATCTGGTGTTGCTCAAACATCAAAGTGATATGAAACGTCAGAATTATGAAACTTTTAGATAAATAACCTGAAAAGAATACGGGCTATGTAAACAAAATGCCGCAAGAATGGTATTTTACAAATCCTTAAGTTTCAGCTTCAGTCGTCACTGTCCTCCATTATACTAAAATCTTTTCAGAAAATTCATTTCAAATAGATCCTTTCTGTGATACTTTGGCAGTGGTTTTAGTTAAGCTCATGGTTTAACGGTCTATAATTTTTAGCTAATTTTGTATAAAAAATTTGTTAATGAAGAGACCTCGACTTTTGAAGCTTCGTAGAATCCATATCCAAACTCGTTTAATAACCACATCAAAAACAAAGTCCTTTCAGCTCCAACGGCGGCAAACCCTTCTGGACTCTTGTTTAATCTATTGGGAATAATTTCTGCAAAAGTACGTTCCCACCTCTTGTCTCAGGGGATGAAATTGTTTCTACCGCCCTGGGCAAGGCTGAACTTTTTGCTTCGTTGTTCGCCGGCATATCTACTTTCAACCCACCTCCAAATGTTCAACCACCAACAGTCCCCAATGTCGCGCATAAAATGACTGATATTATTTTCAAAACTAAAAAGGTACGAAAGATGCTCTCTTCTCTTAATACCAGGAAAGCCTCTGGCCTTGACGAGATCCCAGCAATTGTTCTCAAAAATTGCGCACCAGAGCTTGCTCCTGTCCTGACTCGTCTGTTTCAGATATCTTATAATAAAGGCATATTCCCTAGTAACTGGAAAACTGCTCGAGTACAACCCATCCCCAAGAAAGGATCCAAAGCGCTTCCTAGCAACTACAGGCCTATTTCTCTCCTTTCAGTCAACTCTAAAGTTATGGAAAAGTATATAAACACCGAATTACTAAAATATCTCGAAAAACACAGTCTACTCCACGACAGGCAGTATGGGTTCCGTCAGCGCAGATCGACTGCCGACCTCCTTTCCTTTGTCACCCATTCTTGGAACAAGTCTATGGAACAACACGGTGAATCCCAGATTGTTGTTCTAGACATATCAAAAGCATTCGACCAGGTCTGGCACGCAGCGCTGCTTAATAAACTTCCGGCCTATGGCCTACCACCAAAACTTTGTACCTGGACAGCAGATTTCCTCTCCAACAGGAGCATATCCGTTGTTGTGGATGGCCATTCCTCTAAACTGTATCCAATTAATGCAGGAGTTCCTCAAGGTTCAGCTTTAGCCCCTACTTTGTTTCTTCTCCACATCAATGACCTCCTCTCTAGCACATCCAACCCAGTTCACAGCTACGCGGACGACAGCACCCTCCATTCAAATATACAATATTCAAAGCCTGTCTCTTTAGCCCAATTAGATGAGGATCGCAGACTCATGGAGGGTTCTGTCTCCGTGGATCTCCAAAAAATATTAGACTGGGGAAGTAGAAATCTTGTACAATTCAACCCCACCAAAACTAAGTCTTGCTTTCTTTCTCACAAGAGATACACCAGCCCTAGATCCATCACAATGAACAACCAAGTTATTCAAAGTAATGAGTCCTTTTCGCTTGTTGGCATTTCTGTAGATCGAAATCTTAATTGGCACCAACATGTCACATCAATTGCAGAAGCAGCTGCTAAGAAATTAGGTTTCCTCTTCCGGGCTCGCAAATACTTTTCACCAGCTAATCTATATACCTTATATACTTCACAAATAAGGCCAAACCTCGAATACTGCTCCCACATCTGGGGTGCCGCTGCCGCTTCTAAACTAGCTATCCTGGACTCCATTCAAAAGAGAGCTATACGTCTTATCGGTGACCCTACCCTCACCCAAAGGCTGCCATCCCTTGCCCACCGACGTGCCGTTGGTGACCTCTCTCTCTTTTATAGATATCTGCACGGGCACTGCTCAGATGAGCTTTCCTCCATAGTTCCTCCACCTGCTGCCCCCAACAGATCTACCAGGGAAAAGAGCGAATGCACCCTTTTACTGTTCAGGTCACCAGACATAGAACATCTTGTTATGCCCGCTCTTTTGTCCCGAGGACTTCCAAGTTGTGGAATTCCTTGCCGGCACATGTTTTTCCTTCTCCTCCGAACCTCCAAACCTTCAAGTCCAGAATTAACAAGCTGCCTCTTTCCTCCTTGTCAACACCCACGGTACGATAGTATTTAGGCTGTAAGCCCTCGTGGTGTGTTGTTGAAATTTAAAAAAAATAAAAAAATATCCGGGTTTAGTTTCAGTTTTTATCTGTTCACATATATACAGGCTGATGCATTTTTACAGTAAAGCTCAATATTATTGTTATTGTACAAGATACGAGAAAACATTGTATACGTTAATAAGTTATTTTATAAAATTATTTCGACAATCAGAGGGTGGCCCATAAAGTCGTTGGTGATACGTACAATATTTTCGAACATCCCTTATACTATAGCAGTTTTGCATTTTTCTTCTTAGTATGATGCATGTGTCTGAGAAAAAAAAATTAGATGCAGTAAGTGCGTTTTGGTAGCGAATTTACATTAAATGCTTCAAGTTCCAATAACTCAATTTGCTATTAACCTAAGGTTTGTTGACTAGAAAACTAGCTTTCTAGGAAACATTTAAAATTAATTTTTAGAAAATTTTTGTACATTTTCAAAGAATAAATTAATTTGGTAAAATATCGTGCATTTTTCTACTATATAAGTTATACCGGTAACCAAATTGCTGCCTGTTTGCATTAGAGAGACATATTTGCTATTAAAAACATTTTTATGAAAATTCACTTCCATAACGCACTTGCTGCGTACAGATTTTTATAATTTACTCTACATTACATGACATCATTTTTTTACTGCAATCTTTAAGGTTGGGTTTGCACTCATGTTTCTGGAAGGCTAATATTATTTTGAATGCAAAACTATCTGCGCAAATTGATTTCCTATTCCTTTCTTATATAATGTTAAATATAACGTGATAATTTTCAATTCTTTTTCCTCGTGCACAAATTGAATAATAAATTATCTGTTGCACAAGAGGATGCTATTAATTTCTGAAAAGCAATAAGAAAATTTTCTTTCCCTTCCTTGATTCTCTCTCTTAATTAATAGATATCGAAGTCTCAGAGGCGCGTGGCCATTGCTACAAGAACATTACAGCACGAAAAAGAGGAAAAGTGGAAAGATTGATAGAGTCTTTTATTAGAATCACTAAAATTAGCTTCTGCCTTTTTCATCTATGGATTTTTCACTTATACAAATCTCACGGTATAATTCCTGAAAATGATTTATAACATATATTATAGAATGAGACATAATCTCCTTAGTAATTCAGTTTAGTCAAGATGACAGTGAATTTACGATCCGCTAGAGCTAGAAGATAAACCTAATTTATCTTTTTTCCCTTATGCTTTTCGCCATATATCTACACTTCAGGCAAACAGCTACTTTACCCCTTTATTATAATTGCCACTTTTAATTGAAGGTTTTAATTACGAGAAAAAATATTACACGGAGTTTTCAAAATATTTAGCACAGCTACACTGCGATTCTTTGTGGCTTAAACCATTCCGTAGAACTTAAGACTAAATTGAAATAACACAAACTTGCCTGTATTTGTTAAATGATCTGTATAAAAGTAAATATTCGGTTTCTATATTTTTTACCTCTATTTATTTAACCATTTCAGAGTGATACAATTCAAATAATTAGATTTGAATTCAATTCATCACAATACAGTTTTTTGACCCAACGATCGTTTCGCTAACAAAGTT
The DNA here is from genome assembly GCA_964006375.1 of Tillus elongatus. NCBI lineage: Eukaryota > Metazoa > Arthropoda > Insecta > Coleoptera > Cleridae > Tillus > Tillus elongatus. Next base: position 190,143,946 of record OZ023264.1, read on the forward strand.
AGCGTCATCAAGAGGATGAGTAACCTGAGTAAATAGAGACTACTACCATTTATATGTTAGTTTCCAGGCAGTTGCGAAGAGCTCGAGTACAACCCGTCCCCAAGAAAGAATCCAAAGCGCTTCCTAGTAACTACAGCTATTTCTCTCGTTTCTGTCCTCTCTAAAGTGATGGAAAAGTATACAAACACCAAATTACTAAAATTTCTTGAAAAACACAGTCTAATCCACGACAGGCGGTATGGATTCCGTCAGCGCAGATCAACTGCCGACCTCCTTTCCTTTGTCACCCATTTTTGGAACAAGTCTATGGAACTACACGGTGAATCCCAGATTGTCGCTCTACACATATCCAAAGCATTCGACCAGGTCTGGCACGCAGCGCTGCTTAATAAACTACCGCCCTATGGCCTACAACCAAAACTCTGTACGTGGCAGCAAATTTCCTCTCCAACCGGATCATTTCTGTTGTCGTGGATGGCCATTCCTCTAAACTGTATCCAATTAATGCAGGAGTTCCTCAAGGTTCAGCTTTAACCCCGACTTTGTTTCTTTTCCACATCAATGGCCTCCTCTCTAGCACATCCAATCCAATTCACAGTTACGCGGACGACAGCACCCTCCACATAAATATACAATATTATAAGCCTGTCTCTTTAGCCCAATTAGATGAGGATCGCAGACTCATGGAGGGTTCTGTCTCCGTGGATCTGCAAAAAATATTAGACTGGGGAAGTAGAAATGTTCCATAATTCCACCCCACCAAATCACAGTCTTGCTTTCTTTATCATAAGAGATACACTAGCCCTAGACCCATCACAATAGACAACCAAGTTATTCAAAGTAATGAGTCCTTTTCACTTGTTGGCATTTCTGTGGATCGAAATCTTAATTGGGACCAACATGTCACATTAATTGCAGAAGCGGCTGCTAAGGAATAAGGTTTTCTCTTCCGGGCTCGCAAATACTTTTCACCAGCTAATCTCTATACCTTATATACTTCACAAATAAGACCAAACCTCGAATACTGCTCCCACATCTGGGGTGATGCTGCCGCTTCTACACTCGCTATTCTGGACTCCATTCAGAAGAGAGCTAGACGTCTCATCGGCGACCCTCCCCTCACCTAAAAGCTGCCATCCTTTGCCAACCGACGTGACGTTGGTGACTTTTCTTTGTTTTATGATTATTAACTAGTTACTCCACTAAGCAGACACAGTAACCATTCTACTTAGCTACATTTTTAATATATTCAAATTCTCTGTTGTATCTTTCTTCTTTATTTAAGGGAAACTGTATTAATTAATCTTTGAACTAGATAATTAACAATAACTATTTTTGTGGACAACTATGGTGTGAGTCAACAGAAATTTAATTTACGGTAGTGGCTTCCTTTCTGTGGATGTCAAATTCCAAAGTGTTTCAATTTTGAATGACTAATACATCAGGAAAAGGTAATTTATTATTAATTTCTATTTTATGCCTGAATTTAATGGAGTCAAATTTACGGTTTAATTTTTTTACACTAATATTTACAATCAGAACCACCTAATATATTATATACATTAACTAATATGTTTATACATTGAGTTCTATAGGTAAATCTGCTGACGAGAAAATGACATAAAGGAATTACACCCATTGGTGCAATCCGGCAATTGTGAATTTATTTCATACCTGCCTCCATATATTTGATGGCCACTTTCTATTCAGTCGTCTTGTTTGGTTTTCAAGCAATTGTCTAACAGCATCATTTGGATGTGCTTCCAGTTTTTGAAGGTGTTTGTTCGCTCTTCTAGTGATTTCTTCTGATACGAAGGGTATATTTAAATCTCTGTGAATGGTGTGGTTGCTTACATACCAAGGAGCATCTGTTATAATGCGAAGGGCTTTGGACTGAAAGCGTTGAACTAGGTTAGTGTTGGATACTTTGGAGGATCCCCATAATTCTAGTTTATAGGTCCAGATTGGCTTGATTATAGCCTTGTAAACCAGGACTTTGTTTTCTATTGCAATTGGAGCTTTTCTGCCTATTAGCCAGTACAGTTTCTTCATTCTAAAATCCATCTCTTTAGGCTTCTTTTTAATGTGGGTACTCCATGTGAGTCGTTTTTCTAGATGTAGTCCCAGATATCTAGCATGATCAGCTTGAGGAATTTCTGTGTTGTTGATGTAGACAAGTCTGGCGGTTCAAAGTGAATGTGACATGCGATGCTTTTGCTTCATTGATATTTATCTTTTATTTGTCTAACCATCTTTGTAGCAACGAAAGGTGATTTTGTATATGATAGCTGGCTACTTCAGGGTCTTCATTTACAGACTGTATGGCTGTGTCATCTGCGAATGTGGACATGTCAGTTTCTTGGGTAGTCGGTATATCTGAGGTGATTGGATTGGTCTGATAGTTGAAACTTCTTCGCCTTGTTTAATTTGAAAGTATCGATCTGCTAGATGCGATTTAAAGATGAGGTAATAGTGATAAGGGAAGGAATTTTTGATTTTGTACAGGAGTCCTTTATGCCATACTCTGTCAAAAGCTTGACTTACATCTGGGAAAACTGAAGAACAGTATTTTTTTGATTCTAGTTTTTTTAAAATTATATTCACGAGTCTATGGCATTGTTTAACTGTTGAGTGCTGTTTTCTAAATCCAAACTAGTGTTTAGGAATCCAGTTCTCTTCGTCAAGTTCTCTTAGTAAGCGATTAAGGATGAGCCTCTCAAGTACTTTTGATAACATGGGCAACAGACTTATAGGTCGATATGACTTTACTTCTGTGGGAGGCTTTCCTGGTTTCAAAAACATTAATATTTGAGCAAATTTGAGCTGGTTGGGCCAATAAGCTAACCGTAATATCGCATTGAAGATTATAGTTATGAATTTGAGCCCTTGCTCTGTTAGTTCGTTCAGTACAGTGCCAGTAATAATATCTAGTACAGGTGTTTTACGTTTGGTTAGCCTCTTTATTTGTTCCTTGATCTCTCTAACTTCAAATTTACGGATTGGAGGAGACAGCTGTAGCGATATGTCAAGATATTCCTCTATTTCTGCGTCAGGTTCAGCTGAGTAAGGTTGGAAGACTTCTGATAAATGTTGGCTAAACCATTCGGCTTTCTCATTGTCTGACCTTGACCAGGTGCCTCCAGTTTCACGAATGGGTGGTATATGATTTTGAGGACTCTTATAGCTTCTCGTGGTTTTCCATATGGAGTGATCTTGGCCATTTAAGTTTTGTATGTAATAACGAATGTTTCATTTCTAGTATTTTGTAATTTACGCGTCAGTCTGTTAGCAATATTGTTGTAGCGTGTTTTGTCTACCGGGTGATGGGTTTGAAGCCATGTAGCCCTAGCTCTTCGTTTTTCTGTAATCAGTTCGGTCACCTGTATTGGAATGCTATCTAAGTCCTTGACTTCATCCTCTATTATAGGTGTGGCATACCATGCAGCATGTTGTATCGTTAAAATTAGGTGATTTGTTGCTTCTTCCAATTCTTCTGATGTTTTTATACTTATTTGTGGTTGGAGTTTGTCGCTGATGTATTCTCTAAAGATATTCCTTTTTTTGTGTGTGTAGGACTGGTTTTGCTTTCTTTCTTATAATTGTGGCAGATGAAAGATCCAGACAAGATTGTGTTTCTAAATAGATTTGTGATAACCCATTGACTACAAAGAAGTCTAATAAGTCGGGAATTTTGTTTGGATCTGTAGGCTAATATGTTGGTTCTCCCGTGGATAATGTACTGTACCTCTTTTCTATTATCAGCTTAGAGAGTTATGGTAGCGAATTTTGATCAAGTGTTTCATATTTGAATAGCTCAATTTGCTATTAACCTATAAGGTTGACCAAGAAACGAGTCTTTTCGGGAACACTTTAAGTTTACTTTCGGAAATTTTTGTACATTTTCAAACAATAAAGTTATTTTGATGAAACACGGTACATTGTTTTTGCTATTTATGTTATACTGGTAACAAATTTGATGCCTGCTTTCTTAAAAAAACACACTTTATTGCTATTAAAACACATTTTTATGCAAATTCACTACCATAACGCACTTGCTGCGTCCAGAGTTTTATTTTTATTACAATTTTATGCCGAATTTATACGGTAGTTAACGTATTGTTAGGCAATCGTTTCAAAGTAAAGTTTTAGTCTAGACAGGTGAATAAATATCCGCAGCAATTTACTTAACTATCGTTTGCTAAGGCAATGCCTGCTTTGACTTTAAAATTGACTGCTGGTAGATGAATAGAAAGTCTGTAAATAAATGTATATGAACAACCTATTTGGACATTCCTCTGTATTCCTAAAGGGCTCAAAGCCAGAGAGCATGAAGTAGGGACTGACTTTCTGCTGCAGACTTACGGAAAAGGAAGAAGAAGATAAACAAACGGAGCAGATACCGGAGAGGGTAAATACCAAGGGTTACAACAGGTCAATGCCGACTGATCCCGGGGAGTAGGAAGTAAGGGCCATTTCTTAAATGCCCGTTTAGTTTACAAACCTCTACTGGAAATAAATCTCTTCCTTCTCTATGAGATCGTTATAGGTCTCTCGGAATCACTTCAGTAATTAAGAGATAGCTCTTACTACTATATAATTAAACCGTTCCGTAAGTTTATAGTGGAGTATTTCTTTCAAGTTTTTCTGTGTATACGTTTAAATAAACCTGGAAATGTGTTTTTAATCAACCATCAGTTTGAAATGCATACCAAAGAAATTAATTAGTGTAAGTAACAAGGTATATTTATACAAAAACTTTGCAATGAGCAATACAACTGTAAAAAAGTCTTAGCGCAGCAAGTGCGTTACGGTGGAGAATTATAATAAGAATATTTCCGATCGCGAAAAATAACAAAATAATTTGTGTGGGAAATACAAGTTTGTTGGAGGAAAAACTCTTTAAAAAAAACCTGCTAACGGGGCCGACTGACGAACTCATTCGAGCGACGAGCGAAAAAAAATCTTTGGTACCATTCGCTTTTTGAACAGCTTAGGTAAGTTTGTTAGACAGGCTGATCAAACGAGCTTTTCCGGGAAAATTTTAATTTTTTTCTTTCCTCTAAAATTATTCAAATAAAATTATGAAACCCAATGGCTTGTATAAAGACTAGTACATACTATATTTTAAGTTTCTACCTTAATGACAAAATGAGTTATAGTCAACTCATTGATTGTTGTTGCCCTTACTTGGTGAAACTGGTCCATACTACATACCGCCTTGAAGACTACTTCTTCGGCTTTACTGTTGAGTTTCGTTTCTGTAAGTGAAGGACGTAGCCAGCGCGTATGCTAAGTGGAGCAAGTGGTCCTTCTGAATTACATTGGTTTTAGTATGCTCTTCAACGTTTCTGTAACCGGTTTCCTGCATGACAGCATTCTTAGACTGACAAAAATTGAACCAGTACGAAATCATGACAACAACAAATAAATATATGTTGCTATGTTGAGATGTTTTGATCAAAAAATTCTTTAAAATGGAAATTAAAAGTAAACACAAATAACGGAGGAGGCCTGCAAAATGTCTACGTGATGTATGTCAATATTTAGCATAAGGATACGATTTACTTATAAGAGTAATAACTATAATAACAGTTACAACAAAAAAATAACTAAACTATAACAATAATAAAGCAGACTCTATACAATAAAAATATCGACATACATCAATTGATTATCTTATTACATTTTTTGTTTGTTTAAAAACTAGTTAGAGTTATTTAACTAGAAAGAAGAATATCCAAGAAAGGAAAATTCATTAAATCAGTTTCTCATTTAAAACAAGGTAGCTATTTTCGTATCTGTGCTTTTGGCTTCTAAGACTTCAAAAAGTCTAGTTTGCGCTTGTCATTACAAAAATGTTGTGGTTTTATGCGGTTATTTACTGTACTATGCTGGGTTTCAGTAACATGTCTTGCTAATGTAGATTTGTCAGCGTGGTTATTTCTAAATGCAAAAATATATTCTTTGTATGGGGTGTTAAAACCTAGAAGTTTGATCTGTGTAGATTTCGTCACAATGTATACAAGCTAATTTATAAACTCCAGCTTTTGACAAGAACCAAGATTTTTCTTTATCAAATCACGCGTCGTGTTGTAAGATTTAAAAGCTACCTTTGTATTTGTGCAGGTATTTAAAATCATTGAAATGTTTTCTGAAATGGTTCCAAAATAAGTTATCGAAACATACATGGGTCTCTAATATCTGAATAAATTAAATTAATCGCTAATTTGTGTTCTTTTCTCTCTATCATTTATCTATTATTTTATCATTTTTGTATACTTTTCCTTTACTTGATAGTAAAAGATTTTTTCACGCCCGAGGAGGTACTACCCCTTACACCACGTCCCAACGGACGTTTCCGGTTCTGGTGTATTAGGCGGTTTCCCTTATAAACAAAAATCATGATGGCTCCTCCTTTTACAAAAGATTCCGGAGATAAAATACCCCTCCATTCGGATCTCCGGGAGGGGGGTGTGCAGGGGGTGCCGGCATCAAGATTTAACATATCCTTCCCGAATATATGTGGCTAAAATTGTAACCTGAACTCCGTCCACCATTTCCTCCAGGCTAATAGGCCTCAACTCGTCTTTCTCACAGAAACCTAAATCAGTGCCAGAACAGCTACTAAACACCTTAATTTCCCGGGGTATGAGCTCCTTACTTCCTTTATATTGCATGTAGGTTTGTGTGCATACATCCGTAGCAATCTACCCCGCACCAGACTCCCCAATTTGGAAGCTGGAAGAAAATACATACTTTGGATGAAACTCTCTCTCAGGACTGCAACTAAATTAATCTGTTGCCTTTGCCGGTCACCTTCTGACAAAAACTTTGTCCAGCTCTTCGACTACCTTTCTGAAAAAACCGACCATCTAATTTCTGAATATTTTTCCTCCGAAGTCACTATTCTTGGTGACTTCAATACTCATAATAAGGAATGGCTAGGATCTTCAAAGACCAACCCATAAGGGAGAGCAGCAGAGGCCTTGGTAGTCAGCAATTCTTTAGCCAATATGGTTCAGCAACCTAACACATAGCTCAAATCCCTTGGATCTCCTTCTTACTACAAAACCTGAATGCTATGAGACATCAGTCACCGCCCCCCTTGGTCTCTCAGACCACGGCATGTTCACTGCTTCCTGCGCAATGCAACCGGAGGTCACACAGTCATCACACTCACGTATCGTTTGGCACTGCAAGTCCGCGAACTGGGACGAAATGCTGAATTACTTTTCCTCATTTCCATGGGCGTCTGTCTGCTTCTCTCATCCTGACCCCTCTGATATATCACAAAACGTCACCGAAATTATCCAAGCTGGCATGCGATTATTTATTCCACGTACACAGAAAACCTCTTCAGCCACTCAAAAGCTCTGGTTCTCTAAATCCTGTGACAAGGCCAGACAGAAAAAGTCAAAGCTCACAAAAAGCTACTACACAATCCCAGTCAAGAAGACGACGCAAGAAACCGCTATGTCCGCATTTTTTCTGAGGCAAAAAACTCGTCTAATAACCACATCAAAAACAAAGTCCTCTTAAGCTCCAACGGCATCAAACCCTTCTGGACTATTGCTAAATCTATTGGGATATAATTTCTGCAAGAGCACGTTCCCACCTCGTTTAGGGGATGATATTGCTTCTACCGCCATGGGCAAGGCTGAACTTCTTGCCTCGTTGTTCGCCGGCAATTCTACTCTCAACCCAACTCCAAATGTTCAACCACCAACAGTCCTCAATGTCGTGCATAAAATGACGAATATCATTTCCAAAACAAAAAATGTACCGAAGATGCTCTCTTCTCTTAATATCAGAAAAGCCTCTGGCCTCGGCGAGATCCCAGCAATTGTTTTTAAAAATACGCACCAGAGCTTGTTCCTGTCCTGACTCGTCTGTTTTAGACATCTCACAATAGAGGCATATTCACTAGTAACTGGAAAACTGCTCGAGTACAACCTGTCCCCAAGAAGGGATCCAAAGCGCTTCCTAGCAACTACGGTTATTTCTCTCCTTTCAGTCCTCTCTAAAGTGATGGAAAAGTATACAAACACCAAATTACTAAAATTTCTCGAAAAACACAGTCTAATCCACGACAGGCAGTATGTATTCCGTTAGCGCAGATCAACTGCCGACCTCCGTTTCTTGGTCACCCATTCTTGGAACAAGTCTATGGAACCAGACGGTGAATCCCAGATTGTCGCTCTAGACATATACAAAGCATTCGACCAGGTCTGGCACGCAGTGCTGCTTAATAAACTTCCAGCCTATGGTCTACCACCAAAAGTCTATACCTGGACAGCAAATTTCCTCTACAACGGGAGAGTGTCTGTTGTCGTGGCTGGCCATTCCTCTAAACTGTATCCAATTAATGCAGGAGTCCCTCAAGTTTAAGGTTTAGCCCCTACTTTGTTCTTCTCCACATCAGTACCTATTTTTTAGCACAGCCGACCAAGTTCACAGTTACGCGAACGACAGCACCCTTGACTCGAATATACAATATTCTAAGCCTGTCTCTTTAGCCCAATTATATGAGGATCGCAGACTCATAGAGGGTTCTGTGTATGTGGATCTCCAAAAAATATTAGACTGGGGAAGTAGAAATCTTGTGCAATTCAACTCTACCAAATCTCAGTCTTGCTTTCCATCTCATAAGAGATACACCAGCCCTAGACCCATCACAATGAACAACCAAATTATTTAAAGTAATGAGTCGGTTTCATTTGTTGGCATTTCTGTGGATCGAAATATCAATTGGCACCATCATGTCACATCAATTGCAGAAGCGGCTGCTAAGAAATTAGGTTTCCTCTTCCGGGCTCGCAAATACTTTTCACCAGCTACCTTATATACTTCACAAATAAGGCCAAATACTGCTCCCACATCTGGGGTGCCGCTGCCGCTTCTACACTCGCTTGCCTGGATTTTATTCAGAAGAGAACTATACGCGTCATCGTTGACCTTACACTTACTTAAAGGCTGCCATCCCTTACCCACCGACGTGCCGTTGGTGACCCCTCTCTCTTTTATAGATATCTGCACGAACACTGCTCAGAGGAGCTCTCTTCCATAGCTCCTCCACCTGCTGCCCCCAACAGATCTACCAAGGGAACAGAGCGAATGCATCTTTTTACTGTCCAGGTCACCAGACATAGAACATCTTGTTATGCCCGCTCTTTTGTCTCGAGGACTTCCAAGTTGTGGGATTCCTTGCCGGCACATGTTTTTCCTTCTCCTACGAACCTCCATACCTTCAAATCCAGAATTAACAAGTTGCCTCTTTCCTCCTTGTCGACATCCACGGTACGATAGTATTTAGGCTGTATGCCCTCGTGGCGTATTGTTGGAATATAAAAAAAAGTTTGTTTTATTTTAAACTTTTGAAAACAAATATACAAAATTTAATCGATTAATTTTTAAAATCGCCACTTATAATTTGGATGCAAAATCTAAATAAACTAATCGGTGAATTTAAATCTTGCAGCTTTAAATAAAGAACCAAAAAGGTACCACGCCACCTACCGTCCCTGTTCAAATTAAGAGGGTAACAGTCACACACAACCCCTCCTCCCCGCCCTAGAGGTTGAATGCTACAAATTCTGTTGTTTGGTTAAAACGAGTGTGCCATTCGTAAGCAAAATCAAGTATTTGAGGGTGTTTCGAAATTCTTAGCATTACTCAAGAAAGCCGTGGTGCTCTCTCTATATTCTTTTCTAATTAATTTTTTTTTATTTAATAATAGAATTTTTCGTGGCCCCGATAAAAGACGCAATATAAGATTCAAGGTTCTACCAAAGGAGATATCATAAGAGTCATTCTACTTGTCATAACATCCTATCAGATCATTCGATAACCAAATATATGTCAACTTATTCGACGGTTGTTTTTTTTTTGTGTGAGCTTTGAGCGCGCTTATCCGATTTTCTTTTTTTAGTTTACATCTTTCCTTTCGACGCATATTGGATAAGCCAGCAGCCTGTTGAAATATTTCCTTTTCTTACGAGCTAATTCCTGTCTTATGTTATTCTATCTCCACAAAAATATGGCGCATCCTTACCACGACTACGGAGGGAACAAACGTTTCATTAGCAAAGATTTATGTATATCCTTGAACGTCTATTCGACATCCAAGAAGATTGGTAAATCTCAGTTAGCAGGATAGGCCTCCCCGGTGGTCATATTTTAAATCTTTTTATTGCAGCTCTGCTATTCAGCGACTGGTTCGTTAGACACAACTTGAAACTCAAATGCCGTCTCTGTCGCTTCTTTGGAGCGAGTTTCATCGATTCTCCTTTGTGATTCAATCCGATTGATGTTTGTGGGACGGCTATTCTTCTTGGCCGAGGAAAGTTCTACTTACTCCGTTAGTTTATTTCTGCTTTATATATCCAGAAGTTCCATTGATTTATAACAATATTTTTCCACGGAGTTTCCGTATCATATAATCAATTGATCTGGACAATAAAGTGAACACAGAATGGAACAATCTGTGTTTCTTTGCCAAGTATTAGGATATGTATAAAAAAATTCTACGTTTAAAGCAAGGTTATCTTTAAATAGCATTAAAATGTAAGGGACATAGATTTGAATAGCGCAAACCACTAACATTATATTTTCTAAACAATTCAAACTATTTTTTTTAATTAGTGGAACCACCTATGTCTAACTTAAATAATGCTGTTTTTTAGTGAATTTTCTTAAAAACATTCACTAATGGGTAGATCTGTGTCTATATATATATATATATATATATATATATATATATATATATATATATATATATATATATATATATATATATATATATAAACTATAACAGGATTGATAACACGGCATTTCTGTACTATACAAGGAGAAAGGTTTAAGGGCAAAGCCGCAAAGGAGACAGCCGCAAGGGGGTCTTCCAAATGTTGCTGCAATTGTGCACTGGTTGCCTGTTGTGACTCCGTGTATCTTTGCATCTTCATCCAGGGTGTTCCCATCTTCACCTGGCCCAATTTGCTATTAACCTATAAGGTTGACCAAGAAACGAGTTTTCCCGGGAACACTTTAAGTTTACTTTTGGAATTTTTTCTACATTTTTACACAATAAAGTTATTTTTATGAAACATGTCACATTGTTTTTACTATATAGGTCATACTGGTAACCAAAATTGATGCCTGCTATCTTAAATAAAAAGAAAACACACATATTTACAATAAAAACATTTTTATGAAAATTTACTACCGTAACGCACTTGCTGCGTCCAGAGTTTTTTTTTTAATCAAACACGTCTTATGTTGCTGCATTTTTGCATTTTCCATCGAAATATAATGCATGTTTGTAAGAAAAGAAATTCTGGGCGCAGCAAGTGCGTTATGGTAGTGAATTTTGATCAAATGCTTCATATTTGAATATCTCAATTTGCTGTCAACCTATAAGGTTGACCAAGAAACATGTTTTTTCGGGAACACTTTTAGTTTAATTTCGGAAATTTTTGTAAATTTTCAAACAATAAACTTATTTTGATGAAACATGGCACATTATTTTTATTATATAGGCTATACTGGTAACCAAATGTAATGCCTGCTTTCTTAAAAAAACACACACATATTTGCTATTAAAAACATTTTTATGAAAATTCACTACCATAACGCACTTGCTGCGTCCAGAATTTTGTATTCTTGTATATTATATCTTTTTTTGTTTTCTTATATTCTTATATTCTTATCTAATGCTGACATGTATTATCTACTGGATTTGTAACAAAGAGACCAATAAAGGTTATTATTGGTATTATTAATATTTTTTACAAATCCTTCGGGACCATATTCTGCCAGAACTCAGTCGTTTATTTTCTGACTTCAAAAATAATCAGGATTTGTCGGCCAACATTTATTATCAGCAGGATGGTGTTTCACCTCAAGATGTCAGGCTGTATGTAAATCAGATTTTTAAGCAAATGTTGCTGTTAAGAAAGGGGTATATAGAATGTCCAGCGTCGTTACCAGATTTACCCTATTGGTCTATTTCCTTTGGGATCATTTAAAATCTACGGTTTGTGAAAACCTACATCAATTTCGATCAGAAGTGGAAAAGCGAATCAGAACTGTGACTCACGAAATAATACCAGGAGATATTCAAAATATTGTTTAAATAACAAATGGAGTTGACAAATTTAACTGGATAAGTCGAGTGCAGACAAAATAAACATTTTCGAGTCGAAATATCTTTTCACGTTTTAATTTAATGGTTTATCATTTCACTTTCTCAACCCAAATTTCGCGATGTTTGGAAAGATATTTGGGATCTGCGATTTTTTAAAAGACTTTGTTAGAGGAAGAATATAAGAGATAACTCGGTCGTCTAATGTTGTGCAAATCTTCAGCTTTCATTATTTAGCTTGAATTTAAGACAACCCAATTTTCTTAATTCAACATTGGAACTCCGCTGTCGGTGCTCCTAAATTGAATTACAAGAGAAAAAAAAATGAATGTAAATATTTTCGACGAACATCAGTAGGAGAAATGCGTGGATTCGGGAAGCCGTTCCTATTGATTTTATTTGTCTGCATGCAGACGAACTGCATCTAGAGAAGAGAACGGTTTGTGCGCTAAGAGCCTCAAACGAACCAGAAGCAATCGAATTTACTCGGTTACTCTATAATCTTATTATCTCGGGAAAAAGTTTAGCTTCTGCCTGCTGTAACACGATGGAAATCCTTTATTCATATTTAAATTGTTTGCTTAAAGACCTGGGTTTTGCAAGTTACCAAATCTTTGAACAATTGTAAGCGGATAATGCGATTTGATCTTTGCGGATATCCTAATTCCAATTTGAAAAGCCTTCAGTGTTGCAAGTTTAATAAACACAATTAACTATAAGGCTACCAAGTTATTGTCTGCTTAGTTTCTATTTAAATAATTGCACGAGCTGGTTAAAAATTTCAAAGTGATAATATATTATTAAGAGTATCTGCTATAAGATATTGTATTTGTTTCTAGTTATCGATCCTACTTTTTTTTTAATATTCATTTTTAAATAAAAATGAAAGCCTGGACGCAGCAAGCGTGTATGGTAGTGAATTTTCATAAAAATGTTTAAAATAGCAAATATGTGTTTTTTTAAAGAAAGCAGGCATCAAATTTAGTTATCAGTATGACCTATATAAAAAACAATGTACCATATATCATCAAAAGACCTTTATTGTTTGAAAATGTACCAAAATGTTTCGAAGATAAACTTTCAATGTTCCCGAAAAAACTAGTTTCCTGGTCAACGAACCTTAGGTTAATAGCAAATTGAGCTATTCAAATTTAAAGCATTTAATAAAAGTTCGCTACCACAACGCATTAGCTGCGTCCTGAATTTCTTTACTTACACACATGCATTCTATTTACGTGGTCGAAATTCGATTAATTAAAGGTCAGCTCAGAACTGGCACGGGCCGGGGGAATCCGACTATCTAATTAAAACAAAGCATTGTTTAATACATTTAGACTGATCAGAATGAAACCGACCTCAAATTTGGGTTCGAGTGGTCCTAAATAGCGCTAATTTGTAGAAATTTTTTCAAAGTTCAAAAGTCGCGATCTCCTCATTAGTGAATATTTTTAAAGAAAATTCACTAAAAAGACAGTTTTCCTAAAAATCGCTATTTGGCCTTGCAGTTATTTAGTTCTAAAAGCTGGCGAAAAAATGTAATTGGTCAAACTGTAATGTTGCAAATCCAATAATATTTAGTGGTCGCAAAAATATTTACTAAAGATTTCTTTGGAAGATGACAGCTTTGGAATGCAAAACATAATCTTCCTTAAATGAGCCTAAATTAGGCTGCGTGAAACCCATATTCGAGGTGCGTTTGAGTTTTTATGTATATATATATATATATATATATATATATATATATATATATATATATATATATATATATAATATATATATATATATATATATATATATGAGGGGTATAGATGCAAAACGCGACATATCCGAGTAAACAAGTTTTGAGAAAATCGCAAAAAATTGCTATATGTTTATGTTTGGAGATATTTACTTCATTCAACTTTCGTTTATTTGCATACTTTAGTCTAAATTAGGAAAATTATAAAGTTGGAATCGAACTGACCACAAAAAACTAAAATTTAAAGAAAATGAGTGGATATGTCGTGTTTTGCATCTAAACATAGGATTTGTCGCTTTTTGCATCTGAATAAGGGATCACTACTACTACTACTACTACTACTACTAGGTAGGTATGAAAATATCATTTTATTTAGTATAACATTAATTTGTTACAATAATGAAATTGCATTTTAGGCACCTAATCTTAAATAATATAAACTTCCTCTTTATCTTCTATTTCTAATGACTCTTCGTTTCTATCAGCAATAAAATCAGTATTTCGATCAAAAAGTTGAACAGAGTATTTTAAATTCGGGATTTCTTTATATTCTTCTCCATAATGATTACTTAATAAACTTTCTACGCTTTTGATTTTATCTGGTTTGAGTGGTACTCCTATATTTAGTTTTTGTGGTTTCATCCGCTCAATATTCATTCCTCTTTTAGAAATCCCTTTAGCCTGTCCCAGGTCACTCCTATACAAAGCCTCTCCTCTAATTAAAATATTATTAATCTACCCACTTTTTGTAAAAATAAACCTCTTGCACGGCTTGAATTGAAAATGCCAACTAGATGTATTTTTTAGAAATTTCTTAGCCTCTGATTTCCAGTCAAGAACATTGAAGTCCTTTCCTGCTTTTAAGACTTTGGCTCGAGACTTAATTATATTTATGTTATCTTCGGGTGACAAAATTTCAGTCTTTTTTCGTATCTCTTTTTCTATGTTACGAAAAACTCGATCAGGTGGTATGTATGAGTGACCTACAATAGGGAAAACTACCTAACATTCCTTAATTTGAGATGAAGCCAAAGATTTCATCCAATAAGAAAGCATCGCCATTAAAGTTGAATTCTTATTTTGTCCCCCGCACCCATCACAGAAGAGACGTACTGATGTTACTTCTTCGGAAAATTCAAAATGTGTTAAAGTGTGATAAACTGCAGATGCGATTTCGTTTGAGCTTTTAGGTCTCTCAGCTTCAGTCCAAACAAAACAGGATACATTTTTGTTTGAAAGATTTTCTTTAGAATTTCCAGCAACTACACAAAAGTTATAAAAATTAACCTGCATTGAAAAGTATGCTTGTTGGTCCGGTAACTTAGGCAAAGGCATGTTTTTCTCACAATCAAAAGAGAAAATAGCAGTTTGAGGGTCATCTCTTTGTAATATGTCATAAAAACTTTTAGCTTGCAATTTATGTACTCTATGGTATGTTATTAAGTCTTGTTTTTCTTTTGGTTCAATACAGTTTTTTATCTTTTCTTTAAATTTTAAACAGGTAGAACATAAATCCGTTTGAGGAGTTCCAAAACCCACATTATAATGCCTATTAAAATAGTTTCTGAAGTAACAGTGACGTACCTTCAAATTGTCTTGGGCTTGGTCGTTGTACATGATCCAGAGTGTCTTGATGTTAATCTCGCACAGCAAATAAACCCTATGTGGTGAATTGCTGCGACAGTAGTGGCTTTCACTGCATTTCAGTGATTCATTAAAAGATTTGATACCTTCTTTTTTCGCGTCGTTATTACCTTTTATTCGATCTCCACCCCGACATTCCTTCGGCTGATCACCAGTTTTTTTAAATTTCTTTACTATCCGTAAAACTCGATCTTTTTTCAAATTTAGCACTCCTAGGAATGCTTCTCTGCAAACTGGGATTTTAATTCCATCTACAGTCGGAATCGAATAGGTAACACTAATAGCGTGCGGTTTGCTATTTATTTCATTATTTTCTGAAAGCCTCCTTCTCTTAGGAGCTGTCCCAGAGCAAAATTGAAGAATGAATGCATCTTGAGAAGTTTTATTTCTATTGGCATAAAATAATTTGTGAAAATGTTTAACGTCATTCATACTTAAATGTGATGTACACTGATAAGGCTGATATGGCTTTCCATTGTGCCTACACTGAGGAAATACTGGCAAACTTTTAGGCAAGTACCTAAAAATAAATAGTTCTGTTAATAAAATTATTAATAACATAAAAATGAACTTTTCAGTGTACCTTGCTTGTTTTGCTTTAGCTCTTTTCCATTCTTCGGGTTGATGACGCCTTTTCCGCGACCGATTTTTAGTGTCTTCAACAATTTTTTTACATGGTGTTTCGAGTTCCATGTTTGTTTTTTATTTAAATCTCTTAAAACACTATAAAACTTTGTTTAACTTAACAGAAATGCCTATTTCTCTTGTAAAATTAGACAACAATCCGCCATGATGTAAAGAAAACCACGTGACATCCATTCTGCTTTCCTATTGGTTAATACGGATATTGTCGGATATGTCGCTGTTTGCATTTGAATGCTAGCAACACATGTCGCACTTTGCATCTTACCATGGTTTTAAAACGGGAATTTATAAGAGATATGTCAGCTTTTGAATTTAAACGAGTGTTGAAAAGATGACAGACTACTAGACAAATCCATTGGTGTGAATATCTAATTTTTGTATTTATTGTGATAAATATGTCGCGTTTTGCATCTATACCCCTCATATATATATATATATATATATATATATATATATATATATATATATATATATATATATATATATATATATATATATATATATATATATATCAGAGCATTCAACTTTTCATGGGCAAGTTTTAAAGTAAAGTAAGTGACAGCAGATACACATCAGTAAAGCCACATTCAAGTTGATAAATCTAAATATAAAGCCATTTTTCTTCAAACTATAAATAAAACAAATCAGTAGACTCAACAACCGCCATATTTATTTTCCAATAGTAGTTGAAAAAACCACCACTGGAGGAGCGATCAACTAGCTCTACGTAAATTGAAAGATTCAGCGGGTACACAACCCATACTACACCAATTCAGTTAAGAGGAGAGCCTAGTATGTAGCTCATAAAAATAAAACTAAACACTAAACTATTGCAATACTGTCCATATAATAAAAGGTTTATTAATCAATAAAATCTAAATTAGAAAAATGTAGTATAAAATTTTGAATAATATACTGGCCTAAAAATATTGGGGAGTCATAAATTTTGTTCTTTTTAAGAATTATAGCTAGGGTATTTTAAGTAGATTGCAGGAATACTTTCAGTCGCATTTATAGAATAAGTCATATTATTGTTTACCAGTAAAGAAAGAAGGAAAATCGATGCGCACTTATTTTTGTCTGTATATCTGTGAGGAGTCTGCTAAAAGAAATCTAACTATTTAAAATCTCATTCATTTAAAATAAAAAAGAAGCATAACAATAAAAGTTTGTAATAATAAAATAAAAGAAAGAAAAAGAGGACTTTAAACTATTTGATAATAATACCCTGAGATGAGAGTTAGCTGAGGCATAGGTATCATAAAAAAGCAATAAATTATGTGAGAGCACTAATTTGCATACATACATACTTACATACATACATACATACATATATATATATATATATATATATATATATATATATATATATATATATATATATATATATATACATATCATCATATATGTTTAATTAACATAAGTAATAGTTTGGGTGAGAAATATAATATAATAAACTTCAGGCATTCGCCGATAAAAGGTTAAAATATAAAAGATTTACGTACCTTTTATTCTCAGTACACATAACAAATAGCACATAATACATATAGAGACAAAAAATAAAGAAAATGCATAATTTCATGCATTTATTTATATATTTACAGAAACTTGCATAACATTAAACACAATATACACCATTTTTTCTAAATTTATACACATTTCTATAAAATCTAACATATATAATATCAAACTATAAAACATAACCTAATAACAAATAAAAAACTATGCTAATTAAACATAAAAAACAGCAACAAACATACGTATCAATTGACGCACAAGAATGGGACACTCAAAACCATTCTTATATATATATATATATATATATATATATATATATATATATATATATATATATAATGATACCTCATTCGTTACCATAACACACTGATTGGGTCACAATTTTTTATAAGGCGTATTAATATCTTATCGTCTGAATAAACTGAAACCGATCTATAAAATCGCTCTCTCTCTGACTCTCTCTCTCTCTCAGATTTTTAAAATAAAATTGAAGCAGACAATATCGCTTAACCGATTTGTATAGCACACTATTGACAAAATAATTTATATATATATATATATATATATATATATATATATATATATATATATATATATATATATATATATATATATATATATATATATATAGAGAGAGAGAGAGAGAGAGAGTATCTAAAGCTCAATATAGCGTGCGTCACGTTCTTTACCCAATCAAAAGAACGTTGTTAACAGTAATGAACTCTAATAATCTCTCGACTGTTAGCCCTTTCCTGAACGCATTTCTTATTATATTCACAATTCAATAAAGAAGGAAAACACGAATAAAGAGAGAAAGGAAGAAGGAGCTTTCATCACAAAAAACCCTACTTTCTTAGTGGAGTTTTTAGTGTGCCACTTGTTATGCTATGAATCAAGTTGATCCGGGCTACCCTTTATGGTAGGACATGGTCGACCTAATGGAATTACAAGAAAACTCTCAATTGATTTACGAGCACAAAACAGGAAATTGTCGAATAACTTTATTCAGAGCTCTTTTGCCTACCCTCTTGGAATAAAATAATTTAATCGTCTACCCATCACAGTGTTTCTGTTAATAAAAAGCTGTAACAGTAGATATAAAGATAACAAGAGTATGTTAAGATAAATACATTCAGCTTGACTGGCCTAATTAGAGAGATGTAGGTATACATTTTTGCCTGTATTTAAAAGCGGTTAAACTTTTGTAGCCAATATGTACTTGGCTTTATAAAATAACACTGGACGCAGCAAGTGCGTTATGCTGGTGATTTTTCATAGAAATGATCTGGCACAAAATATTTCGTTATAACTTTTTATTATTGTAACATAGAAATCTAAATTTTTGTGTGTAGTTTATTTTTCATATCGTTAACGTACGTACCAAATTTGGTTATCATATCTTTTTAATTTTTTGGGATACATATTTTTTTTGGATGAAAACTCAAAATTTTCCCGGAAAACCTTGTCCGATTTTCCTGACTAACGAATTTTTCTAACCTATTTAGAAATGGAAGTACATGCCAAATTTTATCAAAATCGGCCTATTATTTTTTGAGTTATCGGTGTGATACATATATACATACACACACATATATATATATATATATATATATATATATATATATATATATATATATGAGTATATATATATATATATATATATATATATATATATATATATATATATATATATATATATATATATATATATATATATATATATATATATACTCATTTTAGGGTATCCAACTTTTCATGGGCACGTTTTCAAGTAAAGTAATAACTGTAACTTCCTTAGGGGGTGTGAACAAGAAATTCTTCTTGTGGTTTGTTCATCCAGGTGGGGTCCTAGTAATGTTTCTGAGAACAATTTTTTGAAAAGCGTTCGGGAACTAATCTGAAAATTTACCGAATTTTCATTAAATCCTTCAAATTTCAATAACTCTATTTGCTATTAGTGTAAGCTTCGTTGGTTAGGAAACCAGCATTTCAGTTTATTTTCGGAAATTTTTTATATATTTACAAACCATAAGTAATTTTGATAAAATATAGTACATTGTTTCTACTACATAGACTATACCGGTAATCAGATTGATGCCTGCTCGCATTTGCTATTAAAAACATTTTTATGGAAATTCACTTCCATAACACACTTGCTGCATCCCGACTTTTGAAAAATGTTTATATATTTTCAAAAAATAAATTTATTTCGATGAAATATGGTACATTGTTTCTACTATATAGGCAACCAAGTTTGACGCCTTCTTCCATCAAAGAGAGACATTTGCTATTAAAAATATTTTAAAAAAATACGCTACCATAACGCAATAGCTGCGTCCAGACATTTGTTTTTCTTTTTCTATTTTTTTTCAAATTGATTTAAGGATTAACAGGGACACTAGACTGTCACTGATTAAATCAGAAATCTTAGAGAAGAATTTGTGGGTTGCGTTTCAAGTAACTCTAACATAGTTACTGTGTAATCTAAACTATATAATCTATTTAATGGGTTAACCTAATAAAGATCGCTGGAAATTTAAGGCTGAGACTCTCCCTTCACAAAATTTGCCGCATTCAGAATGTTTTCTTGAGATGTATATGCCCAAATGTTTAGTTTTGTAGTATTTCTCTGTAGATTTTGTATAATAATATCAGTTTGAGGCAGAAATGTTGGTGGAACAAACTTTAGACATTAAATATGCGTTGTAAGTTTGGTGTATTTTAACAACGGTTTTAGCTTTGTTTTCAATGTTGTGGTATTTTGTAAGTCAGCTGTTCTTGTGTTTCAGTCTAATCTGAGGGCTAAGCTATCATTTTACCATGAAGAACTAGTCTATCTTGTCTATTTAATAGAATTATAAATTGCTTAAATTTGCAGTTTACTTCACGGACAGTTTTAGATATTATTCGAGTCCTGATAGATAAAGTTTGGCATCTTACATGCACGTAGACACTATTTTTACCTTTTGCTACCTTGTCTTCGCTGAGTTATTACATTCCTCGTTTCTTCAGTGGCATGCTGTGGTAAATTTAAAAAAAAAACACAATTTCTTTATTTTTTAGCTTGTTATATTATATGCTCCTTTCCCGGTAAGCCCCTTCCCCTGCAGTTACTTACCTATCACTATCTATTTTTCTGATTCCACTCCGCCGTTTTTTGACTACGGTTGCGCGCGGGGGCGGATCCGGAGGTGCGACGGTTCCACTGCTTCGTCATAAAGGATTCTTCTTCCTTTCCTGTACGCCTACAACCACCCTCAATGCATAATCCACAAGAAAAATTTCTTTGGAACAACCTCCAAGAAAGTAACGGGACGTGGGGCGATCATTGGTGCTGTGTAGGTTTTTTTATTACAGCCTGAATACTATCCTACTGTGGGTGTCGACAAGGAGGAAAGACACAACTTGCTAATTCTGGACTTGAAGGTTTGGGGGTTCGGAGGGGAAGGAAAAACATGGGCCGGCAAGGAATTCCACAATTTGGAAGTCCTCGGGACAAAAGAGCGGGCATAACAAGATGTTCTATGTCTGGTGCCTTAGACAGTAAAAGGGTGCATTTGCTCTGTTCCCCTGGTAGATCTGTTAGGGGCAGCAGTTGGAGGAACTATGGAAGAATGCTCCTCTGAGCAGTGTCCGTGCAGATATCTATAAAAGAGAGAGAGATATATAGAGAGAGAGAGGTCACCAACGGCACGTCGGTGGGCAAGGAATGGCAGCCTTTGGGTAAGGGTAGGGTAACCGATGAGACGTATAGCTCTCTTCTGAATTGAGTCCAGGATAGCGAGTGTAGAAGCGGTAGCTGCACCCCAGATGTGGGAGCAGTATTCGAGGTTTGGCCTTATTTGTGAAGTATATAAAGTATAGAGATTAGGTGGTAAAAAGTATTTGCGATCCCGGAAGAGGAAACCTAATTTCTTTGCAGCCGCTGCTGCAATTGATGTGAGATGTTGGTGCCAATTGAGATCTCGGTCCACAGAAATGCCAACAAGTGAAAAGGACGCATTACTTTGAATAACTTGGTTGTTCATTGTAATGTGTGTATCTCTTATGAGAAAGAAAGCAAGACTGAGGTTTGGTGGGGTTGAAATGTACAAGATGTCTACTTCCCCAGTCTAATATTTTTTGGAGATCCACGGAGACAGAACCTTCGATGTGTCTGCGATCGTCATCTAATTAGGCTAAATGACAGGCTTAGAATATTGTATATTTGTGTGAAGGGTGCTGTCGTCCGCGTAACTGTGAACTGGGTTAAATGTGCTAGACAGGAAGTCATTGATGTGGATAAGAAATAAAGCAGGGGCTAAAGCTGAACCTTGAGGAACTCCTGCATTAATTGGATATAGTTTAGAGGAACGGCCATCGACGACAACAAAAATGCTTCGGTTGGAGAGAAAATTTGCTGTCCAGGTACAGAGTTTTGGTGGTAGGCCATAGGCCGGAAGTTTATTAAGCGGCGCTGCGTGCCAGACCTGGTCGAATGCTTTGGATCTGTCTAGAGCGATACTCATCGTATAGTTCCATAGACGTGTTCCAAGAATGTCTGACAAAGGAAAGGAGGTCGGCAGTTAATCTTTGCTGACGGAATCCATACTGGCTGTCGTGGATTAGACTGTGTTTTTCAAGACATTTTAGTAATTCGGTTTCCATATACTTTTCCATAACTTTGGAGACGACTGAAAGGTGATAAGTAGGCCTGTAGTTGCCAGCAAACAGGGTTTAAAAGATGTATGGCTGCAAAATGTGAAAGACTCAGGTTTTCAATGTCCGATTAAGTGTTTTTTAGCATCTTCCGCTTATAACTGTTTCCTCCCCGGCGAGCGCCCCTATTCACTCCTGGTCCCTTAACTTTCTTATGGGTTGTTTGCGACAAGTTTTTTTTGTGGCTTGTGCATCCAAGGGGAGTTCTCAGCATGCTTCTGAAAAAATATATCTAAAAACCCTGCGTGTAGTAAACTGCAAATTTACCGAAATTACATTCCACTTCGTCGCCTATAATATATTGTTCAGATAATATAGAATAAAACACTAAACTAAATGAGTTTACTTGCATTTTCACTTCTCTTTTATTAGTGAATTTTTATTTAAAAAAATTCACTAATAGAGAGGTATCGACTTTGCAAAAATTTTTGCAAATGAGCGCGAACTAGGACCCCTAGAACCCATATCCGGGGTCAGTTTCAATTTTTTATATGTATATATATATATATATATATATATATATATATATATATATATATATATATATATATATATATATATATATATATATATGTATCCATCTGATAACTCAAACAATAATTAACCGATTTCGATGAAACTTGGCAAGTGGTTTTCTTTTATTAATGGCTTGGATGAGTTCGTTGGCCCCGGTCGGGGTTTTCTGGGAAAATTTTGAGTTTTCTTTCAAACAAAATTTTTTCTCCAAAAGTAACAAAGATGTTTTAATGATATTTACTATATATGTTGCCTTGGGAGAGATCTTACTACGCACTGAAATTCAACTTTCTAAGTTAATAAAACATTGAGTTATTCAAATTTTAAATTTTCTTTCGAAAATTTTTTTCTCCGAAAATTACAAAGTTATTTTAATGAAATTTGGCAGATATATTGCGTTAGGAAAGACCTTACTACACACCAAAATTAAACTCTTTAAGTTTATAGAAAATTGAGTTATGTAAATTTGAAGCATTTAATATTTATTTAATATTTGTTTAACACAGAAATCGTAGAAACGACGAGACGATCTTCACGTCTCTAGTATCAGGATCACATGAGAGGATAGGCAGTGGCATGTTTAAAGCTAATGTTGTACTGGCAGTTTGTTATTCTGCAGATGATGTTTTCAATATATGGTAAATGTAACAGAATAGTGAATAGTTGAGACAACAGTTCTAACATTTAACAACAGATTCCTTTATTTGGCTCCAATGAATAGAACAAAATTCAGCAGAATTAAAAGTAAGCCGTCAAGTCATGGAATCATACTGACACGACGCGTTGTTAAACGTTTCAAAATTGAAGACAATGAAATGAATGAAATTATAATAGGTCTCAAGATTTGGGTTTATCTATCTGGGCAATACACAGAATATTGAGAAAGCACAATATGCATAATTAGTCAATTTTCATTTAAAAAAATTCACTAATAGAGAGGTATCGATGGTAAGACTGCAAAAATTCTTTCAAATGAGTGCGAACTAGGACCCCTAGAACCCATATCCGGGGTCAGATTCAGTATCCGTCTGATAACTCAAAAAATAATTAACCGATTTGGACGAAACTTGCAACTGCCTTTCTTTTATAAATGGCTTGGATGAGTTCGTTAGTGAGAAAAATCGGACGGGGTTTTCCGGGAAAATTTTGAGTTTTCTTTCGAAAAAAAATTGTTTCTCCGAAAGTAACAAAGCTTTTAATGAAATTTACTATATATGTTGCCTAAGGAGAGATATTACTATGTACCAAAATTCAACTTTCTAAGTTTAAAGAAAATTGAGTTATTCAAATTTTAAATTTTATTTCGAAAAAAATTTTTTTCTCCGAAAATTACAAAGTTATTTTAATGAAATTTTGTGGATATCTTGACTTAGGAAAGAGATTACTACGTATTAAAATTAAACTATCTAAGTTTATAGAAAATTAAAATTATTTAAATTTGAAGCATTTAATAAAAATTCACTACCATAACGCACTTGCTGTGTCTCGAGTTTTTTTATATTACATGTATAACCACAAGATAAGTATAATGAGGGGAGGCTTAATTAGCATTGGGGTAACACAAACTTGAAAAGTTATCTAGAGCGCATTAACAGTCATAAACTTCATTTCACATATCACCATCGTGTCACAATAGTATTCGGATCATAAAAAATTACTTCTAACTGCATGCACACAAAAAATAGTAAAATATATTTATAAAATTTATTAAAAAACCACAATTTCGTAATTTGTTAAGAGGTTAAGATTTGATGGAAAGTCAAACTCACTGTACCGCAGCATAATATTATGTTGCGGCTGTACTCACCACATGACGTAATGCGCATGACAGTGCAAAAATAGGTAGCCGCATTATCATATCTCTCTAGTCATTATACATTGCAAAAATACCACAGTCCCCCCACCTAGCAGAGTTTTTATTTTCAGTTGTTATGGGAAAGTCTTTTGAATTATGTTTTGCCTACCGATGCATAAATGATAAAACCAGGTGCGGATGAAGCAACCAGCATTTATGATGCCAGAGAAAAAGTCTCTTTATTTCACTAACTCAGCAATTTTTATATTATCATTAGCAAAACAACTCGTCCTCTATTTGTCAGCTCTAGGGCTAATGGCGTAACAAGAAAAATTGCTATCGAGTTAGAAGAACAAAACAGGAAATTGTGGAGTAACTTTGTTGTGAATTGCCGCCTCTTCACGGCACGCAAATAATTTCATCAGTTGACATTGCCGCATCCACCCTAAATAAATACACATATAAGTCAGCGCCTGTTTGCAGATTTATATGTAAATTTCTCAACTTAGTAATGAGTTGAAATGAATGAGTTCCTAAATATGTAATACCAACTGTTATAAAGTGTATTCTGCGGCAATAAAATTTATAAATTAAAATTGGACCCACTTGGGTGTAGACCACAATTGTCGAGGGTAATATTTCATTACACTTGTATTGTGTACGCTTACGGCACAGAAAAACAAAGTTAAAATACATACATACATAACTTCACAAACAATATTGCCACTAATATTTTCAATAAAAGGTCATACGAAGGCCAAAGTGCAAAAACTCTGATTGCCAATTGGGACATATATGCCAGAATATACATTTTAAAGTTAGAAACCAAAAAAAAAAACACATAGATAATAATAGCTGCGCAAAACCATTTAATATCTATTCTGTGAGTTTTGTCAGCTAACAAAATATGCATAGCTGCATATCTGTATGTCTGTTTGTTTGCAGCCACGATAAATTAGGAACGAATTCAGATAGTATCTTCAAATTTGGTATTCAGTTAGCACCCAACAAACGAACGGTTCGGGTTGTTTTGCGTGAAGTTCCACCAGGGGCTAGGGGATGAATGGAGGGTGATTTGGTGAAAATTGCCACTTTTTCGTTAAAACTTGAGTAAGTTTCATCAAACATCTGGTATTCTGTGATGAAATGTAAATTAGGGAATAGTTGAATGTGTGGGGTGAGATTAATTTCGATTTTTTTGCTAAAACGGTGTATAAAAGTCTCTAAACATGTAGAAAACTTGATTCTGGAACATTTTTTGTGCCCGTCTGTCTGTCGGTCGGCGGGTCTGTCTGTCGGCCTGTACGCATGTCTGTCGGTGGGCACAATATTTCAAACGAATTGAAATACAATCTTCAAATTTAGTATCCAGTTAGCCCCCGACAAACAAACGCTTCAAATTGTTTTTGGGTAAGATCGCTTTAGGGGGTAGAGGATAAATGGGGGGGATTTCGTAAAAATGTACATGTTTTCGCTAAAAGTCATGTAATATAATGTTTTAGAAGTTTATGGGTACAGGAATACGAATGTTTTCTTTGTGGTCAAGTCACGGACACTGAATTCACTTTAAAAGAATATCTTCCCGATGAGAGTAGATTATCACAGCTATGCGGAAGTTCTGATTTAATTTGCAGCACTATTTTTTGTTGTAGCTATATGGCAGGACATTTTTTAGATGAATATGGTGACGATAAATAACAAAATATATGTAGAAACTTTGCTTCAAGTTATCTATCCATGATGAATCTTTTGCACCCAATTTAATTCACCTATCTATACCTCCACATTGTTCTTATTAATTTTAAATTTTCTCACCTGGTTTTGTGCAATTTATTTTCATGGGGCATCTACATCTACTTTAAATGATGAATTTGATATACCTATGCACTTTTCTACACTTCTATCATCGTATGGTTAGCAATAGACAAAAAAAAATCTCGGGACGCAGCAAGTGCGTTATGGTAGTGAATTTTCATTAAAATGTTTTTATTGCAAATATGTGTGTTTTCTTTTTAAGAAAGCAGACATCAATTTTGGTTACTAGTATAACCTATATAGAAAAAGCAGGCATCAAATTTCATTACCAGTATAACATATATAGTAAAAACAATGTGCCATGTTTCATCAAAATAACTTGATTGTTTGAAAACGTACAGAAATTTCCAAAAGTAAACCAAAAGTGTTACTGAAAAAATCCGTTTCTTGGTCAACCTTATAGGTTAATAGCAAATTGAGCTTTTCAAATATGAAGCATTTAATCAAAATTCGCAACCACAACGCACTTGCAATTATTTGTATCACCAACGACTTATGGGCCACCCTGTGATTGTCGCAATAATTTTTTAAGATGTAGCTCAAAACACCGTATAATTAATGTATACAATATTTTTTCATATCTTGTATAATAACGAATATATTGAGCTTTATTGATTTTTTACGAAAATTCGACAAAAATTATATACCATTAAGCAATAAACTCTATAGCTAAGGCTACTGCCAAGCATCAGAGAAAGGGTCTATTAGAAATGAATTTTCTGGAAATATTTTAGTAAAATGAAGGACAATGACGGTTGAAACTAAGAGTTCGGTGTATGTAAAACATACTTCTTGAGACATTTTCTTTCCATAGATCGTATTAGATTCAAGTTATTTGCCTAAATGTTGCGAATTTTGACGTTTTCAATTGTCACTTTGACGTTTTGAGGAAACCCCCAATTTATTTTTCTTTAAATGCCCATAACTTTTTTGTCTTTTGACCTAGAGAGCTAAATTTTGGTAGGCAGCACACCTATAACGATATAAACCAGCTTACCAAATTTGGTTGCCCTTACTTTGTTAATTTTGGAGATATAAATATTTTGCGAATGAAAACACAATTTTTTCCGGGAAAACCTCGGCGGATTTTCCTGGCTAACAAAATTATCCAAGCGACTTTCGAAAGGAATGTACTCACCAATTTTGACGTTTAAAATCGCAATTTTGACGTTTTGAGGAAAATCCAAATTTATTTTTCTTTGAATGCCTGTAACTTTTTTATCCTTTAACCTACGGAGCTAAATTTTGGTAGGTAACTTGCCCATAATGATATAAATCCGTATATGAAATTTGGTTGCCCTTACTTTGTTAATTCCGGAGATATATATTTTTTTCGAAAGAAAACACAAAATTTTCCGGGAAAACCTGGACCGATTTTCCTGGCTAACGAACTTATCCAAGCCATTTGCAAAAGGAATTTTTTCACCAAATTTAATCAAAATCGGCCCATTATTTTTTGAGTTATCGGTGTGATACATATATATATATATATATATATATATATATATATATATATATATATATATATATATATATATATATATATATATATATATATATATATATATATATATATATATATATATATATATATATATATATATATATATATATATATATATATATATATATATATATATAAACATATAAAAATTTAAACCGACCCCGGATATGTGTTCTGGGGGGCCTAATTAGCGCTCATTTGCAAAAATTTTTTCAAAATTCAAAAGTCGGGATCTCCTCATTAGTGAATTTTTTTTAAGAAAATTCACTAATAGTAAGTTTCTGAAAAAGTTCTTTGCCCGATTGTCCGAGTTACACCTGTGAATAGCGCAAAGTTTATATCGAATACAAGCAAAATTACAAAACACAGTTCTCATTCATGCGCCTAATTACAGCTTTTAACAGTTAATCTGGATAGTAGATATTGCAACCATAAAAACATAAAGCTTGATTAAAGATTATTTACCACAAAGCCAGAAAGTAGCAAACTCTAAAAAATTGTAAAAGAATGAATTGATATTCGGAAGGGTTTACATTCAAATGACAGCGTCTACGTGATATCATAGAAATATCGTGTCTTTTAAGTCATTATGTCATGTTCTAAACCATCTCAACGTATTATTTCTTCGACTTTCAATGCAGGTATTTTACATTTTCGAAATGACTTGAAAGCTGGTAACAGTAGTAGTAGCATTGGTGGTAGTAGTAAAATAGCAGCGAAAAAAGAAAGCACCGGCGATAAGCAGATTGATGCCAAATATTGGCAACAACTAGCCGACTTATACTCGCTGAAGTAGGTAATTCCACTTTGCTTTACGGAGCTCCAGTATGGTATTCAGCGCTGGAAAAGAACCTATAAAAATCCTAACAAAGACGCAGAGTAATATGCTTCTTAGTGTGACGACAGTTTATAGAACTGTTTCGTTCCAGGCAGTCTAGGTAATACCTGAATCCATGATAATTGATACCAGGCCCAGGAGCGGTATATTCTGTTCAAGGAACATGAGTTTAACCCAATTAAAAGAAAGGCGTTGCGGGACCAAATCATACAGAAGTGGCAGCAGCGTTGGTTGGAGAATGAGGGTATGAAGAAATGGACGAGGAAGCTCATACCAAACACAGGAACGTGGCCAGAATATAAGCACAGAATTCTCAGCTAAGATGTGGCACAAATCTTGACATGTCGAGGGAGGTTTGCAGTTTATGCAAAAAGATAGGCAAAACTGATAGTGAGGACTGCAGATGTTGTGGGCTAAAAGATACGGTGGAACCCATTATGTTACAGTGCCTAGGTAAGAGGAACAGAAACAGACAACAGAGGTGCCGTTGGGACAACTACAAAAAAGAACCTGGTTCCAGTGACGCTTAGAACTATGAAACATTCGAAGATCCTACAGAAAATGATGGAGAATATATTGAAAAAGTCTGGACGCAGCAAGTGCATTGTGGTAGTGAATTTTCATTAAAATGTTTTAAATAGCAAATATGTGTTTTTTAAAGAATGCAGGCATCAAATTTGGTTACCAGTATGACCTATATAGTTGAAACAATGTACCATATATCATAAAATAACTTTATGTTTGAAGATGTACAAAAATGTTTCGAAAATAAACTTACAATCTTCCAGAAAAATCTAGTTTCCTGGCCAACGAACCTTATAAGTCAATAGCAAATTGAGCTATTCAAATTTGAAACATTTAATAAAAATTTGCTACCGCACTTGCTGCGTCATGAATTTATTTTCTACGAACATGCATTATAATTACGTGGTCGAAATTCTATACATTAAAGGTCAGCTCAGAACTTGCACGGACCGGGAAGCCGACTATCTAATTAAAACAAACCATTGTTTAATCTATTTGGACTGAGCAGATTTCAATAAAAAACTCCTACCGTAACGCACTTTCTGGGTCCAGAATTTCTTTCCTTACAAACATGCATTATAATTACGTGGTCGAAATTCGATATATTAAACGCCAGCTCAGAACTGGCACCGACCGTCGGAATCCGACTCTCTGATTAAAACAAACCAGTGTTTAATCTATTTGGACTAGGCAGATTTTAATAAAAATTCGCCACCATAACACACTTGCTGCGTCTAGAATTTATTTTCTTACAAACATGCATGATAATCAACGTGGTCGAAATTAGATACTTTAACAACCAGCTCAGAACTGAGACGGACAGGGGAATCGGCCTGTCTAGTTAAAACAAACCAATGTTTGATCTATTTGGACTGCGCAGATTTTTCCTGGCTAACGAACTTGTCGAAGCCACTTGCAAAAGGAAGGTATTCTCTAAATTTAATTAAAATCGACCGATTATTAATTTAGTAACATATAAAAATTGACACTGACCCCGGATATGTGTTCTAGGGGGCCTAATTAGCGCTCATTTGAAGATATTTTTTTTAATTCCAAAGTCGGAATCTCCTAATTAGTGATTTAAAAAAAATCACCAAAAGGAGGAGAAGCATGAGAGAACTACGGATGTACCGAACTCCTGATTTCCGCACCAACATCAGTCCAGGGAAGGGGCAGTGGTTGGAAGAACGATGAAGAAAAAACGGCTTTCCACCCGTGAAGATATGTCTCTGTGCATACTTCTCTTGGGTACATAAGCGCTTACAATGGGCCTCTTGGCTCCCTGCGGGTAGCTTTAACGTCCTCACAAAAAGATAGCATAATAGTAGTGGTAATAGTAGGAGTAATAGTAGAAGTAGTAGGAAAATTAAAGCAGCTCCGGAGTTTAAAAAAACAGTACTTGTTACGTACTAGCTGTCTCGTAACACCGGTTATTGTAATTAGGTGTACTAAAGCGAGCCACATGTCAATATAACACCCTTTTTATTTGGCCAGAATTAAAATTGCATCAAATGCAAATGAAGCGTTGACGATATGTCGCAAATAGCTCCGAAAATAACCACTAGAGCAAAATGGGGTCGAAGTTATGAATGCATTATGCACGGACACATAAAAACTTGTTTGCTCTAACACATCGAAGGCCAATAAAGATTTAATAGGGATTTTATGATGTATTGCAGTGTTCAGCTCAGCTGATTAAATGTTGATATAGGCTCTTGCTCGCTGTTTTGTTGGTTTCCAATCGATCGTTATAACCTACAGATGGATTCTGGCCATTGAAGTAATGATGTGCTGGAATTAGATTTGGATTGGATAGAATTTTGTACGAGTCACTGGGCGACAACAAAAAATGGAACAGAAAAAAGCGATAGGAGTTGGATCGTTGATATTTTTGCCGTGTCTATAATACACCCAAGAGTTTAGTAAACATTTTATAGTAATTAATTTGGAGCCTAATTACATTTACATCGTAAACGAAAACACTATTCTTCACACAAAACAGTTCTGTTTCAACCGACAAAAAACTGCGGTGTTTTAAAAACCATTTAACTATTTTTTTAACACCAAAGCCACGAAAAAGAGTCCTGATGCAGTGGGTGCGTTATAGTGGCGAATTTTCATAAGTTTTGTAAAACATAACCAGCGTGAAGCTAGGCGTTCCGTTGGAGGTGTTTCAACTTATTTATTGCAAATTTAGTGTGTGGATGATAACCTACCAATTACATCCTTTTCTCTCCACCAATACATATATTTAATTTAAGCTGCTGATTCTCACACACTCCAAACCCTATTAAATTCTTTATCGAAATAATATGTCGCTCAATTGAGGTTGATGTTGATTATAAAAAATACTGACAACTAGAAGACAACTAGAGTCTTTGTTTTTTCTATCGAACTTTATAATAAACAGCAATGTTTTTTCAATTAGCAGAGAATATAAGGCTAGATGCATTTTCACAACAATTAAAACCGTAGACCGGTTTCGCTCTAATTAGAGTACGGCATAGCCATTGCTGCGAAAATACGTGTATTTTCGCACCAATTGCTATGCCCTACTGGCGAGCTGTAATTAGAGCGAAATCGGTGTACGGTTCTAATTGTTGTGAGAATGCATCTAGCCTTACATACTTTGTCCCTATATTAGGGTAGAAATGGGCCAGGGCTGACAATTTATTAAATTGTTAGTTGGTTGTATACAGTCTCTACTTTAACACATACTACTGGGTTCGGCAACTAGGTGGCGACACGCTCACCACTCACTTAGAGCAGATAATATATTTTATCGCTTTTCTTAAATTCAGTTTCATTTGAACCTGGAAAAACCTTGATTGTAATTATTCAAATAAAATGAATTTTGCAACATTGAATAAGTAGTTGGATCGCATTTTATCAGTTATTTTTTTTTTTAAACAGATAGACGAGTTACAAAAACATAGCATTTTTGAGAAGAAAATTTGCAATATTCTATGGAAAGTTTGGAAAGTTTAAAGAAACTTTATAATATTGTTGTAAACAACCTCCTAAGTTACCCAATAAACCATTATACAATTCTTCAAGCAACAATTTCCATTGCAATACGAAACGCTCTCCGCAAACACTCAAATTTATCTGACAGAGACAACACCGATACAATTTCCATTTCGGAAACATCTATCAGTTTCTACATATCGATTCTTCACGTTAAGGATATTTATAATATACAAAAGTTTATATTTAAAGATAAAACCAATTTTAAAATAACATTTCGATATTCAAATTAAAGTAACAACATTTTCGGTAAACTTAAAAGTAAAGATGAAATTTCTAACGTATCTGGGGTGGTGTAATGTAATACGTGTAGTAATAAATGTAATTTGAAATACATTGGCCAAACCAGCAGAGTCTTTACAAATGGATTAGCATAACACGAAAGTGATATACATCTAAACAAAAAAACTTGTACTTTGTCTAAACATAATCTTGATACTGGCCATAATATAAATTGTACTAATGTTTCTATTTTACATTGTGAAACGCTAAGTAATAAAAGAGTGACTTTGAAAGTACTTTTAACGAAAATTTAATAAACATAAAGATAGATAATAGTTCCTTAAAACATTTATACTTCCTTGATAAAAACATAAAAACGAATTTAAATACATAATAATTAGCTTGGATATAATAGGTTGACTATTATGGACTTCAATACAATTTAACTTGAAATTGTTTTACTGTTTTGTTATCCAGTTTTTTTCAAGTAATTTAGAAACTCGCCTCATATTAGAGTATTGAAAACTGCAGTATTTTTTCTATGTAAATTCTACTTTTTTCCTTCCATGTTGTAGCTTTGAGAGTGCAATAAATAATTCCGAAAGCTCGTCATTCTAATACAGAGTTTTATATTGCAACTGACAGCAGTCCCACAAATATTTTAAGAAATAGTAATACACCGCCAGGACAGATAAACATCATATTTGTATATGTATAAACTAATAAAGTCTGAAACTAACCCTGAATATGGGTTCTAGAATCTCCAGTTTGCGTTCGTTTGAAAAAGATGTTTGAATATTACCCCTCGATAGGCAAAATTTGCATTACGAAAATTTATTTAAAAATTTAAAAAGAACTTTTAGCGCAACTGTGAGATGGCGCTGTTTATAAATGGTGTATTGTTTAGCATATTTGGAATAATGTTTGCCATGTATGTAGGCAAAATCTCAAGCTAATAAAAGGTATCAGGCAATCGTGCGATCAGATACATATCACAGTATATATATATATATATATATATATATATATATATATATATATATATATATAATGTCGCTATCAATAAAAAATAAAATTTTCATTTAAGAGCTCTATGTAGTTTGTTATCTTCATATTTCTTCAAGTTTGGTATGGTATGGCCAATTTTATATCTCTTGTAGCTTTCGATATTCTAGTGGTGTAGGAATTTGAAATCGCAAAACACCCTATATATATATATATATATATATATATATATATATATATATATATATATATATATATATATATATATTCAATTTGCTACTTATATAACTAAATATTTTGCGTCAAATATATTAGTTTCTGTGCCCTTATATTATTTTTTTATTTTCAGGTTCGTAGATCTTCATTCCTATAACTATCAACCATTAAAGTGAGTAAATATAGTGTTTTATACATACATTTTAAAATCAATATTAATTGCAGCGTAGGGCCTTAACGACAATTGCTGTTTATTTCAAAATTATCTTTGATTTTTCGTATGAATATTAATACTCAAAGTACGTAATGAATACAAGAGCTTTTAGGCAGTTAAAATTACAAACGCATACTCTACCTACGTTAAAAACTTCAAGGTATTTTTACGCTGCTAAATACAAGCGTACACTGAAACAAAAAAGCTATATGTAGCGCCAAGCATGCTTTGCTTTTTACGAGGCATTAGAGCATATTTCGTGCAAAAATATAAATTTTACATGAAATAATTATCGTGGCGTTGTTTTGTTTCTCTGGTAATATGTAGGTTCCGATAATTCTAGTTATGCTTCGAGATTTAATGAGTTATATTCTATATATTTTGCTTGGTCTGTTTTTCTACAAATATTCAATAGACTTTACGTTTCAAGCTTCTCAATTGTTGTTCATTCTAACATTCCTACGAATGTCTAGCATGTACCAGCATCCCGTTTTATTCAGTCTGGTGCGAGAAGTAAACTACTACAAAATTAACTTACCTTTTAAGACAGAGAAAAAAAGAATAAACGTAGCAAGCTACTGGAAAGAATAATTAAGGAGTTAAGATGTTGGTCAAAATTAGAAAAGCGTTAGTATATAATATTCATTTCGGCAGGAGAAGGAAGAGAATGTTACAATTAATTATGCTCTAATAGAAATACAAATTAATTCTTCTGTGTATGGCGTATTGTAAAATTAATGCAAAGCAGTAAATAATAAATAAATAAATACAAAATAATTTCGGTTTGCTTTGCCGTGGTCGAACTTACTTTCTGTGTTGCTAGACGTTGCGTAACCATGGCTGCTAAAGTCTTCAGTAGCTGCAATACAAACGTTACTGTGCATATCTGGTTGGCTAATAGTCTAGCAACTCCAGCTAAATGACTTCAACGACTGCAAAACAACCCGGAAACCATTGTGTATTAATTAGTTGAGATATATATTTAGTCTTCACAGCAGCCGCCGCAGAAAATCCGGTTTGCAAAGGTAGGATGTTGAAAATGGTAATAGTATACGAAATGTTATTGTTTTCAGTGCAAAAGACTCATCATCCAACCCTGCTCTTAGTGATTTATTTATTAATAAATTGTCTTTTGATTTCTCCACTTGACATCAAGTCTATAAAGATTTCTTCTCCGGGAGTTTTGGGGGTATTTTAAAATAGGTCCCTAAGCCACTCGTAACTTGGTATCAAGTTGAAGTCAGCAAAAAAATACCTCTTAAAATATTTTCCAGCATGGCTAAATGATTTTTAATGGTTGCAAAAACAACCTCCACATGTTATTCTTCAGGCTTGCAAGTCCTAACGCATCCATCTACATTTGCAAACATTTCTAGCTTTTTGCTTTACATTTCTGCTCCACAATTCCAGTTTTCTACAAAACGCATTAACTTTATCACTCGTCTCCAACATATTTGTGTTTGCTTCCTTGGACTTGAAGATTCAGGGATATATTTTTTCAAATATGTCAACCAAGTAGCCCAATTTCATCTTAACTTAATCACCTCGAAATTACGTGGATTCCGGTCCATTTTACTCTTCTAAAAAAATGGCCGTTTCATCTTTTAATTTAACTCTTAGTGTACCTCACCCATGTCTTTACAAAGAGCATAATAGATTCTTGATTTGAGAAGTCTCAGTTTTAATTAATTTTCTTAAAAAATTTCAAAAAACAATGTGTGTGTGTGTGTGTGTGTCACACCGATAACTGAAAAAAATAATGGGACGATTGTGAAAAAATTTGGTAAGTACCTTTCTTTTCAAAGTAGCCAGCATAAGTTCGTTACCCATGAGAATCTGACTAGTTTTTCCCGGAAATTTTTGTGCTTTCTTTCGGAAAAGTTTTATAGCTCCGGAAATGACAAAGCTATTGTAAACCGATTTATATCATAAAAATAAAACCATGAACCAAACTTTCAGTCCCTAGCTTAAAAGAAAAAAAGTTATGAGCATTGCAGTTTTTCTTCTTAAAACGTTAAAAAGTCGCAATTCAAAACGTCAAAATTGACATGTTATAAATAATGAACCTGAAAGTAATACTACGGGCGATATTGCAGAAGTTTTGTAAGAAGTGTGTTTTATAAAGCCTTAAGTTTCTGCCTCAGCCATCATTGTCCTTGATTTTACTTAAATATTTGCAGAAAATGAATTTTATATAGACATTTTTTCTGATAATTTGGCTGTGGTTTCAATTATAGGGTTATAATACATGAAGGAAAACTTTGTATCTACCCCTTGTTAAGCACATTGCGCGCATGGAGCAGTGTGATATTTGGCATAATTAAAGTTCATATAAAGAAGGAGAACAGAAAGATAAAATGTATGTACAATATGTGTTACAAATAGATTAGACAATGTTTGTTTTAATTTGACGAGCGTCTCGCACAGTTAAAACTTGGATGAGGTTTTTAGTGTATCAACAAAGTAAAAGGCCTCCCTGACGCGGTGTTTACACACAATCTTCCGAACTGACCTTCCTGTCCTGCCCTGATATCAGTTTGCCTAATTAAAAGCTAAAAGGAGTTAAAAGAGGGAGAAAAAGTACATTCTGCTCACACCTTGATATATGGCAGGGTTAATTTTCCTTTTCCCTTTAGCTTATGTAAGGCAAACTAATGTCAAAGCCGGTCAGACAGGTCAGTTGGCAGGATTGTATGTAAACGGCACGTCAGTTAGGTCTTTTATTTCGTTAAAACAACAAAAACTTCATCCAAGTTTTTACTGTCGCTAGACACTCGTTTAGTTATACATCAGGGTTGATTCCTGATTCCCAGTGTCAGGTTTGAGTTGACGGTTAATATATTAATGTCGATGTAAATTGCATATTACTCTATGGTCGAACGGATGTATATGAAAGCCTTCATACGTTTATACTGAAAATTATGTATAATAGTGTTGAAAGGCTGGCTACCATAGCCGTATTACTTTATAGGTGTATTTTCGCTGCAATTAGTATGCAGTACTAAAGAGCTCCAATGAGCGCGAAACCGGTCTACGGTTCTAATTGTTGCGAGAATGCATCTAACCTTACATGACATAAAGGGTCAATTTTAAATTAATTTTCTGCAAATAATTTAATAAAATAAGCAACAATGAAGATTGTAGCTGAAACTTAAGGCTTTTTAACTTCTTACCACATTTATGCTGCATAGCCGTTCATGTAGGTTCTCTATCTAGAACATGTCAATTTTGACGATTTGAATCGCGACTTTTTTGACGTTTTAAGAATAAAAACGAGTTATTTATATTTTATTTTAACGTAGAGATTCCAATTTTGATGCACGGTCTTCTTTTTAGTGAATTTTTATTAAAAAAATTCACTAATAGAGAGGTATCGATGGTGAGACTTTGCAAAACTTCTTTCAAATGAGCGCGAATTAGGACCCCTAGAACCCATATCCGGGGTCAGTTTGAATTTTTATATGCTTATATATATATATATATATATATATATATATATATATATATATATATATATATATATATATATATATATATATATATATATATATATATATATATATATATATATATATATATATATATATATATATATATATATATATATATATATATATATATATATATATATATATATATATGTATCCGTCTGATAACTCAAAAAATAATTAACCGATTTAGATGAAACTCGGCAAGTGCCTTTCTTTTATTAATGGCTTGGATGAGTTCGTTGGCCAGGAAAATCGGACGGGGTTTTCCGGGAAAATTTTGAGTTTTCTTTCAAAAAAAAATTTTTTTCCCGAAAATTTCGATAAAATTTGGTCTACATATTGCTTTGGAAAATACCTAACTATGTGCGAAAATTCAGCTTTCTAGGGTTACAGAAAATTGAGCTATTCAAATTTGAAACATGTTTAAATCATAAGTATGTGGTTGCTGTTGGTTAGTCAATGCTTTTCTTATTGACTCATGAGATTCATTCATCAACCTTCCATTGACTTCTGCTTCTGCCGCTGTTACAGTCCTTTTATTTTGATCTAGAGTTGTAACCACTCATAGACTCATACAAACAGTGTTTTTTAACCACGTGGCTGGGCGACTGACCGAATTCATTGCCAGTTGCTGTTGATTTACTCATATTAGTGAATTTTTATTAAAAAAATTCACTAATAGAGAGGTATCGATGGTGAGACTTTGCAAAAATTCTTTCAAATGAGCGCGAATTAGGACCCCTAGAACCCATATCCGGGGTCAGTTTGAATTTTTATATGCTTATATATATATATATATATATATATATATATATATATATATATATATATATATATATATATATATATATATATATATATATATATATATATATATATGTATATATTATATATATATGTATCCGTCTGATAACTCAAAAAAGAATTAACCGATTTAGATGAAACTCGGCAAGTGCCTTTCTTTTATTAATGGCTTGGATGAGTTCGTTGGCCAGGAAAATCGGACGGGGTTTTCCGGGAAAATTTTGAGTTTTCTTTCAAAAAAAAATTTTTTTCCCGAAAATTTCGATAAAATTTGGTCTACATATTGCTTTGGAAAATACCTAACTATGTGCGAAAATTCAGCTTTCTAGGGTTACAGAAAATTGAGCTATTCAAATTTGAAA
Source organism: Tillus elongatus (assembly GCA_964006375.1). Lineage (NCBI taxonomy): Eukaryota > Metazoa > Arthropoda > Insecta > Coleoptera > Cleridae > Tillus > Tillus elongatus. Next base: position 190,182,662 of record OZ023264.1, read on the forward strand.
CATGTTTAAATCATAAGTATGTGGTTGCTGTTGGTTAGTCAATGCTTTTCTTATTGACTCATGAGATTCATTCATCAACCTTCCATTGACTTCTGCTTCTGCCGCTGTTACAGTCCTTTTATTTTGATCTAGAGTTGTAACCACTCATAGACTCATACAAACAGTGTTTTTTAACCACGTGGCTGGGCGACTGACCGAATTCATTCCCAGTTGCTGTTGATTTACTCATATTCTCTTAATATGTTTGAAGATGTGGTGTCTACTTCATTCCAAGTCACTATTAACCGACTATTTATGAAATCAAATAAGTAAATTAAATCGATTGTCATAAAATATGTAGTGTATTAAGACAAGGGAAAAAGAAATAAAACATATATAACTGTGCACATTTTGATTATATTTTAGGGTGCTTGAGAGAGGTATTGTCACAGCATAATATCTTATTAAAGTTCATTTGTAAATAGGTTTAATTTTTATATGTTTATATATATATATATATATATATATATATATATATATATATATATATATATATATATATATATATATATATATATATATATGATAACTCAAAAAATAATTAACCGATTTCGATGAAACTTGGCAAGTGCCTGTCTTTTATTAATGGCTTGGATGAGTTCGTTATCCAGAAAAATCAGACGGGGTTTTCCGGAAAAATTTTGAGTTTTCTTTCGAAAAAATTTTTTTTCTCCGAAAGTAACAAAGCTGTTTCAATGAAATTTACTATATATGTTGCCTCAACCTTACTACGTACCAAAATTCAACTTTCTAAGTTTAGAGAAAATTGAGTTACTCAAATTTTAAATTTTCTTTCGAAAAAAATTTTTTTCTCCGAAAATTACAAACTTATTTTAATGAAATTTTGTGGATATTTTGCCTTAGGAAAAACCTTACTACGTATTGAAATTAAACTCTCTAAGTTTATAGAAAATTGAGTTATTTAAATTTGAAGCATTTAATAAAAATTCACTACCATAACGCACTTGCTGCGTCCCGAGTTTTTATGATATAAACCCTCGCATCCAATATCGTTGCCCTAACCTTGTTATACCCGGATATAATAACATTTTCCGAAAGAAAACGCAAAATTTTTCGGGAAAACCTAGTCCGATTTTCCTGGATAACGAACTCTTCCAAGCCACTTGCGAAAGGAAGGTATGTTAAAAGTAGAAGTCTATTCTTGGACTACGTGACCTACTGCTTTTTGAACACTTTTTTGTCATTTGTTTTCTGATATTGGATTCCATTGCCTACTATCCTCAGAACGGTTTTTCTCAAAATTGTCAGTGCAATTAAAAGATTTCTCAAGCATGTTGTACATCATTGGAAAGCTCTTTTCACAAGCTATCAGATGAGGAAAAAATCCAATGTAGCTGCCATAATAAAAACAAACATTGATACCTGTAGCTCAAATCCAAATGACAATCCAAGGTTTAGAATAGCACAAAAATATTACTCTGTAAAAAGTGTCATGATAATGTGCAAGTCTTAGACATGTCAGATCAACGGCTACTTAGAAAATGTAAAATATGTTCGTTCGTTCGTTGCAAAAATACACACACGTTGCTGGTTCAGCTTTTTTAATAAACAAAAGGAACAAATATAACAATAGCCATGCGTGAAAACAATGAATATTTACACTTAACTACTTAAAAGCCTAATAATGCACGATTGAATAATAATTACTACCTATATCGTATTTTCGTTAATAATTTTAAGTTCTATCGGTAAACGTTCGTTTGAGCTGTGTCTTTATGCGTTTAAATCTCGTTCACAACTAACTTCTGTCTTTCCTTAAAACTAAAACTTATCTACCCTACGCTACAGATGTTTTCTTCATGTGCGGCCCTTTTCACATATGGTCACACAATGTTGCCATCTACTAAACCTATCTACTGTTCTACACAATTTTCAACAGATATTGAAGAAAAAAGAAGTCGACAAATTTTGGTTTGTTTAAAATAACTGAAAAACAAAAAGAGGCATGGTAAAATACAAGTCATATTTAGAACGAGCATGAAATTATACAAAACATTAATGATTTAACCGTCTCCCTATCTCTAATAATTACGGAGATAGCAATATATTCCCATCCAGTTTTGGGACACATTGTATAGTTGTAGACACAAATAAAAGACAGAATGAAGGTATAAGCATGACGGTGATGCAATGCATTTATATACTTAAAAGTCTGGACGCAGCAACTGCGTTATGGTAGTGAATTTTTATAGAAATGATCTGGCCCAAAATATTGTTTTAAAACATTTTTTCTTTTAATATAGAAATATAGATTTTGGTGCGTAGTTTCCTTTTAATATCGTAAACGCACGCATCAAATTTGGTTACCGAAGATTTATATCTGTGGAGATAAAAAAAATTTTCGGAAGAAAACCCAACATTTTCCCGGAATACCTAGTTCGATTTTACTGGCTAACAAACTTTGCCAAGCCACTTACAAAAGAAACGCACATGCTAAATTTTATCAAAATCGGTTTATTATTTTTTGAGTTATCGGTGTGATAACTATATAGATCTATATATATATATATATATATATATATATATATATATATATATATATATATATATATATATATATATATATATATATATATATAAATTTTAACGAAAGAAAAAGAAGATTCAGTAAAATTTTGGTCTAAAATTGATTAGGTACTTACCAAGTGAAGATGGGAGTCTGTGACGAGCACTGATAAGTACACTTGGATAACCCAAATCAGCACAAAACATTTAAAAAAAGTTGACCATGTTTTCACTGACCACTTTAGCATTATCGGATGAGTAAGTCTAGAGGGAATTATGCATCATCTGATAACTCTAACTTGGTAAGTGAAACGATTGTCAGGCTTTTAAAAAATGTTGTGGTGATTTGGGTTCTTCAAGTATGTTTAGAAGTTAGGTCTCCTCCCATTTTCAGTTCAATATCTTCAGTACCCAGTAAACTTAAACATTTTCAATTGACAAATCTGGTGGCTGCAATCTGTGTTTTAGTAGAACCCTCATATTTACTTACCTTCTTTAAAGTGACTAAATACACCCTCTGCCAGTTGCCTTATAAACTGCAGTAATTATATTGAGCAGTGGCGTCTAAAATTAACATACGCTTGGGTCGACTATCAAAAGATTATATTCCCTGCAAACTATAATAAAGCACTGAATGCAAATAGTTACTTAATGCATGCTACAGATTCGATGATCTTAATCTCTACTTAAGCCTCTGCGCGAACTAGTTTTTGGAGCTATTCAACATTTGCATTATTTAACTGGCGCCTCTACTGCAGCAAAATAGCGGAAAAGCCCTAAAATAAACCAGTAACACCGCAAATTCTGCACTAATCTCCAGTAACCAGAAAATGTTGGTTAAGAATTCTGTTTTGCAGAAATTGCATAGAAACACGGTAGCTTAAAACACCACTTGCAGAAACAAAATGAGCAAGCCAATACATACCAGAACTTTTCTGAGAATATTTGCATAACTCTAATACATAAAAGGTATGTATCAAAAATAAAACCACCTTTTCTGTAACACAGAAAAATAATGTTCTTGACAGCTCGTCACATTCTTATGAAAAAATATGCTTACGTACAGGTGACTTGCGAGTTATCATCAATTTTTAGTGAATTTTCTTTAAAAAAATTCACAAATGAGGAGATCGCTACTTTTGAATTTTGATAAAATTTCTTCAAACGAGCGCTATTTGGGACATCTGTAATCCAAATCTGAGGTCGGCTTCAGACTTTATATACTATATACACACACACACACACACACACACACACACACATATATATATATATAAATATACTCATATATATATATATATATATATATATATATATATATATATATATATATATATATATATATATATATATATATATATATATATATATATATATATATATATATATGAGTATATTTATATATATATATGTGTGTGTGTGTGTGTGTGTGTGTGTGTGTGTGTGTGTGTGTATATAGTATATAAAGTCTGAAGCCGACCTCAGATTTGGATTACAGATGTCCCAAATAGCGCTCGTTTGAAGAAATTTTATCAAAATTCAAAAGTAGCGATCTCCTCATTTGTGAATTTTTTTAAAGAAAATTCACTAAAAATTGATGATAACTCGCAAGTCACCTGTACGTAAGCATATTTTTTCATAAGAATGTGACGAGCTGTCAAGAACATTATTTTTCTGTGTTACAGAAAAGGTGGTTTTATTTTTGATACATACCTTTTATGTATTAGAGTTATGCAAATATTCTCAGAAAAGTTCTGGTATGTATTGGCTTGCTCATTTTGTTTCTGCAAGTGGTGTTTTAAGCTACCGTGTTTCTATGCAATTTCTGCAAAACAGAATTCTTAACCAACATTTTCTGGTTACTGGAGATTAGTGCAGAATTTGCGGTGTTACTGGTTTATTTTAGGGCTTTTCCGCTATTTTGCTGCAGTAGAGGCGCCAGTTAAATAATGCAAATGTTGAATAGCTCCAAAAACTAGTTCGCGCAGAGGCTTAAGTAGAGATTAAGATCATCGAATCTGTAGCATGCATTAAGTAACTATTTGCATTCAGTGCTTTATTATAGTTTGCAGGGAATATAATCTTTTGATAGTCGACCCAAGCGTATGTTAATTTTAGACGCCACTGCTCAATATAATTACTGCAGTTTATAAGGCAACTGGCAGAGGGTGTATTTAGTCACTTTAAAGAAGGTAAGTAAATATGAGGGTTCTACTAAAACACAGATTGCAGCCACCAGATTTGTCAATTGAAAATGTTTAAGTTTACTGGGTACTGAAGATATTGAACTGAAAATGGGAGGAGACCTAACTTCTAAACATACTTGAAGAACCCAAATCACCACAACATTTTTTAAAAGCCTGACAATCGTTTCACTTACCAAGTTAGAGTTATCAGATGATGCATAATTCCCTCTAGACTTACTCATCCGATAATGCTAAAGTGGTCAGTGAAAACATGGTCAACTTTTTTTAAATGTTTTGTGCTGATTTGGGTTATCCAAGTGTACTTATCAGTGCTCGTCACAGACTCCCATCTTCACTTGGTAAGTACCTAATCAATTTTAGACCAAAATTTTACTGAATCTTCTTTTTCTTTCGTTAAAATTTATATATATATATATATATATATATATATATATATATATATATATATATATATATATATATATATATATATATATATATATATATATATATATATATATATATATATATAGATCTATATAGTTATCACACCGATAACTCAAAAAATAATAAACCGATTTTGATAAAATTTAGCATGTGCGTTTCTTTTGTAAGTGGCTTGGCAAAGTTTGTTAGCCAGTAAAATCGAACTAGGTATTCCGGGAAAATGTTGGGTTTTCTTCCGAAAATTTTTTTTATCTCCACAGATATAAATCTTCGGTAACCAAATTTGATGCGTGCGTTTACGATATTAAAAGGAAACTACGCACCAAAATCTATATTTCTATATTAAAAGAAAAAATGTTTTAAAACAATATTTTGGGCCAGATCATTTCTATAAAAATTCACTACCATAACGCAGTTGCTGCGTCCAGACTTTTAAGTATATAAATGCATTGCATCACCGTCATGCTTATACCTTCATTCTGTCTTTTATTTGTGTCTACAACTATACAATGTGTCCCAAAACTGGATGGGAATATATTGCTATCTCCGTAATTATTAGAGATAGGGAGACGGTTAAATCATTAATGTTTTGTATAATTTCATGCTCGTTCTAAATATGACTTGTATTTTACCATGCCTCTTTTTGTTTTTCAGTTATTTTAAACAAACCAAAATTTGTCGACTTCTTTTTTCTTCAATATCTGTTGAAAATTGTGTAGAACAGTAGATAGGTTTAGTAGATGGCAACATTGTGTGACCATATGTGAAAAGGGCCGCACATGAAGAAAACATCTGTAGCGTAGGGTAGATAAGTTTTAGTTTTAAGGAAAGACAGAAGTTAGTTGTGAACGAGATTTAAACGCATAAAGACACAGCTCAAACGAACGTTTACCGATAGAACTTAAAATTATTAACGAAAATACGATATAGGTAGTAATTATTATTCAATCGTGCATTATTAGGCTTTTAAGTAGTTAAGTGTAAATATTCATTGTTTTCACGCATGGCTATTGTTATATTTGTTCCTTTTGTTTATTAAAAAAGCTGAACCAGCAACGTGTGTGTATTTTTGCAACGAACGAACGAACATATTTTACATTTTCTAAGTAGCCGTTGATCTGACATGTCTAAGACTTGCACATTATCATGACACTTTTTACAGAGTAATATTTTTGTGCTATTCTAAACCTTGGATTGTCATTTGGATTTGAGCTACAGGTATCAATGTTTGTTTTTATTATGGCAGCTACATTGGATTTTTTCCTCATCTGATAGCTTGTGAAAAGAGCTTTCCAATGATGTACAACATGCTTGAGAAATCTTTTAATTGCACTGACAATTTTGAGAAAAACCGTTCTGAGGATAGTAGGCAATGGAATCCAATATCAGAAAACAAATGACAAAAAAAGTGTTCAAAAAGCAGTAGGTCACGTAGTCCAAGAATAGACTTCTACTTTTAACATAATTTTCCGTAATGATTCACGAAAAAAAATTATTGTGATTTAATTTACAATACTTAATTAGGTCACTAAGTGAGTAGCGAACGTGTCGCCACCTAGTTCGGAACCAAGTACTATGTTGTCACGCCCGCTCCAAATAATACAGAGTATTAAACATAGAGACGGTATACAACTAACTAACAATTTAAAAAATTGTTAGCCCTGGCCCATTTCTACCCCAATATAGGGACAAAGTATGTAAGACTAGATGCATTCTCGCAACAATTAGAACCGTAGACCGGTTTCGCTCTCATTAGAGCTCTTCAGTACTGAAGAGCTCTAATGGGAGCGAAACCGGTCTACGGTTCTAATTGTTGCGAGAATGCATCTAGTCTTACTTAATTAGGTAATAATTTTTATTATTATTATTACCTTTATCGCTTAAAATTATACAACATGTTTATTCAATAAGTCTAAGACTTGTGGTGAATATTAACATAATTTCATAGATAGTTGCGTCCAAAACTGGTTGACAACACTCGAAATTCAACAACCCTAAAATTTTGACATTCCAAAAACTTTCATTCCTGTTCCATCTCGTTCCTCTAATATTTCACCTGATATCTCCATTTACAATTAATACTAATCACTCCATAATACTTTTCCAACTGCAAACCTTTCTCAACTACCCATATTTTTGCCGAAATTGTAAATTTTGTACGAGACCAAAAATGACATTTTAATTTGACATACCTCAAATTAACTATAATGCTAGGTAATTTTATCTGAAACAGTTTAATAACGAAACCCGGCAATAACAAATAGAAACTTGAACTCCACAAAATAAAACAATTTGAAACGGAACTCAACAAATAATAAAATAGAAATTTAAAAATACGCTAAATAGAAAATTGTTCCATATGGTCACCAATTTGTTCAATGCACTTTATACACCTTTTTGAAATATGCCTGCAAACTGGTGAGGGTGTTTTGGTTAATATGATATATAGCTTCCGTGATTGTTTCGTAATTCATTGATATTTTGTGGAGGATCGAATTTGTACACATCATTCTGAGGATTACCCCAAAAATAAAAATCTATGGGTGTTATATCAGGACTTGGAGCACACCAATGAACCGGCCCATTGTTACAAATGACACGATTATTAAAATTTTGGTACAAAAATTCTTTGACAATCGTAGCATTGTGAGCTGTACAACCGTTTTATTGGTACGAAATCTCGTCTAAATTATCATGAACTCTTCTAATTGTTGGTAAGATATCATTTCTCAATAGATTAAGATACCTTTTCCCAGCTAAAATACTTTCAAAAAAGAACGGACCAACAATGAAGTTACCTGAATTTTTTGTTAAATTAACTGTCTAATCTACAAATAAAAATGACAGTTTTTTACCTAATAAGCTGCACCAAAACGTAATAACAAATCTGTCTTGCAATCGTCGTTGTTCCTTTATATGGGGATTTTCATTTGCCCAATAATGGCTACTATGGCGATTATATACACCAGAATTTGTAAATCTGGATTCACCAGTCCATATTATTTTCAAATGAAAATTTTCATCTTACTGACATTGTCCTTGATACCATCTGCAGAATTGAAGTCGCTTAGGGTAATCGTCAACACTTAAGCCTTGTACGATTGTAGGTTTGTATGGATGGTAATGACTTTGTTTTAATATACGGTGTACCGTACTTTTTGGAACGTCAACTTGTTTACCATAAACCCGAATAGATTGCTAAAGGTTTTCGTTTGAAACCTGTAAGACGGCATTATTTCTTTTTTCATTTCTAGGCATTAGTAGTTTCTTTGCGTGGAAGCTACCGTCTTCAATAGACTGGTCACTATCCTGCTAAATATTTTGGTGTTTGGTTGTCGTCTTTCTGGGTAGTTGTTTTGATATAAATTTGCAGCTGCCTCAATATTTCGGTTAAAAAGAATAAAACACTCCAAGATGTCAAAAGATTCTCCATTACTAAACATATTGTTGAATAATGTTTAAAATAAACAGGAAACAAACTATTTAGTACAAAATTTTAAGCAACATGTTAAATATACCTCAAATTGTTTAGATAATTAAGAATGACAGTATTCTTAATTGTCACAATAGTGTTATATCCATATCAACCTTTCTTCTGTTGCTTTTTAGTTGACTTACGTTTGAAAATCAAACAGTTATCAAAGGTATCTTCGTAAATCATTAATTTACTTTTTAATGAGTTCTGTTAGTTAGTTTAGTTATGTACTAGGTTTACCTAATTAATTAATATATAACAATTTTTTAGGATAATGTAATGTAAAATATAATTTGTAATAATGGGCCGATTCACTGGTGTGCTCAAAGTTCCTATTTTCTTAACGTGAATAATTACGGAAAATTGTGTTAAAAGTAGGTATATTGTTAGACTCCATGGCCTACTGCTTTTTGAACACTTTTTTTTGTTATTTGTTTTCTGGTATTGGATTTCATAGCCTACTATTCTCAAAACGGGTTTTCTCAAAATTGTCAGTGCACTATGTGAAAACTGGAACCTGTGATGAGCACTAATAAGTACACTTGGAGAACACCCAAATCACCACAACACATATTTCAGAGACCTTACGATCGTTTCGTTGACCAAGTCAACATCTTCAGAGGAAGAAAAATTCTAAATTCAGAATTTTTCTTCCTCTGAAGATGTTGACTTGGTCAACGAAACGATCGTAAGGTCTCTGAAATATGTGTTGTGGTGATTTGGGTGTTCTCCAAGTGTACTTATTGTCAGTGCAATTAAAAGATTTCTCAAGCATGTTGTACATCATTGGAAAGCTCTTTTCACAAGCTATCACATGAGCAAAAAATCCAAGATGGGTACCATAATGAAAACAAACGTTGATACATGTAGCTCAAAAACAAATGACAATCCAAAGTTGAGAATAGCACAAAAATATTACTCTGTAAAAAGTATTCTGCTAATGTGCAAGTCTTAGACATGTAATATCAACGACAACTTGGATATTGAAGAAAAAAGAAATCAATTTTTTTATAACTCTAAAAAGAAAAGAGGCAGGGCAAAATACAAGTCATATTTGGAACGAACATGAAATTCTACAAAATATGACTAATTTAACCGTCTTCTATCTCTTATAATAACGGAGATAGCAATACATCCTCATCCAGTTTGGGACACACTGTATAATATTTATATATGTAAATGTACTTTCGAATAGAACTTTTTCTAGGTGTGTACACGTGTCGTAAATGTACACTAAATTTAAAATGGATAATTTTTTAAGTGCAGGGAAAACTAATCCCATGGTGGAACAAAACAGCGGTTAGTGCATAATATGTCTTATCTCCAAATTGAGAACCCCCTTTAGAAAACATCGTACAAAGCACGTTTTGCACCAGATCAGGTAATTTGGAAGAGATATTTTCAGATACACGTAGCTACATCGTTATAATCTGTTCCTTAAATGGTGTTAAGCCCTTCAATGTTAACTTTTCTGCATACTTTCCGACGATCCGCTTATGTAAAATATTCTCTCTTGCTAAGAGTCTTCGTTTTATGCAGCTATTAACTTCATTATAATCTCAACTAATCAGGAATATTCTTGCAGTGTTACAAAGTTTAAAAACTTAACAAGGAACGGATTATTCTCTTATTTCTACGTTGTGCTTCCAAAAGGAAATATCAACGAGTAATTTAGGCTCTCAAAAATCATTTTTAAACATACAACATGGTACTTACATGTATAAAACATACCTCTACACACAATATACTCTCTGTTACACCACATTTTCTTTTAGTGGAGTGAAAACTTGAAATATTATATTGCGGAGGCCGGTACTTGATGCTTAACTTTTTTATTTCAACAACACACCACGAGGGCTTACAGCCTAAATACTATCGTACCGTAGGTGTCCACAAGGAGGAACGAGGCAACTTGTTAATTCTGGACTTGAAGGTTTGGAGGTTCGGAGGAGAAGGAAAAACATGTGCCGGCAAGGAATTCCATAACTTGGAAGTGCTTGGGACAAAATAGCGGGCATAACAAAATATTCTGTCTCGTAACCTGGACAGTGAAAGGGTGTATTCGCTATGTTCCTTTGGTAGATCTTTTGGGGGCAGCAGGTGGAGGAACTATGGAAGAAAACTCCTCTGAGCATTGCCTGTGCAAATATCTATTAAAGAGAGAGAGAGAGAGAGAAGACACCAACGGCACGTCGGTGGGCAAGGTATGCCAGTCTTTGGGTAAAGGTCACGGATGAGACGTATAGCTCTCTTTTGAATGGAATCCAGGATAGCGAGTGTACAAGCGACAACGGCATCCCAGATGTGGGAGCAGTATTCGAGATTTGGCCTTATTTATGAAGTACATAAGGTATAGACATTAGCTGATAAAAAGTATTTACGAGCCCGGAAGAGGAAACCTAATTTCTTAGCAGCCGCTTCTGCAATTAATGTGACATGTTGGTGCCAATTGAGATATCCACAGAAACGCCAACAAGTGAAAAGGACTCAGTACTTTGAATAACTTGGTTGTTCATTGTAATGGGTCTAGGGATGGTGTATCTCTTATGAGATACACTGAGATTTGGTGGAGTTGAATTGTACAAGATTCCTACTTCCCACGTCTAATATTTTTGAAGATCCACAAAGACAGAACCCCCATGAGTCTGCAATTCTCATCTAATTGCGCTAAAGAGACAGGCTTAGAATATTGTATATTTGTGTGGGGGGTGCAGTTATCCGCGTACTTGTAAACTGGGTTGGATGTGCTAGAGAGAAGATCATTGATGTAAAGAAGAAACAAAGTAGGGGCTAAATCTGAACCTTGAGGGACTGCTGCATTAATTAGATACAGTTTAGAGGAATGACCATCCTCGACCATAGAAATGCTCCGGTTGGAGAGGAAATTTGCTGTCCAGGTACAGAGTTTTGGTGGTATGCCATAGGCCGGAAGTTTACTAAGTAGCGCTGCGTGCCAGAGCTGGTCGAATGCTTTGTATATATTTAGTGCGACAATCTGGGATTCACCGTGTAGTTCCCTAGACTTGTTCAAAGAATAGGTGACAAAGGAAAGGAGGTCGGCAGTTGATCTACGCTGACGGCATTCATACTGGCTGTCATGGATTAGACTGTGTTTTTCAAGAAATTTTAGTAATTCGGTGTTTATATACTTTTCCATTACTTTAGAGACGACTGAAAGAAGATAAATTTGCATGTAGTTGCTAGGAAGCGCTTTGGATCCTAGCGCTTGGACGTGTTGTACTCGAGCAGTTTTCCAGTTACCAGGAAATATGCCTCTATTGTAAGATGTCTGAAACGACGACTCAGGGCAGGAGCAAGTTCTGGTGCGCATTTTTTGAGAACAATTGCTGGGATCTAGTCAATGCCAGATAGCATCTTTCGTACCTTTTTAGTTTTGAAAATGATATCAGTTATTTTATGCGCGAGATTGGGGGGTGTTGGTGGTTGAACATTTGGAGGTGGGTTTAGAGTAGAGGTGCCGGCGAACAACGAGGTAAAAAGTTGAGCCTTGCCCAGTGCGGTGAAAACAATTTCATCCCCTGAAACAACAGGTGGCAACGTGCTCTCGCAGAAATTATTCCTAATAAATTTAGCAGAGTCCAGAAGGGTTTGCTGCCCTTGGAGCTTGAAGGACTTCGTTTTTGATGTGGTTATTGAACGAGTTTTTTTCCTAAGAAAGAATGCGGACATAACGATTTCTTGCGTCGTTAGATGCTTGGCGGATTTTTTGACTGTGATTGTGTAGAAGCGTTTTGTGAGCTTTGACAGAAATTAGAGAACCAGGCCTTTTAAGTGGCTTAAGAGGTTTTCTATGTACGTGGAATAAATAATTCTATGCCAGCTTGGATGATTTCCGTAACGTTTTGTGGGATATCAGAGGGCCAGGATGAGAGAAGGACAGAGACGCCCATGGAAATGAGGAAAAGTAATCCCGCATTTCGTCTCAGTTTGCGGAGTTGTAGTGCCAAACGATACGTGGGTGTCATGACTATGTGACCTCGAGTTGCATTGCGCAAGAAGCAGTGACCATTCCGTGGTCTGAGTAACTAAGGGGGGCGGTGACTGGTGTCTTATAGTATTTAGGTTTAGTAGTATAAAGGAGATCCAAGGGATTTGAGCTGTGTGTTGGTATGCGAGGTAAGTAAGTAGGTTGCTGAACCACATTGCCTAAAGAATTGCTGACTGCGTAGGCCTCCAGTGCTCTCCCTTGTGGATCGGTTTTTGAAGATCATAGTCATTTCTTATTATGGACATTGAAGTCCTCAAACATATTTACTTCGGAGGAAGGATATTCAGAAATCAGATGGTCGTTTTTTTCAGAAAGGTAGCCGAAGAGCTGGACAAAGTTGTTGTCAAAAGGTGACCGGTAAATGCAACAGATGAATTTACTTGCAGCCCTGAGAGAAAGTTTAATTCAAAGTATGTATTTTCTTCCAGCTTCCAAATTGGGGAGTCTGGTGCCGGGTAGATTGGTACGGACATATACGCACACACCTCCATGCAATTTTAAGGAAGTAAGGAGCTCATACTCCGGGAAATTAAGGTGATTAGTGGCTGTTTTGGCACTGATTTGGGTTTCGGTGAAGAATGGGAGTTGGGGCCTATTATCCTGGAGGAAATGGTGGACAGAGTTCAGGTTAGAATATAGGCTACGTTCGAGAAGCATATGTTAAATCTTGATGCCGGCGCGTCCTACACACCCCCATCCCGGAGATCCAAATGGAGGGGTATTTTATCCACGGAATCTTTTGTAAAAGGTGGAACCATCATTATTTTTACTGAAACAACTAATTTCAAATTTGGCACGTAGGGCCGGTTGCATGACATATACGTGCATATAACATTTCAGTTTCATACTTTTCGTAATTTAAAAAATATTGCTTTTCAAAAGCTTTTCTCATTTTTTTTCAAAAAGTATTTGAGTGTTAAAATGGTATAACGAACTTATCGAAATTAGTAACAAGATGAAGGGGATTGCCAAATTTTGTTATATTTTATTTCTCTTCATTAATATTGCTCCATATTATATTGGTTATATTTTAATTTCCAGCAATGATCTAAACGAAACATTTATGTTCAGCGTATGGATATTTCATGCAGTACCAAATTTAATAACAACAAAGAATATGCCTTGCAACAGTGTTTATTATTTATGATTTTTATGTGTACAATGTGGTGTATTGGACAATTTGTATTGAAATGGCTGTTGATATTTAATGACAGAAAGTACAATTTACAAAAATAATACGTTCATATTTCCTGCAAACTGTGAGTATTATTTGAAATATTTTCCCACTTCAATATATATATATATATATATATATATATATATATATATATATATATATATATATATATATATATATACATTTCAACTGTCCTTGTATATGGGTTCTGGCAGCCGTAATTCGCGCTCATGTTTCAAACATCGCACCATCGATACGCCACTACTAGTGAATTTTCTTAATGACAATTCACCAAAATTAACAAACTATAGTTGAGAAACATTCATTATTGGAAAAAAGCTTTTTAGAATATATTTTTAAAATGGCATAAAACTATTATCCCTCAAAATCTATTATAATGTTTAATAAATAATAATAATTAATAATAATAATTAGCAAAAACAAATTAATAATGATTAATAATAATTCATATAAAAAGTAATACTTTATTTATTTATTTTGAGAGAGGTTCTAGCACTTTATTCCGAGCTCATTTGAAGAAATGTTTCTAAATTACAAAAGTTGTTGCTTTTATTTGAACTGCTTTATAAAAAATAAGCACTTATTATAAGGCAATTAAGTACGTTGTACTTTTAGCTGCTATTTAATGCATCAAAATTAAGGTATCTATGTTCCAGAAATAGTGAGTTTTTTAGGGATAGCAAACATGAGACAAGTCACAACCATTACGTTTTTGCCGGCTTGTATTTTTTTAATTGTTTAGATCGTAATTATAAGTAATCATAAGAAATCTAAGAAAATTTTACTGCGTGCAAATATTTATAAGGAAGCCAATAATTATCCAGTGGTGTATAAATGTTGAAGTCATTTCTCTATTTCGCTAAGTCAGCAATCCTTTTAATATTTAATCTACTGATTGCAAACAGTGGGAGTAAGTATACAAGGCGACGAAAACTTGCTCTTGTAAAACTTGCGGTTTTCAACAAACTGGAGCGTTCATCAATTTTCTTTAGAAAGTGATAGTGCTCGCAATACTGGATACCCAACTTTACCAAAAGTTAATTAATGGAACCAGACCGAGGACAATGTGATATTCTGAACTCGGAACATGATTAATTGCAAATTTTATTCACACAAAATCAATAACAAATCCTTTCGTTGTATATCGTAGCCATGCGATCGTCGGCGACTTTCTAACATACGAGTATGTTTGAAAATTCTTATATCGGTGAAAAAGTTTTTTGTTGGTGGTGACTGAAAAGGTAGACTAACAGATTTGATTATTTTAATGTTCTTGGACTAACTATTTAAAATTTTAGTCACTTCAAGTTCTAAAGCTTATTTGAGATTTTTATTGTTTCCTTCTTCATTAACATTTGCTACGTAAAAATCAGTTACTGAAATAAATAATACACTCTGATCTAAACAGACACGTAGAGACTTCTTCTGCGGGACCACAAAGAAAATTGTCTTTTGTCTAATGACGATGTAAATGCGGAATTACTTTTCCTCATTTCCATGGGCGTCTGTCTGCTTCTCTCATCCTGGCCCCTCTGATGTCTCACAAAACGTCACAGAAATCATCCAAGCTGTCATAGAATAACTCACTGCACGTACACAGAAAGCCTCTTCAGCCCCTCAAAAGCCCTCGTTTTCTAAATCCTGTGACAAGGCCAGACTTGAAAAGATCAAAGCGCACAAAACGCTTCTACACCCCAGTCAAGAAATCCGTCAAGCATTTAACGACGCAAGAAACCACTATGTCCTCATTCTTTTTGAGGCAAAAAACTCGTTTAAAAACCACATCAAAAACAAAGTCCTCTCAAGCTCCAACGGGAGCAAACTCTTCTGAACTCTAGCTAAATCTATTGGGAATAATTTCTGCAAGAGTACGTTCCCACCTCTTGTTTCAGGGGATGAAATTGTTTCTACTGCCCTGGGCAAGGCTAAACTTTTTGCCTCGTTTTTCGTCGGCAATTATACTCTCAACTCACCTCAAAATGTTCAACCACCAACAGTCCCCAATGTTGCGCATAAAATGACGGATATCATTTTCAAAACTAAAAAGGTACGAGAGATGCTCTCTTCTCTTAATACCAGGAAAGCATCTGGCCTTGACGAAATACCAGCCATTGTTCTCAAAAAATGCGCACCAGAACTTGCTCCTGACCTGAGTCGTCTGTTTCAGACAATAGATGCATATTCCCTAGTAAATGGAAAATTGCTCGAGTACAACCCGTGCGCAGGAAAGGATCCAAACGCCTCCTAGCAACTACATGCATATTTCTCTCCCTCTAGTCGTCTATAAAGTGATCGAAGAGTATATAAACACCGAATTACTAAAATTTCATAAAAAACACAGTCTAATCCACGACAGGCAGTATGGATTCCCTCAGCGCAGATCAACTGCCGATCTCTTTTACTTTGTCACCCATTCTTGGAGCAAGTCTATGGAACTACACGGTGAATCACAGATTGTCGCACTAGACATATCCAAAGCATTCGATCAGATCTGGCACGCAGCTCTGCTTAATAAACTTCCGGCGTAGAGCCTACCACCAAAACTCTGTACCTTGGCAGCAAATTTCCTCTCCAACCGAAGCAATTCTGTTGTTAGGGATGACCATTCCTCTAAACTGTATCCAATTAATGCAGCAGTCCCAGGAGGTTCAGCTTTAATCCCTACTTTATTTCTTCTCTACATCAATGGCTTCCTCTCTAGCACATCCAACCCAGTTCACAGTTGCGCGGATGACAGCACCCTTCACTCAAATATACAATATTTCAATATTCTAAGTCTGTCTCTTTAGTCCAAGTAGATGAGGATCACAGACTCATGGATGGTTCTGTCTCTGTGGATCTCCAGAAAATATTAGACTGGTGAAGTAGAAATCTTGTACAATTCAACCCCACCAAAACTAAGTCTCCATCTCATAAGAGATACACCAGCACTAGACCCACCACAATGAACAACCAAGTTATTTAAAGTAATGAGGCCTTTTAACTTGCTGGCATCTCTGTAGATCGAAATCTCTATTGGCACCAACATGTCACATCAATTGTAGAAGCGGCTGCTAAGAAATGAGGTTTTCTCTTCCGGGCTCGCAAATACTTTTCAGCAGCTAATCTCTATAACCTTATATACTTCACAGATAAGGCGACCTATCTGGGGTGCCGCTTCTACACTCGCTATCCTGGACTCCATTCAGAAGAGAGCTATACGTCTCATCGGTGTCCTACTCTTACCAAAACGCTGCCGTTCCTTGCCAGCCGACGTGCTGTTGGTGACATCCAAGTTGTGGAACTCCTTGCCGGCACATGTTTTTCCTTCTCTCCCGAACCTCCAAACCTTTAAGTCCAGAATTAACAAGTTGCCTCTTTCCTCCTTGTCGATACCCACGGTATGATAGTATTTAGTATTTTAGTATTTTATGGCATATTTGCTATTTATAGCAATATATGTATACAGTGTGGAACAGCCAAATGGAATAAATTCGATAACGGATAAATGAGGGCGTGTTGGGAAAAACGCTTGGACACGTCGATTTGTATTTTTAACTGCGCATCTTTTTCAAGAAAAAAAAATTATATAGGGTGCGTCATGTGACAGTGGCCAATACCAACTTTCTTATTTTAAATACAAGCCCCTGTATATTATAAATTTTTTGGATTCTTCAGAAAATTCTAGACATAATTCATGTACAATGTTCTATACCTATCTTCAACTGTTTCGAAAATATTAAGTATTTTCAGATTTATTACAAAAATTAACATTAAAAATAGAAAATTATTTTATTTCACAAATTCGCTACATTGCATTCAATACTTATTTCCCATTCAGCTCTTGATAATGAGAAAGTAAACAAAAACCATTCCTGCGTTTCTTTTTACTGATATGAAGTGAAACAAAAACAAAAACAGTTTTCTTTCTGTTCGTATAAAACTCGTAGCCTTAGCAACTTGTTGTCTGCCTGCATGACAGTAGTGATTAGTGTCAGTGCTATTGTCGTTTGAATTTCGTTAACTGTACGTAATAATATCAGAAAAATGGTTCATTTAACAGAAATGCACAAAATAACCATTCTACAAATGATTGGTTATGGAGATAACACACGGACACAGATGGAAGTGTCTCGCTTATTTCACGAAAAATTTCCAAATTCGCCGCCTGTATCCCAAGGAACAATTAGCAAAATAGAAAAGCAGTTTCGCGAGCTTGGTCATGTGAGACAGATAAAAAAAAGTAGCTGCCAATGCAGTAAGTGATGATACGAAATTGGATATTACGCTTGAGTTTCAAGAAAACCCACATACTTCTGGTCGACAAGCAGCCCAACTATTCAACGTTAGCCACACAGCAATTTTTCGAACATTAAAGGAAAGTAAAATGCATCCCTATAAAATGATACCAACTCAGGAGCTCATGGAGGACGATTTCGATAGGAGAACGTATTTTTGTGAACAAATGATGGCAATGTTAGATAACAATGTGATCCAATTAGAAGATGTTTTGTTTTCTGATGAGAGCACATTTACACTTCACGGTCATGTTAATCGTCAAAATTGCCGCTATTGGTCTAATGAGAATCCTCATTGGATGAGAGAGGAACATACGCAATATCCTGAAAAAGTTAATGTTTGGGCAGGAATTGTTGGAAATCATATCGTAGGTCCCTTTTTCATTGATGGCAACTTGAATGGGGATAAATATTTAGAACTGCTCCAAAATAATGTCGTGCCAACTTTGACAAACTTATATCCAGATCCAGCAAACCCACAAGTTCCTGCCAATAAAATATGGTTTCAGCAAGATGGAGCACCGCCCCATTACCAAATCAATGTCCGTCAGTACCTGAACCAAATTTTTCCAAATCGGTGGATAGGGAGGCGCGGATCGATAGAATGGCCAGCACGATCTCCTGATCTGTCGCTATTAGACTACTTTTTGTGGGGATATGTCAAAAGTATTGTATACAAAACTAAGCCCCTCAACTTAGATGACTTAAAAAGACGAATCACGCTTGCGATTAGATCAGTCACGCCTGAGATGTTGAGTAATGTTAGAAGACATTTCTATACCAGATTAGCATGTTGCCAAGATGTTCGTGGCGAGCATTTTGAACATTTACTACATTGACATTAATTTTTTTTTGTTTTTTTAAATTATTAAGAAATAATCAGTATTTCTTATTAGAATTTGTGAAATAAAATAATTTTCTATTTTTAATGTTAATTTTTGTAATAAATCTGAAAATACTTAATATTTCCGAAACAGTTGAAGATAGGTATAGGACATTGTACATGAATTATGTCTAGAATTTTCTGAAGAATCCAAAAAATTAATAATATACAGGGGCTTGTATTTAAAATAAGAAAGTTGGTATTGGCCACTGTCACATGACGCACCCTAAATAATTTTTTTTTCTTGAAAAAGATGCGCAGTTAAAAATACAAATCGACGTGTCCAAGCGTTTTTCCCAACACGTCCTCATTTATCCGTTATCTCGAATTTATTCCATTTGGCTGTTCCACACTGTATATATATATATATATATATATATATATATATATATATATATATATATATATATATATATATATATATATATATATATATATATATATATATATATATATATATATATATATATATATATATATATATATATATATATATATATATATATATATATGATTATATGATTATAAAGTACTGTTAAAGTCAATGTGCCAATAATAAATTTGATTTTTATATTTAATTTTATATATACCAAAAGAAAATAAAGAAAATTGTTGTTGAAATTGCAGGCCGTAACAAAGATATACTTTAGTTTTACCTTAGGCAGCATACACTACCATCGGATGCGTGAGCAGCTTTTTATTCAGGTTAGAAATGACAACTGGAGTTGACGGGTCCAGGAAGCAAGATGATATATGCATATTTTATTATGTAACAGATAATTGTTAAATTTGACTGAAGATACCACAAAACGAATGAATAAATATAATAACAAATCACTCATCTAAATATAATTTGACCCAGAGGAAACTTGGCTTTGGTGATTTAAAAGCAGGCATGCAGTAACTCTCAGTGTTTGCAAACCGAATATTACTCATTCAAACGTCACACTGTTGTTTACGCTCACTAATTTCTTCATGTTATTTTCCGTTTCATATCTTTTCGAACCGAGCCAATTTTTCTGTTGAACAAATAATTAAATTTTCATCTCCTTTTACTAAATGAATTACTTAAAAGTTATGGTGGTTCGAATTAATAAAAAGGAAAAACAGAAGCTGAAACAGAGTATATTGCTTCCCGCTAAACCCAAGGAAAAGTTTGCAAATTTTTAATTACATTCTGAGCTGAAATAAATATTTTCTGCACCAAATTAACATGTCACGTTCATAATTAATGGTTGCTTAAATTGTCTGCGATTTTTCCGGAAACGGTGAAATACAAGAGGAAGTCATGCTTAAATGTAGCACCACACATAAATTAAGCGTGCAAAAACGCAGAGGAGGCTTTGCTTCCGTATTGCGAAAAAGCTTAGCAGAGCAACGCTTTCGTAAATTCAAGTTGGTAAGAGGTTTACATTGTTTAAATCTGTTTAGCTGAATGTTAAAGTCAGCAAATAATTTCACTTAGCCTGTATTTATAGCACACTTGACTAATGTGTGTACAGCTTCACAATTAGTAAAAGCGAAGAAAATGACTTTCATTCGCTGTTCTTGCCCTTACGTAGTGCAACCGTTATATCCTAAATATAGATGTAAAAACTTCTTATCTGGATTTATAAGTGTTTGTTCCCTACTCTGTACTCGTTCTGCCCTTTTACGGCGTCGTCAGACAAAAGAAAATAAAATTCACTGATCCGCAGTCAAAACAACTATAAATATAAATACGTTCCCTCGTTATTGCATTTTGATAAAGAAATCCTTTAAAAATTAAATAAAATGACAGATGTTGACTTTAATATACAGGGTGGCATATTGAAAACGAGCTGGCAGCCATAACTGCGTGGAAAAGCTTTTGTTGAAAAAAAAACCTGGAATACGCCAAGTTTGCTTGTGAGTGGGACAACTTTTGACGTAGAAAGCACAGCCCAAACTTTACTCTCCTAGGCGTGGGTGTCATCCTTCAATTTTTTTCAAATGGGAACCGGCGTCATATGAAAGCTCGTTAAAAAAACTGTTAATTCCCTATACACTGCTTTTTTATTTTTGAAAATTGGTCTAGTCGTTTAGAAGATATGGAGTTCTTAAGTATCACTAACAAATTTCCCGGGAAATTAAAAAAAATGTTCGGGACGTAGCAAGTGCATTATAGTAGTGAATTTTTATAAGAATTGTACACTATTAGTAAGATATATTAATAAAACTAATTATTAGTGAATTTTCTTTAAAAAAATTCACTAATGAGGAGATCCCGACTTTTTAATTTTGAAAAAATTTATTCAAATGAGCGCTAATTAGGCCCCCAGAACACATACCCGGGGTCACTTTCAATTTTTATATGTTTATATATATATATATATATATATATATATATATATATATATAAATATATATATAAATATATATATATATATATATATATATATATATATATATATATATATATATATATATATATATATATATATATATATATATATATATATATATATGTATGTATCACACCGATAACTCAAAAAATTATGGGCCGATTTTGATTAAATTTGGTGAGTACCTTCCTTTTACAAATGGCTTGGAAAAGTTCGTTAGACAGGAAAATCGGCACAGGTTTTCCCGGAAAATTTTGTATTTTCTTCCGAAAAAAAATTGTAAAAAAATTTTATCTCCAAAATTAACAAAGTAAGGGCAACCAAATTTAGTACTCGGGTTTATGTCATTATACGTAAGCTACCTACTAAAATTGAGCTCTGTAGATCGAAAGACAAAAAAGTAATATGCATTTAAATAAAAATTTATTGGGATTTTCCTCAAAATGTCAAAGTTGCGATTTAAAACGTCAAAAATTGGCAACATTAAGGCTAAGGCTTGAATCTAGTACGGGCTATGGAAAGAGAGTGTCTCAAGAAGAATGTTGAAGTCTTAGTTTCAACCGTCATTGTCGTTCATTTTACTAAAATATTTCCAGAAAATTCATTTCAAATAGACCCTTTCTCTGATGCTTGGCAGTAGCCTTAGCTATAGAGTTGATTGTTTAATGGTATATAATTTTTGTTGAATTCTGGTAAAAAATCAATAAAGCTCAATATATCCGTTATTATACAAGATATGAATTTTTTTATATATTAATTATAGGGTGTCTTGAGCTACATTTAAAAAAAAAAATTTATTCTACAATCATAGGGTGGCCCATAAGTCATTTGGTGATACAAATTTTCTTATTTTTTTAATCAAACACGCCTTATGTTATTGCATTTTTGCATTTTCCATCGAAATATAATGCATGTTTGTAAGAAAAGAAATTCTGGATGCAGCAAGTGCGTTATGGTAGCGAATTTTGATCAAATGCTTCATATTTGAATAGCACAATTTGCTATTAACCTATAAGGTTGACCAAGAAACGAGTTTTTGTGGGAACACTTTAAGTTTACTTTTGGAAATTTTTGTATATTTTCACACAATAAAGTTATTTTTATGAAACATGGCACATTGTTTTTACTATATAGGTTATACTGGTAACCAAAATTGATGCATGCTTTCTTAAATAAAAAGAAAACAGACATATTTGCAATAAAAACATATTTAAGAAAATTCACTACCATAACTGCGTCCCGAGTTTTAAAATTTAAATGGACCAGGGAAATCGGTTTTAGAGGTCCAAGTTAGCGATAATTTGAAGAAGTTTATATTTTCTATGGAGCTAGAAAATTGTAATTTTGCAGAGATGTATGTAAGTACTGCATGTCTCTGAAAAAGGTTGTGTTATAAATTTCATTAAATTCGCATAAGTTTAATTAAAAATAATCAAAAATTTAGAAAGGAAATGTACCTGCCAAATTATAAATATGGCAGGTATTTTTCCTTTTAATTGCTTGGATGGTTGTTGTATTACTCAACCCAATCAAACTAGTTTTTGCGAACAAAACAACAAATAGGTTTTTAAAATCAATTGGTAGTAAACCGCGAAGCTCATTCTGTTATTTTTCTTTAATTTAGTACCCACGTGCGTTTACATAGGTGTTACTATGGTTCAATATTGAAGATTCTAGCTTAATAGGAAATTGAGTTGTCGGATTTCAAATATTTTTACAAAAGTTTTCATGTATTTGCTGCATCCAGATCTTTTTCAACACTTACTTACTGTTGCTGCACACTTTTTGAAAGTGATGAAATATTATAGCTCTCTATGTGAGACGAGAAACAAGACAACCTCAATTTTATTTTTGGAAAAATATTTTAAAAAAATGAAATGGGCTAAAAATTTAAACATAGATTGAAAATCTTGGTTCGCTCCTTTGTCAAAGGGGTACTCCTTCCCTTTCTTCATGCCTACAACCACCCTCGATGCATAAACAAGGACAGTGTAAACAAAAAAGTTTCTTGGGAATAACCCGCAAGAAAGTTACGGGACCTGCGGTGAATATAAAGGGTTCTGGAACGGGATAAACAGAATTGTAAGGAGGTTTAGCTGCAAAATGGGATAAAGGCAGCTTATAGAGGTCCAATTAAGCTGTTTTTTTCGCATTTTTCGCTCACATTTTTTTTTTGTATTCACTACTTTTCGCGTAACTTTCTTAGGAGCCGTTTGCAAGAAATGTTTCTTGCGGTTAGTGCATCCAGAATGAGATCAAAGCATGTTTCTGATGTTTTTTTTAAAAGCCGCTTTGTACTAATCGGCAAATTTGCTGAAAATTTAATTTTCATTTACAATAGGAATGTACCTGCCACATTATGAACGTGGCAGGTATTTCTCCTTATTAGTCGCTTGGATGATCCGTTTTAGTCAACTCACTCGAACCAGTTTCTGCAAACAAAATAGCAAAAATGGTTTACTAAAATTAATGTGCCGTCCCTGTGAAGCTCATTGTGTTATTTTTAAATCTAGTATCCACACTGCTTTTATGTAGATGTAAGTATGTATCAAAACTGAAGATTCTAGTTTAATGGGAAATTGAATTATCACCGTTTGACATATTTTTACAAGAATTCACTATCATAACGCACTTGCTGCACCTGAACTCCTTTCAACACTTATTTACTAATGCTGTATCCATACTTTTTCAAAATGAAATAAATAAATATAAACAATACAAAATTAAGAAAATTCACTAATAAAGTAGGTATAATTGAAACTACTTTATGATATTATACAGTTTCATTTAGTTCAAATTCTCCATACACTACAAGAAAAGTAAATAAAAACTAAAAGTAAACAATTAGTACCTTACTCTAAGATTCTAAGAGATTGGCGGAGTCGATTCTTCTTCTTCTTTGTTTATGACATCTGTAAACAAATAATAAGAAGAAGATAACCTCAAATATAACTTTGCCCCTGCTGTCAGTTGATAAAATAACAAGTAACAAATAACTGGTCTTGCCAGATTAAACTAGGATACGGAGATGGCCTTCAAATACCGTGAAGAATGGGAAGCTTAATATTTATATATAATAAAACGTAGTTGTAGATTGCTTCTAAACAAATTGAATTACTTTCATTAAAAATATAATTTATTACTATATATTTTCCTAACATCTTCAGATTCAGATGAGAGTTTCGGCAAATGGCAACCCCGCTGATTGTTTATTGTGACATATTTTGTAACCTGTTCATTTGAAGATTGATTTAGAGCATCTGCTTGCAATAGCAGCGTAACCCTAATATATATGTCTTACTTTGCCTAACATATAGGCATCCATTCAGAGGTAACTTCAGGTCATATCGTAAATTATTTTTTTTTCATTTAGTTATACCTCAAAATTTACTAAATCGATTAAGTTCAAGTTTGGTAGAGAGGACCACTTATACGATATCTACGCGAGAGAAAAGTTTTAGTTTCATACATAAGTGTCGGGTGTCAAGATTAGTCAAACGATGTGGTCGCCAAAAATACCGGGCCAAAACATTGATTCTTTGTGGAGTTTTCACCTTACCAGAGTCGGCAATTATGACGATTTACAGTGCCATTCAGAAAGAATGAACTTTCGTAGGAAAAACAAGTGTTAGGAAGAAATTGTTTGTTGTTAATTATTCTTTGAGAAACATTTCCCAAAATTCCAAACGCCGGTCATAATCATCTTCATTTAATTCCTGAACTATCTGGATTTTATATGAATGAAATTTAACTTTTCTCAGAAGTCGTTGAATTCTCGTTCTACCTAGATTAATCTCAACTAATTTTCGTTTACTTAATGTTGGATCTGCACTAAATTGCTACAACTAATTTATTACAACATTATTGTTTACACATTTCACTTTAATCATTATACATTACATATTATACACTATATATTATACGTTAGCATAACTAAGTGGGATGTAAGGTACGTGTCGCCATCTCGTTGCGGAACCAAGTAGTATGTTGTCACGCCAGCTCCAAATAACACAGAATGTTAAAAAGTAGAGACTCTACAATCAACAAACAATTTAGTAAATTGTTAGCCCTGGCCCATTTCTTTCCCAATGTAGGGACAAAATATGTAGGACTAGATGTATTATCACCACAATTAGAACCGTAGGCCGGTTTCGCTCCAATTAGAGCTCGTCAGTACGGTATACTAGTTGCAGCGAAAATACACCTACAAAGTAATACGGCTGTGGTAGCCAGGCTCACAGAACTAAGTGAGATGCAAAACACGTTTTTACACGTGTCTCCATCTCGTTGCGGAACTAAGTAGTATGTTGTCACGGCAGCTCCAAATAACATAGAATGTTAAAAAATAGAGACTCTCTACAACCAACAAACAATGTAGTAAATTGTCGGCCCTGACCTACTTCTTCCCCAATGTAGGGACAAAGTATGTAAGGCGAGATGTATTCTCACCACAATTAGAACCGTAGACCGGTTTCGCTCTAATTAGAGCTCACAAATTTTGGAAGGCTGGTCAGCATAGCCGTATTACTTTGTAGGTTTATTTTCGCTGCAATTAGTAGGCCGTACTAACGAGCTCTAGTTGGAGCGAAACCGGTCTACGGTTCTAATTGTGGTGAGAATATATCTAGCCTTCTATACGTTAACATAGACTGTTAAACTTGAAACATTAAAAATAATACAGTATACACTAAAATAAATCGCACGTCTTTCCAATCCAGTATAGCTCTTCCTGATTATATAAAGCAATATTTTCCAATCAGGATTATCAAACGCTTTTCTCGGCTCTTCAAAAAGCAACAAATGTATCTCTATTTTTCTCAAACCTCTCTAACAAAGTAGATATTTTCAGAACAGCTGTAGATATTAAAAGCGACTGTTCGAAAATAAACATAATATAAATCACACGGGTAAAAACTCTACGCAGTTAAAATAATTATTTTATCATTCATATTTCTTAACAAGTACGCATTTAGAATTATCTCGGCAGAGTAAAAACATATCTGCAGAAGATAAGGATAAGGTATCTACCACCGATTAGGATTTTTCAGCCGGTGACTGGAGATACAAGAACGGTAGTGGCGGAAAGAGTTCACCGTTTGCCGTAGCGTGGTTAAGTTTATAGCTTGAGTTCCGCATCAGTGAATTGAAAGTCCGCTTGTTTAAATTATAACAAAGTATTAGGATACAGTACCGTCCGTCCCGTTGTTGTATAGAACAATTTTTACTCTAGTAATTCTTCGAATATAGTCTAGGTAAGAACCTTATAAATTTTTCGTATTGCATTTATATATAGCGAATTTTCGGATATTTTCTCAGATCCGTGTGTCTCTCCGGTGACTTAGAGATCGTGGGATTGAGCGTAACCTCCTTCCGTTCCCATATCCTATTATTGTTGGCGTCTCGTAAAACATTCGGAAGGTGATGGTGTAGCTAACACAGACTTTTCGAGTGTATTATGTACGACCGTTCTGATTCGACTCTGGTTTGGACGCTGTAATTATAAAAGCAGGAGTTAGTACGCGGCAATATCCTTTTACAGGGTGTTCCCCTATAATCCTTCTCGTTCCTTATCGACGCCCCGACGTCGAAGCGCTTGTTCTCGCGATACCGGCTTCGACTGGTAGACGCCATTTAGTTATTTGAGGAGCGTTTCTCCAATCGACCCACTTAACGGCTGCATCCACGAGTCGTAAACCACAGTACTCGGAATTTCCGCCCGCGTGTCTTCCGAAATTCTTCTCCGTGGGGAATAATTAATTTTGTTGGCTCGTCATCAGTGATATAATTTGTTTTCGGATAAATTAACGTAGTAAGTACCATTCAGATTGTAAAAAAATCAGTGATTTGTAACGTATCATTAGGTAATAAATAATGTGGAAAGCATACCTAGTCTATACTATACCTGCAAATAAATCTGCTACACCTATACAGACTTTCAGAAGGTCAGGGAAATACCGGGGGAGCGATTAAAGCCCGCAACCTCGGAGGTATCTACACGGCCTGTTATATTATAGGCTACCGGACCCTCTCTACAGAGCCATCCAGGCACTCTGACCACAACCGTGGCCAGAGCCTTGTGACGACATCCTCGCAGGGAGTAAACCCTTTTAAAATCTGGCGCTCGAGACCTTTCCCGTAAATCCGTTGATCTATTCCACTAAATAATTCACCCTGCTCATCAAGGCCTCCTTACACCTCTTTTCTCCTATTGTTTAAAGTGCTAGTACTGCTACTCTAGTTTCTTCTTTAGATCTAATCCCGACTGATGTTACGACAGTTGGTACTAAATTATTTCTTGTCTTTATTGAACAACAGCTGAAAATTTTTGACTCGCTTACTTTAAGGACACCTCTAAGGAGGTTGCCTAAAATTGTTTTCGCAGTCGGTTGTTTTTTCTTCCAGTCGCAATAATTATTAAGCTACGTCGACTTTAGTCCTTTTATACAAATAGTAAAGTATATAAATTTCTGTTACCCGTAGTATAACCACTGCAGACATAGCAATTATGAAATCTTGTTTGTTCATTAAAATTAAGTTACAATGTAATTTTTAATTTCATTATAATTATAATAGTGAAACGTCGTATAAAGTTGAAATATAATTATGCAACGTAATCCTTAGAATTTTTGCACAACTAGAAGTTCATTAATTTGATCTGTACGTATCGACCCCTATCTCACCCTTGATCCCCTTATCCGACCTTCTGACATGAAGTTATTACGATTCCTCCATCGAACTCCAAGCATCACGCTGCAGGCACTGATGCCTTGTTCCTCTCAATATTGAGAAAATGGCCGCTCTCCCCGTACACTGTTCACTGCTACACGGAGGATTCGCACGTCTAATGGCACTCTTAATGTTACTTCTGCCCCCGCATTTAAACCGGAATTAGTATTCATACCGAGTCCCACAAATATGACCCAAGGTATTCCCCTACTCCTCTGCAGGTCTTATCAAAAAGCTCAGACCTTCCGCTGCTCTGAAAACAAAGTAATGTAGGTTGTCCCTCACCTGAGGGGGGTGAAGAAGAGATGTATCCTCAGGACTTATAGATGTCATAAATCAGTTTTATCATTCCTGAAACGTATCCGCTCTGAGTAAATATTCGGTTAGTATGTTACCCTAGAATATAAAGTTATTGAGTGGAGTTACTTTGCACAAAATTCTCTTGTAAGAACAAAGTTGTGTTACATCGCTTTTGTGGAAAACTTTGTTTTATGAATACGTTTGTAATAAAAGCTACTAATACGCTTAAATAAGCTACCAGTTAGCATGAAGTTTCAATAAGAATATCAGGAAAACATGATATAAACTCTGGACGCAGCAACTGCAATTTTCTTTTTACATCTTTAAAATCACTGTAAACAAAATTTAAACATTTTTCTCACTTCTGGTTTAACAGGAAATGACTACAACTTAATTTTTTTAACGGGACACCTTGCATTATTTACCATATTTTGGACGCAAAAATTGCGTTATGGTAGCGAATTTTCATAAGAATTGTACACTAATATTTACGGCATATTAGTAAAGTTAATACTTTAAACTTACACAGACTTTGAAGATCGATTTTAGAGGTCCTGATACGCGCACATTTGAAGAATTATTTCGACAGTGTTACCATCAATATCTCTCTATTATCAAAAAAATCTTGTGTTCTAACTCCTTTTGAGAAAAATGCCCAAAACTCAATTCTTTTATGAAGCTAAAGAATTAAATTTTTCTATAAACTCCACAGACAATTTTATTTCCCCATCATCTGCCTCAGCAAATGCCGGTGACCTTATTAATCCTCATCATCTAAGTACCGTGACGGAAGCGCCCCACTTAATTGGCGGTGACCACACTACTTTCACTGATAACGAAGCAGGTAGACGACATATATAAGGCAAGACTTGCAACGAACTGCCAGATCTCTCTGAGGCCTAGGGTTGAACACACTGAGACTTCACAGACAACCTCCGGCGAGATTTGGAGAGTAGTCAGATTGAGGCCCCGCAATCTAGCTACAACAACCCAACCCACCGTTGTCCACCGCTCTAAGGAGTAGGCAGATTGAGGCCTTAGAGTGTCCTTACATATTTCCTTTACCCACCTTTGTCCACCACTCTAAAGAGTAGGCAGATTGAGGCCTTAGACTGTCCTTACATATTTCATCATTTACCGCTTGAAAATGGCTCTAAAACAGGAGCCGAAACATCGAATTTTTATAAATTCTGGACGCGGTTCAACCCGAGAACCAATTATGTCTCACATTAAAGACCACGGAAATCTTTCTGAACATATATATATATATATATATATATATATATATATATATATATATATATATATATATATATATATATATATATATATATATATATATATATATATATAAAACGGGTGGGCCATCTAACTTTTGGTGTTGGAACTATAGGTTATTTTGAGGTTGTAAGGTTTGATGACATTTCCGATGTGACAGAAAATTACTTTTATGTTTGACATTTATGAAATGGGTCGCATTTTGCTGGCACAAAGTTGGGAAATATTAAAACTTATTTCCAAAGTGGTAAGTCGTCTACTCAAACTGTAAGAAATTTACGAAAAAAAAATTGATAAAAAGGATGTGCCAAAAACGCAGCTTGTGGATCAATTTGTGAAGCGAGTTCGTGATACTAGATCCATGTTGGATAAAAAAACCTTGTACGTACTAGTCCAGTGCGCTCAACCGAAAACATCGCTGCTGTTGCTCTCAGAGTGTGCGTGAACAATCATCAACATCAACTCGTCATCGTTCTCAAGAATTGAACATTTCACGCACTTCTTTGAGAAGAGTGTTGCATAAAGATCTCGGTATAAATGCGTACAAAGTTCAATTAGTACAACGGCTGAAGGCGCATGACCACCCGATGCGTTTTCGGTTTGCTCAATGGGCCGAAGACCATTTGATTGAAGATGAGCATTTTTACCGAAAAATCATCTTTTCAGATGCAGCTCATTTCCACCTCGGAGGATACGTCAGTAAGCAAAATTGTCGTATCTGGGGCTCAGAAAATGCATTCACAACGATTGACTCTCTGGTGCGGAATTTGGTCTGGCGGCATTATTGGGCCATTTTTCTTAGAAAATGAGCAAGGAAACGCCGTTACGGTTAATGGCGATCGCTACTGCGCCATGCTAAGAAATTTTTTGTTTCGCACAATTAAAGAGTATGACATAGACGATATTTGGTTTCAACAGTACGGCGCAACATACCACACAGCCAACGTAACAATCGATCTTTTGCGCACTGTTTTCGAAAATCACATAATCAGCCGAACAGCTGATATCAATTGGCCACCTCGAAGCTACGATTTGACTCCGTTGGACCTTTTTTTGTCGGGAACCGTTAAGGACAAGTGTTACGCTAATCATGCAGAGACGACTGACGACTTAAAACATGAAATAGAAGTTGCCATTGACGAAATAGAGGTCCAAACAATCGAAAATGTACTGAAAAATTGAACTGATCGAATGGGGTATTGTAAGGCTAGCCGTGGCAGTCATTTCAATAATTTTATGTTCCTTTCCTAAATGTAAAGGCTTAATCTTTCTAATAAACTCACAACTTTGAAGTAATATTGATTCGTTTTTCTTATAGCCGATTCAAATTCCAAATATTAAATAGCCCACACTTATACAACTATTGTTTTTAGAAAATAACTTATTTGATTTCATAAAGGTGTAAAGCATGTATTGCGTTTATGCAGATATTGCTACATATTATACAATTGCAATTTCTAGGTTGATGGAAAACAGAATTAATGAAATAAAAAAAATGCACCACCATAACGCATTGACTACCTCCAAACTCTCACTAATAGTTATATAACTATGTAACCTACCCTTATCTGCAACTTAAAACGTTTGAGGCGCTGGAGCTCATTACTTTCATATTTCTTTAAGATTATGAACATGACTGCCAAACGGGAGCGAAACGTTTAGAAAGGTTAAAAAAGGTTTTTTTTTTAGGGTGATGAATAAAAAGGCCTTTTCTTTTCAAACAAATATTTTATTCCTTGGGACAAGGAAAGAAAAGAACTTTTTATTCATCACCCAAAGATGTCAACCCCAAACATTTTGATGTTTAGGAACAATATTAGAAAGGTTTGGAAGATTCTGGACGCGGTTTACCCCACAGCCAAGTGTTTCTCATTATAATATTATACAGTATGTTGCGAAAGGTTCCACCCACAGTGAATTTTCTTTACGGAATTTTCTTTAAAAAAATTCACTAATGAGGAGATCCCGACTTTTGAATTTTAAAAAAAAATTCTTCAAATGAGCGCTAATTAGGCCCCCCAGACAATATATCCGGGGTCAGTTTCAATTATATATATATATATATATATATATATATATATATATATATATATATATATATATATATATATATATATATATATATGTATCGCACCGATAACTCAAAAAATGTTGGGCTGATTTTGATTAAATTTGGTGAGTACCTTCCTCTTGCAAATAGATTGGATAAGTTTGTTAGCCAGTAAAATCGCTCCTGGTTTTCCTGGAAAACTTTGTGTTTTACTTAGAAAAAAAATTATATCTCCGGAATGAACAAAGTAACGGCAACCAAACTTGGTAAGCTGGTTCCTATCGTTATAGGTAAGTTACCTACCAAAATCTAGCTTTGTAGGTCGAAAGGCAAAAAAGTTATAGGTATTTAAAGAAAAATAAATTGGGGTTTTCCTCAAAACGTCATAAATTGCAATTTAAATAGTCAAAATTGGCAACATTTAGGCAAAGAACTTGAATCTAATACGGGCTATGGAAATAAAATATATCAAGAAGAATGTTTTACAAACCCTGAAGTCTTAGCTTCAACCGTCATTGTCCTTCATTTTACTAAAATATTTCCAGAAAATTCATATCAAATAGACCCTTTCTCTGATGCTTGGCAGTAGCCTTAGCTATAGAGTTTATCGTTTAATTGTATATAATTTTGTCGAATTTCGTAAACAATCAATAAAGCTCAATATATACGTTATTATACAAGGTATGAAAAAAAATGTATATATTAATTATATGGTGTTTTGAGCGACATTTAAAAAAATATTTCTACAATCACAGGCTGGCCTATATGTCGTTGGTGATAACAATCGTCTTTTTTTTAATCTTATGTTATTGCATTTTTGCATTTTCCATCGAAATATATATAATGCATGTTTGTAAGAAAAGCAATTCTGGACGCAGAAAGTGCGTTATGGTAGCCGATTTTGATCAAATGCTTCATATTGGAATAGTTCAATTTGCTATGAACCTATAAGGTTGACCAAGACTTTAAGTTTACTTTCCGAAATTTGTGTACATTTTCAAACAATAAAGTTACTTTGATGAAACATCGCACATTGTTTTTACTATATAGGTTATACTGGTAACCAAATTTGATGCTTGCTTTCTTAAAAAAAACACACCTATTTGCGATTAAAAATATTTTTATGAAAACTCACTACCATAACGCACTTGCTGCGTTCAGAATTTTTTCTTTTATAGACATTTCAATTTTTTATCTGCTGAAGTCTTCTGCATGCCATTATAGTCAAATATTGGTTATAAATTCTTAAACATTTCGGAACGGTGTAATTTTTTTTTCTTTAACGCCGTTCTATTTCCGCAACTATGGCCAATCACCGACTCCAGTGAGCAGTTTCACCTCACTATCTTGGAAATTTTGCCGAAGCCTTGCTTTCCTGTAAGGAGGTTAGGGATATTTAACGTGCCGAACATCACATGGGCACGGGACTGACGGATTTTCACCACCTCCGAAGTGCAGAACGTGCAGACATTCAACTTTTTCAAATACAATTCCACAAGCTTGGTTGATGTTAACTGTACAGTATGTACTGAAAAACTAAAGAAGAACCCTGGGATCGAACCTGGTACCCTTCGGTTCAGAGGCACACGTTCTTACCACTGAACCACCGAGGCTCTGGAACGGTGTACATGAAAAATAAGAAATTTAAAATCACTTAATTGGAATATTTTTCCACAAAAAAAAATATGGGACGTTAAATTAACAAAAATTAATAAAAAAAAAATCCTAAAGTAAAGTCAGTTACGGAACAACATTAAACTGATTTCATTAAAACTTTCAGCTGCTCTTCCTGTTTTGACTGTTGCAGAAATACAAAAGTTTACAAGATTTTATCTTCCACTTTAGCAACTTTTAAAATTTTAATTTGATGCTTTTACGGGAGGGATTAAGAGGTCCAAGGAAATGTTAAAAGTAGATAAGGAAGCATTAACAAAGAGTCATTAGGTATATTTTGGTATTCAGTGACAATGTCAGGTAGCCTCTCCTGGGATTTAGAGTGTGTTGTGACAAGTCTCCTTGTTGACTTAACTTAGCGAAGCGGTGAAAGAAAGGTTTTATACTTGATGTTCCCCTATGCCTGCTTTGTCTCTAAACCCGCTCGAGAGGTTGCCATGAGCTGGTAAACTGAAGGAAAGTTGTGGAAGTTTAATGAGGTAAACACCGTTAAAGAGTTTGTAAGTGTTATGGTGTTAAGGTACAGATTTTCATAGATATGACTAAAACGTATTTAACGGTTCATATTTTGATGGTTAATTGTTTTAATAATATTTAGCGCTATGGTGCAGATGAGATGATGCAGTAAAAAGGCTTCACCGGTTACAAAGGAGAAAACAAGCAATTTTAAAGCCACCGAAGGAGTTCCTACATCTGTATTTTGCATGGAGCGGTCTCAATGAGCAAGGACGATAAAAATTGCTGTAAGATAATTAGGTTAGCGTTCACTATTATCAGACATGCCTAGTAATATGGCTATAGTAGTCAGCCTTGAAAGGCTGGCTACCACAGCCATGTTACTTTATAGGGGTATATTTGCTGCAATTAGTATGCCGTACTGAAGAGCTCTAATGAGAAAGAAACCGGTCTACGGTTCTAATTGTTGCGAGAATGCATGTAGCCTTTCATACTGTCACAACGAACACTCTGGAATGACATTTTTGCAATAGACCAGAGGTGACAGTTGTAGAATAGTTTAGAATAGTGTGAAACGTCTAGAATCTCTATAGACAAGTATAAATAGACGAGCGGTGCGCAGAGTAAGTGAGTTCAGTATTGAATAAGGTGGTGTGAAAGTGATCATATAGTATAAAGCGAGTTAACAGTAAGTGTTGGTATATAGAAAGCAATCATAGAAGGCGATAGTGGAATATAGTTCTATGGAAATTTAATAATAGTAAGAAGAGATATATTTTAGTTGGCACTGGTGTTGGAAAATAGTTGGTAATAATAAATTAGTAAAAGCGTTGCCACCAAAAGTTACTGGGCCCAGTGGGACTCCATTTCAATCGAAGGTAATCTTCTGGTCAGGAATTGGGAGTCGGAAAATGGTACCCGCATACTAAAGCAAATAATCTTTCCGCGGCCAAGAGTTAGGGAGGTAATCGAGGAGATCCAGGGCGGGGCAGGTGGAGGCCATTTAGGCGTAAAAAAACGTTGGAAAAGGTCAGAGAACATTTTTATTGGTTACGATGTAGAGCTGATGTGAAATAATGGTGCAAAACCTGCCAAGCGTGTGCATCCAGTAAGGGGCCTAAATAAAAAACCAGGGGGCGAATGGAGCAGTACAACGTGGGAGCTCCTTTCGAAAGAATTTTAATCGACATAGTTGGTCCTTTCCCTAGAACAGACGCAGAAAATCGCTATATGCTTGTAGCCATGGATTATTTTAGCAAGTGGCCAGAAGTGTTTACGGTCCCGAATCAAGAGGCCACCACCGTCGCAGAAGTATTGGTGAATGAGTTTTTTTTTTGTAGATTTGGCGCACCACTAGAGATCCATTCCGAACAAAGACGCAATTTCGAGTTGGCTGTATTTCAGAAGGTTTGTGAGCTTATGGGATTCAGGAAAACGAGAACTACACCCACGCACCCTCAATCTGACGGAATGGTGGAAAGATTTAATGCCACTTTGGAGTCGCACTTAAGAATATTTGTCAATGAACACCAAACAGATTGGGACCGGCACATTCCACTATTTCTACTGGCATACCGCTCGGCTGTACATGAGACTACCGGACATACACCAGACAATGTGGTTTTTGGGCGAGAGTTAAGACTTCCTCCTGATCTCGTATTTGGAGAACCCACAGATGCTCCACGGTCAACTGATGAATACATAACAGATCTGGAAAGCCAAATAGAAACCATCCACTCTGCTGTCAGAATGCATATACGAGTAGAAAGCGACCCCATGAAGACCCGTTATGACGTGCGAGTTAATTCAGCTGGTTTTAAAGAAGGAGATCCTGTGTGGTTCTACAATCCAGTGCGACGTAAGGGGCGGTCACCGAAACTACAGAAATTATGGGAAGGTCCTTATAAGGTGGTCAAAAGGATCAATGACGTTGTCTATCGCATTCAAAGGAGCCCGAAGAGTGAGAGGAAGGTGGTCAATATGCACACTCTTACGCCATACCAAGAAATGTCAGAATTTGACCGGGACGATCGAATATAAGAGGGGGGCAGTGTCACAACGAACGCTCTGGAATGATATTTCTGGAATAGACCAGAGGTGACAGGTGTAGAACAGTTTAGGATAGTGTGGAACGTCTAGAATCTCTACAGACAAGCATGAATAGACGAGCGGTGCGCAGAGTAAATAAGTTCAGTGTTGAATAAGGTTGTGTGAAAGTGATAATAGAGTATAAAGCAAGTTAACAGTAAGTGTTGGTATATAGGAAGCGATCATAGAAGGCTATAGTGGAATATAGTTCTATGGACATTTAATAATAGTAAGAAGAGATATATTTTAGTTGGCACTGGTGTTGGAAAATACTTGGTAATAATAAATTAGTAGTTTGAAAATCTGTGTTTTGTTAGTAAACAAATCCAGAACCCCGTATAACGTAACAATACTTTGTGCCTATATTGGGGTAGAAATGGGCCAGGGCTAACAATTTACTAAATTGTTAGTTAGTTCTATACAGTCTCTATTTTTTAACACTTTGTGATATTTGGAGCTGGCGTGACAACATACTACTTAGTCCGCAACTAGGTGGAGGCACGTCCACCACTCACTTAGTGTTATTTCTATTTTGTTATTTGATACTCAATTGCTTAATTAGATGTTACAAGGTTTCTAATAATTAGAAACTAACGCTTCATGACAAAATATATGTATAAGCCTTTGAATCTACTTGGGAAACACTTTATGCAGGCTCTAATTCACGCTAGTGGAAATGTCGAAAATTCTGCAATAGCTCTTCTCTGAAAGCACAGCTTTCTTGGCAAAAAATTGCTAAAACACACCTTATTTGATAATATCCCTAAGCAAGTGATTTTTGTGTTATTTATTTGTTCCTATATATTATGCAGTACCTGTGGTAACTTCAATACTTCTAGAAATACCAGCTCGCCTTCTTACTTTAACAGGCGTCAATTCTCCAGTACCCAAGATCACAGAGGTAGGCTACGCAAAGAAATAATTCAGTATAGTATTTTGCCTTTGCATTTCGAAACTTTAATTATATTCTAATATGCGATTCTCTGACATCTCATTATTTACTTGTTCGCTTATGAAATAAATGTAATTTAATTTGCTTCATCACTAAAACATGAAACAATTTGTAACTCGCTATAAAATTTATGACATTTTAGAGGAAACTTCGATACAGCCATTTCTCTCAGATTTTTATGCACCGGACTCATATTCAGCGGTAAAGATGTTGAACATATGGCGTCTGTACTTATGTACTTTGGAAACTAAGTTGAATTTACAGTTTGCGGTAAACTACACAGAGAAAATGCCATACAAAACTTTCTGCTTAGATATAGAGCTGAAGGTAAAGAAAATAACTTTTGAAATTCTGTTGACAACAGACAAATATCAGTCAGAAATTCTTGTGTTTGGATCGGTACGCATGCTTCAATATGCCAAACTATAAAACATATTTTTGAGAATGTTAAATGTTAGGTTAAATTAGTAATACACATATTTTATTTATTAAACGTAGACTTCTTTCGAAGAAAATAAATGTTTTTCGATATTTGTGTGTGACATATCAAACTCGCAAGATAATAATAGCCAACTCATACAATGTATGTAAGAAATACAGATCCCGATTTAACATCCAAGGTCGCTGACGAATGGGTTAATTAATAGCAGCGCAATTAGAAGAATAGACTATTCATAGATGGGTAAACAACTAGACCTTCAACTCAGCAACCAGCCACATGC
This sequence comes from Tillus elongatus, assembly GCA_964006375.1. Taxonomy (NCBI): domain Eukaryota; kingdom Metazoa; phylum Arthropoda; class Insecta; order Coleoptera; family Cleridae; genus Tillus; species Tillus elongatus. The sequence continues at coordinate 190,220,311 of OZ023264.1, forward strand.
CAGGATCATCTTCAAGACTGCGACCTAGGTGGAAACCGCCTCTCGGTCCACGCCCCACCAGAGACTATAGATGGAAGTTACCAGACCACGGACGGACATTCCTACATTGTTATTGCTTGAGTCTCTTTTAACTTGTCATAATTTGTATTTATCATTTTTATTATTATTCATAAGTATTTTGTGTAACTATAATCAATAAATTCTTCCAAAAATTCAAGTGTGTTAACAAGACAGTTAACCGCGGCTTCTATAGAATATATAAGCTGGTAACAAAGTCATAACATTCTCAATTGAACACCACAAATTGCGCTCTGCACTATTCTTTTATTGCATATTATGGCAATGTTTGCCTTAGTCCCGACTTATCAAAGCATAGGTATGGTATATTAAGGAGTCCTAGTCTCCCGCTATATATTTTACCGCAAGTCCTGGCAAGATTAAAATGATCGTGGCTAGCGTGTAATATAATTCAATGCGCGTCGTGGTAAAGTCGGGAGAGTAGTGGTTTTTGTTAGTTCTTTTTTTCCCACAGCTTCCTTCTTGCTGTACTGTGCGTGCATGGAAGCTGCTGTGGAAGCCTAGAGCCGCCACAACCATAAGCCTTATATGGCAATAAATAAGAAAATCGTGCTTATTCCGTAAAACGTTATATCCATAAAAAAAGAGACACTGAACGCAATCGGCACAGGCAAATATTATTGTCGAAGAATGTGTAAATTCCATGCGTTCATCTAATTTTGTGCCACCATAACATATATTTAAAAAAATGTGAAATGTATCAGTTCAGAAAAATCCTTGTAATGTGTGCTCAACAATTCTACTTAGCCTTGAGAAAAGTGAATACCGTAAACTATATAAGTAGTTGTGGTTCTTTTTTACCAGTGTTATATATATATATATATATATATATATATATATATATATATATATATATACATATATATATACATATACATATATATATATATATATATATATATATATATATATATATATATATATATATATATATATATATATATATATATATATATTTGTGTGTGTGTGTTATTGTTTCCTTAACGTCGGAAAATTTCCGCTCGTATCGCCAATCGCCAATCACCGATGCCAGGGAGCAGTTTCACCTTTTGGATCTCCCTGTGATTGTCAAAGTGATTTTATAAGATGCAGCTCAAGACTCCCTATAACTAATGTATACAATTTTTCCTCGTATCTTGTATAATAAGAATTATATTGAGCGTTACCAAAGAAATGTGTCACCCTCTAAATAGGTAAGCAGATAAAAACTTAAGCTAAACCCGGGCATGAAAGGCTAGATGCATTCTTGCAACAATTGGAACTGTAGACCGGTTTCGCTCTCATTAGAGCTTTTCAGTGCGGCATACTAATTGTAGCAAAAATGCACCAAAAATAACACGGCTATCGTATAGCCAGTCTTAAAACACTAAGTGAGTGGTGAACGTGTCGCCACCTAGTTCGGAACCAAGTACTATGTTGTCACGCCCGCTCCAAATAACACAGAGTGTTAAAAATAGAGACAGTATACAACTAACTAACAATTTAAAAAATTGTTAGCCCTGGCCCATTTCTACCCCAATATAGGGACAAAGTATGTAAGACTAGATGCATTCTCGCTACAATTAGAACCGTAGACCGGTTTCGCTCTCATTAGAGCTCTTCAGTACGGCATACTAATTGTAGCAAAAATGCACCAAAAGTAATACGGCTATAGTATAGTCAGCCCTACTTGGTTTCGCAACTAGGTGGCGCCACGTCCACCACTCACTTGGTGTTTTAAGGCTGGGTATACTATAACCGTATTACTTTTAGTGCATTTTTGCTACAATTAGTATGCCGCTCTAATGAGAGCGAAACCGGTCTACGGTTCTAATTGTTGCGAGAATGGGTCTAGCCTTACATATTTTGTCCCTATATTGGGGTAGAAATAGGCCAGGGCTTACAATTTACTAAATTATTTGTTGGTTGTAGAGTCTCTATTTTTTAACATTCTGTGTTATTTGGAGCTGGCGTGACAACATACTACTTGGTTCCGCAACTAGGTGGCGCCACGTCCACCACTCACTTAGTGTCCCGGGTAGGAATTCTAGGGGGCCTATTTTGCACTTATTTGAAGAAATCTCTTCAAAATTTAAAAGTCGGGATGTCCTCATTAGTGATTTTTTTAAAGAAAGTTCACAAATTATTAATATTGTTTATTACGGTAACGCATTTGCTGCATCAGCATATATATATATATATATATATATATATATATATATATATATATATATATATATATATATATATATATATATATATATATATTTGTGTGTGTGTGTGTGTGTGTACAGGCTGGCGCATTGTAAACGAAACAGATCGATTTGCGTCCAGAAAAGTTTTGTTTTTAAGAAACGCTGAAACACGTCAATTTTAATATTGAGGGAGACATGTTTTGACATAAACCTCAACTTTGTCACATCAACGCCTTAAGGGTGGTGATAATAACCCTTATATTTTAAATAGGGAACATGGGTCGAGTGTTACATCTTTTGAAAGCTCTTCCTTTTCTGAATTCAGCACACTAATTTTTTTGGAACTTTTATCAACTCGTTTAAAAATTATTTACAGTTGGAATTGCAAGAACTTATTTCATTCATTTTGATAAGAAATGCACTAATTAGTCAATTTTTCGTTAAAAAACTAAAAAAACAGAGCCAAACGTTCAAAAATGTTTATTCAGTTAAGTAAATGTTTAAATTATTGACCACCAGCTTCTATACAAAAGTACAAATTTTGTTCAAAACGAGCCTTCATATTTTGGAGCATTAGTGGAGTTATTAGACGGTATTCTTCAACAATGCGTCGTCGTAATTCTTCCAGAGACTCCGGTTCTATTGCGTAAATTCTACTCCTTAAATGGCCCCATAGAAAGAAGTCTAAAGGAGTTAAATCCGGTGATCTAGGGGGCCACTCAATAGCACCTCTACTCCCAATCTATTGTCCTGGAAACTCTCTGTTCAAAAACTCCCTAACACGTTGTGAAAAATGCGGAGGAGCTCCATCTTGCTGAAACACTAATTGATCTTCTTGATAGCGATCATCATTTTCAACAATGTAAATTAGTAAATAGTAAACGATATCTTCTAGTAACTCCAAATACGTTTCTTCACTCAAATTGCCATCAAGAAAAATTGGTCCGATTAAACGGTCCCCAAAAATGCCAGCCTAGATATTCAATCTCTATGGAGTTTAAGTGTGGACTTCGTGAAAATTTCTTCGATTGTTATCTGCACAATAACGACAATTATGACGATTGACTGAAGAGTTTAATATAAACGTACACTCGTCTAAAAAACAAATATTGAACAGAAAGTTCCCGTTATCAGCTATTCGTGCAGTCATAACTTCACAAAACTCCAGCCGCCGATCAAAATCATCTTCATTCAGTTGTACAAGATGAATTTTATACGGGTGAAATTTATGATGCTTCAATATTCGCTGAATAATTCTTCTTTTGATGTTTGAAACAGTGGCCAATTTTCTCGTGCTCAAAGTTGGGTCTGCAGCAATTTGTCCTAAAACTTCAATCTCAGTAGTCTCATTTATAACCGGAAATTCACTTTCAGGACCCCTTTCTTTTGTTGGCTACTGAACCACTTTGTCGAAGCTTTGTAACTAACTCCAAAGTGTATTTTCTGTTAACATGTCTCTTTGGATGTCGTTCATTAAACAAATTTGCAGTACGGTTGGCACAGTTCACAATGGTGTATTCTATGGAAGAAAGAGTTGAAATAATTACTCTTTCTTCTACAGAATACACCATTTTGAAATTAATTTTTGGTAGTACTATCAAGTATCAAACCGACCGATAAACTGAAATAATAAACCTCATTTCCCTCATTCCGATAATACATGTTCTGATAGTCAATTTTTTATTCACAAACCAACAAAACATTGACTATCAGCACATTTCCTATCGGAATGAGTGAAATGCGTTTCTGCATTTTCAACTGTGAATAATTTTTAAGCGAATTAATAAAACTTCCAAAATGATTAGTGTGCTGAAGTCAGAAAAGAAAGATCTTTCAAATGATGTAACACTCGACCCATGGTCCCTATTTAAAATATAAGGGTTGTTATCGCGACCCTTAAGGGGTTGATGTGACAAAGTTCAGTTTTATATCAAAACATGTCCCCCTCAATATTAAATTGACATCTTTCAGCGTTTCTTAAAAAAAAATTCTCTGGACGCAAATAGGTCTGTTTCGTTCTATAGTCTATTTATAGATTACTTTACAAGAAATACCAACAGAAGCACGTCCAATAGATTTACAATATTTACGCCAAACAAAATTTGTTAATTTTTGTGTCATTGAACCTCCCTGAATCAGTCGTGGCTGATTACCTGCAGAAGAATATAAATAGAGTTGTGGATATAAGATATTTAGAACTATTCATTCTCTGATGAGGCTAACTTAGTTGGTGAAACGATGGTGTTTTAAAAAAATGTGTTGTGGTGAATTGCGGTCTCCAAGTGTGCCTAAACAAGCTTTTGTGATGTAGATGGTGGAATTTGACTCTAACTGAAAATACTCTGCTATATATAATCTCAAACGTGTGCACTCGTCACAAGTATACACCAAGCAGTACTAAATCTGTAGCGGAAAGGAAAATCTTGCACCCATACAACATTGCGTGACAAGGAAGCTAAAAACTTCAACAAACTTTTAGATTTACTGGCCCAAGAATGCGAATCGTAAAATCTTTGTAAAGTTATGGAGTTAATATTTTACATGAGTTAGGAGACGAAAGTTAGAGCAAGTTATAAAGCGCTTCCTTAATTATGATATTCTGCCCTCCAGGTAGTAAAAAGATTTGACATTTCTAATTAAGAAAATCCATTGTACCCTTATATTTTGACAGTAAACTTTGAACTAATAATGTACAGAGAGTTTTATGGGTCCCTTGGTGTGAAAATTCATTGTGGCCGCAAATCGGTTGAAAATTTTATTAGTCTCCACACTGCTGTAAATACTGAAGGGGCTTTTCACGCTGACACTACGGAAATAAATATTATTTTCACGAGGACACAGAATTAGTGTAATTCAACGACAGTGCCACAAAAGGAGGCTTTAACAAGTTGAATCTTCTCCTTGATTTAATTTATATACGCTGTAGCGTTTGGAGAGATTTAGGAGTTATAAAAGCACGTTTAATTCAAAGTTAAAACTGCTTGAACTCGTATAAATATCTGAAATTATTAAATATTTATCCGAAATATATATATATATATATATATATATATATATATATATATATATATATATATATATATATATATATATATATATATATATATATTGATATGGTTACCATATATACACATACATAAACACATTTTACCACAAATTATACTAAACACAAACAACAACTTACCTTTGGTGTATGCAATGTTTTTGCAGTGTAAGGCAGGGAGAAACTAAATTTTACAGATATATATATGTGTTGAAAGGAGGCAAGGCAGGTGTAAATGTATGACAAGTTTAATTAGATAGTTTAAGGTATTATTGTTTGATAGCTGTTATGTAATTTAAGATGTTATTGTTTATTAGAATTAAGGATATTGTTAGCTTTAAGAATAGTAAGATGTCAAAATTTGAGTGTTAAATTGTAAGAAATGTCATGTCATAACCTAGATGTAAGTCAGCTGGTTTTATTTAGGACAGACGTCAAACTGACACTAAAATTATAGTTACGTTAATTATTCTCTCATTGACTAACAACAATGAGAAGTATGTATGTATCCGAGGAGATGATGGGAAATAATTATTGTGTTAAAAATTTGATAGGATATTTTATTTGAAGCAGGCATAAAGCAGTTTTTTGATTAGTTACGCTGGTTACGGATGAAAAAAATAATAAACAAGAAGGGTAAAAGTTTGGATAAAATCAGAAGATTGAAAATTGTAAAAAATATTTGATAGATGGGAAAATTTGGATTAAATCAATAGAGGGGAATTTTTGTAGTAAGAGAGAAAATCGACAGGGATCGCTGGCCTGATAATCCAACACAGGAAAGTCAGCTAAGGCAATAAGGTCTGAGTAAGTACAGTAAAGCAATAACTTACCTTTTGTTGTGTGAAACATCCATCGCTCCAAAAAAGTAACAAAACTATTATATATATCAACCGAAAATAAAAGGGGGCCATTGGTAAATAATCATCTTCAGACTTCCATTTATAACACCAAGTCCCTGCAGCATCATCTTTTGACCTTAAAGGTCAGTAGCCGTGGCCTACCAGTGAGATAACTTGTCCATTGACTGCACGTCGAAATAAAGAATAATATAAACCATAAGAACACCAATAGGTGTCGGTACATATTGGTTTATAAGCAGCAACGATCGTGTACATATAGGGATCTTAAAATTAAGCAAGTAATACTGATTAGTTCATTTTCTGGGGGATTTTCATTGTTAAAAGTAAGATAGAAGTAAGAAAGAGCTCTAAATTTAGAGATAAAACAAAATAGATTGTGAATAGTATTAGGCATTTGTCAGTTGTGTTTGAGTTAATAAATATATAAGTTCTGTGAGCGTATAAGGACCTTTGTTTTGTTTTCTTTAACATATATTTATAAGCATTTTGAGTAAAAATCAGAGGGGGAATACATTTCAAAATTTAAAATTTGATCATACTTTTGGAAATAATAATAAAAATTTTGATAGGACTTGAACCCACTAGCTTAAAGAAGCTCCCTGTTTTAAAGAGTAAGTATATCCATGCTATCAATTTGTTTATATCACATGCAGCAATAAAAGACATTGGGTACACCAGGGTGGAAGTCAAATACACGTATATTTTATAAACATTTTTTTTACAGCATAATTCACTCAACTTTACAGGTAGATAAAACTCACAAGATAAAATACACTTCGAAATTAACATCACAAAAAGCAATAAAACATATTTAAGTTAGCCACCATATCAAGTATTTCAATATACCTAATAATAATAATATAAAACTTAAAATAAACCTTTCCCTATTTCAATTATCACCGAATGGTGGGACTTAAAGAACCCTAGCTTAAATTAACTTACTATAACAATATATATATATATATATATATATATATATATATATATATATATATATATATATATATATATTCAAAGTATACATAACAGTTAATTACCGAATTAGTAAAATTACATTGAAACACATCTCAAGACTGTCTCGGTCTTATATGATGTCTTATGTTCAAGTTTAAAGATAAAAAAACTATTTTAGAATCATTTATATAGAGACTTGGCTTGATTTGGTTTACATTATTTCCACTATATGACACGACAGCATAATATATGTATGCTGCGCTAAAACTGTATTTGAAGCCGTTCATAGAGCTACAAATATAGTGTCTATTAATAATTGAGCCAATCCCCAGTTAAATAACAATCATTTGGAAAAATTTTAATTTCTATCCTCTGTCATTTTCTATAATTGCGGCCGAGATTTCACGATTGTTGGTTCGGGTAGTATGTTTTGTGCCTTGTGTTTAAATTTCAACAACACACCACGACGGCTTAGAGCCTAAATACTATTGTACCGTGGGTGTCGATCAGAAGGAAAGAGGCAACTTGTTAATTCTGGACTTGAAAGTTTGGAGGTGTGGGGGAGAAGGAAAAACATGTCCCGGCAAGAAATTCCACAACTTGGAAGTCATCGGGACAAAAGAGCGGGCATAACAAGATGTTCTATGTCTGGTGACTTGGCAGTAAAAGGGTGCATTCGCTCTGTTCCCCTGGTAGATCTGTTTGGGGCAGCAGGTGGAGGAACTATGGAAGAAAGCTCCTCATCTGAGCAGTGCCCGTCCAAATATCTATAAAAGAGAGAGGTCACCAACAGCACGTCGGTAGGCAAGAGATGGCAGCCTTTGGGTGAGGGTAGGGTCACCGATGAGACGTATAGCTCTCTTCTGAAGGGAGTCCCGGATAGCGAGTGTAGAAGCGGCAGCAGAACCCCAGATGTGGGAGAAGTATTCGAGGTTTGGTCTTATTTGTGCAGTATATAAGGTATAGAGATTATCTGGTGAATTACAATTAATGTGACATGTTGGTGCCAATTGAGATTTCGATCCACAGAAATGCCAACAAGTGAAAATGACTCATTACTTTGGATAACTAGGTTGTTTATTGTGATGAGTGTAGGCCTGGTGTATCTCTTATGAGATAGAAAGCAAGACTGTGATTTGGAGATCCACGGTGACAGAACCTTCCATGGGTCTGCAATCCTCTTCTAATTGGGCTAAAGAAACAGGTTCAGAATATTGTATATTTGAGTGGGGAGAGCTGTTGTCCGCGTAACTGTTAAGTGGGTTGGATGTGCTAGAGAGGAGGTCATTGATGTGGAGAAGAAACAAAGTAGGGGCTGCAGCTGAACCTTGAGGAACTCCTGCATTAATTGGACACAGTTTAGAGGAATGGCAATCCACGACAACAGTAATGCTTCGGTTGGAGAGGAAATTTGCTGTCCACGTACAGACTTTTGGTGGTAGGCCATAAGTTGGTATTTTATTAAGCAGCGCTGCATGCCAGACTTGGTCGAATACTTTGGATATGTCTAGAGCGACAATCTGGGATTCCCACTGTAGTTCCATAGACTTGTTTCAAGAATGGGTGACAAATGAAAGGAGGTCGGCATTTGATCTGGGCTGAGGGAAACCATACTGACTGTCGTGGATTAGACTGTATTTTTTCAAGAAATTTTAGTAATTCGGTGTCTATATACGTTTACGTCTATCACTTTAGAGGTGCCTGAAAGGGGAGAATTAGGCCTGTAGTTGCTAGGAAGCGCTTTGGATTCTTTCTTGGGGACGGGTTGCACTCGAGCAGTTTTCCAGTTACTAGGAAATATGCCTCTATTGTAAGATGTCTGAAACAGACGAGTCAGGACAGGAGCAAGTTCTGGTGCGCATTTTTTGAGAACAATTACTGGGATCTCGTCAAGGCCAGAGGCTTTCCTGGTATTAAGAGAAGAGAGCATCTTTCGTGCCTTTTTAGTTTTGAAAGTGATATCCGTCATTTTATGCGCTACATTGGGGACTGTTGGTGGTTGAACATTTGAAGGTGGGTTGAGAGTAGAATTGCCGGCGAACAACGAAGCAAAAAGTTCAGCCTTGCCTAGGGCGCTAGAAACAATTTTATCCTCTGAGACAGGAGGTGCAAACATGTTCTAGCAGAAATTGTTCCCAATAGATTTAGCAAGAGTCGCCAAGCGTTTGCTGCCGCTGGATCTTAAGAGGACTTTGTTTTTGATGGTTATTAAACGACTTTTTTTTTGCCTCAGAAAGAATGCTGACATAGCGGTTTCTTGCGTCGTTAAATTCTTGACGGTTTTCTTGACTGGGATTGTGTAGACGGTTTTTGTGAGCTTTGACTTTTTCAAGTCTGGCCTTGTCACAGGATTTAGAGAACCGGGGCTTTTAAGTGGCTGTAGAGGTTTTCTGTTTACGTGGAATAAATAATTCTATGCCAGCTTGGATAATTTTGGTGACGTTTTATGATATATCAGATGGGTCAGGATGAGAGAAGCAGACAGACGCCCATGGAAATGAGGAAATGTAATCGCGCATTTGGTCCCAGTTCGCGGAGTTGTAGTGCCAAACGATACGTGGGTGTGATGACTGTGTGACCTCGGGTTGCATTTCACAGAAAGCAGTGACCATGCCGTGGTCTGAGCGACCCAGGGGGGCGGTGACTGATGTCTTATAGCAGTCAGGATTTGTAGTAAGAAGGAGATCCAAGGGATTTGAGCTGCGTGTTGGGATGCGAGGAAAGTAAGTAGGTCGCTGAACTATAAATTAATGAATAATAGAAGAAATAATGAATCAACATCTTCGTAGTGTCAATAAAATACCTATCAAACCAAATAACCATAGAACATTCTAATTATAGAACAATTTTGCTGCTTGGGTGTTAGGTGGGTAAATAGCTTGAAGGAGTTGGTGGGCCTGTAAAATTGGACCAGTTTTTTTTTTTTGGAAACATTTGAAGTTATTTTCGGAAAATTTTTGTACTTTTTCAAACAATTAAGTTATTTTCGTGAAATATGGTATTGTTTCTGCTATATAGGTTATACTGGTAACCAAATTAGGTGCCTGCTTTTATTAGAAAAGAGATATTTGCTATTAAAAACATTTTTATGGAAAATAACTACCATAAGTCAGTTGTTGCAACCAGACTTTTAGTGAATTTTCTTTAAAAAAAAATTCACTAATGAGAAGATCCCGACTTTTGAATTTTTAAAACATTTCTCCAAATGAGCGCTAAATAGGCCCCCTAGAACACATATCCGGGGTCAGTTTAGATTTTTATATGTTTATATATATATATATATATATATATATATATATATATATATATATATATATATATATATATATTTGTATCACACCGACAATTCAAAAAATAATGGGCCGATGTTGGCAAAATTTGGCGAATACCGTCCTTTTGTAAGTGGCGTGGGTAGGTTCGTTATCCAGGAAAATCGGCCGAGGTTTTACCGGAAAATGTTGTGTTTTCTTTATAAACAATTCATATATCCGGAAATAACACAGTAAGGGTACCCAAATTTGGCACATCTTTTTTTATAGCTATATGTACCTACCAAACTTTAGCACTATAGGTCGAAAGACAAAAAAGTTTTGGGCATTTAAAGAAACATAAATTGGGGTTTTCCCTAAAACGTCAAAGTGACAGTTTAAAACATCAAAATTGGCATTATTTAGGCAAATAACTTGAATCTAAGACGGGCTATGAAAAGAAACTGTCTCAAGAAGAATGTTTTACAAACCCTGAAGTCTTAGTTTCAACCGTCATTGTCCTTCATTTTGCTAAAATGTTTCCAGAAAATTCATTTCAAATAGACCCTTTCTCTGGTGCTTGGTAGTAGTCTTAGCTATATAGTTCATCGTTTAATGGTATACTTTTGTCGCATTTTCGTAAAAAATCAATAAAGCTCAATATATCCGTTATTCTAAAAGATATGAAAAAAATGTATACATTAATTATAGGATGTCTTGAGCCAGATCTTATAAAATGATTTCTACAATCACAGGCTGGACCAGTCGTTGGTGATACAAATATATTCTTTTTAGTCGAAAACGCTTTATGTTTTTGCATTTTCAATCGAAATATATTGCATGTTCGTAAGTAAAGAAATTTTGGACGCAGCAAGTGCGTTATGGTAGCGAATTTTGATTAAATGCTTCATATTTGAAAAGCTCAATTCGCTATTAACATATAAGGTTGACCAAGAAACGGATTTTTTCGGTTATACTTTAAGTTTACTTTCGGAAATTTTTGTACGTTTTCAAACGATAAAGTTATTTTGATGAAACATTGCACATTGTTTTTACTATATATGTTATACTATATATGTTATACTGGTAATCAAATTTGATGCCTGTTTTCTGAAAAAAAAAACACATATTTGCTACTAAAAATATTTTAATAAAAATTCACTACCTAACTGAGTTGTTGCAACCAGACCTTTTTTATTTATATAGGTGACCGTAAATTATGTTTTATGTAACGCATGTTTTATTTGCATGGTTCGTGTTGAAATCAATTACGTCTATGACTGACTCTATGCTTTTGTGATACTATATGTGTTGTAAAGGCATCAATAAACCTATACATCTACTATTATTATTACTACTATTACTATATTATTATTATTATCTTTAGCATTACCAACCAGGTTCATAAATTAATTCTAAAGTGAAACCACTATCAAGTGTAATGCTGGTGTAACAATGTAGATTACAAGACTAACATTATTAATCCTTGATTTCATGTATTAATTAATTCCTCAGCTACAAGATTGCATGATTTACGCATAACGTTAAATTTGGGTCTTAATTTAGTTTCATGAACATAACGGCACATCTGAAGCACACATCTGGAGGCTGTGTTTTGTATCGCTCTTGTAGAATCCTGCGAATCTTACGGATCCTGCGGTTGATGTTGATACAGCAGGAAATTTGACAACGCCTGCTGATGCAGGAGAAATGTTAATGTATGTAAAAGTGAACAGAAGGAGACTGACAACAGCTTGCATGGCGGGTATTCGCCTTTCCAGGGTACCGCTCTTCTGTTTATATTATATACACTCGCGCTACTCCACAGACGATTTGCACTTATTTAAAAGTCTGCCATCTGCTGCATATTATTGAGCGTCTTATTAAATATTCTTTGCTTTTGTATATACATTTTATGCAATTTGCAACTTAGAAACTACCGAACATGAAATTTGTATATGATCTTCCATTTGCTGCAACTCTCATCTCTCACGTTGAAATAATAATCAAAATCAAGTTTGTCGTTTTAAAAATATTCAATATACAGAGTGCCCCAAGTCAGAAAGAACGGCATGGGGATAACGGACACCGTAAACTATACAAGATCGGTCAAATTAAAAAAAGTCTGGACGCAGCAAGCGGTAGTGAATTTTCATGAAAATAATTTTAGTAACAGATATTTTTTTCAAAATTCAAAAGTCGGAATCTACTCATTACTGGTAGTTTTACTGAATTTTCTTGAAAAAAATCACTAAAACTACCGGCATCCCAAAATCCACAATACACAGGATGTTATCAAAAGAGAAGTTCCATCCATACAAATCTCATATTTGTCAAAGACTTTGTAACGATTTAGTTCTTACGTGGAATCATTACTGGTTTAAAAACACTTAAAAAACCCAAGCATAATAAATAAATACCAGAAGTTTTATCTTTATTAAATATTTCAAGTTTTGGTTTCAAAATGATGTTGATGAAAATTCGCTAAAAAATTCTGTATCGTAAGAAGCGTACTAAACTCCCTATAATATACGCCGAAATCTAAATATTGAAAAACGTTGCATTTTGTTGGGGAAAATAAACATCTCTATTGTCCTGAAATTATAGGTAAAAGCTGACGTAATTATGATGAGATCTAGAAAAACGGTTGGCAAAGGAACGGACGAGTCCATTATTGTGGAGGTGTGTATAGAAGTCGTCGGTGACTTCGCCAACGATTGGGGGTCTCGTTTTATCTCATTCAAAGAGTGAAGGTGAGAGAGAGCTCGCACATAACCACTAACTCTGAAAATTTCATGCAGGGGTCAGGAGCGGTCGAACGCTCTCTACCTCTAGGAGTCTGGCACTGACGCCTGTGGCGTAAACATGTTGACTTTAGGTGTCTCTCGAATTGTCTTATAAACTGAGTTTTTAATAGTTTTCCTATAACCTATACTACCTTGTAACAATGCTCCGTGAGTGTTTAAAGTGTTTTAATAATTTTCGAGTTTAAATTAACATAGTATTCAGCATAAACGGGAGTTAAATTGTGGTTCTTTGTTAAACCTGTTGCCTTGCTGCTTTAAAAAGATTTCCTGGTTATCGTCGAACTTTAAGTCATTTGGTAGTGTATCTCGTCAGGGTAAATTTACTTTTTAATTGCGATTCGCGATGTTTCCAACAAACGAATGCAGAATATCGACCTGAGTGTCAAACGGTCTGGTACACGTGAAACAATAAATCCACCTGCAGTGACCACTATTGTGAAGCATCACTGATTTTTCCCAGCTTCTTCGCTCATATCGGAGTCACTGAAACTCGTGTCAGACATTCTTAGTGGATCCAATTTGGAGGGCATCCCCATAAAGCCACAGGTAATTCAAGGCAGGAAAGTTTGGTGAGTCCACATCGAATTTTTTTCTGAACCAGCAAAATTTATTTCATGCAGTCATTTGATATCTGAACTTTTTATAATCTGAACTTTCAAACTCACTTAGTCAAGTTTTGAGTCCAAACAATATCAGGGAGGTGCTATTAGAATAATTATAAATTTCCTGTTTAAATCTCTGGAATTTTCTCAGTTTTTGTAAATTTAAACATGTAGTTTTTTTTTGAAATTGTAATTAGTGAATTTTGTCTGTAAAAATGTCCAACTTACACATTATTTTTCATATCATTTATTTTCAAGAATTACTATAGAGTAATCACGTAGATATAAACACATATATGTTTTTAAATTGAGTCTCACTCTAAGAACTGGCCAGGATCTAACTACAAAATTAATAGAATTGATTGACAAACGTCAAATAATTTACATAATAATTTGTTTACTTTTGAGCTGCAACACACAGCATCTGATTTTTAATATACCTCAATATATAAGTGCTTATATTTCTTTAGTAAAATACAACCACATTTATATCATTATTCTGTCATATGTTTGTTAATTGATAATTTCTTGCTATTGAAGTTCTTGCTATTTATTTGATTTCTATTTATGTGCAATTAATGCTTATTTTAGATGTACCAGCTATTTTATTTCATTGTGTCGCTATTCCAAATTTAATTCATATTTCATATTCATAAATTCAATATTTTGTTGCATTAATATGTCTGTTTGATTGAAGATTAATTCCTCTTTAAACCCTTTTGGCTTTTTGGTGACAACATAAGTAAGACAATTAAGTGTCCTATGTTGTTAAAAATTGAATGAAAAAAGGTTTTGAAATACAACAATTACGTATTTGCGTTACTGGTGCGTTTGACAGTTTTAGTCCAGAAATGTTATCTAATGTTCTGGATGAAACGGTGACCAGATACTACCGTTGCTTAGAATCAAATGGTTAAAATTTTGAATACTTGCTGTAATTGTTAGTTTATTTTTAACTTAATTAATTCACTTTGTACTTTTTCAATTAACATATTACTTTAAGTTTTCATAATAAATAACAACATAACATTTTCAAGAATGTGTATCATTGGAGACTGTCTTTCGTTAAATCACTAAGTTAAACATTGGCGAAGCATGGCCGTATTGACATAATTTTAAAGTAATAGCGATTTGTAGTCAAAAACGCAACAAAACAATAAAGTGTCGTATGTTGTTAAAAACCGAATAAAAAAAATTCTGGACGCAGCAAGTGCGTTATGGTAGTGAATTTTCATAAAAATCTTTTTTATAACAAATATGTGTTTTTTTAAGAAAGCAGGCATCAAATTTGGTTACCAGTATAACCTATATAGTAAAAACAATGTGCCATGTTCCATTAAAATAACTTTATTGTGTGAAAATGTACAAAAATTTCCAAAAGTAAACTTAAAATGTTCCCGAAAAAACACGTTTCTTGGTCAACCTTATAGGTTAATAGCAAATTGAGCTGTTCAAATATGAAACATTTGATCAAAATTCGCTACCATAACGCACTTGCTGCGTCTAGAATTTATTTTCTTACAAATATGCATTATATTTCGATGGAAAATGCAATAACATAAGGCGTGTTTGATTAAAAAAAGGAAATTTGTATCACCAACGACTTATGGGCCACCCTGTGATTGCAGAAATATTATTTTAAGATGTAGCTCAAGACACCCTATAATTAATATATACAAATTTTCTTCATATCTTATATAATAACGGATATATTGAGCTTTATTAATTTTTTACGAAAATTCGACAAAAATTATATACCATTAAATGATAAACTCTATAGCTAAGGCTACTGCCAAGCATCAGAGAAAGGGTCTCTTTGAAATGAATTTTCTGCAAATATTTTAGTAAAATGAAGGACTATGACGGTTGAAACTAAGACTTTAGGGTTTGTAAAACATTCTTCTTGAGACATTTTATTTCTATAGCAGGTATTAGATTTAAGTTATTTGCCTAAATGTTGCCAATTTTGACATTTTAAATCGCCACTTTGACGTTTTGAGGAAAACCCCAATTTATTTATTTTTAAATGCCTATAATTTTTTGTCTTTTGACCTACATAGCTAAATTTTGGTATGTAACTTACCTATAAGGATGTTAACCTGCGTACCAAATTTGGTTGCCCTTACTTGGTTAATTCCGGAGATATAATTTTTTTTCGAAAGAAAACACAAAATTTTCCGGGAAAACCTGGGCAGATTTTCCTGACTAACGAACTAATCCAAGCCATTTGCAAAGGGAATTTTTTCACCAAATTTGATCAAAATCGGCCCATTATTTTTTGAGTTATCGGTGTGATACATATATATATATATATATATAAATAAATATATATATATATATATATATATATATATATATATATATATATATATATATATATATATATATATAAACATATAAAAATTGAAACTGACCCCGGATATGTTTTCTGGGGGGCCTAATTAACGCACATTTGAAGAAATTTTTTCAACATTCAAAAGTCATTAGTGAATTTTTTTTAAGAAAATTCACTAAAAGGCTTCGAAATACAACTTTAAAAATCCAGGACCGTAATTAAAAAAATTAAGATGATGCTGGTTTCTTAGAAACCAAATGTTGCAATCAAAATGTGCTAACGCTGACATGTAGAGCTTAAAAAGTGGCAATGACAAACTGCTTTTTGTTTTTCGATATCTATTTGCTCAACCTCAGAATTAATTCCTCCTTAAACCCTTTTGGCTTCTTGGTGACAACGTAATTAAGACTCTTTAATATCGCATTCCTAAATATCGAAGAGAAATCTTAATTAAAAATCATCGTAACCAGGCAC
Source organism: Tillus elongatus (assembly GCA_964006375.1). Classification (NCBI taxonomy): domain Eukaryota; kingdom Metazoa; phylum Arthropoda; class Insecta; order Coleoptera; family Cleridae; genus Tillus; species Tillus elongatus. The sequence continues at coordinate 190,236,889 of OZ023264.1, forward strand.
TAGTTTGGAGCGCTGATAAATATGAGACTTCAGCTAGTGCAACAACACAAGAGCGTAAGTAGTAAACAATATTAAGATATTCCAACCTCATAAAGTATTTCTGATCTTGCTAATCATAAATCTGATAGATAGAAACCTTTTGGGGTGGGATTTATAGTAAACAGTGACCTCACTACGGACCAGATTTGGGGTTCATTTGAGGTCCCTCATATATTACTGCTTGCTTGTTACCTAGCTTTAAAATCATGATTTAAGGGAGGTTACAACTTAGGCCTGGAGATGAATACAGGGGTTGTATATTTTTTGAGTGGTATACGAGGCAGTGCGATGCTGATGCCCAATTTCCAAGCAAAATAATTTCAGAAGAAAGCACATTAACTAACAATGGCGTTTAACATGTGGACTGGAATTTTTGTTGTGAACATAAAAGGGCCTTTTATTTATAAAGAGAACCTTAACTGTGAATCTTATTTAGATCTGCTTAGAAATAATGTTGAGAATTATTTAGAATAAGGCATGGCAAGAATCTCCAGTTGTTGGTTTCAACACGATGGCGTCCCTGCCCATAATTCAACAAATGTAAATGCATATTTATCTGAAGAATTTTCCAGTAAATTAGTTTCTACACACTCAACATTATCCTTGCCGGCAAGCTCTTCAGATATTACCTCTTTGGACTTTTTCCTTTGGGGGTGTTAAAAACAGTCTACCAAAATATTTTTTAATGAACAACAATTACGCATTTGCGTTACTGGTGCGTTTGACAGTTTCAGTCCAGAAATGTTGGCTAATGTTCTGGATAAAACGGTGACCAGATGCTACTGCTGCTAGAAGAAAATTGTTAAAATTTTGAATAGTTGCTGTAATTGTAAGTTTATTTTTAGCTTAATTAATTCACTTTGTGCTTTTAGTGAATTTTCGTAGAAAAAATTCACTAATGGAGAGATCCCGACTTTTTAATTTAAAAAAAAATTTTGCAAATGAGCGCGAACTAGGACCCCTAGAACCCATATCCGGTGTCAGTTTCAATTTTTATATGTTGATATATATATATATATATATATATATATATATATATATATATATATATATATATATATATATATATATATATATATATATATATATATATATATTTATATATATATATATTATATATATATATATATATATATATATATATATATATATATATATATATATATATATATATATATATATGTATGTATCACACTGATAACTCAAAAAATAATGGGCCGATTTTGATAAAATTTGGCATGTACCTTCCTTTTGTAAGTGGCTTGGATAAGTTCGTTAGTCAGGAAAATCGGACGAGGTTTTCCGGGAAAATTTTGAGTTTTCATTCGAAAAAAAATTTTATCTCAAAAAATAAAAAAGATCTGATAACCAAATTTGGTAGGTAGATTTACGATATAAAGTAAACTATACACAAAAATTTAGATTTCTATGTTACAAGAAAAAAAAGTTATAATAAAATATTTGGTGCCATTCTATGAAAATTCACTACCATAACGCACTTGCTGCGTCTTCGAGTTTTTAAATTAACATATTACTTTAAGTTTTCATAATGATTAAAAACATAACATTTTCAAGAATGTGTATCATTGGAGACTGCCTTTCGTTAAATCCCCAAGTTAAACATTGGCGAAGCATGGCCGTATTGACATAATTTTAAAGTAATAGCGACTTGTAGTCAAAAACGCAACAAAACAATAAAGTGTCGTATGTTGTTAAAAACTAAATAAAAAAGGCTTTGAAATACAACTTAAAAAATCCATGACCGTAATTAAAAAAATTAAGTAGATGCTGGTTTCTCATAAACCAAATGTTGAAATCAAAATGTGCTAACGCTGACATGTAGAGCTTAAAAAGTGGCAATGACAAAGTGCTTTTTGTTTTTCGATATCTATTTGCTTAACCTCAGAAAAAATATGGACGAAAATTTAAAAAAAATCAGTTTCTTTAAAACAACTAGAAAACCCAAACAAAAAGAATTAATTTTTCGGAACGCCGTTTACCAGGCCTCCTCATTGCGCAAGTTTTTTTCTAATTATACCGCTCCCGTATCTCCCACTGTTTCCGAGATCCTCATGCTGTTTATTCTTAGATGGGGCACCCTGTATATCATATTTAATATATAGTTACATACACTGCTTATTAATTAGATTCAGCTGATGAGGTGGAGCAGAATACTTTTTCCGCTTTTCCAATTAAAAAAAGTCTGTAACTTTATACTCTAATTAATACCTAAACCTAAAACTCTTCAGTTATTAAAAGTAAAATTGCCACGAGGCATTATCCGGATATTCTATCCTCCACTCTCGTGTGTAACTAAAGTCGTGCTGTCTCATAATGTTACGACCTTCGGTTGTATAAAATGAAAACTGCCTACTGCGTTTGACACTTATTTTACCCTTTAGTGGGCTTAGTACGTGCAATAGCCTCCTTGGATTTTGTGCTTAAATTGCGTTATAAATATCGTCAAACAAGAGAGAAAGTGTGGGAGCACGCAAAGCTAAGGCAAGAGTTGCCACATGTTTTCTGTTAGGGCTGTTGTTTAATTGACTATTACGTTAACCATGGCGTGTTTGCTTGGCAATTATTTCCTGATTTTATTTATGTTCGGTTGAGTCTTTTATGAGTTTTTAAAATGAACAACAAATTGTGAATTGGCTTAGTTATGCTTGCAACGTTTAGGTTGTTAATAATATCACAATCACTTGTTTTACTGGCGGCCATGAAACAATTGCTAATAGGCAAGCCAGAAAGCAAATGTCGCTTTTCAAGCCAACGGTGTCTAATAATGTTAATTTTGGCATTTATATTAACAATATGTGTTACATGTGTAAGAAATGTATTTTCTAGCCCTGTTTACAACGTCATTTTACTATTAAGACACTCTGTACGTATTAAACAGAGGCGAATTAACTTTACGGTTAAGACGTTTAGCTTTTTTAAACAATATTTATTTAACTATTTAACAATTAATATAATAAACATACAATAAGAGAAGCAGATATCAACATAGGTGTAATAATCACTGACGGCACGTCGGTGGGCAAGGGATGGCAGCCTCTGGATCAGGTCAGGTCAGGTCAGGGTAGGTAGGGTCACCGATGCGACGTAAAGCTCTCTTCTGAAGGGAGTCCAGGATAGCGAGTGTAGAAGCGGCTGCGGCACCCCAGATGTCGAAGCAGTATTCGAGGTTTGGCCTTATTTGTAAAGTATATAAGGTATAGAGATTAGCTGGTGAAAAGCATTTGCGAGCCCGGAATAGGAAACCTAATTTCTTAGCAACCGCTTCTGAAATTAATGTGACATGTTGTTACCAAACGAGATTTTGATCCACAGAAAAGCCAACAAATGAAAAGGACCCATTTATTTCATTGTGATGGGTCTAGGGCTGGTGTATTTCTTATGATATAGAAAGCAAGACTGAGATTTGGTGGGGTTGAATTGCTCAAGATTTCTACTTCTCTACTATAATATTTTTTGGAGATCCACAGAGACAGAACCCTCCATGAGTCTGCGATCCTTATCTAATTGGGCTAAAGAGACAGGCTTAGAATATTGTATATTTGAGTGAAGGGTGCTGTCGTCCGTGTAACTGTGAACTGGGTTGGACGTGCTAGATAGGAGGCCATTGATGTGGAAAAGAAACAAAGTCGGGGCTGAAGCTGAACCTTGAAGAACTCCTGCATTATTTGGATGCAGTTCAGAGGAATGGCCATCCACGACAACAGAAATGCTTTGGCTGGAGAGGAAATTTGCTGGCCAGGTATAGAGTTTTGGTGGTGGGCCATAGACCGGAAGTTTATTAAGCAGCGCTGCGTGTCAGACCTCGTCGAATGCTTTGGATATGTCCAGAGCGACAATCTGGGATTCACATAGACTTATAAAATTGGTGACAAAGGAAAGGAGGTCGGCAGTTGATCTGCGCTGACGGAATCCATGCTGCCTGTCGTGTATTATACTGTGTTTTTAAGAAATTCTTGTAATTCGGTGTTTATATACTTTTCCATCACTTTAGAGACGACTGAAAGGAGAAAAACAGGCCTATATTTGCTAGGAAGCGCTTTGGATCATTTCTTGGAGACAGGTTGTACTCAAGCAGTTTTCCAGTTACTAAGGAATATGACTCTATTGTAAGATGTCCAAAGCAGACGAGTCAGGACATGAGCAAATTCTGGTGCGCATTTTTTTGACAACAACTGGTGGCATTTTGTCAGCAGGAAGGAGCCTCTTTCGTACCTTTTTTGTTTTGAAAATGATATCCGTCATTTTATGCGCGACATTGGGGACTGTTGGTGGTTGAACATTTGGAGGTGGGTTGAAAGTAGAATTGCCGACGAACGACAAGGCAAAAAGTTCAGCCTTGCGCGGTAGAAACAATTTCATTCCTTGAAACGAGAGTGGGAACGTGCTCTTGCACAAATTATTCCCAATAGATTTAGCAAGAGTCCAGAAGGGTTTGCTGCCGTTGGAGCTTAAGAGGACTTTGTTTTTGATGTGGTTATTAAGCGAGTTTTTTTCCTCAGAAAGAATGCGGGCATAGCGGTTTCTTGCGTCGTTAAATGCTTGACCATTTTCTTGACTGGGATTGTGTAAAAGCGTTTTGTGGGCTTTGGCCTTTTCAAGTCTGGCCTTGTCACAGGATTTAGAGAGGTGCTTTTGAGTGGCTGAAGAGGTTTTCTGTGTACGGCGAATAAATAATTCCATGCCAGCTTGGATAGTTTCGGTGACGTTTTGTGAGAGATCAGAGGGGTCAGGATGAGAGAAGCAGACAGATGCCCATGGAAATGAGGAAAAGTAATCCCGCATTTCGTCCCAGTTCGCGGAAATGTAGTGCCAAACGATACGTGGGTGTGATGACTGTGTAATCTTGGGTTGCATTGCGCAAGAAGCAGTGACCATGCCGTGGTCTAAGCGTAAACGATAAGGCAACCAAATTCTGGTGATTGTTAATGCCCTTTTACAAGCAGTAGGGTGCCAGTTATATAATGATAAAATACCAGGAAATTGGCAAATAGAACTAGAGTCCATCGAAGATCGTAATTTTGAGCTGGAAATTGGCAAAGACCTAGAATGTAGAAAAAAGTATTAGGTAATCTATTGCGAACCAACATTATCATTTGAAAAACTTAGCAAGTTTTAATGACTCTAACGACAGCAGAAACGTCAGGTTTAATTTTTACTGATTACTAATGAAACTATCAGGTCTTAAAAATATAGCTCACAAAAAGCTTCTATACAATCCAATCAAGGAAACCGTCAAACATTTAACGACGCAAGAAAGCGCTATGTCCGCACTCTTTCTGAGGTAAAAAACTCGTTTAATAACCACATCAAACGCAAAGTTCTCTTAAGCTCCAGCTGCAGCAAACCCTTCTGGACTCTTGCTAAATCTATTGGGAATAATTTCTGCAAGAGCACGTTCCCACCTCTTGTCTCAGGGGATTAAATTGTTTCTACCGCCCTGGGCAAGGCTGAACTTTTTGCCTCGTTGTTCGCTGGCAATTCTACTCTCAACCCACCTCCAAATGTTAAACCACCAACAGTCCTTAATGTCGCGCATAAAATGACGCGGACGACAGCACCCTCCACTCAAATATACGATATTCTAAGCCTGTCTCTTTAGCCCAATTAGATGAGGATCGCAGACTCATGGAGGGTTCTATCTCCGTGGATCTTCAAAAAATATTAGACAGGGGAACTATAAATCTTGTACATTTCAACCCCACCAAATCACAGTCTTGCTTTCTTTCCCATAAGAGATACACCAGCCCTAGACCCATTACAATAAACAACCAAGTTATTCAAAGTAATGAGTCCTTTTGACTTGTTGGCATCTCTGTGGATCGAAATATCAATTGGCACCAACATGTCACATCAATTGCAGAAGCGGCTGCTAAGAAATAAGGTTTCCTCTTCCGGGCTCGCAACTACTTTTCGCCAGCTAATCTCTATACTTTATATACTTCACAAATAAGACCAAACCTCGAATACTGCTCCCACATCTGGGGTGCTGCTGTCGCTTCTACACTCGCTATCCTGCACTCCATTTAGAAGACAGCTATACGTCTTATCGGTGACCCTACCCTCACCCAAAGGCTGCCATCCCTTGCCCACCGACGTGCCGTTGGTAACCTCTCTCTCTCTTTTATATATATATATATATATATATATATATATATATATATATATATATATATATATATATATATATATATATATATATATATATATATATATGTATATATATATATATATATATATATATATATATATATATATATATATATATATATATATATATCTGCACGGGCACTGCTCAGAGGAGCTTTCTTCCATAGTTCCTCCACCTGCTGCCCCCAACATATCTACCAGGGGAACAGAGCGAATGCACCCTTTTACTGTCCAGGTCACCAGACACAGAACATCTTGTTATGCCCGCTCTTTTGTCCCGAGGACTTCCAAGTTGTGGAATTCCTTGCCGGCACATGTTTTTCCTTCTCCCCCGAACCTCCAAACCTTCAACTCCAGAAATAACAAGTTGCCTCTTTCCGTATTGTCGACACCCACGGTACGATAGTATTTAGGCTGTAAGCCCTCGTGGTGTGTTGTTGAAATAAAAAAAATAAAAAAATTAAATATGTTCTAGTGAATTAGGTTCTCCAATGAGTCAGTGCTCATCACAGGTTTCAATCTTCGCTTAGTGTATTATTATTATAGATAGTTATAAGGTCGTAGGCTTAAGTTGAATGTGATGCAACTAATGTGGGCATTTTCATTGTAAGAGCGTAAATACGCAACGTGTCTGCGTGATATGGTAATTGGTGGTGTTGTTCTAGAACAGTGGCTGCATCTACATAATTCTGATAGCATTTTAATTGCCACTAGATGCTTTGTCTTCATTGTACAGAAACAATGCGTTATGTATACGTGTTTAATTAAATTCTAAAATTACTCTACACAATGCTGATATTGCTCTAAATTGAACTTGGCAACATCAAGTAGGACACTGTGTACTTTATTATTTTCCAGTTAAAGTAAATTACTCTGCATCGTCTGGTTTTCATTTCCTTGACGGTTTCAATATAAGGGGGTGCGTTGGTGAAATACTTTCAGTGAAAAATTCAGGCCTAAGGAGTAATAAATTTTGTTGTAAATACCTTGCTTCCGCGTAACTTCTTAACTTGAATGGCTATGGTAAAATATAGATATTTTGTGATGAAGTAGCTTGCACTAAAATATTTGTCTTTTCTTTTAAACATTTTCTTGGCTAGAGAGTTTGTAAATTGCCATCATTTACGTTAGTCTTTTAAATTCGACAACAATAAAATGCATCGATTTTAAAGCACATTGCTACGTTAATCGTTATTTGTATAATATAATTGATCAGCAGCAGTGGTTATCATTTTGGGCTTCCAGATAGGTGATTCAAATATTCTAATTTTTATCATTGACAATTATAGTAATAATATTAATAATAATAATAATATTAATAATAATAATAATAATAATAATAATAATAATAATAATAATAATAATAATAATAATAATAATAATAATAATAATAATAATAATAACAATGATCATAATAATAATCATAATCGTAACCATAATCGTAATCATAATCATAATCATAATCACAATCACAATCGCAATCACAATCACAATCACAATCACAATCACAATCACAATCACAATCACAATCGCAATCACAATCACAATCACAATCACAATCACAGTCACGGTCACGGTCACGGTCACGGTCACGGTCACGGTCACGGTCACGGTCACGGTCACGGTCACGGTCACGGTCACGGTCACGGTCACGGTCACGGTCACGGTCACGGTCACGGTCACAGTCGCAGTCGCAGTCGCAGTCGCAGTCGCAGTCGCAGTCGCAGTCGCAGTCGCAGTCGCAGTCGCAGTCGGAATCGCAATCACAATCACAATCACAATCACAATCACAATCACAATCATAATCATAATCATAATATAGATTTCTAGGCGACTCGCTAAGCCCATTGCGGTTCTGCCTCGCATTGAATCCACTATCAAACCGCCTGAACTCCACCAGATATGGTTTCAGTATAAAAAGCAATGGCAGGGAGCAAATGAGACTAAATCATTTGCCATATATGGATGATCTTAAGCAGATGGTCTCCACAAAGAACTCCTTAAAATCGTGGAAGGGTTTTCCAGAGACATTGACATGCAGTTTGGGCTTGATAAATGTCGCACCTTATGTGTAGTCAGAGGGAAAATACAACCAGGTGCATATGAAATGCAGAACGGCCAGCACATTGCCTCGATGGATGTGTAGGAGTGTTATAAATACATGGGAATACAGCAAGCGAGGAAAATAAACCTCTATATAATGAAGAACGAACTGAGAAATGAGTTTAAGAAACGAGTAAAGCAGGTGGTGCGATCAGATCTTAACAGCAAGAACCTAACTAAAGCTCTGAACACATATGCATGTTCTGCAGTTAGCTACTCATTTAGAATTGTGAACTGGAGTAAAACGGACATCGAAAATCTACAACGGAAGGTGCGAACACTCTCAATAAAATCCAAAAATCATCATCCCCATAGTGCTATCGAACGAGTAACCCTACATAGACACCAAGGTGGAGGGGAATGTTGAATATTGGTAAACAATTGGACCAGCAGATAGTAAACCTGTATACATACCTCCATCCGCAGGCGCTTACTTCTTAACTACATCGTGCCATATGCTAGGCAGATGACTCCCAGACCACTACAATTAAAAGAAAGTGAAATACAAAGTCACCATCGGACTGATGAGGACAAGTTGCAATCTTGGATGAAGAAGCGTCCCCATGGGCGACATCTGAACGAGAGCTCCCAGTCACATGTCGACAAACTGGCGTCGAACTACTGGTTGGTGTCCGGACAGATATTTCCAGAGACAGGGGGGTTTTTGCTGGCCATACAAGATCAGGTCATCCCAACAAGAAACTACCTGAAGTATATAGTTGGAGATAATTCGGTTCAAGATGACAAATGTAGACTTGGATGTCAGTCATCAGAGCCTATCCAGTACGTGACTGGAGGATGTCAAGCGTTTGCTGCAAGAGAGCATAAAGAGAGGCACGACGCGGTTCCCAAGATACTCCGTCAAGAACTGGCCCTGAAACTGGGGCTTTTAATTCTTAGTAAGGAGCCCTACTACAGATACACTCCTGAGCCTGTTCTAGAGAACTCGGAATACAGGTTGTACTGGGATCGGACCGTGCTGACAGATCAACGAGTTGCCCACAACAGACCAGATATAATAATAGTGGATAAATCCTGCATTCCAAATACTAATAATCTAGATATAAAGTACAATGAGATCATTAAGTACAGAGACCACGAGATACAAGTAAATTTATACACACCACTAGCCATTACAATATTTTGTTTTTGTATTCTCGTTAATTTCAATCTCCAACTTAACAAACATTTCCTGAATTAATTCAATAATACTTAAAACAAAATTAAAATTTTTATTACATGAATTGCTATTTCAGAAGTTTCATGACGGGAGCACTTAATTTACCAAAGCTACTAGATTTTAGACGACTTATGTTATGCCAGTTTTCGACAATTACATAAGTGTTTTTGCTGTTTGCAGAAAATCTTGTCAATCAATGCCTTGTTGTTTGGTATTGAGTTGTTCTTAAAACTGCTCCCACATCTGGGATGCCCTGCCGCTTCTACACTCGCTATCCTGGACTCCATTCAAAAGAGAGCTATAGGTCCCATCGGTGACCCTAGCCTCACCCAAAGGCTGCCATCCCTTGACCACCGACTTGCCGTTGGTGACCTCTCTCTCTCTCTCTCTCTTTTATAGATATCTGCACCGGCACTGCTCAGATGAGCTTTCTTCCATAGTTTCTCCACCTGCTGCCCCCAATAGGTCTACCAGGGGAACAGAGCGAATTTTACTGTCCAGGTAACCAGATATAGAACATCTTCTTACCCCCGCTCTTTTGTCCCGAGGACTTCCAAGTTGTGGAATTTCTTGCCGGCACATGTTTTTCCTTCTCCCCCGGGCCTCCAAACCTTCAAGTCCAGAATTATCATGTTGCCTCTTACCTCCTTGTCGACGCCCACGGTACGAGAGTATTTAGGCTGTAAGCCCTCGTGGTGTGTTTTTGAAATATAAAAAAAACGTAGTTTCTCTTTTAGTCTCAATTTTCTACCGCGGTTTGTTTGGATAAACCTGGTTAAGATGATTTTTCCGTCTTGAAACATGGTAACACGTATCAGGGCATAATTGTATTTTCCCGTGCCTTCAAGGCAAAAACAAATTAAAAATAAAAAGTATTATTAACTAATAAACTTCTGCGTTTAAAATTAAAATTATTATTTTTAAATATGTAGTTGTTAAAAATTGTCTACGTTTCGTTCTTTCGTTAAGCTTGGCACATACCTACAACTCAACCACCGTGGCTGCTCAAATTTAAATTGTGTTTTCATGCCACGACTTTTATTCTCGTTTTAGTTTTATTATCTGATAATATAAGATTTACTCACCGCAAATATGACGGAATAATTCATAAAATTAAACCTTGTAGAAAAAAAAAACGGTCTCAGTCGGTTAACGAACCAAATGACAAACTACTCACTTTAGAATGTGAACACAAATAACATGAATTGAAATCCAATAGTTTAGTCTAGTTATCTCAGAACGGTAAGTTACCGAGTTTGGGCATTCGGGTATTACCAGGGTAATGGGATCTAATTATTGAACTAAGATAGCAGAAGGTTAACTGGCATCAACATGAAGATTGCACTATCCTACAAGTGAATAGGCGTACTCCGGTCTATAATTCCCTCTTGTGCGCTCCTGCTTATTACTCATTTTCCCCAATCGGATATGTATCAAAATGCTATCAAATTTAGCGGATATTCCCGACCATATAAGATCAAATGTTGCCACGAAATGCCAGTGGATTTCAGATGGATCAGGGATAATACATTTAAACTGAATTAATCTCATTACAAAGAGACAGGGATCATTGGAAATTATGTTGGTCTGTTAGTAAGTGAATATTGGACTCTGTGAGGAGCACTGATAAGTAGAGTTGGAAAACCTAAATCACCACAACACATTTTTAAAGACCTGTCGATAGTTTGAGTAACAAACTTAGCCCTATCAGAAAATTAAAACAGCAAAACGACCTCCTGAGATATATTGTTTTTATGTTAACCCTGGGGGAGAAAGAGCTTGTTTTCTTGCCCCAATGTTTTGCAGATGGATTGATCCCACCCTGGCTAAATAGTCGGCTTTGCTAATTAGCGTTGAAGATGTGGACTGTATGTGGACTGTATTTATAACTCTAGGTGCACTGGATTCCAGAAGATTTTAATAATACACTTTTTTATATTTATATATGTTGTGTTGTTACTATGTACACTTTGAACTTAACATTTATTTACAATTTGCGGTTTTACACTTGATTTAATGGGTGATTCAGGAAATTTCACAATCTTATTAGCTACTTTCTATGGCATTTAACTGCGCGTATACTTTCTAATTTCGAAGAAAACACTGACTTTTCACTGTAATACTGTACGAACGGAATTTCTGTAGGAAGATTGGAGCTTGAATGCTGAAATACATTTTGAAAGTCATCGTCATCCACCGCCTGTAGACTACAATATACAGAACCTCGAGTTAGTGGGAAGTGACGAAAATCAGGAAATTCCCGAAAATGATTTTGAACCTGCTGATTTTTTAAAAACGCTAAAACTAAAAAAATATAATGTCAAGATATGGATAGATGGCGACTTAACAAAAACATATACTTTTCCAAAAAGTGATTATTCGCTTCTCAAGGATTTATCCCCAACATGTCTATTTAAATTATTTTTCAATGAAGACATATTGCAATGCGCTTTAGATGAAACCAGGAAATATGCCCTTTTTCTAAACTGCTATGGTCCTTGGGTAACACTAGAAGAATTAAAATGCTTTTTTGGGACACTGATTATTTCTGGGTATAATACACTTTCTGGGAAAAGATACTATTAGGATTCGGGAACAGAAATGTTAAATGTGATGTTAAAGGATGTAATGCGGCGTGATAGGTTTATTTAAATTATGCGTTTTGTCCATTGTGCTAATAATAATAAATTGGACCCCAAAGACAAAATTTGGCAATTGAGACCCATCATCGAAAAATTACAAAATTCTTTCCGGAAGTATTACCAACTCACGGAAAATATGAATTATAACGAATCGATGGTTAAACACTACGGCCGCCACAGCTGTAAGCAATTTATTCGGGGTAAACCAATAAGATTCAGATATAAAGTGGTGTCTGAACTCTTTGATTGACTTTGATATATATCAAAGAAGAAGTCCAGGCTCAAATAATGAATATGAAGCTGAATTTGGTAAATGTGCAGCTCCTCTCCTTTCCATGTTGGACAAATTACGCGAACCATGATTGCCCTACCATATATATATATATATATATATATATATATATATATATATATATATATATATATATATATATATATATATATATATATATATATAATAAAAATAATTGTTTGACATTGTTTTCTTGTCGATTAGAGGGCAATCTTTGGGAACCCTATTTTCCCTAATAGTTCCGGTACAACCATATCCTCTTTGTTTCAAATGTACCAGCAGATTGAAGCTGGTCAAAATATTATATATATATATATATATATATATATATATATATATATATATATATATATATATATATATATATATATATATATATATATATACAAACAATTCTCAAGGCCACTTGGTTTAGAAAATTGACAAGGAAGATGGTATAATGCTGACGAGGTGGATGGATAATGCGGTCGTAACAATGGCATCAACTTATTAGGGAGTGAATCCTATTCAACATGTCAAACGTTATTCGATAGCTGAAAATAAAATTATACCACGTCCCCACGTAGTTGGAATGTATAACAATTACATGGGTGGTACAAACCGAATGGACGAAGACCTAGCGCGATATAGAATAAGCATCCGGAGCAAGAACTGGTATTGGTCAATATTTACTTGGTTAGTTGATGCCGCAATACAGAATGCATGGAACCTTTACAGATGCCCTGGGAGACAAGTTACAAATTTAAATTTTTCGTCGTGAAATTATTGCCACTAGTTATCTAAGTAGATATAAAGCATACTACATACAGACTTGGAGACTACTTGCTTCACTGTTGATTTCCGATTTTGTAGGTGATGGACGTAGCCAGCGCGTAAGCTAACTGGAGCAAGTAGCCCTTATGAATTCTGGATGTTCTAGGATAGTCTTCAACGTTCTGTGACTAGTTTTGCTGATTGACAGCATTCTCAGACAGATAAAATTTGAATTAGTACGAAATAATGACAACTACATAGCAACACATCTCTATTTGTGGTGGTCATGACATATTTCACTGAGTACCACGTTGTATGCTCCACAGAATACGAAAGTGTATTGAAGTGGAGGGTGGCCATTTTGAACATTTATTGTAGTTATGTATCATAAAATGTTATAAACTTTTTTCTTGTTTTATTTGTTGTTAAAATGTGCAGACAATACAATTAATTACTTGAGAAAAATTAATTTTTGAGCGACATCAACATACAAAAATTGAAATATCTCGAAAATGGTGTGTCTGAGAGATTTGGAGCAAATATACATTTGTTGCTTACAATTAATAAGAGCTGCAATTATTATAGCCAATTGAATGCAAGCATAGACTTACAAGTGGCGCCCTCTACCAGCAGTGTTATTAACAGTAATAAGTTTAAATTTCTTGCTCTCAAGAACCCCCGCAGACTTATTCGTGAAAAACTGACAAAAACAAATAACGTTAACACGCTGTAATTAAAAAAATTAAGCATTTGCGGACCCATGTTTATATAAAAAAATAGTCCTATTTTTTGTGTTGAATGTGCACCTGTAACATAGGACCATCATTTTTGAAACACCCTGCTTATTTATATATATATATATATATATATATATATATATATATATATATATATATATATATATATATATATATATATATGGATATATATATGGATATATATATATATATATATATATATATATATATATATATATATATATATATATCCAACCGATAACTCAAAAAATAATTAGCTGATTTGGCAGGTGGCTAGGAAGAGTTCGTTAGCCAGGAAAATCGGGCAAGATTTTCCGACAAACTTTTGAGTTTTCTTTCGAAAAACATTTTTTCTCCGGAAACTACAAAGCTATTTTAATGAAATTTGGTGGATATGTTGCCTTGGAAAAGAAGTTAGTACGTACCAAAACTAAACTTTCTAAGTTTGTAGAAAATTCAGTTATTCAAATTTGAAACATTTTATGAAAAATCACAACCATAACGCACTTTGCTGCGTCCCGAACTTTTTTTTTTGGTGCAGGCTTATATAAATACCTCACTAAGACATTTTTGCACAATATGTAAATATACACACACACAAAAATCCTACACTTCGACTTGAGAACATTCTCATTTTTTTTCAAGTAAGTTAAAAATATCTCAAACCTAATGTTTTCCTTTCATCAACTTCTGAAACTTTTGCGCCTCATTTATCCAGAATTCTATTCTATTTTATATAATTATTTTACGATTCATAAATAGCGAAGTGGAAAGTTCTAGTTGTAAAACTAACTTTTTTCAATTACAAAGTCTGTCTAGATTCTGCTCGTTATGGCTCGCTGGAGGTCTGCAGGAAATAAACTCCGATGACAAGTTGAACTACACTCCGGTCACATCTCATGTTAGTTTATTAGTCTGCGCTACCTGCCAAAATATAACTTAAGATGTCTTTTGATATAAGTGCAGTGTAAAAAGATTGTTATTTTAGTTTCTTTTGCTCGGAAAAATATATGCTTATTTTGGTAAAGTGGATACACTCCTTCAATGTCAGTTACAATAATTAGTTATCCAGTTTTATAAGAGCTTGTATAAAATAAGCAAGCGCGAAAACAGCAAGTGCGCTACGGTGGGTACCATATAATAATGATAATAATAATAATAATAATAATAATAATAATAATAATAATAATAATAATAATAATAATAATAATAATAATAATAATAATAATAATAATAATAATAATAATAATTGTTATTATTATTATTATATAATAGTAATAAAATCCGCCATCGCCAGTCCCAAGCCCGGGTGATAAAGGAGGAGGGGGTGGAGTAACAACCACGTAAAAAAACAGGGTCCGTCTGACACAGACGGGAGCACCCTGTAAGAGCCCCTGCCATGGGTCACAGGTCTGTGTCGCCGGTGGGTGTACTGCTTCCGCTACTCGTAACGACGTAGACGGTACAGCCTGCGACGCCAGCTGTCCGCTGTCTTATTTACCCTCTTTTTCCATAACCATATTACCCTACTCCTTTCTTCATCCCTACCTGGGCCACCAGGGTTAATTGGTGGAACACCCAAGGAAATGAAGCAAAACGGACGTCGGTGGCGGGGTGCTGATGAAGCGGGCACCTGTCATGCAAGAAATTATACCACAAAATCAACAGCAGGGGAGTCTAGTAAGTCCAAGAGCTCCACCCGCTGAGGATGCTGTGCAGAAAAATCAGTAGGATGCTGTGCAGAAAAATCAGTCAGCGCTGACCCAGATGGGATTACCAAGACGGCTCATAAAATGGACTATGGATATGAATGAAACCATTATGCGCATTTACTACAAAGTAACACAACTCGGACAACAGACTATCGGATATAGGCAACAACTACACACCGAATTTCTCAGAATGTACCCACACATACAGGTGACTCAACAGAAAGTAGCGAATCAGTATCGTGTCATACTTAGGAATAACCTTATTCCACAAACGATACTGAATACCATCAGACAGGAAGTTGAATATGAATGTACTAAGATAGCTGTTACGGAAAATAACGAGATCCTGTTTGATGGTAGTAATCTGCAACCTGTACCTACTGAGCAAGAAGACCACATCGAGGGTACGCAAGAAAATGAGGAACTCATCGACAAATTGTCCACAGAAATGAGTCGTGCAGTCGCGGAATATGAAGGAACAAATCATCTTACTAGACCACCATTACCTAGGTTAAGATCATCTATAAAGCTGGCAATTATACTGGAATTTATGAGCAGAATAATTAGGCCATCGCATCTTCTAGAGATCAACACATTAGAGCACATGCATACACTGATTTACTGTGTCGCAACTGCAGAAATTAAAAGTTTAGGCATTAAGATATTTGAACGAAGGTCCAATAACAGAGACTCACGTCAACGAGTGCCCCCGTGGGAGATAATTTAATGGATTTTCTTTGAAGCAAAGTTTATTGCGAAATTTTGTATGAAAAATTATTCAATTGATGGAACATTTTTTAAACGAAATTTATCGAAAATAAGATTTTAATGGATTTTCGTGCAAACAGATTATTTTATTTTAAATTTTAAATACAGATTAGGTATATAATTTGAAGTTTATGTATTCTTTTGCAAAATGTTGTGTAGCAAGATATTTAGCCAGTTCTCGCAGAATTTTTTTGTCCTTCGTAGAAATCATTTTTTTGTAAGATGTTTTTATAAAAGTTTGGTAATTAAGGAGTTATTATAAAGAAAATTTTTACGGATTTTCTTGAAAAATTGTTTGCAAAGTTTCATTAAATTTATGTTGTGTCGTCGAAAAAGTTTTTGTGAAAAATCATATTTTGGTAGGTGCGTAATAACTGAAAATGGTTGGTTGGCTAGGAAAATCAGACCAGTCTTTTTTATTTACTTAATTCATTTTTATTAGTGGATTTTTTTTAAAAAAATTCACTAATAGAGAGGTATCGATGGTGAGACTTTGCTAAAATTTATTCAAATGAGCGCGAACTAGGACCCCTAGAACCTATACCCGGGGTCAGTTTCAATTTTATATGCTTATATATATATATATATATATATATATATATATATATATATATATATATATATATATATATATATATATATATATATCCGATAACTCAAAAAATAATTAACCAATGACAATTAAACTCGGCAAGTGCCTTTCTTTTATTAATGGCTTGGATGAGTTCGTTAGCCAGGAAAATTACAAGGCTGTTTTCATCAAATTTAATGGATATATTTCCTTAGGAGAGACCTTATTATCTACCGAAACTAAACTTTCTAAGTTTATAGAAAATTGCGTTATTCAACTTTTGAATTTTCTTTCGAAAAAAATTTTTTCTCCGAAAATTACAAAAGTTATGTTAATAAAATTTAATGAATATTTTGCCTTGAGAAACACCTTACTACATACCAAAATTAAACTTTCTAGGTTTATAAAAAATTGAGTTATTGAAATTTGAAATATTTAATAAAAATTCACCACCATTACGCACTTGCTGCGTCCCGAACTTTTTAGCGAATTTTTTTTCTTGTAAAAAATGTTCTTTGAATAGAGAATTTTCCTATAAATGGATATAATGAATTTTCTTTAAAGAAGCATTTGAAAAATTTTGTATGAAAAATTATTCAATTGATGGAACATTTTTTAAATTAAAATCGTCGAAAATGAGTTTATAATGGATTTTCGTGCCAACAAATTATTAATTTTAAATTTTAATTACAGGTTAGGTATATAATTCGAATTATATGCACTGTTTTAGAAGAATTTTGTGAAAAAAATATTTAGCCAAATTTGATGCCTGCTTTCATTAAAAAAGACATCTGATCTGCCATCAAAAATATTTTTATGAAAATTCACTACCACAACGCACTTACTGCGTCCAGACCATTTATGGTATAAAATTTGCCGAGAAAAGCTGGGCCGATTTTACAGGCTAACGACTGTATCAAAGTCACTCTAAAAGTAAAGTACTCACCAAATTTGATCAAAATCGGCCGATTATTTTTTGAATTATCGGTGTGATACCGTCGCGATTTCCTCATTAGAGAATTTTTTAACGAAAATTTAGTAATAGGTTTTTTAAGTTAAATCTATCAGCTATAGTTCCTGTTTTTAGTGAATTTCCTTAGAAAAAATTCACTAATGAGGAGATCTCGACTTTTGAATTTTGAAAAAATTTCTTCAAATGAGCGCGACCCATATCCGGGGTCAGTTTCGATTTTTATATGTTTATATATATATATATATATATATATATATATATATATATATATATATATATATATATATATATATATATATATATATATATATATATATATATATATATATATATATATATATATATATATATATATATATATATATATATATATATATATATATGTATCACACCGATATCTCAAAAAGTAATGGGCCGATTTTAATAAAATTTGGCATGTACCTTTCTTTTGTAAATAGGTTTGACAAGTTGGTTAGTCAGGAAAATCGGACGAGGTTTTCCGGGAAAATTTTGAGTTTGCATTCGAAAAAAAATTTTATCTCAAAGAATAATACGCCGATTTTGATAAAATTTGGCACGTACCTTCCTTTTGTAAAAGGCTTTAACAAGTTCGTTAATCAAAAAAATCAGACGAGGTTTTCCGGGAAAATTTTGAGTTTTCATTTGAAAAAAAATTATCTTAAAAAATAAAAAATCTATGATAACCAAATTTGGTAGGTAGGTTTACGATATAAAAATCAAACTATGTACCAAAATTTAGATTTCTATGTTACAAGAAAAAAAAGTTATAAATTATTTTTTGCCAGATCATTTCTATGAAAATTCACTACCATAACGCACTTGCTGCGTCCAGGCTTTTTTTTAATCAACATACACGATTTCGTCAGCTCTTCCTCTCATCTGGGATTGAGATACTTAAATAGAGGAATACTTAAATGAACATTGAGAAAGGAAACTCACTTCAGAAAGCATTTGGAAAAATGAGAACCTCAAAAGGCTGCCAGCGCAACTACGCTCTCTACGGAATGAACGCTATATATTAACATTAGAGCTGAAGTGATACACTATGACATTATAAATGAGAATACTAGCTTTAAACAAAGGCCCGAGAGCCCACTCTCCAAAGCGACACTTTTAATATAATGAATGGAACGTTGGTAGAAATCCAATTTAAAAAGTATTGTCTTTATTTGATCCTTTTGTTATCCAATGCTGGCAATTTTGTATTTTTAACGTGCACTCTGAGAGACTCGCTTTATCTCTCTCCATATTATTGTATTAACAGCAAGCTTTTTTACGTTATACTCGGATAGATTTTATTAATTCAAACGGCAGTTTTTTTTATTTGAAAACTAATTAGCAATTCGACCCTAAACCCTAAAAACTTTACTCTTCTGACAATTCCAGTCCTTTTGTTTCGCAAAAGCTCCATAAAGGCTTAGGAAATGATAACGCTTTGTATTGCCTTGTGCTGTATGAATAAGCCGGTTTGAACGATACGATTATTGTAGGCTTATATGAACCCGCAAATCTAAAGGGATATTGTTGCAGAATAAAAAAATTAAATGTGCCTAAAACTGTAAAAAGCTCCAACTCTTCTACTCTTTTGATCTTAATTTGTCGCTTAAACCTAGAGTATTATTCACATTATCGAAGACTAGTGCCCAGTTTCACAAAGCTTGAGTAAATTCAGATAACGGGGGGTTAGTTAATCATCGTCTAATGCAACCACTCCCAGCGTCAAGATATCTTGTCATGGAAAAACCCGGTTCATAATGTGCGGTTGGTCGTCTGGAGCAACGATTAATTCTAATTGTTGTTAATTGCTTCTTTTTAGTGAATTTTCTTTAAAAAAAATTCACTAATGAGGAGATCCCGACTTTTGAATTTTGAAAAAATTTCTTCAAATGAGCGCTAATTAGGCCCCCCAGAACACATATCCGGGGTCAGTTTCAATTTTTATATGTTTATATATATATATATATATATATATATATATATATATATATATATATATATATATATATATATATATATATATATATATATATATATAATTATATATATATATATTAGTGAATTTTCTTAAAAAAATTCACTAATGAGGAGATCCCGACTTATGAATTTTGAAAAAATTTCTTCAAATGAGCGCTAATTAGGACCCCTGGAACCCAAATCCGAGGTTGGTTTTGGACTTTATATGTATATATATATATATATATATATATATATATATATATATATATATATATATATATATATATATATATATATATATATATATATATATATATATATATATATATATAGTATTAAGTTTTCGTGACGGTAATATTGTTATTTTCTTAGAAAATTGTGGGAAAGCCGTCAGTTGCAAAATAAAACTCTTTATTAAAAGCCGAGCTTTCGGAAAAGTTTATTCCATTCTCAAGGATCTAACGTAAGTTTTACTATAACTAATTATGAAAATACAAACATGAAAAAAACCGTTTTAGTGAATTTTCTTAGAAAAAATTCACTAATGAGGAGATCTCGACTTTTGAATTTTAAAAAAATTTCTTCAAATGAGCGCGATCTAGGACCCCTAGAACCCATATCCGGGGTCAGTTTCAATTTTTATATGTTTATATATATATATATATATATATATATATATATATATATATATATATATATATATATATATATATATATATATATATATATATATATATATATATATATATATATATATATATATATTTACATATATATATATATATATATATATATATATATATATATATATATATATATATGTATGTATGTATATATAGGTATCACACCGATAACTCAAAAAATAATGGGCCGATTTTGATAAAATTTGGCATGTACCTTTCCTTTGTAAATGGCTTGGATAATTTCGTTAGCCAGGAAAATCGGACGAGGTTTTCCGGGAAAATTTTGAGTTTTCATTCGAAAAAAATTCTTATCTCAAAAAGTAATAAGCCGATTTTAATAAAATTTGGCATGTGCCTTTCTTTTGTAAATGGCTTTGACAAATTTGTTAGTCAAGAAAATCGGACGAGGTTTTCCGGGAAAATTTTGAGTTTTCATTCGAAAAAAATTCTTATCTCTAAAAGTAATAAGCCGATTTTAATAAAATTTGGCATGTACCTTCCTTTTGTAAATGACTTTGACAAGTTCGTTAATCAAAAAAATCGGACGAGGTTTTCTGGGAAAATTTTGAGTTTTAATTTGAAAAAAATTTTTATCTTAAAAAATAAGAAATCTACGATAACCAAATTTGGTAGGTAGGTTTACGATATAAAAGGTAAACTATACACCAAAATTTAGATTTCTATGTTACAAGAAAAAAAAGTTATAATAAAATATTTTGTGCCAGATCATTTCTATGAAAATTCACTACCATAACGCACTTGCTGCGTCCAGGCTTTTTTTAAATTTGACTTCAGTCATGTTTGTATTTTCATAATTAGTTATAGTAAAACTCACGTTAGATCCTTGAGAATGGAATAAACTTTTCCGAAAGCTCGGCTTTTAATAAAGAGTTTTATTTTGCAACTGACGGCTTTCCCACAATTTTCTAAGAACAAATATATATATATATATATATATATATATATATATATATATATATATATATATATATATATATATATATATATATATATATATATATATATATATATATATATATATATATATATATATATATATATATATATATATATATATATATATATATATATATATATATATATATATATATATATATATATATATATATATATATATATATATATATATATATATATATATATATATATATATATATATATATATATATATATATATATATATATATATATATATTAAGAGACACACCTATAACTAAAGAAATAATGGACCGATTTTGATAAATCTTGGTGAGTACCTTCCTTACTCAAGTGGGTTGGATAAGTATGTTAGCCCGGAAAATCTGCCGAGGTTTTCCCGGAAAATTTTGTGTTTTATTTCAAAAAAAATCTAAAAAAAATATTTCTCCGGAATTAACAAAGTAAGGGCAGCCAAATTTCATACGCTGGTTTATATCATTATAGTTAAGTCACCTACCGAAATTTAGCTCTGTAGGTTAACGGACTAAAAAGTTACAGGCATTTAAAGAACAATAAATTTGGGTCTTCCTCAAAACGTTGCAATTTAAAACGTCAAAATTCATAATATTTAGGCAATGAACCTGAAACTAATATGAGCTATTGAAGGAAAATGTCTCAGCAGTAATGTTTTACAAAGCCTGAAGTCTTAGTTTGAATCGTTATTGTCCTTCATTTTACTAAAATATTCCCAGAAAGTTCATTTCAAATAGACCCTTTCTCTGATGCTTTGGTAGTAGTGTTGGCTATAGAGTTTTCGGGTAATGGTATATCATTTGTGTCGAATTTTCGTAAAAAATCTTTAAAGTACAGTATATCCGTTATTATGCAAGATACGAAAAAATTATATACATTAATTATAGGGTGTCTTGAGCTACAT
This sequence comes from Tillus elongatus, assembly GCA_964006375.1. Lineage (NCBI taxonomy): Eukaryota > Metazoa > Arthropoda > Insecta > Coleoptera > Cleridae > Tillus > Tillus elongatus. Next base: position 190,259,384 of record OZ023264.1, read on the forward strand.
CTTAAAAAAATATTTTTACAATTACAGGATGGCTCATAAGTCGTTGGTGATTCAAAATTTCTTTTTTAGTGAATTTTCTTAAAAAATTCACTAATGGGAAGATCCGTAGAACAAATTCGTTACTGTATTTTAGCATTTTTTATCAAAATATGATGCATGTTTGTAAGAAAAAAATCTAAACGCAGTAAGTGAGTTTTGGTAGAAAATTTTCATTAAATCCTTCAAATTTCAATAACTCAATTTGCTATTAACGTAAGTTTTGTTGGTTAGGAAACAAACATTTAATTTTATTTTTGGAAAATTTTTGTTTGAATGCAGCAAGGGCGTTTTGGTTGCGAATTTTCATTAAATGTTTTAAATTTCATTAACTCAATTTGCTATTAACCCCAGGTTCATTGGCTAGGAGACCAGTTTTCTCGGAAACATTTAAAGTTTATTTTCGTGAAATGTTTGTATATTTTCAAATAATTATTTTGATAAAATATGTTACATTGTTCCTACTATATAGGTTATACCGGTAACCAAATTGATGCCTGCTCGCATTAGAGCGATATATTTGTAATTAAAAATATTTTAATGAAAATTCACTTCCATAACGTACTTGCTGCGCCCAGAGTTTTTTCTATTTTATTTCCACAACACACCACGAGGGCTCACAGCCTAAATACTATCGCGCCGTGGGTGTCGACAAGGAGGAAATAGATAGCTTGTGAATGCGGGACTTGAAGGTTTGGAGGTTCGGAGGAGAAGGAAAAACATGTGCCGGCAAGAAATTTCACAACTTGGAAGTCCTCGGGATCAAAGAGCGGGTGTAACAAAATGCTCTATGTCTGGTGACCTGGACAGTAAAAGGGTGGATTCGCTCTCTTTCCCTTCTGTTGGGGGCATCAGGTGGAGGAAGAAAGCTCCTCTGAGCAGTGCCCGTGCAGGTATTTATAAAAGAGAGAGAGAGGTCACCAAGGGCACGTCGGTGGGCAAGGGATGGCAGTCTTTGGGTGAGGGTAGGGCCAGCTATGAGACGTATAGCTCTGTTCTGAATAGAGTGCAGAATTGCGAGTGTAGAAGCGGCAGCGGCAGCGGCACCCCATATGTGGGGGCAGTATTAGATGTTTGGCCTTATTTGTGAAGTATATAAGATATTGCCTAACATTTTTTATTAATATTAGATTATCTTCACCAGCATGATGATCATTATCCCAAATATGTTGGGCGACGGACCGTAACGTAATTGGGCTAAGTGTTCTTTGAATCTAATTCCAATCGATCTTTTTGTTTGTCCGACGTACTTAAGATTACATTACAACTTATTTCATAAATTCCCGACATTTTTTCCGTGCTATGCTTGTCTTTAGGCAAGTTTTTTAAGGTATTTATTCGAAAATGTTAGCTGCAAGTTGACTTTTTTTAAATGCTATCTAGACCCATCGTGATTCGAGGTTCAAATGGTAAGCAAACAATTTTTTTTAGATTGTTCTCTTCAACAACACACCATGAAGGCTTACAGCCTAAATACTATCGTACTGTGGGTGTCGACAAGGAGGAAAGAGGCAACTTGTTAATTCTGTACTTGAAGGTTTGGTGGTTCGGGGGACTATATAGGTTATACTGCCAACTAAATGTCCTTCTTTTAAAAACAAGTCATATTTGCATTTTAAAACATTTTAACAAAAATTCGCTACCTTAGCGCACTTGCTGCGTACAGACTTTTTAACTATACATCTATTTTGTACGTTACTACACTTCAACCAATAGTGGCTGCCTTCGTTGAAATAATAAACTCAACGTAATAGAGAAACAGCAGATGACAAAACATCAAATCAGAATAGCGCCCTGGAGAAATGTGACAATTCAAAGTCAGAGGATCGTAAAGTTTGAAGCAGAAACTTGGCAAGCGTGAAATATTCTTGTATATCAACAAGACTGTATAAGTATATTGAAAAAGGTATTGCCAATTTCGCATTTTGTTTCTGAATAAACTTTAAAGCCAAGTAATCACATATCGACGCTCGAAGATCTGCTATACCTGTGCCCCAGTTCTCTTACAATGTACAGTATCAAACTTAACTACAGGATAAACCAGCATCACGTTACGGGATACCATAAGTTTGGTGATGCGGCATTACTTGTGATGCATACTGTACACGCTACGACATTACATATGTATGCGCCTTAGATGGCACTAGATGAGCAAGTCGTACGTTCTTAGGTTCACTGGAGCATCATTCAATCTTACACTGGATAAAAATGTCATTACTAGAACTATTTTCTTACCTCAACTTCGCGCTGCAATGATTTTCAATGACTTCGCCTTGAAATGCTGAAACTGATTTTGTATCCAATAGACAATAAAATGTTTAGTGCAAATAATATTATCAAGCAAACAGTTCTGACTTTTGTATAGACGTATATATATATATATATACAGGATGGGATAAAGTGAACGCTCTCTTATAGAGACTCGTGTTTCTGTCAGAGATGGAAGTGATTTTGTCAGAGATAGAAAAAAATTGCCCCCCATCTCCCAGGATCAAATTTTATGCGAAACTCACGGGCGCAAACAAAATTTTGCTGTCTCGTATCATTTCCCGCTAGAGGGCGTTCTTCGAATTAGAACCCCTAGTAGTAGTAGCAGTGGTGGGGAGGCTAACGCTACTACTACTAGGACTCCTAGAACCCAAATCCTATGTCAGTTTCAGACTTTATATGTTTAAATATATATATATATATATATATATATATATATATATATATATATATATATATATATATATATATATATATATATATCAATACTGGGCCCTATTCTCTTTACTCTTTACGTCAATGAGCTCGATAAAGTATCTCCTGATGCGCATTTTACTCTATATGCGGATGATACATCTCTAATCATTTCTGAAAAGACAGACGATGCTTTGAGTAATAAGTGTTATCATGTTTTTAGTGAATTTTTATTTTAAAAAATTCACTTATAGAGAGGTATTGATTGTGAGACGTTGCAAAAATTTTTTAAAATGAGCGCGAACTAGGATCCCTAGAATCCATATCCGGGGTCAGTTTCAATTTTTATATGTTTATATATATATATATATATATATATATATATATATATATATATATATATATATATATATATATATATATATATATATATATATGTATATGTGTATATATATATATGTGTATATATATATGTATATGTGTATATATATATATGTGTATATATATATATATATATATATATATATATATATATATATATATATATATATATATATATATATATATATATATATGTATGTGTGTGTGTGTGTATGTATGTACGTATCTGACTGATAACTCAAAAAATAATTAATCAATTTAAACGAAACTCGGCAAGTGCCTTTCTTTTATTATTGGCTTGAATGAGTTTCTTAGCCAGGAAAATCGGACAGGGGTTTCCGGGAAAATTTTGAGTTTTCTTTCAAAAAAAATTTTTTTCTCTGAAAATAACAAAGCTGTTTTGATTACATTTACTATATATATTTCCTTGGGAGGGGTCCTACTAAGTACAAAAATTCAACTTTCTCGGTTTATAGAAAATTGAGTTATTCAAGTTTTAAATTTTCTTTCAAAAAAGTTTTTTTCTCAAAAAATTACAAAGTTATTTCAATGAAATTTGGTGAGTATCTTGCCCTACAAAAGGCCGTACAACGTACCAAAATTAAACTTTCTAACTTAATATAATACTGAGTTATTCCATTTTAAAGCATTTAATAAAAATTCACTACCATAACGCATTTGCTGCGTCCGGAGTTTTAAGAACTTAAAGCGTTGGTTCTCTCGGTGTCTGATATATTTTAATTAGCTGAAGACAGAAATGGTGAGACTTCATTCGCATCAAAAGGAAGTTGATATACTTAGTGTGGGTGTTGACGGTACTTATCTGGGGTGTGTCAATGAGTACAAGTCCCTTGGAGTACACGTTGATGAGCATCTCAACTGGAGGTCGCACTATACGGCGTTGGTTTCAAGGCTTGCATCAATCAATTGAAATGTTTTGACTGAAAAGCAATTAATATCTTAATACTACAGTTCGTGCATATCTAAAAGCAGGTTTTAGCAAATTTGATATTTTGCATTGTCTGTTAGAAACATAAAAGCTCATTGCGATAGTCTTATAGATCCAACACTGCCTTTCACATTTGAGAAACATATGTTGAATACGTTCTATTCAGTTGAAAAGCTAAGTTGGAAGTAATGATAAAAAATAGCTTCTACTATTCAAAAGCCAAGAAATATTCTCTTCTGATCGGAAACATTGTGCTCCTATCTTTTGCAAATGGCATACCTATTCACAGACACATTTCAGTATCTATGAAAGCGTTCCGTATGATGCCCGGAGAGCAGCTCTTATATTTATCTTGTCAGAACATCGATCTTTCCCGTATTGACTAAATTCTATTCGCTGATACCACCATTTCCATTTTTGAGTAATGCAAATTCAAAGAATACGTAGCTAAACATAATATTCATTTCAGTGTTTTCTTTTAGGCTATATTAGAAAGGCTAACTATGTGTACACCACTCTAGAATCCCCTTCACAGTTAAACATGTTTTACATAATTATGTAACGAAGCACCAGATTTCCTTCTATAATTTACTCTTTCTATTTCTAATAAATAAATTTTTAGTTAAACGGTAGTCAAGAGACTATGTGGGAAAATATTTTATAAATGAGTAAACTAATTTAAGTGTCACGGGCAGTAAATCGTGGTGTTAGGCAGGGGCGTAATTATTTTTGTTTGAGAGAAAGCCGCTGTGAAAACCGAGAGCCATCAAAACACCAGAGATGGCGCTGCGCGCTATTTTCCATTGCATGCTAAGACAATGCCTGCCTTGAAGCTGATTTGTTGGAGCGTAGGTGTGACACACCGGTAGGTCCAAACAAGGAAAAAACCGGCCTATGTCTTCTGTTATATATACAGCGTGTCCCCGGATCGACGCATGAATAGGTGAAAAAGACTGTAAATTTTTGAGTTGAAATATCATTTTCTCGTACTTGAATAGAAAATAATTTGTGTTATAATTTTAAATCAAGTGAGTCCTATAAATGAACAAAACACAAATTTTTAACACTAGTAAAATGCTTTTTCGCTAAGAGATACGAAAAAATGTTATTAAGGAAAGATGATCGGAAAGAAAAACTGAGAAGGAAACATAATTTTTTAATCCTATGCCTACTTTGATATTTCGCATGATTTTTATTCCAAGCACACTTCTTATTGACGGTATTAAAAGTTCGGGACGCAGCAAGTGCGTTATGGTAGTGAATTTTCATAAAAATCTTTTTAATAGCAAATACTGTGTGTTTTTCTAAGAAAGCAGGCATCAAATTTGGTTACCAGTATAACCTATGTAGTAAAAACAATGTGCCATGTTTCATCAAAATAACTTTATTGTTTAAAAATGTACAAAAATTACCGAAAGTAAACTTAAAGTGTTCCGGAAAAAACTCGTTTCCTGGTCAACCTTATCGGTTAATAACAAATTGAACTATTCAAATATGAAGCATTTGATTAAAATTCGTTACCATAACGCACTTGCTGCGTCCAGAATTTCTTTTCTTAAAAACATGCATTATATTTCGATGGAAAATGCTAAAATGCAATAACATAAGGCGTGTTTGATAAAAAAAAAGACAATTTGTATCACTAAGAATTTATGGGCCAGCCTGTGATTGTGGAAAAAATTTTTTAAGATGTAGTTTAAGACACCCTATAACTAATGTATATATTTTTTTCATATCTTGTATAATAACGGATAGATTGAGCTTTATTGATTTTTTACGAAAATACGACAAAAGTTATATACCATTAAACGATAGTCTATAGCTAAGACTACTGCCAAGCATCAGAGAAAGGGTCTATTTGAAATGAATTTTCTGGAAATATTGTAGTAAAATGAAGGACAATGACGGTTGAAACTAAGACTTCAGGGTTTGTAAAACATTCCTCTTGAGACATTTTCTTTCCATTGTCCGTATTAGATCCAAGTTCTTTGCCTAAATGTTGCCAATTTTGACGTTTTAAATCGCAACTTTGACGTCATATGGCTGTACCTTTTTTGCTGCATAAATGCTTGAAAATGTGATTTGCTAATGCGAGTCTCGTCATACCGCTTTCTTAGTGACAGCTTTGGCTTTTCGCTTAATGAAATAATTGCTACGAGATTACCTACATCATTTCCATCAAAGTTCTTCTTTTTTGGTATATTATGTACATCATCTATTTATGCGTCGGTCCGGGGACACACTGTATATATAATTTATCAACAGGGTTATTTGGTAATGGGCGTCAGTTTATTTTAAACAACAACTTAAGCCTCGCTAATAAAAAACAAGATTTGCGCCTGTCCTAACGCTCTAGTTCAATAGACCTGAGCACTAACTAATTAGTAAGCTAATGAAACATTTGATCTGTTAAATTGCCACCCTAGCCCTTTTATACATTATTCACTGTACTTAAATGATGGGCATCACAGTTGGTAAGAAGCAATGAGACAAATCACGGTGCTTCTATGGAAAATACAATGTAATAGTGGACGCTTTATATAGACTACACTAATATATTTCGAAAAATATACACTCAAATAGATAACCTAGTTAAGGTACATATAAAGTGTACTACTAATGATCTTCTTTTGTTACAGGTAAACGGTTACTACTATACATCTTTTATGGTGAGTAAGTTAATAGAGTGGTCTAGATGATTGGTCGACACCAATTTATTACGTAGTGCATAATAAATTAACTGACTTCCAAAACAATCTGAACAGCCTGAGTTGATCAATTCTAATAAAATGTATACAAAATATGTGCTGAATCAAACTTAAAAGCAAACAAACGCGATATATCGTTTCCATATGGACTCTTTTTTAACTCCCAGTCAAGCATTTCCAACCAACGGTGTAATCGAAACTGTGTCTTGTAATGCCGTAATCCTCAAATGGCGATCTTTCCATGCTGCAGTTGCTCGATGTCGTCCGGCTTTATGACGTCGGTTATGTTTAGACCACTTGGACCAACACTATTGACACAAATCGTCCTATGCGATCGGAAATTGTTTTGATTAAGAAACTGGCTTCCCGCATACCAACAAGGCGCCAGATTTTCAACTTACTGTTGATTGTAATTATATGTAAATCGCGCCTAGGCGTAACGACTAAATTACTAAATAAATTTAGGAAAAATCGCTACTAAATACTTCTACAAACTGAAGGAAAAACAAATTCAATGAGATAATTTATATATATATATATATATATATATATATATATATATATATATATATATATATATATATATATATATATATATATATATATATATATATATATATATATATATATATATATTTTAATGTCAACAACACACCACGAGGGCTTACAGCCTAAATACTATCGTACCGTGGGTGTTGACAAGGAGGAAAGAGGCAGCTTGTTAATTCTGGACTTGAAGGTTTGGAGGTTCGGAGGAGAAGGAAAAACATGTGCCGGCAAGGAATTCCACAACTTGGAAGTCCTCGGTACAAAAGAGCGGGCATAACAAGATGTTCTATGTCTGGTGACCTGGACATTAAAAGGGTGCATTCGCTCTGTTCCCCTGGTAGATCTGCTGGGGGCAGCAGGTGGGGGAATTATGGAGGAAAGCTCCTCTGAGCAGTGCCCGTGCAGATATCTATAAAAGAGAGAGAGGTCACCAACGGCACGTCGGTGGGCAAGGGATGGAAGCCTTTGGGTGAGGGTAGGGTCACCGATGAGACGTATAGCTCTCTTTTGAATGGAGTCCAGGATAGCGAGTGTAGAAGCGGCAGCTGCACCCCAGATGTGGGAGCAGTATTCGAGGTTTGGCCTTATTTGTGAAGTGTATAAGGTATAGAGATTAGTTGGTGAAAAGTATTTGCGAGCCCGGAAGAGGAAACCCAATTTCTTAGCAGCCGCTTCTGCAATTGATGTAACATGTTGGTGCCAATTAAGATTTCGATCCACAGAAATGCCAACAAGAGAGAAGGACTCATTACTTTGAATAACTTGGTTGTTCATTGTGATGGGTCTAGGGCTGCTGTATCTCTTGTGAGAAAGAAAGCAAGACTTAGTTTTGGTGGGGTTGAATTGTACAAGATTTCTACTTCCCCAGTCTAATATTTTTTGGAGGTCCACGGAGACAGAACCCTCCATGAGTCTGCGATCCTCATCTAATTGGGCTAAAGAGACAGGCTTAGAATATTGTATATTTGAGTGGAGGGTGCTATCGTCCGCGTAACTGTGAACTGGGTTGGATGTGCTAGAGAGGAGAATGTGGAGAAGAAACAAAGTAGGGGCTAAAGCTGAACCTTGAGGAACTCCTGCATTAATTGGATACAGTTTAGAGGAATGGCCATCCACAACAAAAGATATGCTCCTGTTGGAGAGGAAATTTGCTGTCCAGGTACAAAGTTTTGGTGGTAGGCCATAGGCCGGAAGTTTATTAAGCAGCGCTGCGTGCCAGACCTGGTCGAATGCTTTGGATATGTCCAGAGCAACAATCTGGGATTCACCGTATTGTTCCATAGACTTGTTCCAAGAATGGGTGACAAAGGAAAGGAGGTCGGCAGTCGATCTGCGCTGACGGAATCCATACTGCCTGTCGTGGATTAGACTGTGTTTTTCAAGGAATTTTAGTAGTTCGTTGTTTATATACTTTTCCATCACTTTAGAGATGACTGAAAGGAGAGAAATAGGCCTGTAGTTGCTAGGAAGCGCTTTGGATCCTTTTTTGGGGATGGGTTGTACTCGAGCAGTTTTCCAGTTACTAGGGAATATGCCTTTATTGTATGATATCTGAAACAGACGAGTCAGGACAGGAGCAAGTTCTGGTGCGCATTTTTTGAGAACAATTGCTGGGATCTCGTCAAGGCCAGAGGCTTTCCTGGTATTAAGAGAAGAGAGCATTTTTCGTACCTTTTTAGTTTTGAAAATGATATCAGTCATTTTATGCGCGACATTGGGGACTGTTGGTGGTTGAACATTTGGAGGTGGGTTGAGAGTAGAATTTCCGGCGAACAACGAAGCAAAAAGTTCAGCCTTGCCCAGGGCGGTAGAAACAATTTCATCCCCTGAGACAAGAGGTGGGAACGTGCTCTTGCAGAAATTATTCCCAATAGACTTAGCAAGAGTCCAGAAGGGTTTGCCGCCGTTGGAGCTTGAGAGGACTTTGTTTTTGATGTGGTTATTAAACGAGTTTTTTGCCTCAGAAAGAATGCGGACATAGCGGTTTCTTGCGTCGTTGAATGCTTGACGATTTTCTTGACTGGGATTGTGTAGAAGCGTTTTGTGAGCTTTGACCTTTTCATGTCTGGCCTTGTTACAGGATTTAGAGAACCAGGGCTTTTGAGTGGCTGAAGAGGTTTTCTGTGTACGTGGAATAAATAATTCCATGCCAGCTTGGATAATTTCGGTGACGTTTTGTGAGATATCAGAGGGGTCAGGATGAGAGAAGCAGACAGAGGCCCATGGAAATGAGGAAAAGTAATCCCGCATTTCGTCCCAGTTTGCGGAGTTGTAGTGCCAAACGATACGTGGGTGTGATGACTGTGTGACCTCGGGTTGCATTGCACAGGAAGCAGTGACCATGCCGTGGTCTGAGCGACCAAGGGGGGCGGTGACTGATATCTTATAGCTTTCAGGGTTTGTAGTAAGAAGGAGATCCAAGGGATTTGAGCTGTGTGTTGGGATACGAGGAAAGTAAGTAGGTTGCTGAACCATATTGGCCAAAGAATTGCTGACTGCAAAGGCCTCCGCTGCTCTCCCTTGTGGATCGGTTTTTGAAGATCCTAGCCATTCCTTATTATGGACATTGAAGTCGCCAAGAATAGTGTCCTCGGAAGAAGGATATTCAGAAATCAGATAGTCGGTTTTTTCAGAAAGGTAGTCAGAGAGCTGGACAAAGTTGTTGTCAGAAGGTGACCGGTAAATGCAACAGATGAATTTAGTTGCAGCCCTGAGAGAGAGTATATATATATATATATATATATATATATATATATATATATATATATATATATATATATATATATATATATTGAGATGTTATATACGGAAACAGGGGTAATTTTGCACATATAATGCCTAAAATAAAGCACCAATAAAAACATTACACCACTAAACAAAGTCACACTATGACTATCAAAAAAACTAGCTGTAAGGGAATACAATGCAGGTAAGGGGAGATAAAAATAATATTAATTAATAGATCTGCCATAGAACCTGAAAAGATAGTTTTTTAATCTTATTTTAAATTACAATGTAAACCATAATTTTGCAAAACTCAAACAAGAAAAGGGGTAAACCATAATTTTGCAAAACTCAAACAAGAAAAGGGGTTTGAAGGTACAGACTCAAATAAAATTCACAAACGTACCGGTGAAAGGAGCCAGTAAGTGGCTGTTTGTAAACAGCTATGTATATATATATATATATATATATATATATATATATATATATATATATATATATATATATATATATATATATATATATATATATATATATATGTATCGGCCACTTGGGGTGGCCGGGGGTTAATACTAGTTTTCCCTAATATGAAGAATTCTGGGGCTGACTCCCGGGACACGGCTTTACGACGGGATCCTGTTCGAGCGCCAACGCCTATAGAGTTTTCTTCAGAGAGTAGGCGTGGTCTCTCGGGATACTCACCCCTTTCCCAACTGACTGTCGACATACACACAAGCCCAGGGTAGATTCTAGTGGAGACAGGGTCCTCTTAAGTTAAGACAAAGTCCCCCGGGACTTCTGGTTATGGTCTTTATTAGAGATATATTGTTAAAGGTTACTTGGATGGATATTCTGGAGAGATTAAATGAAATATCGAGTAACTTAAAATAAAATCCATTAACTAACTATTTACAAAAGAAAGCAACGGAGTCCTGCTGCCAGGGAATTAAGTAATTATGAGGAGCCAGAGGAAGATGTGGTTATTTGACTATAAAAGCTACGCGCTGGGTGCACGGGGGGTTAAGGCGGCAGGGGGGGGGTAGGGAGGTTAAAGCGGCAAGGTTTGAGCGGTCCGGGGTGGTAGTAAGGTAGTGAATAATAGCGGGTGTTCCCAAACGGGCATGCAGCATACAGGGTGTGTCGGACACTACATCAAGTTAAGATAGCTGCGTATTAAAATATAGTTCGGTACGGAAGATGCCCACCCCTGTTTCCGGATTTACACCCCTTCCGAGCGGAGCCGCGGACAGCTCGGGACGACAGGCGTCGCCTGGCTGCTTCAATCCGGACCAGCGCAGTCGCTGCAATACGAATCTACCACACTCAGGACTGGTTACGATTGTCCCACAGCAACACGGAGGCGACCACGCGAAGTGTTGTTTTTGACTGTCCCAGATAATGCAATCACTACGACAGGGACGACTTCCAACACCTTCGTGCGGCCGAATGCCCCCTCGATCGCGGGGGAACCGCAACTTCGAAATCCTGCCCCTAACTCCTCGAAGCAGCCCGCCAACGGGGACAGGGAAGAAAAGGTCCCCTCTAAGGTTCCCAGTGTCATTGCGGGGCGTTCAACATTTCTACAACGGGTTCGCTAAATAGTATTAGGCTTTCACCTACCTGGGGTATTGTCCGGTGATGATGTTCACTAAACAAACGCTGCGGCGGTGGCCTCGTGAATCGGCGACCTCGCTCTGTTACTGGTCTTCTCTTAAACCTCACGGACTTTACAATTTCACTTAGTTGCGGTCGACATACTCGCTTGTTTACGGTGACTCTAGAACTGAGAGCTCTGCGTCAGCGTTCCGTCCGGCCATACTCCTTTTCCAAAATCGCGGCCGCGTAATTGCCCGCCCTACTAATTACTCTGTTCGACGTGCCGGATTTCGTATATCACTCCACGGAAAATGTTGGAAAATGTTCCAACCTTCGCAAATGATAATTGTAGTTTATGGTGTATCATAATGCAGTGGCTATGACGGTCAATTAGGCCGGATAATTTCTCCAAGATTAGTCATCACTTCGTGACAATATATATATATATATATATATATATATATATATATATATATATATATATATATATATATATATATATATATATATATATATATATATATATATATATATATATATATATATATATATATATATATATATAGAAGAGAAAACCCGAAATCACCACATTAGCATGGGTGAGACAGACACCTGGGTTTTTAGTTTTCTATTTAAAAAAGATGTGTTAAGTTGATGTTGTTTATCTCACCAGATATCTTTGTCGGTATGATCCAATATCCACATAGTAAATTTCTAGATTGAAAGGAAACGTGCTGATTCTTTAAATAACTCGGGTCCTTTTAAACCTATATTAGATAAGGGTCATAACTTTGTCGACCAGAAGATTAAAGCAGGTCTCCGACCCCGTAGTTTCACTGCGCAATAAATATACAATCGTTCTTGGACGACAACTTTACTTCGGACTAGTTCGTTTACTTTGACGCGATATAAATATCGGGATCTAGTTTTTAATGTTAGAATTTTCTTCCTCTGAAGATGTTGGCATTGTCAACGAAACGATCGTAAGGTCTCTGAAATATGTGTTGTGGTGATTTAGGTGTTCTCCAAGTGTACTTATTAGTGCTCATTACAGGTTCCAGTTTTCATATTATATATATATATATATATATATATATATATATATATATATATATATATATATATATATATATATATATATATATAATACGCTCTATTTTCAACATAGGACAGATGACGTCATGCCGGGTCTACTTTTCTAGTCATAAAATTTTAACTGTGACATGTTTATATATTTTAGAGTTGTGTATATATGTTTTTAAAAATGGTGATAAATTTAAACTAAACAGTGATGTTCATACCTTCAGTACCAGACAGGCTTGTAACTTTTATGTTCCGTATGCTAGAACTAAGATGATAAAAGACTCTCCAAACTGTATTGGATTGAAAATATTTAATCATCTTCCTAATGATTTAAAAAATATATAAAATATTAAGGTGTTTAAAAGCCAAGTTTCTTATTTTCTATCAGACCACTGTTTTTATACGTTAAATGAATATTTTAATGTTGTGAAAAATTAATTATTGTAAAAGGCTGACAAATCCAATGTAGCATGTATGCTGTCAAAATGGATAATAAAGGTATTATTATTATTATTATTATTATTATTATTATTATTATTATTATTATTATACGGTTGGTGGGGGTGACACCCCCAATTTTTCGTTTCTCATAAGTTCCTGGAAAAGTCCACTCAATTTCTCCTAATATTTCTTAATGAGATTATAGATTGGGATCTCACCCATTACCCTTGACGACACCAGTCATGTCCGATCATCGGTTACTCAGGGAATTTGATTTTACAAAAACAATTTAAAAAAATTTTTTTCGAAAGTATCACCATGATGACTTCTCCATTACTGAACTATCTTTTACTAATAACCAATATATAGTTATTCAGTAAAAAATCAGTGTTTTTAAACGATAGGTAAATTTAAAAATTAATAATGGACATAAACGCTAAACAAAAATGCAGACTTCTTCTAGTGCTTGTTTAGTTTTCATCTGCATTTGAAATAAAAAAGGTCACCAAGTAAAAGCAAGAATAATTAATAATTTTGATTGATGAACTTCTGCAAAATATTTCGTTTTATTTAACATGAGAAATTTTCACATATCTGACTTATATTAACCCCTATTTTAATTTAACCGTTTGAAAAACCAAGAGTTAGCATTTAGTTATTTTATAGTCCGCATCTTGTGAAAACAAAAATATAAAAAAAAAAATATTCCAGTATTATAATTGACAAAAAATTATGAAAATTGTAGCTACCATAATACACTTGCTGCGCCAGAAATTTTATCCAATAAGGAGATTTAATTAAAAATAAAATTACAACTGTAAATGTTATTCAATGTATTCAAATTTTTGAAAGCCTAATTCATCATATTCCGAAGCGCCCAAGTATTATGGGCTTTGCAGTAATGCCTGCAAGGTCAACATCTGAAAAATTTACAAGAGGTAAAAAACAGCCAGTCGTAAATATTCCCTCACAAATCAGAATGATTTATGTTTGAAACCTTAAATCTCTGCTCAAATTACTTATTGCGCCCTGAATCAAATCCCCATTTAAAAGCGAATTCATAAACGCAGGTGCGTAGTCACTGAAATATTTCATAGTGATATGCCAGGACGTCATAGAAATTGCTATAAATAAAATGCAGTCTAGGATACATGAGCAGCTATAGCTAACCTCTGTGCTGTTGCCTATTGCGGTTGAACAACTTTCAGTTAATTGATGCCAACATCCTGGCTCAAATATTAGGTTAAATATCCCGAAGCACAAACGGCTGGGGCAGCGAATGTTCATAAAAGTATCATTTTTAATAATGGTTCTTTTATTATAATTAATAAATGTAAAACACAAAATAGCTCAACGACAAAAATGACTTACACTTCTATATACCTTGTTCAGGAAGCGGATGATAAATTATAGGATAAATCGCTGAACTAGGCAAATATAGACATAGGTAACGGTATAATTTTAACTATATTAAAATCACAAAACTTAACATTATTAAATAACAAATGAATGAACTTACGTAGATAGTGACATGGTGAATATTAATTCAACAGTATTATGTTTACATGATTAATTTACAAGTATCGCGTCGTTATCTGAAGCAATCTAATAATAACCGTCTACATTGTAAAAGTTTATTTAACTAACTCATTCTCAACTCACTAAAGTTAATCTCTCTTATATATATATATATATATATATATATATATATATATATATATATATATATATATATATATATATATATATATATATATATATATATATCAACGATAATACTTATATTGATTCTTAATTAGTTTTACGACATTCCGAATTGCTGACTGCAACATTCCTGCATATCTTGCAAATTTGCTTTGTTTATTGTTTACATACTGAATGTGATATTTTCAATGTCAATCGATACAATGCTGACCTCTGAATATTTGCAATATTTACATTCCTTCGTGTAAATAATTAAACTGAACTACTTTTAATTAGTATTTTAGTGTTTTTAACAATTATGTTTTTACTTCTATTACGGCCTTTATGAAGACATTACCTGTTCTCTGAATATACCTTGTATAGAGGTAAATGATAGGTAATCCTCAAGTCTTACATTATTCAATTTCAATTTCAATTCAATTTAACAACAATTATAATAGCATAATTTTCTTAATGTAATCAAAATATATTTTCTTCGCAAACCTTAGTCATCATGATTTGTTTGTATCCTTTAAAATTAATTCTATATAATTCTTATTATATTAGTTAAACCGCTTAATGCTGACATTATGCACCATATCCTCTTTCTCATTTGTGCCCCAACCTAAATAACTGTACCTTAGCCCTCAAACGGTAAGAGATCCCACTATAGGCAGCTAAACAAGATAAAAACAAGAAAAGGATAAAAGTCTGGAGACAGCAAGTATGATATGGTAGTGACTTTTCCTAAAAATGTTTTTTAATAGCATATATGTGTGTTTTTTTAAGAAAGCAGGCATCAAATTTGATTAACCCTATAACCTATATGTGTGTGTGTGTTTTGTTTCTTTAACGTCGGCCTATTTACGCGACTATTGCCAATCACCGACACCAGGGAGCAGTTTCACCTCACTATCCTGGAAATTTTGCCGAATTCCTGCCTTTCTGTGAGGATGGTAGGGATCTTTAACGTGCCTAACATCGCATGGACACGGGACCGACGGATTTACGCCCCCTACAAAGGGCAGAACGTGCAGACATTCAAGTTGCTCAAATACAATGCCAGAACCTCGGTTGATGTCAATTTTCCAGTTTGTACTGAAAAAGTGAAAGGAGTACCCTGGGATTGAACCCAGTACCCTTCGGTTCAGAGGCACACGTTCTTACCCCTGAATCACCAAGGTTTTATATAACGTATATAGTAGAAACAATGTGCTTGTATAATAACAGATATATTGACCTTTATTGATTTTTTACTAAAATTTGACAAAAATTATATACCATTAAACGATAAACTCTGTAGCTAAGACTACTGCCAAAGTATCAGAACAAGGGTCTATTTGAAATGAATTTTCTGGAAATACTTTAGTAAAATGAACGCCAATGACGGTTGATGCTGAATGGGTGACAAAGGAGAGAATATCGGCAGTTGATGTGCACTGACGGAATCCATACTGCCTGTCGTGGATTAGACTGTGTTTTCGAAAAAATTTAGTAATTCGGTGTTTATATACTTTTCTATCAATTTAGGGACGACTGAAAGGAGAGAAATAGACCTGTAGTTGCGAGATAGCGCTTTGGATCCTTTCTTGGGGACGGGTTGTACTCGAGCAGTTTTCCAGTTACTGAAAATATGTCTCTATTGTAAGATGTCTGAAACAGACGAGTCAGGGCAGGAGCGCATTTTTGAGAACAATTGCTGCGATCTCGTCAAGTCCAGAGCATCTTTCGTAGCTTATGCGCGACATTGGGGACTGTTGGTGGTTAAACATTTTGAGGTGGGTTGAGAGCAGAATTTCCAGCGAACAACGAGGCAAAAGGTTCAGGCTTGCCTGGGGCAGTAGAAACAATTTCACTCCCTGAAAGAAGAGGTGGAAACGTGCTCTTGCTGAAATTATTCCTAATAGATTTGGCAAGATTCCAGGCTTAGAATATTGTATATTTGAGTGGAGGGTGCTGTCGTCCGCGTAACTGTGAACTGGGTTGGATGTGCTAGAGAGGAGGTCATTGATGTGTAGTAAAAACAAAGTAGAGCTAATGCTGAAGGGAGGATGGGTAGAGAGTAGAATTGCCAGCAAACAACGAGGCAAAAAGTTCAGCCTTGCCCAGGGCGGTAAAAGCAATTTCATTCCCTCAGGGCTCATCCGCCATTACTCGAGTTTTAACAAAAGAAACAATCCGACAGTTCGTTCGTTGGGTGCTAACTCTGGACCAAATTTGAAGTCGATATCTGAATTCGTTCTAAAGTTATCGTGTCAAAAACAGACACACATACTGACCGACAGACCGACAGACTGACAGACCGACAGACCTACGGAGTCAGAGACCGACAGACAGACAGAACGACAGACAAAACAAATTCGTTCCCAAATCATGTTTTTTATATTTTTGATCCTATTTGAAAAAACGTTTAAGCCAAAAGAAACAATTTAAATTTTCTGTCGCCAATGCTATATTTTGAGACGTGTCGATGTGGAAGTAAAATTATGAGCCAAATAATATTTAAGCGTTAATAGAAATAACAATGAAAAGTATATGGTAAAAAGTACATTTAAATATATAAATGAAAGCACGCATTGTATCATATAATGTTAAAAGTTATTATGTTATTATATTTATTAAAGTTGGAGGAGTTTAACGTAAGATATCGGATTTGCCAATAATTTACATAATACACAAGCAGGTCTGCCTTTTCCTGCTATACCCACTATATTCCTTACCTCTTCATCTAGAACTCCTTATTACAAATGTATATCTACAAATATCTGTTAATAACCCAGATTTCTGTATAACTCAGTCGAAAAGTAATTAATTGTAAGTAACTGTTATTGACAGAAATTGCAGTAAATATGGGACGGCATTTGCCTAATTTTTATAATAATGAAAGACTGACAAAACGTAATCTGCTAAACATTTACTATTTTTTACACCGCAGCAAAAAAAGTGTTTGTGTTTTAGTCAAATACGCACATAGTTTCTCTTTAGAAGACAGGCTTGGAGAACACTCAATGCAAGCAGCTTACATAGTCTGTAAAAAAGTTGATACGAAAGAAAATTTGTGTTTAATAGATCTTTATAGAAAAACTTGTTTGATGAAAGTGTGTCAAATAATATGTGTGTATTTTTAACCAAACACGGCCCTGTATAAGAGCCTGTAATGAAAATAAATCGCTTTTAGCAGTCAAGACCCGCTTCTCCTGAGAAAGCTTAAGTAAAAAAATTTGTAGTTCGGAAGTGAAGTTCTGCGTCAGACCAGATTCGAGCATTACGGGGATCGGGGCAAGAGATTGGAGTAATGTATTAGTTTTTGACATTTCAGCAGTATTTCGATATTAGAGAATTTATAGCGGAACTTGATGAATGTACGCGAAGCAATTGGCCATACATAATATTTATATATACCGATTTCAATTTCGGTAATTTATTGTGGGGACTTTTTATCGGTTTACGCAATTGAAATCAGTTTCCTATCAGCCGCAAAAACAAAGAATTTGTTCTTGTTTAATCTCGGAACTTATTTATTGTGTATTGATTCATCTGTAACTAAGTCTTTCGGCAAAAACAGGGGAATGGGCACTTGCTATCTTTTTTTGTGCTATGCCATTACCAAAGCTCAAACAACAAAAACAAATTTGTATTAGAGATGTTATTAACTTGTATGTTTCTAAAAGGCTAAAAAACGTCCTATCGCAAGTTCATGGCGTACAATTTTGATATAACCTAAATAACTTAGTGTCTATAAAATATAAGTCTCCTAAGATTTGTCTGACAAAAGGATGGATTGAACCTCAGTAGTTCAGGGGTAAGAACATGTGCCTCTGAACCAAAAGGTACTGGGTTCGATCCCAGGGTACTCCTTTCGCTTTTTCAGTACAAACTGTAAAATTACCATCAACCGAGGTTTTGGCATTGTATTTTACCAAGTTGAATATCTGCACGTTCCGCCCTTCGGAGGGGGCGTAAAGCCGTCGGTCCCGTGTCCATGAGATGTTGGGCACGTTAAAGATCCCTAACCTCTTTACAGAAAGGCAGGGGTTTGGCAAAATTTTCAGGATAGTGAGGTGAAACTGCTCCCTGGCGTCGGTGATTGGCCATAGTCGCGGAAACAGGCCGACGTTAAAGAAACAAAACACACACACCCAAAAGGGGAGATTGCACTGAGTAAACGTATATCCCCCAAAAAGCATACAAATTTTTTATAATGCAATGTGGGTTTAATGGACAAAGTAAAAATATGCAAATTTGAAGTTTACAAAATTCAGTAACAACGGGAATATTCACCCACAACAAATATAGTAATAATCCAAGTAAAGTTTATTATGACTTCTACGTGGCAAAGAATCGGTACCATACATTTGAGTAGATGAACTCAATAGCTGTCACCTGCGATCTTATAATATATTACATCGTCTTACAGTACGACAAAAAATTAATTACCTCCATGATTCCCATAAAATATTCACAATATATTTAAAGTTAATAAAAAAAACACGACCAAAGTGCATAAAGAAATCTCCTAATTTACGAATAGAATGCTTCAGTTGAAACATTAAAAAAACATACTAAAGTAAACATTAATAACAAATTTTAATAACAAATATGTGTTTTTTTAAGAAAGCAGACATGAAATTTTGTTAACACTATAACCTATATAGTATAAACAATGTACCATGTTTCATCACAATGACTTTATTGTTTGAAAAATTTTCCGAAAATAAACTTTAAATGTTCCCCAAAAACTGGTTCCTGGCCAACGAATGTTAGGTTAATAGCAAATTGAGCTATTGAAATTTGAAACTCTAATGATAATTCGCTACCATAACGCACTTGCTGCGTCCAGTTAAAATTGAAATCGGTAGCAAAAAAGAACAAGCACTTCTGAAGCCACGGGAAAAGTCTACGGCCCTATTAAGTATGGAACGGTTTCACTCAGTTAGGTAAGAACGTGGGCAATAACAAACAGCAGAATGCGCTACTCAAATTGAATTAAGTCTTAAAAATTTTCATCTCGTCCTAATTGAGTTTGTCATACAAAAACTTGCTAAAATATTAATCGGAATTACACAATAAGATCAAATAAGGGTAAAATGAAATAACACTAAAAAATAAATAAAAAAGTGAAGTCACTAACTGAGATTAGTACGCGCGCTATAGAAGTCCATTATTAAATCAACACTGCTGCATTTAACTCTCGACCATCCTCGACATGACAGATGTATCTACTAACAGGTATATAATCTAGTATATTACTTTTCTAACGTCTTGATTACTTACACCGTACAATTTTTCTTTAAAATTGATTTTTTCTCATATTTTAAAAAATGAAGGAAAATGCCGGCTGAGACATAGATCTAGGAGCTTGCTTGTCATTCAGAACCGTATTTTTAATTCACAAAGCGCTAATGCGTACTAATCAACGACTACCAGAATTATAAATTTTGACGTTTCAACTTTTTTTAATCAGAGGTTTGTAATTTCTGTGTCTTTTAACATAGAGATTTGAATTTTGGTACAACAATACTCTTTATGACGGAAACCAGCTCACCAAATTTGGTAACCGTAGCTCTTTAAATCTCGGAGATAGGAATATAAAAACCTTATCCCATTTTCTTTGCTAACGAACTTATCCAAGCCATTTACAAAAGGAAGGTACACACCAAATCTGATCAAAATGGGCCATTTATTTTTTGTGTTATCGGTGTGATACATACATACATACGTACATATATATATATATATATATATATATATATATATATATATATATATATATATATATATATATATATATAGAGAGAGAGAGAGAGAGAGAGAGAGAAGCAGTAAGTGCGCTTTAGTAACAAATTTTAATTAATTGTTTCAAATTTAAATTATCCAGTTAGCTATTAACCTAAGCTTCGTTGGGTAGGAAATCAGTTTTCGGGGAAGCATTTATTTTTGGAAAATTCTTGGACATTTTGAAACAATTAAGCTTTTTTGATATAATATATTACATTTTTTCTGTGTGTGTGTGTTTTGTTTCTTTAAGGTCGGCCTATTTCCGCGACTATAGCCAATCACCGACGCCAGGGAGCAGTTTCACCTCACTATCCTGGAAATTTTGCCGAACCCCTGCCTTTCTGTAAGGAGGGTAGGGATCTTTAACGTGCCCAACATCGCATGGATACGAGACCGACAGCTTTACGCCCCCTCCGAATGGCGGAACGTGCAGACATTCAACTTGCCCAGATACAATGCCAGAACCTTGGCTGATGTTAGTGTTACAGTTTGTACTGAAAAAGTGAAAGGAGAACCCTGGGATCGAACCTAGTACCCTTCGGTTCAGAGGCACACGTTCTTACCCCTGAACCACCGAGGCTCTCTACATTGTTTCTACTATATAGGTTACACTGGTAAACAAATTGATGCCTGCTTGCCTAAAAGACATATCTGCTGTTAAAAACATTTTTATGAAAATTCACTTCCATAATGCACTTGCTGCGTCCAGACCTTTTTTATGGTAAAACCGGGGCACTTTGTTAATACGTTTTGTAATTTTTCCTTAATAAAATAACATTTTCTTTGCAGCTGTTACGGTCCTTTCTCTGATAACTTTAGGGTAAAAAATATTTACAGTGATGGACTTTCTTTTAAAAAGTACGATCCTCCATCAGTAAAGTAGCAAAGCGATGTGATACTGTGTCAATTAGCAATAAGCATAATATTAAATTAAACAACACTTTGTAAGGTTTCAGAAAACTAAAGTAACCAGCGAAATTCATGAAATGTAAGTTAACTTTCTTAAGGTTTCACCTACATTGATTAAAATGTATGTTAGCCCTAGACGTATTTCTTACCGAGGTAATCAACTCTCCACCTATTAAGCGATTTAACCTGTACATTTTACCTCCTACGAAACTTCACTACATATCTATCAACAGCAGTTACGGATTTATCTAGAAACAATTTGCATAACCATTGGAATTGCTTAAATATGTAAACAGAACGGTTTAGGTAAGGGTGCCTGGCAGATAGAGTTAGCGTAACTAACCACCACTTCTCAAGGCTGAGTGTCGACCTGGGGTGTCCTTGGGACCGTTAGCAACCACTCACCCATAAACCTAAACCTGACTCACAGTGGTCTCGCACTGTTTCAACAACATTTAACTACAAGATAACTAGAAGCCTTATTACTTCGTGTTAACAATCATTCTCTGTAATCGGACTATAGACTAAGGAAATATAGGTACAAGATCGGGAGATCTCAGGCTAATGTAATATGTGACAAAATAACTACTAGTTTGAAACAACATTAGTACCAGGGTGGATCCTAATTATTTGCCAATGATAGGTACCTACTTTATAGTTATCATCGTTTGACATTTCTGTCGTGTTATTAGATTTACAAGTCATATTTTCTATAATAGTAATGATAATAATATCAATTCTTTTATTAATTGAAACAGCATATCCAATTACAGTGTTAGAAATTAAAAATAATTAAAAATACAGGATTGCCTATAAGTAACGCAACGAGGCCACAACCGAGAAAGACATAAGATTCAAAATGTGTGGATTTCCATAACAGAATATTTTCGAGTATTTGGTGGCGTTCAATATGTTCTGAAGCACCCTCTTGTTAGAGGATGACTATATTTTAATTTCTTAAATGGCAACATGGGTCATGCGACACATTTTTGAGAAGCTTATTTAGCGTACTTCATGATTGAATTAATTATTTTAGTTGAAATAAAGTATTTTTTTAACATGTTTTGGCCTCGAGCAAAGCACTTTTAGCCACGGTTGCTCCAGGTCAACAACTAGTGCTACAGCTCCCTACTATAATATGATGTTTTACATTAAAAAAAAAACAAACAAAAAGGATTATCTATGCTATCGTCTACCAAGCTCAGCAAACAAACACTTAAATTTCCTTTACTTCATGTAAACCAATACTTATTTACGAAGAGAGACTATGCCCATTATACTTTACATTTTGTTTTTGTGGGTAAGGTGTATGTGTTTAAGTCTTATAAACTAGGATTAAAATTAAGGAAAAAAGACATGGGATCACAAACTTCACGCCTAGGGGTCCACCAAGACGACTTTATTTGAGACAAACTAGACTGGACCACGGTAAAGATGGGTTAGACACAGGGACAGACAAAAGGAATCTATAATTATATGACTATTAACTATAATGTCAATTTCTTCCACAAAATTACTATAAAAAGCCTGGACGCAGCAAGTGCGTTATGGTAGTGAATTTTCATAGAAATGATCTGGCACAAAATATTTTATAACTTTTTTTTCTTGTAACATAGAAATCTAAATTTTGGTATATAGTTTGCTTTTTATATCGTAAACCTACCTACCAAATTTGGTTATCATAGACTTTTTATTTTTTAAGATAAAAATTTTTTTCAAATGAAAACTCAAAATTTTCCCGGAAAACCTCGTCCGATTTTTTTTGATTAACGAACTTGTCAAAGCCTTTTACAAAAGGAAGGTACGTGCCAAATTTTATCAAAATCGGCGTATTATTCTTTGAGATAAAAATTTTTTTTGAATAAAAACTCAAAATTTTCCCGGAAAACCTCGTCCGATTTTCCTGACTAACAAACTTATAAAAGATATTTACAAAAGAAAGGTACATGCCAAACTTTATTAAAATCGGCTAATTACTTTTTGAGATAATAATTTTTTTCCAATGAAAACTCAAAATTTTCCCGGAAAACCTCGTCCGATTTTCCTGACTAACTAACTTATCCAAGCTATTTACAAAAGAAAAGTACATGCCAAATTTTATCAAAATCGGTCCATTATTTTTTGAGTTATCGGTGTGATACATATATATATATATATATATATATATATATATATATATATATATATATATATATATATATATATATATATATATAAATATATATATATATATATATATATATATATATATATATATATTATATATATATATATATATATATATATATATAAACATATAAAAATTGAAACTGACCCCGGATATGGGTTCTAGGGGTTCTAGATCGCGCTCATTTGAAGAAATTTTTTCAAAATTCAAAAGTCGAGATCTCCTCATTAGTGAATTTTTTCTAAGAAAATTCACTAAAAACAGAACAAAATTTTATATCTTTTTACGTGAAATAAAGTATATTCATATAATATCATTTGCATCCAAGAACGCCAAAAATACATGACCTATCAGACACGGAATTTATTTAGGGTATAATACCGGCTACAGTTCAATAATTTTCTGTAAGGAGGATAGGGATCTTTGACATGCCCAACATCACATCGACCCGGACCGACGGACGTACGCCACCTCCAAAAGGCGGAACGTGCCGACATTCAACTTGCTGAAATACAATGGCACAACTTAGGTTGATGTTAATTGTAGAGTATGTACTAAAAAGTGAAAGGTGAACGCTGGGATCGAACCAAGTACCCTTCAGTTCAGAGGTGCACGTTGTTACCTCCTTCAAACCAAAAGTTAATGTACAAGAACCGTGGTATATTGTGATTGACCTCAGGTGGATATAGATCTGTTCAATGGTGAGGACACAATTGCCTATAACACCCTACCCTAAAGTAGCTATCTATCAGATTATTAAATTTATTAAGATTAGCAGCACTTTTCAGGAGGTTGACAGATCTGGATATAGTTTGATACTCACGTTCTCTTCCTTCGTTTGCTTCGCACTGTCCAGAGTCCTATATTTGTGGCATCTCCAGACTATTGCTAGGTTACATAGAAATTTAGATATCTAGATAATGGTTAGTAAGAATAATTATTTGCGCTGATGCCAGAAGAAAGGAGAAGTTGCCGAGGAGTTTCTCTTCAATTAAACAGATATTTTAATATAACAAAATATATAAGTTTATTCGTATAGGTTAAATTTGGAATATCAAACAAAATGAAATAAAAATGGTTGGTAAATCTCAGACAAACATTAATTGCACACAAATAACAATTAGATAATTAGCAATAATCTTAAGAACAAGAAATTATTTACATACATGTACCAAAACAATAGGATAAAGATAGTTGCATATTACTAAAATGTTACTGTTAATTACTTAGGGTATCGCTCAAAAACAAACACAAAGGATTAGGTAAGTTTCTTGACGTCTGTCAATCAATTACTAGGTTTTCTAGTGAACTAAGTGGCCAGTTCTTGAGTGAGGCTCCAAAGAAAGAAAGATTTGTTAGTATTTCCCTACGTGAAATTTCTGTAGTAATTATGAAAACTAAGAGCTATTAAAGAGAATGTATAGGTTAGATATTTTACAGACAAAATTTGCTAATTACAAAATAAAAACTATGTATTGAAATTTACAAAATTGACAAAATCTTAGAGATTAAACAGGAAATATATAGTTGTGCTGACAGCACCTCCCTGGCATCTTTTTAAGCCCAAACTTGATTATGTGATTTTGAAAGTTCAGGTTATTAAAACTTCAGATGTTAGATTTCGACATGAAAATTTTGCTGATTCAGAGAAAAGATTTGTTTGGACTCACCAGTCTTCTGGTATTAGGTTACCTGATGACCCTGTGAAGATGCTTTCCAGGTGGAATCAATTATGAGTGACTAACACAGACTCCAGACTCCAATAAGCCCGGAAACACTGAGGGAACAACCACTGGGACTTTTCGTCAGAGATTATTGGGCCCGTGGATGTTATCGCTCCAACACTACAAGACCTTTTGACACCTATGTCGATATACTGAATTCGCTTGATGGAAACTTTGCGAATCGCAATTAAAACGTGAATTTGCTTGAGTAAAATTCACTACCAATTGACTTAAGGTTCGATAATAACCAGGAATTCTTTCTGATTACGACAAGAAGTCAACAGCTCGGAACAAAGAGCCATGAATTAGTTCGCGTTTTTATGCTGAACACGATGTTTAATTAAACCCAAAAATCACCTAAATTACTTTGAACAATCACTGACAATAATTACTAGTAGTACAGATAACAGAAATAACATTACAACCCCGTTTTAAGATAATTTAATAGCCACCGAAAACTGACGGTGTTCACTCTATGAAGGCTCAGCAGAGAGTCGGTGCCAATGTCCCGGGTTCGGCAACTGCTAGGTGGCTGCACGCAAAAATTGTTACTGTGACGATTGGTGGCTGTGCGCGAGCTCTTTCTAGCATCCATTCCTCTTATGAGATAAAACGAAATCCCCAATCGATGGCTTTGCCGGAAATTATCTGCAACGCTTCCAAACCGTCGTTGGGTGACATCACCGATTACGGAAAATTCCAAGATAAACAATATTCTGTTGTCGAACATTTCTAACGTATTATTTTCAATGCTTATTTCGTTCCCGGAAATATTTGTTCAGCAATAATGCGAGGTAGTTTTCCATGGCAAACATATAATGAATTTTAACGTACAAATTGGAAACGCAGTGAAAGGGTTTACGGTGCTTGAAGATTTAGCGACTTTTCATAAAAAATAATTTTGAAATCAAAACATGAATTGCCTTATAGGTATTGGATTGTCTGGTCTTAAGTAAGCCTCTTATGGGTTTACTTTTAATAATTAAAGCAGTAACGAAACGTAATCGTTACAACGTTCTTACCACTGAACCACCGAGATTCTAAGTGTCTTAGTTAATCTACTTCATTTCCTTTTTTGGTGATATGGCTCACCTAAATGAACAAGAACGTACCGAAGTTTTAACCTTTAACTAGTGACGTACGTATCTTGATGCCGGCGCCCCCTGTACACCCCTCTCCTGGAGATCCGAATAGAGGGATATTTTATCTGCGGAATCTTTTGTACAAGGAGAAGCCATCATCATTTTTGCTTATAAGGAAAACCGACTCATACACCAGAACCGGGAACGTCCGTTGGGACTTCACCGGCCCCTTGATGTAAGGGGTGGTACCTCCTCGGTCGTGGAAAAATGCTTTACTATCATGTAAAGGAAAACTCCACTACCACCACACTTGTTGTAATATATGAGATTTGGTTCAACTCTTTTCTAAATTATGCGACTGCATGGCCCAGTTCTGCAAAGGGCCCAAATACCTTGGAGGGATAACCCTAGAACTCCAGGAAATTGGTGAAATAGCTCCGAAAGAGATAGCCTGAACTTGCAGAGAACTTTTAAGAAAAAAATTCTGCAAAAAATAGTCACTGAGGTTGCAGTGTTGGGAGGCCAGAGGCCTACACGACTTATCAAACAATCTACAAATATACAATGGTGTTGCAATAATAAATTACTATCCCGACCATATGGCTACTTCAATAAATTACAGAAAAATCAATCTTAAAATAGATTAAGTTGGTTGCAAGATCCATATGCATTTCCTTTATCCTAATGTTACTTCCTGCACACATTGTTGTGTAATCACAGCTTAAAGTCAACTAGCCAGCGCTTTGTTTATGTTCTAGTGAAAACAACATGGCTGTTAACCTAAAAATAATTTTCTCAACTACAACACAACGGTATATTTAGTTCTAAAGCACCAGTCATAACTTGCATTATGTGCAGTTGTAATAGCCATGTGTGGCACAATGAATTCTATATGATGTCTCAGCATGATACAAAGCCCAAGCCTGTAACCAAGAGATGTAAACATATACAGTAACTTTCTGCTCTATTTGTGCCGTTTGTAGCGATGTAGTGGACGATTGTTCACATTAACCTATAAAACGCATTCAGTCATCTTGAAGTTAATTGCCGCAGGGGGAGACGGTAAGGCAACCACACTGACTCAGATTCAGGTTTATGTGTCAATAGCTGCCTGCTAACAGTTCCCAGGTCGATACTCATCCGGCAGTTTGTGCCTTGTGTTTCTATGCATGCGAATAGTTTTGTCTCTCTTTTGAGGTGTTACGATGGCTACAGTGAAACAAGCAGTATTAGGGTAGCAATTGTTATTGTTTCATTACTAATGTGTTTTGTTTTAACACGGCGGAAATAACGAGGTGAATAACAACGAACTAAATTAAGGACTTTCAATAAGAGTACGCTATGTAATTAATCATTTGCTTTAAGTGGAAAAATAACTGAAAGGAAAAGAACTGAGGAACAAATATAAACTAGGGTCGACAAATAAGGTCCAATTAACTTATATTATTAGTGAATTTACATTAAGAAAATTCACTAATAGAGAGGTATCGATGGTGAGACTTTCGGAAAATGTCTTCAAATAAGCGCGAATTAGGGCCCTATTTCCAAAGTCAGTTAAAAAGTTTATTTATATACTTAAATATATATATATATATATATATATCTGTATGTGTGTGTATCCAATCGATAAGTGAAAAAATACTCTACTGATTTGGACCAAATTTGGGAATTATCTTTATAAATAACACAAACACTCAAACAATATGACCTAAAAATGAGCCACAAAACCAATAACAAAATGACAAACAAAATAAATAAAAAAGAAGAACACAACCCACATGAATTAAGCGGAATATATCAAATAGAATGTAACACACGCAATAAAAAATATATAGGAATGACGAAAAAAAAACAATCGAAACAAGATTCAAGAAACATATAACAGCATTAGATAAAATCCACATACCTAGCTACAAATCAAACGTAGCTACACACATTCACAACACAAAACACCAAAAGCCAGACATCACCCAATTACAACTAATGAAATATATTAAAGACCATAAAAAAAATGGAAATCTGGGAACAATACTACATTCAACAAACAAACAATAAGAAACAATTATGGCCAGAACAAATCCAAGTACAAACATTTAAACAAAACTTAATAAAGGCCATACAAATAGACAAGTTATCAAACCACAGTGATCAAGACAGGAGACCGATACACACGACACAGTCTGAAAGCACAACCAATCAGAGACCAGTAAACCGACCAATAGAAACTCACGGCGCAGGCGCCACGTACAATCTCAGGCGTAGACCACACAGGAGCGATAACAGTCAGTAGCGTGCTGTTGATGAACCGGGACGATTCGAAACTGCAGTCCACGCAAACCAATAAGAAATCACAAACGTACAGCAAACAAATAAAGTTTATATTTAAAAGTAGTTACAGTGTAGTGCAATATTCCAATTTATATATATATATATATATATATATATATATATATATATATATATATATATATATATATATATATATATATATATATTTATTTATTTATTTATTTATTTCCCATACATACAATAATACTTACTGACTAATATTAAGAACAGTAGCACGTAAGTTCAGAAGAACTTGTATGTGCTGAAAAACTCCTCCTACATATTCTACAGAGCAGTTGCATGCATCTTTCCAGCTACAGTGCAACAGGACGTATCACGTCCATATGGTCCGGTTCTCCAATCTTATCTCTATTATTTACCATTAAATGGTCTCTACAATCAGCCGTGATTAAAGTCTGCTCCCCTCTCATCACAATAAAAAGGAGGAAAGAGGAAGATCCGATATTTACAACAAATTACTAAACCACTTGTTTCCCGATTCAATATATACCTACCCAATCACAATTAAAAATAACACTCACTTACCAAGTGAAATACCCACAAAGTCTCTCACGTACGCGCACTCACACTCACACATTCCCACACATCCACACTCTTTCATGTACATTCATTATCCAAATATATACACGCAGTATGAAAACATAATTCCCTCTTTTCCCGTATCACTTGCTCAAATGTTACAAAGTTCTCAATTAAATGATTTAAAAGTTTTTTCCTAAACTTATAATTATCTTTCATTTTTTTAATCTCCAGTGGCACAAGATTAAGTAGCACTAGACCAAGGTACGATACATAACGCTGTGAAATGTTCTTCCTACACGCCGCAGCCGTCATAAAATCACCCATTTTGCCCCTTGTACTGTAACCATGCGTTAACAATTTCTGAAGGCTTATAGTTGTGTGCGTGTATTGTATGAGTGCCATTATGTACAATCCAGTGATATTGAGTACATTGGTTGTCTGGTTATACAACAAGTTAGTGGGATATTTAATCTCCTTGTTCAATATAGTCTTCATTATAAAGTTCTGTGTGATGCGTAGAGGATTCATGTAAGTGTCATATGCCGATCCCCAACACGATATTCCATACCTCAAAATTGACTGGACCAGGCTATCATACGTCAGAAGCAAAATCCTTTGACTTAAGATGCCTCGTAGAATATAAAAAATATGTACAAATTTCCTGAGCCTTTTGTTGAGGGTTTCAAGATGACAATTCCATTTTAGATGCTGGTCTATGATGATCCCCAGATACTTCACGTTAGTCTCGCACTTGATTATTTCATCTTTCACTCGTATTACGGGAACAATGTGCGGGAGACCCACCCTCGTAGGTGAAAAAATGATAACCTTCGATTTCTTTGCGCTCAGATTTAGTTTGTTAGAAGCCAAAGACGCAACAAGGTCTTGAAAAATATTAGAACTGCACACAACAGCCTCGCTCCAGGTATTTGCACCATACATCATCACAATATCATCCGCATAAGCTACAAGATCGCAGCGGGTCTCAAATTTCTCAAGGATGTCATTTATGTAAATCAAAAACAGTATGGGCCCCAGTATAGATCCCTGAGGAACCCCATATTTTATTACTTGTGGATTGCTTAGAACATTACCTATTTTTACTACCTGCCGTCGGTTGTTCAAGTAGTTCCCAATTAAAGTGAGGCCTACACCCCTTACACCCACCCGGTCCAGTTTTTGCATCAGTATGTCGTGGCTCACCGTATCAAATGCCTTATGAAGGTCTAAAAATATTCTAACTGTTTTTAAATCTTTATCAAAATTAGTCAACACCTTCGAGCAAAGTTTGTGTAGGGCCTGTTCGGTAGAATAGTTTTCCCTGAAGCCAAACTGATTAATAGATATTAAGTTATTTTTATTGAAATACTCAGTAAGTCGTAAATAAAGAGCTTTCTCAAATATTTTGGCCAGCGTGTTAAGTAAGCTTATGGGACGATAGTTGGCGGGGTCAATTCGACTTCCTGTTTTAAATATGGGCGAAACTACAGATATCTTAAACTGCTCGGGCACCAAACCTGTTTAAAAAATTCTGTTTATTATGTGAACGATTGGTTCAACCAAAAAAAGATGACCAACCTGGAAAAGCCTACCACCCAATCCGTCCATGCCAGGTGCAGATCTTGCCTTTATTTTACCAATTATAATAGTAATTTCACTACCAGAATCAGGGCGGAGGAAAAACGAACTGGCGCCTGATCTTGCAGTCTGATAATGCACCGTTTGTGTACCAACATTAGAATCCTCAGCACCCACTGACACAAAATACCTGTTGAAAATATTTGCTATTTGTTTCTTATCTCGTACCACTTCATTGTCGCTTATTCTCACGGCTTCAATTCTTCCCTGGTCTTTACCTCTGCCCAATGCAACGTCTGAAATAACATTCCATATTTTCCTGATACCTTTTCCTGCATTCACGACCCTAGCTTTATAGTAATTACTCTTGGTAATCTTTATTAAATTAGTCAACTTGTTTTTATAGACATATATATTATATATATATATATATATATATATATATATATATATATATATATATATATATATATATATATATATATATATATATATATAAATTAATTGGCTTAACATAGCCAAAATCTGAACGAAACATGAGATGTACAAACTAATGACATCTAGGACGAAACAAGGAACTTTGTAAGACGACTCCGGTACAAAGTTCCTTGTTTCGTCATAGATGTCAGTAGCTTGTACAACTCACGATTTGTTCAGATTTTAGCCTCGTTAAGCCAATTAGTTTAGATATGTTTTGATTATTGCTGGTATAACACACTGGTGAGCTTAACTAAGCCCGAAACTAGTATGTGTTTCCAGAATAATCTTGATATATCTATTTTTATATTATTCGTA
Organism: Tillus elongatus; assembly: GCA_964006375.1. Taxonomy (NCBI): domain Eukaryota; kingdom Metazoa; phylum Arthropoda; class Insecta; order Coleoptera; family Cleridae; genus Tillus; species Tillus elongatus. The sequence goes on from OZ023264.1 coordinate 190,291,120, forward strand.
TTATTCCTTATTAAAATAAAGCGGCAGGGCTGACGCTTTTAAAAGATCGTTTGTGGTTGTACGGCGGCACCTGACGTACATAATTTGTACCGGATTCGTCTTGCAGACAAAATTCCTTATTTAGTACTACATGTCATTAGCTCATATATATATATATATATATATATATATATATATATATATATATATATATATATATATATATATATATATATATATATATATATATAAAGGCATAACCCTGAATCCGCAAATCTATATACCCATCAAAAATTGTAAGTAAACTTCAGGTATTCCTTAGGCCCAGATGTACAGCAACTCTGAGAACTTACAGGCGAACCGTCGTAGTGAGCCCTGGGAAAAAACAGTTTTGGCTTCCTGGGTCGAACTAGGGTTACGCTGGCTCACCCACATCTATATATATATATATATATATATATATATATATATATATATATATATATATATATATATATATATATATATATATATATATATATATATATATATATATATATATATATCAACCTGTTTTTTCCCAGGTCTCACTGCGACGGATCGTCCGTAATTCTCAGAGTTGCTGTACATCTGGGCCTAAATACGACCTTACATAGGTGAAGGCTACTTAAAATCATTTAACTATATTAGTCTATTCTGACATAGGACAACTTTTTGTGGGTATTTAGATTGGCGGACTCAGGGTTATGCCTTTCTCAAATAAATACCGACACGCACTAAAAATTTACATTTGCTGAATCTACAGCGAACACATTAATAGTGTCTTTAGATTCAAATCATTTGTAAATATAATTTAAAATAAAGCCAGTTTGGTCATGTTTAAAATAGCAGATTGGACCTTAAAAAATGATGCAGGTTACTACAAAGACACTGAATCAGAATCTGCATTTATATTTATTACAGAAATTGGCAAACACTGACTGCTATTATAAACCTTAATCTAATTTCGTCTAATTATTGAACACCAAGAAAACCGCAATTTAGAACTTTCAGGATAATCCTCTAATAAATACCAAACTTTCATCTGTCATTGCACATTCATTTTATTTTCTATACGAACTTCTGCCTCTTTTCATTTCTCTATCGCAACCGTCTACAATATGCGGATACCAGCGGTCATCAGTCTTTGTTTACCTCGCATTATTACCACAAATAGTCCCAAAAGGGACATTTAATAAAGAGCCATTTGTGGCATCTTGAACATCCAACGAAAGGGACAAAGGTATTTGTCTCCTGTAAATTTCCGGTAGCGTTTTGATATAAAGCTGGCTGTTACGAAAGGTAAACATAGAACATATTGCACAAGTTTTGCATTTTGTCATAAGTTGTTTATACCTCATATATATATATATATATATATATATATATATATATATATATATATATATATATATATAGACCTTGAAGATCGATTTTAGAGGTCGTATTACTCCCACATTTGAAGAGCCCTTGGAAAGTATAATGACTTCTAGAAGGAAACTTAGTTCATATTTAGAAAAGTCAAGTATCTGCCAAATTATAAACGTAGCAGATATTTCTCCTCATTAATCGCCAGAATAATTTCGTTTCAACCAACCTAATCAAACCCGTTTTTTCAATATCAACAATAACAAAATATGTGCTGAAAATTATAATTTAAGACTCAAAGTGTCAAAGCTATACAGGCGTTTTAAACAAAACGTAGCAAAGAAAACCATACACTCATCGAGCTGGAATAGATCCCACAACCTTTTGCGTAGAAGGGAAGCTGAGCTGAGGCTGGGCTCTCTAAGGATACGTTAACTAAGGTTATGTTTACCTGGTACTTGACACCGGCTTCATGCCCGGGATATTATATTAAAAGTATATGTAACAATTAATTACAGAAATAATAGAATTGTCATTGAAACACATTAAACAACTGCTGCGGTCTTATATGATGCTTTATGTTTAAGTTTAAAGATAAAAGAAACTATTTTATAATCATTTGTATAGAGAATTGACTTGATTTTGTTTACATTTATGCTATATTATGCCACGTTTTCAGTCTAAAACCATAGCATTATATATATATATATATATATATATATATATATATATATATATATATATATATATATATATATTGCTATAGATAGCAAATGATAGGAAATATTACGAAATTTTAATAGGAAAACGGGAAATTTATGCATACTAGTATATATAAAATAAGTGTATACACCCTAATGTAGCAATGAAAGAGTTTTGGCAGGAGATGTCAAAGCCCGACATGAATGTCAGTGACCCATGTAGCAACCCTCGATGTTAAGTTACATTCGAGTAATAAAAAAATTATATATTCTAGAAATATCCACAAAGAAACCAAGAACAATGCTTCAGTTTTGTAGGGAGAATGAGATTGTAGATAATATAATTGTGTAGTTCTGTTGATTTTATTGTATAAAAAAATTAGATATGACCAAGCTAGCTAAAGACTCACCATAGTGAAAGAGCGGAGGTCATTTATAAAAAACAAAGGTTTGTAGAATATTAAGGTGATGTGCGCGTCAGAAAAAAAACGTAAAAAGACGTTAAAGGTTTGACGGAAAACTTAAACACAGGTGTGTGACGAACAATAGCGTTTTTTCACCTGTAGGAGAGTTAATAAAAGCAACGGTCCGAGAGGGTCCGGGGATAGTCTTGTCTTTTCCATCCAGTGAAATCATCTGTATCACTTTACCAGACCAGGTGATCATCGTCATAACTAAGATTCCAGAGTGCATCGAAGTGAGGGTATAAAACACCTCCAGAGTGCTACGACTATGGAATAAATATATCAATATGTTAACGAAGTAAATCCGTTAATAATCAATGGCATGGACAAATGAGAAAGATAATAATAATTAATCAAGGTCCGTATTAATGGAAGAACAATAAATAATCCAATGGAAAATATGTCAGTAAGTGTTACCTTTTCTTAAATTGACCAGTGCGGGTGGAATTTCACCATTTTTACAACAACAATCAAATATTTTTGTGCTAATAAATTTCAAAAACAAAAATTTTGTTTGAAATAAACGGAAAGAGACCGTTCTGTAGAATTATCGATGTATATTGATTATGTAGTATCCATGTTTAATTAATTGTGTAATTAGTTATAATGTTACCAGAATGTTTTTTTAATAGGATTTTTCAAGTTATATTTATGTAAAGAATGTTTTAAAATATCTCTTTGTATTTAACAAGTGTCATATCGGCACAGTTAAATGTTTTAATAGGGTTTTTCAATTTATGTTTATGTATTGAATGCTTTAAACGTTTCTGTTTGTATTTAATGTGTGTCAAATAGACACCGTAAAATTTGTGTAATGAGTTAAATGGAATGTATAACAGATTGTAATTAACGGAAGTATTGTTTTTGGTTGATATTTAATCAGCAAAATTGTTATATAGCCATCTGTGCAAAGCGATAGTAATTTTGATCAAGTGAAAATCAATAAATGAATTTAAATAACACATATTAGTGAATTTTAATTAGTAGAAGCTAGCTGTAATTATAAGGAACCCAACCTGATGATTAGGACGTATGTTCTCAGCTCTATAATAAATTTTTGCTGGTATATGCTACCCATAAAGTAAAGTAGAATACCATAGCAAAATAGCGCCCAAGTCGTGGGACTTCTAAAAAAATTTGACCTAAAAAGAACATGATTAAAAAAAATTTTTCTTTGTGTGTAAAAATAAAGTTATTTTCATAGAAAATTTTAATAAAATAAACATTTGTTCGCAATATAGCACATGATTGGCACAAATACAGGGTTTCTGTTAAATTTTAATAAAATTTTAATTACGTTAGAATAAAGCAAATTTTCATGAAAACGTAATAGTATTTTAAATACAAGGGATTTAGAAGTAAACCAATTTTAAATAAATTAGCACGACTCATTTAAATACAGTAAACTTAGATAAATCAATTCAACCGATTTATTGAAAATTAGCAAAAATTCTAATACCGTATGATATTTTAATATATGAAACAGTAAGTTGCACACATAACCAATGGTTTTATGAGAAATAAATATAGGTGGTGTATTTGAAAGGGTCAAAGCTTAGAAAGGGGGACAATTAAATTTTAAATTCACAAGGAAATTAAATAAATCAAGCTTGAACATGTCCGGGGGAAAACAGTTAGAAAGTGATGAACCAATTGGGCAAGAATCAAAAATGGACAAGTTATTCGCCGTCTTGTTCAACAAATTGGAAAAAAACAACAACAAATTGGAGGAAAACCATAAAAACATAAATAACAAATTGGAAGAAAACAAAAATGAAATTAAACAAGATATTAGCAAGTTGGAAAAACAACAAAAAGAATATATTAAGCATACGGATGAAAATTTTGGGAGATTATATGAACATATACAACAAAACAAAACGGAGATTTTAACAGAATTGAATAAAATTTATCAACTGAATACTGAGGTAACAGTAACGCAAGAAAAATGCCAAGAAAGCCATGAAATAATCAAGACGGAACTGGACACGGTAATACAGTCGTGCCGTGACGAAATACAGGAAGAAACGGAAATGATGAGGTACGACATTAAAAAGGTCGAAACGCGTGTGGAGCCAATTGACGGAAATGAAGCCCGAGTCGAGCAGGAAACTGATGAACAACTAATTAAAATCGAAGAGAATATACCAGAAACAAGCCCAGAAAAATACATAGAAGAGGAATTACTACCGGACGAAAATATACTAGAAATGAGCCCGGAAAAATTCATATATACTGCCGAAAAAAAATTAATAAAGGCAACACATTATTTTTACTGTATCAATATTGGAAATGACCAGAAAAATGAAACTATGCTTCAATGTAATAAAAATTATGCAGAAAATAATAGCAATAGCCGCAATTATAAATTTAGAAACCTTTTCGTTAAAAACAATAATTTTCACAATAAATACAAATACAATCATAGTCAGAAATTTTATAAAAACAAAGATTCTGGAATTTATAATAAATTTAAAAGGTATAAGCCGGAACTTAAGAACAGACATATTTGGCATAATAATTTGAATAATAAGACACGTCATTGCAACTATAGCAATTTTAATTTCGAAAGCAAAAAGCAAAAATTTAAAATAAATAAAAATTAATCTGCTTGAATTTTGAACGAATCCAATAGGACCTAAGCAACGAAAAGGACAATCGCATGCCGAATAGACGAATTTTAATGTACAAAATAAATAATAAAATTACCAGACAAAAAAAAAAAATTTCTCCTAAAATAAATAAAATTGATTAGTTAGAACTATATGACGAAAAGTTTGTCAATTTAAAATAAAAATTACAGTAAAATACCCTGAGTACAGAAAATAAAACAAGTAGGCATTTAAATAACCCGAAGAATTCAAACCCTGAGTAAAGAAAATATAACAAGTAGGCATTTAAATAACCCGAAGAATTCAAACCCTGAGTACAGAAAATATAACAAGTAGGCATTTAAATAACCCGAAGAATTTAAACCCTGAGTACAGAAAATATAACAAGTAGGCATTTAAATAACCCGAAGAATTTATACCCTGAGTATAGAAAATAAAACAAGTAGGCATTTAAATAATGACCCAAAGAAATACGAATCAGAAAAGCGAAATTTCATAAGAAAATTTAAGTGATAATAAATAAGGAGCAATGCTCGAATTAGATGCAGTTATTGGATAAGTCAATTAATATAATCATAATTCAACGGTAGAAAGGGGGAAATAAGTTAAAATAAAATAGAAAATTATTAGTATTATTATTGAGTAATAGGAAACATGGAATCAGTAGACGAGAAAAATATGTAAAAGGTCTAAAAGACAGAAACCGGTTAAGTACCGAGAAATAATTATAATTAGCAAAAAGATAGAACATATAAGGGTCGGATTGATAGGAAAGAATTTGTATAGATGGTGTAGCGATAAGATTGAAATATGAAAAAGTTGAAGTAAAATGATTAACGATACAAAGATATCGGTCATTTAAAATGAAGTATAGTATATGGGCGATCCCAAAGAGGTCGGTCCCGAATTATTGAAGTATATATGTGAATAGAATATTGAAAAGAATATTGAAAGTATATAGAATGAATAATGAAAATATAATATGATGCAAGTAATAGTGAAATATGTATAGGGGGTATGTGAAAAGTCAGAAGTAGGGAGACCGTATATGTTATGTAGAAAAGATAAATTATTAGAAGTTGATAAATAAAAGAAGTATTACATAGTCCTATTCCATGGTAGTATAAAGATATAATAATTTAGCATAATGAAATAAGATTGAAAGGAAAGATACCCCATAAAAATATGACAAATAAAAATACCAATAACTGTCATTTATTGAAATGAAATCTGAGGGAACGTTAAATAAGTCGAAATAACCAGGGGATGGCATAAATTTAGATCATATAGAACAATCAATTGATTTGCCAAAAGAGAGAAATATATAAAACCAATTGGTGAGCCATAAAAAGCGGTGTTGAATAAAATAAAATGTTTTAATTATTAAAGTGTCATACAAGTCGATTATGAATTAAATTTAAGAGTTTTAATATTAGAATGTCATGAAAGGCAATTTTAAATAAAATAAAGGGTTGTAATGATTGAAATGTCATAAAAGTCGATTTAGAATAAAATAAAATTTTGGAATGTCAAAAAAGGCGATTTTGAACAAAATATTTTAGTCAATGAATAAAGATGATCTGACTAGCAAACAGTATCCAGACTCACTTTTAGAAAGGGGGAATTGCTATAGATAGCAAATGATAGGAAATATTACGAAATTTTAATAGGAAAACGGGAAATTTATGCATACTAGTATATATAAAATAAGTGCATACACCCTAATGTAGCAATGAAAGAGTTTTGGCAGGAGATGTAGTTACATTCGAGTAATAAAAAAATTATATATTCTAGAAATATCCACAAAGAAACCAAGAACAATGCTTCAGTTTTGTAGGGAGAATGAGATTGTAGATAATATAATTGTGTAGTTCTGTTGATTTTATTGTATAAAAAAAATTAGATATGACCAAGCTAGCTAAAGACTCACCATAGTGAAAGAGCGGAGGTCATTTATAAAAAACAAAGGTTTGTAGAATATTAAGGTGATGTGCGCGTCAGAAAAAAAACGTAAAAAGACGTTAAAGGTTTGACGGAAAACTTAAACACAGGTGTGTGACGAACAATAGCGTTTTTTCACCTGTAGGAGAGTTAATAAAAGCAACGGTCCGAGAGGGTCCGGGGATAGTCTTGTCTTTTCCATCCAGTGAAATCATCTGTATCACTTTACCAGACCAGGTGATCATCGTCATAACTAAGATTCCAGAGTGCATCGAAGTGAGGGTATAAAACACCTCCAGAGTGCTACGACTATGGAATAAATATATCAATATGTTAACGAAGTAAATCCGTTAATAATCAATGGCATGGACAAATGAGAAAGATAATAATAATTAATCAAGGTCCGTATTAATGGAAGAACAATAAATAATCCAATGGAAAATATGTCAGTAAGTGTTACCTTTTCTTAAATTGACCAGTGCGGGTGGAATTTCACCATTTTTACAACAACAATCAAATATTTTTGTGCTAATAAATTTCAAAAACAAAAATTTTGTTTGAAATAAACGGAAAGAGACCGTTCTGTAGAATTATCGATGTATATTGATTATGTAGTATCCATGTTTAATTAATTGTGTAATTAGTTATAATGTTACCAGAATGTTTTTTTAATAGGATTTTTCAAGTTATATTTATGTAAAGAATGTTTTAAAATATCTCTTTGTATTTAACAAGTGTCATATCGGCACAGTTAAATGTTTTAATAGGGTTTTTCAATTTATGTTTATGTATTGAATGCTTTAAACGTTTCTGTTTGTATTTAATGTGTGTCAAATAGACACCGTAAAATTTGTGTAATGAGTTAAATGGAATGTATAACAGATTGTAATTAACGGAAGTATTGTTTTTGGTTGATATTTAATCAGCAAAATTGTTATATAGCCATCTGTGCAAAGCGATAGTAATTTTGATCAAGTGAAAATCAATAAATGAATTTAAATAACACATATTAGTGAATTTTAATTAGTAGAAGCTAGCTGTAATTATAAGGAACCCAACCTGATGATTAGGACGTATGTTCTCAGCTCTATAATAAATTTTTGCAGGTATATGCTACCCATAAAGTAAAGTAGAATACCATAGCAATATATATATGCTGTGCTAGAACTGTATTTCGGGCCGTTCATCAAGCTACAAACATAGTGTATTTTAAAAATTGATTGAATTCCCCAGTTAAATAACAATCACTTTGCAAATTTTTAATTTCATGTCGTCTGCCATTTGCCATATTTGTGGCCGAGATTTTACGATTGTTGGTTCGGGTAGTATGTTTTATGCCTGTTACTTATTTATTTTGGTTACCGTTAATGTATGGTTTATACCTGGTGTATGCAATCTACGCGTGGCAGTTGACTACCTCTCCGTCAGGCATTGCAGTGAGTCGTTTTAGCGCATGTCTTTGTGATTTTATGTTTAGCTTGGAAAAAATGCTAAATATTCTGTACAAAATTAAAATTCACAACATAGGTATACTTATACCGTTTCTAGCCAGACGCAAAGTCTCATTCCAGTTACTCTCATACTTAAAAAAATATAGCGTTGATAAACATATTTTTGTATATTTTTGTGGAAAGAAATGTCTGTTATAGCTGATATACAAGCTCGTTCGCGGTCCTAATAAACTGAAAATAAGTGTCAGGTTTTGTCCAAATTTTTGAGCTTTTGATCGGATATATATATATATATATATATATATATATATATATATATATATATATATATATATATATATATATATATATATATATATATATATATATATATACATACTGTTAAAATTAGGAATGTGATTTTTGTATCTGCGATTGGACAAAACAAAATGTTGGTAAATAATTTGAGAGTGAATCATAAGTGTATTACTCCATATAAACCTACTGAACTTGAGATATAAAAGGTAGGTAATAAAATTAGCAAATGGGTTTGTAAACAATATACTGATAGAAAATTGGATATTGCTGTCAGAAAAAAACAACGCAAGTGAGTAGGTTCATTAATAAGATTTAGAGCAGCTAAGGGCTCAGCTTTCGAAAAAAAAAACTGAATCAAGCAATATTAAATGAAAATAAAGTTATAACTTAAACGAGAACTAGTTCTATAACTGCTAATGTCAGTACACAAAAGACTATAGATGGAGGCTCTGCAAATTTACTAGGAAACAAACCACGGATAAGGTCAAGAAGTTTCGAGTCGTCATTTTAAATATCTGCTTTAAAATTCACCAGTCCTACCAGTTGGATTTTACTTTAGAAATCTCCATATAAAAAAGTTTTTATTTTTTTTTGGTCATTGCAGTCGTATCTTTTTTAAGATGTATATACTACGTGCCTACGTAATATAATAATGTTTTTATTGTCTTACAAAAAGGAAATATTCTTGCGATAATTAATAAGTCAATGTTTTCTATTAATCTCTGCATAAATTCCTTAGAAAAACTTCTGAATAGTTCAGAAATAAAAACTTGTCATTTCATCCACAGCTAAGGTTTATTGGAAAAAGTTTGACAAGCAAAGTCTCCAAAAATAATCCATTATAAATAAAAATTGGTGAATTTGGTTATAGAGAATGCCTAAAAAATCTAGGAAACATTTGTCAACATCCGTGCTCATATTGTTTGACTTACATAGGTCCTGCATTCCAAACACTTAATGTTTATATATATATATATATATATATATATATATATATATATATATATATATATATATATCATGTCAAAATTACAATAATAGAAATTTCAGCAGTTAGCGGAGACGTTTAGCAGTAAATTTGGACAAGTTGTATTTTAAAGCCAAGCTTAATATGCATGCTGGTCGCAGAATTCTTGGTGATGCTAAAATTTTAACAAGATTTCGGGCAAAATTGCAAATTATAATGACAGTGAATATATATATATATATATATATATATATATATATATATATATATATATATATATATATATATATATATATATATATTGATTAAGTTAACAAGTAGATATAAAACTGAATATGAGAATGAACACTGGCTTGGTATGTCAAATCTGAAGTTTTTATAATTTAGACCAAAACGCCAAAAAATATTTTACAAAATCTTTCCATAGATTAAGACTACGTATTATAGGCTCAATTTAACAAACTTTGTTTTTCTTAAAGTTTTCTCGCTGAATCCTCTACCCTGATGAATTTTTTTGTCAATGTAGATTAACGAGAATATTTAGTGTGGTAAATTTCGACGTTAATATCAATACTTGGCTTAGGTTCAGTGTACCCGTGTTTGATAAATATTTGCTCTGTGTATACAGGACTTAAAAACATCAGGAGGTGAATAATTCGTTGCTAAGTGAACGCAATCAGATGATTCTAGTCGAGGTGAACTCGACCTGTGAATACAAAAGGGTTAGCGAAATTGGACAGCCGAGTTAGATCTGGTTAATAATTGCTGAAAGGGAAGGGTTGTTCCCACGTTTGGCCTTGTACACCTTTCTGTATCTCAACTCCATAGCACAACCTGATGACAATAAATGTTTCAACTGCAATTATGTCTTGTTTTATAGAGTTTGTATTGTTTCCACCCCCGCTATATAGGCAGTTAATAATTACCTCGATGCCTTGTGCTGTGAACCTATATAGTTTGCTAGAATCGTACCTTATTATTCAATGTTAATAACGATAACTTAGATTAAAACGCCCCAATGACATGCAATATTTTTCTAAACTACGGATTAGGTTTACGATATAAGCACTTATTGATTTTTGTTGCCTTATTTTGTAAAATTCTTTTATATTATGTACACATGCGGATATTTTTCTAATTCCCTGAGAACTCTGAAAAGGTTGGAACTGGTTACAGAAAAAACGTAAGCATTTGTGAAGCCAACGATAAAGTCTTTACGTGTCCTTAAAAATAAGTAATGCTTCGGATTTTTTATTTTACTTTAATTGCTTGTAGTATATTATCATTTAACTGTGAAAGCGACTTTAAGCTGCCTAGCTGTGATCATATATTCTGTATTACAAAAAAGCGTCAATAGTTTATTGTAATCAATATTATATTTATAACATTCATATATTTAAAACAGAAATTGAAAAATTATATACAATACTAAAAACATGTTGCGGAGTGAAATGGAAAAAAACTTATTGCAATGTACTTCTATTTCCGTTATTTACCAAATGAAGGCAGACGCATTTTTTTGTAAGCGATTTTTCTAGCTTATTTTTTTACTGTGCATGTCTATTCTACGATTTTTAGCGAAATTTTGTATCTCTCTCTCTGGCTTTCCCTGTCTCTCATATATATATATATATATATATATATATATATATATATATATATATATATATATATATATATATATATATATATACCTATAGTGTGGATGGCAGTTATGGAATAAAAAGCATAATTTGAAGAAAGATATTTTTTTAGAAAAACGCTCGGACACCTCAACTAACTTTTGTTTCATTCACATATTGTAGCATTAGTTACCCCTTGTTGACCTTTCTTAAATAGTAAGCCCATCATTTTTTGACGGAAATTCAAACGCCATATTTTTCTCTGTTTGATTGTCGCAAAAATGTGGCTCCAAAAGTAAAGTTTTTCTAAAATTGTTTACATTAATTATAGGGTGTATTGAGCTACATCTTAAAAAAAATTCTACAATCACAGGCTGGCCCATAAGTCGTTGGTGATACAAATTCTCTTCTTTTTTTTTAATCGAACACGCCCTATCGAATTTTTGCATTTTCCAGCGAAGTATAATGCATGTTTTTGAGAAAAGAAATTCGGGACGCAGCAAGTGCATTATGGTAGAGAATTTTCATTAAATGCTTCAAATTTGAGTAGCTCAATTTGCTATTAACCTATAAGGTTGATCAAGAACCCAGTTTTTTCGGGAACACTTTAAGTTTACTTTCGGAAATTTTTGTACATTTTCCAACAATAAAGTTATTCTGATGAGACAAGGCACATTTGTTTTTATTATATAGCTTATACTGGTAACCAAATTTGATGCCTGCTTTCTTAACAAAACACACATATTTGCTATTAAAAAAACATTTTTTGAAAATTTATTACCATCACGCTCTGCGTGTATACAAATTGTCGCAGATATGTATACGGTTCATCTTAGTGACTTCTTTAAAAAAATTCACTAACAAGGATATCCCGACTTTTGAATTTAAAAGAAAATTATTCAAATGAGCGCTAATTAGGCCCCCTAGTGCGCATATCCGGGGTCAGTTTCAATTTATATATATATATATATATATATATATATATATATATATATATATATATATATATATATATATATATATATATATATATATATGGATGTGTCTAACCGATAAGTCAAAAAATAGTAAGCCGATTTTAATAAAGTTGGCGGATAGCTTCCATTTGCAAGTGGCCTGGACAAGTTCGTTAGCCAGGAAAGTCGGCCCAGGTTTTCCCGAAACATTTTGTCTTTTCTTTCTGAAAAAAATTATATCTCCGGAAATAACAAATTAAGGGCAACCAAATTTGGTACGCGAGTTAAAGTCATTATAGGTAAATCACCTGCCCAAATTTTGCTCTGTAAGTTAGATGACAAAAAAGTTTAACCAAAAATAGATTAGGGGTTTCCTTAGAACGTCAGTCTCGATCTAAAACGTCAAAATTGGCAACATTTCAGCAAAGAACCTGGAACTAATACGGCCTATGGAAAGAAAATATCTCAAGAAGAATGTTTTAGAAACCTTGAGGACTTAGCTTTAACCATCATTGTATTTCATTTTACTAAAATGTTTCTAGAAATTTCATTTCAAATAGACAGTTTCTCTGGTGCTTTGGCAGTAGTCTTAGCTATATAGTTTATCGTTTAATGGTATATAATTTTTGGCGAATTTTCGTAAAAAATCAATAAAGTTCAATATATCCGTTATTGTACAAGATACGAAAAAAATTGTATAGATTAATTATAGGGTGTATTGAGCTACGTATTAAAAAATATTTCTACAATCACAGGGTGGCCCATAAGTCGTTGGTAACACAAATTTTCTTTTTTTTTTTTGAATGGAACACGCCTTATGTTATTGCATTTTTGCATTTCCCATCGAAATATAAAGGATGTTTGTAAGAAAAGAAATTCGGGACGCAGAAAGTGCGTTGCGGTAGCGAATTTTCATTAAATTCTTCAAATTTGAATAGCCCAATTTGCTATTAACCTATAAGGTTGATTAGTTTTTTCGGGAACACTTTAAGTTTATTTTAGGAAATTTTTCTACCGTTTCAAAATAAAGTTATTTTGGTGAAACATTGCACATTATTTGTACTATAAAGGTTATACTGGTAACCAAATTTGATGCCTGCTTTCTTAAGAAAACCACACATATTTGCTATTAAAAAACATTTTTTTGAAAATTCATTACCATAACGCACTTGCTGCGTCCAGACTTTTTGATTTTATCTTTGCAATGGTTTTATTCGTATAACAGAGACTTTTGCATATTTTTTATCTATACAGTGTTTCTGGTGCAAGCTTACTCTGATTGGCTCTACGCCTTAAAAGGCCTTATCTAATTTTTATGAGCTAATAAAGATTATATATATATATATATATATATATATATATATATATATATATATATATATATATATATATATATATATATATATATTGATATTAGTATTTTCTAGCATTTGCATGTTAATGTAGACCGTTTGTTGCCTATTGTGCTGATATGTTCACTAATTTTAGTACAATATCACAGCACGTTCCCACAACACAGCTCTATCAAACGCCATGTTCTCTGTGACATCACGCTTTATCATGGTGTAATGTAAATTTACACAGAGAGATATGGGTTGCGATATGTTTGACTGTAAATAGCGTTAATAGAGATATAATAATCATGTAATTTCAGTTGATGGCATTACCAGCGTCCTGTATTAATCCTATTACACTTCAAAATCGAAGCAATGAACAGGATCCGGGCTGCACAAAAGTTTGCAGTGTAATGTGATGCTATATCAGCGTAAATTGCTGTGCAAGCTCAAACTCATTGATGTACCGATAAAGATCTAATTGACAAAATTGGGTTTTTATCTGCGAACAGAAAAAAAATCAACTGCTCAATTTTTGAAACAAAACATTAAAATAAGGGTTTGTGGCTGATACTTGATACAAATTCATTTTAATTTAGTAAAACAAATGAATGTAATATTTATACGATACTTTGAGTAATATTTATTTAGAAAATTCACTGATAGAGAGGTAATGATAGTGAGACTTTCGAAAAATATTTTAAAATAAGTGCAAAATAGGGCCCCTAGAAGTCATATACAAAGTCCGCTTAAATTTTCCTATACAAGATGAGGCGTGAAAATTAGTGCTGGACAGGAAAGATAAAAAGAAAATACCTATTAGCGGAAAATACAAAGAAAAAAGAACTTAGCAGGACCTATAAATGGCTTCTTTTTCACATTTTACAACCATACTTCCACCTAGTTACGGAACCAAGTTGTATGTTGTCACGCCAGCTCCAGATAACACAAAGTGTTAAAAAATAGAGACTATATACAAACAACTAACAATTTAGTACATTGTCAGCCCTGGCCCATTTATACCCTAATATAGGGACAAAGTATATAAGACTAGATGCATTCTCACAACAATTAGAACAGTAGACTGGTTTAGCTCTAATTAGAGCTCCTCAGTATGGCATATTAATTGTAGCGAAAATACACCTATAAATTAATACGTCTATGGTAGCCAGCGTTCCAAAACTAAATGAGTGGTAAGACACCAAGCAGCGTGCCGCCACCTAGTTGCGGAACCAAGTAGTATGTTGTCACGCCAGCTCCACTCACTTAGTGTTGGAAGGCTGGCTACCATAGCCGTATTATTTTATTGGTGTATTTTCGATACAATTAGTATACCGTACTGACGAGCTCTAATTAGAGCGAAACCAATCTGCGGTTCTAATTGTTGTGTTCCCGAGAAAATCTTGGGTTTCTTCGTCGACTTTATAGGTTAGTAGCAAATTGAGCTATTCAAATTTGAAGCATTTAATGAAAATTCGCACCAAAGCGCACTTGTTGCATCCCGAGTTTATTTTCTTGCAAATATGCATTATACTTTGATGAAGAATGCAAAAAGGCAATAAGATAAGGCGTGTTAGATTTAAAAAAAAATTGTATCACTTACGACCTGTGAGCCAGCCTGTGATTGAAGAAATATTTTTTTAAGATGTAGCACAAGACAACCTATAATTAATGTATACAATTTTTTTCGTATCTTGTATAAAAACGGATATAATGAGCTTTCTTGGTTTTTTACGAAAATTCGAGAAAAATTATATATCATTAAACGAAAAGCTCTATAGGTACGACTGCTGCCAAAGCATCATAGAAAGGGTCTATTTGAAATTGATTTTGTGGAAACACTTCAGTAAAATGAAGTACAATGACGGTTTGAGTTAAGACTTCACGGTTTCTAAAACATTCTTCTTTAAACATTTTCTTTCCATAGCCTGTATTAGTTCCAGGTTCTTTCCCTAAATGTTGACAATTTTGACGTTTTAAATCGCGACTTTGACGTTTTGAAGAAAACCCCAGTTTATTTTTTTAAGCCTATAACTTTTTTTGTCTTTTAATACAGAGAGCTCAATTTTGGTACCCTTGTTATTGAAAGTAATGAGTCCTTTTCACTTGTTGGCATTTCTGTGGATCGAAATCTCAATTGGCACCAACATGTCACATCAATTGCAGAAGCGACTGCTAAGAAATTGGGTTTCCTCTTCCGGGCTCGCAAATACTCTTCACCAGCTAATCTCTATACCTCATATACTTCACAAATAAGACCAAACCTTGAATACTGCTCCCAAATCTGGGGTGCCGCTGCCGCTTCTACACTCGCTACCTTGAACTCCATTCAGAAGAAAGCTATACGTCTCATCGGTGACCCTACCCTCACCCAAAGGCTGCCATCCCTTGCCCACCGACGTGCCGTTGGTAACCTCTCTCTCTCTCTCTCTCTCTCTCTTTTATGGATATCTGCACGGGCATTGCTGATACGAGCTTTCTTCCATAGTTCCTCCACCTGCTGCCCCCAACAGATTTACCAGGGGAACCGAGCGAATGCACCCTTTTACTGTCCAGGTCACCAGACATAGAACATCTTGTTATGCCTGCTCTTTTATCCCGAGGACTTCCAAGTTGTGGAATTCCTTGCCGGCACATGTTTTTCCTTCTCCCCCGGACCACCAAACCTTCAAGTCCAGAATTATCAAGTTGCCCCTTTCCTCCTTGTCGATACCCACGGTACGATAGTATTTAGGCTGTAAGCTCTCGTGGTGTGTTGTTAAAATTAAAAAAATACCTAACCTATAATAATATAAACCAGCGGACTGAATTCGGTTGCCCTTACATTGTTATTTTCGAAGATATAATTTTTGTTCGAAAGAAAACACAAAATTTTCAGGGAAAATTTGGACCGATTTTCCTGGCTAACTAACTAGTCCAATACGCTTGCAAAATCAAGGTATTCACTAAATTTAATCGAAATCGGCCTATTTGAGTCGCGATTTGAAACGTCAGAATTTGCAATTTTCAGACATACAATCTGAACGGATTTTGTAGAGGAAATGTCATAATAAGTGTGTTTTACAAAGCCTTAAGTTTCAGCCTCAACCATGATTGTCTTTCATTTTACTAAAATATTATCTGAAATACCATATCAAATAGACCCTCTTTCTGATGCTTTGGCAGTAGTTTTAGCTATAGAGTTTATGGTTTAATAGTCCATATTTTAACAAATTTTCGTAAACTTAGAATTTTGAAGAGATTTCTTCAAATTAGCGCGAACTAGAACCCCGAACACCCATATACGGGGTAAGTTTCAGTTCTTGTCTGTTTACCCATATACAGGGTGACGCATTTCTACGGTAAAACCCAATGTTTTTGTTTATATACAGTGTAAATTATTTTGATTATACTACTCATAACCTTGCTTTGGTCTACATAATATATAATTGCAGACCTCAGCAGTCAGCATTCCTTATACTGTACGCTGCATTTTCAACTTGTTTATTATTTAGATAAATATGTAATATTATTTCAATGCCAATGTTATTGATACATCGGTAACCTACTACTACATGAAATATTACATTAGTTGTTCTATCAAATCTTCCTATAACTAAATTTTAATTATAAATTGAATATTAGCAAATATATTTTCACGATTGGAAATGCCCTTTTATATAGCTTTCTGTTCTATAAACATGACAGTAAAAACATTTTTACGAAAATTCGCCACCATAACGCACTTGCTGCATCTAGACGTTTCTCTTAGAAATACATTTATTGCTCACAGTATAATATGTTGCCACTTTAGGTATTAATTACCAGTAAATCGTAGATCTGCCCTTAGCTACAACATATCATTAGGCCACTGTATAATAAATATATTCTATCAAAATTCGTGGAGCCTTTGAAGCTCTTTATCGGATTTTACACTTTTTAGTACCAATCTTCCCCAAAGGCAATTCTAATAAATGCGCCTTTTCAGCTTTAGTAAAAAAACTGCTCTTTTGTTAGGTTGCAATTACTTATTATAAGCGGAATATCCAATTTAGAATATCCCTCGAGTTTCATTTAAATCCATAATCCCTGCTCTTCATGATGGCAAGACATTATACAAAACGTATATCTGAAGATGTGATTATTATCTCTCTCCCCATGAAGATTACCGCTTATTACTGAAATATCAACAAAAATCACTAGTTAATTAAATCAGAGCATAATGACCCATAAAACTCTAAATCTCGCGCAAGAGATTATGGCTATAAAAAAGAAATTGATTCGTTGTTAGAGAGATCACTCGGAAAATAAGAAAGAGCTTTTGTTATCTACGACAGTCATAAAGCTAATTGAGTTTTCTAATGGGTAAAATATTCAGATTCCTTTTTTTTTTCTTTTCCTAGAAGCTTATTTGTTGGAGAATAATTGGCATCGCTTGAGTCACTCTTCTAGATTCTTGAGACAGCAATGTGAATTTATGTTTTTCATTATACGTTATCTAGATAATAATTGTGGTCAAATGAGTAAATTTGCGAGACCAATCAAATAAAACCAATAAAGTCTGGACGCAGCAAGTACCTTATGGTAGCGAATATTCATAAAAATGGTTTTAATGGCAAATATTCCTTGTCAGAAATTGCCTTCAGTATTGTTACACTAAATTATATTTTTCACAAAAATTAAAAAAACTTTCACAATAACTTACTAAACAATTATTATTAATTACCAACATACCGAAAAATCTTACAGAAAATGATTTCTACCGAAACACTAATAGTATTACTGCGATAACTAAAATTCAGTCACTATTTGAGAGTGCCTGTATACGGCAGCTCGATTTTTTTGACGATTAATACAAACAAAAAGCTCCTTGAACGCGTCATTTCCATGGAGCTCCGCTATCTATTGATAAAACCGCCGTATAACAATTTGTCATATGTGTTTGAAATATGTGCCAAAAAACATAAAAAGTTGTAAAGCAATTGAAATGTCTCAAAAAGGATATCAATTTTTTTTACAAATATGCATGATAATTCGATGGAAAACACAAAAATACAATAATATAAGGCGTGTTCTATAAACAAATAAAGCGTATATCACCAACGATTATGGGCCACCCTGTGATTGTCAAAATAGGTTTATAAGATGCAGCTCGAGACACCCTATAATTAACGTATAAATTTTTTTCTCTTAACTTGTATATTAACGGATATATCGAGCTTTACTGTAGAAATTCGTCACCCTGTATATATGTAAGCAGACAAAAACAGACCCTGTATATGGGTTTTACGGGTTCTAGTTCGCGCTCATTTGAAGAAATCTTTGTAAAATTGATAAGTCGCAGTCTTCTCAATAACGAATTTTTTCTACGAAAATTTGCTAAAATATATACTATTTAACCATAAAGTCTATAGCTGAAACTACTGCAGAAGCAACAGAAACAGGGTGAATTTAAAATGGATTTTCCGAAAACATTTGAGTAAAATGAAGACAATGAGAGCTGACGCTGAAACTAAAGGCTTTGTGAAACACACTTATTACGAAATATATTCTACATAATCCGTATTTGTTTTAAATTCGTTGTCTGAAAATTGCTAATTTTAACGTTTTAGAACGCGACTTTTGACGTTTTAAGAAGAAAGATTATAAAATTTTCAAAATATTTTTTCTGTTACCTCTTGACTTCTTGCGCCAAGAAAACTTAACTGTTGTATGTAATATTCAATTGGTTTTATTAATCACGCAAAATATTTTGTTTCTCTGCTTTTCTCTGATCACCAGTGGGACCCAAAATTGTCTCCTTAATATGCCTATAACTTTTTTCGTTTTAACTTATAGATTTGAATTTCATTGATTGTTGTTGCCGTTACTTGGTGAAACTTGTCCATACTACATACAGACTTGGAGACTACTTCTCTGGCTTCACTGTTGGTTTTTGTAGGTGAAGGACGTAGCCAGCGCGTGAGATAACTGGAGCAAGTGACCCTTCGAATTCTGGATGTTCTAGGATGTTCTTCAATGCTTCTGTGACTATAGTTAACCATAGTCACAGAAGCATTGAAGAACATCCTAGAACATCCAGAATTCGAAGGGCCACTTGCTCCAGTTAGCTCATGCGCTGGCTACGTACTTCACCTACAAAAACCAACTGTGAAGCCAGAGAAGTAGTCTCCAAGTCTGTATGTAGATTTGAATTTCGGCGTGTAGGGTAAGTTTGATAGTGGAAACGTAAAATATTTTGTCCTTGTGCTTTTCTCTCATCACCAGTGGAACCCAAAATTGTTTCCTTAATATGCCTATAACTTTTTTCGTTTTAACTTAGAGTTTTGAATTTCGGCGTATAGGGTAAGTTCGATAGTGGAAACGTATATGCCAAATTTTGTTGTCATAGCCGTGTTATTTTCAGAAATAAAAAAATTTCTTGGAAAAACTGGTTCGATTTTCCTGGCTAACGAACATATCCAAGCCACTTGCAAAAGGTATGTACCAAATTCCATCAAAATCGGCCCATTATTTTTGGAGTTATCGATATGATATATATATATATATATATATATATATATATATATATATATATATATATATATATATATATATATATATATAGTATATAGTATAGTATATTTTGTCTACAATGGTATAAAATGTCGTACAAATAAGCTCTTGCTTGTATATGCAATAAACACAATTTTGTTACAGATATGCCTAATTAATTGCCAAGATTTATCTGGAACTGTCACTATCAATTTTCTTAAGATTTCAGCTTCCTAAGAATATCCCCTTTTCACCAATACTTCAACTAACTCTCCATCTTTCAACCTCTATTTTGGTATTTTCTTCTTCGTCTACGGTCTGATTATGACCTAAAATTCAATCTTAAATTACTGCAGCAAATTTTGACATTTCTACTTGACAACTATAAATTCAGATAGATATATATATATATATATATATATATATATATATATATATATATATATATATATATATATAAATATATATATATATATATATATATATATATATATATATATATATATATATATATATATATATATATAAGTAAACGTTGAATGAACGGCTTCTCCTCCAGACACCAAAATTTATTTCAGATTTCTCTTACCCCCGACGCGTTTCGACACTCGAAGAGGCCATCTCCAGGGGATAAATCTACAAACATAACAAGATAGGTCTGTCAGAAAAACATTAGTTTTTCCGGTAGGCAATTGTGCATGTCAGAGCACAATGATGATGAATTGCTCTTTTGTCATTGACATTTCGCTTCTGACATTTCTTCCCGCACCTGCGCCGGTGCACCCTGCCCGTTTCCAAGTTCACATAATGGCCGCCCTTCATCGTGGTTGTTAAAAATCGCCGATCTTTGCCATTGATTTTTGTTTTTGATGACAATTTTCTGGCATTATGCAGATGCAGTGTTGCAGGACCCCTAGCACAATGGATGAAATTGTGACCTGTTGAACGTTCCTGTAGTATTTCACAGTTTTCTTCGCCCTAATGGTTCTCATTGGGTTTCTTACTTGACTTTGCCTGCCTATTGTGTTGTCTAACCTGTCAATTTCACTCACTGGCTTTGCTATGTGCTTCTTCTTGTTCACTTAGTGTTCAAATATCAGATTTTAGACTTTGGCAGTTTTGTGACTTTCGCCGCTTTTCAGTTGCTTTGATGCTTTTAGTTTTGGTAATGTAATTGCATGTTTAACTAAACATATTTTAACTGTTTTTACTGCATCTGCAGCTTTTTAGATTTTAACTTGACTGTTGGTTGATGTTTTACTGTGTGACTGATGACTTTAGGTTTGACTTTTTTGTGGAGATCACCTTGTCATCATTGTGCTCTGACATGCACAATTGCCTACCGGAAAAAATAATGTTTTTCTGACAGACCTATCTTGTTGTGTTTGTAGATTTATCCCCTGAAGATGGCCTCTTGGAGTGTCGAAACGCGTCGGGAGTAACGGAAATCTGAATTAGAGCAAAACAGGTCTACGGTTCTAATAGTGGTGAGAATACATCTAGCCTTGTATATGTATATATATATATATATATATATATATATATATATATATATATATATATATATATATATATATATATTTATATACATCACTAAAAGTAGTAATAAATAAAGCTGTATGAAGTCAGTAGGTCCGTCTATGTATAAATTTTTTATCGAGCACTTAACAGGTTATGCGATAAATGTCCGATGCTGTCAAGCAGCGAAGCCGGTTACGGAAAAAAAAACAACATTTGTAAAGCCAGAGGAATAGTCTCCCCATATTTCCACAATATTTAGTACAGGCGTAGTCGTCAAACGTTTGAAATTTTGAATCATCTGATGATTCTTACTTGGTTATGGAAGCGATCGTCAGTTTACTAAAATTGTATTGTGGTGATTTTGGTATTCCGTGTCCACTTACTTAGCCCTATGCCATTGCAATTCTCATATTTTAACGAATTATACTTCTGAAGCTTTGAATAAATAAATAAATATATTTAAAGGCCGAAAACCAGTAGTACTTTTTATTTCGCGCACGAAACCCTCTTAAAAGTAGCAATACAGTAACTCACAAGGCACAAAAGATTCGCCTGGCAAGAGTATAAATTTCGGCTATCCTGCAACTATACGTTTGACCTCAATTCCCTTATAGTAAGCAGTATCATTATACTTCCTCTCCATTTTCGAGAT
Source organism: Tillus elongatus (assembly GCA_964006375.1). Classification (NCBI taxonomy): domain Eukaryota; kingdom Metazoa; phylum Arthropoda; class Insecta; order Coleoptera; family Cleridae; genus Tillus; species Tillus elongatus. The sequence goes on from OZ023264.1 coordinate 190,313,516, forward strand.
ATGTCTTTACATAATGACCTGTATTTACAGAATAACATATTGCAGTAGAGATTTGCATATAGCGATCATAAAGCTCGATACCGCCGGGCATCTGACAGTGTTGTAACGGAAACGCATTGTGGCGGTATTCAGCGCAACTATAATAGCTCATAACAGAGTCCTGGTGGTGGGTTCTAAATTGCTGACACGTAAATCTTGTAGTTAAGTTGTAAGCTGCAGTCTTGGATTGCAAAATTGCGCTCTCATATCGGTACGTTTTCTACTTACACAAGATAAATTGAAGACGGTAATTCAGGATAGAAGACGGTAAACTTATTGGAATGTGAAAGGTCTTATATGCAAATAATGGAAATATAGTAGCAAATTAAGCCTCAAACTTTAGTAGTGACTCGAACAAACTTACGTTTCCTTGCAAAAGCCAAAGTGGTGCTAATGATACTTGCATATTGTGCTTTAATGGGTGAATGCAGACCTAATGCGGAATTAACGCCAAGTATTACAAATTGTTAAATCAGCTAAAATATTATAAGTCTAAACTACACTAAATTCAAACTGGTGTAATTTCTGAACGTCACAACGTCTGGGTTAGACATATTTCCAATGTAAAAAAGAACAGAACAAGGCTATACTCCAGACTGAATTTATTTAGTAAAAGCCCTACGTGTTTCGGCCCATATATCTGGCCATCTTCAGGGGACTACTTAAACATTACAAAAGGTGGTTGTGTCAGAAACAAAGATTCTGGCAGGTCGGCAAGTATCACACGATACAAGCAGTTACAAAATTCTAAACAGTCTTACAAACAAAGTCTAAACACAAAACTTAAGTCAACGCTACAACAGTTACATTAAAAAAATCAAAGCTAAAAGTGGAGAAATTAAAACAATCAAAATGTCCAAAGCTCAGTTGAGGCACCTCCAAGCAGCAAAAATAACAATGTAAAAGCAGTAAAAGTTGATAAAACAGGTAGAACCCGTGTAAATTACGATTTAAAAAAGTGCACTGACACACCACAATCTAAGGTCTAAGCCGCTAAGGCAGGTTGCACAACCAGAGCCGAACTTTCAGAGAAAACACTGAGTTAAACCTATGATACCTAAAAAAGTAAAACCAAAATGACCAAAAATACTTACGTTCTGTTTTTTATATAACAGGAACTGAACTTTACAAGAAATCTATCATAGTGGCTATTTTCATCAACTGTCGCTTTTGTTTCCTTGCACTATATGGGTGAAGGCGGAATTAAAAGCATTAAAACATCAAATCACAGCAATGGACAAACGGCGATACAAATAAAATTTCGCATTTGAAATGGTAGACAGTTAAAAGCCGAATATCTGAAGAGAACGGGAAGGGGCAAACAAATGAGCTACGATTTTTAGCTAAAATTTGCAAGTGACAGACAAGTGACGTTGACATTTACCCCGCCGTGCCGAGCAGCACAGGTGGTGCTATCAGAAACTGAGATCTTTGTATTTCAAGTGACAATTCTATTAATTCTGTAATTAGCTGTTACGTTTATTTTTCATATAATAACAAATATCCCGAGGCATGGAGTCGGCGTAAGTATCGGGTAAACAAAGCTTTAGTTAACGCAACTTAGCTAATTCCGTGGTAGCGTGGTTGTGTTTTACGCAAAAGGTTCCGAAATTGAATTGTGACGGGTTTTCCTAGGGTTTGAAACATAGCTACGAAAACCTTGCCCGTTACAATTGGTTTAAATGAGAAAATCCTTAAAAAAAAAAAAAAAAAGGTTAAAAGAAGTAATTTTTAAAATAATGCTAGGGTTTTACGCGTTCGAGGTTGGTAACACCCTAGCGGTACAAATCTCTTGCTAGAGTGACCAATCTCCAAGATAAGTGTCGGACGTCAAATGTGTAATATCATCAATTAACCTATTTACTGGAGAGGCATATATAGGAAGCTTGTAATAAATTTCAGAAATAAAAGTGAGCTTTATTTTTAAATAATTAATACAAAGGGACCGTAGGTACAACGTTGAGCCAAATATGAGATTTAAAACAATATATAGATGGTGTAAAAAGCGAATTTAAGCGTCTGTCACAGCGCTGCGTCAAGTTCACAAATGCAAGTTGTTATTGTAATTAATAGGATATCACAGTAGGTGAGGTTAATAATAGGATATCACAGTAGGTGAGGTTAATATTTTAATCTGATGTGTTTCACTTACAGGATGGTTGCTTCAAAATTATTAACGTAGGCCTACCATACAATAACAAAGATGGGTATTTCTACGCCTGTTATTGTGGTTCATAAGCGTCACAGGAATATTAAAGTATCTCACTATATCTCCCAGTAGAAAGGTAAAGGGTATTTTTTTTATTTCGACAATACACCACGAGGGCTCACAGCCTACATACCGTGGGTGTCGACAAGGAGGTAAGAGGCAACTTGTTAATTCTGAACTTGAAGGTTTGGAGGTTCGGAGAAGAAGGAAAAACATGTGCCGGCAACGATTTCCACAACTTGGAAGTCCTCGGGACAAAATAGCGGGCATAACCAGATGTTCTATGTATGGACAGTAAAAGGGTGCATTCACTCTGTTACCCTGGTAGATCTGTTGGGGGCAGCAGGTGGAGGAACTATGGAAGAAAGCTCATCTGAGCAGTGCCCGTGCAGATATCTATAAAAGAGAGAGAGAGAGAGAGAGAGAGAGAGAGAGAGAGAGAGAGAGAAAGGTCACCAACGGCACGTCGGTGGGCAAGGGATGGAAACCTTTGGGCGAGGGTAGGGTCACCGATGAGACGTATAGCTCTTTTGCGAATGGAGTCCAGTAGAAGTGGCAGCGTCACCCCAGATGTGGGAGCAGTATTCGAGGTCTGGCCTTATTTGTGAAGTATATAATGTATAGAGATTAACAGGTGAAAAGTATTTGCGAGCCCGGAAGAGAAAACCTAATTTCTTAGCAGCCGCTTCTGAAATTGTTGTAACATATTGGTGCCAATTGAGATTTCGATCCACAGAGATGCCAACAAGTGAAAAGGACTCATTACTTTGAATAACTTAGTTGTTCATTGTGATGGGTCTAGGGCTGGTGTATCTCTTATGAATAAGAATGCAAGACTGAGATTTGGTGGAGTTGAATTTTACAAGATTTCTACTTCCCCAGTCTAATATTTTTTGGAGATCCACAGAGACAGAACCCTCCATGCGTCTAATCGTAGTTAGAGACTGCATTTTTTATAAATTTTTTCAGTCTCATTTAACTTAATGTTAGGTTGTTGTTATTCCGATTAATTTTTTAACGAGTTTTTGTATATAAAATAATGTATTAAAGAGGAGATGAAAACTTTTAAGACTGAATTCAATTTAAATAGCATATCTGGTCGTTTGGTGCCCTATTTTATTGAAACCGTTCCATATTTAATACAGTCGTGACTCATCCTGTGAGTTTACAAGTGCTTGTAGTGAATTTTCCTGAAAAAAATTCACTAATGAAGAGGTCCCGACTTTTGAATTTAGAAAAAAGAAAAAAATGTCTTCAAATGTGCACGAAATAGGCCTACTAGAACCCATTTCCAGGTTCAGTTTCAATATATATACAGGCTGTTTCAAAAAACATGCACCATCGCTCGAGTGGAAATTCCTTACTAAACAATAAGAAATAAAGTTACTTCCTCCTCTCAAGATGGTTTTCATTAAGTACACTTCAGCGGATTTGACTGATATGTTGTTAATTTATGGACAAACAAATCAAAATGCTAGACAAGCTGTGCGAGTTTATCAGGAAGCTTATATAACTGATGTATCAAAATTGGAAAAAGACAGTGGCGCACATATTTTTTCCCCAAATGAATTTTTACAGTTGCCCCGTACGCACGCCACTGACGCAGTTGTAAGCAGATTCGCACTTGAAAATATGCACTTTCATAATACACTTTCAAGTTCCAAGTTTCATTAAAATCAATCCAGTGGTTTTGAAATTATTTATAAAAAATAAAAAAAAAATTAAAATTCAACTCCCTGTATATTGGAAACTATGCGTTTCCGGGCCCATGTGCACAGTAACTTTTTTTCTTATTTTTTAGTAAGGAATTGCCTCACGAGCGATGGTGCATGTTTTTTGAAACAGCCTGTATATATATATATATATATATATATATATATATATATATATATATATATATATATATATATATATATATATATACGTACCAAAATTTAGACAAAAAGGTTATAAGCATTTAAAGATGTTTTCCTCAATACGCCAAAGACGCGATTTAAAACGTCAAAATTGGCAACAGCTAAGCAAAGAACCTGAAAGCAATACGGATTATGTAAAGAGTGTTCTGCAAACCCTTAACTTTCAGCTTCAACCATCACTGCCCTTCATTTTACTAAAATGTTTGCAGAAAATTTATTTCAAATAGACCATTTTTCTGATGTTTTGGCAGTAGTTCTAGTTAAGTTTATGGTTTAACGGTCTATAATTTTTAGCTAATTTTCGTAAAAAAAATTCGTTCATGAGGAGACCGAGACTTTCGAATTCCAAAAAGATTTCTTCAGATAAGCTCAAACTAGGCCCTCTAGAATCCATATCCGGGTTTACTTTCTGTTTTCATATGTACAGGGTGACGCATTTCTACGGTAATCCCAATATAATTGTAACTATGCCTGATACGAGAGAAAATTGTATACGTTCCTTATAGGGCGTCTTGGGCTGCATCTTATAAAATTATTTTGACAATCACAGGCTGGCCCATAAATCGTTGGTGATACCTACAATTCTGTTTTAACATTCTTATTGCATTTTTCATCGAAATATGATCCATGTTTGTAAAAAAAAAAAATCGAGACGCAGTAAGTGCGTTTCGGTAGCGAATTTTAATTAAATGCTTCAAAATTAAATAACTCAATTTGATATTAGCCTAAGGTTCGTTGGCTGGGAAATGAGTTTTCTCGGAAACATTTAAAGTTTATTTTCAGAGAATTGTTGTACGTTTTTAAACAATAACTTATTTTGATAAAATATGGTACATTGTTTCTACTATATAGGTTATACCGCTAAAAAAAATGATGCCTGCTTGCATTAAAGATAGATATTTGCTGTTACAAACATTTTTATGAAAATTCGGTTCTATAGCGCACTTGCTGGGTCCAGAATTTTTTAGATTTATATTAGATGTTAGCTCTCAGCCGACAAGCCACGTGATTTTCCTTTTTATAATTAAAATTATAGGGAATTCTTTTGTCATTAAATTTTAAATAAAATAACCATTCACTATTAAGGTTATAATTTTATGAAGACGATATAATGCAAAAGCTTCTGTACCTAAAAACTGTGCTAAACATTTTATATATAAATGTTTAATATATGTTACAAGCAGTCTGTTTGGGAAATCTAGGGAAATCAGACTGGAATAATTAGAACCAGCGCAGCTTAACACCTATAAACACGCTTCATTTTATACAAGCAAACATCAATGTTTACGTGGAATACATTGAGGAATTCTCTTACGTGCTTACGCTGATAATGTGCGTACCGGAAGATTAGTAAACACTAAAAGCCCACAAGCGTAAATAATTGTTTCCCGGTATTAGTTTGGTTAGAGTTTAAATTAGACCCATATATTGCTTTAGCTCACTACATTAGCTGCCTGTGAATATTATTAAAAGTCTGGATGTAGCAAATGCCTTATCAGTTTTCATAAAAATATTTTTAATAGCAGATATGTATTTTTTAATGAAAGCAGGCACCCAATCTGGCTAAATATTTTTTACTCAAAATTCTGCTAAAAGCATTTATATAATTGAAATTAGATACCTAGACTGTAATTAAAATTGAAAATAAAATAATTCGTTTGCACGAAAATCCATTAAAACATTATTTTCGACGAATTTCAGTTAAAAAATATTTCACCAATTGAATAATTTTTCATACAAAAAGTCTCGAACGTTTCTTCAAAGAAAAATCATTAAATTCATTTATAAGAAAACTCACCATTTAATTAACGTTTTGTACAAGAAAATTCCGTAATAAAAATAAACTAAATAAATTTAAAAAACTGGTCCTATTTTTGTCGAATCGACAAAAAACAGTGCAAACCAAAAGATAATTACGAACAACACGGGCTTATTTGTGACTTCCTTCAAGTAACTTTGAGACAACTGCACAGCCGCATAGTCACACTTTTACCACCATTGAAGAATTAAAGTTACTAAATTAACTCAGTCTTAATAACTAACAGGTACATGAAGAGAGCCAATAATTGTATAGAGGCCAACAACTATGTTGCTTACCCCATATATTTTTTTCATTTCTTTTTCATTTGCTCGCGCCCCCATTTAATTTTATCACGCCTCATAGGGGGGCGCGGCCCACAGTTTGTGAATCGGTGTTTTAAACAGTCAAAGAGACGCGAACTCGTTATTATTGAATTTTCATTAAGAAAATTCTTCACTGATGAAAAATACTTCACTGATTTGGACCAAATTTGGGAATTACCCTTATTTTGCTAATGGCTAGGATAAGTTCGTTCATCAAATCTTAACGGCCCATTTTTATTAATAAACAATTAAAAAATATTTTTTAAAACGCAATATCTCTTAGATTGTCTAAGTAATTGAAACTAAAACTTAGAACTTAAAAGAACATAGACAGACATCATTGTGTACCAATTTTAAAGTCGTCTGATCAAAGAAAAATAAAGTTATTCAAAATTAATAATAAAATTATCCTCGACATCACTTCTTATTCTGTAATGCAATATCAACAATGTTGGACAAAGACAGATGACGTTATCTGTACTGCTATGTTATGTAAATAAATCGTAGATAAAAATATAAACAATGAAAGTTATTGCAAGATGTCAGACTGGAAAATATTGTGAAATATTCGACAGGGACGCCATTTCTGTGCAGGGCCAGGTAGTATGTTGTCACGATACCTCTAATTTACACAAAATTTTATAAATAGAGCTGTGTACAATGCACAACCAACTAACAATTTTGTAAATTGTCAGCCTTGGACCATTTCTTTCCTAATACCGGTACAAAGTTTGCGTCCAAAAGCGCTAAGTTTAGCTTTAAATTGTTTACTAATAAATAAAACATTTAACGAAAGTGATGCAATTTGTTTAAAAGCAGTCTAGAACGATGCTTCATTACGTATAAATATTAGGATTCATATTCGTCACGTTCACGGTATTTATAATCAAAAGCCATCTCTCTCTCTCTCTCTCTCTCTCTCTCTCTATCTCTATCTCTCCTAGTTTCATGTGACCACACGTAGCTATTTCTCACAGAGAAGCGTGCACGATTTGCGCATCGGATATCCTCGACATACACTCCGCTGATGCTAATTGATAGTACCTTATTAGGATCTTATAATATAAAACCACTATATACCGATATTCTAATACAAATAGTAGGTAAATAATACTTTTGATTTTAACTTAATTTGAACAAAATGACTGTAGTAGTATATTATGTATGTAACATTCAATAAAATAAACTTAAAAGTAATAGGTAAACTGCATGTAGCTTGTAGATATTGTATGTATTGCTTAGCAAAGTCACTGGTAGGTATTACCAGAGTGAACCAAATTATTTTAAGAAGAAATATATCTACCTCAAACTAATACAGTAAGAACTTATAATATCTAGGTGGGTACTACCAGTACGTATATCCCTATTTAAAATTATAATTTCAAAATTGTGTATTGTTTATATTTATCTCATTTTCCAAAAGTGGATGGATAGAACAATAGTAAATAAGTGTTTAAAAGAGTTTAAGTGCGTTATAATAGCGAATTTTCATAAAAATATTTCAAATAGTGATAATCCAATTTCCCATTAAACTAGAATCTTCAGTTTTGATACATAGTAAAACCTATATAAAAGAAGCGTAGGTACTATTTTTTTTAATAACACAATGAGCATTACAGATAACTACAGATTTGTTTCAGAAACCTTTTCTGTTATTTTCTTTGCAGAAACTGGTTAGATTGAGTTGATTGAAACCGATCATTCAAGCGATTAATATGGAAAAATACTTACCTTCCAACTATATCTTCGTAGATGCATTCCGTTTGTATCTAAAAATCAAATTTTCAATTAATTTGCCGATTGGGGCATGGGGGCGTTTAGAAAAGTATTTTCAGAAGTATGCTTAGAACTCCTTCTGGATGCCCAAACCGCAAGCAGAATTTCTTGCAAAGAGCCCACAAGAAAGTTACGGGACCAAGAATGAATAGGGGTGCTGGGTGGAGAAGAATATAAAAAGGAAATGTGAGCGGAAAGTGCAAAATAAACAGCTTAGTTGAACCTCTTTAAGCTGCTTTTATTCTATTTTGCAGCTATACCTCCTTAAAATCCTGTTTACCGCGCGCAAAGCCCTTATATTCACCGCAGGTCCCGTAACTTTCTTAGGGGTTGGTCCAAAGGATTTTTTCTTGTTTAAATTGTTCTTGTTTATGCATTGTTGGTAATTGTAGGCATGCATAAGGGGAATAAAAACCCCCGCCACGAAGCAGCGAACCAATATTTACAATTTGTGTTTAAATTGTTATCGCATTTAATTTTTTTAAAATATTTTTCCAAAAATGACGTTGAGGTTGGCTTGTTTGTCAGTCTTGCATAGTAAGCTGCACTTTTTTCTCATTTTCAAATAGTATGGAGACAGCAACCGTAAATAAGTGTTGGAAAGGGTCTGGGTGCAGCAAATTTGTTATGGTAGACAATTTTCGTACAAATGTTTTAAATCCGATAGCTCAATAAATTTCCCATGAAGCTAGAATGTTCAATCTTGAACCATAGTAACACCTATGTGAACGCACCTCGCGTACTAAATTAAAGAAAGCTAACATAATGAGCTTCGCGGATAACAACAACCAACTATTTTTATTGTTTGCGAAAATTTGATGGGTTCGCTAATACAAAATCATCCAAGCAATTAATAAGGAAAATGCCTGCCATATTTATAATTTGACAGGTACATTCCCTTTGTAAATAATTAATTTTTTTCTCAAAAACTTTAGTAACTTTAATAAAATTTGTATCACAATTTTTCTAAAGACACTCGCAGCACTTAAATAATATATCTATAAAATATAAAGTTTTTAAAATAATCGCTAACTGGGACTCTAAAACAGATCTCTAAGGTCCATTTAAATTTAAAGGATTAGTTTTAATAATATATTTTACTAATAGTTTACAATTCTTATGAAAATTCACTACTATAACGCACTTGCCGCGTCCCGTAAATTTTTAGTGTGTCTACAAAAATTTTCTAAAACAAAATGAATAAATGTTGAATAATACAAATTAAGAGAAAAGTGCTTAGCCTTTTTCTTCTTATATTGTCGCGTTTGCTATGACAGTGTTATTTATTCATCCTGTTCTTCAACTTTTATTATAAATATAACTATATTTTATTATAACGTGCTGATTTATACACATAAATGCCATTGTTTCTGACTAGTAAAAGAGAGAGCAGAAAGAAGGAACGGAAAAAGCATTGTGCAGGGTTCCGGTTTATGCTTTATAAATTTTAAATAATATGCAGTAAATAAAGTGTATATCCGAGTGAATTCTTTCCATATTCGCAGTAGGGGAAACTTAATAATCTATATATGGGAGACTTTTTCGAAGATTGCGAAAACTTTGTAGGCAGTTCTAGATAACAAACAACTTCTGTTTGTATTACAGATGTTCACTTCTACCTCCTGTTCTGTATTAGTTTTGTCGTAAAGTAGTTAGATCGTACATTAGTTCCACTGGTATCCAAAAGTCAATACGCTAGATAGTTTCACAGAACAAATAAAGTATCAAACGTCTGATCTCCAGAAAGAATCCTCTTGCAATTTCTCTTTGAAGTTGTACGCTTCAACTACACAGAGACATTCTCGATGCATACAACTTAATTAAAATTTAAGTAGGGAAATCTTCCTTTTGGCTCTAAATGCAAACAGTGAGAAAGAGAATGGTTAAGTTGTAGTTTCGTTATCTTTATTTAACCTATAAGATATATTAAACGGCACTTAATACTATAAGAAGCTGGCAAATAAAGTATATCTTGTTTTCTCTTTGTTGAGTTCTTATTACAGGAAGAATTTAACCCACTTATCCCTGAAATATTAAATAACTGAAGAAAAGTCTGGACGCAGCAAGTGCGTTATAGAAGTGAATTGTCATAAAAATGTTTTAATAGCAAATATGACTTTTTAATGCAAGCAGGCAGCAATTTTGTCACCTATATAGTAGAAGCAATGTACCATATTTTATCAAAATAACTTGTTTGACAATGTACAACAATTTTCCGAAAATAAACTTAAAACCTTTCCGAGAAAACTCGTTTCCTATCTGAGGAACTTTAGGTTAATAGCAAATTGCGTTATTGAATTTTGAGGCATTTAATGAACATTCGCTACCAAAACGCACTTACTGCGTCTCAATTTTTTGTACAAATGCATCATATTTCGACGAAAATGCAAAAATGCAATAAGCAATGTTAAAATAAAAGTTATCACCCACGACTTATGGGCCATCATGTTATTGCCAAATTAATTTTATAATATGCAGCTCAAGACACCCTATAGGTAACGTATATAATATTTTCTCGTATCTTGCATAATAACAGTTATATGGAGGTTTACCGCAGAAATGCGTCACCTGTATATATGTAAACAGAAAGTAAACCCAGATATGGATTCTAGGGCACCTAGTGTGCGCTCATTTGAAGAAATATTTTTATAACTCAAAATCCGCTGTCTCCTCATTAGCGAATTTTTTCTACGGAAATTAGCTAAAAATTATAGACCGTTAAACCATAAACCTCACTAAAGCTACTTCCAAAGCATCAGAGAAAGTGTCTATTTGAAATGAATTTTCTGGAAATATTTTATTAAAATGAAGAGCAATGAGGGTTGAAGGTGAAACTTAAGGGTTTGCAGAACACTCTTTATTTATTCCGTATTTTAGGTTATTTGCCAAAATGTTGCCAATTTTGACGTTTCATATCGCGAATTTTCACCCAGCAATTGTTCTCAAAAATACGCGCCAGAACTTGCTCTTATCCTGACTCGTTTGTTTGAGCCATCTTACATATTATATTCCCTAGTAACTGGAAAACTGCTCGAGTACAACCCGTTTCCAAGAAAGGATCCAAAGCGCTTCCTATAAACTACAGGCCTATTTCTCTCCTTTCAGTGGTCTCTAAAGTGATGGAAAAGTATATAAACACCGAGTTACTAAAATTTCTTGAAAAACACAGTCTAATTCACGACAGGCAGTATGGATTCCGTCAGCGCACATCAACTTCCGACCTCGTTTCCTTTGTCACCATTCTTGGAGCAAGACTATGGAACTACACGGTGAATCCCAGATTGTCGCTCTAGACATATCTAAAGCATTCGACCAGGTCTGGCACGCAGCGCTGCTTACTAAACTCACTGCCTATGGCCTACCGTCAAAACTTTTTACCTGGACAGCAAATTTCCTCCCCAACGGAGCATTTCTGTTGTCGTGGATGGCGCCATTCCTCTAAACTGTATCCAATTAATGCAGGAGTTCCTTAAGGTTCAGCTTTAGCCCCTATTTTGTTTCTTGTCCACATCAATGATCTCCTCTCTAGCACATCCAACTCAGTTCACAGTTACGCGGATGACAGCACCTCCACTAAAATACACAATATTCTAGGCCTGTCTCTTTAGCCCAATTAGATGAGGATCGCAGACTCGTGGAGGGTTCTGTCTCTGTTGATCTCTGAAAATATTAGACTGGGAAAGTATAAATCTTGTACAATTCAACTACGCCAGTCTTTCTTTCAATCTTATTAGAGATACACGAGCCCTAGACCCATCACAATGAACAACTAAGTTGTTGACAGTAATGAGCCCTTTTCACTTATTGGCATTTCTGTGGATGGAAATCTCAATTGGCACCAACATGTCACATCAATTTCAGAGGCGGCTGCTAAGAAATTAGGTTTCCGGACTTGCAAATACTTTTTACCAGCTAATCTCTATACCTTATATACTTCAAAAATAAGGCCAAACCTTGAATACTGCTCGCACATCTGGGGTGCCGCTACTGCTTCTACACTCGCTATCCTGGACTCAATTTAGAAGATACATATACGCCTCATTGGTGACCCTACCCTCACCCAAATGCTGCAATCCCTTGCTCCACCGGCGTCTCGTTGGTGACCTCTCTCTCTTTTATAGATATCTGCACAGGCACTACTCAGATGAGCTTTCTTCCATAGTTCCTCCACCTGCTTCCCCCAACAGACCTACCAGAGGAACAGAGCGAATGCGTTCTTTTACTGTCCATGTCACCAGATATAGAACATCTTGTTATGCCCGCTCTTTGTCCCGAGATCTTCCAAGTTGTGGAATTCCTGGACGGCACATGCTTTTTCTTCCCCTCCGAACCTTCAAGTCCAGAATAAACTAGCTGCCTCTTTCCTCTTTGTCGACACCCACGGTACGATAGTATTTAGACTGTGAGCCCGCGTGGTGTGTTGTTGGATTAAAAAAAAGATAAAAAGCCAAACTCAAGGGAGATACCTATTTTAAATATTTTAATCCGTCTAAAATCTACTCATAAAGAGATCTGTAATAAAAGGACAGAACGAATTGCCCATTGCCGTGCCTTCAGTCTGTTTAAAAAAACTCATTGTTAAATTGGAAAATATTTTGTTTTGTACAAAGGCTAGTTAGCGTTAAATATTCTTTGCAAATGACTTATATTGTTTAATTTTAACAACTGTTGGTTGGGGTACACTGGGAAATAATGACGATACATCAAATGATAACAAATTTCACCTTCCAGTAATTTTACATCATTAACTTAATTAATGAAATCAAGTGAATTTAGCCAAAAAAGTTTCTATTCAATAGGTAGGTTTTTAGACTCATTGGACAGCCACTTAGCCAAATTATAAGTCGGAGAATCTATAGCCGATATAATAGGTCTCATTGATTTTCCCGGATTATGAATTTTTGAGAGACAATATTTTTTGGGAATTTTAACATTAGCAACTTGTAAACGTCTTCCTAAGTCCTTTGTTATAAGATTTGGACACTTCTTTTAACTATTGTTAACTTCGTTAATCATTTTTGGTAACGGAGTTTCATATAATTTCCTATACGGCCCTGTCTCTATTGCATTACCCCAGCGTTCTCTATAATCACGATAAAGGCAAGAAAGTTGTGATAATGGACAAAACTGAACTGAACCCTGAGGGACACCGCTGACATGTACCTTTATTGTCAACGATACCTGGCTTTCCAATATCAACTGTATGTTGTACAGATGGTCTGCAATTGTGTTCACCAGACTATCTTAAATTTCCCTCCTTCTTCATTAATTTACCTCGCGTTCTAGCTGCTGGGAGAAATAATTGCAATGATCTTAAAATATTCTTTAAAATATACGCAGTGCTTAAGCTTAACCGTTTACGTAGCTTTAGACTTAAAATCAATAATTGAACGTAATTTTTCTGTCAATATCAAAGTAAACACAAGTATAACTGTGGAGAAGTTTCTGATCTGATTGCAAGGATTAGTTGCCTCCTTGGAACATCCTTGATTATCCGAGCTGTGTTTAATTTTGATGGCGGATGATGGCCGTTTACTGCAATTTGCCTTGTAACTAGTTCCAGATTTTTCGTCTTACAATTTCAGAGGAGTATTGATTCAAATTTCATTACGGAATTCCTTTGAGTCAAATATTTTCATTATGCGTTAAACTGGATGAACAGCAGTATGTAAACATGTTTTATTTTAAGATATTAAGAATGATAGACAGAAAAAAAGAGAAAAGAACGACCTCGTTCTGGATTTTCGGTTTAATATGGTATAAATTTTCGATAAGATCTAGATGAATCCGGTGTTTGAATAAGCTTTTACGCATCGAGCATTGTAAAGCAGTCATTGAAATTGCTAAGACTGGAAATCAGAAAACATGTTTTGCTGGAAACGTAAGATATTTTTTGTTTTAATGGGAGCTCACAATCCGGGGTTAATAAATATTTAGCAGATCCCTAAAGCCTGTTTTTTCTGTTTTCATTAATAATTTCGAAGGTAAACATTTTTGCTAACATGGATGTTACAATTTTGTACCTGTCTTACAACAAAGTAGACGATCTTATTTTTGCGTTAGATGTTTTTTTATAAATAAATTATCTTAAGCACATTGATAAGCGCCTAGCAAAGTGTTAACTGCTTAGCATTATATATATATATATATATATATATATATATATATATATATATATATATATATATATATATATATATATATATATATACAGGGTGATTCACAACGCAATGGACATATAATGTCTGCGTGTAGATGACTTCAAAATATGCAGAATTTTTATATAAAATGTTTCTCTGCCGCCCGTGGTTTGCGAGAAACAGCTGTATTGCAGCAATGACCAAACGTAAAACAACCAAATTTGGTAGATGGTTTTCTTTTACCAACATCGTTATCTGACAAAAATTTTAAATAGATATCAATTCAAAAAGTGGTAAGTAAGGGGTGGATCAACTTTTTAATGAATTGATTTTTTTAAAACTCAACCTAATTAAAAGTTAAAGTTCATTAGTTTTATAGCAAATAAAAAAATACATCTTTTTCTCCTTTTATCAATTTTATGACAAACCACCCATTTTTGAGAAAATTCGGATTTTTATTGTTAACATCAAAACAAAATTGTGTCCTTTGATGGGTTTATTAAACATGAAAGTGTCATAGGGGATGCCTTGGGCCCTCTGCAAATCATATGCTGCTAGGTTACAGTTGTTGTCAAATCTGTCATTACTTAAATTTATTAGCCGCAATGCCCTAATATAGAACAACCAAATTTGGTAGATGGTTTTGTTTTATCAACATCATTATTTGACAAAAAATTGAAGTGAATATAACTCAAAAAGTGGTGAATTAGGGGTGGGGCATTAATTAAATGATTTTATTTGTTTTAAACCCTAACCTAATTGGACGTTAAAGTCTATTAGGTTTATAGCAAATTTAATTTTTTATCTTTTTCTTCTCTTGTAAATTTTTTGACAAACCATACGGTTTTGAGAATATTCAAGTTTTTTTTTGTGTTGAGATCAAACAAAATTATGTCCCTTGAAGATTTTTTAAATACAAATATATCTGAAATTTAACAAACGCTATTAAAAACTAATAAATAAAAAATCATAAAAAAACACTAAATATATTGTTCAAAATGACTTCCATTTTC
Source organism: Tillus elongatus (assembly GCA_964006375.1). Taxonomy (NCBI): domain Eukaryota; kingdom Metazoa; phylum Arthropoda; class Insecta; order Coleoptera; family Cleridae; genus Tillus; species Tillus elongatus. Next base: position 190,328,733 of record OZ023264.1, read on the forward strand.
TCTCACACATAAGTACCCCCTTCGTCGAAAATTAAAGTCAACTATGTTAAGTAATTGGATGCCACTTTTAATGACCCACTTATTATTAATGCGACTCCACAAATCTTCCTCAGCTTGAACACAGATTCTTAAAAAAAAAACTCTCTTCGCAAGACTGTCAGCTTCTTCATTGCCGTTGACCCCCGAATGACCCAGCACATAGATGAGGGTAACCTCATTCAGCCCAGCCAGGTCGCTCGTCTCGTCTCGGCACCCACTCACCAGCCAGGAATTTACCCGTGGGCTACTTAGAGCCGTAAGGGCTGCCTGGCTGTCTGTGGCTATGAGGATCCGCTTGTTGGTGTAGCCCCTCCTTTTGTTCTCCCGCACATAGTTCAGTATGGCGTACGTTACGGCCTAAAAGGCCATTGCATGGGCTCCGAGGGAAATACTATGACTTACCCTCGGTCCTTCCGAATAAACACCTGCCCCGTCCCACGCTCCCCTTAGGATCCATCCGTGAACTAGATGAGCGCGCCCCGTGGTATGCCCAGCGTCTCCTCCCGCCATGCCTCGCGGTCGGGAATTTCTACTGTAAAATTGCTTTCCCTGTAGATTTGCGGGCTCGCAAAGTCTGACCTAATTGCAAGCATGTGCTGCTTCACGATCTCCTGAATTTTGCAGTGGACTCTGAAGCCTGTGCAAATTTTCAGTCTACCATTGCAGGCTAGTCTGTATAATCCTAGCCTGGCCTCCCGCATAATAACTAAGTGTAGGAAGGGCCTATTCAGCAACACATCCATGGTGGCTGTTGAGGTTCAAGACATGGCCCCTGTGATGCCCAGGCAAGCCATCCGTTGGATCTTGCCTAGTTTTTGTTTGGCACTGGATTGTGTCACCTTAGGCCACCAGACCAGTGCCGCGTATGTTAACGACGGTCTGACCACCCTTGTGTACAGCCAGTGGACCATACTCGGTCTTAGTCCACACGTTTTTCCATATAGCCGCCTAGTGACGGCTAAGGTCATGACTGCCTTACGCATTATTTTTCAACGTGATCCTACCAGGTTAGCTTAGAGTCCAATACGACCTCAAGATATTTTACCTCCCTGGCCATTGGAATGTTCCTACCGCATAGAGTGAGAGTTCTGTGCCTTTCCCACTTCCTCCTCCTCGTAAACGTTATGACGGTTGCTTTCTCGGGGCTCACCCCGAGCCCTTGACCAACCGTCCACTTTTCCACGACTTTCAGTGCTGTCTGCATGCGCTCCCACACTGACTGTGTAACCTTTCCTCGGACTATGATGACAATGTCGTCCGCATAGCCCTGTACCTCATACCTCCCTCCCGAGAGCCTCTTTAGCAGGCCGTGCACGACTAGGCACCAGAGAAAGGGAGACAGAACGCTCTCCTGCGGACACCCCGCCGCAACCCACGCCAGCAGAGTCCCTCCCGCGAGTGAGGTGAACACCGCCCTGTCCCTGAGCATGGAACCGATCCACCTGCAGCAGGTCTCCTCTATTCCACACTCCCTGACAGCTGCCAGAACCGATCCGAATGAGTGCAGCAGATTGCGTCGGATAATTATATGGACCGTCGGCTGTGTTATATGAAACTGCCTGGATAGTCGTCTGGTGCTGGTTTGAGGCTTACTCTGAATACTGTCTAAAAGACGCTTCTCCGTTCGGGCGCTCACTGCATGAACGCGTCCCACAGCATTTTTTATGAAAAAAGGACCCGTTTCCCGACCTCTACGTTCAACATTGGCAAAAGTGTGACGATGTGGTATACTACGATTAGGAAATCTTCTTCGATATACCTCTACGCTTCTGCGCCAATTACCCATGCAAGCATGACTTGTTCGCTAACCGGTAATTCTCCAGCCATTTTAAGCAACAAATTATGGTCACAAAAGAAAAAAAGACCCACAAGACAGTAATTATTGTAAAAATTAACAAATTTAAGCAATGGCAGATTTAACAACAACTGTAACCTAGCAACGAATGACTTTCAGAGCGCCCAAGGCATCCGCAATGAGACTTTAATGTTTAAAAAAAAGCTTTAAGGGACATAATTTTGTTTTGATCTAAACTCTAAAAATCTGAATTTTGTCAAAAAAACAGGTGCTCTGTTGAAAAATAAACAAGAGAGAAAAAATATATAAAACTAAATTTGCTATAAAACTGATGGACTTAACTTTTCATTAGTATAGGGTTTAAAAATTCAAATAATTTAAAGGGTAACCCACCCCTAATTCACCCATTTTTGAGTTTATATCTACTTAAATTTTTGTCAAATAACGATATTGATAAAAGAAAACCATTTACCAAATTTGGTTAGTATATGTTCGGGCATTTCTGCAATACAGCTGTTTTTTGTAATTATTAAAGAACCTTCCGAAGTCAATATGTCACCAAGCATGGGCGTCAGAAAAAAAATAATAAAAAATCGGCATGTTTTGAGATCCTATATATGCATACATTCTATGCCCATTGTGTTGTGAATCACCCTGTATATATATATATATATATATATATATATATATATATATATATATATATATATATATATATATATATATATATAAGGTGTCTATAAATAACAATTATATTGAGCTTTACTGTAGAACTGTATAAATGCGTCACCTTGTATATATGCAACATACCCGTTATATATTTTTTTCCGAAAAACCTGAACTCATTTTCCTGGCTAACGGACTTATCCAAGCCACTGCACAAGGAAGGTACTCACTAAATTAGATCAAAATCGGCCCATTATTTTTTGAGTTATTGATGTGATACGTATATATATATATATATATATATATATATATATATATATATATATATATATATATATATATATATATATATATATATATATATATGCTGCATAAAAATTGGAATTGAGCCCGGATATCTGGGGGGCCTAATTAGCGCTCATTTGAAGAAATTTTTTCAAAATTCAAAAGACGGGATCTCCCTCATTAGTGATTTTTTTTTAAAGAAAATTAACTAAAAGTCATGGTTATTATAATCCACGCTCGTAACACTATATCGTAACATAACTGTTAAAAGGTTCCATAAAACAAATTAATGTGAATTACTTCCTGTGTCGGAAATCTGTTCATTAATAAAGACCCTTTATGAAACTTTGAAAACAACAGTTTACATCACGTAACTCGTTTGTCACTCCGTTTAATTAAATATTTGTTTAATTATGATGTAACCATAAATTAGAACAAAACACGTGAACCAACGAATGCTAACCAAGTGTCACCGAATACGTAATACCTGTAATTTTAGCCATAACACGCCATCTGTCGGCAAAAACGCTCACATTAATTTTCTTAATTGCCATTAACTCGATCCTAACCTCAGCGAATGAGTTATGGAATGGAAAAGTCAAAATCAGCGCCTCTACCTTCCAAACTTTAAATTCCTTGCTCTCTCTGCCCATCTGAAATTCTTTTGACGGCATATTCATTTCTCTAATTGGAGCATAAAGACATCATTCAAAAGAAATTATCATGTCGCTTCATAAGAGCTCTCATCGGTATCTCCCCACTTTCTACTTAATTGAAATATGAAATACCTCGGGAATGAATTATGAAGTCTCTTTCATTTTCCAGACGTACCACTACACAATTTCCTTCCCCACATTTCTAGTCTCCTACCAGCATTCCAACCCCTTTCTATTTTCATCGCGACCTCCGCATTTGAGAACGCTGTGTAGTAGTTACGTGTAGTTTTACTGCTTATTCGTAAAATGACTAGTGTGTAAGCAGCTCGTTTCAGGTAACTTGTACTATAATTAGAAATTATACATTTACACATTTTGTTTTCTGTTTAGGCTTGAAATAAAACTTTTTTTAAGCAAACATGGCAGAAAGCTCGACGACATTTAACATTTTAGTGAATTTTCTTTAAAGAAATTCACCAATGAGGAGATCTCGACTTTTTAATTTTGAAATTTCTTCAAATGAGCGCTAATTAGGCCCCTTAGAACACATATCTCGGGTCAGTTTCGGTATATATATATATATATATATATATATATATATATATATATATATATATATATATATATATATATATATATATATATATAACACGCCGATAACTCAAAAAATACTGGGTCGATTTTGATTAAATCACTGTCCTTCATTTTACTAAAATGTTTCCAGAAAATTCATTTCAAGTAGCCTTAGCTATAGAGTTTATTGTTTAATGGTATATAATTTTTGTCAAACTTCCGTAAAAAATCAATAAAGCTCAATAGATCCGTTATTATACCAGATAGAAAAAATTGCATACAATAATTAAAGGGTGTCTTGAGCTACATCTTAAAACATTTATACAATCACAGGCTGGCCCGTAAGTCATTGGTGATACAATTTTTTTTGTGTCAAACACGTCTTATGTTATTGCATTTTTGCATTTTCCATCGAAATATAATGCATGTTTGTAAGAAAAGAAATTCTAGACGCAGCAAGTGCGTTATGATAGCTAATTTTGATTCAATGCTTCATATTTGAATAGCTTAATTTACTATTAACCTATAAGGTTGAACAAGAAACGAGTTTTTTCGGGAACACTTTAGGTTTACTTTCGAACATTTTTGTACATTTTCAAACAGTAAAGTTATTTTGATAAAACATGGCACATAGTTTTTACTATATAGGCTATACTAGTAACCAAATTTGATGCCTGCTTTCTTACAAAAAAACACACATATTCGTTATGAAAAATATTTTTATGAAAATTCACTACCATAACGCACTTGCTGCGTCCAGACTTTTTTTTATAAGATAATATAGTCATAACTTGGCATGTTTGTTATGGTACCAAATTTTTATTAAAAGTTAACTTTGCTTTTAAGTAATAGTGTTATTAAGGTAATAAAGGCAGAATGTGCATTATGGTAGCGAATTTTTATTAAAATGGTTTTAGTGCCAATATGTCCTTTTTTTAATGAAAGACATCAAATTTAGTAGACAGGTACCATTATTGGAGAACCTAATTTATTATAATAGAGTTTTTAGACGATTTCCGTCAAATGAATGAATAAAGGTTAGTTTATTCATTTCTCTGACGACGCTAACTTATATGATTAATACTGGATGGTTTTTTTATTTAAAGTGTAATGACAAAGCATTCACAAATATTTTAATTTTAAAAGGAAATGATGTGGCTAGTCAGACGGGATCTAACATCTAATGCAAATAATTTAAAAAAAGTGGTTACTGGCCTTATAATCTAGGTGACGTCGAACACACAAATAAACGTCAAGACTTGGTTATTGTTATTTATTGATAAAAGATGGTTTTATATAATACAGAGTGTCGTATTTAGTAATGGTTGCTTGCGGCAATTATTAGTGAAGACAATGAAAGCGGATGAACCATGTACTTAACTTTTGCTTTCGTTGTGGTGTTTCGTGGGGGCCCAGGAGAGATGCAGATTATTGTAGCTGTTCCGGGCCAAAGAGACCCCTAAAAAGGCTGTGGGGACTACACAAGGCTGCCCAGATCGTCGACATACTTTAGTAAAGCTCAGCTTAGCTTGACATTAATAGGCTTCCAGTTATGGATGACTCATCACTGCTGGTCTTGTTCCATTTGATGAGAAGGAACGTGTTTTGAAAACGGGTCTTCAAACAGATGTTTTAAAAAAAGGAGTCTTGAAAAAGATGTTCTCAAAGAGAGGTGTCCTCAAAAAGAGGAGCTATAAACAATTAATGTCGCCTTTTTTTCCTCAGGGCACGTCCGCGACTTCGCCGCCCCGAAAGCACAGCAGCCTTTAGATTATTGTGCGTGCCCTTAGTATTTTTACTACACCAATTCCAAAACCACTGTGCCTTGAACTAGTCTGCACCGCGATTGGTAGGGTGTCTTTTGCGGTCCAGAGCATTACACTCGCACAAGATGTGCTTGGCTGATTTCCCCCCTCGCTGCAGAGTCTGCATCCGTGGTCCCCCTCGAACCGCCCCATTTTATGCAGGTGTCTCTTGACGGCCATGTGTCCCGTCAAGAGACCTGTTATGTTTCTGAGCTGTCCTCTGCTAAGATTTAGCAGCTCCACAGCTCTCTTTGAACCGGGATCGTCAATTACTGGCTTTCCATATATGAGCTCTGGGCAGTCTGACTGGTACGCCTTTTGTTCTTTTTTGACCCAGGATTTAACGGCTCCCCTGGCCGTGCTTTTTGTCACGCCCAGAACCAGTTGTGGTCCCATAAATAGTTCTATAGTTCTGCTGATCCTCTCTTTGCGACACTGTCAGCTTCTTCTTTGCCTTTGACCCCCGAGTGACTCGGCACCCAGATGTGATGTGACCTCATTCAGCCCAGACAGGTCGCTCGTCTCGTCTCGGCACTCACTCATCAGTTAGGAATTTACCAGTGAGATACTTAGGGCCTTAAGGGCTGCCTGGCTGTCTGTGGCTATGAGGATTCGCTTGTTGGCGTAGCCTCGCTTCTTGTTCTCCCGCAAACTGTGCAGGATGGCGTACATTACGGCCTAAAAGACCGTTGCATGGGCTCCGATGGAAATATTATGAATTACCCTCGGTCCTTCCAAATAAACACCTGCCCCCGTCACACGCTCCTCGCCGGATCCGTCCTTGAACCAGACGAGCGCGTCTCGTGGTATGCTCGGCGTCTCCTCCCGCCATGCCTCATGGTCGAAGATTTCCACTGTAAAGTTGTTTTACCTGCAGATTCGCGCGCTAGCGAAGTCTGACCTCATTTTAAGCATGGGCTCCTTAACGATCTCCTGAATTTTTCAGTGGCCCTGAAGCCTGGGTTTCATGTCGTCTTAGTGTACTGCTGAATTTGAGATTATTTGTATGCGGTAGTTTAACGCTAAATACAAGGTTTTTTAGAAAAATATGATTCCCAATTATTAATGATAATGTATGTGAATACCGCTGCAAGCCACCACGAAACAAAAGAAGCATCGAAGCAGTTACGTTACAATCTAGCTAGTGTCCAATTAACATTTAATTTCTCTGACTTACCCCATATGGGCATGCTGCTTGTTTTCTCAGAAGATGGTCGCTTTCGACATTTTTAAACGGTCCTACTAAAAAGAGAGCTTTTGAGTTGTTGCAGCGTCTTATAAAGAGGCTGTTATCTTTCAATTAGAATGAAGTATCGACTGTCAAGATTTTCAACCGTTCTTATGCAAGTACACGGAATAAGCAGAAGTCTATGGACGAACGTGATGACGTCAGATTATATGGGTAGAGCTCCTTGACTAACTAAATACGATAATGATGTACTAATAAGCGTTATAGTGTGGATAAATGTTGTAAAACGTGTAATACATTACAAAATTTGTTGGCGAAAAGATCGTCAAGTCTAAATACGACACTGTCACGAATTTGGTACTACAAATTGTACCTATGAGTGCTCATCACAGGTTTTGATCTTGACCCATTGAAATTTAGTTGATATTATACCTTTATAATATAAACCAGGTAACAAATTGCGTTAAAATACCTTTTCTTTCAAGTTCAACATATTCCGAAAATAAACTTTCCCGAAAAGACTAGTGCGTTGTGCCTGGCAAACGGTTTAACCAGTTGACACAAAAGCTATACTTGCCACAGCACAATTATTCATGAAATGTTTTTTTGACAAAAAATCCAGCAAATTTTCTTAACATGGAAATTAGCAAACATTTTATCGGCAAAAATTTGCTGTTTTTTTATAAACTTTGCCTCGAGTAATTTTACACAGAAATTAGAAAAATAAAATGCCTTGTACAAAATTTGGACAAGTTTTTTAGACGAAGACTTCCTAAACATTTTTTCTCACGAAAATTCGAGAAAAATTTTGTTACGAGAATTTGCAAACATGATTTTCAAATAACCTATTAAACATTCATCAATTACTAACATTTAGAAAAAGTTTTACACAACGACAAATGATATCATTTACCTATATATTAGGAACATATTAAAATTGACATTTTCATCCATTCATTACTTACTTTTTTGTATCAAACCTAATTTAAATATATATTTTTTAAATTCGCCGTATAATCGCATATTCTCTGGGCTTATTAGAATTGAAAAAAAAAACTGAAAAAAGGAAATAAATTTGCTTTTTGAACTGATTCACTAGAGACATTCGAACCAACAACCATAAGCATGGGAGTCTGCAGCTCAAGGCACCACTACGCAAGAAGAAATTTGTATTTTGATTTGTGTGATACAGTTGAAATTTCATACAATTTTTTACTCTTAAAAATTAGGTTTCCACAAAGAAATGAACTTCAAATTTGGAACTTGCTATATTCTCTACATAAGTTTCTTGTTGCTGACTTTGTTAGTGAAACGATCGTCAGGTCTTTAAAAGGGTGTGTTGTGGCGATTTAGGGTCTCCAAGTATACTTACTTAAACTACTGCAAGTACACCAGAGAAGGGGACTGTTTTAACCGAATTTTCTGCAAACAATTAGGAAAAGAAATGACACGTTGGGGTAGAAATTTAGGACTTTGTGGAACTCACTTCTTCTACATAACCCGCATTAATCTTAGAATCAGTTTTGACGTTTCACATCCGGACTTTGACGTTCTAAGAAAAAAAGTTATAACGAGATCCCTCTTAGTCCTAGGGTTGAACACACTCAGACCTTAGTGACGATCTCCCGCGAGATTTGGGGAGTAGGCAGATTGAGGCCCCGTAATCGAGCTACAACAACTCAACCAACCTTTGCCCACCACTGTAAGGAGTAGGCAGATTGAGGCCTTAGAGTTCATGTCCTTACATATTTCTTTCACCACTTGAAAATGGCTCCAAAACAGGAGACGAAACGTCGAGTTTTAATAAATTCTGGACCTGGTTCAACCCAAGAACCACGTATGTTTCACACTAAAGACCGCGGAAGTCTTTCCGAACAGATATTTATATATATATATATATATATATATATATATATATATATATATATATATATATATATATATATATATATATATATTGAAATAATTAGTTTGGTGATCATATACATTTTCTTGCAAAAGTAGCTAACGAATAACTGTATAAATTTTTAAATAATTTACTTAAGAAAGTTTAAAACTTTGGTTCATTTTCATTTTTGTTATCCCCCAAGTTACTACTAAAATGAATTGAAAGTTAAGTAATGGATTTTCAGCCGTATTTTGTTTAATATAATTGTGTATGCTTCCGTAAAATGAATCAAAAACTATTTGAGAATTCTCTTAGTACACACTATCTATTATTTGACAATCATTACTATTTGATATTGATTAATTTTACCAAAAAAAAACTTTTTATTGCTGCTTAAATTTTTATGTACTTGATAAAGATGAATGTTGAGTTTGATCAGACGTGCTAAATAGAGCGGTGCAAACAATGTGTGCCATTTTATGAACGTATTTCGTTTCTCTTTTGATGCCGGCTTTCCGGAAAGACCTGTATTTATGATTTCTCTACGTGTCAAACTTAATAAATAAACATGCAATGTAATAGAGCTTTTAGAGCGTATGCCTATTTGGTCTTGGCGCCTCAAACATATTGACCTAGAATCTAGGATACATTATAAAGGGTAATTCGAGCAGATAGGTAAATCGCTGTAGATGAGAGAAGGCTTTCTAGATTTTCAACCGTTTGGCACGAACAATGACAATGGTAGACGCCAAAGGCAATTTGCTCAACGAGCAGGAGTATTATATAATTCGATAATTTTATCACCGTCTCCGGGCGTCTATTTCATTCAGCGTTTTAGTTACGTGACATACTAGTGTATATTTTTTTACAGAGTGTTATTGTTTGGTGATTCATTGCTTTGTTATTGTTATAATTAGAGGTATCTCCCCCTAATTAATCTACTTTTGCAGATTTTAGACCTTTTTGATCTTCAAAACTAGTACGTGCTTTTAATTTTCTATGGAATAGTTTGACTCTCAGAATTGGCCAACGAACTTACACTCTGAAAAAAAAATTTCAGTGTAAGGATAAATAACGGAAGCCTCCTGTTTTGGAGCCATTTCCATATAAAGTGACTAGGCAATCTGAGTATTCACTATATTTAGCCACGTTTTTTATGTTCTTTAATTCCATACTATATATATTTTTAGTGAAGGGAAAACTTATCAATCTATTCACTTATAAATTCAAACTATCCGTTTTTAGGCATCATATGTTTGCACAAAAAACGGCTAATTTAAATTTCTTAGTAAACAAATTGATGCGTTTTCTCTTAACTAGAATTATATATGGTATAGAATTAAAGTACATAAAAAACGTGGATAAATAAAACATATATTCGGATTACCTAGCGAAAAAAATTATTAACATACTCAGAATAAAGAAAATGATAGCCAAATCCACGATATTTAAGAGAGATAAAATGGAGAAAAAATTTGTATGCCTACCTTTTGAACCGCGTATTACAAAGGGTCTCGAGAGTATTTTTAAGAAAGCAGATTGACAGCTAACTTTTTCATAAAAATGTAATTTAAGAACTTTGTTACTCAATACTAAAGATAAAAATATAAAGCCACTGAAATATCGGGTATATATGATTGCAATTTTAAATACGTCGGACAGATTAAAAGAAACATAGGTGCCAGACTGCGTGAACATTTACGATAGGGTAGCGTAGACAAGTCATGCGTGGCACAACATATATGGGATAATAACCACCACATTGATAAAGATAATTTGAAACTTATCAAAAATGTTAGACACCAATCCCTGCTTGATGCGTACGAAAGCGTTTATATATATATATATATATATATATATATATATATATATATATATATATATATATATATATATATATATATATATATATATATATATATATATATACCTATAAAGAAACTAATTTCCTTAAATCGAGCGGCACCTCTCATTTCAAGTCCATTATTTATTATTTTCTTTTTGCCTTCGAATTATATATATATATATATATATATATATATATATATATATATATATATATATATATATATATATATATATATATATATATATATATATATATATATATATATATATATATATATATATATATATATATATACACTTTATTGGTTTGCGCGGACTGCAGGCTCGAACCGTCCCGGTTCATCATCAGCACACTACTGACTGTTATCGCTCCTGTCTGGTCTACGTCTGAGATTGCATGCGCCGTGAGCTTCTATTGGTCGGTTTCCTGTTCTCTGATTGGTTGTGCCTTCGGGCTGTGTCGTGTGTATCGGCCTTCTGTCTTCATCACTGTGGTTTGATAATTTGTGTATTTGTATGGCCTCTATTAACTTTTGTTTAAATGTTTGTACTTGGATTTGTTCTGGCATTAATTGTTTCCTATTGTTTGTTTGTTGAATGTAGTATTGTTCCCAGATTTTTTGGTGTTTTGTGTTGTGAATGTGTGTAGCTACCTTTGATTTGTAGCTAGGTATGTGGATTTTATCTAATGCTGTTATATGTTCCTTGAGTCTTGTTTTTATTGATTTTTTTGTCATTCCTATATATTTTTATTGCATGTGTTACATTCTATTTTATATATTCCGTTTAATTCGTGTGGGTTGTTTTCTTGTTTTTTATTTATTTGGTTTATTATTTTGTTATTGGTTTTGTAGCTCATCTTTAAGTCATATTGTTTGAGTGTTTGTGTTATTTTTTTAATGTGGTGGTTATAAGTGAATGTTGTGTATTTTGTGTTTGTTTCTGGTGTTTTGTTTTCGGTTTTGTTGATTTGTTTGTTTTTGATTTGTTTTGTTAGCTTTTCTATTGTTTTCTTGTTGTATCCATTTCTTTCTGCTATTTGTATTATGATTGTACTCTTTTTCTCGTTCGTCGTTATGAAGTGGTACATTTAGCATTCTGATTATTAAGTATCTGTATGCGGCCATTTTGTGTGTATGTGGGTGTAGTGAGTGTTTAGGTATAGTGATGTCTGTTTGTGTGGGTTTTCTGTATATTTTGTATTCAATCTGGTTTTCTTTTCTGTTTAGTGTTAAGTCTAGGAAGTTTATGGTGTTGTTTGATTCTTTTTATATTGTAAATTTTATGTTTTTGTTAATTTGGTTTATTTTTTCGAGGATATTGTCTATGTTGGTTTTTTGATTGTCGTATATTATTAATATATGACGACACGACACAGCCCGAAGGCACAACCAATCAGAGAACAGGAAACCGACCAATAGAATCTCACGGCGCATGCGCCACGTACAATCTCAGACGTAGACCAGAAAGGAGCGATAACAGTCAGTGGCGTGCTGATGATGAACCGGGACGGTTCGAAACTGAAGTCCGCGAAAACCAATAAAAAATCACAAACGTACAGCAAACAAATAAAGTATATATATATATATATATATATATATATATATATATATATATATATATATATATATATATATTATCTGATCGTGGAAGTGAGTTCCAAAGACCCTAATTCGCGCTCATTTAAAGAAATTTTCGGAAAGTCTCACCATCGATGCCTCTTTATTTTCATTAAGAAAATTCACATAAAACTTCTGAAAATTCGTTATTATACCTCTGTTTCTGCGTCTCGACTTTTTAGTATTAGTTATGCATGAGGCTGATTGTAAAGTTGAAACAGCATAAAGCTTTGTTCGTCGTGTTATCCAATCACTATATAATTTAGAATATTAGTTTTAAATTATACTACTAGCTTTCTACTTTGACTGTTGTATAATAAAGTTGAAGCATGTTCCCTAATAAGCTATACAAAACGGCATTTATATTTTATAACCCTAGCATTATACCTCTTGTTTCCCTGATAAATTGTTAGTTTACTTTACTCACGCTTACTTATAACCATCTGTTTGCTTGTCTGAACTTAGGTGTTGAAAATGCGGAACATTAAACAAAGTAGACAGAAGTTTGTTTAGGTCGATTAAGCTATAGAGATAAAATCAGCCGTTCAAAACATTCATTATAATAATAGCGATTCATTTAGATACGCCAAGCCTGTTTAGATTAATATCTCTGCATGCGAGGGAATTTAACCATAATACTGTGGGAAGTTACGAACTATATACAAAATTGGTCCATGTTAATATAACTTTCCATGTAGATTATCCTAACGACGAAGATGGGGTTAATAACACTTTACAGTGCAGAGTCGCAAGATATTGCTGGTAAGGTACTGTAGTTTAACATTCCATTTTGTTGCATTACATAACCATTTGGTTGTTTGAGCAGCTTTTTAATAATACTAATAATAGTAATAATTTATTTGTCTACAACATGTCATACAAGGGAGCTGCAACTTGTCTACAGGGTGAGGCGCCAAGAGTTTCGGTTAGCAGTTTTTCAATAATTGAACCGATTTTAATTTGGAAAATTTCGATTCCTAGGTATTCGGCAAGGCCCAATTAAACTAAAATACTTTTGCTCACGTGACACTTCGTTATTTTAAATACAGTATGCCACTTTTTAATAACATTTTGAATTCAACTCGTAATTTAAGGTAGGCTTTCACTAGAATACCATGTGACTAAAATTAAACATTTTCAAAATAAATCGTTTTTTTTTTTTTTCGAAAATTTTTGCAGAATCATAGTTGCACTTTATACCTGATAACTTAAAGGAAAAATAAGCTACAAGATTAATCTTTTGGAAACAACACACCAGTATGTGTAACTTCATCACGCGTATTACAGTTTTGCGTTACCACATTGACTTGGCAACTTGACAAAATTCAACTAATCAAAACTAGCGTTTTCCAAATGGGACATTCTCAATTTTATTAACTAAGCTAATTGGCATTTCGAATCTCTTTTAATTTACATTAGCATTCCCTATACCTAAATATAACCGTTTTGGAGATAAATACATATTTATTCGAATCAGGGTTCCAAACTTGTAACAATGGAAGCCTGTGGAATTTAATTTGTCAACCAAATGAAGTTTGCATGCTAGAAGTGCACGCGGTAAAGTGTGTTATCGAAACTACAAAATAGGCCGTTAATAGTGATAAAAATGGCCAATTTAGGGTATGGCAATTTAGGGTATGGGTCAAGCATGTAACAACGCAAGAAACCGGTATGTCCGCATTCTCTCTGAGGCAAACAACTCGTTTAATAACCACATCAAAAACAAAGTCCAACGGCAGCAAACCCTTCTGGACTCTTGCTAAATTTATTGGGAATAATTTCTGCAAGAGCACGTTCCCGCCTCTTGTCGCAGGGAATGAAATTGTTTCTACCGTGCTGGGCAAGGCTGAACATTTCGCCTCGTTATTCGCCGGCAATTCTACTCTCAACCCACCTCCAAATCTTCAACCACCAACAGTCCCCGCATAAAATGATGTATGTCATTTTCAAAATTAAAAAGGTACAAAATATGCTCTCTTCTCTTAATACTAGGAAAGCCTCTGGCCTTGACGAGATCCCAGCAATTGTTCTCAAAAAATGCGCACCAGAACTTGCTCCTGTCAGACTGTTTCAGGCATCTTACAATAAAGGCATATTCCCTAGTAACTGGAAAGCTGCTCGAGTACAACTCGTCCTCAAGAAATTATTCAAAGCGCTTCCTAGCAACTACAGGCCTATTTCTCTCCTCCTTTCAGTCGTATCTAAAGTGATGGAAAAGTATATAAACACCGAATTACTAAAATTTCTCGAGTCTAGTCCACGACAGGCAGTATGGATTCCGTCAGCGCAGATCAATTGCCGACCTTTTTTCCTTTGTCGCCCATTCTTGGAACAAGTCTATGGAACTACATGGTGAATCCCAGATTGTCGCCCTAGAGATATCCAAAGCATTCGACCAGGTCTGGCACGCAGTGCTTCTTAATAAACTTCCGTCCTAAGGCCTACCACCAAAACTCTGTACCTGGACAGCAAATTTCCTCTCCAACCGGAGCATTTCTGTTTTAGTGGATGGTCATTCCTCTAAACTGTATCCAATTAATGCAGGAAAACCTCAAGGTTCAGCTTTAGCCCCTACTTTGTTTCTTCTCCACATTTCACGCTGATTGTCAGAAGTCATTTAAATGTCAGATTTTGAAATCGACAGATCGGCAGAGGAAACAATGCTCCTGTAAATTGGCCACCTGGCTTACCGTACTTAGCGCCCATGGATTACTTTTCATGGGGGAACACTTAAGCAGTTGGTATATAAGACCAATAAACACCAAAGAAAAATTGTGGGTGCAAGTGCAAAATTCAGGAAACATTTTACGGTTAGACGCAGAGATGATGGATAGGAAGCAGTTCAATTTTCTCCATAGAATTGACCTTTGTTTAAACAAAACGGGGTCACATTCAACATTTACTTAGAGTGTTATACAGCAATTATTAATTAAAAAAAGTTTTCTGTTTTGGTTTGTTATTGACTTTATATCCTATTCGCCTTATTCTTTGCCAGTAAAGTTCTAGTGTTGTTGATTGATTGGTCCTTAAACATGCTCCAATGTAGATTTTAGGTGCTGTTGGTCGGTTGGTCCTTAAATATGGTTCAAACTTCCTGGACCAGTCCTAAGCCTGTATAAAGTGTGTTGTCATTCCTATCGCAGAAACGGCTCCTTAAATTTATATCTACAGGGTATACCTTTTTGGAAGATAACATATCACGTAATGCAAATTGCTGATAAGAAATTTGATATACCGAGGCAAAAAAAGAGTTATGGAGCTTTGAACGTAGACAAAGAGCTGCTGATAACGCCCTCTGCAAGGTACATCAAAACTATGCTCAATCATGGATTGTTTATCCTAAAAAACCTCTAAGTACCAAATTGCGTGCAAAAATTCTGATACTACTAAGATATATATATATATATATATATATATATATATATATATATATATATATATATATATATATATATATATATATGAAAAGGAGTCTAAATAAATAATAACTTCGACACCCTCTATTTTAAAAACTATCAACTTTTGGAATAAGGTAAATTGGGCTAGATCCTTATATTTTAGCTTAAGGAATCTGTCATAGCATTTTGTACGGACCTTTTAGGGACATATTAAATATATTTGGAGGTCACCAATTCTTACATAACTATGCACGAACTATTTTATCTCGCAGTTTAAATAAACACAAAATGTTTTACGGAGAGATTGTGCACAACTTATTCAAACAAAATGATTTTCACATTTGTTAAATTGAAAAAAGTATTGCATATCCCACGTGTAATGAATATCAATAATACATTCAAGCCTCCAATCTATTTCGTAGAATCCACACTCATATCAAGTCGCATCAGCTTATAAGAAGCCGGCTCAAGATGTCGAACCTTCCGTAACTCACGGGAAGGTGCCGGTCTTGTTAGATCTCCTGGCACTGACAGGTCTCCTGGAGCTCTGATGTCAGCCTCCTCCAATTTACTTTATCGCAACATCGACGTTTTTATAAGACTCTGTTATCAAAACGCCTACGCGCACACATAACGCTTGCTTGCTTGTTTTATTTAATGCAGAATATGTGATGAAACAAAAATGGGTATAGCCGGTGACACGCTTGCTGCTTTCTCTAGTTTCTTTTTTTTAACAAGGAGATTCGGAATTTTTTTAGAATTTGTTGAAACAAACATGGTTAACGGTTGTCTCCTTCTAGATAGTATCCTTAGTACACATAATTTTTTGCCCAGAGTTAAATCAGATATTTTGACGGTTCTTATCGGTAAAGTTGCCAGAGCAATTATATGGATTCTTTAATTTTTTTATATTTTTTTGGGAAGCTTATTGCCTGGGTAGTTTAAAACAGCATATAGATAAAATATTTTTTACAAGACGAGTTGTTAGAACGAAAAAATTATTGGCTACTGATTATTAAAATCATTGGAAAAAAGCAATATGTAATTCATAAGATCATATGACTTTCGTTTGGCTGTATGCATCGCGAACAAAAAAGGCAGAAAATTTATATCTCCGAAAATAACAAAGTAAGGGCAACAAAATTTGGTACGAGTGTTTGTATTATAAAGGCTAAACCAAAATCTACGTCTCTACCTTTAAACACAAGAAAGTTATGGACAGTTAAAGAAACAAATTTTGGAGTTTTCCTCAAAACGTCAAACCCACAATTTGAAACGTCAAAATTGGCAATGTTTAGGCAAAGAACGTGAAACAAATATGGATTTCGAAATAAAAATGTTGCCAGAGGAGTATTCTGCGAACCCTTAAGTAGGTAATGGGCCACTTGGGACAGACAGGTAGTGGGGGTAGGAGTGGGGGTACCCCCACTCCTCCCCTAGTGGGCGGAGCCCCACCCCTAGTGGGCGGAGCCCCACCCCTCTGGGCGGAGCCCCACCCCCCTGGGCAGAGCCCCACCCCTTGTGGGCGTGGTCCAAGATGGCGTCCAAGATGGCTTCCAATGTAACCTGTAAACATTCTAAGGTCATTGACCTGTCTAGGAAACTTTGACCAGACAGTGACGTCACACGACTTGGGCCAGACAGTCACATGCAAACATTCCAAAGTGTCTAACCTATTACTTCAAATTATTCTAAGGATATTTTGAAAAAAACCATTTGGAGCAGGTGAGTTTCGAACCCGGGACATTCAGATGAGGAACGACTACCTTAACCGTCGCGGCTAATCAAGCACTTGTTAATTTATTGTTTCAGATTTGTATATATATACGACTTTTAATTAAAACAAACCATACATGTAACATATTTAAATATTTTATTATTATTAGACAATTGAATGATTCACAAAATAAGACCTTTCGCTTTTAAAGATGGTTGAAGACTCCATTATTTAAAGTTACGTCACTCCAACCTTTAGAGCCGACAAATGAGAGTGAGGTTGATAAGCGAGAATAATGGTATACTTCTCGCTTCGTTAAACCTAAACACCTGCGATGAAAACACACCTATGGCTTATTAGGTAAGATTCCAAAAATTATTAAACACATAATTGTCATGATCGTGCCTGACTGACGATTTAAACTGTTAATAGCAGGCTATTCACCTAAAGCGGAAACACTTGTGATAACGGCTACTCAGCTGATATCCTAATGTGTGTGGAATAAAATCATAACGTTTTGTTTCGCTTCCCAGATCATATGACGGCTTTAGTTTAAATAGAGAATCGGTAGCGAATTTTTATATAAGTTATTTGGTGTAAATTATTTTATTAGAAAATTGAAATACATGTTTTTTATATCGTAAACCCATCAAATTTGTTTCTTAGACAACGGTTTAAGGTTAGAAATAAAACACTCGATTGGAATACAATTAATTTATTAGGAGTAATAAGATTTACATACAAAATATTACATAATGGCTCTTACAATACCAGTTAGAGGTTTATATTCAAATACACAATCATGAATAATTAAACAGTAGGCCCTAGTTCTCGGAGCAAAATTGTCTTTACTCATAAACTCCACTTTGATGTCGACTGTTGAAGACTTGATTGATTCATTCTGGTGTTGGCAATCGATTACAAATAGAGCTCGATCTTTAAACTCATCATAATTTAAAAGAGGCTCCGACATGTTTTTATAGTAAAAACTTTTTTGAAAATCTGTATACATCTGGTAGGCTTCAACGTATTTTGATCTTTCGAAATCCATATTCATAGCTTCATGAGGGTAGCATTCTGAATTTAGGAACACTCGTAGATCTACCATACCGATGTTATCGTAGAAGTCACCTTTTTTGCTTATGTTATCTTTCCGATCTGTTTGAAACGCTATAATCACATATCTAGGTCTTTCCAAGTTGGTTGCAGTTTTAACAGCCCACACATCTCTGTTTATATCTCTGAGTGATGGTAGCTCATATATATCCCATTTCCGATATGCGAGAAATATAGATGTGTCTTTTGCTATTTTATCCATCAGTTCCAGCTTCATTTGATCGTTTGGAAATACATGTTTTGCTTTTAAAAACATGTTGGTTACAGTTATCTTAGATCTTGCTGTACCTGTGCTGTAATAGCAGTTGGAATCATTTCGAGCTCTTGTAAATCGGAAAGTATGTTTGCCACAGAGAACTCCTTTAAAGTGATGAAAGAAACTGAAGAGGAACCAAAGAGGTAGGAGCAAGTGAAACTTGTTATCGTTTAAGGTGATGTGATCTGATGATACATTCAACCCAGCATTGCTAAGAGATTTTGCTTCATTCTTACTAAACGAAAGCAGAGTTTTGATGTTTGTTGTGGTGTATGGATCTCGTACTCGCTCCACTTCCTTGTTATTTAATTCATAGATCATTGATTCAAACAGAGCTACTCCTCCGTTATTTGACATGTGGCAGACACCAGTAGCATTTTGTACTGCTAGAGGTTCCAGAGCACCTTCGATTATTAGAGCTGACTCTGCTAGACATACGAATGCATCTTGCTGATTGATGTTTATTTCAACTTTATCGCTGTTACCAAACGATTTAGTTGATGAATAGTAAGACCTAAGTTCTTCTCGATCAATGGAGTCGTCAAACTTGGGGTCTTTGAATATTTCTAGTTTTGATGACATGATAACCAAGACTTTTAAGGAATTCAATATTATCGGAACGAAGTGTATGCTTCAAAGGAGCTGATTGTACTAAATTTGTTTTGGTAGATTCGCTTGCTTTTATATCTTTAAAGACTAGCATTCTAGGCAATATTTTTAAGCTCTAAGCGAACAGACACCTCTTCACCTTGAAAGTTTACAGGAACTGAATCTTGATCCACGATGTCGATGCTTATATTTGAAATCTCTCGTTTGTTTACTGGCAAATAAATTAGATTCTTAGGTTCTATATCGATTGCATAACCAGGATCGACCATCGGTGCAAACTCATATAACGTATGTGAAGGTTTTCCATTATAGTAAGAACCAGACACAATATTAGTTTCTATACGAATCTGTTTAACATCCACTATTTCAACAGGTAAATCAGATTCATGGAAGACACCTGGTTGAAGAACTTGCTTTGAAAATCCCAGCATTCGCCCAATCGAATCATCAGATTCAAAACTGATACTTGTGAAACACTTTATTTCACATCTAATGGTGTTGGGATTAGGTCTTAGAATCAAAGCTAGCTGCTTTTGTTCACGTGTTGCTGTAGCACCAACAAGTTCATTTTGAAGCAAGTTTTCCAAATGTGTTATTTCATATGCACCAGTAGGTATCGTGATGATTCTCCAAGCAGCTCCTTCTTTTACATAAAATTTATTTTTACCTTTATATATATTAGGTATGTTGTTGTATGTGTGAAAACCTATCAAAGCAACTGCATAACTACCACCTGGATCCAATTCAATTGGAGGATCGTAGTCTGTTGACAGATGACAACTTCGATCTTTCAACGTGAAGGTTTGCGACATGACTGAAACACAGATACTACCGTTTAAGGCTTTTATTTAAAAATTTTAAACATAAATGACCACAATTATAAGTATTATATTTCTGATACACATCATGATTGTACATTAGAGTAGAGTCTTTAAGGTAACGCTGCAGCTCAACTGGCGGCTTCAAGTTTCCATATGAGTCAAAGTACACGGCTGTGTCACCACGTTTCTTAACTGCAACCCAATGACTGCCAGGTTCCTTGTTTATTTGCAAATTCATGATAAGTGATTCATTCTTGCGTGGCCCATTCGATGGCAAAGTATCTCGCATGTATACACCTCTAAAATATGGAATTTTCATTTTACCAGCAAATTTCACAAGGTCTTCATTTGTTAGAGGTCTTGCTGGTAAACATCTTACTCGTTTTTTGGTTTCTGCAAATACAACCCATAACCGCTACGCTGCTTCTTCAGATATAATCCTTTACCGAGTCTCTTATACTTTGGTTTTAATTTCAAACCATTACCTCTCTTACCCATAGCAATAGCCTCCATCGTTTTGTTATGCCGTTCTTCTTCTTCTAGTTTTTGTTTGGCTGATTTGGCATCGTTAACTGCTTTAGCAATGCCTGCAGCACCGCCACCCAGAGCACCTAGCGCTGACAGGCCACCAAAAATTAAAGGTAGTAGTGGAAGGAAGCCTCCGCTTTTAGGTATTGGAATAACTCGCGGTTTCAGCACATTCTTACGCCCACCAATCTGTTTAATAATTGCGTGAGCGATATCAAACACGGCATTCTCTGATGGAATAAGATTTCTGTCTTTTATAACTTCTCCAATCAGACTAAGAATGTTTTTAAAGGGAACTTTTTTCCTCGGTTTTGAGTTGATTACATCAAGACCCATACCAAGCTTTCTTTTAACTTTCATAGTGTTTGTAACACCCCAAGCAGCTAACTTTTCACCAAAACTTGCGTCCTTTGACTTGACTCTCTCCCAAGCCCGATTCTCCAACACTTCGTCGGCTCGATGCCTATCACTTAACTCTTTTGATTGAGAGTAAGCGATGTCGTGGTCTCGACAAGCACGATCTAAAGGATTGATACCTTGATCACCTCTAGCAAGACGTTCTTTAAGTTTAGTACCCGGGCCACAAAATTGATAACCAGGAACGTGCAGCTCAACAGGTAGCTTGTTAATGGCTGTGTTTACAAGACCTTCACCCTGTGACACCAACATTGATACTAACTGTGTGATCCGCTTACATGTCTATATTTATATACATACTCGAAAAATATAGTTTAGTTCCAGTCAAGATGCACACCATCAAACACGCTTCTGTCTTACCTATTACAAATATAGACGATGTTGTTGATACAGCAGAACAACAACTAAGGCATGGTCCTCTCTTCCCAAACACAGTTAGAGGTATCATATGTGGTCCTAGTCGGTGTGGTAAAACAAATGTTATGTTAAGTTTATTGTTTGAACCGAACGGTTTAAAGTTTGATAACGTGTATGTGTATTCAAAGTCTCTGTATCAACCTAAATATAAGATGTTACAAAGGGTGTTGGATGCTACAAAAAGTGTTGGTTATTATCCATATAGTGAAAACGATGAAATATTAGATCCAGCAGAAGCCCAGGAGAACTCGGTGTTTATATTCGATGATGTGGCTTGTGACAAACAAGATAAAATGAGAGCATACTTTAGTATGGGGAGACATAAGAATATTGATTCATTCTATCTCTGTCAAACATATACTCGAATACCCAAACATCTGATACGTGATAACACTAACGTTTTGATTCTCTTTAAACAAGATGAAACGAACTTAAAACACATCTATGACGATCATGTGACCACTGATATGGACTTTAAACAATTTAAAAATATATGTTGTCAATGCTGGAATGGTAATAAGTATGGTGTGTTGGTGATTGTAAAAGAAAACGAAGTCCACAGAGGGAGATATAGAAAAGGATTCGATAGCTACATATTAATCTAATGGTCTACAACCAACAACAACAAAGAGATGTCTAGCAGGACAACCAACCAGCTAACAAGACAGACAACCTGTCTAAAACAACCTGTCTAAAACAACCTGTCTAAAACAACCTGTCTAAAACAACCTGTCTAAAACAACCTGTCTAAAACAACCTGTCTAAAACAACTTGTCTAAAACAACCTGTCTAACACAGCTGTCTAATACAGCTGTCTAACACAGCTGTCTAATACAGCTGTCTAACAACCTGTCTAACAACCGGGTCTACCTGTTGTGTTAGATACCTAACACTAGATAGGCAGACATACAACCAATTCAAAGCTAGTACACCTTAAACCACCGAACTGTTTGCATCTCTTAACACGAAACAAATAACTTTAGCAAGATGGAGGTGATGGGTAAACAAGAGAGAAAAATTAAGAAAAAGATTTTACAACTTGCTGAAAACATTCGAAAAAAACATTTAATGCTTAAGCTTGGTAGAGCTGAGAATGATGAAGCCCTGCAGCGTTTATATAAACCACTTGTTGACCCACTGAGTGAAATATCTAAAAATACATCAACGCTTAAACTGCAGCCAATGGTTGAACAAATCAAAGAAGAAGCGGTACCAGAAAAGAAACCCAAAGTTGAGTTCCTTAAAGACCATGAAGTTTTTGAAGCCGAACCAGAAGTAGAGACAAGTTTTGATGAGGATATCCCAACATTTGAAGAGCTTGAGGCAGATTTACAAACTGCCACAAACAACCCAGCATATCAAGAATTTTTGGAGCAATATCCTGAACGAGTTCGATATTATGTAGACAAGTATTTTACTGAACCACCGAGGCTTGCTACTATTGATCAAACGTATGGTGCTCGCTACGCTAAAGATACTGGTAGTTGGAGTCTTGGCAATAAACACTTGGACTTTACTGATAATGACATTCGATTAGGTCAAAGGAGATATCCGCAAACACAAGGTCTGCTAGAATTGATATTTATGAAAACACCTAGAGGGTATACCTATGACGATCTTCAACACTATAGAGATATTCTAGAAGCAACTAGTGTTCATAAAATGAACTACGATCCCAACGCACGAACCAAGGGTTGTTCCTCGGAAAAGTATCTGACTCTAATAAAACCAGTTATAAACCCAAGAGGACGAAGATCCTCAACTCCTCAAGGTTTTGGTTACGACACACATCATAACGCAGAACAAAAAACTGAACCTAGAGCTCAGAATGTAAGCAGCAACACTAACAACTATATGCTACAAAATAACAAACAAATAGAATATGTCTATTGGGATGACATAAATGAGTTGGTTGATAGACTTAGACTTTTAGTAGCTTCCCAAGCTGCTGGTAATAATGCTCATAACAATGAAATTCAGTCAATCATTGAAGAACTGAAGGAGGTTGGTGTTATCGCCTAATATACCTACATATATCACAGATATACCTACCTTAGTGCTTAGTATAAAAATGTCTATCGATAAGTTCGGACGTTCCCAATCCAATAAAGGTTCTAAGTTTAAAATTATTGAAAGAGAGATTTTCCCAAGAACTGATAGTGGTGATTTTGATTTGCAAAGCCATAGATTGTGTAACATCGCTGATCCAGTCGATGCAACAGATGGTGTAAATAAAAAATTTGTTGATGTATGGATAGACGACTATCAGAAGAACAAAGATGAGGTAAAACAAAGAATCATTGCCATACTACTTGAAGCTGTACACAAACCTGAGTTGGAAGATTTAAAAAACGAATTTGAAAATAAATTGAAAATTTTAGCTAAGAACATAACTACTCAAGTTTTAAAAGATATTGATGTGTTAAAGAATAAGAAGCTAAAGAATAAGCTGGGAGAAATAGACAGCAAACTAAAAGATTTACATGATAAGTGGATACTTTTAAATCCAACATCACCATGAGACGCAAAACTGTTGAACCATCTAATACCAAAAAACAAATTATTGATGAGTTATATAAACCAGCAAGAATCAATTTTAAACGTAGACGTACAATAATCAAAGGTTTAAATGATTTGTGGCAGATTGATTTAGCAGAATTTACAGACTACTACAAAGCAAACTCTGGTTACAAGTATATTTTAGTGGTTATTAATTGTTTTTCAAAGTATGTGTGGACTCGCCCTCTTAAATCTAAAACTGCTGAAGAGGTGACTAAAGCTATGGCTGATATTTTATCTACTAGTACAGCGCCCTCTAACATCCAGTCTGATCTTGGTCGCGAGTTCTATAACTCAAAATTTAACGCCTTAATGAAAAAATATAACATCAATCACTACAGCACTTATAGTGTGAAGAAGGCTGCAATGGTGGAAAGAGTCATACGTACCTTGAAAGAGAAGATATATAAAAATTTCAACTTGATTGGTTCCTACAAGTGGATTAATACACTACCTGACGTCACTGCTGCTTACAACGCTACTGTTCATCGAACAACTGGTGTAAAACCTCAAGATGTTAACAAGAAAAATGAAAAAGCTATTCTGAAACAAGTTTACTCAAATCTGAAAGTGTTTAACAAAAATAACTTTAAAGTGGGTGATGTTGTACGTATAAGTAAAGCAAAAGCTCAATTTGAAAAGGGGTATACACCTCGCTGGTCAACAGAATTATTCAAGATTGTTAGTATTCATTTCACAAATCCAGTAACATACTTTCTTGAAGATATGCAGGGGAAACCAATCAGTGGAGGGTTTTACGAGGAAGAACTACAAACGACTAAACAAACAGACATCTATCTGGTTGAACGCATCTTGAGGAAGAAAGGCAAGCAGCTCTATGTAAAATGGCTGGGTTTTGATAAATCTCAGAATTCTTGGATAAATTCAGATGATGTTCAATAAGCTTATATATTTAATGTATTAATGTACTTAGAATAAAATAAAAGTCTTTATTAAAATAATGTTATTTTATTTTTTCATCTGGTTACAGACAATTAAGCTAAGTGAACAATTACAATTTATGTCGTAAATCAATAATATCCTGAATAAACTTCTCCTGAGGTACATCTGCTATCTGTAGATCGTTTCTCTTCGCCTTGAGGTATTCGACTTCGGTCTTTATTCTGTTAAAGAGATTTACAGAATTTGGATCATACAACATGTTTAAAACTACTTCGGAATCAGGGTGTTTATTTTTAAAGTTCTTGACAGCTCTTTTAAAACTTTTCTTCTGAGTCCTTACAGCATGATATGGATAGGTAGCATCCTTCTCATTTCTTGAAAGCAAACCAAAAACACAAAGTTTTCCAGGGTTGCTTGGTTTTGGAGATATATCTTCTAAATGTTCTGTGATTTTAGCATTTGTTTCTCGCATACGCTGCACTTCATCATCTATCTCCATTAATTTCACTTCAATTTCTTTGAGGTTATCCTTGTATTTTTGATTAAATTCACTTACGAAAAAATCAAAAATAATTTGGTTGCACTTTTCATAGAAACTATTGGATATCCAACAAGCCAAATTTAATATTAAATCTTTACAGACATATGTACCAGATATCAAGTTGTTTTCAGTCTGTGTTCCACCAAAGTCCACCAAGTATGTAGCGGTTGTAGGTGTTAGTTGAGATGTTGCTTCCGGCACATCTAGGGGGCCGGTATTCCGGCCCCCTAGATGTGACTCTGAGTGAACTCCTTCGGTTGAAATATTTAGGGTATCGGTATTCTGGTTACCTAAATGTTTCTTTATCTGACCATTGTAATAGACAATCAACTCTTTAGTTTTCTTATTTTCCAGCCAATGTCTGAATCTTTTCTCACCATCTTTACACAGCTTAGTCGCATTAAAATAACCAGTGTTCTTATCGATAATTAGTTGAAAGTCTCCAAATAAACCATACCAGAAGTTATCTTTGATTTGCTGGTAACACACATCACTTAATGTAGCCATTTTAAACACACTACTGAGCACTTGGATACGTTAAAGTTAACTGAAGCACGTCTTACCTCTACGACAACTAAATTTTGAATGAGTTTGACAGTGTGTAGTGAACAATTTATAGATGTTGCTACCACTACGGTTTGAAGCTGTATTTATTAATATTTATTTCCAACCACATTAGCTGTTCCAACAACCATCCGCTTTCAGCTTCTGCAAACTCTAAAGCTTTTGTGTAAATTTCGTCGACGAATTCTTGATATATACTTTCAAAATTAGTTGACACTGTAACATTTTTATTTTTAGTATTAAATGACTTCATTTCTTTTTTTTAAAGCCTCGCTTTGTATTTCCAACACCAACTGTTTTAATTCACACACTTCATCGCCTATTCTATTTTTACGTCCATACCACTGCTCGTAGTTATACGCCATACTTAACAAATAAATATTTGTTTGAAATTCTCAACCTTTTATACAAAAAAAAATTCTAGAGTTTTATCTATTTCATACGACTTTAAGGTCATTCAGCGGAAATAAAACCACAAACAGGAAATATGAACTGCTCACAAGGTTATTTCAACAGCTGCAAGGAAACTATGTTGGCTAACAAGGTCAATTTCGGGAAATGCTAAATATAGTCATAGTTGGAAGCGATATCGCGGCTACCACTAGATGTATTGTTGCCAGCTCTGCTTTCAACAGATTCTTTAAATCAAACCGATTCCAATACGACTTAAGAATATAAATTTTTATTGTACACATGTACATATGTTAAATTTGGATTCTGCTTACCTAGACGAGTGATATGACACCAAACACGTAGGACTTTAATGCATAAATAACAAATTACTTGTACGCATGCGCTAAAGGAACCATCTATACCTACTACAAAGATATAACGATTTAAAGTTTAGACCGGAAGTGGCCATTTTATTGTATATTCCAATTTGATTTGGCCTCCTTAACACCGTGCATGTGTTGGTTCTATCGTACATCTCACGGATCTTCCGCGATAAGGATTTGAAGTTTTTTATCTCAGTTTCTTGTAGACCTTGTTACGAAACATACATTTTTGAAGTCGGTTCCTTTCTATCACTTTCCATTCAAAAGATATAACGACTTAAAGTTTAGACCGGAAGTGGCCATTTTATTGTATATTCCAATTTGATTTGGCCTCCTTAACACCGTGCATGTATTGGTTCTATCGTACATCTCACCGATCTTCCGCGATAAGGGTTTGAAGTTTTTTATCTCAGTTTCTTGTAGACCTTGTTACGAAACGATATATTTTTAAAGTCAGTTCATTTCTATCACTTTCCGTTCAAAAGATATAACGATTTAAAGTTTAGACCGGAAGTGGTCATTTTATTGTATATTCCAATTTGATTTGGCCTCCTTAACACCGTGCATGTGTTGGTTCTATCGTACATCTCACGGATCTTCCGCGATAAGGGTTTAAAGTTTTTTATCTCATTTTCTTGTAGAGCTTGTTATGAAACGATATATTTTTAAAGTCAGTTCATTTCTATCACTTTCCGTTCAAAAGATATAAGGATTTAAAGTTTAGACCGGAAGTGGTCATTTTATTGTATATTCCAATTTAATTTGGCCTCCTTAACACCGTGCATGTGTTGGTTCTCTCGTACATCTCACGGATCTTCCGCGATAAGGGTTTAAAGTTTTTTATCTCATTTTCTTGTAGAGCTTGTTATGAAACGATATATTTTTAAAGTCAGTTCATTTCTATCACTTTCCGTTCAAAAGATATAAGGATTTAAAGTTTAGACCGGAAGTGGCCATTTTATTGTATATTCCACTTTGATTTGACCTCCTTAACACCGTGCATGTGTTGGTTCTCTCGTACATCTCACGGATCTTCCGCGATAAGGGTTTTAAGTTTTTTATCTTATTTTAGTCGCCATTTTTTAATTCTGCTTACTTAGACTAGTAACATGACACTAAACACGTGGGGTTAGAAAGGAATTGAACCTGTAACCAACCATTGTTTCTAAGCTTACTGTTTAGTTATTCAGTACCTCTTTGTATTTGTTTGACGCTACCATATCCAGGAGCATATATCAGGAATCGAACCTGTATCTCTTTCAAAATAAAATCAACTACTTGCCACGCCCACACACATAAAGCTAAAAAAAGTTCCTATTTTTAAGATTTGAACCTGTTGTCCATTTTGTTTCTGAGCTTCCTTCTTTGTTTTGCCAGCGACCTCTATTGTCTCTACGATATTTAAGTTTGGTTTCCTATTTGAACCTGTTGTCTATTTTGTTTCTGAACTTCCTTCTTTTGTTTGCCAACGACCTCTGTGTGATATTTTTACAGATTTGATATTCCCTCATTAAATGTAAGAAGGGCTTTATCTTCCAGCTCACATTTATATAATATTAAAACATATTAATTCTTATTTTGTGAATCATTCAATTGTCTAATAATAATAAAATATTTAAATATGTTACATGTATGGTTTGTTTTAATTAAAAGTCGTATATATATACAAATCTGAAACAATAAATTAACAAGTGCTTGATTAGCCGCGACGGTTAAGGTAGTCGTTCCTCATCTGAATGTCCCGGGTTCGAAACTCACCTGCTCCAAATGGTTTTTTTCAAAATATCCTTAGAATAATTTGAAGTAATAGGTTAGACACTTTGGAATGTTTGCATGTGACT
The DNA here is from genome assembly GCA_964006375.1 of Tillus elongatus. Taxonomy (NCBI): domain Eukaryota; kingdom Metazoa; phylum Arthropoda; class Insecta; order Coleoptera; family Cleridae; genus Tillus; species Tillus elongatus. The sequence goes on from OZ023264.1 coordinate 190,357,559, forward strand.
GTCTGGCCCAAGTCGTGTGACGTCACTGTCTGGCCAAAGTTTCCTAGACATGGCCAATGACCTTAGAATGTTTACAGGTTACATTGGAAGCCATCTTGGACGCCATCTTGGGGGGCGTGGCCACGCCCACAAGGGGTGGGGCTCCGCCCACGAGGGGTGGGGCTCCGCCCACTAGGGGTGGGGCTCCGCCCACTAGGGGAGGAGTGGGGGTACCCCCACTCCTACCCCCACTACCTGTCTGTCCCAAGTGGCCCATTACCTACTCCCTTAAGTTTCAGATTCAACCATCATTGCCCTTCATTTTACTAAAATGTTTACAGAAAATTCATTTCAAATAGACCCTTTCTCTGATGCATTGGCTGTCGGTTTAGTTAAGTTGATGCTTTCTCTGTAGGTTTAGTGAAGTTTATATACATACCCACACGCAGTGGGTCACACTATATATATATATATATATATATATATATATATATATATATATATATATATATATATATATATATATATATATATATATATATATATATATATATATATATATATATATATATTCAGAAATATTTCCGCGGTCTTTAATGTGAGACATACTTGGTTCTCTGGTTGAACCGCATCCAGAATTTATGAAAACTCGACGTTTCGGCTCCTGTATTGAAACCATTTTCAAGAGATAAAGGAAATATGTAAGGACACTCTAAGGCCTCTCTGCCTACTCCTTCGAGCGGTGGACTAAGATGGGTTGGGTTGGTTTCAAGATAAACGAAATATGTAAGGACACCCAAAGGCCTCAATCTGCCTACTCCTGAGAGCGGTGGACAAAGGTGGGTTGGGATGGTTTCAAGAGGTAAAGGAAATATGTAAGGACACTCTTAGGCCTCAAACTGCCTACTCCTTAGAGCGGTGAACAAAGGTGGGTTGGGTTGTTGTAGCTCGATTACGGGTCCTCAGTCTGCCTACTCCAAAAATCTCGTCTGAGATCGTCTTGGAGGTCTCAGTTTGTTCAACGCTAGGCCTCAGAGAGATCTGGAAGTTCGTTGCAAGTCCTGCCTTATATATGTCGTTCCGTCTACCTGCGTCGTTGTCAGTGAAAGTAGTAGGGTCAAGGTCAATTAAGTGGGGGGCTTTGGTCACGGTACTTAGAGGATGAGGAGGATTAAGACGGGCACCGGCATTTGTTGAGACAGATAATGGGGAAATAAAATTGTCTGTGGAATTTATTTTCTGTTTGTGTGTTTGTAATGAAGATATAATAGGTTTCCAAGTGGTCGGAGGTATGTCATATATATATATATATATATATATATATATATATATATATATATATATATATATATATATATATATATATATATATATATATATATATATATATATATATATATGTATATGTATACATACATCTGCGTGTGTTGTGTGTATGTGTATAATAATGAACCGATTTTAATTAAATTAAACAGGTACCTTCTTTTTATATGGCTTGGATAAATTCGTTAGCTAGGAAAATCAAAGCAGGTTCTCCGGGAAAATTTCGGGTTTTCGTTCAGAAAAAAAATTTTTCTTCGGAAATAACAAAGCTACGATACCAAATTTGGTATGTAGCCTTACGCTATAAAAGTATACTATATACCAAAATGTAAATCTCTGTGATACAAGAAAAAAGAATTTATTTAGAAAAATGTTCAGTGCCGGATTATTTCTATGAAAATTCACTACCCTAACACACTTGCTGCGTCCAGGTTTTTCTTCTTTCAACATCAAAATCAACGATCTGTAAATAGGTGTCCTGGAAAAATGCCGATTATATAGAAGAGCTGTTGCAAGAAGTCTGTTTTACAAAGGCTTAGGTTTCTGCTTGAACAACCTCCATTGTTCTTTATTATACTAAGAGATTTACAGAATGATCAGAGCTGCCATACTCTTTGATTTTCTGCAGCACCCGGCTAGGTCTACTTATGTAAAAAAAAGCGATTCTAGGCCAGAACAATTTTTTAGATTCGTCTTGCGGCATTATGTTTAATATTTTGGTTATAGATAATGATGCCCATATCATGTATTCCTAAAAGCAAGCTCCCTGCCTAAAGTAACTATATTTCAGGATTTAATATAAGTGAAAAGTTTCTGAGAATGGTATAAAACTTAAATGAATAAATGATGCTCATTACGGCAGTGAGAAACCTATTTCCAAGGTAAATGTTAACTTTGTTAGTTCAATGACAGTCTAAACTGAGCTCAGGATTTCATGAATGTTTAAAATAAAGGTGGCTAGTCGTAATTTAAATCAACATTACAAGTTTGTCGGTTTACATAACAGCAATTTAACTTCTTTCTAAATCTTTGCTCTACAGGTCTCCAGGCACACGTGTACATTCATAATAAATGAAACCTGTTATAGGAAATTTTACTCACAAATATTTTGGTAAACCATAAAGGACATTTAGAGTAATTAACAAAAGTTTAAGTGGGTTGTTCCATCAAAATATGCTGGAAAAAAATAATAGAAATAATAGTAATAATACGGTTGCATTTATAGCAACAGTCTCAAGTTAGCAATGATGGTCGTGACCCAAATCTATTGTTCTGCGATGGAGCATTAAAATAGACGAGAAAACTAATATTAAGGAATATATATATTTTTTAAAGTCCTCACCAAACGCTCAGAATTTAGTTAGTAAACAATTGACCTGCAGACAACTTCATGAGGCAAACATAAAAGCTAGAGGACAAGCAAAAGAACCAAATTATTTTCCAACTATGTGCTGCCCCACATCACTTTCATAGAGCTACATCCACTGGAATAACCAAGCCTAGACTTAAAGAGGTTGTGCAAATAGCTAAAGAGGATTCCAGCTTTTCCTGTCAACACAAGAGGCTTTGTGACATGATTTTGCTGGATGTGAGAAATGTGTTTAATAGCGCCTCATGGTAAATTACCCTGAACCGCATGAAAGAGCGAAAAATTTATTCTAGTTTGATGAATATCATGACGCTCTATCTATCAAAAAGGACACTAAGCCTAGAAGCAGAAGGCGTTACCACGGTTCGAATCATTGGGGGCGGAGTTTTACAGGGTTCCGTTCTTGAACCCGACCCTATGAAACATTTTGTACGATAAACTCTTTGAGAATAGAGATGTCAGATGATGTGACCTCAATAAGCTTCGCGGATTACCTGGAGGTGATAGTAACTGAAAGAAATAAAGAAATCCTCATGCACCTGGCAAACGCAGGCCTGGAACAAGGAGCCAACTGGATGACGGTAATAAACTGGAGTTTACACCGCAGAAAACAAAAACTGTACTGTACACGACCAAGCGGAAAGTACAACGAATAACTTTAGAAATTAACGGGATACAGATAACACAAAACGAGTGATCAAATATTTTTGAGTTTCGTTGAAAATTAAACTACGCTTCGCCGAAAATGTCAATCAAGCCATTAAAAAACGGGTAAGACAACGACAGAATTCCCCACATTACTGCCAAATTTTGGGAGGGGGGTCTAGGGAGGAAAACTCCCCGGAGAGTTTCTAAAACACCTATGCATAATATCCTGGTAAAGCTTCCAAGAGTTGTTAGTCAAACTGGGAAGGTAAAATAATGGCAGCCTACGAGGCCGCGTCACCACTTAGGGGGAAACCGTCCATCAAAGTTAGATGGTGGAACAGGGATCTCGCCGTACTACGCGGGCGGACTCAGAGGCCCTTGAATCGAGAATCGGCTGAGGTCGCCCGGGACGAGTTTAGGACTGCCAGAAGGGAGTTTAAGAAGGAATTACGACGGAGTAAACGAGCTGGTTGGCGCGCGTACTGAGGAGAAGTCAATTCCGGACGCAGCCAGGCTGGTAAGGATACTCAAGCAGGAGTTAGGTAGTAATGTAGGATCCTTAAGGAAACCGGACGGGATCTGGACAAGCACCGGTGAGCAGACCCTGCGTCATTTCACCGAAGTTCACCTTGCGGGCGGTTGAGCCGGGGTTCGGGGCGCCCGTGATGTTTGGAAAGCCTTTAGCTTTAGTGCGGGAGGTCAAATATCTGGGGGTGATCCTGGACTCCAACCTAACATGGGGGTCGCAAATAGAACGAGTAGTGAGAAAGGGAGTAGCGACCGTCTGGCAGCTGCGTCGAGTGATAGGGAGGACCTGGGTACTTAATCCTCGGAATCTTCATTGGATTTACACTGCGATCGTCAGGCCAAGAATCCTCTACGGGCGGTGGTCTGGTGGTGTGGTGTGAACCAAACTACCAGCAGAAAGCTGGCCAAACTCCAAAGGACGACACCTTCGGCCGCGCTAGAGGTCTTGCTGATGCTGCCACCGCTTCCTCTATGTATCAAAAGGGAGGCTATAGCGTCGCATCTTAGAATACGAGACTCTGGAAACTGGTGCGGAGAGGGAGCAGTAGCAGAGCCTGCAAGAGTCGCCAAGGAGTTGGAAAAGGAAATTTTGATTTCCGCCGTCAAGCTATCATCTCACAATTTTGATTTTGTTTGTCGAAAAAACAAACCTGCATATAAATAATGTAAAAGGAGTATTTTACCGTGAAAGATACTGCAAAAAAACTCATAAAATGGAGACGAAGGCATTCATAGGTATTTTATATGTGACAGAAGTTTTTCGGGGCGGTCATGAAACACTTGTAGATTTTTTGTCAACTGATGGTTTTGGAATAGACATATTCAGAATGATAATGTCAAAAAAGAGGTGTAGATTTCTTATCAGATGTGTCCGGTTTGATGACAGAGAGACAAGGCCTGTCAGGAAAGTGACAGATAAATTAGCTCCAGTGGGAGAAATCTATATGTTTTGATACTTTTACGCCATTTAAGCGAAAAAATAATAATTGAAATTTTTGTCGTCGATGCAATACTTCCACATGTGGCGATGTGGAAGTATTATGCTTTAGTTTTGTTAATGCTATTGTTTTTCTATTTTTTAACCGACTTTAAAGAAAGGAGGAAGTTCTCAATAAGACTGTATGTTTTTTTTATGTGTGTTACCTCAGAACTTTCTTCTCGGTAAACCGATTTTGATGATTCTTCTTTTATTTGTCCTGTCTTAATTTGATCAAGATCTGACTGTTAGTTTTTAAGTTATCCTTAATTTACCTCACGATAACACGTTTAACAAATGGTGGCAGCGGTGATATGCATTTCTCTAGTAGGTGGTCTTTTTCTTTAAACGGCTTCAAAATAACTCAGAACTTTTTTCTAGGTGAACCGATTTTGAAGATTATTATTATTTATTTGAAAGCCGGTGCTTCTCGTGTGGTCCCGCATAAATTTTACCAAGATCTGACTAGTAGTTTTTGAGTTATCCTTAATTTACCTCCTATAACACGTAAACAAATGGTGGCAGCGATTATATGCATTTTTGGGTTATCCCTAATGAAATCGGTTTTCTATTTTTTATTTATTTTTATTGTCTGTTAAGTAGATTAACATAGTTTCTATCTTTCTCGACGTAATGTTAATAAATAGTATTTACAAATGATATTTCCGGAGCTTGTATACTTTAATTTAGAGATATAAATCTCAATTGACCAAATTTGGTAAGGTACTTGTTTTGAATATCCTGATTTATCGCCTAATCTAGGGCTTATTTGTATAGTGCACTGTGATACTTGTGGCAGTAGATAAACGTATGTCATAGATAACTTCTAAAAAAACTCGTTATTTAAAAGGTTATTAGAGATAAAAAGTGGCGAAAAAATTTTTTGTAAGAGACTTATCTTTAAAAATATTTGAGTGCTTTTTGCAAAACTCCCTGTTGAGCCATTTGTTCAGAAATGAGAAAGTGTAAAATTTACAGCCAAAATAAATTATGTATTTTTTTTGAAACTCAGTGTATATTTTATATATATATATATATATATATATATATATATATATATATATATATATATATATATATATATATATATATATATATATATATATATATATATAAGCCTAACCTTAATTAACCATATTCAGTAAGGCCCTTGTTTTGGATATCTTGCTTTATCACCTAATCTATAGTCTATTTGTATAGTACACTGTAAAATTTGTGGCGGTAAATAAATGTGATAGATGACGAAAATTCAATGTTCCAATAACTACTCGATATTTAAAAGATTATTAGAGTTGAAAGCAGGCTAAAAATGTTTGTAAAAACGTTATCTTTTAAGAAAAACTTGAATGATTTTGATAAAACTTGTTCAGAAATGAGAAAGTCTAACATTTACAGCCAAAATATATTATGTATTTTTTATGAAACTCAGTGTATATTTTATTTATAGATATAAGCCTAACCTTAATTAACCATAGTCAGTAAGGTCCTTGTTTTGAATATCTTGCTTTGTCACCTAATCTATAGTCTATTTGTATAGTACACTGTAAAATTTGTGGCAGTAAATAAATGTGATAGATGATGAAAATTCCATGTTCTAATAACTACTCGATATTTAAAAGATTATTAGAGTTAAAAGCAAGCTAAAAAAATGTTTGTAAAAACGTTATTTTTTAAGAGAAATTTGAATGGTTTTGATAAAACTTGTTCAGAAAGACAAAGTTTAAAATTCACACCCAAAATAAATTCCGTATTTTTTATGTAACTTTGTGTATTTCCTCAAAAGTCAAATACAATTTAAACGCTCGTTTCTTATGCTTAATATTGACATATATTTCAAAAATGTTGTATAAAAATATACAAATGATAAAGCGAATGCTATTATTATATACTTCTCGTAATCCCATGTCATTCATATTTCGGTATCAATATACACGGGCCTCGTAAATCGGAGCTGCAAAATTCATATTTCTGTCGCGCACGCGATACTATAGAGCTACGTCATAAATAACAACAGCTATAATAAAGTATATTAGAAGTATCAAGTTGACTATGCGTTTTAACGGGAGAATATACACAGTCAGCACATTTCTAGATGTAGAAAGCTCCAAGATGCTTTTAGTTTGTCGTAAGTGTGATTGATAGCTGACCCTGACCTGCTTCAAGTTAGTTACACACGTACTTTTATGAGTTAGGCGTTTCCGGAATTTATGGTTAGGTCTGTCTTAAATAAACTACTAAATTGGTTATAATTACAAGTTATGTACGGCTTATACAATGTCTGTTTCACCTATTATTAACAATGTGAAACAGTCAAATGGAATAAAGTCAGTTCCTAATTGTGCATCTTTATATAAAAACATTGGGACGCAGCAAGTGCGTTATAGTAGTGAATTTTCATAGTAATTGTACACTTTTAGTAAGATATATCATTAAAACTAATTATTTTAATTTAAATGGATCTTGGAGATCGGTTTTAGATTCCCAGTTAGCGATTATTTGAAAACAAATATTTTATAAGGAGCTAAATAATTAAAATTTGGTCTTACATATGATTTTTTTTTATGTCAACAACACACCACGAGGGCTTACAGCCTAAATACTATCGTACCGTGGGTGTTGACAAGGAGGAAAGAGGCAGCTTGTTAATTCTGGACTTGAAGGTTTGGAGGTTCGGAGGAGAAGGAAAAACATGTGCCGGCAAGGAATTCCACAACTTGGAAGTCCTCGGGACAAAAGAGCGGGCATAACAAGATGTTCTATATCTGGTGACCTGGACATTAAAAGGGTGCATTCGCTCTGTTCCCCTGGTAGATCTGCTGGGGGCAGCAGGTGGGGGAATTATGGAGGAAAGCTCCTCTGAGCAGTGCCCGTGCAGATATCTATAAAAGAGAGAGAGGTCACCAACGGCACGTCGGTGGGCAAGGGATGGAAGCCTTTGGGTGAGGGTAGGGTCACCGATGAGACGTATAGCTCTCTTTTGAATGGGGTCCAGGATAGCGAGTGTAGAAGCGGCAGCTGCACCCCAGATGTGGGAGCAGTATTCGAGGTTTGGCCTTATTTGTGAAGTGTATAAGGTATAGAGATTAGTTGGTGAAAAATATTTGCGAGCCCGGAAGAGGAAACCCAATTTCTTAGCAGCCGCTTCTGCAATTGATGTAACATGTTGGTGCCAATTAAGATTTCGATCCACAGAAATGCCAACAAGAGAAAAGGACTCATTACTTTGAATAACTTGGTTGTTCATTGTGATGGGTCTAGGGCTGCTGTATCTCTTGTGAGAAAGAAAGCAAGACTTAGTTTTGGTGGGGTTGAATTGTACAAGTTTTCTACTTCCCCAGTCTAATATTTTTTGGAGGTCTACGGAGACAGAACCCTCCATGAGTCTGCGATCCTCATCTAATTGGGCTAAAGAGACAGGCTTAGAATATTGTATGTTTGAGTGGAGGGTGCTGTCGTCCGCGTAACTGTGAACTGGGTTGGATGTGCTAGAGAGGAGGTCATTGATGTGGAGAAGAAACAAAGTAGGGGCTAAAGCTGAACCTCGAGGAACTCCTGCATTAATTGGATACAGTTTAGAGGAATGGCCATCCACAACAACAGATATGCTCCTGTTGGAGAGGAAATTTGCTGTCCAGGTACAAAGTTTTGGTGGTAGGCCATAGGCCGGAAGTTTATTAAGTAGCGCTGCGTGCCAGACCTGGTCGAATGCTTTGGATATGTCTAGAGCAACAATCTGGGATTCACCGTGTTGTTCCATAGACTTGTTCCAAGAATGGGTGACAAAGGAAAGGAGGTCGGCAGTCGATCTGCGCTGACGGAATCCATACTGCCTGTCGTGGATTAGACTGTGTTTTTCAAGGAATTTTAGTAGTTCGGTGTTTATATACTTTTCCATCACTTTAGAGATGACTGAAAGGAGAGAAATAGGCCTGTAGTTGCTAGGAAGCGCTTTGGATCCTTTCTTGGGGATGGGTTGTACTCGATCAGTTTTCCAGTTACTAGGGAATATGCCTTTATTGTAAGATATCTGAAACAAACGAGTCAGGACAGGAGCAAGTTCTGGTGCGCATTTTTTGAGAACAGATCTGTAAGTGCTGCAAGTGTCTTTAAAAAAATTGTGTTACAAATTTCATTAAAGTTACAACAGGTTTTTAGAAAAAAAACTTATTATTTGCAAAGGGGATGTACCTATCAAATTGTAAATATGGCAGGTATTTTTCCATATTAATTGCTTGGATAGTTTTGTTTTCGTCAACCTAGTTTTTGCAACCAATAAAAAAACAAAAAAAGGTTTTTTAAAACAAATTTGTAGTTATCCGCGAAGCTCATTATGTTATTTTTCTTTAATTTGGTACCCACAGTGCGTTTACGTAAGTGTTACTATGGTTGGAGATTCAAGATTCCAGCTTAATGGGAAATTTATTGAGCTATTGGATTTGAAATATTTTGACGAAAATTTTCTACCGTAACATACTTGCTACACGCAGACCCTTTCCAACACTTATTCACGGTTGCTGTATCCATACTTTTTGAAACTGATAAAATATCGCAACTTACTATGTAAGACCGACAAACAAGGCAACTTCAAAATCATTTTTGGAAAAATATTGAAAAAAAATGAATGAGATAAAAATTTGAACATAAATTGAAAATTTTGGTTCGCTGCTTTGTCGCGGGAAAGTTAAGGGACCTGCGGTGAATATAAAGCTTCTGCGCGCGGTAAACAGTTGGCGCATTGAAAACGAAACAGACCGATTTGCGTCCAGAGAATTTTTTTTTAAGAAACGGTGAAACACGTCCATTTTAACATCGAGGGGGACATGTTTTGACATAAAACTCAACTTTGTCACATCAACCCCTTAAGGGTGGTGATATCAACCCCTATATTTTAAATAGGGAACATGAGTCAAGTGTTACATCATTTGAAAGCTATTTCTTTTCTGAATTCAGCAAACTAATATTTCTGGAAATTTTATCAACTTGTTTAAAAATTATTCACAGTTGAAGATGCAGAAGCGAATTTCACTCATTCTAATAAGAAATGTGCTGGTAGTCAATGTTTTGTTGGTTTGTAAACAAAAAATTGACTATCAGAATATTTCTTATTGGAATGAGAGAAATGCGGTTTATTATTTCAGTTTACTCGTCGGTTTGATACTTGATAGTACCACCGAAAATTAATTTCACAATGGTGTATTCTGTAGAAGAAAGAGTTGAAATAATTAATATTTTTTTCAAAAACGATGACTGTGCCGACCGTACCGCAAATTTGTTTAATGAACGACATCCAAACAGACAAGTTAACAGAAAATACATTTTGGAGTTAGTTGCAAAGTTTCGACAAAGTGGTTCAGTAGCCAACAAATAAACGGAATCCTGAACGTGAATTTCTGGTTAGAAATGAGACTACTGAGATTGAAGATTTAGAACAAATTACACCACAACCAACTTTGAGCACGAGAAAATTGGCCACTGTTTCAAACATCAAAAAAAGAACTATTCAGCGAATATACAAGCATAATAAATTTCACCCGTATGAAATTCATCTTGTAGAACAACTGAATGGAGATGATTTTGATCGGCGGCTGGAGTTTTGTGAAGTTATGACCGCACAAATAGCTGATAACGGGAACTTTCTGTTCAATATCTGTTTTTCAGCCGAGTGTACGTTTTAATTTAACTCTTCGGTCAATCGTCATAATTGTCGTTATTGGGCAGATAATAATCCAAGATATTTTCACAAAGTCCACACTCAAACTCCACAGAAATTGAATGTTTGGACTAGCATTTTTTGGAGATCGTTTAATCGGACCAATTTTTTCTTGATGGAAATTTTAGTGGCGAAACGTATTTAGAGTTACTAAAAGATCTCGTTTACCCTCTACTAATTGACATTGTTGAAAATGATGATCTCTATCGAGAAAATCAATTAGTGTTTCAACAAGTTTCAGCTCCTCTGCATTTTTCACAACGTGTTAGAATTTTTGAACAAAGAGTTTCCAGGACAATGGACTGGGCGTAGAGGTGCTATTGACCGCCTAGATCACCGGATTTAACTCCTTTAGACTTCTTTCTATGGGTCCATTTAAAAAGTAGAATTTACGTAACAGAAGCGGAGTCTCTGGAACAATTACGAAGACGCATTGTTGAAGAATGCCGTCTAATAAGTCCACAAATGCTCCAGAATGTCAGAGCTCGTTTTGAACAAAATTTGTACTTTTGTATGGAAGCTGGTGGTCAACAATTTGAACACTTACTTAACTTAATAAACATTTTTGAACGTTTGGTTTTGATTTTTAGTTTTTTTAACGAAAAATTGACGAATTATCACATTTCTTATCACAATGAATGAAATACTTTCTTGCAATTCCAACTGTGAATAATTTTTAAACGAGTTGATGAAACTTCCAAAAAAATTACTAAGCTGAATTCAGAAAAGAAAGAGCTTTCAAATGATGTAACACTCGACTCACGTTCCCTATTTTAAATATAAGGGTTGTTATCACCACCCTTAAGGGGTTGATGTGACATAGTTGAGTTTTATGTCAAAACATGTCCCCCTCAATATTAAAATTGGTGTGTTTAAGCGTTTCTAAAAAAAAATTGTCTGGGCGCAAATCGGTCTGTTTCGTTTTCAATGCGCCACCCTATATACTCTTCTTACTGTAAATCAACTCCAATTTCTAATCTTTAAAGTACATCATACATTAAGTTAAAACATTTTATTATTTTAACAATGTCACTCCGACAGAAAAATTGTGGGTTGATTGGTTTCCAACTAGCCTTCACTTAATCCATTTGTGAAAATATTTCGACAAACGAAAACAATGTAGTGAGATTAATTCAGTTCACAAAGAGACTCGCTTTTCCTGAAAAAAATCACTAATTAAGAAAGCGAGTTTACTTAAGTAAACTAAATAACTAATTACGCACACTTTCTTAAACAAGTTTCCAGTTGAAAAAACTTCACATATCCGGCTTCCACAAACTTTGTTGTGCTCGTACATCTTGATAGAAGTTCAATAATTGAAGTTGGGATGAAAACTCGTGCAACCACTGACAGCAAGTTTTCTTAGACATGACAAAAAGCGCAATAATGCATTTCCGAACTTACAACTCGCGCTATAACAACATCGGTTCTATTAATAGGCCACTGAGGTTGAGTATGTGCAAAAGTCCTCCAGACTTTCTTAAGAGTTTTGGTCGTTTTTATCTCGTTTATAGCAGGAGTGAACTTTCTAAGCTGGCGGTAACGAGCTGTGGGTAAAGTTGTGAGCTGAACTGCCTTCTTGGAATACAGTAGCCAAATTACGTACGCTACCGCTGAATACATTTTATAGTATAAATAAGCCAGTGGAAATAATATTGATTGACTATCTTTTAAATTAAATAAAAATATTATTTTATTAGAGATAGCGAATCCTTACCGGTATAAAAGCTTAGTAAAAAGTCCCAGAACGGTCGACTATCTCTGTTATTAATGACGCAATTTTTTCGGATTTTTGTAATGACGAATGGTCAAAAATGAGCCTTTTTTTATAACACACTCACTTGTTTCTCACTTCCGGTTTAACAGGAAATGACTCCAACTAATATTTTTTTTAATGGAACACAGTGTATTATTATTTACAATTTTCAAATGTAGGATAAAATAAAGCCTGGACGCATCAGGTGCGTTATGGTAGTGAATTTTCATAGAAATGATCGGGCACAACATATTTTATTTTACCTTTTTTTCTTGTGACATTGAAATCTAAATTTTGGTGTATGGTTTATGGTTTTTTATATCGTAAACCTTCCTGCCAAATTTGGTTATCATAGCTTTTTTATTTTTTGAGATAAAAATTTTCTTCGAATGAAAACTCAAAATTTTCCCGGGTAAACTCATCCGATTTCCCTGTCTAACGAACCTGTCCAAGCCACATGTCTGTTAATATATAAAAATTGAAACTGACCCCGGATATGGGTCCTACTTCGCGCTCATTTACAAAAATTTTTTCAAAATTCAAAAGTGGGGATCTGCCAATAGTGAAATTCACTCAAAGTACGTTCTGAAACATCAACACGCTTTTAGCGAATTTTTCGTAAAACGAAAAGTTCAATATTGGGGAGATCTGTGTTATCTATCTATATATATATATATATATATATATATATATATATATATATATATATATATATATATATATATATATATATATATATATATATATATATATATATATCGTATCCATAACTCAAAAAAAAAATTAATGGGCCGATTTTAATGAAATCTGGTACGTACCTTCCTTTTGTAAGTGGCTTGGATAAGTTCGTTATCCAGGAAAATCTGACCAGTTTTTCCGGGAAAATTTTGGGTCTTTTTTCGGAAAATTTTTGTATCTCCGAAAATAACAGAGCTATGAAATCCAAATTTAACATATACGTTTGTACCATCTAACTTAACCTACGTGCCAAAATTCAAAACTCTAAGTTAAAATAAAAAGATGCTATATTCATTTAAAAAAAAATGGGTGCCACTGGTGTTTAGAGGAAAGCACAAGAACAAAATATTTTGTCTGATTAACAAAGCCAATTGAATATTACATACAACGGTTAAGTTTTCTTGACGCAAAAACTTCAAGAAGTAGCAGAAAAAGTATTTGGAAAATTTGATCATTTTTCTTCCTGAAACGCCAAAGTCGCGATATGAAACCTCAAAATTTGCAATTTTCAGACAACGAATTTGAAGCAAATACGGATTATCTCAAAAATATGTCGTAATAAATGTATTTTACAAAGCCTTGAGTTTCAGCTTCAACCATCACTGTCCTTCATTTTACTAAAATGGTGTCAGAAAATGCATTTTTTTTTAATTTCAACAACACACCACGAGGGCTTACAGCCTAAATACTATCGTACGGTGGGTGTTGACAAGGAGGAAAGAGGCAGCTTGCTAATTCTGGACTTGAAGGTTTGGAGGTTCGGAGGAGAAGGAAAAACATGTGCCGGTAAGGAATTCCACAACTTGGAAGTCCTCGGGACAAAAGAGCGGGCATAACAAGATGTTCTATGTCTGGTGACTTGGACAGTAAAAGGGTGCATTCGCTCTGTTCCCCTAGTGGATCTGTTGGGGGCGGCAGGTGGGGGAACTATGGAGGAAAGCTCCTCTGAGCAGTGCCCGTGCAGATATCTATAAAAGAGAGAGAGGTCACCAACGGCACGTCGGTGGGCAAGGGATGGCAGCCTTTGGGTGAGGGTAGGGTCACCGATGAGATGTATAGCTCTCTTTTGAATGGAGTCCAGGATAGCGAGTGTAGAAGCGGCAGCGGCACCCCAGATGTGGGAGCAGTATTCAAGGTTTGGCCTTATTTGTGAAGTATATAAGGTATAGAGATTAGCTGGTGAAAAGTATTTGCGAGTCCGGAAGAGAAAACCTAATTTCTTAGCAGCCGCTTCTGCAATTGATGTGACATGTTGGTGGCAATTAAGATTTCGATCCACAGAAATGCCAACAAGAGAAAAGGACTCATTATTTTGAATAACTTGGTTGTTCATTGTGATGGGTCTAGTGCTGGTGTATCTCTTGTGAGAAAGAAAGCAATACTTAGTTTTGGTGGGGTTGAATTGTACAAGATTTCTGCTTCCCCAGTCTAATATTTTTTGGAGATCCATGGAGACAGAACCCTCCATGAGTCTGCGATCCTCATCTAATTGGGCTAAAGGGACAGGCTTAGAATATTGTATATGTGAATGGAGGGTGCTGTCCGCGTAGCTGTGAACTGGGGTGGATGTGCTCGAGAGGAGGTCATTGATGTGGAGAAGAAACAAAGTAGGGGCTAAAGCTGAACCTTGAGGAACTCCTGCATTAATTGGATACAGTTTAGAGGAATGGTCATCCACAACAACAGATATGCTCCTGTTGGAGAGGAAATTTGCTGTCCACATACAGAGTTTTGGTGATAGACCATAGGCCAGAATTTTATTAAGCAGCGCTGCGTGCCAGACCTGGTCGAATGCTTTGGATATGTCTAGAGCAACAATCTGGGATTCACCGTGTTGTTCCATAGACTTGTTCCAAGAATGGGTGACAAAGGAAAGGAGGTCGGCAGTCGATCTGCGCTGACGTAATCCATACTGCCTGTCGTGGATTAGACTGTGTTTTTCAGGAAATTTTAGCATTTCAAATAGGCCCTTCTTCTGATACTTCGGAAGTAGTTTTAGCTATAGAGTTTATGGTTTTATAGTCTATATTTAAGCACATTTTCGTATAAAAAATTCGCTTTTGAGAAGACCGCGACTTATGAATTTTAAAAAGATTTCTTTAAATGAGCGTGAACTAGAACCCAAAAACCCGTTGCGGGGTCAGTTTAGGTTTTTGTCTGTTTACACATATACAGGGTGACGCTTTTCTACGGCAAAGCTCAATATATCCGTTATGGTGAGCGAATAAAGTATCTATTTATCTATCTATCATCTAACACATTACGCAGTTTTGGGGAAACCAATGAGAGCCATAAATATGAGTGAAATCCTGTTTAACAAGGATCAGCGGTATCTGCTCATGCAGATGATATCTTGTTAGTGGCCAGAAATAGAAAAGATCTAAAAGTCATCACTAGAAGTAAGGTTAATGTAGCATAGAGTGTAAGGCGTCAATTAAATAAAGACAAGACCAAGTACATGACCACTAGACAGACTAAGGAAACTAATAGTGGACATTTCGCAGTTAAAACTGAAGAGAAGAGTGTCTTGGACGTTGAGGAGGTTGAAAATTAAAGGTATTTAGGTTGTTAGTAGATAGAAGATATGATGAGGATGTAGAAGTTAATCTAGTAAAAGCAGGAGGACCTAATTACGTCCTAGATCAAAGAACATCTTGCACATAACCAAGCTTAGTGTATATAAGACCGCGACAAGATCAACATTAACACACGGATGTAAAGCTTGGTCAGCGAGCAAAAGTGTGAAAGATAGAATAGCGATATCGGAGAAAAATATACTGCGCAGAATATTGTATCATCAAACATATACAGAGAGCGTTTTTTAGAACAATTCGCATGTATTAGATTGCTAAATTTAGCTTGTATATCTCGCAGTGCCTGGGAAGTTTTATACTGGGAAATGTAATTCGTGGATAAAATATTATCTTTTGAAGTCCACTCTTTGAAGTAAAAAAGAACTGCCACAGACAGTATCACGTTTATTAAATAAAATATATACATTTTTATAACACATTAGTAATTCTGTCTAATATGTGAGTCAATGAGTTATCTCTGGATAACATAATTAATTAATCACTGTTGTGTGCTGGCTTTGTGTAAAAAAAAACACTAGCTACAAAAGTATATTCATCATTACTGTACATTTCCAATCTACCCTTTGAAAGTTTAGTTATTTTTCTGTGAGCGTACCAGGCGCAGAAAATTTCCATTTAAAAAACAAACGATTCGCATTATTTCATGAATGCTTGTGATATTTATTTGACCCATACCAGAATTAACTATATCACCAAATTATACGTTTTTCCGCTTATATAACTCCATAAAACAAATTTACGAGCAAGGATGTCCAGAGGTTCCTGTGTATTCACGATACACAGAAGATAAATAAAATTCTCCCAGGCAATTTCAGCTTTTTCACGTTAGACCTCCAACTGGAATTAACGGAGTTTGCCTCTAACTTAATCTCTCCGCTGAAAGCAGCGGCTTAAATTTTATCTGACCGCCTATTAACTAGTTGTACGCATATTATGATAGCTATGCACAATGATGTATTAGTCATGGTACAGGAGGAAGAAAAAATACGTGGTATACTTTTAATAAATGTAATGTCATAATCTCCTGCGACTGTTTTAATGAAATACTTTTGCTTATAATTTAACGGTGGCTATTGCGAATTTGCTTGCTTCATAAATACTCGCTGCCCCAAAAAATCTTAACCCGTGCTCCATTCCTCACGGGTCAGATTTTTGGCGAATTTTTCGTAAAACGAAAAATTCACTAATGAGGAGGTCTGTGTTTATATATATATATATATATATATATATATATATATATATATATATATATATATATATATATATATATATATATATATATATATATATATCGTACCGATAACTCAACAAATAATGGGCCCATATTAATGAAACCTGATACATACCTTTCTTTTGCAAGTGTCTCGGACAAGACGAAGCAGGACCCCCCCCCCAGGTACGACTTGGGGTGGGGTGTTGGGGGGTGGGTGCTTAGTCGTGGGGATTTTCCTTCCCCCTCGCGTGCATACAACCACCCTCGCTGCATAAACCACAAGAGAAATGTCTTGTTCCTACCCGCCAAGGAAGTTACGCCACCTGGGGGATTGGGGTGCTGTGCGGGTAGGCAGGGTTTGAGGGGGATATGGCTTCAAGATGTGAAAAAGACAACTTTCAATCCCTTTTTATTCGAATTTTCTGCTCATATTTCCTTTTTACTACCTACCCTGCCCAGCACTCCTACTCACTCCTGGTCTCGTAACTTCCGAAATTTTTATTGGGGTTTGTGCATCCAGGAAGAGGGGGGGATCTAGCCAGGTTTCCGGAAACCGTTTTTTGAAAAGCGTTCGGGAGCTAATCTGCAAATTTACCGAAAATTCGCTCCAAAAACGCACTTACTGCCTACCGAATTTTTTCTTACAGACGCATCATATTTCGAAAAAAAAATGCAAAAATGCATTAACGAATTTCTTCTACGAAACTTAGCTAAAAAAATATAGACCATTAAACCATAAACTTCACTAAACCTGCAGCGAAAGCATCAACTTAACTAAACCGACAGCCAAAGCATCAGAGAAAGGGTCTACTTTAAATGAATTTTCTTTAAACATTTTAGTAAAATGAAGAGCAATGACGGTTGAATCTGAAACTTAAGGGTTTGCAGAACACTGTTGTTGCAACATTTTCTTTTCAAAATCCGTATTTGCTTCACGTTCTTTGCCTAAACATTGCCAATTTTGACGTTTAAAATTGCGAGTTTGACGTTTTGAGGAAAACTCCAAAATTGGTTTCTTCAATTCCCCATAACTTCTTTGTCTTTAAAGCTAGAGACACAGGTACAAAGTTCGCTCTTTATAATACAAACACGCGTATCACATTTGGTTGCCCTTACTTTGTTATTTCCGGAGATATGTTTTTTTTTTAGAAATAAAACACAAAATTCTCCAGAAAAACTTAGCTCGATTTTCCTGGCTAACGAACGTATCCAAGCCTACTTCAAAAGGAAAGTACTCGCTGAATTTGATCAAGATTGGTCCATTATTTTTTGAGTTATCGGTCGGATATATATATATATATATATATATATATATATATATATATATATATATATATATATATATATATATATATATATATATATATATATATATATATATAAAAACACAGACCTCCTCATTAGTGAATTAAAAAAAACGTTAAAATGACTGTAATGTTTATAATTTTGCAAATATTTTAGTTTTCTAAATATGAATTAGGTTTCCTTTAGGAAAAATTTTGTAAATTTAATGAAATTTGTAATACAAGTCTCTTTTAAAGAGACACACACTATCTATAGATATCGCAAAATTAAATTTTTTGGTTTCATAGAAAATTGAGTTTTGTCTGCTTAGTAGAGAAACTTGTCAATAAACATAAAACAACAACAATGTGTGCGGAATCTACTACTTTTAGAAGAGATAAACCAAACAAAACCGTTGTCTGTTTACCATTTGAACCGCAAATTACGAGAGGTTTTAATAGCATTTTTAAGAAAACCAATTGCAGCAAAAATTTTCTGCAAAAAATACATTAAACAAATTTCCTAGGTAACCCAAAGGATAAAGATAGAAGCAGTAAATTGTCGGGAATCTATGGAATAGGTTGTAAGAATTGTGAACTTAAATATGTTGGACAAACAAAAAGTACTATTGAAGCTAGATTTAAATAACATTTAGCGCAACTGAGATATGGCCCTATTGGCAAATCATGTATTGCTCAGCATATTTGGGATAATAATCATCATGTAGATAAATATTATATATATATATATATATATATATATATATATATATATATATATATATATATATATATATATATATATATATATATATATATATATATATTGCTATGGTATACGACATTTATTTTGCTAGGTCATGTCATTAAATATACCTTTATAGTGGAAATCTTTTGCTTACAAATTTATCAACAGAAACCCGTCTATAATTTCGTCAAGATGACAGTTATGGTAGGTATTTAAATTACCAGAGATGTAGGTAGACTATGTCCATGAGCTAATTTATAACTTTTCTATATTTTGGAAATGATCAGGTAATAAATAAAACATTGTATTCTAATGTTAGCGTTTGTCAAAATGAACTATATTTAGAATAGTACGCAACAGAGATTTGACAGGACCACAGGGTATTGGAAGTGGATTGAAAACCATAAAAATTTCATGAGTAGGCAAGCAAAAGGTGGCAATGGGAGAGAGACGTCAAAAAATCAACAAGAAGAAAAAAATTAGATATAAAAGAAAATTTGGAAAATTAGATATCTTCTCGTATTGGTGAGGGAGGATATCAAATAAATTTCAAAAATAAAAGGAGATAAGTAGAGAAAGACGTCTGAAAATCAACCAGAAGCAAAAATCAGGTATAAAAGGAAATATGGAAAATTTGATATTTGTTCGAGTTGACGAGGGAGGAAATCAAAAATGTTTTAAAAAGAAAAAGGAGACAAATGGAGAGAAATATGAGAAAAGCAACAAGAAGAAAAAATAAGATGTAAAAGGAAATTTTGAAAATTAGATATTTGTTCGAGTTGGCGAGGGAGGAAGTTAAAGAAATTTTAAAAAAGAGAAAGGAGACCCGTGGAGAGAGACGTCAGAAAATCAACAAAAAGAAAAAACCTGATATAAAAGAAAAGTTGGAAAATTAGATATTTGTTCGAGTTGGTGAGGGAGAGGAAATCAAAGAACAGGGGAGACAATTACAGGACCACAATATATGCAGTGTATGTGTGTGTGTGTGCTTTATTTATTTAACGTTGGATTATTTCCGCAACTATGGCCAATCACAGACGGCAGGGAGCAGTTTCACCCCACTATCCTGAAAATGTTGCTGAAACCCTGCCTTTCTGTAAGAAGTGTAGGGCTCTTTAATGTGCCCAACATCGTATAGCGCGAACAGGCGGGTCTACGCCCCCTCCAAAAGGCGAAACGTGCGGCCATTCAACTTGTTCAGATACAATGCCGCAACCTCTGGTAGTGCTAATTGTACAGTATGTACTGAACAAATCGAAAGGAGTACCCTGGGATCGAACTCAGTACCCTTCGATTCAGAGGGACACGTTCTTGCCACTGAACCGCCAATGCTCTATATATGCAATAGACCCCTTATAATTCAGAAGAGATAAAGCAATAAGGTATGCTTCACATTTATTTATATGTGTAAATTTATAGTGATCAAAGTAAAGAAAATTTAAATGTGCAATTGGGTAAAATAACCCAGAACATTTGAAATTCAATTTTGACTTTGTAACCCTTCTAATTTATATATAGAACATTGTAATATTTACTAATAATAAATTGGGTCTATAGTTGAAATCGTAATTTGATCATTTCCATAATCCTAGTCCTTATTGTTTGTGTTCGTATATACATATGAGTCTGAACTACCCCTTGTAGAAAAGTAGAAAAGAGAACTTGTGCTACCCATTAATTAGGGCTAGGCCGTGAAAATAATTAAAAAACTAAATATATATAAAGGTTATTTAATAATTAAAGATTATATACACAAACTACAATAATATATATACATATACATATATATATATATATATATATATATATATATATATATATATATATATATATATATATCGTTAGAAATTTAGAAATTCAACAAATATATTTCGATGAATAGAGTAAGTCCGGTTCTATGTAGTCCATTGTTCGACCTGTTATCTTACTAACCATCCTGTCCTTCTTAGAAGGAACATTTGATAATGACGCACAGTATAACAAAGGCAGGTATACAGTTTTAATTACTGGGATTTAAGACTCAACAGTGGGGGTCTGTCTTTATACCTTCATAGAAGACGCTGTTCTAAACTGCTTCGCAACTAACATTTAAATAGTGGCTCTAGCCTTATATTCACTTAGTTAATTCATCCCTCTGATGGGGCTAAGTTTGTTAGCAAAACTATCGTCAGGTCTAAAAACTGTATTATGATGAATTTGGTTCTCCAAAATGTACTTATCAGTGCTCATCACAGGTTCCAATCTTCACTCATTAGCATCTTAATAGTAGATTCTCCTGCGTATTTACCGCCGATTTTCTGTAGTGTATTTATTTACGTTAGATGGCTCTTAAGCTTTGTTCTAGAAAAGCACAATATTCAGGATCTGCAATGTTATGGCCGCCGTCATTTGCACATCTGTCTTAATCTCTTGGCAGGAAGCAATGGCTTAAGCCTTCATCTGCCCTAATATTAACCACAAGCGCTCACACTGCAATCTCGATACAGCGAAGTGCTTGTTTTAAAACTTACAGTAATATGGAAGACCAGAGGAAGCCGGATCCAGTTTATAGCATAGGCAGATAGGCCCAAAGTTGCTAAGCGGATTTTGAGATGCAAATTGAACGCAAGATTGTATGGAAGTAGCCGCTTTGGGATTTCAGACCTCCGTCACAATATAACGTTATCTTTAATAAGCAACGATCAATTTATATAAATTGCTTGCAACAAACTTGACTTGTCCTCTGTTTGGCCCAGTTTGGTCTTATGCCGTTGTGGTAGCAATGCAAATCATGGAATTGAGGTCAATATTCATTATGCTAAAGCCTTAATAAGTAGCTGGCAGATTGCTAGTATTGTTCTAGAAAATGAAGAGGATTCATCGTAAAGTACTGTAGGGGTTTTACGAACGTAAATATATAAACTCTGTTCAATAACAAAGTATAATTTATATGACTCTAGAGTTAAATGTGTTATCTTAACGGAATTTCGTTAAAAAATTCTGATATAGGAGATCGATTATTTTCAAGTTAAAAATAGCTCTAAATGAGCCCTAACAAAGTCAGTTTTATATTAACCTCTCTCTCTCTCTCTCTCTCTCTCTCTCTATATATATATATATATATATATATATATATATATATATATATATATATATATATATATATATATATATATATATATATATATATATATATATATATAAGTACACTGTGAAAACACAGATCACCACAACATATCTTTTTAAAGACATAAGGATCGTTTCACTATAGAACGAATAACTCTAACTCTAACTAACTAGTGAATTAGTCATTTTTCTTAAGGAAGTTCAGTAATGAGGAGATCCCAACTTTTGAATTTTGAAAAAATTTATATATATATGTATGTATGTGTCACACCCATAACTCAAAAATTAAAGGACCGATTTTGATTAAATTTGGTGAGTACCTTCATTTTTCAAGTGGCTTGGACATGTTTGTTAGGCAGGAAAATCGCCCTTGGTTTTCCCGGAAAATTTTATATTTTTTTTCGAAAAAAATTATATCTCCGGTAGTAACAAAGTAAGAACAACCAAATTTGGTACACAGGTTTATATCATTAGAGGTAATTTACCTACCAAAATTTAGCTCTGTAAGTAAAATGGCGAAAAAGGGCATTTAAAGAAAAATAAATTGGAGTTATCCTCAAAACGTCAAAGCCGCGATTTAAAACGCCACAATTGGCAACATTTAGGCAAAGAACTTGAAACAAGTACGGGCTATGGAAAGAAAATGTCTCAACAAGAATGTTTTACAAACCCTTAAGTCTTAGCTTCAGCCGTCACTCTCCTTCATTTACCTAAAATTTTTCCAGAAAATTCATTTCAAATAGTCTCTGATGCTTTGGCAGTAGTGTTAGCTATAGAGTTTATCGTTTAATGGTATAAATTTATTTCGAATTTACAAAAAATCAATAAAGCTCAATATATCCATTATTATGCAAGATACGAAAAAAATGTATACATTAACTGTAGGTGTCTTAAGCTACATCTTAAAAAATTATTTCTACAATCACAGGCTGGCCCATAATTCGTTGGTGATACAATGTTTTTTTTAAATCAAACACTCCTTATGTTATTGCATTTTTGCATTTTCTATCAAAATACAATGCATGTTTGTAATAAAAGAAATTCTGGACGTAGCAAGTGCGTTATGGTAGCCAATTGTTATTAAATGCTTCAAATTGGAATAGCTCAATTTGATAATAATCTATAAGGTTGACCAAGAAATCAGTCTTTTCCGGACCACTTTAAGTTTGCTTTAGGAAATGTTTGTACATTTGCAAACAATTAAGTTATTTTCATAGAACATGGCACATTGTTTCTAATATATAGGTCATACTGGTAACCAAATAAGATGCCTGCTTTCTTAAAAAAAACACACACATATTTGCTATTAAAAAACATTTTTATGAAAATTCACTACCATGGCGCACTTGGTGTGTCCAGACTTTTTTTTTTAAACTAAGCAAGGTATCGATGGTGACACCTTGCAAAACTTTTACCAAGTGAGGGCGAATTTGGACCCCAAGGACCCATATCCGGGGTCTGTTTTAATATATATATATATATATATATATATATATATATATATATATATATATATATATATATATATATATATATATATATATATATATAGCAGATCAACTGCCGACCTCCTTTCCTTTGTCACCCAGTCTATGGAACTACACGGTGAATTCCAGATTGTCGCTCTAGACATATCCAAAGCATTCGACCAGGTCTGGCACGCAGCGCTGCTTAGTTAACTACCGATCTGTGGCCTACCACCAAAACTCTGTACGTGGACAGCAAATTTTCTCTCCAACCGGAGCATTTCTGTTGTCGTGGATGGCCATTCCTCTAAACTGCATCCAATTAATGCAGGAGTTCCTCAAGGTTCATCTTTAGCCCCTACTTTGTTTCTTCTTCACATCAATGACCTCCTCTCTAGCACATCCAACCCAGTTCATAGTTACGTGGGCGACAGCACCCTCCACTCCAATATACAATACTCTAAGCCTATCTCTTTAGCCCAACTATATGAGGATCGCAGACTCATGTGAGGTTCTATCTCCGTGGATCTCCAAAAAATATTAGACTATGGAAGTAGAAATCTTGTACAACTCAACCCATCACAATAAACAACCAAGTTATTCAAAGTAATGAGTCCTTTTTACTTGTTGGCATATCTGTGGATCGAAATCTCAATTGGCAGCAACATGCCACATCAATTGCAGAAACAGCTGCTAAGAAATTAGGTTTCCTCTTCCGGGCTCGCAAATACTTTTCACCAGCTAATCTCTATACTTTATATACTTCACAAATATGACCAAACCTCGAATACTGTTCCCACATCTGGGGTGCTGCTGCCGCTTCTACACTCGCTATCCTGGACTCCATTCAGAAGAGAGCTATACGTCTCATCGATGACCCTACCCTCACCCAAGGGCTGCCATCCCTTGCCCACCGACGTGCCGTCGGTACCCTCTCTCTCTCTTTTATAGATATCTGCACGGGCACTGCTCAGAGGAGCTTTCTTCCATAGTTCTTCCACCTGCTGCCCCCAACAGATCTACCAGGAAAACAGAGCAAATGCACCATTTTATTGTCCAGGTCACCAGACATAGAACATCTTGTTATGCCCGCTCTTTTGTCCCGAGGACTTCCAAGTTGTAGAATTCCTTGCCGGCACATGTTTTTCCTTCTCCCCCGAACCTCCAAACCTTCAAGTCCAGAAATAACAAGTTCTCTCTTTCCTCCTTGTCGACACCCACGGTACGATAGTATTTAGGCTGTAAGCCCTCGTGGTGTGTTGTTGACATTAAAAAAAAGTACCATTCTTAATGGCTTGGATGAGTTCTTCATTCGCGAAAATCAGACAAGGGTTTCAGGTAAAATTTTGAGTTTTCTTTCGAGAAAATTCACAATGCTATTTTAATGAAATTTGGTGGATATGTTGCTTTGGGAAAGGCCTTGCTACGCACAAAACTCAACTTTCTAAGTCAAGTCTAAAATTGAGATATTCAAATTTGAAACATCTAATGAAAATTCACTACCATAACGCACTTGCTGCGTCCTGAACTTTTCTGTTTTGTTAAATTTGAACAAAGTTCATAGGAGTCAATTTGACAAATTATGAAAGCTAAGTATTATAGTTATTATTATAATAAAGAATATACAATATATAATATATAATATATAATATATAATATATAATATATAATATATAATATATAATATATAATATATAATATATAATATATAATATATAATATATAATATATAATATATAATATATAATATATAATATATAATATATAATATATAATATATAATATATAATATATAATATATAATATATAATATATAATATACAAATTTCTGATATAGATGATTCTTTACGAGACTGGACGTTTTGAAGAAACTAGACAGATTTGCATTCTGAAAATTTGTAGTATGAGGTGCTCCAATATGCCCAATTCATTTAAAGTATTTAGAATATCCTCTGACTTCCAATTATACCGGAAGTGGACACTAACTTGCTTATTTTAAACTTAATATTCTATATATTATTACAGATTCGGATACAGATGATCTCGGCGATTCTCCCAATATACAGTTTGGCTACTTTATACTGAGTGCTTCACGAGGTATGGCCATTTTTATTACAAACATATGTCAATTTCAACGTCATGTATCTTATTAATTGATGTAAATTGAAAGTCTTTGTTATGCATAATTTTTTTCATTATTGCATATTTTAACTTGGTATACATAATCTTCCGACAAATCGATTGTTGTCTACAGGGTGATTATAAACGCATATGCGCGGATATCTCATTTTTTCAAGTGGATGAGCCTATATATTATAATGACATTGGCAAGATATTTTACTACTCTTCGAATTCCGTTAATCATTTCCCATACCCAAATCGTACGGTTTTTGAGATATTCAGCTTCTAAATATGCAATATGGGTATGTATTATGATTGCTGTAGAGTGCCATGGAAAACAGCCAACTTGAACAGTAACCAAATTCTCCGTTTGATAGTTATGTTTTGAGTTAGGATCTTATTAATCTGCTACTAATTCACAAAGAATGCTGATGAATGTTATTAAGAACATGTGTATTTGCAGAACCATATGTAGACTTGCCTCAACCTTCCCACGAAACTGTTGATGCCATTATTAGAAACTTACCACACTGTGAATCAGTTAGTTAACAAACAAACAAACTAACTAAACTAAACAACGAAACAAATCTGAAAAAAACAAATTCAAATAATTGAACACTGAAATATGAAGGATTTCAGCGATGGCCTACCAAATCTGGTTTGGTGTCAGCAATTTGCAAGCTGCATGTAACCATAGAACTAACAGAGTTCATTAACTTAATTATCATGGATACAGATGTGACACCGGCCCCTTCTTACATTGAACTGTAGCGGTCGAAATCTGACATTTCTTGGCATGGAGTGAGCCTGTGCCTATGGATCACCTTCACCTTTTTCTTTGGGCTCCTCTGAATGCGATAGCCAACGTCATTAATCCTTTATTCCCCCTTATATGAAACCTCCCCTAATTGTTGTGGTTTCTGTGACCATTCCTTGCGTCAGATTGTAGAACCACACTTAATCTCCTTCTTTAAAACTAGTTGAATTAGCTCTCATGTCATCACGAGTCTTCGTGCGGTGGTCTTCTACTCGTGTATGCATTTTGACAGCAGAATGGATGGTTTTCCTTCTCACAATGTCAGAGCTCGCTTCAAGAAAAGTTTTTACGTTGCACTGGTTCTTCCGCAAAATTGTTCTTATTCTAATACTTCCACTAGTACAAAAATCCCTGCAGGCCTTATTCTTCTCGCAGGTGTCATCTCTGTACCAATGAATGTTTTCATTCACCCTTTTCTGGCTTTGCTTCACACTTACTATAAACGCATCGTCTTGTGTTTCTTCCACGGTATGTTCTGTCGTTTCTCTTCGCTGAATAAGTGGGTCGCCCTTTTCTGTCTCAGCTTTCACACTTTCATTGCAGACGCTAATGTTGCTGATTTCTTCCACAGTGATTTTTCGCACTTCCAGCTTACCGTCGGTCGACATCACTTTTTCTTAACCGCCGATAGTCAGCATGATAGTGCCAAGATCAAGTTTAACGTACTAACCTTGGAAAATATCCAAGCCAATTATAATGGCTCTCTGTTTTGCCATCCAGGTCACAATTTGCAGCTCGACGTCAGTTTCGCCAAATACTGGTCACCACGGGCTGCATTTACTCTGTACTCTGTCTGACTCTCTTACTCGCCTTCTTGGTACCATGTCGCGGCGAATAATCGTCCTAGGTGCGCCGGTGTTGACGACTATCTTGTTGCCGCTTATGTATCCGTCTACGACAAGAGCGCTGCCAGAATAGCCAACCTAAGAACGGTCACCTTCCTTAGCTTCACTTTCTCCCATGCGTGTGATATTCGAGACCAACATTGGCGTCGTGTCTGCCTCACCTTGCCGCAGTTCCATCAACGCAAGGCATTTGCACGGTGACCTCTTATTGGGTGCCCATGCGATATAGACCTTATCTTCTCTGCTATCATCTATACTAGCTGCATGGCCTTCGAAAATAGGTTTTATTTTCTTCTCGGACTTGGGGACTGCAAACTGTCACTTTCTGGCACTTGTTTTGCAACTTTAAATGCCAAGTCATGTGCCAAAGCACCGTCCAAGTTTTTGTGTCTTGCCAGCCTCAGGGTCTGTTGGATATCATTGATGGTGTCAATGAAAGCTTGCACCGACAGGTGGTCCAGGAATTTTATCGGAGCCATGTGGTATGCTAACCGTGTCAGGCTGATAACGTCGGCGTGGAGATGTTGGAGACTCTCGCCCAACTTCTGACAACGATTTTTCAAGTAGATTCGATAAAACTGTTGTAAATTCTGGTCGCCAAACCTCATCTCTAATCGTTGTCCGATGAGTATCGTTTGTCAGACCTGGAAATAAATGAATAATATCTTATATTCATTGATTGTTGTTGCCCTTACTTGGTGAAACTGGTCTATGCTACATACAGACTTGGAGACTACTTCTCTGGCTTCACTCTTGGTTTTCGTTTTTGTAGGTAAAGGACGTAGCCAGCGCGTAAGCTAACTTGAGCAAGTGGCTCTTCTGAATTTTGGATGTTCTATGATATTCTTGACAGCGAAACTAATCACAGAAACGTTGAAGAACATCCTAGAACATCCAGAATTCATACGGGTCACTTGCTACAGTTAGCTTACGCGCTGGCTATGTCCTTCACCTACAAAAACGAAAACCAACAGTGAAGTCAGAGAAGTAAAAGCTAACCAATTTCACGAGGAAGGTATTTATAAAAATTACAGACAAAGAACTATATCTGTATTGCACAGCGCGTAGCGAAAAACACACCGACAATAGGCATGGATACAAAATGATAATGTTTTGTATCCTCCTACTATGTCGAAAAGCATAACTATTGGACAATTGATAGTCCCTTTATTGATCTTATTTTTAAAGGGGTAGACATTGATCCAATCCAATCCATAGCAGGTGGTAGTGGAATTCTCCTTTACGTAATAGTAAAGAATTTTTTCACGCCCGAGGAGGTACCACCCCATACATCAAGGGGCTGGTGAAGTCCCAACGGACGTTTCCGGTTCTGGTGTATGGGTCGGTTTCCCTTATAAACAAAAATGATGATGGCTCCTCCTTGTATGAAATATTCCGGAGGCAAAATACCCCTCCATTCGGATCTCCGGGAGAGGGGTGTACAGGGGGCGCCAACATCGAGATTTAACATATCCTTTTCGAATATATGTGGCCTAAATTCTAACCTGCACTCCGTCCACCATTTCCTCGAGGCTAACAGGCCCCAACTCCTCTTCCTCACCGAAACCCAAATCAGTGCCAAAACAGCCACTAATCACCTTAATTTCCCGGGGTATGAGCTCCTTACTTCCTTTAGATTGCATGGAGGCGTGTGCGCATACGTCCGTAGCAATCTACCCTGCACCAGACTCCCCCATTTAGATGCTGGAAGAAAAGACATACTATGGCTAAAACTCTCTCTCAGGACTGCAACTAAATTCATCTGTTGCATTTACCGGTCACCTTCTGACAACAACTTTGTCCAGCTCTTTGACTACCTTTCTGAAAAAACCGACCATCTGATTTCCGAATATCCTTCCTCCGAGGCCACTATTCTTGGTGACTTCAATGTTCATAATAAGGAATGGCTAGGATCTTCAAAAACCGATCCACAAGGGAGAGCAGCGGAAGCCTTTGCAGTCAGCAATTCTTTAGCCAATATGGTTCAGCAACCTACTTACTTTCCTCGTATCCCAACACACAGCTCAAATCCCTTGGATCTCCTTCTTACTACACAACCTGAATGCTATAAGATTTCAGTCACCGCCCCCCCTTGGTCGCTCAGACCACGGCATGGTCACTGCTTCCTGCACAATGCAACCCGAGGTCACACAGTCATCGCACCCACGTATCGTTTGGCACTACAACTCCGCAAACTGGGACGAAATGCGGGATTACTTTTCCTCATTTCCATGGGGTTCAGCTTTAGCCCCTACTTTGTTTCTTCTTCACATCAATGACCTCCTCTCTAGCACATCCAACCCAGTTCACAGCTACGCGGACGACAGCACCCTCCATTCAAATATACAATATTCTAAGCCTGTCTCTTTAGCCCAATTAGATAAGGATCGCAGACTCATGGAGGGTTCTGTCTCCGTGGATCTCCAAAAAATATTAGACTGGGGAAGTAGAAATCTTGTACAATTCAACCCCACCAAAACGAAGTCTTGCTTTCTTTCTCACAAGAGATACACCAGCCCTAGACCCATCACAATGAACAACCAAGTTATTCAAAGTAATGAGTCCTTTTCGCTTGTTGGCATTTCTGTAGATCGAAATCTTAATTGGCACCAACATGTCACATCAATTGCAGAAGCAGCTGCTAAGAAATTAGGTTTCCTCTTCCGGGCTCGCAAATACTTTTTACCAGCTAATCTCTATACCTTATATACTTCACAAATAAGGCCAAACCTCGAATACTGCTCCCACATCTGGGGTGCCGCTGCCGCTTCTACACTCGCTATCCTGGATTCCATTGAAAAGAGAGCTATACGTCTCATCGGTGACCCTACCCTCACCCAAAGGCTGCCATCCCTTGCCCACCGACGTGCCGTTGGTGACCTCTCTCTCTTTTATAGATATCTGCACGGGCACTGCTCAGAGGAGCTTTCCTCCATAGTTCCTCCACCTGCTGCCCCCAACAGATCTACCAGGGGAACAGAGCAAATGCACCCTTTTACTGTCCAGGTCACCAGAAATAGAACATCTTGTTATGCCCGCTCTTTCGTCCCGAGGACTTCCAAGTTGTGGAATTCCTTGCTGGCACATGTTTTTCTTTCTCCTCCGAACCTCCAAACCTTCAAGTACAGAATTAACAAGCTGCCTCTTTCCTCCTTGTCAACACCCACGGTACGATAGTATTTAGGCTGTAAGCCCTCGTGGTGTGTTGTTGAAATTAAAAAAAATAAAAAATAAATAGATTCTAATAAAGTTGAGTAGAAATAAAGCAGCCAGGAAAATGTGCATCGGAAAGGGGAAAGAAAACGTTTTAGTTTAATAACAAATGCATGCGTGCCCTTGCGTTCAGCATACGAACTACGACTGATATGGGGCGCAAAGAATATTACGTATTAAGCAATAGTTGTTTATTTATGTTTGAAAAATTTCAGTAATACATATCACAAAAAGTTTTTTTTTGCTTGCGGTGTTTTGAGCTTAACGAAAATAAATAACAGTTTTTAAGTCAGGATTTCATAAAACTCATTTTTCTTTCATTCGCCGGAAAATATTAGGAACCTTAGACATTTCGACAATAGAAGGATGATAGAGCTTGTTCATCCGGTGTTTTCAGATATTGTTCTTGTGTTAGCGGTTTGTAAAGGCCATATGTTTTCCAGTCATAACTGCGGTTTCCGCAATACATAGATATATTTATATGTATCTGACACCCTGTTGGCTATACATCATTTTAAATCTCGGACAGTATTATATTTCACTGGATCCAAGATATATCAGATATGTATCTTCTCTCCGTACAATGATATATCGTATATCTATCACTTCCAGCACCCACACTACAAACTGTCCAATCACATACGTTTCATATTTCATGCTTGTTCCTTTCGTGTAATTTATTGCGTACAATATTGATAAGGTTTCGATATCAAATATGCTTCTCACAATGTTTCTCGTTATGCGTGCTGATATTTTTTAACTAATTCCACAATGCTTTGTGTAATTTATACCATAGAGAAGTTTTCATAAAAACATTAGTCAAGTGAGCGCGCATTAGAGCCGTTGAAACAATTCTTAAAGCTATTTATAATAATAACAACTATTATATAGATAAATAAATATTTATATATATATATATATATATATATATATATATATATATATATATATATATATATATATATATATATATATATATATATATATATATATATATATATATATATATATATATATATATATATGAGACGGGTTGAACCGCGTCCAGAATTTATGAAAACTCGACGTCTCGTCTCCTGTTTTTCAGGAGGTAAAAGAAATATATAAGGACACTCTAAGGCCTCAATCTGCCTACTCCTTAGAGCGGTGGTCAAAGGTGGGTAAAGGAAATATGCAAGAACACTCTAAGGCCTCAATTTGCCTTCTCCTTAGAGTGGTGGACAAAAGTGGTAAAGGAAATATGTAAGGACACTCTAAGGCCTCAATCTGCCTACTCCTTAAAGTGGTGGACAAAGGTGGGTAAAGAAAATATGTAAGGACACTCTGAGGCCTCAATCTGCCTACTCCTTAGAGTGGTGGACAAAGGTGGGTAAAGGAAATATGTAAGGACACTCTTAGGCCTTAATCTGCCCACTCCTTAGTGCGGTAAACAAGGGTGGGTTGGGTTGTTGTAGCTCGATTACGGGGCCCCAATCTGCCTACTCCCCAAATCTCGCCGGAGTTCGTCTGTGAGGTCTCAGTGTGTTCAACCCTAGGCCTCAGAGAGATCTGGCAGTTCGTTGCAAGTCTTGCCTTATATATGTCGTTCCGTCTACCTGCTTCGTTAGCAATGAAAGTAGTGGGGTCACCGTCAATTAAGTGGGGGGCTTCGGTCACAGTACTTAGAGGATGAGGAGGATTAGGAGGGTCACCGGCATTTCTTGAGGCAGACAATGGGGCAATAAAATTGTCTGTGGATTTTATTTTCTTTTTGTGTGTTTTTAAAGAAGATATAATAGCTTTCCAAGTAGTGGGAAGGCGAAGACCATCATCTCTCTTATTTAAACAGTCGGGACGTTTTTCAATCTCGATTGCTTCGCGGATAATTTTCGTTTTGACCCTGTAAATTGTTGTGCCTTGTATAAATATGATGCATGGCCAACGCCAATGAGGGGTCGGATTTTCTAACTGCGAGGGTGTGTTCATATATTCTATTGTGGATGCGTCTATTTGTTTGTCCTACATAAGTTCGGGAACAGTGGGAACAAGGAATTTCTTAAACTCCGTGGGATTCGTTTGGAACCGTATCCTTGGGAGTTTTTATCATATTTGACAGTTTTTGCTCTGTTGTGAACACGGTTTTGATACTATGGGTTCTAAAAGTTCTGATGATTTTGTCGGTGACACCTTTAATGTATGGTAAAAACGCTGTGTGTTGTTGTGTGAACTCTGTTGGTTCTTGTTGTGGTGTAGTGGTTTGTTGTTGTGCGTTTCTAATGTTCTGTAGTATATGATTGTTGTCGTATCCGTTTTCTAGCAATGTCTGTCTTAAAAAGCTTAATTCTGTCTGTTTGTTGTTGTTGTCCGTTAGTCTAAGGGATCCTGTTACTAATGTTCGAACAACGGAATTTAGTTACGATAGGTGATGGTGAGATTGGGCGTTAAGATAAGGATTAGTGTGGATTGGTTTTCGGTAGACAGTGTAAGAAAATCCTCTGACTGGGTTTTTAGTGATGCGTACATCTAACCACTCTAAGGAGTAGGCAGATTGAGGCCTTAGAGTGTCCTTACATATTTCCTTTGCCTCTTAAAAATGGCTCCAAAACAGGAGCCGAAACGTCGAGTTTTCATAAATTCTGAACTCGGTTCAACCCGAGAACCAAGTATGTCTCACATTAGAGACTGCGAAAATCTTTCTGAATATATATATATATATATATATATATATATATATATATATATATATATATATATATATATATATATATATATATAGTGTGTCCCATTTGTTTGTGAGGCCCCTTTAAAATATTTATTTATAATGCGATTTTAACCGGATTTTCTTTAAAGTGTAGATCTTGATGAACTGTATTTTTCGAGCAATAACTTCGCCATATTCCTATAAAATCCAATGCCTCCTTTGTCAGTTTTCAGAAGTGAAATTTTAAGAATTATTATTAGGAATTTTTAAATAAGAAATCTGTTCACACCACTGGATTCACCATCCCGTATGACGGACCTTTACTAAATTGCATCGAAAAATTCCGTGTAGGAACGTTTTTGTAATTAAATTAAAAATGCATAATACATCATTTTCATCAATTTATTCCGCCAAGTTATCCATGATAAATTTCATCGGAAATTAAACCAATAACATCATTGTGCACTTTTCTGAATTTATCAAAATCTTCTAAAACATATTTATCTCCAGCTTGTAATTCACTTCTATGTGATCGAGTAGGGGCCGCTAACACCACCTTTACAGCAAATTCACAATTTTTGAAAATACTATTATCTAAAGTAGTTCCCACTCTGCTTAATAAGCTTTGCTAATTTATCAGAACTCATTTTATTAAATCAACCAATTACCTTGCAACAACGAAAATAAATAAAATGTTTAAACCCAGCTCTTATCAAACCTTTATCTACGCTCACTGCGATAACGTATATTAGAACATACAAATGTATAAATATCGAAAAGGAAGATAAATTTTAATAGAAAATTGTCTAATCTATATTTATCTCTGCACCCATCTCCACCATAGGACCACAGGACAGCAATTAGCAATAACTGTTCCACCAACTCAGTTCCATGAAATACGAATATTTTCAGGATAGTTATTAATTACAATTTGTCGCACAAATCACGCAAATAAAGAGTCTACAGACTATCCGGTTAGAAGTACCAAAAAACTGTCACGACACACGATAAATAAGTGTTAACTTTGATTGGCCTGTATAATCTTATCTTATCATTATTTATTAGTAAACACTATACAGTATGCCTATACAATAAGTCTGAGACTTGTGCTGTACATTTGCATAATTTTAAAAGTTATATCCGAAGCATCCTGACAGTTATATACCCAATTCAGCAAACTTAAAATTTTGACAAACCAGGTAAAACATTTTCTTCACTTTAAATTTTCCAATATAATGCTTCACCCATTGCCATCATTTGTGATAGATCTAACCCACTTTACTATATAACTCTGTCTCCACATACCATGTTTTTGCCAAAATTATTAATTTGATATAAGACCAAAACTGACGTTAAACGATTTAATTTGAATTATTGCGAACTACAGCTACAACTCACCTGATTTAATTATCCATCTTGACTCTTCTTATCGCTGTCATTCGCCTTTTACGGAATATATCGCAGAGTTTCAAGAGTAGGAAATTATTGATACAAAATTACAAAAATCGAAACAATTGTATCTTCTATTAAAAAAAAATGCAAATATCTATGTAGATTAAAAATAAACAATAATAATTCAAACGCAATATTGAACAATATAATATCAATTGAAACTGACCCTAGATGTGGGTTCTAGGGGGCCAAGTTCTCGCTCGTTTGAATATTTTTTTTCTAAATTCAATAGTCGTGGTCTCCTCATTAGTCAAAACAAGCACTTGTGAAACCACGGGAAAGTTTACGACTGTATTAGATATGGAAGGGTTTCGATAACAAGAACAAACAACCAGATATGCTATTCCAATTGAATTAAGTTTAAAAGTTTTCATCTCTTCTTTATTAAATCATGTTTTTACAAAAGCTCGCTAAAAAATTCAGCGGAATAACAATCTGATAAGATAACGGTAAAGTGAAAGGAGATTAAAGAAAAATCATGAA
The DNA here is from genome assembly GCA_964006375.1 of Tillus elongatus. Lineage (NCBI taxonomy): Eukaryota > Metazoa > Arthropoda > Insecta > Coleoptera > Cleridae > Tillus > Tillus elongatus. The sequence continues at coordinate 190,392,606 of OZ023264.1, forward strand.
AAGTGAGGTTACTAACTAGGATTAGAACTCCTCATGTAGGACTCTACTATCGGAGATGTACAGGGCGTAACCGACTCGGCCACGCCCGATATGGAAGACTGGCAGGTATATCTAGTAGTACGTTAATTGTATTAACGTCTTATCTATTTTCACCGAACAGTTTTCATTTACAAAGGATTTCTTGGTCATATTTGAACGAACTGAAGGAAAATAATGACTTAGGCACAGATCTAAGAGCTTGTTAATTATTTAGTGTCGTATTTTTTACTCGCGTTCGTACACCTACCATAATGATAAATTTTAACGTTCTAACTTTGTCTCATCAGATTTAAATAATTAAAAATTAATTTACCTCTAACTTTTTTGGCTTTTAATAGAGAAACCTAAATTTTGTAACATACAACTCTTTATGACGGAAAAGAGCGTACCAAATTTGATCAAAATCGGCACCTTATTTTTTGAGTTACCGGTGTGATACACACACCTATATATATATATATATATATATATATATATATATATATATATATATATATATATATATATATATATATATATATATATATATATATATCCTCAATAGTGATTTTTTTTTAAAGAAAATTCACTAAAATACAAATAAATTCAAATTTTGTATTAAGATTCATACAGGTGCTTCATAAAAAAGTTACGAAAACATAAAGTAATACATTACCCAAGAAAACATAAGACCCTTTATATGACGACCGACGATTTTTACATTTTAGTGTAGAGATTCTTAAAGAAAATAAATGTGCCAAATTTCTAAAATTCGTCGCAAGGTATACGAATGAAAATCTCAAAATATCATTAAAAGAATAAAAATTATGTCACCCTGTATATTAAAAAAGGTGCCTTTTTGACCATAGGTCTATCGAATATTTTTTGTTATTTTCCCGAATAATATTACTACCTGCTAGAATATCTCTATAACGTTATGTTACGCCCTGTATACATACGATTGGCGAAGATAAAATGTAAAAGGGTGTAAACTTCATTGTGTAGCTAATGCATTTGGATTCCTACTCCGGCAAATAAATCGTCTAATTCCGACAAGGGATAAATGTGTGCTCGACCTAGCAAGGCTCAGGTTTTGATTAATTCTTGCTTTCAGACCCCGGTAATGACCTCACTAACATTAACATCCTAGGGTTTTATTGTTGGACCTATTACGACACTTGATAATCCTTTGTTTGCCATAATTTAAAGCCTTTATTTGGTACAGCCTTATTGTAGTTGTCTTTATAGTGTTCTGGTTGACTATTTGTATAAGACACTCGAGGAAAATGTGCTTCTAATTGAACATCCTGGCAAAAGCAATTTATCAAACTGTAGAAGATGGCTTTCCTCTGATTTAGACGCTTCTGCTGCCATAAATTGAGGCAGACTGACTTTAGAAAATGCAGTTATAACGACATGGATTCGAAAATGCATTCTCAAGAAAAGTAGGTTCTCGACGTCGTTTTTTAACGGGCTTCATTATACAGACTCGTGAGAGCATGGTGTAAGACTAGTAATCCTAGATTTCTCTTAGAAAGCAGATGTTAACGAAGAAAAAAGTTGTACTCAAATTTTGCTGGGTTTATTCTTAGTAATTAGATATAACAAATGATAGCTATATATATATATATATATATATATATATATATATATATATATATATATATATATATATATATATATATATATATATATATATATATATATATATATATATATATATATATATATATATATATATAATATGCTTTATCAACAATTACAGAATATTTCTAAACTCGAGAAGAATATTACCTAAATCCGACCTTTATTTTTTATTGTAGATCAAACCAGTTCAGCAACATGTATGCTATTCATGATAGTTTTATCTGACATAAGCTATTGTCTAAAATAAGAAACAATAAAAAATAATAACGATAAGATGCTATAGTTAGAAACATAAATTAAAAATAGTTTGGTCGATAAATTAGCAACATTATTTGGTAGGCTTACATTTGTGTGTACACATCCATACACATCCATCTTTTGTATACCTCAAGTTTTGGTAATGGTAAGACCAAATCAGCACTGCGTGTATCATAACCGTGTACATTACGATTGGTTGTGGGTATGCTTAACTTTATAGCTGCAACAAAGCAATATATATATATATATATATATATATATATATATATATATATATATATATATATATATATATATATATATATATATATATATATATATATATATATATACATACATATATATATATATATATATATATATATAATATATATATATATATATATATATATATATATATATATATAAGGGCAAGCCAGATCCCACACGCCCAGCAAGAAATCTCACGTAGCCTGCCTTGTCAATATAAGCGAGAAGTCTGTTCTGCAAAAACCAGCGTAACAGGCTATACAAGGCAGCATTGGACTGGGTCTCAATTTTATCCGGATTAGCTGTAATAAAAATGGTAGTGTCGTCGGCATACATAACGACGTTGGGTAACGCAGCCAGATCATTCACGTAAACAATAAACAACACAGGGCCCAATATAGAACCCTGTCCGTACTTGACTGAAATTGTCTTCGATCTACTACCATAAAATCCGTCATCACCAGAAGACACCTCAATAAATTGACTCCTGTTAGAGAGATAGAAGTCAAACCAAGCCACAGCTACACCTCTTACACCATAGTCTGCCAATTTATACAACAGGATTCCATGATCAACGCTGTAAAGTGCACTGCTGAGGTCACAAAATACCCCAACAGGGCACCCCCCAGCGTTGACCGACCCTACAATGTTCTAGTGAAACTTATATATCGCATCTATAACAGAATTATTTTTTCTAAACCCATCTTGATTTGGATTGAATATTTCTAACTTGTCCAAAAAAGTTGTCAGCCTCTCCAACATGGTCAGCTCCAGGACCTTAGAGAAGGAGGTTACTATAGTGACCTGTCTATAATTTTTAATAGATGTTGGGTTGATTTTTCTAAATAACTTGCTCCAGTAAGATTCTTGTCATAGAAATGGATATATAAAATTCCTACTCCTTACTGAGTCTTTCTTAGTCTGTTAGAAAATACTTTGAAATTAAACTTTCATGTCTACGTACCTTTTATTGCATAGAATAAACTGAATTGCCACCTATTTTAAAATCCTCTTCGCCTAGTTACATAAGGATTTTCCGAAGCCCAGTAGTGACAGTTGTGTATATTATACATTCCGTTATTCGTGAATTTCGCCTCATCGACCCAAATAACATTATTCAAAAAATTCTTATCTTCATCTTTCTGCATTATAAGGCATTCACAGAAGTCGATTTTTTTTCCAAATCAGTGCTTACTAGGGCATGTAAAGTGCTGTAGCAGTAAGGTCTCCCTTTATGTTTTTTCACAATTTTTTGAATCGTTGAAAATGAGCGTCGCAAGTGACACATTAATTCTTTTATAGAGGCATTAGCATAACCGGAAGTCGCAGTATGTTTGAAATATTTTAGATAGATTAGGCATATTGGAAAACCTCATACAACAAATTTTCAGAATCCAAACCAGTCTAGTTCCTCCAAACGTCTAATAGGAACTCGTAAAGAATCACCCTGTATAATAATATGTTGTTCGAAATATTGTTTGTTAATTTTAAGATACATGGCAAATTAAACAATACATTATTTGTTAACTCTCCGTAATACTTTATTATTAAAATATCTAAATGTACCTCAACACAGACAATAACAGAGAACAATACAGGTTTAAAGTACCGCGCATCAATATCTAACGACATCTTGAAATAAATTCAAATTTTATAATTGAGTTTTCGGTAGCAAGGTCCATTAGTCGAATGAAAAGTGAGAGTAAATTACTATTGTGATCCTAATGCATTTGGATTCCTGCTCCAGCAAATAAATCGTTCCACACTGACAACAGATAAATGTGTTCACAACTCAACTACGAGATTAAGGTGGGTCACCATTCGTTTCTGCGCTTAATATAAAATCCATTAAAAAAAAATATTCAAAACATGTTAGCGAATTTTTATTTAGAAAATTCGCTAATAGAAAGGTCACGATGAAAAGCTTTTGTGAAAATTTCTTCAGATGAGCGCCAAGTTGGGTCCGAGAACACAAAACCAAGGCCTCTTAAAATTTATATATATATATATATATATATATATATATATATATATATATATATATATATATATATATATATATATATATATATATATATATATATATATATGTATGTGTGTATCGGAGCGATAACTCAAAAAATATTTAACTGATTTGAGCGAAACTTTGCATATCTTCATTGTGTTAAGACGAGTTTGTATATCTGCTATTAAGGACATTCTTTTCCCTCAAAAATGTTTTCGAAAACGCTGTATTTTTGTATCAGAGTAATTGGAATGACACTTTCCATGTGGCTCGAAATGGTGTAAATAAACCTATGTTGTAAATGCGAAGTACTTTGATACACAATATTTAGAGTTTTTCTAAAAAGTAAAATCTTAAATACATGCGTTAAAACGACTTAGTGGTTAGAGTACAAAGCCTGACAGACAGAGTAGTTAAATAACGCTCGTAGATTGATGCATACAACAGGTATAAACCATACATCAACGGTAACCAAACTAAATAAATAACAGGCATAAAACATACTACCCGAACCACCAATAGTGAAATCTCGGACACGACATGGCAGATGACTTTTAATTAAAAATTTGCCAAGTGATATTTAACTGGGGGATTTAATAAACTTTTAAAACACACTATATTTATAGCTTGATGAACGGCCCCAAATACAGTTTTAGCACAGCATAGACATATTACGCTGTAGTTTTTGACTGAAAGTGTAGCATAATATAGTATAAATCAAGTCAAATATCTATAAAAATGATTCTAAAATAGTATACTATTTTATCGTAGCAAAATGCTTATGCTACCGTTGTTAATTGATTTGTGAATATATGAGTCAATATTATACCTGCCATTATTATTTGCTGACCACACTATTGATTCTTAGGCTATTAAACTACTAGATAAGTAAAGTGTTGCGTGAGATCACGTTTTGTTCATTACAGAAGCAGTATAGCGCTGATAACCCCTCTGGTTATGCAGTACCGTGGCTGATAGGTCGAGCTACAACAAACCAACCCACCTTTGTCCACCGCTCTAAGGAGTAGGCAGATTGAGGTCTTAAAGTTCATGTCCCTACATATTTCCTCTACCTCTTGAAAATAGCTCCTCAGCGGGAGCAGAAACGTCGAGTTTTAATAAATCCTGGACGCGGTTTCACCAGCGAACCAAGTGTGTGTCATATATATATATATATATATATATATATATATATATATATATATATATATATATATATATATATATATATATATATATATATATATATATATATAATATATATATATATATATATTGTGCTGGGAAATTGCACATTATAAACTATTAGTACATCAGAGTGTACATAATACAAATTCCCTATAAATTTCACTATAAAACAAAAAAGAAAACCTTTACGGAAATTTAGTTTGATGACTTAAACTCCTATGATTTGTTGAAATATGTAAATTCTCAGATATAGGTATATTGGGGGGTTATCTTAGCAGCATCTGTTGCAATAATTTGACCACAGGTCAGTAGTAAGTACAATACTTACAGTATACACGTGATGTATATGGGCTCTCTGTAAATTGTGTATATATCCATATCGTTCGACATTTTTCTTTTTACTAAAACATAAAAACAATATAGAAGCATATTCTCTATTATTGTTAGTCAGTGTTAGTTGGATGAGCAATGACAGGTATAAAAAGCCATAGTTTATTAAAATAATCAATAATGAAAATTTTGAGATTTAAACTTTAACAATTTTGGATATTATATCAGTAAGAGGGGTTTAAATGAGTCAGATATCTATATGCAAATAGCTTAAACTCTTAATCATGACAATCAAACCAAAGAATTATGCTCTAAAACAATATTTACCTTAAAGAAGAACCTTAAAGAAGCATAACATATTATCAGAATCGCAGTTTGGCTTCAGAGAGGGTCTGTCAACACAGAATGCGTTAAATACCCTAACTACAAGAATTTATTCTGCCCTGGATAAGCAAAGACAAAGTATTTGCATCTTTCTAGACGTCGAAAAGGCCTTCGACGCTGTTGATCACAGGATTCTTCTCAAAAAATTGGAGGGTATCGGTTTTAGGGGTGTTCCGCTGCTTTTGATTGGGGATTATTTGCGGTCTAGAAGGCAGTGCACAAGGATTGACGACAGCTGCAGCGATTTTGAGGTGGTTGAATTTGGCGTTCCTCAGGGTACAGTCCTGGGTCCGTTGTTATTTAGTTTGTATATCAATGATATATTTGATGTGCAGACAGCTGGTAAAGTCATTGGTTTTGCAGATGATACTGCAATTCTATATGAAGATTGTTCTTGGCAGCGGCTAAAGACCAAAATTGAAGATGATTTTGTGAATGTTAAGGGGTGGTTTGATGCCAATGGGTTGACTATTAACACAAAGAAGACGAAGTATGTTGCATTTGCCTCCTATAAGTCACACCTGCCGTCATTTAATACACTGCAAATAGTTTGTAATGACCAATGTATCCAAATTGAGGCGGCACAAAAAGTTAGGTATTTGGGGATCATCATAGATCAACATCTGCGTTGGGATGAGCATGTTGGTGTGGTTGTTAAAAAGTTGAGGACCATTTTGTATAAGTTTAAATACCTAAAAACCTTTCTTAAAACGGTGTGTCTTTGAATGGTCTATTCGGCATTGGTTGAACCCCTTCTTACATACGGGATTGTTGTTTGGGGTGCTGCGTTGAGTTGTCACCTGAAAAGGTTGGATATAATTCAACGTTGGTTCCTGAAACTAATTTATAATAAGTGCTACACTTACCCGTCTGAATCGTTGTACGCTGAAGCAGGAGCTAATGATATTAGGCAACTTTTTTCATTGGCTGTGTTGACGTACGTAAGAAAGTATGATCGCGTCTCTAGAATAGAGCATTCGTACATAACTAGGCTAAACGCAGCAGCGGCCGCTCAAACGAACAGAGCAATTAAGACTGTGGGCCAGCGTAGTTATACTTATATTGCACCAAGAATCTATAATACTCTTCCAGTCAATATCAGAGCTGCACCAACTTTACGTTCTTACGTGAGGATGGTGAAAGCATGGGTTTCGAAATCTAGACACATCATTCATGGTTTAGTACACAGATAGGTGTTGAGCAGGTCGTATGATAGCTTTGGCGATGTTGTACCGCACAGTAATCATTTTAAATATGCACAATTTTTTTTATTATTATATACATTTGTGAGAGTGTACATTGTACATGTGAAAATGTGTGAGAGAATGTGTTTGTGTGAGTGGTGCTGGTGGGTGTTTTTGGTTTTTGCGCCTGTGGGTGTGTGTGTGTGTGTTCTTGTCTTCATTACTTAGTTTTGTATACTTTGCTTGGTCTAGATGTATCCACGCACAAGTCTCTGACTTTTGTGGATCTCTCCAAGATTTATTATGTTCAGTAGATCTATGTATGTTATTGTTATTGAACTGTATTTTGAAAAAATAAATCTATTATTATTATTATTATTATTATATAAGTTAGAATAGAATGTAATAAAAAACCAAACACTTTGCATATAATATATAAGTAAGTGTTTTTTATGTAAGCAATGGACTAATGTTTATCAAAGACAAAGTGTTTTATGTTGTGAAACTTTTTAAATCAAGATCACAGCATTTAAAAGTGTTTTCGTTTAAAATTTAGTATTATTTATTAATGTCTAGAAGTAAGGTTATGCCAAATGTAATTTTTAATAGTCGGCATGCAAAGTAATAAGATTTGTACTTACCGGGTTTTTTAAGTATGCATAGCTGTTAAAAAGGTATTAATTATTTTAAGAGAGAATGCTCTGACAAAAGAGGATTCCAGATAAAATAGGACAAGATTTTCGGGCTTCGGTTGTTGGTTATTAGTGAATTAAGACGCGATAAACAAGCGTCATATATTACTTCACAAATAATTTCAATATTTTAAAGTATATTTTGTGTAAAGAAGATCCATTGTGTTCCTGCAACAGAATCTATTAGATGCATGTTTACAGTAAGAAATACAGCTATGTTACAGTAATATATAAAGAATAACTACGTCCAGACTTACTTACCAAAACTAGCCAGGAATCAAAGTTTGAAATCCATTTTATTTTGTTTAAATCAGACCAAGGGGCAGGAACCTCAATAAAGACAGGCAATTCTGTCAAACATCTATCAATATAAAGTATTTGTGGGAAATTAGAACATTTAAATAATAAACAGAAATCTTATTTGCATTCTCACAATAGTTACAAGTTAGGAACCTAGACGACGCTAAGTCCGCAGTGCAAAATTCGAAAAGCCATTTTAATCTTGTTATAAACTTTAATACCAATCAAAATTATTTCCGCAATTTTAATAACCCAATTTGGTAATAAAATTTAAGATTTTCATAGAGGATCCGCTTTAAGTTTGAATTTAAAAATTCTATGAAATAAAATTTGTTATGAATTTGAAAGGAGGTAGTTCTTTGCGTATATAATAAAACCATAAGTTAAGATTTAATTGCATATTAGCAGGCTATTTTTCTACTATATAACAGAACCACAACTGAGAAGGAGTTTTAGCAGAGAGCAGAGCCAGGCAGTAAATAAAATTAAAAGGTAAATAATATTAGTAGATTAAAAACAAAACGAGACGCAAATATATGAATATGTCAATTGATATTTCAACTGACGAATAAGGGGAAATATGCAACCAATATTACATTAAAGAAGTCAATTTTTCAATCTAACATATCTATAGGTATGGATTCAACTAACCTCGAATGTGGGTTCCAGGAGTCCTAATTTGCGCTCATTTGAAAAATTTTTTTTCAAAATTCAAAAGTAGCGATCTTCTCATCAGTGAACTTTTTCGAAAGAAAATTCACAAAAAGATTATTTAAGGACTAATTCTCCCAGACTATGATGATATATTTGACATAACCCGAATTTATTTCAATATAATTGCTAATGTCATAACGATAACTAAAGCTAGAACTGCTATAACTCTTTCAAATACCTTATGCTTACATCTTGTTTACCAACGTCCTATATAATTTTACACGGTATATTTGTTTTCAATTGATCTCGATTTCACAACATTTTAAATTACTGATCTACGAAAAAATCCGTAATTTTCTCTAAAGCTTAAATTTTAATTATATCGAGGACACGACAGAATAATCCCCGCCGTAGTTAAAACGATGTTCAGAGACGTTAGAAGAATCAAACCACTCAGGAAGTTTCCCTTTCACTTTTCCGGGAATTTGAATTTTAAATCAGGGCATAATTTAATCCTTCAGAAGATCCAGCTGATATAGCATTATTTATATTCATTTGAGTCATCCTCTTTGATTGCCTGTTTTTTTTTTACCCATATCGCATTTCGATACAGGAAACCAACAAGCGTTGTATAACGTAGATGAATATCTAGCGAGTTTGCCATCATTTGCATTGAATTATAACGAGGGTAGTAAAACAAATAGTTTTCAGCTTCGCTATCGAAAAATTAAATATAATTCAAGTAAATATAAAGTGATCACAGATTGAATTTGTGTGTGTGTTTTGTTACTTTAACGTCGGCCTATTTCCGCGACTATGGCCAATCACCGACGCCAGGGAGCAGTTTCACCTCACTATACTGGAAATTTTGCCGAACCCCTGCCTTCCTGTAAGGAGGGTAGGGATCTTTAACGTGCCCAACATCGCATGGACACGGGACCGACGGCTTTACGCCCCCTTCGAAGGGCGGAACGTGCAGACATTCAACTTGCTCAAATACAATGTCAGAACCTCGGTTGATGTTAATTTTACAGTTTGTACTGGAAAAGTGAAAGGAGTACCCTGGGATCGAACCCAGTACCCTTAAGTTCAGAGGCACACGTTATTACCCCTGAACCACCGAGGTTCTCCAAATTGAATTTCATAAATACGATATATTACACTGAAAGTCAAGGCTTCGATATCAAAGCCGCTATCAAAGAGCATGAGGCAGTAGAAATAACAAAGTCGCAGGAAAATCCGAGATATAGCAAGCTAGTGAGACAAAAAGCTTGACTGTCTATTTTTAGAAATATGACCTTAGTCGACCACTTTGGTTTTTATCAAATTTTCATTAAGAAAATGCGTAAATCGGCTATAACGGACATTTCTTTCAAAAGTTGGAGCTTTTGCCAAATTGAAAGTATTTTCCAGGTTTCATACGTTTGGACCAATATATAACTTTTTTTTCAACGGCTGGATATCTTTGTCCCATTTAAGTCGCTAATAAAAATTTTTGCATTTTGCTCAACTTCAAATAAAACACACGTTATATGTAAGTTTATTATTATTTATACTTATATTATTTATTACACGTACACACACAAACCTCTTCAGTCACTCAAAAGGCCTGGTTCTCTAAATCTTGTGACAAGGCCAGACTTGAAAAGGTCAAAGCTCACAAAACGCTTCTAGACAATCCAAGTCAAGAAAATCGTCAAGCATTTACCGACGCAAGAAACCGCTATGTCGGCATTCTTTCTGAGGCAAAAAACTCGTTTAATAACCACATCAAAAACAAGATCTTCTCAAGCTCCAACGGCAACAATCCCTTCTGGACTATTGCTAAATCCATTGGAAATAATTTTTGCAAGAACACGTTCCCACCTCTCATTTTAGAGGATTAAATTGTTTCTACCGCCCTGTGCAAGCCTGAACTTTTTGCCTCGTTGTTCGCCGGCAATTCTACGCTCAACCCACATACAAATGTTCAACCACCAACAGTCCTCAATGTCGCGCATAAAATGACGGATATTATTTTCATAATTAAAATGGTACGAAAGCTCATCTCTTCTCTTGATACGAGGAAAGCCTCTAGCCTTGATGTTATCTCAGCAATTGTTCTCAAAAAAATGCGCGACAGAACTGGCTCCTGTCCTGACTCGTCTGCTTCAGACATCTTACAATAGAGGCATATTCCCTAGTAACTGCAAAACTGCTCGAGTAAAACCCGACCCCAAGAAAGAACCCAAAGCGCTTCTTAGCAGCTACAGACCTATTTCTCTCCTTTCAGTCGTCTCTAAAGTGATGGAAAAGTATATAAACACCGAATGACTAAAATTTTTTGAAAGACACAGTCTAATCCACGACAGGCAGTATGGATTCCGTCAGCGCAGATCAACTGCCGATCTTCTTTCTTTGTCACCCATTCTTGGAGCAAGTCTATGGAACTACGCGGTGAATCCCAAATTGTCACTCTAGACATATCCAAAGCATTCGACCAGGTCTGGCACGCAGCGCTGCTTAATAAACTTCCGGCCTATGGCATACTACCAAAACTCTGTACTTGGACAACAAATTTTCTCTCCAACCGGTGCATTTTTGTTGTCGTGGATGGTCATTCCTCTAAACTGTATCCAATTAATGCAGGAATCCCTCAAGGTTCAGCTTTAGTCCCTACTTTGTTTCTTCTCCACATCAATGACCTCCTCTCTAGCACATCCAATCCTGTTCACAGTTACGCGGATGACAGCACCCTCCACTCAAATATACAATATTCTAAGCCTGTTTCCTTAGCCCAATTAGATGATGATCGCCAGCTCATGGGGGATTCTGTCTCTGTGGATCTCCGAAAAATATTAGACTGGAGAAGTAGAAATCTTGTACAATTCAACTCCACCAAATCTTAGTCTTGCCTTCTATCTCATTCCTAGACCCATCATAATAAACAACCAAGTTATTCAAAGTAATGAGTCCTTTTAACTTGTTGGAATTTCTGTGAATCAGAATCTCAATTGGCACTAATATATCAAATCAATTGCAGAAGCGGTTGCTAAGAAATTAGGTTTTCTCGTTCGGGTTCGCAAATACTTTTCACAAGCTAATCTCTATACCTTATACACTGCCATATCTGGGGTGCGGCTGCCGCTTCTATACTCGCAATCCTGGACTCCATTCCGAATAGAGCTATAGGTCTCATCGGTGACCCTACTCTCAGCCAATGGCTGCCATCCCTTACCCACCGACGTGCCGCTGGTGACCTCTCTCTTTTATAGAGATCTGCTCGGGCACTGCTCAGATGATCTTCCTTCCATAGTTCCTCCACCTGCTGCCCCCAACATATCGACCAGGGAAACAGAGTGAATGCACCCTTTTATTGTCCAGATCACCAGACATAGAACAACTTGTTATGCCCGCTCTTTTGTGCCAAGGACTTCCAAGTTCTGGAATTCCTTGCCGGCACATGTTTTTCCTTCTCTCCCGAACCTTCAAACCTTCAAGTCCAGAATTAGCCACTTGTCTTTTTCCTCCTTTTTAAAACCCACGGTACGATAGTATTTAGGCTGTGAGCCCTCGTGGTGTGTTGCTGAAATATTTTTTTTAAATTAAAAAAAAACCTTAGAGTGGTGGTTTCCTTTCTAAGGACATCGAATTCTAAAGTGTCTTCATTTTTGATAACTGGTACATCTAGAAAGGAGAATTTATTATTAATTCTTAATTCGTGAGTAACTTTATAAAATCAAATTTATTGTTTAATTTGGCAATAAAATATTCTATTCTTCAAATATTTGTGTTAAACACTGCGAAAATATCATCCACATGACGAAATCATACTCTTGAAGCACATATTGATCACGTGATATCTCAAATTAGGATCATCATTTTGTTAGAAGAACATCAAGTAGAAATACTATTTGACTTATCCGAGCATTTAAAAACAAAGAGATATATTTGATTAACAGAATATATTCCAACAGACAAGCCTGTTAAGCACGTAATTTAGTAATGTGTGCCTGCGGTTAGAGCTTCGTTAGTTCTAGGAAAAATTTAATTCTAGATATGTGAAAAAGAGATATTTAATCGAACACATGTGGCCGTATAACAAACTCTCTTTTACGATTTGTTATTTCGATACAGGCCTATCGGAAAATACAGTAACTTTTTACAATGCTCAAGGATTTATTCGCATTCACTTTGCAATCGAAACGATTACATTCAAGTTCTGAATCTTATACTAAGATCCCCTTGGGCTAGCGCGATAAAATATTTGATGTTCACAAAGGAAACTTCGTATATATTTTTTATGTTTTATGTTCGGTTTTATAGTTTCAAAAAAATTCATAATCGTAAAAAGTGTAGTAACAAGATTTGTGAGGTCGCTCTTCATGGGAAAGGCGAACACGGAAAATCAATTTCTTCACATCTTTGGGTTGTAAAAGGTATTACATATATAGAAAGAAACGTACATCTACATTTATTTGGCTTATCACTTTTAAAAGAGATCAAACTACAGAGTAGATCTAAATAAACTTCTTCGGCCATACATTTTTATAGTGTCTTACAAAATTTGTTCAAGCGTAGTTTACAGTTAAGAACGATTTTATATCTTTTTAATTGTCTGTATTAGTAAACTTTCTTTAAAAAATTCACTAATGAAGAGATCGCGACTTTTGAATTTTGAAAAAATTTCTTCAAATCAGCGCTATTTAGGACCCCTGGAACCCGCAATCTAAACAAAATCAATCCAATTTTTTATAGAGATGATTTTAAAATAGTTTCTTTTATCTTTTAACTTAAACATAAGACGTCATATAACACCGAAACTATCGCGGGATGTATTTCAATGGTAATTCCACTAATTATGTAATTAACTACGTATACTTTGAATATAATATCCCGGGCATGAAGCCGATCTAACGTATCACGCAAATAAAACGTTGGTTGAAGTATACTTAGATGGCGCCGGGGACATCTCCCTTGCCTCCTAAGTAGAAGGTTACGCGATAAAATCCAGCTTGATGAGTGTATGTTTTTTATGTTTTATTTTGGCATTTGGAGAAATGATAGTGCAGAGATATCATGCTTTTTGAACAAGATCTCATTTTTGTTTAAAACGCCTGAATAGGTTTGTCACCTTTGATTCTGAAATTATAATTTTGTTGTTGTTGATATTGAAAAAAACAGTTTGGCTAGGTTAACTAGAACAAAATGATACTGGCGATTAATCAGGAAAAATAAGTGCTACGTTTATAATTTGGCAGATACTTTACTTTTCTAAGTAGGAGTTAAGTTTTCTTCTAGAAATCTTTTGTATAATTTTAATGACATTTGTAATACAAGTTTCTTTTAAAGAGACTTACACAATCTACAGATATAGCTAAATTTTGTTCCTTACCTTCACAGAAATTTGTGTTTTGGGCATATTTCAATAGGAATTGGAACATAAGATTTTTTTGATAATAGATATATATATCGATAGTAACACTGTCTAAAGAATTATTCAAATGTGCGCGTACTAGAACCTCTAAGATTGATCTTCGAGGTTGGTGTAAGTTTAAAATATTAAGTTTACTAATATGCCGTACGCTAATAGTGTACAATTTTTACGAAAATTTGCTGCTATAGCGCACTTGCTGCGTCCAGAATTTCTTTTTATTGCTGTTTTGCTTAATCGTAGAAAAATATTCTTTTTTGGTTTGTGCCTACTTGTTTTGCTGTTACATAGTTGTCACTCTGGATGTCTGAGAATTGACACATTAAGTTGACAGAGTAAGTAATAAGGTAACGGCAGTCTCTCTTGAACTATATTTAAGTCCATTAGCTCACCTGTACCATGTAGATGATCGATATTGTACGGTCCATTTACTTCATGACACTCGAGTGACATTTGCGGTTAAAACTGCTATTTAAATGTCAACACGATTTCATCATCGCTGATTAAATGGTCTGAAATATTAGACATATTTATTTGAAAATAGGAATCTCCAATATGGTATTATAGAGACATATTACATTAGAATCTAAAATTTAGCAGTTTAGTTTTTAGAGAAAAATATTAATTGTCATACGATGACGCGCTCTTCGCAGGCTATTGTTTCTAGGAAAACGTATTTTAAAGAGGTTTTTTGCAGAAAATATTTGCGTCTGAAGCGCGTTCTCCACTATTAAAAGTAACTTAGATAAATAGCGTTTGCGTTAAAGTCAACCATTTTCTTATAATAAGTTCTTTTTTCTATATCTTTAATCTGCTTGTTATTACGCAATCACATCACAAGTATTTTTTTCTGATTAGCAACTTTGCATTTTTTCCTGCATGAATTAGGCCCACTTCAAAATTAAGGCAATCACGGACTTTGGTTTATATTATTTAACTGCGTAATATTAACTTTCAATGTGAAAATGCTACAATTAAATCAAGTGAAATCAAAACATAAAAGTCTGGATGCAGCAAGTGCGTTATGGAAATGAATTTTCATAAAAAAGTTTTTAATAGCAAATGCGAGCAGGCATCAATCGGATTACCGGTATAGTCTATGTACTAGAAACAATATACTATATTTTATCAAAATTACTTATTGTTTGAAAATGTACCCAAATTTTCCGAAAATAAACTTAAATGTTGGTTTCCTAGCCAACAAACCCAATGTACCCAAATTTTCCGAAAATAAACTTTAATCTTGGTTTCCTAGCCAACAAACCTTACGTTAATAGCAAATTGAGTTATTGAAATTTGAAGTATTTAATGAAAATTCGCTACGAAAACGCATATACTGCCACCAGATTTTTTTCTTACAAACATGCATCATATTTGGATAAAAATGCATTAACGAATTTGTTCTACGAAAAGTAGCTAAAAATTATAGACCGTTAACCCATAAACTTAACTAAACCTACAGCAAAAGCATCAACTTAACTATTTGAAATGAATTTTCTGTAAACATTTTAGTAAAATGAAGGGCTGGGCGGTTGAATCTGAAACTTAATGGTTCGCAGAACACTCTTCTTCTCTTCTTGCAACATTTTCTTTTCACAAACCGTATTTGTTTCACGTTCTTTGCCTAAACATTGCTAATTTATATATATATATATATATATATATATATATATATATATATATATATATATATATATATATATATATATATATATATATATAAGAAGAAAGGTTAAGGGCAAGGCCGCGAGGAGACAACCGCATACACGTGTTTCAGCTTATTAGCTATTAACCCCCAATTCAAGGGCAACAACCAAAAATGCCACGGAGGCAAAGAAATCACCTGCATGAGCATCCGGAGCCCAGGAGTCATACTATTTATAACAGGATTTTTAAAATATATATATATATATATATATATATATATATATATATATATATATATATATATATATATATATATATATATATATATATATATATGTAATTCAAACTGACCCCGAATATGTGTTCTAGGTGGCCTAGTTAGCGATCATCTGAAGAATTATTTTTTAAATTCAAAAGTCGGGATCTCCCCATTTTTTTTTTAAAGAAAATTCACTAAAAGATCTGGGAGAACAACTTGTGTGTGTGTGTGTTTAGGTTTAAATGGTTAAGTGAGTCGGTAAGCGGCAAGTGTGTTATGGTAGCAAATTTTCGTAGAAATAGTTCTAATGTTAGATATGTGTTGTTTTTAAAAGAAAGACGTTTGGTTGGCAGTATTACCTATATAGAACTAACAATGTAACATATTTCATTCCAATAGCTTTGTTGGTTCAAAAAGTAAAAATATTTTACAAAAATAAATTTAAAAGTTTCTGATTTTCCTGGGCAATAAACATATTCAAGCCATTTACACACGCCAAGATAGAATCATTTACAACCAGCTTTAGGACCAAACGTTAAAAAAAAATATGAAATTTTGAAAAAATATCTTTACAAAAATTCACCCTTTTTACAGAAGTTGCCTTTGGTAATGTTACACTAAATTAGAGTTTTCACAAAAATTCCACAACTTTTTTTTACAATAACATACAGAACATTTATTATTAATTACCAACATATCACCAAAACCTACAAAAAATTATTTTTACGGAAACACTAAAAACATTTCTGCGAAAACTTTTTGATTTCAGCTAGATTTTTTCAACGAGTAATAGAGACAAAAAGCTCTCTGGATGCGTCGTTTCCATGGGGCTGCGCTATCTATTGGTAAAAACACCGTATCATAATTTGTGTTATGTGCTAAAAACCTGAAAAGTTGCAAATCAATTGAAATAGCTCAAAAACGATGAACGATATCATTTTTAGTGAATTTTTGTAGAAAAAGATGTGTCACTATATTAAAAATTGCTATACAATAAAGAATCAAGTGTTTGTTTATAATGGAATTCTATATTTTAACAATCGAATTGTTAGTCTAAGACAAGCCAACAGAAAATGCTTGGCTTATTACATGATGGACATATGGGGATTACAAAAACTAAATCGAGAGCTAAAAAAATTCTTAACTGGCCAGGAATGTATAATGATATTGACGAAATAATAATATCAAAGCAAAGTATATTTGGTATTTTTTTTTCTTTCCTCAGGACTTGTCCGCAACTTTGCCGCCCCGATGGCACTGCAGCCTTTGGCATATTGTGCATGCCCTTAGTCTTTTTACTCCACCCATTCCAAAATCACTGTGCCCTGAAGTAGTCTGCACAGCGATTGGTAGGGTGCAGTTTTATATTGCTCCGGTCTCCGGTCTAGACTGACCGTAGATCGGTTGTCTTTTGCGGTCCAGAGCTTTACACTCGCACAAGATGTGCGATACTTTTTGAAAATGCAATAATTATAAACAATGCAAGATTTTTAAATTAAAATTTTAATAATTTACACTGTACAACTGATTATATATATATATATATATATATATATATATATATATATATATATATATATATATATATATATATATATATATATATACATATATATATATATATATATATATATATATATATATATATATATATATATATATATATATATATGTCATTTAAACTGCTTGATAAGAACCTGAGGCTGATGTACACACTTTCTTATTTGTTTGATTGGATATTAGAATTATAATATAATACAGTCAGAGTGGACGGCTAAAGGCATTTGTTAAAGTTACGTTAACAGTAAAAGTTAAGTTATTATTTACCTACTATTTGTATTAACCTTAGAATATAGGTACCTAGTTGTTTTAAATTTTGAGATTCTAACGTTTTTGCGGAGTTGATTTCGATGTTATGCGTAGAACGTACACATTTCTCTCATGACTCCTGTAAGTTAACAAATGACAAATAGTGGTGTTGTCAGATTAAACTAGAGAAATGGAGATGATTTTAAGTACCGTGAAAACATGAAGCTTAATATTTACACAAAATAAAACGTAGTCCTAGATTGCTTTGAACGAATTGAACCACTTTCTTTAGAATTTGTCTTCATTTGCATTTTTCTAACATCTACAGATTTAGATGAGAGTTATAAATGTCAACCCTATCGATTGTTTATGGTGACATATTTTCGTAGGCTGTCCATTTAAGACTCAACTTGGAGATTTTGTTTGCAATGGCAGCGGAACCCTGATTTATCTGTCTGACCTGGTCTAAGATTAGAGACATCCATTTAGAGGTAATTTCAGGTCATATCGTAGAATATTTATTTTTTATTTAGTAATAACTTAAGATCTACTAAACCAATTGAGTTCAAATTTGGTAGGTAGGGCGCCTGATATAATATGTATGTGTTTATCAAGTTTTGTTGTATTATTTCAAGTACTTAAAAGATATTTCGTTTTCAAGCAGTCTTCTGCATTTTTTTTCTAAAAGTATTTTAATATCAAAACTGTCTAACGAACTCGCCCAAGCTATTAACAAGGTGAAGGGAACTGCCGAATTTGGTTTTGATTAGTAAAGTATTTCTTATCGGTTGGACATATATATATATATATATATATATATATATATATATATATATATATATATATATATATATATATATATATATATATATATATATATATACGCGCATTTGAAGAAATTTTCCAAAGGCCTCACCATCGATACCTCTCTATTAGTGAATTCTCCTAATTAAAATTCACTAATATTGATTAATGTAATAGAGACTAATCTTGTTTCTGTACTGGTGTCAATATTTGCCAGAGTCAAATTATGCGTCCACTAAAAAGACACATCAATACATTTCTCTTTATGGGATTTTCATGGTAAATTGTTTAACATCTGTCTTTATTAAATGTATTTTCTCCTCAAGCAAACTTTGTGAAAGATTTTACAAACCAGTATCGTGGGATCTATCGAGCATAATAAAGCAGAATCTCTTTTGCTTAAAAAAATTTATTACAAAACTTTCAGCATAACCTCGAGGGATATCAGATTTATTGTTGCAATAAATTCACAAAACCACTGCTTGTGCAGAGTATTTTACAGAAGTGGCGCAAAGAAATATGTGGAGCCGTTGTGCTTTTCTTTGCAGCGTCGAGGAAATTTCACATGAATATCACCTAACTCAATTAAATTAACTAAATTAACAAAAATGTTCGTGACACAGCAACAACGTTATTGTAGTTATTTTTCATAAGAATAATATATTATAGTGATTGAGTCTTATATTAAAAGTTATAAAACATTAATTTATTTAATTAGAAACGGTAAAAAATAGGGTAAAGATGGGCAAGCAAAATCATGACCTATAACATAAATATTTATGCAGTAATTTGGATACAAAACTCACGCTGTTTTTGCGAGTTCCTCAACTGTTGAATCTATTGCTTTCTGGACTTGTTCTTGGAATGCTGTCCGTTCCTTGAACTTGTCTGTGAAGATTGGTAATTTGACTGCTGGAAACTGTGCATAGCAGTCTGTTTGTTTGTTAATTGCTCTTTTAAGCTTGACCATGGCGTTATTATACCATTGAGTTAGCGTCAAATGAGCTTCATGCAGACTTTCTGATTCTGTTATTATTTTTATATCCATTATGTTGTCTTCAATTCTATCCCATTGCCTATCTAAGTTTCCTATTATGATTTTAAACTTGATCAGTATATCGCCATCGTCAATTTTTTCTTCTTCTTCTAATTTTTGGATAATTTCGTTTACCCGTAATTTTAGTTCTCTCGAACGACTTGTGATTTTTATTTTTAGCTCCTCCATTGCTTCCTTAATTTTAATTGGTTTAATAAATATTTGTGGTTTTGTTACCTTGTCTGATGCTTAGTTCTTTTTTGATTTTGTTTATTGGTTGCATGTGAGCTATATCTTGCCTTTAACCCTGTATTGTTGCCTTTCGTGAACGCTTGTGTTCTTGATTCTTTCTAATTTGACCCTGTTTAGGTGCTATATATTGGAACTGACCTTCTTTTGGTACTGCCCTGGGCGCTTCTGTCCTGTATATGTGCTTTATTGGAAGTGGCCTTCTTTTGGTACTGCCCTGGACGCTTCTGTCCTGTATATGTGCTTTATTGGAACTGACCTTCTTTTGGTACTGGCCTGGACGCTTCTGTCCTGTATATGTGCTTTATTGGAACTGACCTTCTTTTGGTACTGCCCTGGACGCTTCTGTCCTGTATATGAGTTTTATTGGAACTGACCTTCTTTTGGTACTGGCCTGGACGCTTCTGTCCTGTATATGTGCTTTATTGGAACTGACCTACTTTTGGTACTGCCCTGGACGCTTCTGTCCTGTATAGGTGCTTTATTGGAACTGACCTTGCTTTGGTACTGCCCTAGACGCTTCTGTCCTGATTATTTTTTACTAAAATAAAAGGGTATTTAGAGACTTGTGTTAAAGGATATTTGATAAGGATAATTGATTTTTAGTGAGCACTGTATTTTCACTGGCACTGGTTACTTTTTCGTCGAAGGACCATGTTCTTCAACTACTCTTGGCTTCGAAGGACCACGTTCTTCAACTACTCTTGGCTTTAGAGGACCATGTTATTCAACTACTCTTCGCTTCAAAGGACCATGTCTGAGGAGGGGAGGATATTATGAAGAATAACTCGTCGAACTAAGCGAATGTAGACATTCGGTAAAGGTTTAATTATAACTTTTAATAAACTCACAAAAACTCAACAATATTACTATTAACAAACTGAATGAATTTAAACGTGGACTGTTTACATCGTGAATCGTAATTGAACAGTGTTATATTATGTTTACATCATTAAATCACAAGTGTCGCGTCTTTACATTTTAAGCAATCTTAATTAACTGTCTACATCGTAAGAACTTAATTGACTCGTTTTAATGTTTCTCAATAAACATTACTTATAGTTTTTCTTAATTAGTTTGCGACTTTAGCATTCCTGCGTACCTTGTACGCTGCGAATTTACTTTGTTTACTGTTTACATAATAAATGTAATAGTTTCAATGCCAATGTTCGATACAGTTTTGACCTACAATTTTATGCAATATTTACATTAATAAGTACACTTGGAGAACACCCAAATCACCACAACACATATTTCAGAGACCTTACGATCGTTTCGTTGACCAAGTCAACATCTTCAGAAGAAGAAAAAAATTTCTTCCTCTGAAGATGTTGACTTTGTCAACGAAACGATCGTAAGGTCTCTGAAATATGTGTTGTGGTGATTTGGGTGTTCTCCAAGTGTACTTATTAGTGCTCATCACAGGTTCCAGTTTTCACATAGTGAATATTTACATTAATTAATGTAAAGAATTATACTAAACTAATTTCACTTATTATTTTTGTATTTTTAACAATTATGTTTCTACGCCTACTACGGCCCTTCTGAAAACATTTATTGTTCTCTGAACATTATTGTAGTGAATTTTCATAAGAATAATATATAATAGTGACTTAGTCTTATATTAAAAGTTATAAAACATTTCTTTATTTAATTATGAACGGTAAAAAATAGGGTAAAGATGGGCAAGTAAAAGCATGATCTCTATCATAAATATTTATACGGTTATTTGGATACAAAACTCAAACAAAGTAGTTGATTAACAGGGGCCGTGTGGGGGTGTTGGAGTGCATGAAGGTAGATGTCTGAATATGCATATGTGTGAATGTTGGAGATTGGGAGACTTTGTGTATGTGAGTGTTTTGAGCGTACGCTGAGTATGGGGGTTGGGTGAGTAAGTGGGTGTCCGTAGTTGCGGGGAGGTAGGGGTATGAGTTGTAACGAGGCATTAATTCACGGGATAAATTATTTAGTGGTACAGGTCGACGGATTTACGGGAACGGTCTCGAGCGCCAGATTTTGAAAGGGTTTATTCCCGACGAGGGTGTCTGCGACCTCGTCACAAGGCTCTGGCCACGGTTGTGGTCAGAGGGGGGTCCGGTAGCTTATGATATAACAGGCCGTGTTGCGGACTTTAATCGCTCCCCCGGTATTCCCCTGACATTCTGAAAGTCTGTATAGGTGTGGCAGATTTATTTGCGGGTATAGTATAGACTAGGTATGCTTTCCACACTATTTATTACCTAATGATACGTTACAATTCACTGATATTTTTACAATCTAAATGGTACTTATTACGTTAATTTATCTTAAATCAAATTATATCCCTGATGACGAGCCAACCAAATTAATTGTTCCCCACGGAGAAGAAATACGGAACACACGCAGGCGGAAACTCCGAGCACTGTGGTTTACGACTCGTGGGTCGATTCAAATAACTGAATGGCGTCTATCCGTCGACGTCGGTATCGCGAGATCAAGCGCCCCAACGCCGGGGCGTCGATAAGGAACGGGAAGGATTATAGGGGAACACCCTGTGGAAGGATATTGACGCGTACTAACTCGACCTAAGCCTGCTTGTGTACAGCGTCGAGACCAGAGTCGAATCAGAACGGTCGTACGTAATACACTCTAAAAGTCTGTGTTAGCTACACCATTACCTTCCGAATGTTTTACGAAACGCCCACAATAATAGGGTACGGGAACGGGTGGAGATTACGCTCGATCCCACCATCTCGACGTCACCGGAGAGACACACGGAACTGAGAAAATATCCGAAAATTTGCTATATATAAATACAATAAGAAAAACTTAAAAGGTTCTTACCTAGACTATATTTGGAAGAATTACTAGAATAAAAATTGTTCTATATAACAACGGGACGGACGATACTATATCATAATACTTTGTTATGCTTTGAACAAGCGGACTTTTAATTCAGTGATACGGAACTCGAGCTATAAACTTAACCACGCTACGGCAAACGGTAAACTCTTTCTGCCTCTCGTCGTTATTGTCTCTTTAGTCACCGGCTGAAAAATCCTAATCGGTGGTAGATACCTTATTCTTATCTTCTGCAGATATGTTTTTACTCTGCCGCGATAATTCAAAATGCGAAATATCAATGAGAAAATAATTATTTTAACTGCGTAGAATTTATACCCGCGTGATTTATATTATGTTTACTTTCCAACAGTTCTTTTTAGTGAATTTTCTTAAAAAAAAATTCACTAATGAAGAGATCCCGACTTTTGAATTTTGAAAAAAATTCTTCAAATGAGCGCTAATTAGGCCCCCCAGAACACATTTCCGGGGTCAGTTAAAATTTTTATATGTTTATATATATATATATATATATATATATATATATATATATATATATATATATATATATATATATATATATATATATATATATATATATATATATATATATATATATATATATATATATATATATATATATATATATATATATATATATATATATATATATATCACACCGATAACTCAAAAAATAATGGGCCGATTTTGATCAACATTGGTGAATACCTTCCTTATGCAAATGTCTTGGATAAGTCCGTTAGCCAGGAAAATCGGTCCAGGTTTTCCCGGAAAATTTTGTGTTTTCTTTCAAAAAAAATTTATATCTCCGGAATTAACAAAGTAAGGGCAACCAAATTTGGTACGCGGGTTTACATCCTTATAGGTAAGCTACATACCAAAATTTAGCTATGTATGTCAAAAGACAAAAAAATTATAGGCATTTAAAGAAACATAAATTTAGGTTTTTCACAAAACGTCAAAGTTGCGATTTAAACGTCAAAATTGGCAACATTTAGGAAAAGAACTTGAATCTAATACGGGCTATGGAAATAAAGTGTCTCAAGAAGAATGTTTTACAAACCCTAAAGTCTTAGTTTCAACCGTCATTGTCCTTCATTTTAATAAAATGTTTCCAGAAAATTCATTTCAAATAGACCCTTTCTCTGACGCTTGGCAGTAGCCTTAGCTATAGAGTTTATCGTTTAATAGTATATAATTGTTGTAGAATGTTCGTAAAAAAATCAATAAAGTTCAATATATCTGTTATTATACAACATATGAAAAAAAAATGTATATATTAATTATAGGGTCTCTTGAGCTACATCTTAAAAAATTATTTCTACAATCACAGGCTGGCCCATAAGTCGTTGGTGATACAAATTTTCTTTTTTTTTTTTAATCAAACACGCCTTATGTTATTGCATTTTTGCATTTTTCATCGAAATATAATGCATGTTTGTAAGAAAAAAAATTCTGGACGCAGTAAGTGCGTTATGGTAGCGAATTTTGATCAAATGCTTAATATTTGAATAGCTCAATTTGCTATTAACCTATAAAGTTGACCAAGAAACGAATTTTTTCGGGAACACTTTAAGTTTACTTTCGGAAATTTTTGTACATTTTCAAACAATAAAGTTATTTTGATGAAACATGGCACATTTTTTTACTATATAGATTATACTGGTAACCAAATTTGATGCCTGCTTTCTTAAAAAAACACACATTATTGCTATTAAAAAATAGTTTTATGAAAATTCACTACCATAACGCACTTGCTGCGTCCAGAGTTTTAATATCTTCAGTTGTTCTAAAAATATCTACTTCGTTACAGAGTGCGAGACTGTGTGTGTGGGAGATTGGAAGTCTGTGGGTATGTGGACGAGTGTTTTAAATGTACGTTGGGTATTGAGGCTGTATGAGCAGTGTATTTTCTGTAAGTATTTTAGTAAAATGAAGGGCAGTGACGGCTGAATCTGAAACTTAAGGGTTTTCAGAACACTCTCTTTGCAACATTTTCTTTTCACAATCCGTATTTGTTTTACGTTCTTTGCCAAAACCTTGCCAATTTTGACGTTTAAAATTGCGAGTTTGAGGTTTTGAGAAAAACCCCAAATTTGGTTTCTTTAACTGCCCATAACTTATTTGCCTTTAAAGCTAGAGACCTAACTTTTGGTACAGAGTTCACTCTTTATAATACAAACATGAGTACCAAATATGGTTGCCCTTGCTTTGTTTGCTTTCCGGAGATATGATTTTTTTATAAAGAAAATACATAATTTTTGAGGAAAACCTAGTCTGATTTTCCTGGGTAACGAAGTTGTCCAAGCCACTTGCAAGAGTAAGGTACTCACCAAGTTTGATTAAAATCGGTCTATTATTTTTTGAGTTATTGGTCGGATATATATATATATATATATATATATATATATATATATATATATATATATATATATATATATATATATATATATATATATATATATATATATATATATATATATATATATATATATATATATATATATATATATATATATATATATATATATAAACACAGATCTCCTCATTAGCGAATTAAAAAAAAATCGCTAAAAACGTCAAAACAAATAAAGACACTATTACTATCTACAGTATCTACAGGTTCTTGCTAAGGTTTAATAAACTATCTCCCGCATAGTATATTTGTATTTTTTTATAGAACAAGGTGCGTCATTTAGAGTAAAGAAATTTGTCTACCTCCCAATTTTACACACACGGTAGAGTAGGAAGAATGTTTTTCGTTATATCACGTTCCAGTATTATCCGTTATTTTTAGCAAGGCTTACGCAACGTATTCTGCACTACCACGATAACCAACCCAACGTCATAACTTATTTTGTCTAGACTGCAAAATTTACGAAATATTTCTCGTTATAATTTCTCCTGGATGACACTTTTGATTTACAGTGACAGTGTTGCCAGAAATTCGGAAAGAAATGAGCACCTGTGTTTAATGCGCTTTCATAAATTTCGTCTGTGTGAGTAGGAGGCAAGGTTGAATAAATTCATTTTCAGGTGCAATATTCACAAATCCATTTCATTCCGCATCTGCGAGAGATTTACCTGGCATGTTGGTTACGCTTAAGTGGTTTGAGTAGAAGCAACTTAATCTGCTATGAAATACATAAGATAAGCAGAGGTAAGGCATATTTAAAACGTTATGCAGCTGCTACTCTTCTTTACCTCTCCCCCCAAGTCATCTTTACCTCTTTTTAACACAGTTCTGAATACAGGATTCACAACGAGGTTGTTGTCGGTTAATAAGGAACCAAGTAAACATTTATAGGGACAGAAAAACGAAACTATGAGATTGGAACTATAATCTACGCCTGACAACCTTTTCAAAAACAAGGCAAGCGTAGTCAAATTGTAACCTACACATATGTTCGTGGGGTATAACACCTAAGCAGTTATATCCCACACCAAAAGACTTTTCATTTCATATCAAATACGTTTTTACAAACAAAGGCAACATTGTTTCATTACATGAGAAACACAGCTATGGAGCTAGATATGGAAAGAGCCAAGCAGTTATTAAAGTGGCTTTTTTCAAGTTAAAGAAACATCCGCCCACTGGAAAATTTGCATGTACAGTATGTAACGATTGTGTTTTCCAGTATCGTTACTTTGTTTTTAATAAAGACATTTAGAAACCCCCAGATATCCTAAATAATGGAAATAAACCCTATCTGCATTGAACATTTCAAGTTTTGGTTGTATCATTACTCCATGAAAAGGCGCTAAACCTTTCGGCATCATACACACTTTACTGCCTCTCAAATGGTTACGTTAAACTTCAGGTATCTGAAGGCGCGATATTATCTTTGTCAAGAAAAATCCTTGAACAAGTCAGAACTCATAGCAATACGGAGGCAAGAAAAATTCCACTAGTGAAAATTTATGCAAGAACTATGAAATACATAGCTAATGTCGTTGTGACTTTATCTGTATTTTTCTGTATCGATGATGTCACCTAAAAACGACTGTTTTAGCTGTTCAACCAACATTCCTGAGAAAACCTTGAATTGTAGACGCGGGGAAGTGAGACGTCAGGAGGAAAGGGTTAGATCTCAACAGACAAAACGCTACCTCTAGAGGAGTCTCGACTGAACGCTTCTCGAGTAAAGACCGCGCTAGTTACCGTGGCTTATAATTATCTTACAAATAGGTCGTAAAACCTCTTGTCGTTGTCTATAATATCTGCTACCAGTTGGGAGTGATTGATTGGATTTTGAATTTTAATTAACAAAGTATTTAACAGAAAAACGCAAGTTAACAGTGATTCTTTGTTCATGACCCGGTAAATCTCCAACATTAATCGTAAACAGTTTTCGTTTACTGCCGAGCTCTGAAACAAAGTGATATCTGTGGAAAAGTTCTGTCGAATTAAAGCTAGGGGCCAAGTTATCTCCCTCAGTCAAGCAGCCAGAAGCACCCGCCCTATAAAGATTAATGGATAGTACCACGCATTATCTCCAGCCTTTCCCTCTCATATTGTAATGGGTAAGCCTATCCTGGGTACTGATATTTGACCTTCCCTTGGGAAGCATCTTCAAAGGCTTAGCAGGTATTTCCAGCTGACAAAGCTTAGTGAGTCCGTAAAAACTTTACTAGTGTAAGCAATTACTTTTTTTAAGCAGCAATTTAGCGTTTGAACATTTCTAACATAAACTTTCATGGCTACTTAATCAAATTTTTGTCTTTTTCATGTCAGATAGCTGTTTGCTAGGGCAACCGTAAATTTCTTGTCTATTCTTTAGAATTTTGTCAATGTTGTGATTTTAAATACATGATACTCAAATTGTAACCAACAGAATTTGCTTGTGGAATATTTTAACCTGTAGATTTCTTAATATTTACATTTACAATCATTAAGATACGAATTTTGCATGAATGTATTTCTTAAATGTAGTTTCACTAAAGGGACTGACCAGTTCAATATTCGGGGATGCCATTTCAAAATTTCATTGAGAACTCAACAGAATTCATTGATAAACGTCAAATCATTTGCATATTAATTTTTGTTTGCTTCTGAGCTGTAAAATATAGCGTTTGATTTTTAATATACCTCTAGTATGTAATATTAACTTTCTATGTATCATATAACCAGGTTTATCTTATTATTTTGTCACATACCATATATAATGATAATTTATATTTTCTTGAAATTATTGCTGTTTATTTGAGTTTTTATTTGTGTATGAAACAATGTCTATTTAAAATTTACCAACCTTATTAATTCAATTTTGCTTGCTATTCCAAATTAATTTATATGAATAAATTTAACATCATTGTTAATATTTACATATTTGTTTGATTGAAGAGAAATCCCTCCCTAATATCTCTTTCTTCTGACGTCAGCGCAAATAATTAATTCTAACTAACGATTATCTAGATATCTTAATTTTTATATAACCTGGCACTAGTCTGGGGCGCCCAGAAATATTTGACTCCATGCAGTGCAAAAAAAAGAACGTGGGTATCAAATTATATCCAGATCTGTCAACCTCCTAAAACTATTGCTAATCTTAATAATAATGATAATCTGATAGATAGATATTTTAGGGTGGGGTTTTATAGGCAATCGTGACCTCACTATTAAGCAGCTCTACATCCACTTGAGGTCAATCACAATATACCACGTCACAATAAAAATTTTATTTGAAGGAGGTAACAATTATGCCACCAGAAGGTGTAACAAATACAAAGAACTTGAACTTTACAACAAAAAAGTGAAATAGTTTCTCTAGAGGACCGCCTCTACTCGTACATGACAGACGGACCCATGATAAGAGGTTTCGCTGATGATGGGTGCTGCAAAATATTATTCCTAACGACATGGTGTTGCGTTGTCTATTGTGGTACTACCAAGCTGTTCATATTCAGTTAACATTATAAAAGTTTTGACAACAGCATTATCCTTTGACTGTTTTCATGTGTTTACTATGTTGCTTTAATTTGGTACTTTTTGTTTTAATTTGGAAAAAAATTGTCATTTTACTTTTTGCGCTTTATTTCGTAAAAAAATTTCACTAATCGCCGAACACTCTTTTGCGACATTTTCTTTGCATAATTCGTATTTGCTTCAGGTTCCTTGCTTAAATGCTGCGAATCTCGAAAGTCAAAATCGCGACTTTGACGTTTTAAGGAAACTCCAAACTTTTTTTCTTTAACTGCCCATAACTTTTTTGGTTTTAAACTTACAGACCCAAATTTTTATACATAGTTCACTTTATAACACCAACATGCGTACCAAATTTTCCCTTACTTTGTTACTCCGAGACATAATTATTTCCGAAAGAAAACAGAAAATTTTCCGGTAAAACCTGTGCTGATTTTCCCAGATAACGAACTTATCCAACCCACTTGCAAAAGGAAGACACTCACCAAACATGAATAAAATCGATTAATGCAGTGTCGTCTGCAAACGTTTCAGTCGTTGACTCGATTGTTGTTGGTAGATCTGAAGCGTAAAGTAAAAATAAGATGAGATCCAATACACTTTCCTGGTGAACTCCAAATTTAATGGGATGAATTATCGACAGTTCTGATCTATGCTTAAAAAAGGTAAAGGTAAGATGCTTACTGGCAATTAGGCGAATTGCTGACCCTTTTTGCCCATCTAAACTAACCTACCCTCCACCTTGAGTTCGACCTCAACGACGACAGTGATTTGAAAAATCATCCGCTGCCGGTGAGTCTTGAACCGTTGTCCCCCGAGTCCGTATTGGAAAGTCTGCATCGACTTTCCCACACGGCCACAGAGGCGCTCGCTCCATGCTTAACTTTGAAGCTACGATTTTTTAGGTAGGATTTGCAAAGCAGATAGCAGTGGTGAGGCAAATGTTTCTTAACTTTATATAGCAGGCCTTCATGTCATATCTTGTCGAAAGCCTGACTTGTATTAAGAAACACTGATGAACAGTATTGCCCTCTCTCCATTTCGTATCGAATATTGTGAACCAGATTGTGACATTGCTGGATTGTTGAGTGGTTATATCTGAACCCATATTGGTGATCGGGTAACCATGTGTGAAGTAACTTGTCAGCAAGCATCCTTTCTAAAATAACTTTCCCTAATATTCTAGAGGTTGTTAAAAGCAAACTTATAAGCCTGTACTACTTGACATCGTTGATTGCTTTTCGTTGCCTTAAAACCATAATTATTTGAGCAAATTTAAGTTTGTCTGGCCAGTATGCCAACCTTAATATTGAGTTAAAAAGTACTGTCACATACTTTATGCCTTTCCCAGGAAGCTGCTTTAGCATTTTCCCCGTTGCTATGCCATATTCAGGAGAATTCCTGATGTTCAGGCCAAATATTTCGTGTGTTACTTCAGCCACTCTCAATTCTTTAATTGGTGGTGACATTTAGCATGGCGCTTTTAGATAATCTTGTTTTGAATGATTTGGGGTATTTGCAAGATGTGGAGTGAAGATGGACTCAAAGTGTTAAGCAAATAACTCAGAATACAGATGATAACAAAACTATTAGTTTTTTGGTTTAGTGGCACTTTCACAACATAAACGCAACCGGTGTTTATTTGTTTCTGATTAGCTAAAAGCTTGCTGGTAAGGTCTAGAGTCATAGATGATAACAAGAGACTACGTCACTGCTGGGTTTCGTTTCTCTAGGTGAAGGCGTCCAGTGCGTAAGCTAACTGGAGAAACGAAACCTAGCAGTGATGCCAGAGAAGTAGTCTCCATGTCTGTATGTAGTATGGACCAGTTTCACCAAGTAATGGTAACAGCAATCAATGAATTGATAACAAGGCTTTGTATTGTCATTACATTGGTTATTTGATTGCGGCGCTTTCACTATTTGTTATCACGAGACAAAATCAATTTGTGTTTCTCCTACAATTTAATCTCTCAGGCTAGACTTGTACATCACTTTCAAAAAAAACTTCGACTGTCTGGTGCTTATGATATATTTATTTCTTTAGCAAACTAATATAGCGTAGTGTTTTTTCTACACTAAACTTGTAATATGTAGCCTTAAACTTTGCATTTACTGAAACAGCCTTGTTTCGATGATATAACTCGTAAAGTTAAATCACTTTATTGCTCATTTTTAAGACATGTAGTTTGTATACATGGATATAATCTAATAGAGCTTATACAAGCTGTAGAGTGTGAGAACAATGTGTATAAAGTGGCCCATTCTCCTAACAACAAGCCATTATGAAGGAAGCCTATTAAGTTTACACATTCCAAGAGCATAACAATTTGAAAACACTAACAAACCTTAGTGTCTGCCATTCTATTTTATGATACTATTAAATAATCATTATTTTAAAGTAGCACACCTAGTAGAGTTATTCCGGATTCCTCTAACACAACCAATCTTATGTAATCTCTAATTATTTTTTTGCACATTTTCTTAGAAAATATTTTTATACAAATTTCGAAGCAAACTTCAAACTGACTAGCTAAGTAGCTACCTTATAGCAATTTCCTTTTGAACTTATTTGTATGAAAAATTATTCCGTTGATGGAACAACGAAATTCATCGAAAATAAGGTTTTAGTAGATTTTCGTGCAGACAAATTATTTTATTTTCAATTTTAATTACATATTAGGCATATAATTTGAATTTTATGTATTTTTTTAGCAAAATTTTGTGAAAAGGCAGTTTTCGCAAAAAAATATTTGTGCTTCGCTGCTTGAAAGCATCATCCGACAGATAAAAATTGAATTAATACGAAATCATGACAACTACAAATAACGATCTGTTGCTATGTTATGATGTTAGTTCAGAAAATTCAACAAAATTAAAAATAAAATGAAACAGATATGCCGGATGAGGCTTTCAAAATCTCTACGTGATATATGTCAATATTTAGTATAAAAATAGAACTATTCTATAGGAGTAATAACTATAATAACAGTTACAACAATAAAATAACTAAACAATAAAAGTAATAAAGCAGACTCTGGAGAATTAAAGTATCGACATACGTCAACTCATTATCTTGTTACAACTTTTTTGAAAAAATTGTTAGATTTATTTTCTTTGCTTTGTTTAACTAAGCGTTGAATGAAACGGCTTCTCCCCCAGACACCAAAATTTATTACAGATTTTTCTTACTCCCGACGCGTTTCGACACTCCAAGAGGTCATCTTCAGGGGATAAATCTACAAACATAACAAGCTGGTCTGTCAGAAAAACTTTAGCTTTTCCGGTAGGCAATTGTGCATATCAGAGCAAAATGATGACAAGGTGATCTTCACAGAAAAGTCAAAGGTTAAAGTCACAAGTCACACAGTAAAGCATCGACCAACAGTCAAGTTAAAATCTAGAAAATCTAAAAAACTACAGATACAGTAACAACAGCTAAAAAATGCTAAGTTAAACATGCAACTACGTTAGCAAAGCTAAAAGCATCAAGCAACTGAAAAGCACTGAAAGTCACAAAACTGCCAAAGTCTAATAATTGATATTTGAACACTAAGTAAACAAGTCTATTGTAGAACCAAAAAGCAAAGCCAATGAGTGAAACTGACAGGTTAAACAACACAATAGGCAGGCCAAGTCAAGTAAGAAACCCAATGAGAACCATTAGGACAAAGAAAACTGTGAAACATTAAGTCAAACAAAATAAGCCATACTCACTTGAACAATTCTTAAAAAATTGAACTCGAAACTATACAGGAAGGTTCAACAGGTCACAACTTCATCCAATGTGCCAGGTGCCATGCAACACTACATCTGCATAATGCCAGAAAATTGTCTTCAGGAACAGAAATCAATGGAAAAGATCGGCGATTTTTAACAGCCATGATGAAGGGCGACCATTATGTGAACTTGAAACGGGTAGGGTGCACCGGCGCAGGTGCAAAAGAAGTGTCAGAAGCGAAATGTCAATGACAAAAGAGCGAGGAATGGAAGGAGGGCCATAGAGCAGACATCTTCAAAACATAATGTTCATAGAGTTCAGCAGCACTATTACACCAAGGCTGTAGAATGAAGAAAAGTTAGCTACATCCGTGTTGGACAAGTTCAAAACATCACTGGCTTGACACTTGGAATGTTTGAAAATCTCAATTTCCTCTAAGAGGAATTATTCTACGCCAAAGCTTGAAGGGTGCAAGATTTTCGCATCTGTATTATTTACATACCAACAGATCTTTATTTGTAGTTGCCATGATTTCGTGTTAATTCAATTTTTATCTGTCTGAGGATGCTGTCAAGCAGCGAAACTAGTCACAGAAATGTTGAAGAACATCCTAGAATATCTAGAAATCAGAAGTGCCTCTTGCTCCAGTTAGCTTACGCGCTGGCTACGTCCTTCACCTACAGAAACGAAACCCATAATCGAAGCCAGAAAAGTAGTCTCAAATTCTGTGTGTAGTCGTTACTTTATCATAACGAAAACTTTTTTAAAAAAAGTTCTGGACGCAGCAAGTGCTTTATGGTAGTAAATTTTCATAAAAATGTTTTTAATAGCAAATATGTGCCAGATCATTTCTATGAAAATTCACTACCATAACTCGCTTGCTGCGTCCAGGCATTTTTTTTATGAAAGCAGGCAACAAATTTGAATACCAGTATAAAATATATAGTAAAAACAATGTGCCATGTTTCATCAAAATAACATTAGTGTTTGAAAACGTACAAAAATATCCGAAAGTAAACTTAAAGTGTAACCGAAAAAAATCCGTTTTTTGGTCAACCTTATAGGTTAATAGCAAATTGAGCTTTTCAAATATGAAGCATTTAATCAAAATTCGCTACTATAACGCACTTGCTGCGTCCAGAATTTCTTTACTTACAAACATGCATTATATGTCGGTGGAAAATGCAAAAACATAAGGCGTTTTCGAATTAAATTTTTTTATTTGTATCACCAACGACTTATGGGCCATCCTATGATTGTAGAAATATTTTTTCAAGATGTAGCACAAGACACCCTATAATTAATGTATACAATTTTTTTTCATATCTTGTAGAATAAGGAATATATTGAGCTTTATTGATTTTTTACGAAAATTCGACAAAAGTTTTATACCATTAAACGATAAACTTTATAGCTAAGATTACTGCCAAGCATCACAGAAAGGGTCTATTTGAAATGAATTTTCTGGAAACATTTTAGGTAAATGAAGGACAATGACGGTTCAAACTAAAACTTGAGGGTTTGTAAAACCTTCTTCTTGAGACATTTTCTTTCCATAGCCCGTATTAGATTCAAGTTCTTTGCCTAAATGTTGCGAATTTTGACGTTTTCAATTGTCACTTTGACGTTTTGAGGAAAACCCCATTTTTTTTAAATGCTCATAACTTTTTTGACCTACAGCCCTAAATTTTGGTAGGTAATTTACCCATAGGGACATAAACCAGCGTTCCAAATTTGGTTGCCCTTAGTTTGTTATTTCCGGAGATATGATTTTTTTCTAAAGAAAACACAAAATTTTCCGGGAAAACCTCGACCGATTTTCCTGCCTAACAAACTTATCCAAGCCACTTACAAAAGGCAGCCATTCACTAAATTTTGTTAAAATCGGTCAATTATTTGAGTTATCGGTGTGACACATACACACACACACATATATATATATATATATATATATATATATATATATATATATATATATATATATATATATATATATATATATATATATATATATATACATATATATATATATATATATATATATATATATATATATATATATATATATATATATATATATAAATCAAAACTGACCCCGGATATGTGTTCTAGTGGGCCTAATTAACGCTCAAGAAGAAATTTTTTTAAAAGTCGTGATCTCCACATTAGTGAATTTTTTTAAAAAATTCACTAAAAACCTGATTCGGGATCGCCGCGTGTACTTGTCAGTGTTCGCATTTTCACTTATTGTTATATAACACGTGTTCTGAATTTTAACTCTATCGTTACTGGTTAACCACGGTTACAATGTAAATCAAACCTGCTTTATTATCCAATAAATCCCAGTACTTACCAATCGAAGTTCTTTTAATATGTAAAATATTTAAGTATTGGTTTACTACTAATAAATTTCTAAATGTAACATAAATATGGCGTGCTATATTTTGTGGTGATAATAAAGTTTTAAGGAGATATGTATTACCTACGTATACAGATTTGATACAAAATAGCAGATCTCCTAGAGCATGCTCCACGTTAATATTTTGGGTGACCAGAAATTTCTTTAAGATACATTTGTAGACGTTTCTTAAGGGACAGAAGAATTATATGCAATGTTAACTCACTCAACTGATATAATCAACAAAGAATCGCTTTATCCATTTTCAGTCGGTCTGAGTAGGACTGTTAGATGCGTAAGATATAAATCTTGCAGCTTTTATCCTGTTAGCTCAAGGTGTATCCTCCTTCACTTTCCACGATATTAAGAGCTTCTGTTGTTAGATGAATCAGTTTTGTTCCTTCTCTGCTGATTTTCTGTTTTGTGCTTCACCCATCTCTTACAACTCAATAGTCGTTTCTTTGAAACCAGAACTTCGCGCAGGAATTATATTTATCCGGTTAGCCTAGGAATTTACTTCACGATTAATTAATGTAATTGAGCTATAAATACAGGGTTGCGCATAAATAACGCAACAATTACATAACTTTTAAACATAATCTTCTGTTGTTAGATGAATCAGTTTTGTTCATTATCTCCTGATTTTCTATTTTCTATGCTTCACCCGCCACTTACAATTCAGTAATCGTTTTTTTAAGCCGGAACTTTGTAGAAACCAAACGAATTATATTTATCCGGGTAGCCCTCTCAAGTTATAACGGCAGCAAACGCTTCTGGAATCTTGCTAAATCTATTGGGAATAATTTCAACAAGAGCACGTTCCCACCTCTTGTTTCAGGGGATGAAATTGTTTCCACCGCCCTGGGCAAGGCAGAACTTTTTACTCTCAACCCAACTCCAAATGTTCAACCACCAGCAGACCCCAAAGTGGCGCATAAAAAGACGGATATATTTTCAAAACTAAAAAGGTACGAAAGATGCTCTCTTCTCTTAATACCAGGAAAGCCTCTGGCCTTGATGAAATCCCAGCAATTTTTCTCGATCAATGCGCATCAGAATTTGCTCCTGTCCTCACTCTTCTGTTTCAGACATCTAACGATAGAAGCATATTCCCAAGTACCTGGGAAACCGCTCGAGTACAACCCGTCCTCAAGAAAGGATCAAAAGCGCTTCCTAGTAACTACAGGCCTATTTCTCTCCTTTCAGTCGTCTCCAAAATGATGTAAAAGCATTTAAACACCGAATTACTAAAGTTTCTTGAAAAACACAGTCTAATCCGCGAGAGGCAGTAAGATTCCGTCAGCGCAGATCAACTGGCGACATCCTTTCCTTTGGCCCTTCCCCTTCTGCATGTTGACAACCTCCCTCAATACAAAAACAATGTAAACAAGAAAAGTTTCTTGGGAACAATCTGAAGGAAAGTTTCTGGATCTGCGGTGAATATTAGGGGTT
Organism: Tillus elongatus; assembly: GCA_964006375.1. Lineage (NCBI taxonomy): Eukaryota > Metazoa > Arthropoda > Insecta > Coleoptera > Cleridae > Tillus > Tillus elongatus. The sequence goes on from OZ023264.1 coordinate 190,429,067, forward strand.
CTGGGCGGGATAAATAGAATTTTAAGGAAGTAAAGCTGCAAAATGGGATAACAAAAGTTTATAGAGGTCTAACTAAGCTGTTTTTTTTTTGCAGTTTCCGCTTACATTTCCTTCTCATCTTCATCCTCATCGTCCAACACCCCCATTTAGTCCTGGTCGCGGAAATTTCTTGGTTGCTGTTTGCAAGAAATATTTCTTGCAATCTGTGCATCCAGAAGGATATCTAAATAGGTTTCCAAATTTTTTTCTAAAAAGCCCTTGTGTGCAAATCCGCTAATTTACCGAAAATTTTGTGTTTATTTACAAACGAATGTACCTGCCAAATTATAAACGTGGCAGGTATTTTTCCTTATTAGTCGCTTGGATGATCCGTTTTATCCAACTCAATCGAACCAGTGTCTGCACACAAAATAACAAAAATGGTTTTCTAAAACAAATTTTTCGTCCCTTGTGAAGCTCATTGTATTATTTTTTAAATTTAATACCCACGCTGCTTTTGTATATGTTTTAGTATGTGTCAAAACTGAAGATTCTAGTTTAATTTGAATTATTAACATTTAGAATATTTTTACGAAAAGTCGCTGCCATAACGAACTTGATGCACCTAAACTGATTTAAACACTTATTTACTCTTGCTGTATCCATACTTTTTGAAAATGAAATAATTAAATGTAACAATACAAAATTTTGAAATTAAAATTTTAATAATTTACGCTAAACATACCTTAAACTGCATATTATGTAGTTTCATTTACCTCAAATTTTACATATACGACATAAAGAGTAACTAAAAACTAAAAGTAACCAAAAAGTACCTTATTCAAATATTCTGAGGTACTAGCGGCAGCGGAGCTGATTTCGAGGTTATCTTCTTCTTCTTTATTTATGACGTCTGTAAACAAATAAGATGAAGCAGATAACGCCGAATTCGACTCCTCCTGCTGCCAATTAGCAAAATAATAAATGACAAATAGGTAATAGATTTTGTTAGATTTAACTATGAGAGCGAGATGGATTTTAAATACCCTGAAGAATGGGAAGCTTGATATTTATATATCATAAAATATAGTTTTAGATTGACATTAAACACATTTCATTAAAACTTGTATTTATGGCTCTATATTTTTCTGATATCTTTAGTTGTTTATCTTAAGAGTTTTGGCAAATGGCAACACCGCTGATTGTTTATTGTGACATATTTTTGTAGCTCGTTCGTTTGAAGTTTGATTTGGAGCATTTGTTTGGAATAGCAGCGTAACCCTGATATATCTATCTGGCCTTGTATAACATTATAGGTACCCATTCAGATGTAATTTTAGGTTATATCGTAAATTATATATTTTTGTGTGGTTATAACTTAAAATTTACTGAACCGATTAAGTTCAAATTTTGTAGAGAGGACGACTGATACGATATCTACGTGCGTGTAATGTTTTAGTTTCATACTTAAGGACTTCGGCGGTTCAGAGGTAAGAACGTGTGCCTTTGAACCGAAGGGTACTGGGTTCGATCCCGGCGTACTCCTTTCACTTTTTCAGTACAAACTGTAAAATTAACATCAACCGAGGTTCTGGCATTGTATTTGAGCAAGTTGAATGTCTGCACGTTCCGCCCTTCGGAGGGGGCGTAAAGTCGTCGGTCCCGTGTCCATGCGATGTTGGGCACGTTAAAGAACCCTACCCTCCTTACATAAAGACAGGGGTTTGGAAAAAATTCCAGGATAGTGAGGTGAAACTGCTCCCTGGCGTCGGTGATTGGCCAAAGTCGCGGAAATAGGCCGACGTTAAAGAAACAAAACACACACACAGTTTCATACTTATAGTCATTTTTTGCATTTTTTCCACAAGTATTTGAGTGTCAACACTGTGTAACGAACTCATCCAAGCTATTAACGGAAATGAAGAGAATTGCCAAATTTGGTGTCGATTGGTGAAGTATTTTTTAAAGTATCGTTCGATATATATATATATATATATATATATATATATATATATATATATATATATATATATATATATATATATATATATATATATATATATATATATATATATATATATAACTGAAAGAGTAATCAATCGATTTGGATGAAACTCGGCAAGTATCTTTTTGTATTAATTGCTTGGATGAGTTCGTTAGTCAGAAAATTGGACAAGGTTGTTCGGGGAAATTTTTAGTTTTCTTTCGAAAAAAAATGCCATCTCCGAAAATTACAAAGCTATTTTGATAAAGTTTGGTGAATATATTGCATTGAAGAACACCTTACCACGTAACAAAATCCAACTTTCTAAGTTTATAAAAGGCTTAGTTATCCAAATTTGAAATATTTAAAGAAAATTGACTACCATAACGCACTTGCTGCATCCTGAACTTTTCTCCTTGTACTTTTAACTTTAATTTTACACAATTTTAAATATTGTTACAAAACAACAATATTTCTGGTTTTTTTCGTGGTTTGTGACATTTAGCAAATTGTTACAAAAAATATGCTGACAAGTGCTGTTTCTGCATTAACTTTTGTTTTTAACAAAGCATAATTTAACTCTTTTGTGACGTGATTTTTGTTATCCCATTACAGTTGCTTACTCGTCGCTTCCAAGTCGACACATTGACCACCTCGGAGAAACCACCTTTCTCTGACATAAATACACAATACTTAAAAAAGCTAAACCTAAATCCCTCCATGAGAAAAATTTCTTTGTAAAAGAAAGGTTTTTATTACACGGGAAAATGGAAATAAAATAAATTCGTCAAGCTGCGGAAACTGATCCCCACTTTACACACACAGAAAGAGAGCTTAGGTCAAACTAAGGAGGAGATATATGTCTTCCTGGAGTTGACGGGCTCAGAAAAACCGTGACAAATTGATATTGTATACTTTTGTTTCTAAAGCTTCTATTCTTTATTCAAACAGTGCTAATTTAGTTTCTGTGGATGCAGAAAAAAACAAAACAGTTTATTTTATTTTCCGTAAAAACCTAATTGCTCTATATCTTAATTAAGTCTGTCAAAGTATAAAATGCAACTAGATTTACTTAACCAAGTATATTAGGTTCTTTGTTCTACATAAGTGACAACTAAGCAGTCTGATTCACTTTCTCTCATAAACAAATGAACTTCTTTTTTGAGGAACACACCCAATTACCGTAAATCACCTATAACTCAATTAGTGTTTTTAACTGAATGAAATTATAAAGTATAGAAGCAAATGCTAGGCTAGCAAACAAAGCATTGACTCTAAGTAAATGTTATTTCAATTCAATGATTTAAATAAAGGCAAAACAAAATGCGGTTCTCACGGTCGAGCCTGAGTCATGGACACGAGAAAAAAAAATAGAGCTCCATAAAAGTAATTTATTAACCTAAGGGATTCTATATAAGGCAAAAAGAAGTTACCATAATTTATTTATGAAAATTTTGATGTCATATAAAGCAAAGCGTTTTTTTATGAATCTTGATAGAAAAGTGACTAGTTGATAGAAAGCGCTTTGGATCCTTTCTTTGGGACGGGTTGTACTCGAGCAGTTTTCCAGTTACTAGGGAATATGTCTTTATTATAAGATATCTGAAACAGACGAGTCAGGACAGGAGCAAGTTCTGGTGCGCATTTTTTGAGAACAATTGCTGGGATCTCGTCAAAGCCAGAGGGTTTCCTGGAATTAAGAGAAGAGAATATATTTCCTAACTTTTAGTGAATTTTCTTAAAAAAAATTCACTAATGAGGAGATCTCGACTTTCGAATTTTGAAAAAATTTCTTCAAATGAGCGCTATTTAGGACCCCCGGAACCCAAATCCGAGGTCAGTTTCAGACTTTATATGTTTATATATATATATATATATATATATATATATATATATATATATATATATATATATATATATATATATATATATATATATATATTTATGTGTCACACCTATAACTTAAAAAATAATGGACCGATTTTAATCAAATTTGGCACATACCTTCCTTTCGCAAGTCGCTTGGATAAGTTCGTTAGCCAGGAAAATTCGCCGAGGTTTTCCCGGAAAATTTTGTGTTTTCTTTCAAAAAAAATCGAAAAAAAATTATATTTCCAAAATTAACAAAGTAAGGGCAACCAAATTTCATACGCGGGTTTGTATCATTAGAGGCAAGTTACCTACCAAAATTTAGCTCCATAGGTTAAATGACAAAATTTGGGTTCTCCTCAAAACGTCAAAATGGCGATTTTAAACGTCAAAATTGGTGAGTACATTCCTTTTGCAAGTGGCTTGGATATGTTCGTTATCCAGGAAAATCCGACGAGGTTTTCTCGGAAAATTTTGAGTTTTTTTTCGAAAAAAAATTATATCTCCAAAATTAACAAAGTAAGGGCAACCAAATTTCATACGCGGGTTTATATCATTATTGGCAAGTTACATACCAAAATATAGCTCTGTAGGTCAAAAGACAAAAAAGTTATAGGCATTTAAACAAAAATAAATTGGGGTTTTTCACAAAACGTCAAAGTTGCGATTTAAACGTCAAAATTGGCAACATTTAGGAAAAGAACTTAAATCTAATACGGGCTATGGAAATAAAATGTCTCAAGAAGAATGTTTTACAAACCCTGAAGTCTTAGTTTCAACCGTCATTGTCCTCCATTTTAATAAAATGTTTCCAGAAAATTCATTTCAAATAGACCCTTTCTCTGACGCTTGGCAGTAGCCTTAGCTATAGAGTTTATCGTTAATAGTATATAATTTTTGTAGAATTTTCGTAAAAAAAATCAATAAAGCTCAATATATCTGTTATTATACCAGATATGAAAAAAAATTGTATATATTAATTATAGGGTGTCTTAAACTACATCTTAAAAATTTTGTTCTACAATCACAGGGTGGCCCATAAGTCGTTGGTGATACAAATTTTCTTGTTTTTTTTTAATCAAACATGCCTTATGTTATTGCATTTTTGCATTTTCCATCGAAATATAATGCATGTTTGTAAGAACAAAAATTCTGGACGCAGTAAGTGCGTTATGGTAGCGAATTTTGATCAAATGCTTAATATTTGAATAGCTCAATTTGCTATTAACCTATAAGGTTGACCCAAAAACGAGTTTTTTCGGGAACACTTTAAGTTTACTTTCGGAAATTTTTTTACATTTTTAAACAATAAAGTTATTTTGATGAAACATGGCACATTGTTTTTACTATATAGATTATACTGGTAACCAAATTTGATGCCCGCTTTCTGAAAAAAACACACATTATTGCTATTAAAAAATAGTTTTATGAAAATTCACTACCATAACGCACTTGCTGCGTCCAGAGATTTTTAGTTTTGGAAAGGATATCCGTCATTTTATCCGCGGCATTGGGGACTATTGGTGGTTGAACATTTGGAGGTGGTTTGAGAGTAGAGTTGCCGGCAAACAACGAGGCAAAAAGTTCAGCTTTTCCCAGGACGGTAGAAACAATTCCATTTCCTGAAACAAGAGGTGGGAACGTGCTCTTGCAAAAATTATTCCCAATAGATTTAGCAAGACTCCAGATGGGTTTGCTGCCTTTGGAGCTTGAGAGGACTTTGTTTTTGATGTGGTTATAAAACGAGTTTTTTGCTTCCTAAAGAATGCGGACATGGTGGTTTCTTTCGTCGTTAAATGCTTGACGGTTTTCTTTACTGGGATTGGGTTGAAGCGTTTTGTGAGCTTTGGCCTTTTCGAGTCTGGCCTTGTCACATGATTTAGCGAACCAGTGCTTTTAAGTGGCTTAATAGGTTTTCTGTGTACGTCGAATGAATAATTCTATGCCAGCTTGGATGCTTTCGGTGACGTTTTGTGCAATATCAGGGGGGCCAGGATGAGAAAAGCAGACAGGCACCCATGAAAATGAGAAAAAATAATCCCGCATTTTGTCCCAGTTCGCGAAGTTGTGGGTGTGATGACTGTGTGACCTCGGGTTGCATTGCGCAGGAAGCAGTGACCATGCCCTGGTCTGAACGACCAAGGGACTGATGTTTTATAGCATTCAGGTTTTGTAGTAAGAAGGAGATCAAAGGGATTTGAGCTGTGCGTTGGAATGCGAGGAAAGTAAGTAGGTTGCTGAACCATATTGGCTAAAGAATTTCTGACTGCGAAGGCCTCCGCTGCTCTCCCTAGTGGATCGGTTGTTGAAGATCCTAGCCATTCCTTATGTTGGACATTGGACATTGAAGTCACCAAGAATAGTGACCTCGGAGGACGGATATTCAGAAATCAAATGGTCGGCTTTTTCAGAAACGTAGCCGAAGGGCTGGACAAAGTCGTTGTCAGAAGGTGACCGGTAAATGCAACAGATGAATTTAGTTGCAGCCCCGAGAGAGAATTTTATCCAAAGTATGTATTTTCTTTAGCTTACAAATTGGGGAGTCTGTTGCAGGAAAGATTGCTAGGGACGTATGTGCACACACCTCCATGCAGTCTATAGGAAGTAAGGAGCTTACACCCCGGGAAATTAAGGTGATTTTATTGTCTGTTTTGGCACTGATTGTGGTTTCGGTAAGGAAGAGTAGTTGGGGCCTATTTGCCTGGAGGAAATGGTGGACGGAGTTCAGGTTAGAATTTAGGCCACATTTATTCGAGAAGGTTATGTTTAAAATTGATGCCGGCGCCCCCTGCACAACCCTATCCCGGAGATCGAAATGGAGGGGTATTTTATCTGCGGAATATTTTGTACAAGGAAGAGCCATCATCATTTTTGTTTATAAGGGAAACCAATTCATACACCAGAGCCGTTGGGACTTCGCCGGTCACTTGATGTAAGGGGTGGTACCTTCTCAGGCGTGAAAAAATCCTTTACTATCACGTAAAGGAAAAGTCCACTATCACCTACCTAATGCCACATTAACTTATTTAATTGTAATAGATGACTCTGTACTTATCTTTCATAATTTCGTTGATGTTCCATGGGCTCCAACTTTTAAGGGCAAACCACACCCTCTAAAATGAGTTTGGAGGCACTCACGGCTGTCCAGAACATACTATATATATATATATATATATATATATATATATATATATATATATATATATATATATATATATATATACAGATCTCCTCCTTAGTAAATTTTTTAAGGAAATGAGACTGAAACGCATTTGAACAACTGACGGAAGTTTCCAATTTTTCGCTAGTTGAATATGCAGCAAAACAGAAGAGCATCTCTTATAATATGAATATTTTTCTAATAAGAACAAATGAAGGAGATATAATAGAGGTGGAAATCTGCGCTGATATCTTTGAATTTCCGTAGATCCGCAACATATGAATTAGTAAAGTTGTAAGAGAAGAAAGGAAAGACTTTGTTCCAAGAGTCCTTCTGGAAACCCAGAAAATCAAATATGCATAATGTTGTCAGACTCACGTCTATATCAAATATTTATACATGAGATGTTCGAGGGCCCTAACTGTTACAGCTTACTTTTGTTCCCATTTTCTCTTTCTTATAGATACTTAAATGCGTTGATACAGTAATATTAAATGGTTATAAAATTTTACAGTTCTTACGCTTTTCTTTTCTAAAGGAAGGTAGAGGAAAATAAAACTATAAATATTGTCGTTTACGTATCCTTTCGAATTAAATTCAAAAGATAAATATACTAGATAATTTGGTTGTAAATTCTTATGGATTTCATTCTTAAAGAATATCCAATTGTGTTACATCGTGATATAACAAATATACAAGTAGGAATCTCAGGAATATACTGATATAGTTAAGGCTGATAACATGCAAGTTGGAGATACTGGAAAATTTTAGGAGAAAAAGTCACTATTGGGGAGATCTCGACTTTTGAATTTTGAAAAAATTTTTGCAAATGAGCGCGAACTAGGACCCTTAGAACCCATATCCGAGGTCAGTTTCATTTTCATATATATATATATATATATATATATATATATATATATATATATATATATATATATATATATATATATATATATATATATATATATATATGTATGTATCACACCGATAACTCTAAAAGTAATAGGCAGATTTTGATAAAATTTGGTATGTACCTTCCTTTTGTTATTGGCTTGGACAAGTTCGTGAGTCAGGGAAATCGGACGAGGCTTTCCGTGAAAATTTTGAGTTTTCATTCGAAAAAAAAAATTTATCTCAAAGAATAAGAAAGCTATGATAACCAACTTTGGTAGGTAGATTTAGGAGATAAAAAGTAAACTATACACCAAAATTGAGATTTCTATGTTACAAGAAAAAAGAAAGTTATAATAAAATATTTTATGCCAGATCATTTCTATGAAAATTCACTACCATAATGCACTTGCTGCGTCCAGGATTTTTAAGTAAACATAAAATTTCAACCTACTTATCTTAGAGAGAAGGAAATATCATTTCAGAGAAAGAGATGGACAGTTTTTTAACCAAATGTAAATATGTCAACGCTCCAATGGAATCAGATACATTTGGGGATGGCGAATAACCCTGCAGCAGCACAAGTAAAACACAGTGTGAAATACTACTCAAGAGTATTATTAAGTCCAACTAAGGTGGAATATAGTTATTATATTGTTTTTTTTTCTATATTTCAACAACACACTACGAGGGCTTACAATCTAAATTACTATCGCACCGTGAGTGTCGACAAGGAGGAAGGAGGCAACTTTATAATTCTGGATTTAAAAGTTTGGAGGTTCAGAGGAGAAGGAAAAACATGTGCCGGCAAGGAATTCCACAACTTGGAAGTCCTCGGGACAAAAGAGCGAGAACAACAAAATGTTCTATGTCTGATAGCCTGGACAGGAAAAGGGTGCATCCGCTCTGTTCCCCTGGTAGATCTGTTGGGAGCAGCAGGTGGAGGAACTATGAAAGAAAGCTCCTCTGAGCAGTGCCCATGCAGACATCTATAAAAGAGAGAAAGGTTACCAACGGCACGTTGGCGAGGGAGACAGCCTTTGGGTGAGGGTAGAGTCACCGATGAGATGATAGCTAGCTCTCTTCTGGATGGAGTCCGGGATAGCAAGTGTAGAAGCGGCAGCGGCACCCCAGATCTAGGAGCAGTATTCGAGGTTTGGCCGTATTTGTGATCTATATAAGATATAGAGATTTGCTGGTGAAAAGTATTTGCCAGCCCGGAAGAAGAAACCTAATTTCTTAGCAGCCGCTTCTACATGTGACGTGACATGTTGGTGCCAATAGATATTTCGATCCACAGAAATGCCAACAGGTGAAAACCGTACTTTGAATAACTTGGTTGTTCATTGTGATGGGTCTAGGTCTGGTGTATCTCTTAAGAGAGAGAAAACAAGACTGAGATTAGGTGGAGTTTAACTGTACAAGATATCTACTTCCCCAGTCTAATATTTTTTGAAGATCCACAGAGACAGAACCCTCCATGTAATATTGCAATATATATATATATATATATATATATATATATATATATATATATATATATATATATATATATATATTGTGTGTGTGTGTATATGTATCACACCGATAACTAATTTTAGCATGTACCTTCCTTTTGTAAATGGCTTGGACAAGTAGGGGCTAATGCTGAACCTTGAGAGACTCCTGCATTAATTGGATACAGGTTAGAGGAACCGATATCCACGACAACAGAAATGCTCTGGTTGGAGAGGAAATATACTGTTTAGGTACAGAGTTTTCGTGGTAGGACATAGACCGAAAGTTTATTAAGCAACGCTGCGTGTCAGACCTGGTCAAATGTTTTTGATATGTCTAGAGCGAGAATCTGGAATTTATCGTGTAGTTCCATAGACTTGTTACAAGAATGGGTGGAAAAAAAAAGGAGGTCGGCAGTTGATCTGCGCTAACGGAGTCACTACTTTAGAGACGACTGAAAGGAAAGAAATACGCCTGTAGTTGCTAGAAAGCGCTTTGGATCATTTCTTGGGGATGGCTTGTACTCGAGAAGTTTTTCAGTTACTAGGGAATATGCCACTATTGTAAGATGTCTGAAACAGACGAGTCAGTACAGGAGCAAGTTCTGGTGCGCATTTTTTGAAAACTGCTGGGATCTCGTCAAGGCCAGAGGCTTTCCTGGTTTTAAGAGAAGACAATATATTTCCTAACTTTTTAATTTTGAAAATAATATCCGTCATTTTAAGCGCGACATTGGGGACTGTTGGTGGTTGAAGATTTGGAGATGGATTGAGAGTCGAATTGCCGGCGAACAACGAGGCAAATAGCTCAGCCTTGCCCAGGGCGGTAGGAACAATTTCATCCCCTGAAAAAAGAGGTGCGAAGGTGCTCTTTCAAAAATTATTTCCGATAGATTTAGGAAGAGTCCATAAGGGTTTGCTGCCGTTGTAGCTTGAGAGTACTTCGTTTTTGATGTGGTTATTAACCGGGTTTTTTTGCCTTAGAAGGGATGCGAACATAGCGGTTACTTGCATCGTTAAATGATTGACGGTTTTCTTGACTGGGATTATGTAGAAGCGTTGTGTGAGCTTTGACCTTTTCATGTCTGGCCTTGTCAAAGGATTTACAGAATTAGGGCTTTTGAGTAGCTGAAGAGGTTTTCTGTGTACATGGAGTAAATAATTCCAACCGAGCTTGGATGATTTCGGTGACGTTTTGTGAGATATCAGAGGGGTCAGGATGAGAGAAGCAGACAAACGCCAATAGAAATGAGGAAAAGTAATCCCGCATTTCGTCCTAGGTCGCGGAGTTGCAGTGCCAAACGATACGTGGGTGTAATAACTGTGCGACCTCGGGTTGAATAGCGCAGGAAGCAGTGACCATGCCGTGGTCTGAGCGACGAATAGGGGCGTAAGGCGAGGGGAAGTAAGTGACGTCTTATAGCATTCAGGTTTTGTAGTAAAAAGGAGATCTAAGGGATTTGAGCTGTGTGTTGGGATGCGAGGAAAGTAAGTAGGTTGCTGAACCATATTGGCTATAGAATTGCTGACTACGAAGGCCTTCGCTGCTCTCCCTTGTGGATCGGTTTTTGAAGATCCTAGCCATTGCTTATTACGGACATTGAAGTCACCTTGAATAGTGGCCTCGGGGAAGGGTATTATTCAGAAATCAGATGGTCAGTTTTTTCAGAAAGTTAGTTGAAGAGTTGGATAAAGTTGTGAGAAGGTGACCGGCTCTAATTCCGGCTCATTTGGAAAAAAATCCGAGAGTCTGACCATCGTTACCTCTCTACTATTTGTGAATTCTCTCAGACCTTTTACAATTTTTTGTCCACATTAGATATTGTCGTTTCTTATCAGGGACAAAGCATAGTAGTATAGAAAAGGTCGTTGAAATGGTTTGACTCTTATTGGCTACTCGAAAGTCAGTGTGTTATATTAATGTTAAATAAAAAATCTCAAGAGTTGTGCCTAATTTATATAAGTTTGAAGCTAATTTGGTACTTTATGTTAAAAGTTGGTCACTAAAACTGACATCCTAATGTATCTCCAGGAAAATTGAAAACTAAATAAAACCATCCTAAATGAAAACTGTCACAAAATTATAAAGTGACAGCATATTTGAAAGGTTTGCGTTTATTTATATTTGCATTAATTGGAAAATTTAATTTGTGTGATAGAAAGGTAGAAGCACAAGCAATAGCTTTTTCTTTAGCGCTCTGTATAGCTTTGTTACAAATATATTTTATGATGAATATATGGTACTGGAAATATGTTGTATTTGTTGATTTAATTATAACTGGCATAAACTTCAAAACTGTTATTAGTACTGTAACTAACTTACACAATTTTAGCTTAGATGAACCTTAGATCAAATTATTAGTATGCGGTCAGCTATGGTTCGTATGTAAACTTTGCAATTGCTTAGTTGTCAGTTGATTAATCTGAGATCTCATACTGATTTGTATAATATGTTGTCTGGCCAACACTGTCTGCAATATTCGTCATATGAGTTTCATGTGGTTAACTGTAATGTTTCTAATAGTTATCAAGTCTAGCACAATAACATCAGTTAGTGTGACTATTGAATACAGCAGAATTAAATGAGCCCTAAACAAATTATATAGTATAACAGGTTGTTGTTGTTACACGTGGTTGAGGGTAGTTTTCACAAAAAATACAAGTACATAATGGTAGCAAATATAATGACAAACTTTGACAAAAACAAATAAATAACAAGATGTAGTGTAAATGTCTATAGAGTTCGCTTGGCGTTAGTTAACTGTCGACTCCCCTGTATACGGCGCACCCTGCATGCTTCCACGGGGATGAATTATAACCGTCGCGCCAAGGTATCTATCTAAACAAGGTCGTGTTGCACTCTCTACCCTCTAAATTTCTAGAGGAGACGAGATGTGTTTACAAGCTGGAAATATCTTGGCCGTCCTTTTCTTTTCATAGTGGAAGATGTAGATGAAACATTCTTCTAGGGTCGACTCCTCTTCTTTTGGGCGCACGACTGGATCAGGAAGAGTAATGTAGACAAGTCATGAATGATACACTATATTTGGGATAATAACTACTACATATATAAAGAAAATCTAAAACTCATCGAAAATTATAGACAACGAGCGAAGCTAGATGCGTACTAGAGTATTTATATTTCAAAGCCAACACAAAACAAGAGCTCCTGAAACCGAGCGCTGCCACAAACTTATAGCCCTTCGTTTGCATTATGTCTTTGATATAGTAAATATTCCGAAACTGGGCAGGTAAAGCTATAGCGAAACTTTAAAAAGCTCCTCCGACAATGAAAGTACAATGCACAGAAAATTTACCTGCGTTTTCGTCTCCCCTCGGTATCGGTCTTTACCTAAGACCCAGTATAAAAGGTGAAGTTTAGTTGTAAGTAGTTTAGAATTTTCCATCCTCTGATGACGCTAACTTTGCTAGTGAAATGATCGTCAAGTCTTCAAAAAGATGTGTTGTGGTGATTTTGGTTCTCCAAGTGTAACTATCAGTGCTCATCACATGTTCCAATTTTGACTTAGTGTATTATCAGCCACTTAAATATTTGCATAGCGTTATGTTACATTTTGTATATATATATATATATATATATATATATATATATATATATATATATATATATATATATATATATAAAATTATTAAAAGTCTAATACTGACCACGGATATAGGTTGCAAGTGCTAAAAATCGTGGTCTCCTCTCCAGTAGAGTTTTTGCACAGAAATTTTAAAATAATTTATTTCGTTCTGAAAAACAACACTATTTATTACATAAATAAGCGTTTGAAGGTATTTTGCATTTAATAACATCTAAATGTTCACAGACTTAAGTTTTGGTGGTTGCTTTGCTACAAACTGTATCAACAGAGATTTCCATAGTCGTCTTGTAAGTAAACTATCTCTTTGAATGACAATGTTTCTCCTAGAGATAGAATATGCTACTATTATTTCAGACGGTCTGTTGTTTTATCTCAAACTAGACAGTTCGATATTGTTCATGAAAAAAAAAACTTAGATATTTTATTTTCCTACTGGAGTTATCCCGCTTTTTTTTGTTTACACAGATTGTTTTTCTGTATGTCTTGGCAAACGTTTAGATATTGGATTCGTGTAGACACGCAAAAAGCTGATGCTAGATCTAATCATAAATACATACATCTAATAGATCTATCATAAATAAATACAAGTTTTGTCTTCTAATTCGAATAACACATACTGAGGCGCAAAAGTAATAGACACAGAATAGCAGTAGATTAGTCATCAAAATATTACGAACACAGTCCAAATGTCAAGATTATATTAAATACAGAGTGCTAAAAAGTTGGGAAGATTAGGTAACAATTTTTTTTGATGTGTGGAACATATTTCGAAGGTCTTGGTGGTCTAGTAAGTGCGTTATGGTAACGAATTTCAGTACGAATGAGCTACATTAGTTGATGAAAAGCATATATGAGTTTATATATATATATATATATATATATATATATATATATATATATATATATATATATATATATATATATATATATATATATATATATATATATATATACGCCAGTTAACGCACAGGAAGACTGGAACCTTGCCAAGCGATGCCTTGATGTGATTAATTTTTCCCTATTTCTTGTGTTGTGGCAGTGAAGGTCTGAGTGCCTAACAAATTCACTTTGGTGACTGTGGAGATAACACAGGCAGCAAAGAATGTACACGCACGGGATAGTAAGGATTCTGTACTTCACAAACAAATCCCGGCAACTTGTCGTTTGAGGCACACCAGTCAACACCTTTTTTTCTGCATTAGGAAGACGTTCTTTTTCCAGGCTTTCGTTACACAGTTTTCTCAAATTCTTTTACGCAGCAACATACTCCTGCCCACACTTGACAATTGTGTACAGCCCCCATCTAGTTTCGCAGGTGGATTAGGTGTGGACTACTACTCTCAACTTTCTTTGAAGTTTTATCTATTCATAATCTTCTTTCAGGAAAACATTTGTTGAATATTTTTAGAAAGGTCTCGTGAAATAGCCCGAATGACTCACTAGCATTGTCAACGGTGTAGATCTGGTCCCACACCAAATCTCGAAGATGTTCCATGAAGTGGCAAGTACTGGTCTCATTTATAACTCGAACCATTTTAAAATCTCGTTTCTCAGGGTTTGTTATAGTTGGAATCTGAAGCACCTGCACTCTATTATTATCAGATATACTGCAAGTTATCACACTCGTCTCAAGCACATCACACTCCGCGTCAGCAAACATATTGTCTATACATGTGCTCGAAGAAGATGTAACCCGAGACGGCTCCGCAAACAAAGCATGCAGACCATACGTTTCTATAAGTTCGATTACCTTTAGCTTCTCTGCACTCTGTTTTAAAAATCCACATTAAAATTACCCACAACAGAAACTCTTTGAGAACCCCTTGAGAAGACCGAATCCAAAGCGAGATCCAGCCGGTCAACGAAAACATCTAAATCCCAATTTTGCGGTGTATAGACACATAATAAAACCATGTTGGGCTCTGGTGCATACACTGCTGAAATTTCTACATGTTTTTCAATAGAAAAGTTCACAGCTGAGTCTACAGCCATACATTTTATGCCATTTCTTATGAGACTTAAACAACCACCATGAATAGAATTCTTACGCGTAAAATGACTCACAATCCGAAACTCCGGAATGATCACTCTGTCTATTTCTTGTTCCCTTAACCAATGTTCTGTAGTGCACACAATGTCGCACATTTCTTCATTGATTTTACACGAATATTTTATTTCTTAAACATTGAGTGTTCATATTTAAGACTTTTATGCATCTTGTTTTAATCGATGCTGTTTCCCTGGTTGTATGTTTTATTTCTTTGCTCGCGAAAAAACCAAAATCTTTTTATAACCACGCTTTTGGGCCATTTTTCCGGACTATATAGTTCACTAAGAATCGATAGATCTGTTCCAACCTTGAAATATGCACTATTCGCATTTTCGTTTTGTGGCAACATTTTTACTTGAAAAGTTGTACCATGTACCTTTTCCAAATGGGCTGCTATTTGCTCCGCCTGGACGTCTTTATTAACTCGACCCACGTATATCCACGCTTTTTTCACCGCACTCGCCAAGGTTGACGAGCCACTGCCACTTCCCGTAATCACCATATATATTGCTCTTATGCAAATTGAATGCCTTAACGCACTCGCTACGCCCCGAACATTTTATTATTACCAACGCGCAAACATTTAAAAAAAGCCTGGACGCAGCAAGTTCGTTATGGTAGTGAATTTTCATAGAAATGATCTGGCACAAAATATTTTATTATAACTTTTTTTTTCTTGTAACATAGAAATCTAAATTTTGGTGTATAGTTTACTTTTTATATCGTAAACCTACCTACCAAATTTGGTTATCATAAATTTCTTATTTTTTAAGATAAAATTTTTTTCAAATTAAAACTCAAAATTTTCCCGGAAAACCTCGTCAGCTTTTTTTGATTAACGAACTTGTCAAAGCCATTTACAAAAGGAAGGTACAGGCCAAATTTTATCAAAATCGGCCTATTATTCTTTGAGATAAAAATTTTCTTCGAATAAAAACTCAAAATTTTCCCGGAAAACCTCGTCCGATTTTATTGACTAACAAACTTGTTAAAGCCATTTACAAAAGAAAGGTACGTGCCAAATTTTATCAAAATCGGCCCAATATTTTTTGAGTTATCGGTGTGATACATACATACATACATACATATATATATATATATATATATATATATATATATATATATATATATATATATATATATATATATATATATATATATATATATATATATATATATATAAACATATAAAAATTGAAACTGACCCCGGATATGGATTCTAGGGGTCCTAGAACGCGCTCATTTGAAGACATTTTTTCAAGATTCAAAAGTCGAGATCTCCTCATTAGTGAATTTTTTCTAAGAAAATTCACTAAAATAGAAAACCGACTTCATTAAGGATAACTCAAAAACTGCCAGTCAGGTATTTATCAAACTTATATGAAACCACACGAGAAGCGCCAGCTTTTAAACAAAAGAAGAATCATCGAAATTGGTTCACCTAGAAAAAAAGCTCTGAGGTACACACATAAAAAATACAGTCAAATTGAAAACCTCCTCCTTTTTTGAAGTCGGTTATAAAAATACATATATTTTATATAGTTGCTGGGGTTTTTAATATCTTGTATTCCTATATTGTAATTGTCATTTATTAATAGAGTCGCTGATTTTCAATTGTTTGCAGTAACGCCATCTACTATACATATGATGCCCATCCGTCTATTTGATGTACTATTGTCAATAAATCCTGCTGTCATCTAGTCAGGGCTAAACAATTTGTTAGGGTGATTTATCCCATGTAGATGATGACTCCCACATATTGCGGAGCTTTAACATAATCGCGGGTTGTTGACGTATTTTGTGGTTAAGATAATCATTCACACATATTCCCACTCGCCCCAAGATATAGTATATTTTCCTCTATTAAATCTACCTCCTCAAGCACAATTATGATTCAAATTGTTAAAGGTATATTTTAGTTAAATATGAAAAGTGGTCCATTAAAAACGATTCGGGAGCCATAACTGTCAGGAAAAGATCTTTGACGAACAAAATATGAAACACGTCAAGTTTGCTTGTAAGGGGGACAACTTTTGCGGCAAAAACTAAAACCCAAACTTTACCCACTTAAGTAGAGGTGTCATCCCTCAATTCTATTCTCTGCATATATATATATATATATATATATATATATATATATATATATATATATATATATATATATATATATATATATATATATATATATAACAGGGTGGTGCATTAAAAACGAAACAGGCCGATTTACGTCCAGGATTTTTTTTAAGAAACGCTGAAACACGTCAATTTTAATATTTAGGGGGACATAATTTGACATAGAAGTCAACTTTGTCACATCAACCCCTTAAAGGGGGTGATAACATCCCTTATATTTTAAATAGGGAACATGGATCGAGTGTTACATCATTTAAAAGCTCTTTCTTTTATGAATTCAGCACACTAATTTTTTTGGAAGTATTATCAACTCGTTTAAAAATGTTTCACAGTTGGAGTTACAACGTTACGTATTTTATTCATTGTGATAAGAAATGCACTTATTAGTCATTTTTTTGCTAAAAAACCAAAAACAAAACCAAACGTTCAAAAATGTTTATTCAGTTAAGTAAGTGTTCAAATTGTTGACCACCAGCTTCCATACAAAAGTACAAATTTTGTTCAAAACGAGCTCTGACATTCTGAAGCATTTGTGGAGTTATTAGATGATATTCTTCAACAATGCGTCGTCTTAATCCTTCAGAGACTCCGATTTTGTTGCGAAAATTCTACTCTTTAAATGGCCTCATAGAAAAACGTCTAAAGGAGTTAAATCCGGTGATCTAGATTCCACTAAATAGCACCTCTACGCCCAATCCATTGCTCTGAAAACTATCTGTTTAAAAACTCCCTAACATGTTGCGAAGAATGCGGAGGAGCTCCATCTTGTTGAAACACTAATTGATTTTCTTGATAGCGATCATTATTTTCAACAATGTCAATTAGTAGAGGGTAAACGATTCTAGTTACTCCAAATACGTTTCGCCACTCAAATTTCCATCAAGAAAAATTGGTCCGATTAAACGATCTCCAAAAATGCCAGTCCAGACATTTGATTTCTGTAAAGTTTGAGTGTGGACTTCGTGAAAATTTCTTGGATTATTATCTGCCCCATAACGACAATTATGACGATTGACTGTTTAGTTTAATTAAAACGTACACTCGTCTGAAAAACATATTTTGAACAGAAAGTTCCCGTTATCAGCTATTCGTGCAGTCATAATTTCACAAAACTCCAGCCGCCGATCAAAATCATCTTCATATAGTTGTTGTACAAGATGAATTTTATACGGGTGAAATTTATGATTCATTCATATTCGCTGAATAGTTCTTTTTTTGATATTTAAAACAATAGCTAATTTTCTCGTGCTCAAAGTTGGGTCTGCAGCAATTTGTCCTAAACCTTCAGTCTCAGTAGTCTCATTTCTAACCGGAAATTCACGTTCGGGATCCCGTTTTTTGTTGGTTACTGAACGACTTTGTCGAAACTTTGCAACTAACTCCAAAATGTATTTTCTGTTGACATTAAACAAATTTGCGGTACGGTTGGCACAGTCATCGTTTTTGAAAAAAAGAGTAATTGTTTCAACTCTTTCTTCTACAGAATACACCATTGTGAAATTAATTTTCGGTAGTACTATCAAGTATCAAACCGACCGATAAAAATAATAAACCGCATTTCTCTCATTCCGATAAGAAATGTTCTGATAGTCAATTTCTTGTTTACAAACCAACAAAACATTGACTATCAGCACATTTCTTGTCGGAATGAGTGAAACGCGTTTTTGAATCTTCAACTGTGAATAATTTTTAAACAAGTTTATAAAAAATTAATGTGCTGAATTTAGAAAAGAAAGCTTTCAAATGATGTAACACACGACCCATGCTCCCTGTTTAAAATATAATGGTTGTTATCACCACCTTTAAGGGGTTGATGTGACAAAGTTGAGTTTTATGTCAAAACATGTCCCCTCAATATTAAAATTTACGTGTTTCAGCGTTTCTTAAAAAAAAATTGTCTGGACGCAAATCGGTCTGTTTCGTTTCCAATGCGCCACCTATATATATATATATATATATATATATATATATATATATATATATATATATATATATATATATATATATATATATATATATATATATATATATATATATATATATATATATATATATATATATATATAAATTCAAAATGACCCCGGATATAGGTTCTAGGGGACTAGTTAGAGCTCATTTGCGAAAAAATTCTCAAAATTCAAACGTCGTTACCTACCCAAGAGCGAATTTCTTCTGCACTTGTCAATTAAAAACATTTTTGCCCTCGGAAGATTCTCTAATAATTACAAGAAACATCTATATTACAGCAATGCCCCAACACAGAACAACCAAATTGGGTAGATAGTTTTCTTTTATATACGTCGTCAAATGAGTTATTAGATCGGCCAAAAAAAAAAGTTTATTCGGAAGTACCGAGGGTAAGTCAGAGTATTTCCTTCGGGGCTCATGCAAGGGTCTTTCAGGCCGAAATGTACGCCATATTGCACTGCGTGCGAAAGAACAAGAGGATGGGCTACACCAACAAGCGGATCCTCATAGCCACAGACAGCCAGGCAGCCCTTAAAGCCCAAAGTAGCCCACGGGTAAATTCCAGGCTGGTAAGTGAATGCCGAGACGGACGAGCCACCTGGCTGGGCAGAATTAGGTCACCCTTATCTGGGTACCGGGTCACTCGGGGTTCAAAGGCAATGTAGAGTCTCGCGAAGAGAGGATCAGCAGAACCATTTATGGGACCAGAACCGGTCCTGGGCGTGACGAAGAGTACTGCCAGGGGATCCATTAAGTCTTGTGTCAGAAACGAACACACAAGATGTACTGGCCAGACTATCCAGGATTCAGACATGGGAAGTCAGTAATTGAGGATCCCAGTTCAAAGATAGCTGCGGAGCTGCTAAATCTTAGCAGAGGACAGTTCAGGAGCATAACAGGACTCTTGACGGGACACATGGCTGTCAAGAGACACCTGCATAAAATGGGGCGGTTCGAGGGGGACCTGACATGCACACTCTGTGACGAGAGAAAGCACATCTTGTGCGGTTGTAAAGCTCTGGACCGCAGAAGACAACTGATCTACGGACAGCCCAGACAGGAGACAGAGCAATATAAAACTTCACCCTACCAATCGCTGTGCAGACTAGTTCAAGGCACAGTGATTTTGGGATGGGCGGAGTAGGAAATACAAAGGGCGTGCACAATAAGCCAAAGGCTGCTGTGTTATCGGGGCCGCAAAGACGCGGACGAGCCCTAATGGAGAAAAAAATGTATTAATAAATTACAGTTCGGTTGTAATGGCCATGGTTAGCCATACCATTAGGTGCCTAGTTTTACATATAACATAATTATTAGAGTAAGCATAGTAAAGAATTCCCTAAAATTCTATTAAAAACAATATGAAAACTAAGAGGAAAACATAACATAGCTTCTGTGGAGAACTATGAACTGCTCTAATATTAAGGTTATATAAATAAATACGGTGCTACTTCTAATAATAGTCTGTTTCAAGCTTCGTGCAGATAAGTACTCCTTAAATAAATATTATTTTGTGATGCACAGAGCTTATGTAATAAGAAGCTAATCTTGAAGTATTGTTTACTTTAGCAAGTTAATTTGAATCTATCTAAAATATTTAGACATATGTTATATTCAAGCGGTAAATTAGGCATTGGGACCAACGTCTACACATACGTAAAATATGCTAATTGAAAAGTTGTCTAAATAAGTAATATATTCCTTTGCAAAATACGGGTATTACTTCATTAAGAGATCTTTCTGTGAATTCTGCGGGCTCCTCAGACTGAAATAGCTTTAAGACGTCTTGCAAATTTACATCTGCAACTAATTATTCCACATGTTCTTGGAATTGCAAGCACAGCAACTTTCCTGCACTTAGCACAAGTCATAATAGAGAAGGAACTTTAAACACCCACTAAAGACCCAAATGAGATTCATCTCTTGAATATTTAGTTACTCCAGTTTATTAATTCCGTTCAACATTTCCGTTCTCTTGGCCATACGAAATGGAAAAATAATTTAATGAAGAAGGTGTGATTATTTAAATGACGACAATCAAGCATTTTATATCCAAATCGTCATTTATAGAAGCAAAATAATTGTACTTATCATTATCACAGTCTTAGTAGTTGATGTCGCCCTGTTTTCTCACCAAGGGCTCTCCCTGTTTTCTCACCAAGGGCTCTCTTTAACCGCTACATTGCATTGTAACTTACGTCCTGTTACGGTCGAGTTTTTTTATAACTTCCGTACCAGTTTGCAAATTCTATAAAATATCTAAGGAATTTTAGTGCATCCTTTTCAATACTTGATTAGCTATAATTTGGACAACATATTGTGCGATTTCGCTTTTATTTAGCTACCAAAAGAACACTACTGACCTCTCGATAACATTTTATTAGAAGAAACTTTAAATGTTTTTTTAGACAAAACGCAAAGAGGTGGAGTTGAAAAGATATAAATATATCCTGGAATACTAACTTGAGTGCGTAGATGTATCAGTGTATACAGAGCTCTTTTTTCTCCATATAACGTCTGTGCCAACGGATTATTGACCCAATCTGGGAAGAAGATAACGTCGATTTTACATCGGACAAATTTCTTATAGTTCAATAGTGGCTTTGAAATAAATCGATATTTGTGCTGCGAATGTGACTTCTGGCGCGTATTTAATGCATGGAGTTTTCCCCTCTAGTTTTAATAATTACAAACTGTACGTCTCGACCAATCACATCACTATAACCTGTATGGACTCCGTCAGCGCAGATCAACTGCCGACCTCCTTTGATTTGTCACCCATTCGTGGAACAAGTCTATGGAACTACACGGTGAATCCCAGATTGTCGCTCTAGACATATCCAAAGCATTCAACCAGGTCTGGCACGCAGCTCTGCTTAATAAACTTCCGGTCTATGACTTACCAACAAAACTTTGTACCTGGGCAGCAAATTTCCTCTCCAACAGGAACATTTCTGTTGTAGTGGATGGCCATTCCTCCAAATTGTATCCAATTAATGCAGGAGCCGCTCAAGGTTCAGATTTACCCCCTACTTTGTTTCTTCTCCACATCAGCGGTGACCTCCTCTCTAGCACCACCTCCAACCCAGTTCAGAGTTACGCGGACGACACCCTTCACTCAAATATACAATTTCCTAAGCCTGTCTCTTTAGCCCAATTAGATGAGGATCGTAGACTCATAGACGGTTATGTCTATGTGGATCTCCAAAAAATATTAGACTGGGGAAGTAGAAATCTTGGCCAATTCAACTCCACCAAATCTCAGTCTTGCTTTCTATATCAAAAGAGATACACCCATCACAATTACCAACCAAGTTATTCAAAGTAATGAGTCATTTTTACTTGTTGGCATTTCTGTGGAACGAAATCTCAATTGGCGCCAATATGTCGCATCAATTGTAGAAGCGGCTGCTAAGAAATTAGGTTTCCTCGTCCGGGCTTGCAAATACTTTTCACCAGCTAATCTCTATACCTTATATACTTCACAAATAAGGCCAAATCTCGAATACAGCTGCAACATCTGGGGTGCCGCTGCCGTTTCTACACTCGCTATCCTGGACTCCATTCAGAAGAGAGCTATACGTCTCATCGGTGACCCTACACTCACCCATAGGCTGCCATCCCTTGCCCACCGACGTGTCGTTGGTTACCCCTCTCTCTCTTTTATAGATATCTGCGCGGGCACTGCTCAGAGGAGCATTCTTCCATAGTTCCTCCAACTGCTGCCCACAACAGATCTACCAGGGGAACAGAGCGAATGCACCCTTTTTCTGCCCAGGACACCAGATATAGAACATCCTGTTATGACCGCTCTTTTGTCCCGAGGATTCCAAGTTGTGGAATTCCTTGCCCGCACATGCTTTTCCTTCTGCTCCGAACCTTCAAGTGCACAATTAGCAAGTTACCTCTTTCCTCCTTGTCCACGCCTACGGTACGATAGTCTTAGGCTGTGAGCCCTCGTGGTATGTTGAAATAAAAATAAAATACAATCTGTCCACAAATATTGTTCCAGCATGGCACGATAGCGAACTGCATTGACCATAACATGGCACTCATTATCATCGCCGAAGAAATATGGGCCAATCACACCTCGGGCATGAAATCCGCACCACACGATCACTTTTTGTGGATTGCCTCTTTAAGCACATGTGAGTTTGTTGCGGTCCAATAATGCATATTTTGTTTATCGATAAAGCCATTAAGCCAAAAATGAGCTTCATCGCTGAAGATGATTTTTCTATGAAATTCAGGATTTTCGTCAAATTCTTACAGAGCCCAATCGGAGAAGTTTCGGCGCTTCAAATTATCAAGAGGCTTTAATTCTTGAGTTAGTTGTATCTTGTTAGGGTGTAGATCAAGATCGTTGCTCAAAATTCGCCACAATGTGGTTTGAAAAACTCCCAATTCCTGTGAACGGCGACTGATTTGGCTCATTTTGACCTGAAGTCCTTACAGCTGCGATATTTTCGGTACTTCGACAAGTGCGTCATCTCACTGGAACAGGAAGATCCAATAGTGAATAATTTGACTCGAGTTTATCCACTATAGCACGCACAGCCTGTCTGGTGGGACGATTATTACGACCGAAAATTGAAGCAAGTACTCTTAAAGTTGCGACCACCGACTCAGAGTTTCGGTAGTAATCTTTAAGTTCCAAACGTTGCTCTTTTGTGAACTTCATGATGATAAAAATGTAGACCTTGCCTGACGTCTTGACAGTGACAGATTCTGAAAAAAGTTTAAGAATGCGTTGGTATTTAAATACAAAGTTGTTATGTCGCTATTGGAAAACCCATTATATATATATATATATATATATATATATATATATATATATATATATATATATATATATATATATATATATATATATATATATATATATATATATATATATATATATATATATATATATATATATATATATATATATATACATATATATATATATATATATATATATATAAACATATCAAAAATGTTTCAAAATTCACACGTCAGGATCCCTTTAAGAGTGATTTTTTTTAAAGAAAAGTCACTAAAGCGGTAAGCAGCGCTCTGCGAGCATTAGGTCTGCGCCTGCACAGTCTTTTTTGAATTGTCTATGTACAAATCCTTATTCGTGTGGTTGTTCGAAAATTTATGTTGATCTTCGTAGTGCTAATGGTCCGGTGACGATGGACTCTTCGAAGAATAGAACGATCTTCCCTCCTAGCGGTTGAAATTACTGTAGTTTATCTGTGATACAAAAGCGATTCGCATAAGTTTATTTTCATGCTTTTGCTCAAAAAGTGTCTATAGTTGGAAATTTATTTCAAACTACCAAATGGACGACGAATATTCTGTTGACTGGATCGCAGCTGACTATGCATCATAGCTTTCAAAATGTCAACCGTATCAACCATATCAGAGTGCTACGTCCAAATAGTATGATCTTAAATTGGGCCGTCGGATTAACCAAAAGAGAGTATTGATTTAAGAGTCCAGCCAAAATTTTTAGATTAGAACTAGCAAAACCACACGACTTCTTTGCAGTAGATGGTCAAATGAAAAATATAGCTGGAAGCATGAAAATCAGTTTGGTTGGCCACGAGCGAGAACACAGTTTTGAAATTTAAATTCTGAACAAAAGCACGCTCAGAATGAAGCCTTCAAGAATACCAGGTGAATACTCATATGTCTAACCAAAAATGTTTACCTCTACCGGACAAACAGTTTCCACTTAATTAGTGGCAGTTGTTGTTTTTTCCAAAACGCTGTATTGGTGCTATGATTTTCTTGTGGAGAGATGATGTTCGTATTAGGAGCGGGATACTGCGAGGCAACTTGTCTTCTGTGAGATGACACAAAAAGGTCATTTTCGTAAATCAGAGGCTTGCTATGATGTTTTAAGATAAATGATGCAATTATTATTGCCAGCCCCCGTGATACGAGGTCACTATTCATAGACACAACAATAATTACCACGTTACTTCGCGTGATTTAGAGAATATTTATGGCAGTCCTATATTTTTGTACGACATTTCTGCTGGCTTGATGAATTTTCTCTATTCCCAGGTTTCATGAAAGAAAAGCCAATAGATTTTGCTAAAAAGATAAAAATAGATTTAGCAGCTGAATTGGATTTTTCATAAAGACGCCTTTTAAATTTTCACTTTATGCAAACTAGAGAAGCAGCTTCTTTATACATTTTAGTTTTCTAAAGTCTCATCACATTTTTCACACTTGAGTGATTCGTAAGAATAAGTTGGAGCCGGTAGAGAAAATGTGATTTCATTTACGGAAAGAAATAAAAAGTATGACTTTCAGAAATTCAGTTTAAAATTGAATAACCGAGAGAATAATGGTGCTGATAATAAGTGAATGTAGAAAATGTGAGTGGCATTCGACGTTGCCAAATGCGTAAATATATTTGACTTTTTTAAATTGATATTAGGTGATTGGGGTCTAATACTACACCTATATTTTAGAGTTTTTTTTTTACAGATTTTAAGACAGGTACTAACTCTAACCTGTTCTTATCTTAGAATGCTTGACGCTAATTGAGAAATGAAGAGACTACACATTTTATGTTTTTTCAATCTGGCTTAAAACAACTATTGATCTTTACATTTGAACAACTTTTTTTTTTTTAATTTTAACAACACACCACGAGGGCTTACAGCCTAAATACTATCGTACCGTGGGTGTTGACAAGGAGGAAAAAAACTCTAGACGCAGCAAGTGCGTTGTGGTAGTGAATTTTCATAAAATGTTTTTATTGCAAATATGTGTGTTTTCTTTTTAAGAAAGCATGCATCAATTTTGGTTACCAGTATAACCTATATAGTAAAGACAATGTGCCATGTTTTATAAAAATAACTTTATTATGTGAAAATGTACAAAAATTTCCAAAACTAAACTTAAAGTGTTCCCGAAAAAACTCGTTTCTTAGTCAACCTTATAGGTTAATAGCAAATTGAGCTATTCAAATATGAAGCATTTGATCAAAATTCGCTACCATAACGCACTTGCTGTATCCAGAATTTCTTTTCTTATAAACACGCATTATATTTCAATGGAAAATGCAAAAATGCAATAACACAAAGCGTGTTTGATTTAAAAAAAAGAAAATTTGTTTCACCAACGACTTATGGGCCATCCTGTGATTGTGGAAATATTTTTTAAGATATAGCTCAAGACACCCTATAATTCATATATACAAATTTTTTTCATATCTTGTATAATAACGGATATAGTGAGCTTTATTAATTTTTTACGAAAATTCGACAAAAATTATATACCATTAAATGATAAACTCTATAGCTAAGGCTACTGCCAAGCATCAGAGAAAGGGTCTATTTGAAATGAGTTTTCTGGAAATATTTTAGTAATATGAAGGACAATGACGGTTGAAACCAAGACTTCAGGGTGTGTAAAATATTTTTCTTGAGACATTTGATTTCCATATCCCGTATTAGATTCAAGTTATTTGCCTAAATGTTGCCGATTTTAACGTTTTACATCGCAACTTTGACGTTTTGAGGAAAATCCCAATTTATTTTTCTTTAAATGCCTAAAACTTTTTTGTCTTTTGAGCTACATAGCTAAATTTTGCTAGGTAACTTACCTATAGGGATATAAACCAGCGTACAAAATTTAGTTGTCCTTACTTTGTTAATTTCGGAGATATAAATTTTTTTCGAAAGAAAATACAAAATTTTCCGGGAAAAGCTGGGCAGATTTTCCTGGATAACGAACTTATCCAAGCCATTTGCAAAAGGAATTTATTCACCAAATTTAATTGAAATCGGTCCAGTATTTTTTGAGTTATCGGTGTGGAATATATATATATATATATATATATATATATATATATATATATATATATATATATATATATATATATATATATATATATATATATATATATATATATGTATATATATATATGTATATATATATATATATATATATATATATATATATATATATATATATATATATATATATATATATATATATATATATATATGTATATATATATATGTATATATATATATATATATATATATATATATATATATATATATATATATATATATATATATATATATATTTATATATATATATATATATATATATATATATGTATATATATATATATATATATATATATATATATATATATATATATATTTATATATATATATATATATGTATATATATATATATATATATATATATATATATATATATAAATATATATATATAAATATATAAAAATTGAAACTGACCCCGGATATGTTTTCTAGGGGGCCTAATTAGCGCTCATTTGAAGAAATTTTTTCGAAATTGAAAAGTCGGGATCTCCTCATTAGTGAATTTTTTTTAAGAAAATTCACCTAAATTTTTTTTAAGAAAATTCACTAAAAGGCAACTTGTTAATTCTGGACTTGAAGGTTTGGAGGTTGGGAGCAGAAGGAAAAACATGTGCCGGCAAGGAATTCCACAACTTGGAAGTCCTCGGGACAAAAGAGCGGGCATAACAAGATGTTCTATGTCTGGTGACCTGGACAGTAAAATGGTGCATTCGCTCTGTTCCCCTGGTAGATCTGTTGGGGGCAGCAGGTGGGGGAACTATGGAGGAAAGCTCCTCTGAGCAGTGCCTGTGCAGATATCTATAAAAGAGAGAGAGTTCACCAACGGCACGTCGGTGAGCAAGGGATGGCAGCCTTTAGGTGAGGGTAGGGTCACCGATGAGACGTATAGCTCTCTTCTGAATGGAGTCCAGGATAGCGAGTGTAGAAGCGGCAGCGGCACCCCAGATGTGGGAGCAGTATTCGAGGTTTGGCCTTATTTGTGAAGTATATAAGGTATAGAGATTAGCTGGTGAGAAGTATTTGCGAGCCCGGAAGAGGAAACCTACAACGGTGGTAAAATTTATTTCTATAAAAAGTGACATTCACTTCAAAATGAGTGAGTGTAGCAAGAAATCAAAAGAGGGTGTTCTTTGAGTTTATCAAAATCGGTTTGAAAACATGTTTTACAAAATTGTTTGTCAAAGTAGTAACAAAAAAAAATGCAACAAAAAAAAAAACAAATAGGCTGCACGGAGTAAACTGATATGGCAAGGTTTGTAGCTATTACAATTTAGTGTTACAAAGATTGATGGTAGCAAAAGTGAAGCGCACCCTGTTCTGATGTTAACATTGTCATTAAATCGTTATTGATACAAACGGTTTGGCCGCCATTTCGAAATGTTTGAGTTTAGCAATTAATTGAATCGAGATCATAAGTTTGACATTTTTATGCCTACCAAAAGCTCATATCGTCTATAATAACAGTAAATTTTCGTCAAAAATTAGTCCTCCTTTTAAAATATGTGGGTTTAGAAACAAATGTCAGCATCTTATATTTAAGGTTTCTCAGGTTTGCCGCGGAATACATCTTATTGAAAAATTTGCTCAAGGAGCAACACTTTAGATCTGACTGGCTCTTGGACCACCAAATTGGTTTACGCTTCTAGGAATTGCATATATTTTCATTTAATTTCGTTTGTTAGGGCGACTTACGGGTTATTATACCTGTCATGTCAGACTATCTGGGTTTCTGAAATTTGGTTACAAAACCTAAGTTAATATGTCGATGGTTTGCTGTGTCTCAAATCTCAAATAATAAGTTTCCTTTGTCTATGAAACTGAGCACACGGTGCTTATTTTATAAAAATCTTGTCACACGTTTTGACCCCTGTGGGAAGCAATAAATGTTTTAATGTTTATAACAGAGTTCTCTATAAAACAAGAAGCAAAATTTGTTAAGTGCTATAATATACGTTAAAGTATTAACCTAGGCATGAAAATGAATAGACTAGTTGTGATTTTTTTAGAGATTTTCTTAGAGAAAATTCATGAATGGGGAGTTCCCGACTTTTGAATTCTGGAAAAAATTATTCAAATGTGCGCGAACTAAGACCTCTAGAACCCATATCCGGGGTCAGTTCCAATATATATATATATATATATATATATATATATATATATATATATATATATATATATATATATATATATATATATATATATATATATATATATATATATATATATATCAATATATACGTTAAAGTGTTTACCTAAGCATCAAAATGAATAGACTAATTGTGATTTTTTTTCGTAATTTTCTTAGAGAAAATTCACTGATGGGGCGGTCCCGACCTTTGAATTTTGGGAAAAACATTTGTTACTCCAAAAATTAAAAAAGCCATCCTAACTAAATTTGGCACGTAAGTTGATGATATTAAAAGCAAACTATGTGCCAAAATTTAGATTTATAAGTTACAAGAAAAGAAGATTTGGTGCGAGACCATTTCTGTGAAAATTCACTACCATAACGCACTTGCTGCGACCAGACTTTGTATTTCTTTTACAATATATTTATTTTCATCAAATCAGGCAAATATAAAAAAAATCTCAGGACGCAGCAAGTGCATTATGGTAGTGAATTTTCATAAAAAAGTTTTTAATGCAAATATGTGTGTTTTCTTTTTAAGAAAGCAGACATCCATTTTGGTTACCAGTATAACCTATATAGAAAAAGCAGGCATCAAATTTGATTACCAGTATAACATATATAGTAAAAACAATGTGCCATGTTTCATCAAAATAACTTGATTGTTTGAAAACGTACAGAAATTTCCAAAAGTAAACCAAAAGTGTTACTGAAAAAATCCGTTTCCTGGTCAACCTTATAGGTTAATAGCAAATTGAGCTTTTCAAATATGAAGCATTTAATCAAAATTCGCAACCACAACGCACTTGCTGCCTCCAGAATTTCTTAACTTACAAACATGCATTTTATTTCGATGGAAAATGCAAAAAATAAGGCGTTTTCGACAAAAAAAATTATTTGTATCACCAACGACTTATGGGCCAGCCTGTGATTGTCGCAATAATTTTTTAAGATGTAGCTCAAAACACCGTATAATTAATATATACAATATTTTTTCATATCTTGTATAATAACGAATATATTGAGCTTTATTGATTTTTTACGAAAATTCGACAAAAATTATATACCATTAAACAATAAACTCTATAGCTAAGGCTACTGCCAAGCATCAGAGAAGGGGTCTATTAGAAATGAATTTTCTGGAAATATTTTAGTAAAATGAAGGACAATGACGGTTGAAACTAAGAGTTCGGTGTATGTAAAACATTCTTCTTGGGACATTTTCTTTCCATAGATCGTATTAGATTCAAGTTATTTGCCTAAATGTTGCGAATTTTGACGTTTTCAATTGTCACTTTGACGTTTTGAGGAAACCCCCAATTTATTTTTCTTTAAATGCCCATAACTTTTTTGTCTTTTAACCTACAGAGCTAAATTTTGGTAGGTGGCACACCTATAACGATATAAACTAGCTTACCAAATTTGGTTGCCCTTACTTTGTTAGTTTTGGAGATATAAATATTTTGCGAAAGAAAACACAAATTTTTGCGGGAAAACCTCGGCGGATTTTCCTGGCTAACAAAATTATCCAAGCGACTTACGAAAGGAATGTACTCACCAATTTTGACGTTTAAAATCGCAATTTTGACGTTTTGAGGAAAATCCAAATTTATTTTTCTTTGAATGCCTGTAACTTTTTTATCCTTTAACCTACGGAGCTAAATTTTGGTAGGTGACTTGCCTATAATGAAATAAATCTGCATATGAAATTTGGTTGCCCTTACTTTGTCAATTCCGGAGATATAAATTTTTTTTGAAAGAAAACACAAAATTTTCCGGGAAAACCTGGACCGATTTTCCTGGCTAACGAACTTATCCAAGCCATTTGCAAAAGGAATTTATTCACCAAATTTAATCAAAATCGGCCCATTATTTTTTGAGTTATCGGTGTGACATATATATATATATATATATATATATATATATATATATATATATATATATATATATATATATATATATATATATATATATATATATATATATATATATATATATATATATATATATATATATATATATATATATATATATATATATATATATATAAACATTTAAACCGACCCCGGATATGTGTTCTGGGGGGCCTAATTAGCGCTTATTTGAAGAAATTTTTTCAAAATTCAAAAGTCGGGATCTCCTCATTAGTGAATTTTTTTTAAGAAAATTCACTAATAAGTCTTTTACAGTCAATGGCATTTAAAGATATTTAAAGGTTCGCAGCATTGCTTTTTCCTCCAGAGCAATTTAATATAAGCACTTTTGCATTACGTAATGAACTGACAGACTGAATTAGGTCAGAAGGTTTTGTTTAATTTAAGGCGCCTGTTTAATTTATTATTTGAATTATTGATAATGCAAATGTTAGTCAATCTGCTGTTGGAAATGTGTTTTCCTTGTATTCGTGTAATTACTTTATGATTCTTTAAATCTCTTTTGTGAATTGTTTATTATATGTCAAAACGTATCTCACACATCTATTTGTTTGTTTTGCATTTTTTTTATTTCAACAACACACCCCGAGGGATCACAGACTTAATATTATCGTACCGTGGGTATCGACAAGGAAGAAAAAGGCAACTTGTTAATTCTGGACTTGAAGGTTTGGAGGTTCGGAGGAGAAGGAAAAACATGTGCCGGCAAGGAATTCCACAACTTGGAAGTCCTCGGGACAAAAGAGCGCGCATAACAAAATATTCCATGTCTGGTGACCTGGACAGTAAAAGGGTGCATTCGCTCTGTTCCCCTGGTAGATCTGTTGGGGGCAGCAGGTTGATGTACTAGGCAGAAATCTACTCTGAGCAGTGCCCGTGCAGATATATATATATATATAAAAGAGAGAGAGAGAGAGAGAGAGAGAGAGGTCACCGACGGCACGTCGGTAGGCAAGGGATGGCAGCCTTTGGGTAAAGGTAGGGTCACCGATGAGACGTATAGCTCTCCTCTGAATGGAGTCCAGGATAGCGAGTGTAAAAGCGGCAGCATCACCCCAGATGTGGGAGCCAGATTTTGATCCACAAAAATGCCAACAAGTGAAAAGGGCTAATTATTTTGAATAACTTGGTTTTTCGTTGTGATGGGTATAGGGCTGGTGTATCTCTTATGAGATAGAAAGCAAGACTGAGATTTGGTGGAGTTGAATTGTACAAGATTTCTACTTCCCCATTCTAATATTTTCTGAAGATCCACAGAGACAGAACGCTCCATGAGTCTGCGATCCTCATCTAATTGGGCTAAAGAAACAGGCTTAGAATATTGTATATTTGAGTGGAGGGTGCTGTCATCCGCGTTACTGTGGACTGGGTTGGATGTGCTAGAGATGAGGTCATTGATGCGGAGAAGGACAAAGTAGGGGCTAAAGCTGAAGTAATTACTAAACGTCACAACGTCTGGGTTAGACATATTTCCAATGTAAAAAAGAACAGAACAAGGCTATACTCCAGATTGAATTCATTCAGTAAAAGCCCTACGCGTTTCGGCCCATATATCTGGCCAACTTCAGGGGCTTTCTGAAACATTACAAAAGGTGGTTGTGTCAGAAACAAAGTTTCTGGTAGGTCGGCAAGTATCACACGATACAAGCTGTTACAAAATTCTAAACAGTCTTACAAGCAAAGTCTAAAACACAAACTAGTGTCAAAGCTAACATGCTCTACAACAATTACACTGATAAAATCAAAGCTAAAAGCTAAAAGTTGAAAAATTAAAAACATCAAAATGTCCAAAGCTCAGTCGAAGCACCTGCAAGCAGCAAAAATAACAATGCAAAAGACGTAGAAGTTGCTAAAACAGGTAGAAACCCGTGTAAATTAAGATTTAAAAAGTGCACTGACACACCACAATCTAAGGTCTCTAAACAAATAGATAAAGAAGCTGCAAAGGCAAGCTGCACAACCAGAGCCGAACTTTCAGAGAAAACACTGAGTTATGATATCTACTAAAAGTAAATCAAAATGTCCAAAAATACTTACGTTCTGTTTTTTATATAACAGGAACTGAACTTTACAAGTAATCTATCATAGTGGCTATTTTCATCGACTGTCGGTTCGCATTTGAAATGGAGGACAGTTGAAAGCCGAATATCTGAAGAGAACGGGAAGGGGCAAACAAATGAGCTACGACTTTTAGCTAAAAGTGACAAGTGACAGGCAAGTGACATTGACATTTACCCAGCCGTGCCAATCAGCAGAGAACACGTAACATTTCCGGGCTCCTTGACTCCACAGAATACGCAGGTTTCTCACTGTAGATGGTACTGGTTAAGTATATTTCTATAAATTGGTGGAAAGTTAATTTCACTGGTGTTAGAAGCATTTAGAACAGTGTTGTTGGAGTTGTAAGTGTATCTGTAGATTTCCATCTATTCACGGATGAACTGCTCAGTACCAAATGTGGATGGGTGAAGGATTTTAACATTGTTTTCCTTATCAAAGACATGACCAGTCTCTCTGAGGTGGCAACCAAAAGCCGAAGTGACGTTATCAGCATTGTTTCTGCTCCTGAGATGTTCTGAAATTTTTGTGTTTAAGGCTCTACCAGTTCTGCCAATGTACACAGTGTTGCAATCAGGATCTCCACAGCTAAGGCAATAAACTCCTGACTTCTTCAAGAGGAGGATGTCGACTTTATTGTGAACTAACATCTTGTTAAAGCTGAACCTTGAGGACTTCTGCATTAATTGGACACAGTTTAGAGAAACGGCAATCCTCGACAACAGAAAAGCTCTGGTTGGAGAGAAAATTTGCTGTCCAGGTACAGAGTTTTGGTGGTAGGTCACAGGCCGGCAGTTTATAAAGCAGCGCTGCGTGCCAGACCTGGTCGAATGCTTTGGATATGTCTAGAGCGACAATCTGGGATTCACCATGTAGTTCCATAGACTTGTTATAATAGTGGGTGACAAAGGAAAGGAGGTTGGCAGTTGATCTGCGCTGACGGAATCCATACTGAATGTCGTGGATTAGACTGTGTTTCTCAAAAAAATTAGTAATTCTGTGTCTATTATTCGGTCTGTGTTAAAGTGTGTGCATTTTTCTAAATGTTAGATTGAATTTTATACTGAAATTTACGGGAATAATCTGCAATTATATCTTATTGTCCACATTCAAACGCATTTAGAGAATTGCATTTATTTTTTTGGCATAAAGTCCACGATATATTTTATTAGAAGATACAGTCATGCCTACAAACCCTGGTAAAAAGCATATACGCTCATGAACAATAGTACGAACAGTAACTGTTGAAAGCAGATACAGCCAAAACTATAGTGTTACGCGGCATTTTTCATTAGCGGATTCAAACGGAAACCGGTGAACACGTTTGGTAATGTTACACATAGAAAAACCAGACAAAACTAAATTTCCGTTCACGTCACGGTCATTCTGCACTATATACTCGTCACAGTCACAATGGGCACGTTACTACTCGCGCCATTGCTCGTTAGAGTTTTAAAGTCCAAAGGATCACACGGACGCTATCACATCTATTGTCTAGTTTTACTTAATCCCTTG
Source organism: Tillus elongatus (assembly GCA_964006375.1). Taxonomy (NCBI): domain Eukaryota; kingdom Metazoa; phylum Arthropoda; class Insecta; order Coleoptera; family Cleridae; genus Tillus; species Tillus elongatus. The sequence continues at coordinate 190,463,702 of OZ023264.1, forward strand.
TAAACTGTTGGCTTTTTAAGTTTGCCTTTTGTAGGTAACTAGTTGTTTACTGGCGTACAACACACAAATAAATGGTACAAGATTAAGTAATTCCCTTTAATTTGAAAAAAAGTCTGGACGCAGCAAGTGCGTTATGGTAGCGAATTTTTATAAGAATTGTACTCTATTATTATACGGCATATTAGTAAAGAGTTATTACTTCAAACTTACACAGACCTTGAAGATCGATTTTAGAGGTTCTAGTACGTGCACACTTGAAGAAATATTTCGAAAGTGTTACCATCGATGTCTCTCAATTATCAAAAAATTCTTGCGTTCTAACCCCTTTAAAAAAAAGCCCAAAACTCAATATTCTGTTAAGCTAAAGAACTAAATTATGCTATATATGTAGATAGTGTAAGTCCCTTTAAAAGAAAATTTTATTACAAATTTTATAAAAGTTATACAGAAGATTTCAGAAGGTAACTCAATTCATATTTAGAAAAGTAAAGTTTCTGCTAAATTATAAACGTAGCAGTTATTTTTCCTTATTAATCGTCAGTATAATTTTATTTTAGTCAACCTCATCAAACCGGTTTTTTCAATATCAACAATAACAAAATTATAATTTCAGACTCAAAGGTGACAAACCTATTTAGGGGTTAAAAACAAAAATAACATTGTGTTCAAAATGAAATCTGTGCACTATTGTTTCTCCAAACGTCAAAATAACACGTAAAAAAACATACATTTATCGAACTGGATTCGATCGCGTAACATTCTGGTTATGAGGCAAGCGGGACATCTCTGAACCATCTGGGTATACGTCAAAAAACGTTTTGTTTGGGTGATACATTAGATCGGCTTCATGCCCGGGATATTATATCCAAAGTACACGTAAAAATTAGTAGAATTACCATTGAAACACATCCCACGACTGTTCCGGTCTTATATGACGTCTTATGTTTAAGTTTGAAGATCAAATAAACTATTCTAGAATCTTTTTTATACAAACTTGGCGTGATTTTGTTTATATTTGTACTATATTATGCGACAGTATAATATGTCTATGCTGCGCTAAGAATGTATTTGAAGCCGTTCATAAAGTTGCAAATATAATGCCTTTTAATAATTGATTGGATCTTCCAGTTAAATAATAATTACTTGGAAAATTTTTAATTTCATGTCGACCGAGATTCCACGATTGTTGGTTCGGGCACTATGTGTCATGCCTGTTATATATTTAGTTTGGTTACCGTTGATGTATGGTTTATACCTGTTGTATGAACCATTCTACGCCTGGCAGTTAACTACTCTGTCTGTCAGGCATTTGATTATATTTTTAATTTGAAAGAAACTCTACATATTGTGTACCAAATTACTTAAAATTCACAACATAGGTTTACTTGCACTATTTCTAGCCACATGTAAACTCTCATTTCAGTTACTCTGATATTCACAAAAATATAGCGTTTTCAAAAACTTTTCCCCGATTTTCCACCGGAAAAACTTGAGCATAAAGGCTGATTTACGTACTCGACCTCGATTTTCGCCCAAGCCTGATTTTTAACAAGTTTTATTGAAATAAATTTAGTATTCTCTCACTTTCTCTCTCTCTCTCTCTCTCTCTCTCTCTATATATATATATATATATATATATATATATATATATATATATATATAATTGTGACTGTGAATATTGTGACGAGGTCTTGGCTTGCAGACCGTATGTCGGTGATACGGATTGACGGTTGCTATCGGATGATCTCGGGCGCCAGATTTTAAAGGGTTTACTCCCTGTTGAGGATGTCTGAGACCTCTTCACTAAACTCTGACCGATGTAACGATCAAAGTACCTGGGTAACTCTGTAGAGAAGGGTTCGGTAGCCCTTAGGTGATACAGGCTAAATTTAGTGACCCCTGAGTGAGCGGGCTTTAATCGCTGACTCGGCGTGATCCGACCACCTCTATTTTAACGAAAGGTGTAGTAGATTTTATAGGTTAATGGGTTAGAAAAAAATTAATCTAGGTATTTAATTTACCCAACCCCATATTTTAGATTTAAAATTATTTACAGGATATATATATATATATATATATATATATATATATATATATATATATATATATATATATACAAAACAATATTTAATATATAAATATATATATATATATATATATATATATATATATATATATATATATATATATATATATATATATATATATATATATATATATATATATACAAAACAATATTTACAAACTATGTACAATTAAAATATGCGGGTACTAACATCAATCGGAACGTGACTCTCGGTAAATGTTAGTGCGTGATGAAGCGTTCGCATTCGGTCAGGTATATACGATATGTGCGATGTTTACTCAAGCGAGGATACGGCAGGCAACACGTAGCGATAGACATCATTAAAATACTAGCCATAACCTCTCAGTCAGAGCAGGGGACAGCGGAGGCGAAAAGTTCAGACTGGAGAGACGGGATCACAGTTTCCGAGAGGCCTATGCGTACTGTGAATCCTCAGCATCTCCGCTAGGGCCAAACCAGGACACAAACATCTTGATTACTTTAGCGAGCCTTGAATCCTCAGCGTCCTCACTATAATAACACAAGAGCTTATACTGTATGGTGCTAAAAGCTGGGAGCCCGACCAAGTGTACAGGGCCAATTGGGAAGTAACGTGTCACTTGGAGTGACCTAAATAGGCTGTGAATCCTCAGCGTCTCTATCGGGACTAAACCAAGATGAACATATCTCAATTAATTAGGTCAGCTGTGAATCCTCAGCATCCCCACAAAAAATGCAAGACAATCTAACATACGAAAATTGTCTAGGAAGGGCTGCAATAACTCGCTTGCGGAGATTTGGACTGAGAAGCGTAATAATTTAAAAATATGAAAATTCGCTACAAAATATGGATTAGTTAAAACGGATAATTTTTCACCTGTAACAATATTTTAGGATACGGAAATCGGCTAAACCAGGTGCGGTCGGACAGCAAACGTAAGCGGACTCGGTACGAATTTGCGGCGACTCACTGTTCTCGGCTTATTAAATGAATTAACAATGCTGCCACTGCCCTGTGTTGCTTCTCCTTTTATATAATTTTCACAGCCGGCCAAAAACTCCGCGATGCTTGGAATTTAATCATCTTATAACAACCGGATAAGATAATAAGTAAGAAATGCACGTTTAATTAAATATAAATAGCTTTTTATAGTGCGCTCTCTTTTCTTGATGAAAATTCACTGAAATAAGGGTTCAAGTTCTGAGTAATCCCACTGCATATTAATCGTGGCCAAGTAATCCACATCCTTCAAAAACATCTTTACTTTATGAAAAGAGAAACCCCTAAGTTCGTCAACACATTATCTGAAATCAGGACTCCAACACGTCTTTTCAAAATACATACCATTAAACAAATGAATAGCGTTTATCACTCCGTCACCATTCATCGCCTGCTTTTCACCAGGGGAAAAGAAGACCTGGGAGAAAGCAAGGCAGAGCGCGCGATACCGTAACCGACGATGCCTTTACCATTCAAAAGGCGGACCCAGAAACGGGTCCGCAGATAATCCTGGATATAAACGTGAGTCTGCTTAAACGAAACACGTGAAATTACTTGCCTTTCTCTGCATCATTATTCATTACGTTGTTTCATTCCTTTATGTCTAATCCGCGTCCTTCACGCTTTTCCTCCTGTCTTTATCTGTATCCCATTATTCCTCACTCTCTTTTAGCATGGCTTTCTCTCTTGCTGTGTGGATTCCTGTTAATCCCGAACAAACCGTTCGTAATACGGCATCTGCTGCAACGTTTAAACAGTCACATATGTATACAAATTCCCCTAGAGGATTTAATCCTATTATTGTAGATTGTTACGTCTCTAAATTAATAGTTTTTTTTTCAGTGTAGCGTGTGTAATACAAAAATGCTTGTTTGAAATTGCTGTGAAAGGACAAGCACTGCTGTGTACTAAATTCATTTAAATTTTGTGGGCTAAAAAATTATATCTAACTACCTGACTTAATTAAAATGCTTATGCAAAACGACACATGTCCAGAAAATAAGACTTTGAGGAGACGCAAAACACGGTATACTGCTTTGAAAAATAATATATTAGTCAAGTGTGATTAAGAAAATTCACTAAGAGAGAGGTTGTAACGATTACGTTTTTTATTTATCATCGTTACTACTTCAAATACCCAAAGAAAACTTCCAAGGAGCTTAAATAATACCAGCTAACTTTCTTCCTATAAAGCAATGCAAATTTCAGTTTCAATATATTTCTTTGAAAAGTCGCTAAGAAATTTTATATCATAACACCCGTACTGAATTCCCTATAATATACGTCGAAATCCAAGTATTGAAAGACGTTACATTTTGTTGGGGAAAATAGATATCTCTATTGTCCTGATATTCTAGGTAAATAACAGAAGCTGACGTAATTATGATGAAATCTAGAAAGACGGTTAGAAAACGGTGGACCAAGTCCATTATTGTTTTAAGGTGTGTGTATAGAAGACGGCGTGGTTTCGTCACCGATTAGAGGTCTCGTTTTATCTCATTCGAAGAGAGGAACCTAGAAAGGGCTCGCGCACAGCCACTAACAGGTCACGGTAAGAATTTTGCGTGCAGCTCTGGCAAGAAAATTGAGTTGCCAGCGAGGGAGTGTTAGCTAGGCGGTTGACAAGTTGATATCGTTCTAATTAGCGTGACAATAGAAGATAAAATTCCTTTTCGTTGTCGATACCATCTATCATCAGTTGTCAGTGAATGTTTAATATCATTTGATCGGTTTTTGAATTTAAATTAACAACGTGTTTGGCAGAAAAACGCGAATTAAGCAGTAATCCTTTGTTCACCGAACTGGTGAATCCCTCAAGTTAATCAGACAAGTTTCCGATTATTACCGAGCTCTGAATCAGTTATCATTATAAATTTCACTTTAGCCAATTTACATTTTAATTGCTGCCGAGAGGTCTTAGTCAAATTAATTTCGAACATCGACTTAAGACGGTTGCTCAATTAATGTTAGGGGCTAAATTGTCTCACCTAGTATTGGAGCAACAAGAACCGTTTATGGAAAGTACCACTTATTCTCTCCAACTGCCCCTCTCGTATTGAAATTGGTAAGCCTATGTTAGGCCCTTATGGTTGACTCTACTTGGAGAGCATCTTCAAACGTTCAACAGGTAACCCCAGGTGTCAGGACTTGGTGAGTCGATGAAACTTTTTTTGTGTGTGTGGAACAATCAAAACCTTTCATGCAGCAGTCCATTATTTGAAACTTTACAATTTGAATTTTCAAAGTAACATGATCAAATTTGAACTTCAATAGTGTGAGTGAGGTGTCTGACAAGGGTAACTGTAAATTTCGTGTTTATTCTTTAGAATTTTGTCAATACTGAGAATTTAAATACATATTACTTGAAATTGTAGTTAGCACATCTTTGCTTGTAAAATATTTAACCTGTACATTCTTACTATTTTTGGAGATCAACGAAGATAGAACCCTCCATGAATCTGCGATCCTTAGCTAATTAAGCTAAAGAGACAGGCTTAAAATCTTGTATATTTGAGTGGAGGGTGCTGTCGTCCACGTAACTGTGAACTGGGCTGGATGTGCTAGACAGGAGATCATTGATGTGGAGAAGAAACAATGTAGGGGCTAAAGCTGAACATTGAGGAACTCCTGCATTAAATGGATACAGTTTAGAGGAATGGCCATCCACAAAAACAGAAATGCTCCGGTTGGAGAGGAAATTTGTTGTTCATGTACGGAGTTTTGGTGGTAGGCATAGGCCGGTAGTTTATTAAGCAGCGCTGCGTGTCAAACCTGGTCGAATGCTTTGGATATGTCTAGAGTGACAATCTGGGATTCACCGTGTAGTTCCATAAACTTGTTTCAAGAATGGGTGACAAAGGAAAGGAGGTCGGCAGTTGATCTTCACTGACGAAATCCATACTGCCTGTCGTGGATTAGACTGTATTTTTTAAGAAATTTTAGTAATTCGGAGTTTATATAATTTTCCATAAGTTTAGAGACGACTGAAAGGAGAGAAATAGGCCTGTAGTTGCTAGATTAAAGTATATGAGGACCAATATTGACATTAATACGTGAATCGTGGACAATGAACAAAAGAGTGAAAGATAGACTAACGAATGGGAGAGAAAGATACTGCGCAGAATCTTCGGAGACAAGAAAATAGATGGCATTTGGAAAAGGCGCACAAATGCGGGTGTATCAAACGTATAGAGAACCACCTGTGCCCCGGGCAACTCAAGCACATAGATTACAGTGGCTAGGCCATATAGAATGAATGGGTGAGAAGAGAATGGTAAAGGAGTGTGCAAATCTGGAAGGTAAAGGGAAGAAGGGCAGGCCAAGGAAAAGGTAGCTTGACGCATTTCAGCAAGACTTGCAAGAAAAATGGGTTCGCAATTGGAACATCATTACAAGAGACAGGAAGCAGTGGAAATATATCACCATGGTATGAGCCTGTCGATGCTTATATCTATCTTATATTAAATAAAATCGACCTGTTCCCAAATTTTTTTTCAAAAAAGGTTTTTAGTGAATTTTTTAAAAAAAAATTCACTAATGAGGAGATCCCGACTTTTGAATTTTGAAAAAATTTCTTCAAATGAGCGCTAATTAGGCCCCCCAGAACACATATCCGGGGTTAGTTTCAATTTTTATATGTTTATATATATATATATATATATATATATATATATATATATATATATATATATATATATATATATATATATATATATATATATATATATATATATATATATATATATATATATATATATATATATATATATATATATATATATATATATATATATATATATATATATATATATATATATATATATATATATATATATATATATATATATATATATATATATATATATATATGTATCACACCGATAACTCAAAAATAATGGGATGATTTTGATCAAATTTGGTGAATACGTTCCTTTTGCAAATGGCTTGGATAAGTTCGTTAGTCAGGAAAATCGACCCAGGTTTTCCCGGAAAATTTTGGGTTTTCTTTCAAAAAAAATTTATATCTCCGGAATTAACAAAGTAAGGGCAACCAAATTTGGTACGCTGGTTTATGTCATTATAGGTGAGCCGCGTACCAAAATTTAGCTCTGTAGGTTAAGAGACAAAAAAGTTATCAGCATTTAAAGAAAAATAAATTGGGGTTTTCCTCAAAACGTCAAAGTGACAATTTAAAACGTCGAAATTCGCAACATGTAGGTAAAGAACTTGAATCTTATACGGGCTCTGGAAAGAAAATGTCTTAAAAAGAATGTTTTACAAACCCTGAAGTCTTAGTTTCAACCGTCATCGTCCTTCATTTTACTAATATATTTCCAGAAAATTCATTTCAAATAGATTCTTTCTCTGATGCTTGGCAGTAGCCTTAGCTATAGAATTTATCGTTTAATGGTATATAATTTTTGTAGAATTTTCCTAAAAAATCAATAAAGCTCAATATATCCGTTATTATACAAGATATGAAAAAATATTGTATACATTAATTATAGGGTGTCTTGAGCTACACCTTAAAAAATTATTGCTAACATCACAGGCTGGCCCATAAGTCGTTGGTGATACAAATAATATTTTTTTTAGTGGAAAACGCCTTATGTTTTTGCATTTTCCATCGAAATATAATGCATGTTTGTAAGTTAAGAAATTATGGACGCAGCAAGTGCGTTATAGTAGCGAATTTTGATTAAATGCTTCATATTTGAAAAGCTCAATTTGCTATTAACCTATAAGATTGACCAAGAAACGGATTTTTTCGGTTATATTTTAAATTTACTTTCGGAAATTTCTGTACGTTTTCAAACAATAAAGTTATTTTGATGAAACATGGCACATTGTTTTTACTACATAGGTTATACTGGTAACCAAATTTGATGCCTGCTTTCTGAAAAAAAAACACATATTTGCTATTAAAAACATTTTTATGAAAATTCACTACCATAACGCACTTGCTGCGTCCCGACTTTTTATTTCTTTTTGCTCAACTTCTTTGATGGGTTAGGCGGGCACTACAACTATTTATTGTGATTTATTGAACTTTAGACCGGAATTGCTTAATTTAGTGGATTTTCGTGGAAAAAATATATATAATGAGGAGATCCAAACTTTTGAACTAAAAAAAAAATCTTCAAATGAGTGCGTTTTGGGACCTCTAGAACCCATATCCGGGGTGAGCTTGAATTTATATATATTTATAAAAAATAATAGGCCGACTTGCATAATATTTGGCAGGTAGATTACTTTTGTAAGTGGCTTGGATAAGTTCGTTTAAGGAAAAGTTTGGGTTTCCTTTCAAGCAAAATTTGTATCTAAAATAACAGAAGTATGGAAATTACGGTACTGGTACGAGAGTTTACGTTATATGAGGTAAACTATATACCAACAGAAAAATGTTATAAGCATTTATAAAAAGAAATTGGTCCTATATCACTCCTATGAAAATTCACTAACATAACGCACTTGCTGCGTCAAGACTTTTTATAAATATTGCATCCAAGTTATATTAGCGTATGTAATTAAAATGCAGCTATCTGCGAAATTACGCCTCTTCCTGAGAAATTACGCCTTTTACATTCTTTTGTGTGCATGTCAAGATGTTTTAATTAAGACACGGGTTTTGGTAAAGTTTGCTATTAAATAATTAGGCAGGATGTATTATATGTAAACGTCTAGAGTTGTCTTCGCCGTGATGTTCCGTGATGCATGCATAATTCATAATTTGTTCTAAGAAGTATATAATGGCTGCCAAGTGTGCAAGTTTAGAGAGATGGGATTGTCAACATATCACTGCTGGTTCAGCTACTAGCTTAGAATTATGTAGAAGCTATTTAAACGCTATTTCTATGAGAGTAAGTTTAATTTCAAAAGGCCTATGTTTATAGGTAGATATATGCTTTTTACAGAGCATAAATACATATACGAAGTATGGCTATGAAATAAGTAGACTATTGCTTTAAAATATGTTACTTTGGATTTATACATATATACTTATTCTCTCTTTCAATATACACCTCTTCTCTATACCTAAAATGCTTCTCTTAGCTCATTTGTGAAGCGTACCGCTTTTCCTTTGACAGCTTCAGCGGACTGAAATCTTGTAACTTTTAATGCAGGTTTGACTTTGGACAACAGATAAAAGTCCCATGGTGAATGACGGGGTGACTAAGATGGATGGTCGAACACTGGTATGTAGTACTTGGCTAAAAACATCTTGACAAGCATTGAAAAATGAGTCGGGGCCTCGTTTTGATGGAGAACCCATGACTTGGTCTTCCACAATTCTGGTCATTTTTTTAATTCTTTTAAGAAGTTAGGCAGTAACCCCAAGGTTGTAATGGTGGTTATTAGTTGGGCCTTCAGGAACTTAGCGAAGGTACACAATCTCATGGATATCGAAAAAAGGACCAATCGTCTTCGCAAGATATTTTAACTCGCGGGGGAGTTGAGCCTTTCCATGCATGGATTGGCGCTTAGTTTCAGCATCATAAGTGAAAAACCAAGATTTTTCATATGTTAGAACTAAGGCACGAAAAAAATGCAGAAAAAAAGAGCGTTAATAACGCTTTCAATTATGTCTTAATTGTCAGCATAATATATAGCTGCATCAAGCCACGTAACCCAACGTGTTATAACAGGTTGTGGAGGCAACGACAGATTTGGAGCGTGTTCTTTGTAAAATTGTATGCGTATTTGATCTTTTAAAAATACTTTTTTAATATAGTTAATAAGATCATTTACTAAAGGAAATCTCTCTCTTATACACTTTGCTAATCTATTTATGCCATGAGCCAAACAAGTTACACGTAATACTTTGGAATAAAAAAATATGTCCGGCCGTAAACATGTAAGGTGCGGCATCGGATAAAAGTTAACTGAATTTTTCTGAATGGAAAACATCAGGCATCACTTTTAAATAAATCTAGTTATGGTCAAATTACTAGCCTTTTCAAGTTTTTTTGACCCGAAAAGATAGAACCTTGTTAGACTTTCTTCCCCTAACAAGCCAATTAATGCATAGGCGATATATCTACCGCACGAATCTGTACTTTCATCTACTACAACATAAAAATAATTTGAACTCACAACGTTTCTTTAAAAATGGTATCGACGCATCCTTTACGCAAGGCTGACTGGTCAGGAATTTTATGCTTGCAGTACTTTCCTAGAAATTGCTTTAGGTTTGGATTATTTAATTTTGTCACCGGTGCATTGCTGCCAATCAACGCATTGCAGCAATTGTTCTCAAAAAATGCACACCAGAACTTGCTCCTGTCCTAACTCGTCTGTTTCAGACATCTTACAATAGAGGCATATTCCCTACACTGGAAAACTGCTCGAGTACAACCTGTCCCCAAGAAAGGATTCAAAGCGCTTCTACCAACTACAGAGATATTTATCTCATTTAAGATATCTCTAAAGTGATGGAAAAGTATATAAATACCAAATTACTAAAATTTATTGAAAAATAAGTCTAATCCACGACAGGCAGTATGGATTCCGTCAGCGCAGATCAACTGCCGACCTCCTTTCCCTTGTCACCCATTCTTGGAACAAGTCTAGGGAATTACACGGTGAATCCCAGACTGTCGCTTTAGATATATCCAGAGCATTCGACCAGGTCAGGCACGCAGGGCTGCTTAATAAACTACCGGCCTATGGCCTACCACAAAAGCTCTGTACGTGGATGGCAAATTTCCTCTCCAACCGGAGCGCTTCTGTTGTCGTGGATGGCCATTCTTCTAAAGTGTATCCAATTAATTCAGGAGTTCCTCAAGGTTCAGCTTTAGCCCCTACTTTGTTTCTTTTCCACATCAATGACCTCCTCTCTAGCATATCGAACCCAGTTCACAGCTACGCGGACGACAGTACCCTCCACTCAAATATACAATATTCTAAGTCTCTTTGGCCCAATTAGATGAGTATCGCAGACTCATGGAGGGTTCTATCTACGAGGATCTCCAAAAAATATTAGACTGGGGAAGTAGAAATATTGTACAATTAAACCCCAACAAATCACAATATTGCTTCCTTTCCCATAAGATACACCAGCCCTAGACCCATCACAATAAGTAATCATGTTATTCAAAGTAATGAGTCCTTTTCACTTGTTGGCATTTATGTGGATCGAAATCTCAATTAGCACCAACATGTCACATCAATTGCAGAAGCGGCTGCTAGAAATTGGGTTTCCTCTTTCGGGCTCGCAAATACTTTTTCACCAGCTAATCTCTATACCTTATATACTTCACAAATAAGACCAAACCTCGAATACTGCTCCCACATCTGGAGTGCTGCTGCCGCTTCTACACTCGCTATCCTGGACTCAATTCAGAAGAGAGCTATACGTCTCATCGGTGACCCTACCCTCACCCAAAGGCTGCCATCCCTTGCCCACCGACGTGCTGTTGGTGACCTCACTCTCTTTTATAGATATATGCACGGGCAATGCTCAGATGAGCTTTCTTCCATAGTTCATCCACCTGCTGCCCCCAACAGATTTACCAAGGGAACAGAGCAAATGCACCCTTTTACTTTCCAGGTCACTAGACATAGAACATCTTGTTATGCCCGCTCTTTTGTCCCGAGAACATTCAGAATTAACAAGTTGCCTCTTTCCTCTTTGTCGACACCTACGGTGCGAAATTATTTAGGCTGTAAGCCCTTGTGTTTTGTTGTTGAAATTAAAAAGAAACCTTCATTGAACTGCTTCTGGTCGGTTTGTTTTAGTTTCTGTTAAAGGCAATTTTTTGAGGTTTGTTGTGATCTTGGACCTTCTTCAACTTTCCGCATATTGAGAATATGCTCTGCGGGTTTGACATGCTGATTCACAATAAACTTTTTGTTGGCATGAACCTGTAGTGACCAAAAAAAAAAAAAAACAGAAATTTTAAGTTTCTTTGTAGATTTTTTTCTGAAAGAAATATGTTTACTCTTGGACACTTTTTTTGTAAAAATTAAAATATTATTGTCGGTGTAATTATAATTTTTTTTGGTATATAAATGTTATGCATACATCTACTTCTAAATAAGTAAAAAACATATGTAGTAAAAAACAAGTGCTTACAATTTTTGAACACACAGTACAAAAAAGTTGGTCTCCATCTCATGTAAATTCTCTGTAATTCTTTATCCACAACGTATTCAATTTTGTTTTACGTATTTTAACTGACAACACTTTTGTTCACTTTCAACACTTCCAAAAATATGTTGCCCTTTTTCTAAAATGAACTGAGTGGTGCTAAATAATATTTACTAAGCTGTCTTTCATTCATGTATTTGCAACTCAATATTTATTGTTTGTACTTCTAATTATGGTAATTCCAACCATCTGGGTTTTTCCCGATTCGGGTTATATAATATAATGGGCTATTTATCATCGTCTACGATTCTACGATTTCATCGGCCGCCTCTCCCAACCTTAGTTTCCAGGAACTGCACTCGCCGTCTTTATATTTTCAGGTCTAAGTAATTATAATAAACTACACAATATAGCTTTATGTTCTTTGTGTTTGACATAATTTGAAAAGTTGTGAGAAAAAATGCAAAATGTGCTGCTTGATTGATAAAAATGCATTTTCTACGAAGAAATGCACAAAATGCAAGAAAATGTAAATAGATTTTTCTCCGTGCCTTAGTTATAACTCTTTATAAGAAGTTCTGGTTATTTCCAAATTCAAGTGTCAGTGCATAGCTTTTTGCGAGCTTCTTCTTATCCAATCGTGAAAATTTTAAGCACCATTTTAGCACACACATTTGTATACTAAAACTGTTATGTAAGATATGCCTTACGAATTATTTGTCAACTCCTACAGTTACAGCAATCGCACTAATATTTAGCCGACGGTCAGATCAAATCTGATTACCGACTTTTTAAATATTTTCATCCGCTTTTGAAATTAGCAACCCTTTATAAAATTTTCGCTCCTAAAACAAGTTCTTCATATACCATTTAAGTAATCGCCAAACATATTTTATGTAACTTGTATCAAAATATCTCAGTAGATTTTTGTTTAACTAACCCATTGCAAATATAACACATTTAACGTATCACCCAAGTTAATTCGAGATTTTTAACACAAAATTTATTTTCAGAGCCAGATGGAGACGTTGTTGAGGGCATAAATGAACTGGAGGCATCTTTTCCGCCTCTGGAGAGTCCGCCAGTGCACTTTGTCACTGAAAATAGCACAGTGGTGACGTCACAAACAGGCTCGACTGCCCTTGTACCATGTGTGGTGAACAATCTGGGGGATGGAATGGTAAGTTTAAAATTAGGCAAGTAGCTAAGTAATCTATATATTAAGTGTGTGTTGTCTTCTTTCATGGCTGCGGTCGTCAGACCATTCGCACATTTTTTATATATATTAAGAAAATATACTAATATCTACAACCAAACAGTCTTCTCGAAAAGCCTCTGGAAATTAAAGTGGAAAAATACTTTCTGATATACTTTTTTCTTGACATTAATAAATACAGCGTGGTCCAAAAAAACAATTTTTATTTTGAATCAGATTTTATGGGTACTTTTAACTTTGTTGTAGGTAATTTAACTTGGAAGACCATTTCTGCAGTCACTATGACTGTATGGCTAATCAGAAAGCCATTAAAGATTATCTCAGTGCCCAAAAAATATCTTGCGGTGTATTGCAGTTAAATTGGTAACACATATGTAATGCAGACTTTATACCAAGCTCTCAATTAGCCTATTTTTGACTATAAAAATTACTCCAAAGTCAGTAACTAGCAAGTAACTAAATTGGGAAAAATCTAGTCCAATTTTACCTATAAAATATACTCAAATATCATTTTTCAGTTTCAGTTCACCAATTGGTAACTTTTAGATCGAAGTGTGCCATAAAATCAGGTATCCGACTACTAAGTCAGATACCTAAAATACCTATTCCAAGGTAATTTAGTATCTAATATTACCCTGCAATACGTCTCTATGGTATAGTAAATTGGAGGATCGCCTATACCACAGAGACGTGCTGCAGGGTAATATTAGGTACTAAATTACCTTAAAATGGGTATTTCATGTATCTGACTTAATAGTCAGATACCTGAATATATGGCACACTTCGACCTAAAAGTTACCGATTGTGAAATTGAAACTCAAAATAATATTTAAGTATATTTTATAGGTAAAATGAAACAAAGTTTTTTCCAAATACTTGCTTGTTAGTTACTGACTTTGAAGTAATTTTCATAGTCAAAAATAGGCTAATTGAGAGCTGAAGTCTCAAATTTGTAGTTATTATGGCAATCAAGCCAACATTTTGGTTAATTATGACTAAGGTACAGCTTTGTTAGGTTTTTGGACTCGAATACTGGTTAGCGCGCCTTAATTTGTTGCTTGGGTTTGACTCTGCTTGGCTCTGCTCGGCTCTTATTGAGCTTCTGAGTACCAAAACACTTTAAATAGCTTTTTGGCTTCCTGATAAATTCTACCGACTGCGCCAGTTCACTTCTAGTCTCCGCTTGGCCTGAGTAGCTCCGTGCTACATTTCTCATATTATTAGATTTTTTTATTTCGACAACACACTACTAGGGCTTACAGCCTAAATGCTATCGTACCGTGGGTGTCGCAAAGGAGGAAAGAGGCAACTTGTTAATTCTGGACTTGTTTTCTGAATGAAGTCCAGGGGAGCGAGTGTGGAAGCGGCAGCAGCAGCCAAGATGTGGGAGCAGTATTCGATGCTTGGTCTTATTTGTAAAGTATATAACGTATAGAGTTTAGCTGATAAAAAGTATTTGCGAGCCCATGAGAGGAAACCTAATTTCTTAGCAGCCGCTTCTGCAATTGATGTGACATGTTGTAGCCAATTGAGATTTCGATCTACAGAAATGCCAACAAATGAAAAGGACTTATTACTTTGAATAACTTGGTTGTTCATTGTGATAGGTCTAGGGCTGGTGTATCTCTTATGAGAAAGAAAGCAAAACTGTGATTTGGTGGGTTTGAATTGTACAAAATTTCTACTTCCCCCGTCTAATATTTTTTAGAGATCCACGGAGACAGAATCCTCCATCAGTCTGCGATCCTCATCTAGTTGGGCTAAAGAGGCAGGCAACTGGGTTGGATGTACTAGAGAAGAGGTCATTGATGCGAAGAAGAAACAAAGTAGGAGCTAAAGCTTAACGTTGAGGAACTCCTGCATTAATTGGATACAGTTTAGAGGAATGGCCATCCACGACAACAGAAATTCTCCGATTGGAGAGAAATTTTCTATCCAGGTACAGAGTTTTAATGGTAGGCCATAGGCCGGAAGTTTATTAAGCAGCGCTGCGTCCCGGACCTGGTCGAATGCTTTGGATATGTCTAGAGCGACAGTCTGGAATTCTCCATGTAGTTTCATAGACTTGTTCCAAGAATGGGTGACAAAGGAAAGGAGGTCGGCAGTTGATCTGCGCTGACGGAATCCATAATGCCTGTCGTGGATTAGACTGCGTTTTTCAAGAAATATTAGTAATTCGCTGTTTATATACTTTTTCATTACTTTAGACAGGACTGAAAGGAGAGAAATAGGCCTGTAGTTGCTAAGAAGCGCTTTGGATCCTTCCTTGGGGACGGGTTGTACTCGAGCAGTTTTCCAGTTACTAGGTAATATGCCTCTATTGTAAGACGTCTGAAAAGTCAGGCGAGGAGCAAGTTGTGGAGGCCAGAGGCTTTCCTGGTATTAAGAGAAGAGAGCATCTTTCGTACCTTTTTAGTTTTGAAAATGACATCCGTCGTTTTATGCGCGACATTGGGGACTGTTGGTGGTTGAACATTTGGAGGTGGGTTGAGTGTAGAATTGCCGGCGAACAACGAGGCAAAAAGTTCAGCCTTGTCCAGGGCGGTAGAAACAATTTCATCCCCTGAGACAAGAGGTGGGAACCTGCTCTTGCAAAAATAATTCTAAATAGATTTAGCAAGAGTCCAGAAGGGTTTGCTGCCGATGGAGCTCAAGAGGACTTTGTTTTTGATGTGGTTATTAAACGAGTTTCTTGCCTCAGAAAGAATGCGGACATAGCGGTTCCTTGAGTCGTTAAATGCTTGACGGTTTTCTTGACTGGGATTGTGTAGAAGCGTTTTGTGAGCCTTGACCTTTTCAAGTCTGGCCTTGTCACAGGATTTAGAGAACCAGGGCTTTTGAATGGCTGCAGAGGTTTTCTAAGTACGCGGATTATTACATAGCATTTAAGTTGTTATTATTATCTTAAAGCTTATTTTTTTGTAAAAGTCAAAAAAACAGTTTTTGAAAACCCTTTCTGGTTAACTGAAAATTTAACTAGCGTATACGTGCGTCATCCTAGCGCAGACGCGTCATTGCGCTACGAGACGCGTGTAAAAGATTAATTTGAGATTCCAGGCCAGAGCAGCAAATAAGTTACAGAGGTGCTTTATCTGCTGTATATGCAGGTATTGTTATCTTTTTTGTTACTGTGCACACTGAAGAGTCTATTGTAAAATTAATGGTGTGTGTATTGTGTCTCTCTAAATTTTTGTCTAGGGCGACCACTGTAAACATGCTGTATTTAGGTGAATATTACATTGGTTTTGATACGCTTGTTATTTTCTATTTAATCTTTAACCTCACCACGACACGTATTGTTTTGAGAGTTGGAACAGATGAGGTTTTCACAGGGATAAAAAACAATTTGTTCCAAATTTATCTCTAACTGCTACAGGGCGCTGTTTCTGCACCCTTCAAGGTTTTAAGGTACCTAGACTCCTTTGTTAGCTTTGTTGGAGAAATTTTATAAATTGAAACTAACACCGAGGGGTCCTAGTTGGCGCTAATTTGAAGAATATTTTTCAAGGGTGGATCATAAATTAACTGAAAAATCTTCATCAGAGAAAACATGAAACAAGTTTCGTCCATAACAAATTCCTAATTCCGTTAGAAAATATGGAACCTGAACAAGGAGAGAAGATATAATTTTCAGCCAACACAGGACTAAGGCGCTATTGTTAGCTTTAATTTAGAACAGTAAAGTTTAAGGGCCATAAATTAATAAGTTACATTTTAGTTATATATTTTAAGATACACTTGATGCGCTTATTTATACACGTGTTTTTCAGGTTTCCTGGATAAGAAGGAAAGACTATCACTTGCTGACTGTCGGCCTAACGACGTACAGTAGTGACGAAAGATATACAGCTGTTCATCTGCAACATTCAGATGTAAGTAAATTGACATTGTTTCACAATTTTTTTAATTTGGTTTTCTCTTAATGCATCGACTAGAAAATATTTTGGCAGACTGTAAACATTTTATCACAAGGATCGAAGCAAATATATTTGTTTCTATATTAATAGTATGCCATATGTGAGTACTAAATAACCAGTAAGAAATTTTGCTGCAACCACATTTCTTTACTTGTTTGAAACATCAAAAAGTCTTTAAATACTGTCTAAGCCATAGCGAATTTTTATTTTAAAATACTAAGCGATTTTCATTCTAAGAAATTAGCTCGTATCGATGGTGAGATTCTGCCAAATTTTTCCAATGAGCGTGAATTGGGTCCCTATAACCTGAAACCAAAAAATTTTAACGGACCTTGGTTTTAGGTTCAAGGGACCCAAATTCGCGCTCACCTGAAGACATTTTTTCAAAAGCTTTTTATCGTGACCTTTCTATTAGCGAATTTTTCTTAATGAAAATCCGCTGATATGTAAAATTATTCGAACAGAAGACATAGGGAACGCAATCATTTACGCATCCAGTGAATTATAAATATTTTCCCTAGCCCATAAATTTCGCGTTAAATGTAAACATATTCATCATGTGGAAAACACAACATATTCACAGGCTTTTATTTGCATAGTCCCATTTCGCTGAGACTGTTTTTCCACACCATCTACCAGAGGAAATCCGTATTCCACTTTACTTTTTTAGTACAGGTTGCTCATATAGCAGTACACAAGTCCGGAGACCTCGTAAAAGTCAAACATACTGCAGTTTAGTGAAATAAACAAGAGAATATGGCTAGAGGTAAATGGTTTTCGGGAAGGCAAATAAAATTTCATCAGTTGATAAATAGGGATGTGCATTTAATTCCACATTCGGCTCTTGTCTGCGGGTTTCCTATCTCCACCAGACATTCAACCAGCCATTATTCCGCTTAATTGAATATCTGGCCTGGTTGAGGGTTCAGCTCTTGATCTAGAGGTCTTGAGTTTCAGACATTAAGCCTGTGTAGACCACAGTTCCTAGCGATCGTAAAGAAATCTATGCTGAACATTTAGATATCTCAGCGATGAGTTTTTTGTTGAGCTATGGTTGTTGTTGCTGTTGTAAAAGACTCAACGTGTAGCGTATCTACTGGTCTAAATTACATAAGATGTTTGATAAATAAAATCCTTGACGATTTGTTAGGATGTGAAAACTATAATTTTCCTTTGAAACCACTGCTTATCGTTGTACAGGGTGATGAAATATATTAAAATAATACGAACTTTAGCAGATATTTCTCTCTTACCAAAATTTCATTTCGTGAACCACGTTTTTTTTCAAATTGTTGTTAATAATATTTATTTACTTTTTTACAATACATCATAATGCTCACCATGTTTTGAAGACTATGTGGTATTTTCTCGCAACGATGACACTTCGTCGCTTGCAGTCCCCTGCATTTTTCAATTAATTGAACATTTCGGGCATCACACTCTCCTGATCTACTCAAAATGCCTTTCTCTTGTCTTGCCAGTTCTTTTATCTCAAATCTCTAGTGAGTGATCGTTAAGTAATTTTGTCAAAAACTTATTTTGTACCATAGTGTCCCCAGCAGACTTTGCTTGCTTGCTTCTTTTCAATAACTTTTAGTGAGTATTTGCAAATTTCCATAAGAAAAATTCGCTTACAATGACTGACAAGTGTTGGAATTGTTTTTAAATCAAGCAAGAATTAGAGATTTTGTTACCTATTTCCGAATATAAAATTTATATATATATATATATATATATATATATATATATATATATATATATATATATATATATATATATATATATATATATATATATATAATGCATTCCACATTTACGTTGAGGGTTGTAAAAATTTGAAAATCCATTTTTAGAATTTAGTTGTCCTTTATCATAGGAAAATATGTTTTGACAAAAGTATTTAGATTTGAAGCTGTGAGGTTCACACCATCACCGACTGTATTCGTTAGAAAACATACATTAATTATCTATAAATTGTTAGAAACCCAACTTTTAAGTGTGTTATTCTCATCAAAGAATACATTTTGTATGATTTGCTGTCTTGTGAAACAGTCATGCGTGTTAATGTCTATTGGTTCTCAGCGATTGTTTCCGATTGTATACCAGCGTCATCTTACACAGGTAAGCTTTTTCAATTTTTTCAGCCCTTAGCGTAAATGTGGAATGCACTATTTTTTACAGTGTGTTGTTAAGAGATTAATATAGAATAAAATATAAAAAAACTGAGGAAGCCGCGCATGGGGCGGCGAAACGTCGTTGGCTCAAACACACAAATGCCGTCTTAATTTTTTTATAAATGAAGAAGTTTCCACGAAACCTAGCCCAGGAAAATCTAGAACAGCTCCTCAGGAGAAACACGCACCATGATTACATATATATAAATATATATATATATATATATATATATATATATATATATATATATATATATATATATATATATATATATATATATATATATATATATATATATATATATATATATATATATATATATATATCCATCCGAGAACTCAATAAATAATCAACTGATTTCGATGAAACTCAGCAAGTGCCTTTCTTTTAATAATGGCTTGGACAAGTTCGTTAACAAGAAAAATCGGACAGGGTTTTCCGGGAAAACTATGAGTTTTCTTTCTAAAAAAATTATTTTCTCCGAAAATTACAAATTTATTTTAATGAAACTTAATCAGTATATTTCCTTGGGAGAGACCTTACTACGTACAAAATTCAACTTTCTATGTTTATAGAAACTTGAGTAATTTAAAGTCTGTGTTTTCTTTCGAAAAAAATTTTTTTCTCCGAAAATTACAAAGCTGTTTTATTAAAATTTGGTGGGTGTCTTACATTGGTAAAGATCTTACTACATACCAAAACTAAACTTTCTAAGTTTAAATAAAATTGAATTATTCAAATTTGAATCATTTAGTAAAAATTCACTACCATAACGCACTTGCTGGATCCCGAGCTTTTTTACTTTAAAATGGAGTATGCATGTAAACAATTGCAATTTTTGTTGCAGCTTTTCGCTTGTTTAATTTTTAAAAAATTCTGGACGCAGTAAGTGCGTCATAGTCAATTTTGGTAAAAATATTTTTATTAGCAAATATGTTTCTTTAATGAAGGCATGGAATCTCTGCGAAAATTCTCTAACTATTTATTTTACAAAAAATTTGCATTAAGAATACATTAAATTCAAATTATATGCCTAATACGTAGCTAAGTTTAAAAAAACTCGGGACGCAGCAAGTGCGTTATGGTAGTGAATTTTCATAAAAATGTTTTTAATTGCAAATATGTGTGTTTCCTTTTTAAGAAAGCAGGCATCAATTTTGGTTACCAGTATAACCTATATAGTAAAAACAATGTGCCATGTTTCATATAAATAACTTTATTGTGTGAAAATGTACAAAAATTTCCAAAAGTAAACTTAAAGTGTTCCCGGAAAAACTCGTTTCTTGGTCAACCTTATAGGTTAATAGCAAATTGAGCTATTCAAATTTGAAGCATTTAATGAAAATTCGCTACCATAACGCACTTGCTGCGTCCCGAATTTCTTTTCTTACAAACATGCATCGCTGAAAAATTCAAAAATGCAATAACATAAGGCGTGTTTGATTAAAAAAAAAAGAAAATTTGTATCACCAACGACTTATGGGCCATCCTGTGATTGTAGAAATATTTTTTTAAGATGTAGCTCAAGACACCCTATAATTAATATATACAAATTTTCTTCATATCTTGTATAATAACGGATATATTGAGCTTTATTGATTTTTTACAAAAATTCGACAAAAATTATATACCATTAAACGATAAACTCTAAAGCTAAGGCTACTGCCAAGCATCAGAGAAAGGGTCTATTTGAAATGAATTTTCTGGAAACATTTTAGTAAAATGAAGGACAATGACGGTTGAAACTAAGACTTCAGAGTTTGTAAAAGATCCTTCTTAAGACATTTTATTTCTATAGCCCGTATTAGATTCAAGTTCTTTGCCTAAATGTTGCCGATTTTGACGTTTTAAATCGCAACTTTGACGTTTTGAGGAAAACCCCAATTTATTTTTCTTTAAATGCCTATAACTTTTTTGTCTTTTGACCTACATAGCTAAATTTTGGTAGGTGGCTTATCTATAAGGATATTAACTAGCGTACCAAATTTGGTTGCCCTTACTTTGTTAATTCCGGAGATATAAATTTTTTTCGAAAGAAAACCCAAAATTTTCCGGGAAAACCTGGGCAGATTTTCCTGGCTAACGAACTTATCCAAGCCATTTGCAAAAGGAATTTTTCCACCAAATTTAGTCAAAATCGGCCTATTATTTTTTGAGTTATCGGTGTGATACATATATATATATATATATATATATATATATATATATATATATATATATATATATATATATATATATATATATATATATATATATATATATATATATATATATATATATATATATATATATATATATATATATATATATATATATATATATATATAAACATATAAAAATTGAAACGGACCCCGGATATGTGTTCTAGGGGGCCTAGTTCGCGGTCATTTGAAGAAATTTTTTCAAAATTCAAAAGTCGGGATCTCCTCATTAGTGAATTTTTTTTAAGAAAATTCACTAAAAATAGGAAAATGCAAAAAATATTTTCCAAACTAGTGCCTGTAGGTATAGGAAGTGGTTCCATTTGAAAAAAATGAGGGGCACCAGCTCAAATTTTTCCAAATTCAGTGACTATTTGAAAGCGCGCTGTATACGGCATCTCGTATTTTTCGACAAATAATATTAAACCAAAACCTCTCTGAATGCGTCACTTTCATGAGACTCTCATATCTATTGGTAATTATAATTCATTTAAATCAATTTAACGTATAATTTAATAGCCTTTAATTTTGATTACAACAAAGTGTCCGCTAGAACCCACAGTGTCGGAGGTAGAGGTGATAAACTGAAAACCCCGAAAAATCAGTTTTTTTGGACCCCGTGACACGAACGTCGGTCTAGGTACCGTGCCATCCTGGTATACTTCTACTAGATGTCAAATTAACCGATAAAAATGATAATTAGCTTTCAAATACCTATTTCCAAGAGGCCTCCATAATAGACTCCATTTGACTGGCCTATAAGCTAACTTTCCCATATTATAAATTGTTAAAAGGAAATTAATTAATAAAATCTAGTGCTATTTTGCAATGCATTAAAAAGCAATATTTCATTTTAAAATCAAAGTACTATAATATATTTTAATCGGAAGATAATACAAAACGTAAGCTCCAACTTCTTTATTTCTCTAATCCAACTAAATTACGACCCTTTTATTTACTAAGTTCGAAACCCCTCACAAAAAGCTTGCGTTTAAATGTTGGTTATCACAAGGGACAGGCTAGCGAAAAGGCAAGGGTAGAGAGGATATAAATTTGTTGCGTTCATCTTGCCAAGTATAAAATCCATCTTGTTTTAGGTCACATTCCATTGTCCGTTATTAATCGGCCACCTCTTCTAGCAGCTGTAAGTCTCCACTCATTCAAGTGGTCAACCATAGCAATGCGTTTACACTTCTACAAATAAACCGTACTGTATTAACATTTTGCGGCCTCGACTCGCAGTAAATAATAACCCTGGCTCCAACCAAAAAGCGAGTTAAAATCCGCGCTAAATTGCCCCCGTTGCAGGATTAATTTACAAAAAATATATTGCACGGTCAAGTGGAAATAAATTCAGAACATTAAAATTCCCAGAGAGGAGGCAATTTATTTTTATGTATGCTATGTATGCTATCATTATTTAGCCAGCTTGATTTAGTTATACTATGACATAAACAGAGATGTATACCGGGGTCACTCGAAAATTCAATGGGCAATGTCTGAGTTAAATTTATAAAGAACTCAAAAGTGAGTAACATTATTTGGGAATATTAATGATATAAAAACAAATAACTCGGGTAAATAACATCTGTATATATGACAGCTCGGTAATATATACAAGGCGGTAAACTAATACACAGCCTACAGTGGCGGGGCAACTAAACTGGATGTGGGCAACAAGATAAATTTAGCGAGGCCCTTTGGTGATGCAAAAGGTTTGATAAACAACAATTTGAGGTGTCCAATTTTTATTCATTGAAATACAAATATATTCTTTGACTAACATTTATCTGTGGAGCTATGGTTTGGTGGCCTAAGACGCTTCGTGGTAACGCAATGGTCAAACTGGCACAGCTACAGAGACAAGCTTGTCTGATGGGTAACGTACAGATTAAGACAAACGGATGACAGCTATAACAGTTATTCCCGAAAAAATATTTTAATGCACCCTGAGATCACCAACTATTTACTTTAATAATTATTGAATTTGATATTTGATGTTACAATAGTATAAAGTTGAGATAAAGTTCTGTTAAGTGGTTTTCTAATGTTTAATAGTAAAGATGATTATCAAAGGTGTTAAATTGAAATTAATTTATTACTTTGACTGAGAAGCAATCTTGCCTATAAACTAATGTTTTTAAGACTTACAAGCAAAACTTTTGTTACTGTCGATAATCTTTAATTTAGATATCTACATAAAATATAACACTCCAATATCACTAAGCGTGAGAGGAAATAAATGTTCACAAAACTTTTTGATATATTTATTGATTAATTTCTGACATACATTTTACAAGGTACAATACAAACAACCCTAGGCTTATGGTGGTAATAAATGTACAATTTTAAAGCATGGTATCTGAAATTTTTGCAAAGTCTCACCATCGATATCTCTCTATAGGCGAAATTTTTAAAATAAAATACGCTTAACTTTTTTAATCAAAATTCACTAATAAGAACAAAACGGAATTGTCACTAACTAAAAAAAGAGGTAACAGTATACGACGCTCCCAGGCGGTCACCCATCCAAGCACTGTCCTTGTCTGAGGCTGATTAACTTGGGTGATCGTACGACAATCGGTTTTGTCAACGCGGTATCGCCGTCCGCTTGACAGGTTTATTTATCCAAGGTAGTAGTAGTAGTAGTAGTAGTAGCAGTGGTGGGGAGGCCAACGTCAAGCAAGTAGGCCACCATGGGCCGTTTTTGCCAACCCCAGCAACCCAGCAACCATGCTCTACTCCTCCTCGGTTCCGTCGCCAAACGGCCTCGTACTTACCTGATTCCTCTGCAGAGTCCTTGATCCGAACAATTTTGCTCGAAGACGCCCAAAGCCTCGCATTCACACAGGTAGTGGTAGGACGTCTCCTCATCCTCGCCGCATTCCTGGCAAATGGGATCCCTCTCTACGGCTATCAATGTAAGGTGTCTTCTAAGGGCGCAGTGGCCTGTGAGCACCCCAAGGATGCGGCGAAGCGTAGGTCGACTCCGAGCCTTGCGAGATTTAGTTCACAAGTTTTTCATATAAACTAAAATTATTAATCGAAAAACAACCTATTCTGTCATTAACCTAAAGTAAAAACAATTACTCGGCAAATTTTTAATTTCATGTCGTTTGTCATTTTCCATAATTGCGGCCGAGATTTCACGATTGTTGGTTCGAGCACTATGTGTCATGCCTTTATATATTTAGTTTAGTTACCGTTGATGTATGGTGTATACCTGTTGTATGAATCAGTCTATGCGTGGCAGTTAACTACTCTGTCTGCAAAGCATTGTACTTTAACCACTAAGTCGTCTCAACGCATGTCTTTGGGATTTTATTTTTAATTTGGAAAAAACTCTAAATATTGTGTACCAAATTACTTAGAATTCACAACATGGGCTTATCTGCACTATTTCGAGCCGCATGTAAAATGTAATTTCAGTTACTCCGATACTTACAAAAATATAGCGTTTTCAAAAAGTTTTCCCCTCCGATTTTCCACCGGAAAAACATGAGCGGAAACGCTGATTACTTTTGAGTTATCGCTCGGATATAAATATATATATATATATATATATATATATATATATATATATATATATATATATATATATATATATATATATATATATATATATATATATATATATATATATATATATATACAGTGTGGAACAGCCAAATGGAATAAATTCGATAACGGATAAATGAGGGCGTGTTGGGAAAAACGCTTGGACACGTCGATTTGTATTTTTAACTGCGCATCTTTTTCAAGAAAAAAAAATTATATAGGGTGCGTCATGTGACAGTGGCCAATACCAACTTTCTTATTTTAAATACAAGCCCCTGTATATTATTAATTTTTTGGATTCTTCAGAAAATTCTAGACATAATTCATGTACAATGTTCTATACCTATCTTCAACTGTTTCGGAAATATTAAGTATTTTCAGATTTATTACAAAAATTAACATTAAAAATAGAAAATTATTTTATTTCACAAATTCGCTACATTGCATTCAATACTTATTTCCCATTCAGCTCTTGATAATGAGAAAGTAAACAAAAACCATTCCTGCGTTTCTTTTTACTGATATGAAATGAAACAAAAACAAAAACAGTTTTCTTTCTGTTCGTATAAAACTCGTAGCCTTAGCAACTTGTTGTCTGCCTGCATGACAGTAGTGATTAGTGTCAGTGCTATTGTCGTTTGAATTTCGGTAACTGTACGTAATAATATCAGAAAAATGGTTCATTTAACAGAAATGCACAAAATAACCATTCTACAAATGATTGGTTATGGAGATAACACACGGACACAGATGGAAGTGTCTCGCTTATTTCACGAAAAATTTCCAAATTTGCCGCCTGTATCCCAAGGAACAATTAGCAAAATAGAAAAGCAGTTTCGCGAGCTTGGTCATGTGAGACAGATAAAAAAAGTAGCTGCCAATGCAGTAAGTGATGATACGAAATTGGATATTACGCTTGAGTTTCAAGAAAACCCACATACTTCTGGTCGACAAGCAGCCCAACTATTCAACGTTAGCCACACAGCAATTTTTCGAACATTAAAGGAAAGTAAAATGCATCCCTATAAAATGATACCAACTCAGGAGCTCATGGAGGACGATTTCGATAGGAGAACGTATTTTTGTGAACAAATGATGGCAATGTTAGATAACAATGTGATCCAATTAGAAGATGTTTTGTTTTCTGATGAGAGCACATTTACACTTCACGGTCATGTTAATCGTCAAAATTGCCGCTATTGGTCTAATGAGAATCCTCATTGGATGAGAGAGGAACATACGCAATATCCTGAAAAAGTTAATGTTTGGGCAGGAATTGTTGGAAATCATATCGTAGGTCCCTTTTTCATTGATGGCAACTTGAATGGGGATAAATATTTAGAACTGCTCCAAAATAATGTCGTGCCAACTTTGACAAACTTATATCCAGATCCAGCAAACCCACAAGTTCCTGCCAATAAAATATGGTTTCAGCAAGATGGAGCACCGCCCCATTACCAAATCAATGTCCGGCAGTACCTGAACCAAATTTTTCCAAATCGGTGGATAGGGAGGCGCGGATCGATAGAATGGCCAGCACGATCTCCTGATCTGTCGCTATTAGACTACTTTTTGTGGGGATATGTCAAAAGTATTGTATACAAAACTAAGCCCCTCAACTTAGATGACTTAAAAAGACGAATCACGCTTGCGATTAGATCAGTCACGCCTGAGATGTTGAGTAATGTTAGAAGACATTTCTATACCAGATTAGCATGTTGCCAAGATGTTCGTGGCGAGCATTTTGAACATTTACTACATTGACATTAATTTTTTTTTGTTTTTTTAAATTATTAAGAAATAATCAGTATTTCTTATTAGAATTTGTGAAATAAAATAATTTTCTATTTTTAATGTTAATTTTTGTAATAAATCTGAAAATACTTAATATTTCCGAAACAGTTGAAGATAGGTATAGGACATTGTACATGAATTATGTCTAGAATTTTCTGAAGAATCCAAAAAATTAATAATATACAGGGGCTTGTATTTAAAATAAGAAAGTTGGTATTGGCCACTGTCACATGACGCACCCTAAATATTTTTTTTTCTTGAAAAAGATGCGCAGTTAAAAATACAAATCGACGTGTCCAAGCGTTTTTCCCAACACGTCCTCATTTATCCGTTATCGAATTTATTCCATTTGGCTGTTCCACACTGTATATATATATATATATATATCAAAATTTTAACGGACCTTGGTTTTGGGTTCTAGCGACCAAAATTTGCTTTTCATCGTGAGCTCTCTTTTAGCGAATTTTTCTTAATGAAAATTCGCTAAAGTGTCTCTAGAAGTAACTACTTCCTTCTATTTGTCTGTCTCTCTCATAGCATATTGTAGCTATATCATTTGAAAGGAAATTTAGTCACCTTTTGATATTTTAAGTAATATACAGGGGGTTAAATTTGAAAAAACAGCTTTTTTGTTATTTTTACATGTATCGGAAAGGGTAGTGGAGTGATTTCTCTATTGAAATAAAATAATTGTACTATCCGTAAGCTACTAATTTTAGCCTCTCAGGATGCAGGAGTACGAAATTATTAAGGTTTAATCATGACGGTGTTTTTCTTCAAAAAATATGAAAAGTGATTAATATCTGGGGAACCACCACCGATAGGTATACGAACAAATTGTGAAAAAGTTATTTAAACTAAACATGGAATTGCATACTTAATTATACTACCAACCAAATTTTTAGATCGATACCATATTTGGATTTCCATGTTTGGTTTTCCATATACGTCTAAAGTACCGTCTACGATAGACACCCTAAATTAATTTCTATGCAGGTTTAGACGAAAAAAGTTCACTAATGTAGCACTTGCTGCGTGCCGACGGTTTTCACTGTCTTTATAAAGTAAATAACAATTTTAATATAGTTTTATTGATGAACGTGAAATAAATAATAGTGGGGGTTATACAAGATTAAATAGGTTTTGTTTTTAGTTGGTGCAAGTCGAAAGATTAATCCTGTTGGTCAATAAACAAGCCGCTATCACTAGAATAACGCTGACGTGATGTAAAATGGTATTATGTATTTAACTGCACGCCGTGGTTTAACTTGGATAACTTAATCTGCTTAATTATGTCCGCTGATGACTAGAGCTGTAGAAGAAAATAAAACATTTAAACCTTTACCTCAAATCCGAAGTTTACGAGGATACAAATGCTTTTAAAGCACATCTCCTGGAAAAAAGTAACCTTATTCCAGCTAGCTTAAATTCGAGCTTAGAAATGTCAGATACCATGCTCCAAATGATATTGTACTTTTAGTGAATTTTTCGTAGAATGAAGAATTGACCACTAAGGAGATCTGTGTTTATATATATATATATATATATATATATATATATATATATATATATATATATATATATATATATATATATACATATATATATATATATATATATATATATATATATATATATATATATATATATATATATATATATATATATATATAGGGCGTTCATTGGCTAAATACTTCTGAGTTCTACAATGGAACATGGGAGAGTATGATAACAATTTTTACAATTGTGTCAAAAATAGAGAACGAGGCTAACGCGATTTTAATAACTAGTTGTCGCACGAAAGGCAATTGGTAACATAGACAACATAAACTTTCAGTGCCATAAAATTAAATTAAATTAAACAAAAGTTAAAGATAACGATTGTATTATGCTTATTATATAGTAGGAAAGCTAAAATTTGTTCGATAAACGGGGATACTCTGCTCTCGCACAGGTGTCCTTTAAGGCATTTTTGTAATTGACAAACAAGACTGGACAACTGACTACATGGGAAAATGACAGGACAAACAGTAGGATTCCTAAAGTCCTACTACGGACGCACTTCCCCGGCTGCAACATAATAAACCAATCACCTCTGGACTTGGAACACTCGGAAATAGAGGCGCCGTACGGGCCGATATCTAGAGTAGATTGTACAGTCGCTGAAGAGGTGGTTACTTAGAGCAAATTCAGATGACCCATTAACAGCTTCATGCCATTGAAATCCCCGGGATTTGATGCCATAATGCCCATCATGCTATGATATAGACATACTGGCAACGGCGCATATCCTCATTATGAGGGTCAGCCTGGCTCTGGGATACATTCCGAGGGCATGGAGACTGGCCAGCGTTGTATACATTCCCAACCCTGGGCGTCCAACAGACCAGTCAAAGTCCCTGAGGCCAATAAGTCTCATGTTCCTTTTGCTAAAAACAATGGAAAAACTGCTTGACCGGTAGATTAGGTGCGGTGTACTGTAAGCATATCCCCTACACTGCGGACAATATTCATACAAAGCAGGAGTCTCAACAGAAACAGCACTGCACCAACTGGTGCTGAAACTGAAGAATACGCAAGGAGGTGGCGCTGAGGGTCTTCCTAAACATAGAGCGGGCTTTCAGAAACACCTCATTCGAATCGGTACTGGCAGCTGCCAGGGAGCGTGGAATAGAGGAGACTTGCTGCAGGTGGATCAATTCCATGCTCAGGGATAGAGCGGTGTTCAGCTCACTCGCGGGAGGGACTCTGCTGGCGAGGGTCGCGGCGGGGTGTCCGCAGGGGACCGTTCAATCTCCCCTGCTTGGTGCCTAGACGTGGTCGGCCTGCAAGGAAGACTCTCGGGAGGGGGGTGCGAGGTACATGGTTATGCGGACAACATTGTCACCATAGTCCGAGGAAAGGTTCCACAGTTAGTGTAGGAGCGCATGCCGACAGCACTGAAAGTGAGAGAAAGGTGGACGGATGGCCAAGGGCTCGGGGTGAGCCCCGAGAAAACAACCGTCATAACGTTTACGAGGAGGGGGAAGTTGAGGGACCACAGAACTCTCACTCTATAAGGTAGAAACATCCTAATTGTCAGAGAGGGAAAATATCTTGGGGTCGCACTAGACTCCAAGCTAACCTGGAATAGTCACGTTAAAAAAATACTTCGCAAGGCGGGAGGAAACGCCAGGACTACCACGAGACGCGCTTGTCTGGTTCAAGGATGGATCCGGAGAGGAGGGTGGGACGGGGGCAGGCGTTTATTTGGAAGGAGCGAGGGTAAGTCACAGTATTTCCCTCGGAGCTCATGCAACGGTATTTCAAATGTGCGCCATCTTGCACTGCGTGCGAGGGAACAAGATAACGGCTACACCAACAAGCGGATCCTAATAGCCACATACATCCAGGTAGCCCTTAAGGCCCTAAGTAGCCCACGGGTAAATTCCAGGCTGGTAAGTGAATACTGAGACGAGACGAGCGACCTGAATAGGCAAAATGAGGTCACCCACATCTGAGTTCCGGGTCACTCGGATGTTAAAGGCAATGAAGAAGTTGACAGTCTCACGAAGAGAGGATCATAAGAACCATTTATGGGACCAAAACCGGTCCTGCGCGTATCAAAAGGCACGGCCAGGGGTGGTACCATCAAGTCCTGGGTCAGGGAACAGCATAAGGTATACATGGCAGATTGTCCAGGGCTCAAAACACGGGAGGTAATTGATTGGGCAACCCAGTCCAAATATCCCAAATATCCAAATAGAGTTGTGGAGCTGCAAAATCTTAGCAGATGACGTAAAAGGACACTTGACGGGACTCATGGCTGTCAAGAAACACCTGTATAAAATGGGGCGGTTCAAGGGGGACCTGGCATGCAGACTCTGCGTGGAGGGGGATGAATCAGCCCAGCACATCTTGTGCGAGTGTAAAGCTCTGGACTGCAAAACATAACTGATCTACGGACCACCTAGACCTGAGACAGAGCAGTCTAAAACTTCACCCCACCTATTGCTGGGGCGTAGCAAGTACATTATGGTAGTAAATGTTCATAAGAATAATATATAATATATTAGAGATTTAGACTTATATTAAAAGTAATAAACAATTACTTTATTTAATTAGAAACAGTAAAAATAAGGTAAGGAAGGGCAAGCACGAACAAGATCTCTAACGTAATTATCTATACAGTAATTTTGATACAGTACTCAAACAAACCATATGATAAACAGGAAATATACTCAATAAAAAATGCACTAGGAACATAAAAAAATAGAACTATAAATTGAATCGTAACTTCCACATGGCTGTGATAATTAACTCTCCTTATAAAGACACCCTCATAAAGTAAACTTAGTGTCTATGATTTGACCACAAAGAAAATATTAGTATTCCTGTATCCATAAATTTCTGAATCGTTATCTTACTCGAGCTTT
Source organism: Tillus elongatus (assembly GCA_964006375.1). NCBI lineage: Eukaryota > Metazoa > Arthropoda > Insecta > Coleoptera > Cleridae > Tillus > Tillus elongatus. The sequence continues at coordinate 190,495,134 of OZ023264.1, forward strand.
AATGAAAAATGTCAATTCTCGCCAAATCACCCCTCATTTATACCACGCCCCTTAAAGCGGTCATACAAAAAAAAACAATTCGAAGCATCCCTTTGCAGTGTGCTAACTGGATACCAAATTTTAAGATATCTCAAATCACTCGGAAGTTATTGGAGGTACAGGCCGGCAGACCGACCGACCGACAGAGTGACAGACAGACCGACAAACAAACAAAAAAATTTCAGAATCAAGTTTTCTGTATGTTTTGAGACTTTTCACGCCCTTTTAGCAAAAAAAATTCTGTCACCGATATTCCATTTCCACACATTCAACCCCTATTTTAGTTTCAGTACAGAAAACCAGATGTTTGATTAGATTTAAAGTTTTCTGAGAAACAAACCCTAAAACGTTATATTACTCCAGTTTTAACGAAAACATATCAACTTTCACCAAATCACCCATCATTCATCCCCTACTCCCGGAGAAATTTTACCCAAAAACAAACCGAACCGTTAGTTTGTCAGTTGCCAACGGTATACCAAATTTGAAGACGTTATCTTCATTTGTGCTAAAGTTGTCGTGGGTGCAAACAGACAGACATACCTACCGACTGGCAAAAAAATGTTCGTTTTCAAATCATATTTTTCATATGTTTTGACACTTTTTGCGACTTGTAAGCAAAAAAAAATGAATTTTTTGTCGTCGATGCCATATTTCCAATGTGGAAGTAATTTATGTAATTGACGCATTAAGGGTGATTGTATGCATGCAGAAGGGGAAGAATAACCACCAGCACGAAAAGGGTTTTTGCCCTTCACACAAAAACACGGGGGTCTCCTTCCTCTTGTCCATGCATACAACCCCTTTCAAAGCATAAAGCACAAGGCACATTTCTTGGGAGCAACAGTCAAGGAATTTACGGAACCTGGGGCGAATATGGGTGTTGTGCGAGGTAGACATCGTTTAAAGGAGAGGTATGGCTGCAAAATGCGAAAGATGCATCTCTTCAAAATGAGACTAAGTGTTTTATTTAGCATTTTTCTCCCATATTTTCTCCGTGTCCGGCACCCCTATTTATTCTTGATCCCTCAACTTTCTTGTGGGTTGTTTGCAACAAGTTTGTCTCGTGGCTTGTACATTCAAGGGGGGTTCTAAGCATGCTTCTGAAAAAATGTTTCTAAAAACCCTCCGCACAGTAAACTGCAGATTTGCCGAAATTACGTTTTACTGCGTCGCCTATAATGTATTTTTCAGATAATATAGAACACAACGCTAAATTAAATTTGTTCACTTGCATTTTCATTTTTTTTTTTTTTTTGTATTAGATATATAAACCCAAGATATGTATAATCAAAGGGGGGGGCCTTAATTAATATAATACAAACTTGAAAAGTAGAGAAGTTGTACTTACTAAGTAGAGTTAAGTTTTGGTACTTAGTAAGGCCTTTCCCGGGGCAACATATTCACCAAATTTTAAAAAATAGATAGGTAAATTTTGGAGAAAAAATTGTTTTTCGAAAGAAAACACAAATTTTCCTGGAAAACCTTGTCCGATTTTCAACTAATCCAAGCCATTGATAAAAGAAACCTAGTTGCCGAGTTTCATCCAAATCGGTAAATTATTTCAGTTCCACAATTTGTAACTTTTAGGTCAAAGTGTGCCATAAATTGGACTGAAAACAGACTACTGAGTCAGATATCTGAAATACTCTAAGGTAATTTATTACCTAATATTACCCTGCAATACGTCTTTGCGGTATAGTAAATTGGAGGTCTTGTTATGAAGTCCGCATTACATATATATATATATATATATATATATATATATATATATATATATATATATATATATATATATATATATATATATAACATTATCAGTCAAAAGTGCTTTCCTTTAATTCAATTCCGCTCTTTTAAAAATATATTTACCATGAGAAAGCTAGGGACGACCTCAAGCGCTCTGGCTATCTTATGATGAACCCTTCGGCGTGTCTGCCGTTTATAACTTAATATTGGAATATAAAAGATAATAAAGATGAGATAATATCTGATCCTGGCGGACGAAGTTTGCATAAATTGGAACATATTTTGTACGAGGACGTGGTTGTATTTTTAAATTGACTTTAGCTGCAGGGCTTTATGCTAGAAACTGGAGCACCATAATCCAGCATGGTATAAGTGATAAATGTTTTTAATTTTAGTGAATTTTCATTCAGAGAATTCACCAACACGGAGGTATCGATGGTAAGACTTTCGGAAAATTTCAAATGAGCGCGAATTTAGCCCCTGGAACCGATATCCAAGGTCAGTGGCGTGCTGATGATGAAACGGGCCGGTTCAAACTCCAGTCCACGCACACCAATAAAAAATCACAAATATTCCAGCAAACAAATAAAGTGTATATTTAAAAGTGATAACAGTGTAGTTCAACATTCCAAAAGATATATATATATATATATATATATATATATATATATATATATATATATATATATATATATATATATATATATATATATATATATATATATACAGGGCCACTGGTTAAGTGGGCCTTGAATATGTGAGAATCCTCTGTTATCGATAATTGCAATGAGGTTCCGATACTTTTGCATTGAAACACCTCTGTTACTGGGAATTTTCAAACCTTGTTAATTGAGATTAGATTTCATAGATTTATTCGATGTTTACCTCTATAATTGGGACTTCGAAGCTCAATAACCTGTAAGTGAGACAATTATCAGATTTAGAGAAGTTACGACACGCTTGTTTACAAATGCGCATCCTAATTTCTTCCATACTTGCTTTGTTTATTACTATATAAGGCTGTGAACAAGAAACGAGTGACTAACAGTGCACAAAATGTCGAAACGAAAGCGTAATTCTCTAACAGCTGCTGCTAAATTTAAGTTATTATTGGATTATGATAGTAGAAAGTCGCGTGACGATCTGTACATGGAGTTTAAGTTACCAAAGTCAACTCTTTATAGAATTATTCAAAACAAGGAGAAAATACATTCTCAGTGTATTGACGGAAAAGGAAAACTAAAACTATTACGACCAGCAGAGTATCCGGAACTTAATAAATGTCTCTCAACATGAATAAAACAGGTGCGGAACAAAAACATTCCAATAAGAGGCCCAATGATTAAGGAGAAAACTCGAGAATTTGCGAATAAGCTGCGTATTCATATTTTTTCTGGCAGTAATGGATAGTTGGGGGGCTTTAAGATGAGGAACGACATCGTTCTCAAAAATGCTTGTAGAGAAAGCAATACCATGGACAAAAACAAATGTATATAGTGGATTAAAACCTTCTAGCTTTATTACATGAATTTTTACCCGATGACATCATCAATGTTGATGAACCAGGCTTATTTTACAAGTGTCCTCCGGATAAAACTTTTACATTCAACTGTCAGCCTTGCCATGGTAACCAAAGATATTATCACTGTGATTGTGTGCGCAAATATGTCTGAAACTGAAAAACAACCATTTCTCTTAATTAGGAAATCAAAAAATCCAAAATGCTTCAACGGTATCAGAACTTTGCCTGTTAGTTATCAAAACAATAAAAAGGCCTGGATGACATCTGATTCATTCGCGGATTGGTTGAAAAAAGTGAACACCAATATGAAGGCCCAAAAACGAAAAATTGTTTTGTTTGTTGATAACTGCACAGCTCATAATAATATGCCTGAATTAGACTACGTTCAATTATTGTATTTACCTGCCAATACTACATGTAAATTACAGCCAATAGATCAAGGTGTAATCATCAGCTTTAAAGTTTACTACAGAAAAGAAATCGTACAATACGTTCTTAAATCTGTAAAATAGAATAAAATCCCTAAAATTAACATCCTCCAAGGTATGAGATTTGCGATAAAAGCTTGGTTTTGTGTAAGCAATACCACCACAAAGCTTCAAAAAGTTGAATTCAAAGTGACAGAAGTACCGGAGCTTGAAGGCTTACAAGATGAGGAAGAGAACTGGGAAATACTTGCAGAATGGAACCAGATTATTGCCGCCTGTAGTAGCAACGAAAATGACCATCAGCCCACTTTTAAGGATTTTGTGTGTATGGACGATGATGCACTAGCATCGGAAGAGCTCACTAACGACGACATTATTTCTGCGTCATCATCTTCCCCTCTAGAGATAGAACAAGAAGAAGACTGTTGTGAAGAGACCTTAGGGAGACTATCAAAGCGTGACTCAGAAAAACCTTAGAAACCTTACATAGATATTTTGATATGTCAAATATTGATAATTCTGACATATTTAATCAAATTTATACTATAGAGAAACACCATAAAGCAACTAACAATCTAATGCAAATTAATATAACTAATTTTTTTAAGTAAATAAAATTTACATCATTTTTTTTAAATAAAAATTGTGCAACATAAAATATGCTTTTCTTTTATAAACCTTTCCACCTCTTTATATGATAAATGGTACATTTCCAACTCTTATAGTGGGAACCTCTATAAATTAAGACAACTGCCATGCTAAGCTTCCTATTTGGGAAACTGGGCAAATGAAAAGCCTCTATAAGTGATAAAAAATTCTAGGTCCCTTAAGATCCTAGTTAACCAGGTTTCACTATATATATATATATATATATATATATATATATATATATATATATATATATATATATATATTAGGAGGGTGGGAATCTTTGACGTGCCCAACATCCAACTGTCCAAGAGTCCCCAATGTCGCGCACAAAATGACGGATATCATTTTCAAAACTAAAGAGGTACGAAAGATGCTCTCTTCTCTTAATACTAGAAAAGCATCTGGCCTTGGCGAAATCCCAGCAATTGTGCTCAAAAAGAGCGCACCAGAACTTGCTCCTGTCCTGACTCGTCTGTTTCAGACATTCTACAACAGAGGCATATTCCCTAGTAACTGGAAAACTGCTTGAGTACAACCCGTTCCCAAGAAAGGATCCAAAGCACTTCCTAGCACTAGAGGCCCATTTCTCTCCTCCCAGTCGTCTCTAAAGTCATGGAAAAGTATATAAACACCGAATTATTCAAATTTCTTGAAAAAACACAGTCTAATCCACGAGAAGCAGTATGGATTCCGTCAGCGCAGATCAACTACCGACCTCCTTTCCTTTGTCACTCATTCTTGGAACAAGTCTATGGAACCACAAGCTGAATCCCAGATTGTCGCTCTAGACATATCCAAATCATTCGACCAGGTATGGCACGCAGTGATGCTTAATAAACTTCCTGCCTATGGCCTACCACCAAAACTCTGTACCTAGACAGCAAATTTCCTCTCCAACCGGAGCATTTCTATTGTCGTGGATGGTTATTCCTCTAAACTGTATCCAATTAATGCAGGAGTTCCTCAAGGTTCAGCTTTAGCACCTACTTTGTTTCTTCTCCACATCAATGACCTCCTCTCTAGCACATCCAACCCAGTTCACAGTTACACGGACGACAGCTCTCTCCACTCAAATATACAATATTCTAAGCCTGTGTCTCTAGCCCAATTAGATGAGAATCGCACACTCATGGAGGGTTCTGTCTCCGTGGATCTCCAAAAAATATTAGACTGGGGAAGTAGAAATCTTGTAAAATTCAACCCTACCAAATCTCAGTCATGCTTTCTTTCTCATATGAAATAGACCAGCCCTAGACCCATCACAATGAACAACCAAGTTATTCAAAGAAATGAGTCCTTTTCACGTGTTGCCATTTCTGTGGATCTAAATATCAATTGGCACCAACATGTCACATCAATTGCAGAAGCGACTGCAAAGAAATTAGGTTTCCTCTTCCAGACAGGCAAATACTTTTCACCACCTAACCTCGAATACTGCTCCCACATCTGGGGTGCCGCTGCCACTGCCGCTTCTACACTCGCTATCCTGGACTCCATTCAGAGCAGAGCTATACGTCTTATCGGAGACCCTACCCTCATCCAAAGATTGCCATCCGTTGCCCACCGACTTGCCGTTGATGACATCTCTCTCTCTCTTTTATAGATATCTGCACGAGCACTGCCCAGAGGAGCTTTCTTCCGTAGTTCCTCCACCTGCTGCCCCCAACAGATCTACTAGGGTAACAGAGCGCATGCACCCTTGGCACCAGACATAGAACATCTTGTTATGCTCGCTCTTTCGGCACATGTTTTTCCTTCTTATCCGTACCTCCAAACGTTCAAAGCCAGAATTAACAAGTTGCCTCTTTCCTCCTTCTCGACATCCACGATACGATAATATTTAGGCTGTAAGCCCTTGTGGTGTGTTGTTGAAATAAAAAAAATTAAAAAAAACATCGCATGGACACGGGGTCGACGGCTTTACGCCCCCTCCTAAGGGTGTAGAACGTGCAGAAATTCACTTTGCTCAAATATAATTTCACAACTTCGATTGGTGTTATTTTTTACAGTACGAACTAAAAATGTTAAAGGGGGATCCTAGGAATCGGACCCAGAACCCTGGAGTTCAGGGGAGGATGTTCTTACCAGTGGACCACCGAGGTTGGGTTTTAGGAGTTCCTAACGCATTTAAATAATATTTCCGAAAGTCTTATTATCGATACCGATCTATGAGTGAATTTTCCTAATGAAAATGCACTAATGTAACTCATAGTTTGCGATCTTCTCCTTTCGTTCCAGAAGTTTTTTTGAATGCCTCAAATATTTTATCAAAGCGAGTTTTTTTCTATAAATTCAGCTATTATTAGTTCCCTCTAGTTACGAAATGTTTTACGATGTACATTTTTAGTTGCTACGTATTATAGATTGCATGTGGGAATTTCTTTTCAAGGGCACCTAACCTTTTTATACCACAAATATAACGCAGATTTACATAACCGCTACTGATAACAAAGAATAAGCTAGAACTAAAGCGGAATAATGTAAAATTGAGTCATAAAGGGCTACAGAACAAGAAGGTAGATAATTTGTGATTCGCATACCCTCTTAATTAGAAAAATCCCGGCTAAGTTATGATTACAACTCTTAATTTCTCTTTTGAAAGTTCAGAAGTAGTGCGTGCTAAAGCAAAGAAGGCAAAGAATAAGGTCTGATAAGCACCGGGAACGTTGAAACGTATATAAAGGACGCCTGCAAGTGACATTGCCCACCATAATCATTATATCACGTGACCGAGTCAAACCTAACGATTCTTATATTCAAAGTCAAATTTAAACCTCGTCCATATAACAGCGGAGAGGAAGTTTAAAGATAAAGGGGCTATAAAAACTTCTCCAGAGCTGCAGCGATTCTGCAATAAATCAGAATATTGTTCGTGTAATCCTGAATTAAAAGGAATAGTTTGAAACTGGAAATGATTTCCAGATGAACACTTGCTTACTATACCTTATGTTCTTATTAAGTAGGCGATTAGGAAAGCTTGAATGGTTAATATAATATGGTTGCTTAGAGTCAAAATACTAAGGTATGGTATAACAAAATCGTATAATAAGAGAAATATAATAATAGAAAAAACTTCCGCCGCAATTACTTGCTGTCTTAATAATCATTATATACGTCGTCATATACTCGTTCATTCCTTCCTCCGAGGTCACTATTCTTGGTGACTTCAACGTCCATAATAAGGAGTGGCTAGGATCTTCAAAAACCGATCCACAAGGGAGAGCAGCGGAGGCCTTTGCAGTCAGCAACTCTTTAGTCAATATGGTTCAGCAACATACTTACTTTCCTCGCATCCCAACACACAGCTCTAATCCCTTGGATCTCCTTTTTTCTACAAATCCTGAATGCTATAAAATATCAGTCACCGCCCCTCGGTCGCTCAGACCATGGCATGGTCACTGCTTCCTACGCAATGCAACCCGAGGTCACACAGACATCACACCCACGTATCGTTTGGCACTACAACTCCGCGAACTGGGACGAAATGCAAGATTACTTTTCCTCATTTCCATGGGCGTCTCTCTGCTTCTCTCATCCTGACCCCTCAGATATCTCACAAAACGTCGCCGAAATTATCCAAGCTGGTATGGAGTAATTTATTCCACGTACACAGAAAACCTCTTCAGCCACTCAAAAGTCCTGGTTCTCTAAATCTTGTGACAAGGCCAGACTTGAAAAGGTCAAAGCTCACAAAACACTGCTACACAATCCCAGTCAAGAAAACCGTCAAGGATTTAACGAGGCAAGAAACCGCTATGACCGCATTCTTACTGAGGCAAAAAACTCGTTTAATAACCACATCAAAATTAAAGTCCTCTTAAGCTCTAAGGGCAGCAAACCCTTCTGGACTCTTGCTAAATCTATTGGGAATAATTTGTGCAAGAGCACGTTCCCACCTCGTGTTTCAGGGGATGAAATTGTTTCTACCGCCCTGGGCCAGGCTAAACTTTTTGCCTCGTTGTTTGCCGGCAATTCTACTCTCAACGCACCTCCAAATCTTCAACCACCAACAGTCCCCAATGTCACGCATAAAATGACGGTTATCATTTTCAAAACCAAAAAGCTACGAAAGATGCTCTCTTCTCTTAATACCAGGAATGTCTCTGGCCTTGACAAGATCCCACCAATTGTTCTCAAAAAATGCGCACCAGAACTTGCTCCTGTCCTGACTCGTCTGTTTCAGACATCTTACAATAGAGGCCTATTCCCAAGTAACTGGAAAACTGCTCGAATACAACCTGTCCACAAGAAAGGATCTAAAGCGCTTCCTAGCAACTACAGGCTTATTTCTCTCCTTTCAGTCATCTCTAAAGTGATGGAAAAGTATATAAACACCGAATTACTAAAATTTCTTGAAAAACACAGTCTAATCCACGACAGGCAGTATGGATTCCGTCAGCGCAGATTAACTGGCGACCTCCTTTCCTTTGTTACCCATTCTTGGAACAAGTCAATGGAACTACACGGTGAATCCTAGATTGTCGCTCTTGACATATCCAAAGCCTCCGACCAGGTCTGGCACGCATCGCTGCTTAATAAGCCACCAGCCTGTGGCCTACCACCAAAACTATGTACCTGGACAGCAAACTTCCTCTCCAACCGGAGCATTTCTGTTGTTGTGGTACCTTTTTTTATCAAAAATTATCTCTTCAAATTTACGTATGATTCAGTTTGAATAAATATTTCCTATCATCTTGTGGTCAATTAATTAAGACGTTACGTCAATATGCCTAGGCTCCGTTTACGGAATAATTGCAATAATTTAATGAATTCGTAGGAGGTCCTGGCTATTGATTGACTGATTGACTGATCTCGGTTCTCCAAGTGTGCTTATCAATGCTCATCACACTAGGTTATCTTCATCTATTCGGCCAGGTTTCCCAGAAGGTTTCGTTTCTTACATCATTCCTAAGTATGTCCCTATCAAACAAGATTGTCAGAAAGTTATGTTTAACAAATTTTCTTTTAATTTCTTTTAGGGAAGCTTTCTGTACTACTTTTTTTTGTCTCTGATAAGAAATAATAACACTATGGAAAAAACTATAACAGGTGTACCCTTTATTTCTTGTTTTATCAAAAAATTACCTTCAAATTGGCTTTGGAGTCTATTTGAATCAATATTTCATAGAATTTTGTGCTCAACTAATTAAGCCATTACGTCATTATACCCAAACGCAATTACAATAATTTAATGAATTTGTAGTAGGGCGTTTTGTTGGTATGTGGGAGGTCGGTTTTTCAATCAGTCAAATTTCCGACCGCATAGGGTGCAGTGTGTCAACAGTGTTACGGTGTTGTCTAAGGTGTTATTAAGAATGAATCCATAACCGTAGTCCTGGATTCTAACAACCTCGAGCAACTTCAGGACGGGGTCTCTATGGCAACGATATATCGAATCATATGCGATTTTAAGCTTCGTTTGTATATACCATTTAAATGTCTCCCACTGACACCTTGACATTGTGCTGCAGGTCAGACTGAGATTGTGAATGAAATCACGTTGTGTTCTCTAACGAGTCCTGATTCTGTCTTGGAGTCAACGATGGTATAAGAAAAGTTAGATGGTAACGCAGAAATTTTGCTGTGGAACCGCATACGGCCTTTACACACGAAGTGATTTAGTGGGGTACCATCACATACGGTAGAAGGTCACCCTCTTTTTATTAATAGAAATTAGAATGCAAATGATTGCATAGGAAACGTACTTCAGCTTGTTGCACTTCCATACCTACGAAAGTTACCCCAACCCCTTTTCCAACAAGACAACCAACGTAGGCAACGAACGTTCTTAGACTGCATGGGTTACTACAAGGTTCTTACAAGAAAATAACGTCACCCTGCTTCTATGTCATTCTTGTTTCCCAGACTTGTCACAAATCGAACCTGTTCCCTCAATTTTCAACTTTAGCCCCTACTTTGTTTCTTCTTGACATCAATGTCATCCTCTCTAGCACATCCAACCCAGTTCACAGCACCCTCCACTCAAATATACAATATTCTAAGCCTGTCTCTTTAGCTCAATTAGATGATGATCGCAGACTCATGGAGGGTTCTGTCTCTGTGAATCTCCAAAAAATATTAGACTGGGGATGTAGAAATCTTGTACAATTCAAGTCCACCAAATCTCAGCCTTGCTTTCTATCTCATAGGAGATACACCAGCCCTAGATCCATCACAATGAACAACCAGATTATTCAAAGTAATGAGTCCTTTTCACTTCTTCTTCTGCTTCTTAAAACGCTGTTTCCCTACGAAGGTTGGCGATCCAACTGGCTATAATGGTGTGTGATACCGCACCTCTGAAAATCTCCACAGATGTCCGTCTGAACCGTCGACGCAGATCTTTCAGCCATGAGTTCTAAATATTATTAGCATTAATCAACACTTACTGGGTCATATATATATATATATATATATATATATATATATATATATATATATATATATATATATATATATATATATATATATATATATATATATATATATATATATATATAATGTTACTAAAAATCCCGGAACTGCCGAATATCTCTGTCATTAATGATGCACCATTTTGAATTTTTTTGGATATTTGTAATGACGAATGGTCACAAATAATCCTTTTTAATATAACACGTTTACTTATTTCTCACATCTGGTTTAACAGGAAATGACTCCAGGTTATTTTTTGTTAAATGTGACACTTTGTGTTGTTTACGGTTTTCGGATGCAGGATAAAAAACTACGTTCTGAAACAACAACATGTTTTTTGTAATTGATAACCTGTCGCCACTGGACTTCTCTTTGTGGGGTCCCTTGAAATGTCAGGTGTATGAAAAACGTCCTAATGATCTGGAATAATTACAGGAGAGAATAACTCAAGAAATCAACCATACTACGCCAGAAAAGTTGGAATAGGTGGCGTAGAAAAGACAAAAGGCATGCAGAATAAGCCAAAGGTTGAGGTCCTATCGGCGCGGCAAAGGCGCGGGCGAGCCCCAAGGGCAAAAAAAAAATCAGGACGCAGCAAGTGCGTTATGGTAGTGAATTTTTATTAAATGCTTCAAATTTAAATAACTCAATTTTCTATAAACTTAGAGAGTTTAATTTTAATACGTAGTAAGGTTTTTCCTAAGGCAGGATATCCACAAAATTTCATTAAAAAAATAACTTTGTAATTTTCGGAGAAAAACATTTTTTTTGAAAGAAAATTAAAAATTTGAATAACTCAATTTTCTCTAAACTTAGAAAGTTGAATTTGGGTACGTAGTAAGGTTGAGGCAACATATATAGTAAATTTCATTAAAACAGCTTTGTTACTTTCGGAAAAAAAATTTTTTTCGAAAGAAAACTCAAAATTTTTCCGGAAAACCCCGTCTGATTTTTCTGGATAACGAACTCATCCAAGCCATTAATAAAAGACAGGCACTTGTCCAGTTTCATCGAAATCGGTTAATTATTTTTTGAGTTATCATATATATATATATATATATATATATATATATATATATATATATATATATATATATATATATATATATATATATATATATATATATATATATATATATAACATATAAAAATTAAACCTATTTACAAATGAACTTTAATAAGATATTATCCTGTGACAATACCTCTCTCAAGCACCCTAAAATATAATCAAAATGTGCACAGTTATATATGTTTTATTTCTTTTTCCCTTGTCTTAATACACTTCATATTTTATGACAAACGATTTAATTTACTTATTTGATTTCATAAATAGTCGGTTAATAGTGACTGGGAATGAAGTAGACACCACATCTTCAAACATATTAAGAGAATATGAGTAAATCAACAGCAACTGGGAATGAATTCGCTCAGTCCCCCAGCCACGTGGTTAAAAAACACTGGCTGTATGAGTGGTTACAACTCTACCTCTAAATAAAAGGACTGTAACAGCGGCAGAAGCAGAAGACAATGGAAGCTGTGTGTATTCGGAAAGAAACTATTGACTATTATTAACAACAATTGACTAAAAACGCTGCGAGTTGTAAGGAAAAAAATAATTATACTACAGAGGTGATAAATGATAATAAATTAGAATAGGGTTATATATAATCGTAAATGCTTCCAATGATTAACAATCAGTGAATTAAGTATTATTGACATTTCTCGGAAACTTAAAAATGAATTTCATGAGTCAATAAGAGAAGCATTGACTAACCAACAGCAACCACATACTTATGATTTAACTACAGAGGGATAAATGATAATAAATTACAATAGGGTTATTTTTTTAATAAAAATTCACTAAAAATACATTTTGTTTATAGATTATATCACAGTTAAGTTGCAGACGGAGCACAACTTGAACAATTAATTTAGTTTAAATCATATTGCGAACTTTTATAAGAGATATCTTGATTTTACATTATGAATATTTTATTATTATTTTGTGCTGTTATCTTATCAATTACAAAAAAATGTTGATGTTTCAGAACGTAGTTTTTGATCGTGCATCCGAAAATGGTAAATACTACAAGGTGTCCCATTAAAAAAAATTAAGTCGGAGCCATTTTCTGTTAAACCGGATGTGAGAAAAAATTGAATGTTTTTAAATGCGATTTTCTCGATGGTCCACGAGTGCACACGTATAGCTGTTAAAATTATTTCTATTGATACAGGGTGTTGATATACAGTGTTGCACTATATTCTTTTTTTTAATGGAACACCCTACACCTTATTGGATTTTGGAAAAGTCACGTCGATAAAACTGATACCATATTGTTTTGGGATATTTTCAACCGTTCTATAACTACGGGGACTTAAATGTAAAAGAAGTGGTCTAATTCAGACGTTTGTATTCATGGACATGTTTCAGATATTGATATCGAGTTTTACCATAATAATAATCTTTTTAATGTAGACTGCATTTATGAATGTTAGTAATGACAATTTATTTTTTAATATACAGGGTATTTATCTTTTGCGAATTTTAAAAATACTTTTTTTTTCAAATGCAACACCCCCTAAATTTTGACTTCGTTGAATGCAGAATTTCATAAGACGTCTTATGATACCATATTTGGCATAAGTTAAATTAAATACGATAGGACGTATAGCTGTTAAAATTTTTTATTTCTGCATACTACAACTCTTATTTTCAAAAATGTTTCCGCCTTCCTGAATGCAAACTAGAAGTTTAATTTGACTCTGTTCAACATCGGCGTAGTAAGATTTCTAAAAAGTGTTTTTATACGATTTTTTATGCATTCCACAGTTGTTGGGAGCTCATGATATACTACCTACTAGAGAATAAAATCTAATCGGGCTAGCTAGAAAGATCTTTGTGGCCATAGAATGTTACCTCCGTGACCAATCCATTGATTTCCCAGCCAAAATATTACAAAAAGTCCCGAAACACTGCATTTTCAGATTTAAAATTGACATTCTGCAACGAAACAAATTTACACTTACGTTCAGCCCCCTCCCAGTGTTTTACAATTTTTCATCAAATAACTTGGTTCTCAGAACTCTCCAACGACCTTATCGTCAGGGCAGAACTTTCCAGTGTAACTAAGAACAAATGGAAATCGCCAGTTTGCGTAAAAGCCTCGAAAACCAAGTTGTTATATATATATATATATATATATATATATATATATATATATATATATATATATATATATATATATATATATATATATATATATATATATATATATATATATATATATATATATATATATATATATAGCCTAAGAATAAACCCGGATATGGGTTTCAAGAACTCTAATTTGCTCTCAGTTGAGATTTTTTTTTCGTAAAAGTCGTTACGTCTCTACAATAAAAACTTGCTTAATGAAAACTCGCTACAAATCGCTACTTGTCGAGGATACCTGCAAAAAAGCTTGCTTCTAGATGCATCACAATATTTTTTCCATAGTATATCACGCCTAAAAGTAAAAATAGACTACAACACAAACAGCGGTTGTATAATTATGTATTTTTTTAAATAACACTTTTATAGGATTCTTTTAGATTAAAGTTTACGCACCCTATATTATAAAGTTTCAAGATTACATACAATAACCGACGATTTGCAAGAAAACTCTAAAGATAAAGTAGATCTTAACTACAAACTGAATCTGATATGTAAGGTCATGTTGCCTTTTTTTGGACGTCACTCATAACATAACTCAAAACTAAATTGGGAAAGTTTTCTGTTTCATCTCGTTACAAGTTCTCCAATTATTATTTTGCGATAGTCGGCTCTGTTGAGTTTGGATATTTGACAAGAATATGATTGAGAGAAAAGTATTAAATCGATTACCACTGTATTTCCTAATAATGAACAAAGTAGTTTAATGGTAAATTATTTAGCACGCAAAATTTAATAGACAAATAATTTAGAAAAATTAATTGTGTTGACTGTGACAGTTTCAGGAGAATGAATATACATAATAATAAAATTAAAAAACAAAGTTATTTCCAACCCTTAAAAAATATTTAAACACAGATTTTAAAAAAAACGTCCTCAAAGATTCACAGTATATAAATTCCTTAGCCAGCATAATCGAACCAGGTTTACGGGAAAATTCTGGGTTTTATTTCGAAAAATATAAAAGCTGTGGTAACCAAATTTGGTGCGTAGATTAACGATATTAAAGGGAAACTACATGCCAAAATTTATATTTATATGTTATAACAAAAAAAAAGGTATAAAAAAATATTTTGTGTCGGACCATTTTTATCTTATTGAGCAAGTTATTGTCACATTTGTCTTTGAGAATTAAGTTTAGGGACTTTGTTCCTTCTATGGTAGTGTGTTGGTAACAGCGAACACTCTGGGACGATATCTCTAGAAGAGACCAGAAGTGACTGGTGTAGAATAGTGTAGAATATCTAGAATCTCTATAGACAGTTTTTTTTTTTTTTTTTTTATGTCAACAACACACCACGAGGGCTTACAGCCTAAATACTATCGTACCGTGGGTGTTGACAAGGAGGAAAGAGGCAACTTGTTAATTCTGGACTTGAAGGTTTGGAGGTTCGGAGGAGAAGGAAAAACATGTGCCGGCAAGGAATTCCATAACTTGGAAGTCCTCGGGACAAAAGAGCGGGCATAACAAGATGTTCTATGTCTGGTGACCTGGACAGTAAAAGGGTGCATTCGCTCTGTTCCCCTGGTAGATCTGCTGGGGGCAGTAGGTGGGGGAATTATGGAGGAAAGCTCCTCTGAGCAGTTCCCGTGCAGATATCTATAAAAGAGAGAGAGAGGTCACCAACGGCACGTCGGTGGGCAAGGGATGGAAGCCTTTGGGTGAGGGTAGGGTCACCGATTAGACGTATAGCTCTCTTTTGAATGGAGTCCAGGATAGCGAGTGTAGAAGCGGCTGCTGCACCCCAGATGTGGGAGCAGTATTCGAGGTTTGGCCTTATTTGTGAAGTGTATAAGGTATAGAGATTAGTTGGTGAAAAGTATTTGCGAGCCCGGAAGAGGAAACCCAATTTCTTAGCAGCCGCTTCTGCAATTGATGTAACATGTTGGTGCCAATTAAGATTTCGATCCACAGAAATGCCAACAAGAGAAAAGGACTCATTACTTTGAATAACTTGGTTGTTCATTGTGATGGGTCTAGGGCTGCTGTATCTCTTGTGAGAAAGAAAGCAAGACTTAGTTTTGGTGGGGTTGAATTGTACAAGATTTCTACTTCCCCAGTCTAATATTTTTTGGAGGTCTACGGAGACAGAACCCTCCATGAGTCTGCGATCCTCATCTAATTGGGCTAAAGAGACAGGCTTAGAATATTGTATGTTTGAGTGGAGGGTGCTGTCGTCCGCGTAACTGTGAACTGGGTTGGATGTGCTAGAGAGGAGGTCATTGATGTGGAGAAGAAACAAAGTAGGGGCTAAAGCTGAACCTTGAGGAACTCCTGCATTAATTGGATACAGTTTAGAGGAATGGCCATCCACAACAACAGATATGCTCCTGTTGGAGAGGAAAATTGCTGTCCAGGTACAAAGTTTTGGTGGTAGGCCATAGGCCGGAAGTTTATTAAGCAGCGCTGCGTGCCAGACCTGGTCGAATGCTTTGGATATGTCTAGAGCAACAATCTGGGATTCACCATGTTGTTCCATAGACTTGTTCCAAGAATAAGTGACAAAGGAAAGGAGGTCGGCAGTCGATCTGCGCTGACGGAATCCATACTGCCTGTCGTGGATTAGACTGTGTTTTTCAAGGAATTTTAGTAGTTCGGTGTTTATATACTTTTCCATCACTTTAGAGATGACTGAAAGGAGAGAAATAGGCCTGTAGTTGCTAGGAAGCGCTTTGGATCCTTTCTTGGGGATGGCTTGTACTCGAGCAGTTTTCCAGTTACTAGGGAATATGCCTTTATTGTAAGATATCTGAAACAGACGAGTCAGGACAGGAGCAAGTTCTGGTGCGCATTTTTTGAGAACAATTGCTGGGATCTCGTCAAGGCCAGAGGCTTTCCTGGTATTAAGAGAAGAGAGCATCTTTCGTACCTTTTTTGTTTTGAAAATGATATCAGTCATTTTATGCGCGACATTGGGGACTGTTGGTGGTTGAACATTTGGAGGTGGGTTGAGAGTAGAATTTCCGGCGAACAACGAAGCAAAAAGTTCAGCCTTGCCCAGGGCGGTAGAAACAATTTCATCACCTGAGACGAGAGGTGGGAACGTGCTCTTGCAGAAATTATTCCCAATAGACTTAGCAAGAGTCCAGAAGGGTTTGCCGCCGTTGGAGCTTGAGAGGACTTTGTTTTTGATGTGGTTATTAAACGAGTTTTTTGCCTCAGAAAGAATGCGGACATAGCGGTTTCTTGCGTCGTTGAATGCTTGACGATTTTCTTGACTGGGATTGTGTAGAAGCGTTTTGTGAGCTTTGACCTTTTTAAGTCTGGCCTTGTCACAGGATTTAGAGAACCAGGGCTTTTGAGTGGCTGAAGAGGTTTTCTGTGTACGTGGAATAAATAATTCCATGCCAGCTTGGATAATTTCGGTGACGTTTTGTGAGATATCAGAGGGGTCAGGATGAGAGAAGCAGACAGACGCCCATGGAAATGAGGAAAAGTAATCCCGCATTTCGTCCCAGTTTGCGGAGTTGTAGTGCCAAACGATACGTGGGTGTGATGACTGTGTGACCTGGGGTTGCATTGCACAGGAAGCAGTGACCATGCCGTGGTCTGAGCGACCAAGTGGGGCGGTGACTGATATCTTATAGCATTCAGGATTTGTAGTAAGAAGGAGATCCAAAGGATTTGAGCTGTGTGTTGGGATACGAGGAAAGTAAGTAGGTTGCTGAACCATATTGGCCAAAGAATTGCTGACTGCAAAGGCCTCCGCTGCTCTCCCTTGTGGATCGGTTTTTGAAGATCCTAGCCATTCCTTATTATGGACATTGAAGTCGCCAAGAATAGTGACCTCGGAGGAAGGATATTCAGAAATCAGATAGTCGGTTTTTTCAGAAAGGTAGTCAAAGAGCTGGACAAAGTTGTTGTCAGAAGGTGACCGGTAAATGCAACAGATGAATTTAGTTGCAGCCCTGAGAGAGAGTTTTATCCATAGTATGTCTTTTCTTCCAGCTTCTAAATTGGGAAGTCTGGTGCAGGGTAGATTGCTACGGACGTATGCGCACACGCCTCCATGCAATCTAAAGGCAGTAAGGAGCTCATACCCCGGGAAATTAAGGTGATTAGTGGCTGTTTTGGCACTGATTTGGGTTTCGGTGAGGAAGAGGAGTTGGGGCCTGTTAGCCTGGAGGAAATGGTGGACGGAGTTCAGGTTAGAATTTAGGCCACATATATTCGAAAAGGATATGTTAAATCTTGATGTTGGCGCCCCCTGTACACCCCTCTCCCGGAGATCCGAATGGAGGGGTATTTTGCCTCCGGAATATTTTATACAAGGAGGAGCCATCATCATTTTTGCTTATAAGGGAAACCGACTCATACACCAGAACCGGAAACGTCCGTTGGGACTTCACCGGCCCCTTGATGTACGGGGTGGTACCTCCTCGGGCGTGAAAAAATCCTTTACTATTACATAAAGGAAAATTCCACTACCACCTGCTATGGATTGGATTGGATCAATGTCTACCCCTTTAAAAATAAGATTAATAAAGGGACTATCAATTGTCCAGTAGTTATGATTTTCGACATAGTAGGAGGATACAAAACATTTTCATCATTTTGCATCCATGTCTATTGTCGGCTATATATAGACAAACGGTGCGCAGAGTAAGTTAGTTCAGTATTAAGTCGGTGTGGTGAAGAAGTGATCATAGAGTATTAAGGGAGTCAGCAGTAAGTGTTGGTGTTTAAGAAGCGATCATAGAAGGCAAATAGTGGAATATAATTCTATAGTCATTTAATAATAGAGAAGAGAAATATTTTAGTTGACACCGGTGTTGGAAAATAGTTGGTAATAATAAATTAGTAGTTTGGAAATCTGTGTTTTCTTCGTCAACAAATCCAGAACTCCGTAGATCCAACATTATAATAAGTATTGTAGAAAATGATGTCTGGGTTGTGATCTAAATCACGAAATCGTTAAACTTCAAATCTTATTTAATATAAAAGTAATGCATAGAAGGTATAATTTGGTATAAGTTAGGTACAAGAATTAATTACTTTATTTGACGCAGCCATTCTCTAATGAATATTTGTGTGGTTTCAGGATTGGACTCTACAAATCAAGTATGTACAGCAGAGGGACGCTGGTTTGTACGAGTGCCAAGTCTCTTCTCATCCGCCCACTAGTATCTTTATCCAGCTCAACGTAGTCGGTGAGTTATTGTATTAAAATAACCATACGCTCTAGTTGATGCTCTCGGATTATGCCGCGATTAAGCCACTTTAAATTAGATAAAGATCCTGGAACAATACTCAAGACTTTCAAGGCAGTCTCCGAATATGACTGTAAGAAAGAAGCAGTGCCAGATAATTTGGCTAAAGATCGTGTAGTTTGGCCGTTTACTCTACATTTTGCCAAATCTGTTCTAATAAACAAGATTTATTGAAACATAGTAACGAAATTTATGTAAATGTATCCTTGGTAAATAATTTACAAAAAGCATACAGAATATGATGAAGCGTAAATTTCTGTCTGATTATTAAAAATCTCTTAACTTTTAATTAATCAATTAAGCGAATAACAAATAACAAAATACAAATAATATAAATATATGGTAAAATATTATCACCCTGAAATATTTTATATAGCTAAATCGAAAGGTGGTGTGGTGAGCTGGGACTCTCCGTAAACCCGGCGAGGACGGAGATGAGCCTATTTATCAAGAAGAAGAAGGTAGAGGGGTTCAGGGCGCTCATGATGTTTGGAGAACCTTTAGCTTTAAGGCGGGAGGTCAAATATCTGGGGACCTGGACTCCAAACTAACATGGGGGTCGCAAATAGAACGGGTTGTAAGGAAAGGAGTAGCGACCCTTTGGCAGCTACGTCGACTGATAGGGGGGACCTGGGGAGTTAATCCTCGGATCCTTCACTGGATCTACACTGCGATCGTCAGGCCGAGAATCCTCTATGGGGCGTTAGTCTGATGGTGCGGTGTGAACCAAACTACCAGCAGGAAGCTACATAGCAGACGCTATGAGGACGACACCGTTAGCCGCGCTAGAGGTCCTGTTCATGCTACCACCGCTTCCCATCTGTGTCAGAGAGAGGCAATGGGGCAGCATCACAGAATTCGAGGCGCAGGAAACTGGTGCGGAGGGGGTGCAGTAATAGGGCATGAAAGAGTCGCCAGGGAGGTGGAAAAGGAAATTCCGATTTTCGCCATAAAGGTGCGGGATGCCGAAGATGATATTAGGTTGACTAGGACATACACCCTTAGGATCGGTAGGGATCACTGGAGGGAAAATGAGGTTGAATTCCAGCCCGCAACCCTGGTCTGTTTCACCGACGCATCGCGGCTGGAGGACCAACAATCCTCCGGGGCAGGAATATACATTCGAGGACCTGGGGGTACGCGAGAGCTATGCTCTTGGCGCATATACCACGGCATTTGAACCAGAGGTGAACGCTATCCTGTTTGTCGCCAATAGACAGGATGTGAAAATGAGTCCCGAGAAATGTGTGTACATCTGCTCGGATAGCCCGGCAGTCCTCCGGGCAGTCTGCGCGACCAGAATCAGGTCTACACTGGTTCAGGAGTGCGCTGGCGCCCTCAAAGGACTAGTCAGGACAAACGAGTTAAAAACTAATGTGGGTTCTGGGACACTGTGGCGTGGCGGGGAATGAAATCGCGAATAATCTTGCCAGGCTTGGTTCCCGGCGGCCGTTCTGTGGCCCTGAGCCGACGATAGGTATAAGTAGGAAGGCGGTCTCTGTCGCCCTAGACAGGTGGACCGAGGAAGCAATGAAAATGCACTGAGCGGCCGGACAGAGATAAAGCTGTCTGGCTACTCGAAAGGAGTCGACCTACGCTTCGCCGCATCCTTGGGGTGCTGACAGGCCACTGCGCCCTTAGAAGATACCTCACATTGATAGGCTTAGAGAGTGATCCTATTTGCCAGGAATGCGGCGAGGACAAGAAAACGTCCTACCACTACCTGTGCAAATGCGAGGCTTTTGGGAGTCTTCGAGCAGAATTGTTCGGATCGAGGACTCTGCAGAGGAATCAGGTAAGTACCGTCCAATTGAAGACCGTCACGGCCTTCATCTCGAGGTCGAGGCGGTTTGACGACTGAACCGAGGAGGAGAAGAGCATGGTTGCTGGGTTGCTGGGTTGCTGGGGTTGGCAAAAAGGGCCCATGGTAGCCTACTTGCTTGGCGTTGGCCTCCCCACCACTGCTACTACTACTACTATATTTCACTAAACGTGTATTTCGTATCTATTATCTTCTCGGTCTTAATAAGACCGATAAAATTCCAATCGACGGGGAGATTTTTACCTTTTCCCCAAATTATACAAGAGGCGATACCGCACGAGGTAGACAGTGGTATAAGTTCTGCCAGTGTGCCTGCAACAGTGAACCGTCACCAGTCCGTCCGAATGCGTACCGATTTCTATTGCCGTCAGATCGCACCAGGTTTGGTTTATTTTGTTATACAGAACTACTTTTATAGGTGAAAAATTTTCAGTTTAGCTAATTAATATTCTGCAGTGAATTTTCGTATTTTAAATTTTTTGTACCTCAGTCAAATTTTAGCAATGTAGCTATTTCAGTATTGTGCTACCAATTTCTGTTCTTCTATATTGTCCTCTATGTTACAAAATCTTGTTTTTTTTTGTGGGGATGCTGACGAACCACTCAAATAATCAAGGTCTTCCTGATACGAACGCTATATATATATATATATATATATATATATATATATATATATATATATATATATATATATAAACTTTCCTAAATATAAATAATGTATGAATAAATTATACTGCTTCAAATCGTTTAATTCACTCAGAAGTTTAAAATGTCGTACATTTAAACGCCTAAATCACTTAAATACATGAACTAGACTGGCAATGCATTTAGCCAAGTTCAGTAATTTACTTCATTATGGTTGGCTTAAAATTGTTCCATTGTAAATCCTTCTAAGTCCTTAGGAAACTGTTATTTAATTCGAATTAAGTGGATCACACGAAGCAAATAGTTACATAAACTTCGTTCGTCTAAACAAGTAACAACTTCATTGTGGATTATAATTTCCGATAAAACCATTAGTCTCCTGGCATTGTTTAAATTTGCTTGTCTCTAATACTAGATTTGCCACTTGGGTCACCACCTTTATTTAGCTCTGGTTGTGACAGGTATAGACGTATTTTCTTGATATAATATTAAATACACTAAACACTTTCAGTTGCTAACAAAAAAATACGTGCCTTATTTTTACACAGGTTTTATCACAATATATTATTACATCCGAGTCACGTATAATTACACCCTAACAGAAACACTAGTTTGAAGGATTCTGAAAGAAACTGTAACTAACACATTTGGGGTTAACACATTCAATAAACTACTCTAATTGATAACAGTGCAAATGTAGTCCGAAGCAAAATAAGAAAGTATAGCTTTAAATTAGATAATTTAATCGTAATAGCAACCGATAATTAACAAATGTCTGCACGCAGCAAGTGCGTTATAGTAGTAAATTTTCATAAAAAAAGTTCACTAATGAGGAAATCTCGACTTTGAAACAAAATTTCTTCAAAGAGCCATAATTAGGCCTCCTAGCACACATATCCGGCGTCTGTTTCAATTTTTATATGTTTATACATACATACATATATATATATATATATATATATATATATATATATATATATATATATATATATATATATATATATATATATATATATACATACACATATATATATATATATATATATATATATATATATATATATATATATATATATATATATATATATATATATATATATATATATATATATATATATAAACTGTCAAATCTGATAAAAACTCCCAAGGATACGATTCCAAACAAATCCCACGGAGTTTACGAAACTCCTTGTGCCGACTGTTCCCGAACTTATGCAGGACAAACAAATATCGCGCCCAACATACCAGCAACCAAATTCCCCCATATTGGCTAGGCCTCCTCCGCCAGGACCGCGCCATCCACCCGGTTGGAGTTGATGAAGACCTGCATGTGACGCCTAGGCATCGGATTAGCTATTCCCTAAAGACCAGGGCCCGCAGCAGACACCGGGTCGCTGCAGCGTCCCCTCCTCGAAAGAGTGGGGACACATTAGCCCCTTCCCCCTAAGGCCCCGGTTCACACCCACGGCTAGCTCTCTTGGCCAGCCGTTCCAGTGGTGTCTCTTTTTCTTACCTTGGGCGCTTAGAGTACGCGCCGCCAGCCCGGCGGCCCCAACGTTGGATAGCCTAGTGGCCCCCCTTGGGTTTTTGGCCGCCTGACCAGCTGTCGTCCCTGTAAGCGCGGCTGAGCCTTCTCTTTTATTTTCAACAGACCGCCCGGTAAACGCCATAGGGGTAGAACCTTTCGCCTCCCCTCCTACGCTGCGCCCCCCACCTAATACTTTAAGTACCGTGACGAAGCCCCCTGACTTAATTGACCGTAACCCGACTAATAACGAAGCAGATAGACGAAAGGGTACATACAATACAAGACTCGTAACAAACTGCCAGATCTCTCTTAGGCTTAGGGTTTAACACACTGAAACCTTAGAGACCATCTCCGGCGAGAATTGGAGACTAGGCAGATTGAGGCCCCGTATTAGAGCTACAACAACTCAACCCACATTTGTCCACCGCTCTAAGAAGTAGGCCTTAGAGTTCATGTCCTTACATATTTCCTTTACCTCTTCAAAATGGCTCCAAAAGAGGAGACGAAACGTAGAGTTTTAATTAATTCTGGACGTGGTTAAACCCGAGAACCAAGTATGTCATATATATATATATATATATATATATATATATATATATATATATATATATAGAGAGAGAGAGAGAGAGAGAGAAACGTATAAAAATTGAAACACACCCTCGATATAGGTTCTAGCCCTAGTTTACGATCAATTGTAGAATTGTATTCCATTTTTTTTAAAAGAAAATTCACTAATCACTAATAGGATATTTACAACACATTGGAACTCCTCCCCATAACCATTGTCTGATTGGAAAAGTTGCATTAGTCACCGTGACTCAACAGATTTGTGCACAATGAGCTCCAGTGTGTCCAATTTGGGCTCATGTTAATAATATTCTTTAGGTTTAAAAGCTCTGCCTATTCTATAAGCTATTTTTTTCAACAAAACGGTGCCAAAAATGTCTCTTGTTTCCTACTTAATGTCGCTATCGTCATTTAGCCAATAAAATAGTGAGGCTGGCTAGTTTAATAATTTTTTTTCAAGTTTGTGCTCTAATAGTCGAACGGCTAGACTGTTGAAATAGACGAAGTAGGGAAACACCAAAAATTAGTTATATAAACTATAATGAAAAGTTTGCTTCTAGACATTAAAATGATTACCATGTGTTCGAGAAGCAATCAAGTTAGGCCAACGTGGGCGATCTGTATTTGACACAAAATGCGTGTTGAATCTAAATAACTGTTTTATTAATATACAATCTACATACGAGACATCTATGTTACTGTCTGGTAAGTTGGTATATTGCGTTGATAGGCATTCATAATGGATTTACTTCAAATTAATTACAAAGTTTGCATTACTTGTGCTATTAACCCTTGCTGTAAAAGCCACAGCGAAGGCTTATTTATACGATATACATATTATAAACTTTCCATTCACTTGCATACTGCAAAGTTAAACCTTATATCTTTAGGGCCATAGGTACAGGCTCAGTAAGTGATTACTTGTATTTGTTGTTGTTCTTGCATTGGCAGTTATCGAATCTTATAGTTAATAAAGTAGGTTTAATATAAATATATATGCAGTGACTTTTTCGCATGCACAAGAAGCCAAACGCTGCAGTGTTTTCGGGGCGGCGAAGTCTCGGACGAGCCCTGAGGGAAGAAAAAGATGCAGTGACTGGTTCTATTCTTTCATTTTTGTTTAAAACGCCTGAATAGGTTTGTCACCTTTGAGTATTATTATAATTTTCATCAGACATGTTTTTATTGTTAGTATTGAAGTCAGAAAAGTTCGGAACGCAGCAAGTGCGTAATGGTAGTGAATTTTCATTAAATGCTTCAAATTTTAATAACTCAATTTTATATTAACATCGAAAGCTGAATTTTGGTATGTAGTAAGGTCTTTCCCAGGCAACATATCCATCAAATTTCATCAGAATAGCTTTGTAATTTTCGGAGATATAAATTTTTGCCTAAAGAAAACTCAGAATTTTTCCATACAACCTTAACCGATTCTCTGGCTAAAGAACTGATCCAAGCTATTAACAAAAGGAAGGCACTTGCCGAGTTTCATCAAAATCGATTAATTACTTTTTAAGTTATCGTTTGGGGACACACACACACACACAAATATATATATATATATATATATATATATATATATATATATATATATATATATATATATATATATATATATATATATTGTTAAGGGAACAGAGGATAATTAGGGAATAACTTATATAACTAGAATAATATGGACATGGTAACGATGTAGTAAAATTGAATAATAAAAATAAATTAACAATTTTTTACGAACTAATTTAACCGAATGAATTTAAAATCGAAATCTTTACATAATGAAATCTTAATTAAAAGTATCGTGTATTATTTACAAACACTACTATTTATCACCCTTCATATTCTACATAATTAACAAATTGCAAACCGCAGCAGTCAGCATTCCTTGTACTGTACGCTGCAATTCCAACTTGTTTATTATTTAGATAAATATGTAATATTATTTCAATGCCAATGTTTATGATATCTATGTGATCTACTTCTACATGAAATATTACATTAATTGTTGTAGCGACTTTTCCTACAGCTAATTTTTAATTATAATTTGAATGATATTAAAAATATATTTTCACGCCTAAGAATGCCTGCATAGCTTACTGTTCCATGAACATATAATTATATATATATATATATATATATATATATATATATATATATATATATATATATATATATATATATATATAGTCTTGACAAAAGCTGGAGTTTATAAATTAGCTTGTACACATTGTAACCCAATCTACATAGGTCAAACTTCTAGAAATTTTAACACCCGATAGAAAGAACATATTTCTGCATTTATAAATAACCACGCTGAGAAATCTACATTTGCAAAACATATTATTGATACCGAACATTGACCTACAGTAAACAACCGCATACAACCACTACATTTTTGTAGTGACAAACGTAAACTAGGCTTTTTTGAAGCTTTAGAAGTCAAAAAGCATACACGCGACAATAGCTCCCATGTTTTAAATGAGCAAACTGATTTAATGAATTCCCATTTCTTGGATATTCTTCTTTCTAATTAAATATGTCAAATAAAATTAATTTAACTATTCTTTCAAAAAAGTTGTAATAAGGTAATGAGTTGATGTATGTCGAAAAGTACATTTTGAAAAAACCCCAAATCACCACAACACTTATTTCAGAGACCTCACGATCGTTTCGTTGACAAAGTAAACATCTTCAGAGGAAGATAAATTCTTGACTTTGTCAACGAAACGATCGTAAGGTCTCTGAAATAAGTATTGTGGTGATTTGGGGTTTTCTCAAAGTGTACTTATAAGTGCTCATCACAGGTTCCAGTTTTCACATAGTATGTCGATATTTTTGTTTTATACAGACTGCTTTATTACTGTTATTGTTTCGCTATTTTATTATTGTAACTGTTTTTATAGTTATAGGATAATTCTATTTTTATGTTAAATATTGACATACATCACGTAAAAAATTTGAAAGCCTCATCCGTCATCTGTGTTACATTTTATTTTCAATTTGATTAATTTTTTGTTCAAAACATCATAACATAGCAACATATCCTTATTTGCAGTTGTCATGATTTCGTACTAATTCAATTTTTATCTCTCTGAGAATGCTGTCAGGCAGCAAAACTAGTCACAGAAACGTTGAAGAACACCCGAGAACATCTAAAATTCATAGGGGCTCTTGCTCCAGTTAGCTCACGCGCTGGCTACGTCCTTCACCTACAGAAAAGAAACCCCACAGTGGAGTAGTCTCCAAGTCTGTATGTAGCAGACACTTAATGTCATCTTAGTGATTTAATAACAAAACTGAAAAATACATAACTAACAACGGAAAAACGTGTTTGTAACTTTTTAGGTTTATATAAACATTAACAGCTTTTATTCTCACTCATTGCAGTGGTTCTACTTTATAAACTAAAACTATTGACAATATAATATCCATAATAATACATTCACATAACATAGAATAAATTTTTTAGAAATATAAACTTAGATTTATGAAATCAAAACCTGTAAATAATACTTATAAATAGCAAATTTCTACCACGCATCGTGTTACATTAGTTGTAATTATATAGTAATGTATGTATGTGAATATGGCCTATAGAGAATTATGTAAATTATTTTAAGTAGCCTAATGTCTGTCCTTTTGTTTTCCCCACCTGTCCGTGGTTTAGGTCTTGTCTGTCTGTTAGCCTTGACGAGCCCCTAGGCGACAGTGTCCTCGTTTTGATCCCTAACAAAAAAAAAAAATGCAAACAAAAAAAAAAGAAAAAAAAATGAAAAGAAGAAAAAAGAAAAAAAAGAAAAAAAAACGAAAAAAGAAGAAAAAAACTTCCCTTATTTTTATTAGTGAATTTTCTTAGAAAAAATTTTAAAAAAATAGCTTGGATAAGTTCGTTATTCAGGAAAATCGGACGAGGTTTTCCGGGAAAATTTTGAGTTTTCATTCGAAAAAAATTCTTATCTCAAAAAGTAATAAGCCGATTTTAATAAAATTTGGCGTGTACCTTTCTTTTGTCAATGGCTTTGACAAGTTTGTTAGTCAGGAAAATCGAATGAGGTTTTCCGGGAAAATTTTGAGTTTTCATTCGAAAATAATTTTTATCTCAAAGAATAATAGGCCGATTTTAATAAAATTTGCTATGTACCTTCCTTCTATAAATGGCTTTGACAAGTTCGTTGATAAAAAAAATCGGACAAGGTTTTCCGGGAAAATTTTGAATTTTCATTTGAAAAAAAATTTTATCTTAAAAAATAAAAAATCTATGATAACCAAATTTGGTAGGTAGGTTTACGATATAAAAAGTAAACTATACACCAAAATTTAGATTTCTACATTACAAGAAAAAAAAAGTTATAATAAAATATTTTGTGCCAGATCATTTCTATGAAAATTCACTACCATAACGCACTTGCTGCGTCCAGGCTTTTCTTAGAAAAATTCACTAATGAGGAGATCTCGACTTTTGAATTTTGGAAAAATTTCTTCAAATGAGCGCGATCTAGGACCCCTAGAACCCATATCCGGGGTCAGTTTCAATTTTTATATGTTTATATATATATATATATATATATATATATATATATATATATATATATATATATATATATATATATATATATATACATATATATATATATATATATATATATATATATATATATATATATATATATATATATATATATATATGTATCACACCGATAACTCAAAAAATAATGGGCCGATTTTGATAAAATTTGCTACGTACCTTCCTTTTATAAATGGCTTTGACAATTTCGTTGATCAAAAAAATCGGACGAGGTTTTTCGGGAAAATTTTGAATTTTCATTTGAAAAAAAAATTTATCTTAAAAAATAAAAAATCTATGATAACCAAATTTGGTAGGTAGGTTTACGATATAAAAAGTAAACTATACACTAAAATTTAGATTTCTACATTACAAGAAAAAAAAGTTATAATAAAATATTTTGTGCCAGATCATTTCTATGAAAATTCACTACCATAACGCACTTGCTGCGTCCAGGCTTTTTACATTATATTTAAGTACTAACAATTTGTAAAGCTATGATCAAGTAGGAGGCTCACTGAAAGACATTATAAGCCACAAAAATAAATCCATATGATTGTATCCCCGAAATCAAACAAACAAAAATCTTCAAAAGTCTGTGACCAATGGACTTAAGCTTCCGAGGTCACCCCAAACACGCGCACACACACACACACATAACATAGATAAATACATCCAGCACCAATAATTATGACCTCTGAAATTATTATTCCGAACATTTTACTCAACGTACTATACGTTCAATAAACTATTTCATGGGATAACATCACATCGGCTATGTAAGTGACCAAATTTATGATTTATCTAAAACCTCGGTGGTTCAGGGGTAAGAACATGTGCCTCTGAACCGAAGGGTACTGGGTTCGATCGCAGGGTGCTCCTTTCACTTTGTCAGTACAAACTGTAACATTAACATCGATCGAGGTTCTGGTATTGTATTTGAGCAAGTTGAATGTCTGCACGTTCCGCTTTTCGGAAGGGGCGTAAACCCATCGATCCCGTGTCCATGCAATGTTGGTCACGTTAAAGATCCCTACCCTCCTTACAGAAAGGCAGGGGTTCAGCAAAATTTCCAGAATAGTGAGGTGAAACTGCTCGCTGGCGTCGGTGATTGGCGATAATCGAGAAAATAGGCCGACGTTAACGAAACAAAACACACACAACACATGATTTATCTATACATTAAACCTCTTGTGTTGCTTGGGAGTTTTATTTAACACTGTCTGGTGATTGGTCTAACGAGAGACTTTTATTTTGTAAACTTAACAAAGATGTAAATTTAGGCCAAGTCATTTTATGTGTACCCACACCTTTACTCGGGAATTCCGACACTCTCTTTAAAGGCATTTCATCATTTACGGTCTTCAACTAAAACATTCTCCCTTGGAATAATTCTTCCCCGTCATAAAGTTGGAGTTATGACTTTAAATACACAAGCTACTCTTTACAGCTTAATTAAGATGAGACAAAGGGAAAAAACAAAGAGCATCATTTAAATAAAGTTCTATAGGATTTTGTATTCGTACTTCGTTGGAGCAAAGCTTTTGTAACTGCGTCTCGGTATTAAAAACTTATTAGAGCTTTAGAATTCTACTGTACAATCATGTTTTAGAATACTAACTAGTGCAATTCTACCTACGCCATCTAGCAATTTATTTATGTTTTCTGAATTCTGACCGTTATTAAAAGATCGAAGTTGGCTGTGGTTGGAAACTGAAACAAAAAGCAGAATCACGTATTTCAACAACCAAGTTGCCGTCATCATTAGCTGTCACTAAACTAACTGTATGGGCAATATTATTTATATACTACTATTGGCATCAATACCATTCCCAGAACCTCATGACTATCAATGTCATCGAGGATTACGGACACTCCCAAACTGATTGCCTTCGGCATGCTGTTGGCCGTTTGTTTAAATCTGTACGTTGTCCACCTAGCCTCCCTCTCCAGCCTAATGTAAAGAAGTGGGGTGTTTAGGAGGACTTCCATAGCGGCTGGTGGAGCGGTGCTTATCGCGCCTTTTATTATCACAGAAGCTTGTCTCTGTAGCTGAGCCAGTTTGGCCTTCGCGACACCACGAAGTGTCTTAGGCCACAAAACTCTAGGTTTTTATGTTATAATCGGTCTGATAACCACTACATAGAGCCAGTACATCTGTTGTGGGCTTGTCCCCTAGTTATTTTCACAGATTTTTCGGCATGTCCACAAGGACTTAAAGTTCTTTGGCCAGGAAAGTAGTTTTTTACGGGAACATTTTAAGTTTTTTTTCGAACAAATTTTGTACATTTTCAAACAATAAAGTTATTTTGATGATATATGGTACATGTTTCTACTATATAGGTTATACAGGTAACGAAATTTGATGCCTTCTTTCTTAAAAAAAACACATATTTGCTATTTAAAACATTTTTCTGAAAATTCACTACCATAACGCACTTGCTGCGTCGAGACTTCTCTTACTTAATTTCCTTGGTAAGTGACTATTTTAATTTATGACAATCTTATTAAAAGTTTCCATATTTTGTAGATGTAAGGTTCCAAACAAATTAAATTTGCAATTCGATCAAGTTCTGGAGGAGATGCATCGCATTGATTGGAAACATAACTGTATCTTCTCTTCCCAATAGGTAAACCGGTATATTCGAACGGTCGTTCTATTCAAATTGATGCGACATACGTCCCGACATTCCCGAATATTCGAATTTCCGCATAGAAATGTAGTAGCAATTTGAATGGCAAATCTTATCACACACAGGTCAGGGCACTTTCAGAGATGGAAACTCATTTTAACAAGTTATTGGTAGCTGTAACATAAACATTAATAGAGAGTGTACGGTTCAGAGTGGGTTAAATGTAATGCCACCAAATACTAAAATGTTTGAATTAAAATAAAATGCGCGCATCAACATTACTAGTTTATAAAGACTAGCATCGTGGTTCTAATTACCCGTTCAAGACTTTGTGAAGAACCAGAAGAATTGCTTTGAGGGCAGATTTATGAATACACGTGGTAAGAGTAATAATAATTTAATATGAGTTACAAGTTAATTGCAGAGAAATGAATGTTGTGATCTAATAAGGATCCAATAAAAAAGGTGACTTACAATTGGAGAATTGAAACTGGGTAGGTTGTAGGCTGCCGTACCCAACACGCTGAGGCTGCCGCTGGTACCTGAGGCTTCGTCTAAAAGGGCCAAGGTGTTTCACGTGTCCAGGTGTTTACCGTGAAGACTTGCGGTGTGTTTATGCCGTGGTTCAATGGATTTCTGTGCACGGGTCCGTTGCTCGTCGAAAGACTGGCTCTTCCAATAAGAGGCTGACTAACCTGTCCACGTGTCTGTCAGGCCAACCGTGGGTTTTGACTCCATAGCGCGGGTCAGGCGATCTTCCTGTGATGCTCCCTGACCGCTGGAACGTGCACGAAGTTAACTGTGAGTTGACTACAGCATAATCAGGTATTATGCTGTGTCTTGACTACCGCTCACGGTTCAGCTTGTCTTGAACGACCTTACTGGACGCTGGATGAGATGACAGTTACGCGGATCACAGCATCCTCCACTCAAATATACAATATTCTCAGCATGTCCCTTTAATCCAGTTAGATGAGGATCGCAGACTCATGGAGGGTTCTCTCTCTGTGGATCTCCAAAAAATATTAGACTAGGGAAGTAGAAATCTTGTACAATTCAACTAAACCAAAGTTCAGTCTTGCTTTCTATCTCATAAGAGATACACCAGCCCTAGGCCTATCACAATGAACAACCAAGTTATTCAAAGTAATGAGTCCTTTTCACTTGCCGGAATTTCTGTGGATCGAAATCTCAATTAGCACCAACATGTCACATCAATTGCAGAAGTGGCTGCTAAGAAATTAGGTTTCCTCTTCCGGGATCGCAAATACTTTTCACCAGCTAATCTCTATACCTTATATACTTCACAAATAAAGCCAAACCTTGAATACTGCTCCCACATCTGGGGTGCCACTACCGCTTCTCCACTAGCTATCCTGGACTCCATTGAGAAGAGAGCTATACGTCTCATCGGTGACCCTACCCCTCACCTAAAAGCGGCCATTTCTTGCCCACCGATGTGCCGTTAGTGACCTCTCTCTTTCTTTTATAGATATATGCACGGGCACTTCTCAGAGGAGATTTCTTTCATAGTTACTCCACCCGTTGCCACCAACAGATCTACCAGGTGATCAGAGGGAATTCACCCTTTTACTGTCCAGGCCACCAGACATCTGGTTATGTTCGTTCTTTTATCCGGAGGACTTCCAAGTTATGGAATTTCTTGCCGGCACATGTTTTTCCTTCTCCTCCGAACCTCCAAACCTCAAGGCCAGAATTAACAAGTTGCCTCTTTTCTCCTTGTCGACACCCACTGTACGATGGTATTTAGGCTGTAAGCCCTCGTGGTGTGTTGTTCAAATAATAATAAAATTAAAAAAAAAACTTAATAAAAATATTTATTCTGCCAACTGAAATATCTTAAATTACGTTACTTATTAATAAATATGTTATATAAATTTCACGCTTTTTCAAGTGACAAAACAATGATTCTTGTCAAAAGGACACTAGATATAAGTGAATATATATATATATATTTAAATTATTATATCAAAAATATACTAAAAAACCGATCAAACTGAAATACAGTATTAAGTCTCCCCTATTGTCCTTAGCAAAGCGGTTAATAACCTGTTGAATTTTGTCGGAGCTGTTCTCCTCAGCATGGCAAGGATTTTCTCTATTTGTGTTTTCTTCTTACAGTATAAACAGTCGTATACTTCCGTGTTTAGTATAGAAGAACGGGGTAGAGCTGCCTTCTTTATCAGAAAACCACAGTTGCTTGCTAGGGGTCTTATTACTTTAGGCTACTAAACAAACATAATAAATAGCGGGTATATTCAACGTTTTATCGCTGCGTCCTCTCTGTCTGTCACAATAACTTCCACATTACATAGCAACAAAAATACCGGGGTCAATGCCTTATATTTAGAAACAAGATATTACTGTTGATATTTAAGTGGTTCCTCCCTTAATTTATTTTGCATTGGTCGAAAAAACAAACGAAGTGGGACGTAGTTAATCTAACCACAAAAGATGTAAATTAACTTGAAAAATATATTTGACAAAACCTAAAGCAAAAAATTTATATTATACATTTAAGAAAATATATCTGTATATATACAGTGAGTAAGGCTAGATGTCACCACAATTAGAACAGCAAAACGGTTTCGCTCTAATTAGAGCCATCAGTACGGTATACTAATTGCAGCGAGAACACAACTATAAAATAATACGGCTATGGTAGCCATCCTCACAGCACATAGTGAGATGTAAGACAGGAGTCGCCATCTCGTTGCGGAACCAAGTAGTATGTAGTCATGGCAGCTGAAAATAACACAAAATGTTATAAAATAGCGACTATGTACAACCAACTAACAATTATGCAAATTGTCAACCCTGGAAAGCACATCTAGCCTTACATATATTGTCCCTATATTAGGGAAGAAATGGGCTAGATATATAGGTTTTAAGACAAAAAATTATAGAAATTTAAAGAAAGAAAATAGGGTTTTTCCTCAAAACGTCAAATTCGCGATTTGTATAAAGAAAATGGCTCAAGAAGGATGTTCTGAAAACCCTTAGGTTTCAGCTTTAACCATCATTGTCCTTCATTGTACTAAAATGATTTCAGAAAATTCATTTCAAATAGACCCTTCCTCTGGTGCTTTGGCAGTAGCTTTAGTTAAGTTTATGGTTTAACGGTCTAAAATTTTTGTAGAACAAATTCGCTAATGAGGAGACCGCTACATTTTAAGCCAGGTTTAAGCAGCACGCCCAGCACATATTGTGCGAGTGTAAAGCTCTGGACCGCAAAGACAACTGATCTACGGTCAGTCTAGACCGGAGACAGAGAAATATAAAACTTAACCCTATCAATCGCTGTGCAGACTAATTCAAGGCAATATAATTGTTATTATACAAGATAGGAGAAAAAATTGTTTACATTAATTATAGAGTGTCTCGAGCTGCATCTTACAAAATTATTTTGACAATCACAGGTGGCCCAAAGGTCGTTGGTAAGACCAGCAATTTTTTTCGATCACCCCAATATTATTGCATTTTTTTATCTTTATCGAAATATGATATATGTTTGTAAGAAAAAAATTAAGACGCAGTAAGTGCGTTTTGGTGGTGAATTTTTATAAAATGCTTCAAATTTAAATCTCAATTTACTGCTAACCTAAGGTTTGTTGGCTAGGAAACCAGTTTCCTCGAAAAAATTGTAAGTTTGTTTTCGGAGAATTTTTGTACATTATCAAACAATCATTTATTTTGATAAAACAAAGTATATTGTTTCTACTGTATAGCTTATGCCGGTAACCAGATAGATGCCTGTATTAGAGAGACGTATTTGCTATTAAAAACATTTTTTATGAAAATTAACTTCCATAACGCAGTTGCTGTGATAATATGTTTTAATATAATATCCCAGGAATAGAGCCAGTGCCAAGTATCATGTAAACGAAGCCTTAGTTAACTCATCTTTAGAAAGCGATTTTTTTTGAAAATTCTCGCGACACAAAAACAAATAAAAAAATTGTGGAACTTATAACAAATGCTCAAAACTACTCCAACTGACATGGAGCCATTTTGTTATTCGTTTCATAATGTTATGGTTTGTAGCCTTTCTGATTTGTCTTGAATTCAGTGAATTGAAGGCACCTAAAACTCTACCTACCATGTCTTCTTTTGTGGTGGCAGGTTCGTAGAAAACTTTAAACTTTATTCTTGATGTAGCCCCAGATGCTTGCATCCAGAGGCGTCAGGGGACCGTGGTGCCATCTATGTGGGCCGTTATCGGCAATCCAATGTTGGTGCAAAAAATCATGAGCTAAATGAGAACTGTGGGGCGATGCTCGGTCTTGCTGATACCATCTTTTTCTAGCTTCTTCCAAACTTAATGTGTTGAGAGAAACTAGAATTACTTCGTGAAAAATATCATTATAACTCACACCAGTGAGATTTTCATCGTATATCTTGATCCCAAAAATCTTATCGTTCTTAATTGCACAAAACACATTGAATGAACACCTGTCTTGGAAATAGTTGATCCTGGTAACATGGGGCTTCTCATCTGACCAGAAGTGACTATTCTGGCGATTGTGCATGGCATTTTTTGAGAACTTCGCCTCATCGCACCAAATAATTTTCTTACAGAAATTATTATCTCCTTGTGTTTTCAATAGGAACCATTCACAGGACTCAACACGTCTAGGAAGATCGTTTAGTTGCAAACCATGTATCGGGTGGTAAGAGGAAGTTCTCCAATGATGCTTTTTCAAAGTTCTGTGACTCATTCTCGCTGACAAGCGTAATTCTTTTTCGCAATCCCTGGTGGATGCCTCGGGACCAGCAACAAAAAATGCCGATACGTCCACTTCGTTTACCTCTTTATCGTCGAATGGCTCACCCTTCTGTATTTTTGGGCGAAAGCTTCCATGCTGTGAACAATTTTGCAGCAACCTCTTTATCATGCCGTGGCTGGGTTTTGGTTTATTAAAAAATGCACGACATGCTCGGCCCAAAATTCGTTGGCACTCACGATAAATAATTAGAACTCGTTTGTGTACTGCAAATTTGCCATTTTTGCACAGAGTTGACTGAAAGTATCTGGATTTTTATGACAATAAGCTTTGCTTGACACTATTTGACATGTAGCGGTCAACAAGCATATTATCAAGTTCCAAAGCGTGCTTTAAATCTATTCTGACAATTTGAATTAGGCGAATCCAATAAAATTGAAATATTCGGGAAACGATGGAATTTGTCTATAGGGAATGCTAATACACGTTGAAAGGGAAACCTAAATATCTCATAAAATATAGGGTGTTCTATTTGAAATAAGCGAGTAATTGTGGTTTAAATTTTACCAAATGGCACGGCTAACTCTTATCACCCTGTATATTTAAAAGAAACGCTATCAAACATATCGTTTAGGCGCCAATCTGGGGATCATCTGTACAAAAACTAAGTCTTTTCAGTTGTATTTTCACAGAGAAATAGTGTGCAACGTTCACCTTGGTTTTCGTAAAAATTTTCAAAAAAATCGACAAATTTCGAAAACGGCTGATTTTTCACATATTAGTAATAATTTATCTCAAATTCAATGTAGAATTCAAAAATATAACAAAAATCACCATGTTGTATTTAAAATAAGCAAGTTGATGGTCACTTCCGATTACCGGAAGTATGACCTAGAGTAAACTATTTTCACTGAACTGAAATTTGTCTCAGTCGTATGTGTGTAAATTTTTGAATTTCAAATCGGAGTAGTTATTAAGAAACGGCTAACTGAAGGTCTTGGCGTTACACCCTGTATACTCTAACAAAAAAATGTGTTGTAGTATCTACTAAACCGACGCGTTGGTCAAACCGACGCCTTTAACTTCTAAACTCAATTAACTCATAAATTAAATTCCTTGCTACCTTTTAAAATCTTTTGTGTTTTCCAGAAGCACGAGCTGAGATCCAGGGACCTTCTGAGAAGTACCTAAAGCCTGGATCAGGTTTGCGACTGCAGTGCAACGTACTGCAAAGTACTGAACCACCTGCCTATGTCTTTTGGTACCACAACAACCGTATGATCAACTACGATGTGGATCGGGGGATCAACGTGACCACGGAGCTGGCGGCCAAAACCAGCACCCTCACTATCACAAACGCTGCTACCAGACACTCGGGAAACTACTCATGTGTACCCAGTAACGCCCAACCGGCGAGTTCGTACGTGCATATACTCAACGGTAAGTTTTTTGCAGAAAAAATATGTCTTTATATTTGCTTGTATTTAATACAATTGCGGTTCAAATCTTTATATTGTTTTAATTTTTTTTTTTTTTTGAGATTGCGGAACTTAAAATTGTGTTGTTCTTCTAAAGCATGCATCAATTAAGGTACGATAATTTTTTTTTCGTTAGAAATTGATCGTTCACAGAGCTCACAATAAAGGGCGTTGGTTTCGATTTAAGAGATAATAAGAAATAACCTAATTGGATAATTTTGATAACCGCTCAAGACAGAATAAAACTACAAGGAACAAAACATGTTTCTAAGAGATTGTTCTCGAGAAAAAGGTATCATAAAAGGTCAGTGGCGTACGTGAAAAAAAATCTATTATTTCAAATAGTATACGGAACCCGGAAAAGAATACCCAGTATATCATTTGGGACAAGCATACCACCGAATAACAATATTAATCTACATAGAACGTGTACGGAATTGCATGCTAATATCTCACTCCGTTCCAAAGATATTGTAAGAGATTTTTCAAAAATATTAAATTATAACACCCTGTATCACCGTTCGACAGCAAACTAGAGGTTATGTTCACATAAACTTTTTGTTTTATAATAATCTGTTCTATTGACTGTTAAACTCCTGCTACTATTAACTGGGATATCCTGTATATATTTAAACGTATTTCTAATGTATCATCTGGTAATTGTTTTAAAAAGATTCCTGAGATATCGTCTGGTCCAGCTGTGGAATCATGGGTAGACTTAAGAGCTGATTTTAGTTCATCAATAGAAAACGTTGCATTTATGCTCTTTTCTCTTAATACCAGGAAAGCCGCTTGCCTTGACGAGACCCCAGGAATTGTTCTCACAAAATGTGCACCAGAACTTGCTCCTGTCCCGACTCGCCTGTTTCAGACATCGTACAATAGAGGCATATTCCCTAGTAACTAGAAACCTGCTCGAGTACAACCCATCCCCAAGAGAGGATCCAAAGCGCCTCCCAGCAACCACTGGCCTATATCTCTCCTTTCAGTCGTCTCTAAAGTGATAAAAGTATATAAACATCTAATTACTGAAATTTCTTAAAAAACACAGTCTAATCCACGACAAGCAGTATGGATTCCGTCAGCGCAGATCAACTGCCAACCTCCTTTCCTTTGTCACCCATTCTTGGAACTACACGGTGAATCCCAGATTGTCACCCTAGATATATCCAAAGCATTCGATCAGGTCTGGCATGCAGCGCTACTTAATAAACTTCCGGCCTAGGTTCTACCACCAAAACTCTGTACCTGGACAGCAAATTTCCTCTACAACCGGAGCATTTATGTTGTCGTGGATGGCCATTCCTCTAAACTGTATCCAATTTATGTAGGAGTTCCTCAAGGTTCAGCTTTAGCCCCTACTTTGTTTCTTCTCCACATTAATGACCTCCTCTCTAGTACATCCAACCTAGTTCACAGTTACGTGGACGACAGCACCCTCCACTCCAATATACAATATTCTAAGCCTGTCTCTTTAGCCCTATTAGATGAGGATCGCAGACTCATCGAGGGTTCTGTCTCCGTGAATCTCCAAAAGATATTAGACTGGGGAAGTATAAATCTTGTACAATTCAATCCCACCAAATCTCAGTCTTGCTTTTTTTCTCATAAGAGATACACCAGTGCTACAACATGAACAACCAAGTTATTCAAAGTAATTAGTCCTTTTCACTTGTTGGCATTTCTGTGGATCGAAATCTCAATTGGTACCAACATGTCACATCAATTGCAGAAGCGGCTGCTAAGAAATTAGGTTTCCTCTTTCGGGCTCGTAAATACTTTTCACCAGCTAATCTCTATACCTTATATACCTCACAAATAAGGCCAAACCTCGAATACTGCTCCAACATCTGGGGTTCCGCTGCCGCTTCTACACTCGCTATTCTGGACTCCATTTAGAAGATAACTATACGTCTCATCGGTGACCCTACCCTCACCCAAAGGCTGCCATCTCTTGCCCACCGACGTGCCGTTGGTGCCTTCTCTCTCTTTTATAGATATCTGCACGGACACTGCTCGGATGAGCTTTCTTCCATAGTTACTCCAGCTGCTGCCCCCCAACAGATCTACCAGGGGAACAGAGCGAATGCACCCTTTTACTGTCCAGGTCATCAGACATAGAACATCTTGTTATGCCCGCTCATTTGTCCCGAGGACTTCCAAGTTGTGGAATTACTTGCCGCCACATGTTTTTCCTTCTCCTCCGAACCTCCAAACCTTCAAGTCCAGCATTAACAAGTTGCCTCTTTCCTCCTTGTCAACACCCACGGTACGATGGTATTTAGGCTGCAAGCCCTCGTGGTGTGTTGTTGAAATATAAAAAAATTATGGGGATGCATTATCTGACCTATCATAACGTTGATTGTTAGCTTCAAATT
Source organism: Tillus elongatus (assembly GCA_964006375.1). Classification (NCBI taxonomy): domain Eukaryota; kingdom Metazoa; phylum Arthropoda; class Insecta; order Coleoptera; family Cleridae; genus Tillus; species Tillus elongatus. The sequence continues at coordinate 190,534,719 of OZ023264.1, forward strand.
GATTTCGGTAAACTTTAAATTTGTGTGTATAATTGACGGTCCTAGAATTTGATACATAGCTTCCGCTAAGTTATTGACAATGTCTGAAGTGTTGGTGATTATATTTTGGTAACTATTAATGAATGTATAATTGTAATTGTAAAACAAATTCTTTTGGATTTTCGTTGAAAAAATGTGTTAATTTTTATGCAAAAAAAATTTTTAAATTCATTTATTGTTGTTGCCCTTACTTGGTGAAACTTGGCCATACTACATACAGACCTGGAGACTACTTCTCTGTCTTTACTGTTGGTTTTCGTTGGTGAAGGACATCATTCTCAGACAGATTAAAATTGAGTTTTAATTTGTCTGAGAATGCTGTCAAGTAGCGAAACTATAGTCACAGAAACGTTGAAGAATATCCTAGAACATCCAGAATTTGTAAGGGCCACTTGCTTGAGTTAGCTTACGCGCTGGCTACGTCCTTCACCAACGAAAACCAACAGTGAAGCCAGAGAAGTAGTCTCCAAGTCTGTATGTAAAGGAATTTTAATTTCGTCGAAATTACTTTTGAGAATAATTATATCTTGATAGGTGGGTAAATAGCTTGAAGAGCTTCATTCGCAAGGGACTTTGTATCAGCTATTTCTGCAACATTTTAAGTTTCTTTTCGGGAAATTTTTGTAACTTTGCAAAACGATAAAGTTATCTTGATGAAATATGGTGGATTGTTTCTGCTATATGGGTTATACTTGCAACAAAGTTTGATGCCAGAATTCATTAAGAAAACATATTTCCTATTAAAAATATTTATATAAAAATTCACTACCAACGCGCACTTGATGCGTACAGCATTTTCCTAGTTTGCTATCCAACTATCGATGTAGACGATTATTCTGGTATTTCAGTGATAAGTATCTTAACACAGGTGACACACTTCAGAATTCTATCCGCACATTACGTATGTGATATCGTCAATACTTTATACCCTCTAAGACTTTATGGTTTTCCATTACTCGAACTCAATGGTTATAACTTAGAATTACCGAAAGCCTCTAACGCTTAGTAGTCTACTTCAACCTGCAATCATGCTCACTATATATGTCTCACATCTCTCCTAATTACTGCTAACTGTCAATTAGTCATTGAGTGCAGCCTAAGGGAGTCGATAATGTGTAATATACCAGTGCTATGAATGACATTTCACTTAATCTGTTAATTAATAACTTAATACGGTAATTGATATGTGAGATGACGCTTTGAGCAGCTCCAACCACCAGGTTTCCAGTTGTAGGAGGTTGGGAGAGCTGTATATAATTTGATTGTTTGCGATTTAGGACTATTTAGCTCCCTGTAGTTTCTCGCCTATTGCTTCTTAGATAATTAATATAATTTCCTGCATTTTGGACCCGCAAATAGATGGTAAATTAGAAGAGACAAGCGTGAAGACCTTTGATCTCGGGATCAAGTCCAGGCATAGGTCTATATTCAAAGGCCATATTTGTAATAGAATATATGCCAACATCGTCACTTATATTACGTATCTACTGGTTCGATTTCACTATTGATTTAATTATCTTTGTACTAGAACGTATTAAGTTTAGATAGAGAATTGTACAAGAGAACTGTATGAAAAATTTCATAACACTTTTTTCCTATAATATTCCTAATGAATTTATTCTACATAAGCCAATCCACTTATTTTTTCAGCCCAGCTTATGTGTACAGGGTGGTTCAAATTCGAGCCTCATCATTGGTATCTCGGAAACTGTAAGAGATACAACGTCGGTTAGATTATGACAAAGTTGCGTAATTGGGTGCTCAGCAAAATTCAGTATAAATAATTAGAAAATTCCGAATACTTCCTTCCGGTGATAATCGGAAAAAACAAAAACTCATAAAATATGTTTTATTTTTTTCTGGCGTTATTTGAAAAGGTATAACAAAATGAATTGCACTTCATTAAGGTAACTTTTCCTCTTCTACAAGACGGCATTTTCTAATTTGAAATCCGATGCTTCGTATTTCAGAAACCATCATCAAATCCATTTTTTCAAATACGGCCCTTATTTTTTTTTCATATTTTTTTTCCTTTGGACTACCTCAAAACAATGACTCATCACAAATTTTGAATTCCAAACGTTTTGATAACAAAAAATGACATTTTCAGTATTTCTTGAAAATATTTAATACGACTCTGCTTTTGAAACAAAATATTTCTTCAATAACATAATTTGATTAGGTAGGTAAAGATGAACCCGAATTTATGATTATGAGTCAAATATTTTAAGTTCAATCCAATGCTTTGATATTCAGAAATGTCAAGCTTGCTTGTCATAATATGACAATAGAATGTGTCCGTGTAGAGGCCCTCAAAGCATGTCGATTTTTTAAACAAATTTTTTTTCTGACGCCCATGGTTGGTGGGATATTGACTTTGGAAGATTATTTAATAATTACAAGAAACAGCTCTATTGTAGCAGTGCCCTAACATAGAACAACCAAATTTGGTAGGTGATTTTCCTTTATTAACATCGTTATTTGACAAAAATTTGAAGTAGATATAAATTTAAAAAGGGTGAATTAGGGGGGGCGACCATTATCATTATTTAATTTTTTTTAACCCTATCCTAATTAAAAGTTAAAATGCTTTAAATTTATATAAAATTCAATTTTCTAGCTTTTTCCCCTCTTATAAATTTTTCGACAAACCACGCGTTTTTTAGAAAATTTAGATTTTTTGAGTTGAAATCAAAACAATATTATGTCCCTTGAAGATTTTATTTAAACATTAACATATCTGAAAATTAACAAACACTAAAAAAACTAATAGATAAAAAAACATAAAAAAAACACTAAAGATATTGTGTTCCATTCCAAAAAATAAGTTATACCCGCTTGAATTTCCATATTTTGTCAGGCTATAAACGCACACTTTGTATGAAAAAATAGATTTTAATTCCAACGATTGTGTGTGTGTTTTGTTTCTTTAACGTCGGCCTATTTCCGCGACTATGGCCAATCATCGACGCCAGGGAGCAGTTTCACCTCATTATCCTGGAAATTTTGCCAAACCCCTGCCTTTCTGTAAGGAGGGTAGTCATCTTTAACGTGCCCAACATCGCATGGACACTGGAACAACGGCTTTACACCCCATCCGAAGGGCGGAACGTGCAGACATTCAATTTGCTCAAATACAATGACAGAACCTCGGTTGATATTAATGTTACAGTTTGTACTGAAAAAGTGAAAGGACTACCCTAGGATTGAACCTAGTACCCTTCGGTTCAGAGGCACACGTTCTTACCCCTGAACCACCGACGCTCTTACCAATGATTTTACAAGACATAGTTACCAGCAATCTGGTGTCCAAAAAAACATCTTTTCTAGATTTACACTTCACAAAGATACATCAAATTATAAAAAGAGCTGCGATAACGAATATTTTTCAAAAATCGCTGAAATTAAAACAAAATAACACTTAGTGTAGAGAGTACTACATAAAATATATTTCAAAGTAGATCGCCATTTTAAAAATGCAAAAATATACAGGGTGTTTCATTTAACGAAGTTGGTGGCGACTTCCGGTATAACCGAAAGCGCTAGAGCAGTAGGACTACCTTAATCTGAATGAGAATATTGTATAATGGCCCAATGCAAATTTTCAACTCTGAAATAGGATGACTAGGACAGAAATTACTAATGAGCGGTTCTCAACAATCATCCTATATATATATATATATATATATATATATATATATATATATATATATATATATATATATATAGGGATGCGTGAGGTTTTTTGGTCCCTTGTTTCTACGGCACTGAGAAAATTACCATATTAAAAGCCTATTTTAAACCGACAATGTTTTCTGTAAAAAAATATACTCTTGGTCAAATGCTCTAGCGTGAGCTCTTTGAAGAAATGCATTTTATGATGAAAAAAGTCTGGACGCAGTGAATTTTCATAAAATGTTTTCAATCACAAATACGTCCCTTTTTTTTAAAGAAAGCAGGCATTGTATTCAAGAAAAGTAAATCGCTCGTAAAACCACTCCGTTAGACTAACTAGGATTAGAACGCGTGCTATAGGAGTCCATTATTAGATCTACACTGCTCTTTCCATCGTTTGGCCATTCCCGATATGACAGATGTATCTACTAACAATTATATACCCTAGTACATTAATTTTCTAACGTATTGATTATCTACACCATAAAATTTTTGTTTAAAATGGATTTTTTCGCATATTAGAACGAAGTGAGGGAAAATAACGGCTAAGACACAGATCTAGGAGCTTATTAGTCATTTCAAGTCGGATCTTTAACTCATAAAGCGCTATGCGTACATCTACGAATACCAGAATTATAAATTTTGACGTTTTACCTTTTTTAATCAGAGGCTTGTAAGTTCTTTGTCTTTCAACCCAGGGATATGAGTTTTGGTGCAAAGCATCCCTTTGAGACGGAAACCAGCATACCAAATTTGGTTTCCAAAGATTTCTAATTTTCGGAGATATGATATTTTTTTTCTAATGAAATTATTTATTATTCTAAATTATCAATATATTGGTCAATTTTTTTCACTAAAAAGTCTGGACGCAGCAAGTGCGTTATGGAAGTGAATTTCCATAAAAATGTTTTTAATAGCAAATATGTCTCTCTAATGCAAGGAGGCATCAATCTGGTTACGGGTATAACCTATATAGTATAAATAATGTACCATATTTTATCAAAATAGTTTGTTTGAAAATCTACAAAAATTTTCCGTAAATAAACTTAAAATGTTTCTGAAAAAAATCGTCTCCTAGCCAACGAACCTTAGTTTAATAGCAAATTGAGTTATTGAATTTTAACGCACTGCGTTTAGATTTTTTTTTATAAACATGCATCATATTTCAATGGCAAATGCAATAAGGAATATTAAAAAATATATAGGTATCACCAACAACTTATGGACCACCCTGTGATTATCAAAATAACTTAATAAGATGCAGCTCAAAACACCCTATATATACAATTTTTTCTCGTATCTTGCAGTTATATTGAGGTTTACCGTAAAAATGCGTCAGCCTGTATATATGTAAACAGAAAGTAAACCCGGATATGGATTCCAGGGTGCCTAGTTTGCGCTCATTTGAAAAAATCTTTTTAGAATTCAAAAGCCAGGGTCTCCTCATTAACGAATTTTTTCTACGAAAATTAGCTAAAAATTATTTAAACCATAAACTTAACTGAAACTATTGCCAAAGCAAAGAAAATATTTTATTAAAATGAATGGCAATGATGGTTGAAGCTGAAACTTAAGGGTTAGCAAAACACTCTTTATATAATCCGTATTTCCTTCTGATTATTTGCCTAAAGGTTGCCAATTTTGACGTTTTTACATTTTAAGGAAAACCCCAATTTGTTTTTTTTAAATACCTATAACTTTTTTGCCTTTAAACTTACAGACCTAAATTTTGGTAAATGGGTCACGCTTTACATATTAGTATTGCAGTCAATAAAGATTATTACTATTGTTATATATATATATATATATATATATATATATATATATATATATATATATATATATATATATATATATATATATATATATATATAATTTAAAGTGACCCTGCATATGGGTTCTAGGGGGCCTAGTTTGCGCTCATTTAAAGACATTTATTCAAAATTCAAAAGTCGGAATCTCCTCATTAGTGAATTTTTTAGAAAATTAGCTAAAATCCTAGTCACGCTTAAATAACTGCGCAGTTGGGGTTTCAGAATGATCAACTTTCACACGTGTCACTGTTTTGGTTACACTACCTGTAATAAGTCATTACGCAGCTACATTATTATAATATAAACAACCTTCTCGGTTTAATGGCTATAACCATATTAATTAGGTTATAATCGTCTACTCGTTTGCAGCGCAATATTATAAACTACCGCAAGCTGATGGTTATTACCCTGTTAAGAACTTCTAATCAATACATTAACCATTATACCAGACTATGATCTGAGAGAATATTGCACCGATAATATCAGTTTAATTTGAAGATTTAAGGCCGGAATGTACACTCAAGTTATAAGGAGTAAACCCGCCCCTACAAACATTACCCTGTGTTCAATATCTTTGTTTGAATATAGCAGGACACCCTTGTTATTAGATATGGTAGTAGTTTGATAGCCTCTGTGGCCTTGCAACACCACAATCTGCAATTAGATGTCTAATTTCAGCCACAGCAATTGTTGTGAGTCTGAGTTACTAGTAGTGGATGCTTGCAGGCAATTGCATTCATGGCAGATAATGGACTCTGGCATGTAGATAACTAACTTAAATAAACCAGCTATGTAGTTTGATGTCTTGGTGGCAGGAGCTTCTAGCCAAGTAAGTATAGGTTTATATTCTCAATTACATCCATGAAATGTTGGTGCAGTCAAATCTCAAGTGGAGTAGAATTTTATAAATATTCTTGTTTATTGTAGTCGCTAAGATTTAAATAACTGTTCCTTGCATAAAGTGTTTTATTATATACACTGTTGCGAATAAGACCATAATTTTTAAACCGAGAAAGTATTCCGTTCTCAAATGTATTCCTAATGGATCTAAATCCGAACCATAAAGGGTAACATAAATTATATTCACTCACCCAGACCCTAGGTTATACTTTATCTCACAAATTTATTAATTGACAAAGGTAAGATACACAATGCCTCAGGTCGGTAAAGATATATAATGAACACTTACTGTACGTTTGGTTCGCCTTATCCAAGATCTCGTATTCTTTCTAACCGTCCTTCCACAAAAACTTACTTGTGACGTGGTATATGGTGATTGACCTCAAGTGGATTTGAGTCTACTTGATAGTGAGGTCACTTTTGCCTATTAGCCCTACCCTAAAAGCATCTATGTATCAGATAATTATTATTATTCAGACTAGAAACACTTTAGGAGATTTGCAGATCTTGATATGGTTTGATACTCACGCTCTTCTCTGTATTGCTTTGCCTGAAGTCTTATATTTGTGAGCGCCACAGGCTAGGGCCTGGTTATATAAAATTTAAGGAATCTGGATAAACGATAATTAGAATTTATTAATTGTGTTGCTGCCAAACAGGGGAGATATTAGGAAGGAATTTCTCTTCAATTAAACAGATATGTTAACGTTAACAATAATATTAAATTTATTCATGTAAATGAATCTGGGATAGCTAAGAAAATCAAAATTAACATGGTTGGTAAATTTCAAATAAATATTAACTCATACACAAATAAATATTAAATAAACAGCAAGAGTTTCAAGAAAAAGAAATTATCATTTCATATAGCATATGAGAAAATAATAAAATAAAATGGTTAGAGTTTACAAAAATATTCACATTACATATTTGAGGTATATTAAGGATCAATTATCTAAATTGCTTGACGTTCATCAATTAGTTCGGTTGTTTTTTCAATTCATTAACTGGTCAGTCCTTTGAGTGAGGCTCCATTTAAGAAAAATATTACTATGTGCAATTTCTACTTTTATGATTGTCAATGGAAAATATTAAGAACAGTACAGGTTAAATATTTTACAAACAAAATCTGCCAATTACAATTTCAAGTACTATGTATTTAAATTCATAATATTGGCAAAATTCTAAAGAATAAACAGTTGCCCTTTACAGACACCTCACTGACACCATTGAAGTTTAAATTTGATCATGTTACTTTGAAAATTCCAATTGTAAAGGTTCAAATAATAGACTGCTGCATGAAAGGTTTTGATTGTTTCCACACCAAAAAATAAAGTTTAATCGACTCACCAAGTCCTGATACATGGGTTTACCTGCTGAACCTTTGAAGATACTCTCCAAGTAGAGTCAACCATCAGAGCCTAACATAGTCTTACCAATTCCAATACGAGAGGGGATGTTGGAGATAATAAGTGGTACTTTCCATAAACGTTCATTAGGCAGGTGGTTCTTGTTGCTCCAATACTGGCTGAGACAATTTGGCCCCTAACATTAAATGAACAACCATCTTAAGTCGATGTTCGGAATTAATTTGACTAAAATCTCTCTACAGAAATTAAAATGTAAATTGGCTCAAGTGAAATTTATAATGCCAACTGATTCAGTGCTCGGTAATAATCGGAAACTTTGTCTGATTAACTTGAGGGATTCACAACAAAGGATTACTGCTGAAATCGCGTTTTTCTGCCAAAGACGTTGTTAATTTAAATTCAAAAACCGATCAAATGATATTAAACAATCACTGACAACAGTTGTTAGATATTATCGACAACGAAAAGGACGTTTATCACCTTTTTTAAGATAATTATGAGTCACGCTTATTAGAACGATGTTAATTTGTCAACCGCCTAGCTAACTCTCCCTGTGCTGGCAACCCAATATTCCTCTTGCCAGAGGTGCACGCAAAATTCGTACCGTGACCTGTTAGTGGCTGTGCGCGAGCTCTTTCTCGCTTCCTCTCTTCGAATGAGATAAAACGAGACCTCTAATCGGTGGCGAAACCACTCCGTCTTCTATACACATCCCAAAACAATAATGGACTTGGTCCACCGTTTCCTTAGATTTCATCATAATTACGTCAGCTTCTGTTATTTACCTAGAATTCCAGGACAATAGAGATATTCATTTTCCGCAACAAAAATGCAACATCTTTCAATATTTGAATTTCGACGTATATTATAGGGAATTCAGTACGGGTGTTACGATATAAAATTTCTTAGCAAATTTCAATGAAAAATTTTGAAATCAAAACATGAATTTCCTCACATATATTGGATAGTCGGCTATAAATTAAGTCCCTTACGGGTTCATTTTAAATATTTAAACTAGTAACGAAACGCAATCGTTACATGTTAAGGCCCCTGGCTTAAGACGCTGCAACTGTATACACTTGATATTACGAAATCTAGGTAAAAGCCCAGTTTTAAGGTTGCTATGCTTATTAGAACTTGAGTAGGAAACTAGCCATTCAATCGAACGGCAGGAGTAAAACACAAATATTAGGTTTTATGATCACAACAAATTTTAGTTGAAACGAATAATATTAAAATTCCTAGAAAATAGAGAGCGAGAAACATTTTAAATAAAAACTTATCATTTAAATCAAATGATGTGCTTAAACTTAGTTAATTTTTAGAATTTATCCACTTGAATTTTTCTGGCCAAATGTGTTTAGTGAAATTTGATGAGGCTGGTTGCTTGCTACAAAATTAGTTAATATTCCTGCTGATGGCCTAAAGTCACTATTTATTTTAAAAAATCTTTTTTGTGATTTTCATTAAGAAAATTTCAATACTAAGTAGTGACGGTTAACTACGAGAGCGCTATTGTTGGATCGCTTAAGAAATTGTTGTGTTGTCACCCTCCAAAGAGAGGGTGTTTCAAAAAATATCTATAATACCTCTTAATAGTCTAAAATAGTCAGTAATGCAACCCTGCATTATGCGATTTTGATGTTTTTTTTTGTTTTTTTTTTGTTTCTTTAAAAGTTATGGCCTTTTTGCGTTACATATACGCAAGCCTGTATATCTAATCTCCTTAAAAAAGCGCAGATCCTTTTTACAAAAATTCGCTACCGTAACGCAGCGTCCAGATTCTTGATAAATGGGAAATGTTAAATTCGTTGTGAGATTTTTATCGATGTATTCAAAAAACTTTCCAGAGATTTCAGATATTAAATTCAATCACTAACATAATAATTAATTTTCTAGCAAAGTGTTGCAAAAAAAAATAACTAAATAAGAATGTAATGAGAGTTGTTACGGTCACTTTTCTTAACAACCGTAACGTTCTTACTAAAGCAACAAATTCTTAAAGGAACCCTGGATAATCGTTAAGTTGCTTCAGTATTGAACAGCAAATCGACGACTGGATTAAAAAGATTTTAAGAAAATTCGCTTTTATCATCGCTATCCTGGCGCCTTTACTGACTTCATCTGATTTTGCGTCGAATATTATAAAATATCTAGAAGCAAGAGAACATTGTTACATAGGTGAACATTTGCTGAAATAAATAACCCCGCAATGACGCAATAATACGACATCTAGAATATTAGAAACTAGAGGCGGAAATATTAGCAAGGAAAATTCGAGGGCCATAACGTCGAAAATTTATGAGACAGATTGACAGGTAAAAAGACGCCAACAGAGAGTACGCCGCCGTAAATCAATAAAATATACCTGGCAGGTATTGGTCTAATCAAACACGGTTGGAAGACGACAGAGGTATAGGCGGCGACGATCTGCTGAATCGGCGGGAAAACATGCATTTCTGCATCTCTCTCATACACATAAAGGTAGATGGGTAACTAAGGGATAGAGAATATCGTCACTCGAAACGTCGACGCTACGAGCATGCAGACGCTGACTCTTGATCAGTTTATCGGTGCGCATTAAGTGGGCAACAACTTGATCAGTTTCTCGGTGCTTACCAATTGAGCAGGTGGCTATGGAATTACCTTCAGATTACTGGTGGTCTAAAAGAGACAACAACTAACTATCGCACTATATTATCTTTTCAGTGCTGGTCAACAGCAAGTAACTCCCTAAGATAACCTTTAGGTTAGGTAACAGATCGGTATGTGGTATAGCTGGTGCAGAAGGAATACTCTCTGTGGAAAATATTTTAGTGCCGAAGTAACAGTTTTTCCATATCAATGCAAGTTTAGTTTCGTCCTGATAAGTTTCTCAACCGTTGTAATAAATTTCTCTGTCGTTGTGATGACTTTTTAATAACCTCAAAATCTAATGGTGCACTTGAGAGCTGAAGTTTAAGGCTGACATGTAGCTCTGCTGTCTAGTATCCATCAGGAGTCCAGATTATTCTCAACCCTGCGAGGCTAACGTCGCACTAGATCTAGCTGTGTTTTTCATATAGCCCAGGTTCAGTTCAGGGCTTTGATAGGCCTTAATCCGGGTTGCCTTTCACGGCTTAAGATGTTGGATGATGATGCTGTCTGTAGCAAATGGTTCATCTTCTAAATTTATGCGAGTGATGTGAAACTTTCTTTTAAATTATTTATAGACAGTTTTTCTTCAATCATGATATAATGAACATTTCAAGAAAGTTATTTAAAGCCGGTCAGTTCATTCGAAATTCCTTTTAAACAGTGACGTTGTTATTGGGGCCGTTACTTTACTCAAATTATATGCTATAGCTTTCAACATGTAAATTAAAATTAAAGCTAACAAATTCTTGTTAAAAATGAATAATAACCATAACTGTTACATGCTGTCCAATTTAGAATCAAAATATTACCTTTAGCTTAATGCTGGCATTTTGTTTGTATAACAATGATCTTTTTGACATATTTTAGTACAATTCAGCAGCATTGAATTTGTCAGATTGAGTTTCTTTTTAGCTTACAGAAATTCATAAAACCATTATCTTCTGTTCAATCACGTTTTGATTAAAATAAGCGGCTTTCAGCTCAGTGTTATAATTGTTTAGATATGGGCATGTGTTGTTTCCAAAATTAAATCCTTAAAATATCTGGCCAGATCTATATCTAATTTAATAAGGTTATATTTTCTTTAGATATGTTTATTGCTTATTATGCCTTTTTCCACCTACTGAACAGATTAATTAATTGATGATACTTTCTGCTGATTGAAATTATCTTTACCTTTGATTTATTTCAACAACGAGGGCTTACAGCCTAAATACTATCGAAAATACTATCGTACCATGGGTGCCAACAAGGAGGAAAGAGGAAACTTGTTAATTCTGGACTTGAAGGATTGGGGGTTCGGAGGAGAAGAAAAACATGCGCCGGCAAGGAATTCCACAACTTGGAAGTCATCGGGACAAAAGAGCGGGCATAAAAAGATGTTCTATGGCTGGTGACCTAAACAATAGAAGGGTGCATTCGCTCTGTTCCCCTGGTAGATCTGTTGGGGGCAGCAGGTGGCGGAACTATGGAAGAAAGCCCCTCTGAGCAGTACCCGTGCAGATATCTATAAAAGAGAGAGAGAGAGAGAGAGAGAGAGAGAGAGAGAGGTCACCAAGGGCACGTCGATAGGATGACAGCATTTGAATGAGGGTAGGGTCCCCGATGAGACGTATAGCTCTCTTCTGAATGGAGTCCAGGATAGCGAGTGTAGAAGCAGCAGCATCACCCCAGATGTGGGAGCAGTTTTCGAGGTTTGGACTTATTTGTGAAGTAGTTAAGGTATAGAGATTAGCTGGTGAGAGGTATTTGCGAGCCCGGAAGAGGAAACCTAATTTCTTAGCAGCCGCTTATGCAATTGATGTGACATGTTGGTTCCAATTACGATTTCGATCCGCAGAAATGCCAACTAGTGAAAAGGACTCATTACTTTGAACAACTTGGTTGTTTATTGTGATGTCTATGGCTGGTGTATCTCTTATGAGAATGAAAGCAAGACTGAGATTTGGTGAGGTTGAATTGTACAAGATTTCTACTTCCCCACTCTAATATGTTTTGAAGATCAGAACCCCCCATGAGTCTGCGATCCTCATCTAATTGGGCCAAAGAGACAGGCTTAGAATATTGTATATTTGAGTGGAGGGTGCTGTCGTCCGCGTAACTGTGAACTGGCTTGGATGTGCTAGAGAGGAGGTCATTGATATGGAGAAGAAACAAAGTAGGGGCTAAAGCTGAACCTTGTGGAACTCCTGCATTAATTGGATATAGTTTAAAGGAATGGCCGTCTACGACAACAGAAATGCTCCGGTTGGAGAGGAAATTGCTGTCCAGGTACAGAGTATTGGTGGTAGGCCATAGGTCTAGTCTATAATAAATAGAGATTTGGTAGTGTTTTAAATTTACACAAGTGACTATCATTTATTCAGTCCTACAAAGCATGTTTTTCGTTCCGAAGTTAAAGCAACACACAGACAAAATATCGCAGAAGTACCTACATTTCTCAACTAACGTTAGCACTACACAAGCTCTGTACTGGAAGACTAAGAAATATGAGTTTGTAGGCAGAATTTTTTCAGGAAGATAGAGTAAGTGCCTATTTAAACTAAACACCTTAATTAATTCTATATTTAGATTCATTAACTTGCAGTACTCAATCCTCTGAACCATGGAGCATAAAATAAATTAATAAAAACTGTTCATTCAAAATCACAGTGCATATATAACAAATTTGTCATATTTTTTTTAATTTTATTTCTTCTACATTCTAGAATTACTCTATTCTTAAAGGACTCTCGACTACGGCGGAAACATAGTGCCAGTGCAGAGTGTAGCGTCAGATTTGCTTTAAAAAGTGTCAACCCTGGGTAACATTTTATCAATTTCAGAGCTAAAACATAAACCACAACAATTTCAAATATTACTGACCAACACATTTTCTAATTTGAAAACCCTTGGGAATTCCCCGTGTCACAAACAAAGTTGTCGGCCTCTAATTTCATGCCCAATGATGCACTGAAACCTCATCCATCAGTTTAAATGTTTTATTTCATGAGTCTCCCTTTCACGAAAGTCGACGATGCAGAACTAAATCTTTCATCGCATGTGGAAACACTTGACTGATGTCAGATGTCAAGGAAATAGAATATCGATCAGGAAGGTGACTTTAGCTTAAATTACTGCACCTGATAATCGTTTCATGAATCAACCCAATACTTTGTTATTGTCTGTCTTCTTTCGTAGACGTTTTGGATGAGCTTTAGCTCTACCGAATCGTGGAGATAAAGTAATGTGAAAAAGGGTGTAAAATTGCCATACACACAAAAGGAGATAATTTTTTTTCAACAAAATAGGTCACATACGTCCTCATGTAATATTATAATGAAATGTCGATCACAGTTCCGTAAAAAAATGAAATATTTATTTTTAATATGTTCAACATACACTGACGTGGTCTGATGCCTGAACACGTATAATAATTATGCAGTAATAGGCTAGAATAGTGAATATAATAGGTTTTAATAATTTTTTCTATAGGAAATAACATAAAACCGTATAGTACGATTTTGAGTCTCAAGTTAGTGAATAACGTTTTTAGTGAATTTTCTTTGAAGACAATTCACTAATGAGGAGATCCCGACTTTTCAATTTTGAAAAAATTTCTTCAAATGACCGCGAACTAGGTCCCCTAGAACCCATATCCAGGGTCAGTTTCAATTTTTATATGTTTATATATATATATATATATATATATATATATATATATATATATATATATATATATATATATATATATATATATTATATATATATGAATCAACCCACGTTTTCTCGCAAATGTTTGTGTTTTCTTTAGAAATAAATTTATATCTCCGAAAATAACAAAGTAAGGACAACCAAATTTAGTATCTTAAGTTCTGTTCTAAAGTGTATGATGTGCACAAAAATTCAGATATCTATCTTAAAAGACAAAAAAGTTTGAGGTAAATTAATTTTTAATCAATTAAATCTGATTCAAGAAAGTTAAAACCTCAAAATTGATTGAGTACGAATACAATAAATGACTAAAAATCTTCCAGATTTGTGTTTAAGTCGTTATTTTCCTTAATTTCGTTATACTATGGGCAAAAAATCTATTGTAAATCGAAATAGTTTTGTGTAAATTTTAAAACATTGAATCAATGTATTACGGGATATAGGTGTTAGTAGACATAGGTAGAGCACAGCTCAGTGGCCTAAGTCCCTCTACATCGGATAAGCAAATTCAATTGACTCCTACATGACGAGTTCGAATCCTAGTTGGTGACTTTACTTTTTTCAATTTTTTTTAGTCTCATTTCACTTTACCGTTATCTAACCAGATTGTTGTTATTCGGATGAATTTTTTAGCCAGTTTTTGTATAAAGAATAATTAGACAAAGAGGAGATGAAAGCTTTAAGACTTCATTTAATTTGAATAGCATATCTGGTTGCTTGTTCTTGCCCTAACTTAGTGAAACCGTTCAATATTTAATAGAGTCGTAGACTTTTTCCGTGGGTTCACAAGGGCATTAACCTAAAATAAAAATAAATTGACATGACATATGACGTTACATAAACCGCGCCATTTTGCTATAAGAATGCAAATAACAGAACAAACCAGTAGAAATTTAATTTCTAACCACGTGGCCAAGAATCATGTCGCTGGCTAAATCTAAAGATAAATCTCCCTAGACTAAATTTACAAAAAATGTTTTAATTGTAAAATTTTTGTTCAACTTATCAGGTTTTTATTTAGTTACTGTTTGAATCTTAGCTTAAAATCAGGCTTATAATCTTTAGCTGCCGAGTTTACCATATAGTTTTTGAATAACAAATCAATTCTAGAAATATATATTACCGTTAATTTTCCTAACGAGAGAGAGAGAGAGAGAGAGAGAGAGTTCCCAAGTTTGTGTAATAAAATTTTGAAACTGACAACTTTGGCTGTCTCAATTTATTGGGCAGATTTTTCAGCTTTTTTACATTCAAAGAAAACAAACTAAGACATCCGTTATATCAACCTCTCCCACACACATTACACAAAACCTTAATAAACTTTTAGGAGCATGTCGTCGCTTTTAAATTGCTCTAATTCAGGATAACTTAAGTTTCTGTTGAAAGAAACGCCCCAAAATTAATATACGAATGCTATATATATATATATATATATATATATATATATATATATATATATATATATATATATATATATATATATGTGTGTGTGTGTGAACAATTTAATTCTACTGACTTTAATAATTTAAAAAATATAGCGTTTTCAAAAAGTGTTCCCCAATTTCCACCAGAAAAACGTGAGCATAAAGGCTGATTAACGAACTCGACCTTGATTTTCGCCCAATCAAGATTTTTGTCAAGTTTGATTGAAATCAGTTTAATATTGTTTGAGTTGTCTCATACATATAACATATATATATATATATATATATATATATATATATATATATATATAATTTAACAGTCCTTGATTTTGGGTTCTAGGGACCCAAATTCGCGCTCATTTGAAGAAAGATTTTCATCGTGACCTCTCTATTAGCGACTTTTTCTTAATGAAAATTCGCTAAAAACGTTGAATATCATCCTTGTGGGATGTCTATCAGATGCGATAAGAAAAGAAAAGTCTGGGCGCAGCAAGTGCGTTATGGTAGCGAATTTTCGTTAAAATGTTTTTAGTGTCAAATGTGTATTGTTTTTAAATAGACATTTGGTTAGCAGTATAACCTATATAGTAGTAACAATGTACCATATTACATTAAAATAGCTTTGTTGTTTCAAAAAGTACAAACATTTTCCGAAAATAAACTTTAAAAGTTCCAGAAAAAACTGGTCCGATTTTCCTGGCCAACGAACCTCTTTAATCTGTTTACACACCTGCCAGGATATAATTATTCACAAACAAGTTTAGGACCAAAATTTAAAAAAAAAATCTTAAAATTTGCAGAAATTTCTTTTACAGCAATTGCTTTCAGTAATGTTAAACTAAATTTTATTTTTCAGAAAAATTCGACAATTTTTTTTACAATAACGTACTAAACATTTATTGTTAATTAACAACAAATCACAAAAATTAGTTCCACAGAAACACTAAAAACACTTCTGCGAAAACTTTTAAAATTCAGCCATTATTTATACGTGCCCGTATACGGCAGCTCGATTTTTTCGACGTGTAATACAAACAAAAAGCTCTCTAAATGCGTCATTTCCATGGGGCTCCGCTATCTATTGATATAAACGCCGTTTCACAATTTGTGATATGTGTTTGAAATATGTGCCAAAAAGTGAAAAGTTGCAAAACAATTGAAATAACTCAAAAACGATATCGTTTTTTTTTCACAAAGATGCACTATAATTCAAGGGAAAACACAAAAATGCCATTAAATAAGGGGTGCTCTAAAAAAAAAAAATGTGTATCACCAACGACTTATGGGCCGCCCTGTGATTGTCAAAATAAGTTGCAGCTCGAGATACCCTATAATTAGCGTATATACTTTTTTGTCATATCTTGTATAATAACGGATATATTGAGCTTTGCCGTAGAAAAGCGTCACCCCTGTATATGTGTAAACAGACAAAAACTGAAACTGACCCCGTATATGGGTTTTTGGGGTTC
Source organism: Tillus elongatus (assembly GCA_964006375.1). Lineage (NCBI taxonomy): Eukaryota > Metazoa > Arthropoda > Insecta > Coleoptera > Cleridae > Tillus > Tillus elongatus. The sequence continues at coordinate 190,551,740 of OZ023264.1, forward strand.
TAGTCCACGCTCATCTGAAGAAATTTTTTTAAAATTCATAAGTTGCGGTCTTCTCAATAACGAATTTTTTCTAGGAAAATTTGACAAAATATAGACTATTAAACCATAAACTCTATAGCTGAAACTACTGCCGAAGCATCAGAAAAATAGTCTATTTGAAATGGATTTTCTGACAATATTTTAGTAAAGTGAAGGACAGGGATGGTTGAATCTGAAACTCAAGGCTCTGTAAAACACAGTTATTACGACATATTTTTGAAATAATCCATATTTGCTTCAAATTCGTTGTCTGAAAATTGCAGACTTTGACGTTTCATATCGAGATTTTGACGTTTCAAGAAAAAAAATTATTAAATTTTCAAAATATTTTTTCTGCTACTTCTTGAGTTTTTTGCGTCAAGAAAACTTAACCGTTGGATGTAATATTCAATTGGTTTTGTTAATCACACAAAATATTTTGTTCTTGTGCTTTCCTGTGATCACCAGTGGCACCCAATTTTGTTTAAATGCCTATAACTTTTTTTCTTTTAACTTAGAGATCTGAATTTTGGCGCATGGGGTAAGTTAGACTGTAGAAACGTATATACAAAATTTGGTTGTCATAGCTCTGTTATTTGCGGAGATACAAAAGTTTTTCGAAGGAAAACCCAAAATTTTCCCGGAAAAACTGGTCAAATTTTCCTGGATAACGAGCTTGTCTAAGCCACTTGCAAAGGGAAGGTGCGTACCAAATTTCATTAAAATCGGTCTATTATTTTTTTTAGTTATCGATACGATATATATATATATATACATATATATATATATATATATATATATATATATATATATATATATATATATATATATATATATATATATATATATATATATATATAAGCACAGATCTCCCCATTAATGAATTGTTCGTTTTACGAAAAATTCGCTAAAAAGATTGTCTATTGCAGCAAAATGGTAATACATTTGTAAAATATTTTTTTATATATCTTTGAAAGTCTATTTCTTTAGCATCGATTCATTATCTTCTAGAACAAAGTTGTTGAACTCACTATAAACTGCTCTTGTATTGAGGTCTTTTGTCGTCTATTTTACTCCATTACTATCTCTGAAAGGAAGTCTGTGACTGCAATATTTCAGCATATGCCGTTGTGAAAGTTTAAGTGCAGCATCGGGCATGAAATTAGAGGTCGACGACTTTGTTTGCAGCACATGAATTTCTGACGGTTTTACTGTAAGCGAACGAAGAGCAGAGTAGCAATTTCCTTTTACGAACTTCCTCTTATACCACAAGAGTGATTAGTATATTGTTGCTCTCCTTGGCTTCCATGTAAACACTTGGAGCTAGTAAAATATGCGGAGCTCGGTAAATGAGTTTACTGCCTTCTATTACGTGTATGATACACGGAGTTTGTTGGGCACAGCTTTTACCCATTTATCTCTAATTTACTTCGAGGCAGGGATTTTATAAACACTTAAAAATGTGATGTTTATGGACCGAAGCTCTTGAGTAAATATGCCAAAATATTTAGATTCTACTAAATTAGTTGCTTAGGATGTATAATCTGGTGTTTCTTTCATAGATATGAAAATAATTTTCCTGTATAATTATTTTTTGTGAATGTTTTAACAGGATCATTGCCGAATTTCACAAAGATCGACTAAATATTTAACACCCGGTTAGTTAATCAAAGCTTTATACAACCAATCACAGCTTCAAAATATATGATTGTTAAGGCCAAAACCCGAATCATAGTCTGTGACTGGTGATCTGAAGCCTTTATTAACTAACGTTCCGTTGCATATTTAATCGAGCTTTGTGAAATTGTGAAAGTGACTGATATCTAAAAACAGCTTTTCTGGTTAGTGTTACGTGAAATAGTCTACCAGTTACGAAAAATATTCTACTGCTTACGAGAACACTGCAAAAGACATAAAAACCACGAATATTAAAAGGGTAAATAAAAAACTTACGGCTTATATTAGTTCTCTTCCATAGAGGGTTGACGGGGTGTTTTTTAGTGAATTTTCTTTGAAAAATTCACTAATGACGAGATCCCGACTTTTGAATTATGAAAAAATGACTTTAAATGACCGCGAACTAGGCCCTATAGAACCCATATCCAGGGTCAATTCCAGTTTTTATATGTTTATATATATATATATATATATATATATATATATATATATATATATATATATATATATATATATATATATATATATATATATATATATATATATATATATATATATATATATATATATATATATATATATATATATATATATATTTGTGTGTGTGTGTATCACACTGATAACTTCAAAAATAATAGTCCGATTTTGATCAAATTTAGCAGTTACCTTCCTTTTGCAAGTGGCTTGCAAGTTCATCAGTCAGGAAAATCGGCCTAGCTTTTTCTGGAAATTCTTGTGTTTTCTTTCGAAAAAAATTTATATCTCTGATAATAACTAGGTGATGGCAACCAAATTGGTGCGCTGGTTTCTGCCATTAAATCTATCCTATGTACCAAAATTCAGACCTCTATCTTAAAAGACAAAGAAGGTAGAGGGTAATTAATTTTTGAATAATTAAATTTGATTCGAGGAAGTTAAAAACGTAAAAATTTATTGATCAGAATGTGAGTGAAAAATACTACAAAAAATGACTAACAAGCTCCTATATATGTGGCTAAGTCGTTATTTTTCTTAACCTTGTTAAAATATAAGCAAAAAATTCATTGTAAATCAAAATGGTTTTATGTAAATTGTAAAACCTTGAACAATAGGATATTCCTGCTGGTAAATGCATATAGTGCGTCGCTCTGTGGGCTAGGTGTACAGTGGTCCCTGTACATTATATAATCAATGCCCAGATGACGAGTTCTAATCCTGGTTTGTGACTTGCTTTTTATAATTTTTTTAGTCTCATTTCACTTTACAGTTATCTAATCTGATTCTTGTTCTTCCGATGAATTTTTAGCGAGTTTTTGTACAAAAAATAATTTGATAAAGAGGAAATGGAAGTTTTAAGACTTAATTCAAATTTAAATAGCATATCTGGTTGTTTGTTCTTGCCCTAACTTAATGAAACCGTTATATATTTAATACAGTCGTAGACTTTACCCGTGGCTTCACAAGTACTTGTTTTAGGGAATTTTCCCTAAAAAACTATCTTCAAATGAGCGCGAGCTAGGCCCCCTAGAACCCATATCCAGGATCAGTTTCAATTATATATATATATATATATATATATATATATATATATATATATATATATATATATATATATATATATATATATATATATATATATATATAAAGGGTGAATAATTTACCAAAATTTAGGTCTGTAAGTTTAAAGACAAAAGTTAGTTAAAAAAAATGCTCTTCATTTTACTAAAATATTTCCAGAAAATTCATTTCAAATAGATCCTTTCTCTGGTACTTTGGCAGTAGTTTTAGTTGAGTTTGTGGTTTAACGGTCTATAATTTGTGCCTAATTTTCGTAGAAAAAAATCGTTAATGACAAAACCGCGGCATATGAATTCTAAAAAGGTTTTTTCAAATGAGCGCAAACTAGGTCCCCTAGAATCCATATTCGGGTTTACTTTCTGTTTGCATATATACAGGGTGACACATATCTACGGTAAAGTTGTGTAAGATACGAGAAAAAATTGTATACATTACCTATAGGGTGTCTTGTGTGGCATCTTATAAAATTATTTAGACGATCACGGGATGCCCATAAGTTGTTGGTGATACCAACTTTTTTTTACATTCCTTATTGCATTTTTGCCTTTTTCATCGAAATATAGCGCATGCTCGTAAAAAAAATCGATGCACAGTAAGTGTGTTTTGGTAGCGAATTTTCATTAAATGCTTCACAATTCAATAACGCAATTTGCTATTAACCTAAGGTTCGTCAGCTAGAAACCGAGCTTTCTTGGAAAGGTTTTAAGTTTATTTTCAGAAAATTTTTGTACATTTTCAAACAAGTTATTTTGATAAAATATGGTACGTTCTTCCTACTATATAGATCCTTTTATTTATTTAATTTATTTATATTAGCGAATTTTCTTATAAATGAGTTTAGTGAATTTTCTTGGAAGAAACATTTGAGAATTATTGTATGAAAGATTATTTAATTGATGGAACATTTTTAAATGAAGTTCGTCGAAAATAGGGTTTTAATGGATTTTCGTGCAAATAAACAATTTTATTTTCGATTCTAATTACAGATTAGATATATAGTTTAAATTTTATGTATGCTTTTGGCAGAATTTTGTGAAAAAAATATTTAGCCAAATTTGATGTCTGCTTTCATTAAAAAAGACATATCTGCCGTTAAAAATATTTTTATGAAAATTCACTACCATAACGCATTTGCTGCATCCAGACTATTTTTCCCTCAGGGCTCCTCGGCGTCTTTGTCGCCTCGATAGCATCGCAGCCTTTGGATTATTGTGCATGCCCTTTTGTCTTTTCCACTCCACCCATTCCAAAATCACTATGCCTTAAACCAGTCTGCACGGCAATTGGTAGGGTGAAGTTTTATATTTCTCTGTCTCCGGTCTACTACGCAGCGCTGCTTAATAAACTTCCCGCCTATGGCCTACCAACAAAACTCTGTACCTGGACAGCAAATTTCCTATCCAACCGGATCATTTCTGTTGTCGTCGATGGCCATTCCCCTAAACTGTATCCAATTAATGCAGGAGTCCCTCAAGGTTCAGCTTTAGCCCCTATTTTGTTTCTTCTCTACATCAATGACCTCCTCTCTAGCACATCCAACCCAGTTCACAGTTACGCAGACGACAGCACCCTCCACTCAAATATACAATGTTCTAAGCCTGTCTCTTTATCCCAATTAGATGAGGATCGCAGACTCAAGGAGAGTTCTGTCTCTGTGGATCTTCAAAAAATATTAGACTGGGGAAGTAGAAATCTTGTACAATTCAACTCCACCAAGTCTCTGTTTTTCTATCTCATTAGAGATACACCAGCCCTAGACCCAGTACAAGGAACAACCAAGTTATTTAAAGTAATGAGTCTTTTTCACTTGTTGGCATTTCTGTGAATCTAAATCTCAATTGGCACCAACATGTCACATCATTTGCAGAAGCGGCTGCTAAGAAATTAGGTTTCCTCTTCCGGGCTCGCAAATATTTTTCACCAGCTAATCTCTATACCTTATATACTTCACAAATAAGGCCAAATCTCGAATACTACTCCCCCATTTGGGTTGCCGCTGCCGCTTCTACACTCACTATCCTGGACTTCATTCCGAGTAGAGCTATACGTCTCATCGGTGACCCTACCCTTACCCAAAAGCAGCCATTCCTTGCCCACCGATGTCCCGTTGGTGACTTCTCTCTCTTTTATAGATATCTGCACGGGCACTGCTCAGAGGAGCTTTCTTCCATAGTTCCTTCACCTGCCACCCCCAGCAGATCTACCTCCTTGTCGACACCCACGGTAGGCTAGTATTTAGGCTGTGAGCCCTCGTGGTGTGTTGTTGAAATAAATAAAAAATAAAAAAAAATGGGATAATAAACATATTTTTTTTACGAAAATTTTACTGAAACAGAAAGCAAAGTTTTATGATTTACAAAGATTGCATAGAGAATGATGAAGTAAGGTAGGGGTTTTCGATTAAAACAAGAAAAAAGCACATAAAACTGTGGTACTTTTCTAGGGCTATATATATATATATATATATATATATATATATATATATATATATATATATATATATATATATATATATATATATATATATAGGGTGAATAATTTATCAAAATTTAGGTCTGTAAGTTTAAAGACAAAAAAGTTAGAGGCATTTAAAAAAAAATTCTCTTCATTTTACTAAAATATTTCTAGGAAATTAATTTCAAATAGACCCTTTCTCTGATGCTTTGTCAGTAGTTTTGGTTAAGTTTTTGATTTAACGGTCTATAATTTGTAGCTAATTTTCATAGAAAAAATTCTTTAATGACAAAACCGCGGCATACGAATTCAAAAAAATTTCTTCAAATGAGCGCAAACTAGGCCCGCTAGAATCCATATTCGGGTTTACTTTCTGTTTACATATATACAGGGTGACGCATCTCTACGGTAAAGCCCAATATGATTGTTATTATGTGAGATACGAGAAAAAATTGCATACATTACCTATGGGGTGTCTTGAGTGGCATCTTATAAAATTATTTAGACGATCACGGGATGGCCCATAAGTCGTTGGTGATACCAACTTTTTTACATTCCTTATTGCATTTGTGCCCTTTTCATCGAAATATAGCGCATGTTTGTGAAAAAAATCGAGGCGCAGTAAGTGCGTTTTGGTAGCGAATTTTTATTAAATGCTTCACCATTCAATAACGCAATTTGCTGTTAACCTAAGGTTCGTCAGCTAGAAAACGAGTTTTCTCGGAAACGTTTTAAGTTTATTTTCAGAAAATTTTTGCACATTTTCAAACAAGTTATTTTGATAAAATATGGTACGTTCTTCCTACTATATAGGTCCTTTTCTTTATTTAATTTATTTATATTAGCGAATTTTCTTGTAAATGAGTTTAGTGAATTTTCTTGAAAGAAACATTTGATAATTATTGTATGAAAGATTATTCAATTGATGGAACATTTTTTAAATGAAGTTCGTCAAAAATAAGGTTTTAATGGATTTTCGTGCAAATAAACAACTTTATCTTCGATTCTAATAACAGGTTAGATATATAGTTTAAATTTTATGTATGCTTTTAGCAGAATTTTGTGAAAAAAATATTTAGCCAAATTTGATGCCTGCTTTCATTAAAAAAAAACATATCTGCCGTTAAAAATATTTTTATTAAAATTCACTACCATAACGCATTTGCTGCGTCCAGACTTTTTTTCCCTCAGGGCTCGTCGGCGTCTTTGCCGCCCCGATAGCATCGCAGACTTTGGCTTATTGTGCATGCCCTTTTGTCTTTTCCTCTCCACCCATTCCAAAATCACTGTGCCTTAAACCAGTCTGCACGGCAATTGGTAGGGTGAAGTTTTATATTTCTCTGTCTCCGGTCTACTACGCAGCGCTGCTTAATAAACTTCCCGCCTATGTCCTACCAACAAAACTCTGTACCTGGACAGCAAATTTCCTCTCCAACCGGAGCATTTCTGTTGTGGTCGATGGCCATTCCCCTAAACTGTATCCAATTAATGCAGGAGTCCCTCAAGGTTCAGCTTTAGCCCCTACTTTGTTTCTTCTCCAATGACCTCCTCTCTAGCACATCCAACCCAGTTCATAGTTACGCAGACGACAGCACACTCCACTCAAATATACAATGTTCTAAGCCTGTCTCTTTAGCCCAATTAGATGGGGATTGGGGATCGCAGACTCAAGGAGGGTTCTGTCTCTGTGGATCTTCAAAAAATATTAGACTGGGGAAGTAGAAATCTTGTACAATTCAACTCCACCAAGTCTCAGTCTTTCTATCTCATTAGAGATACACCAGCCCTAGACCAATTACCATGAACAACCAAGTTATTTAAAGTAATGAGTCTTTTTCACTTGTTGACATTTCTGTGGATCAAAATCTCAATTGGCACCAACATGTCACATCAATTGCAGAAGCGGCTGCTAAGAAATTAGGTTTCCTCTTCCGGGCTCGCAAATATTTTTCACCAGCTAATCTCTATACCTTATATACTTCACAAATAAGGCCAAATCTCGAATACTACTCCCACATTTGGGTTGCCGCTGCCGCTTCTACACTCACTATCCTGGACTCCATTCCGAGTAGAGCTATACGTCTCATCGGTGACCCTACCCTCACTCAAAAGCTGCAATCCCTTTACCACCGACGTGCCGTTGGTGACTTCTCTCTCTTTTATGGATATCTGCACGGGCACTGCTCAGAGGAGCTTTCTTCTATAGTTCCTCCACCTGCTGCCCCCAGCAGATCTACCTTCTTGTCGACATCCACGGTAGGATAGTATTTAGGCTGTGAGCCCTCGTGGTGTGTTGTTGAAATAAAAATAAATAAAAAAAGGGATAATAAACATATTTTTTTTACGAAAATTTTACTGAAACAGAAAGCAAAGTTTTATGATTTACAAAGATTGCATAGAGAATGATGAAGTAAGGTAGGGGTTTTCGATTAAAACAAGAAAAAAGCACATAAAACTGTGGTACTTTTCTAGGGCTATATATATATATATATATATATATATATATATATATATATATATATATATATATATATATATATATATATATATATATATATATAGGGTGAATAATTTATCAAAATTTAGGTCTGTAAGTTTAAAGACAAAAAAGTTAGAGGCATTTAAAAAAAAATTCTCTTCATTTTACTAAAATATTTCTAGGAAATTAATTTCAAATAGACCCTTTCTCTGATGCTTTGTCAGTAGTTTTGGTTAAGTTTTTGGTTTAACGGTCTATAATTTGTAGCTAATTTTCATAGAAAAAATTCTTTAATGACAAAACCGCGGCATACGAATTCAAAAAAATTTCTTCAAATGAGCGCAAACTAGGCCCGCTAGAATCCATATTCGGGTTTACTTTCTGTTTACATATATACAGGGTGACGCATCTCTACGGTAAAGCCCAATATGATTGTTATTATGTGAGATACGAGAAAAAATTGCATACATTACCTATGGGGTGTCTTGAGTGGCATCTTATAAAATTATTTAGACGATCACGGGATGGCCCATAAGTCGTTGGTGATACCAACTTTTTTACATTCCTTATTGCATTTGTGCCCTTTTCATCGAAATATAGCGCATGTTTGTGAAAAAAATCGAGGCGCAGTAAGTGCGTTTTGGTAGCGAATTTTTATTAAATGCTTCACCATTCAATAACGCAATTTGCTGTTAACCTAAGGTTCGTCAGCTAGAAAACGAGTTTTCTCGGAAACGTTTTAAGTTTATTTTCAGAAAATTTTTGCACATTTTCAAACAAGTTATTTTGATAAAATATGGTACGTTCTTCCTACTATATAGGTCCTTTTCTTTATTTAATTTATTTATATTAGCGAATTTTCTTGTAAATGAGTTTAGTGAATTTTCTTGAAAGAAACATTTGATAATTATTGTATGAAAGATTATTCAATTGATGGAACATTTTTTAAATGAAGTTCGTCAAAAATAAGGTTTTAATGGATTTTCGTGCAAATAAACAATTTTATCTTCGATTCTAATAACAGGTTAGATATATAGTTTAAATTTTATGTATGCTTTTAGCAGAATTTTGTGAAAAAAATATTTAGCCAAATTTGATGCTTGCTTTCATTAAAAAAAAAACATATCTGCCGTTAAAAATATTTTTATTAAAATTCACTACCATAACGCATTTGCTGCGTCCAGACTTTTTTTCCCTCAGGGCTCGTCGGCGTCTTTGCCGCCCCGATAGCATCGCAGACTTTGGCTTATTGTGCATGCCCTTTTGTCTTTTCCTCTCCACCCATTCCAAAATCACTGTGCCTTAAACCAGTCTGCACGGCAATTGGTAGGGTGAAGTTTTATATTTCTCTGTCTTCGGTCTACTACGCAGCGCTGCTTAATAAACTTCCCGCCTATGTCCTACCAACAAAACTCTGTACCTGGACAGCAAATTTCCTCTCCAACCGGAGCATTTCTGTTGTGGTCGATGGCCATTCCCCTAAACTGTATCCAATTAATGCAGGAGTCCCTCAAGGTTCAGCTTTAGCCCCTACTTTGTTTCTTCTCCAATGACCTCCTCTCTAGCACATCCAACCCAGTTCACAGTTACGCAGACGACAGCACACTCCACTCAAATATACAATGTTCTAAGCCTGTCTCTTTAGCCCAATTAGATGGGGATTGGGGATCGCAGACTCAAGGAGGGTTCTGTCTCTGTGGATTTTCAAAAAATATTAGACTGGGGAAGTAGAAATCTTGTACAATTCAACTCCACCAAGTCTCAGTTTTTCTATCTCATTAGAGATACACCAGCCCTAGACCAATTACAATGAACAACTAAGTTATTTAAAGTAATGAGTCTTTTTCACTTGTTGACATTTGTGTGGATCGAAATCTCAATTGGCACCAACATGTCACATCAATTGCAGAAGCGGCTGCTGAAGAATTAGGTTTCCCCTTCCGGCCTCGCAAATACTTTTCACCAGCTAATCTCTATACCTTACTTCACAAATAAGACCGAACCTCGAATACTGCTCCCACATCTGGGGTGCCGATGCCGCTTCTACACTCACTATCCTGGACTCCATTCCGAGTAAATCTATACGTCTCATCGGTGACCCTACCCTCACCCAAAAGCTGCCATTCCTTGCCCACCGACGTGCCGTTGGTGACTTCTCTCTCTTTTATTGATATCTGCACGGCACTGCTCAGAGGAGCTTTCTTCCATAGTTCCCCCACCTGCTGCCCCCAGCAGATCTACCTCCTTGTCGACACCCACGGTAGGATAGTATTTAGGCTGTGAGCCCTCGTGGTGTGTTGTTGAAATAAAAAAAATAAAAAATTTGGGATAATAAACATATTTTTTACGAAAATTTTACTGAAACAGAAAGCAAAGTTTTATCATTTACAAAGATTGCATAGAGAATGATGATGTAAGGTAGGGGTTTTCGATCAAAACAAGAAAAAAACACATAAAACTGTGGTACTTTTCTAGGGCTATGTTACATTATTACAATATGTAATAAGCTGCCCTATTACCGCTACCAATATTATTCATTATCTACCAAAGATTTTGTATATAAAGCTCTGTTCTGTCAGACAGAGTATCTTCTTCGATATTATTCATGTAAATAGTAACATGAATAAGGAAAGCACATCGAAAAGTATTTGTAATATACGCTTGAGCAGAAGCGTCATCTGGACGAACACGTTCTCATGTTATCCAGGAATTGAAAATCGGAAACGCAGAAATACTGAAAGTAAATTAAATTCCTCTCGTCCCGTGAATTTTCACAGTGGTCCCACTATCAGCAATTTCGAATGTAAACAGTTCAGATGTTTGAATAACACAATTCGACTGTCCTACATTTGGCGGCCAGTTCAAGTGTAACACTGATTTGTTTATGTAATGTTTCTAGTATCGAAAGTCCTATAGCAATCGTAAACATATTGTGTTTTGTCAAGCGATGACGGTTAAGAGGCCTTTCGCCAAAGCTTTGTTATGCCTTTCTATTGCGGGCCTGAATTAAGTTGCTCCATAGAATAGACTGCATCATTTTTGATATTATGTTGTTGCCAAAATAAATAGTTAAGAAATTTTGGTATAAGCGGTGGTTAGTACCTGCCGCTATAATTATGCTACAGCTTTGTTTCGTAAACAAATTTTGTAGTGCTTCTCGTTACAATTACGATCCACACATTTTTAAAGGCAAACAAACTTATTTAGATCATTAAATATAATATTAAATTTCTTTTAAGCGAACTTTTATAAAGAAAAAATCGCTAATAGAGAGGTCATGATGCAAATTTTTGAAAAAATGTCTTTAGATAAGCGCAAATTTGGGCCCCTAGAACCCAAAACCAGGGTCCGTTAAAATTATATATATATATATATATATATATATATATATATATATATATATATATATATATATATATATATATATATATATATATATATGAGACATGGGTTAAACCGCGTCCAGAATTTATGGAAACTCGACGTTTTGGCTCCTGTTTGGAGCCATTTTCAAGAGGTAAAGGAAATATGTAAGGACACTCTAAGGCCTCAATCTGCCTACTCCTTAGAGTGGTGGACAAAGGTGGGTAAAGGAAATATGTAGGGACACTCTAAGGCCTCAATCTGCCTACTCCTTAGAGCGGTGGATAAAGGTAGGTTGGGTTGTTGTAGCTCGATTACGGGGCCTCTATCTGCCTACTCCCCAAATCTCGCCGGAGATCGTCTGTGAGGTCTCAATGTGTTCAACCCTAGGCCTTAGAGAGATCTGTGTTTATATATATATATATATATATATATATATATATATATATATATATATATATATATATATATATATATATATATATGTCTATGTATCACACTGATAACTCAAAAAATAATAGGCCAATTTTAATGAAATTCGGCAGATACCTTCCTTTTGTAAGTGTCTTAGAGAAGTTCGTTATCCAGGAAAATCGGACCAGTTTTCCGAGAAAATTTTGGGTTTCCTTCGGAAAAAATTTTTATCTCCGAAAATAACAAAGGTACGACAACCAAATTTGGCATGTACATTTACACTGTCTAACTTACCTTACATGCCAAAATGCAGATCCCTAAGTTGAAAGAAAAAAAAGTGATAGCCATTTTAAGAAAAAAAAAATTGGGTGCCACTGGTGATCAGCGGAAAGCACAAGAACAAAATATTTTGTGTGACTAACAAAACCAATTGAATATTACATCCGACGGTTAAGCTTTCTTGACGCAACAACATCAAGAAGTAGCAGAAAAAATATTTTCAAAGTATGATAATTTTTCTTCTTCAAACGTCAAAGTCGCGATTAGAAACGTCACAATTTGTAATTTTCAGACAACGAATTTGGAAAAAATACGGATTATGTAAACGATATGTCGTAAGAAGTGTGTTTTACAAAGCCTTAACATTCCGCTTCAGCCATCATTGTCCTTCATTTTACTAAAACATTTGCAGAAAATCCATTTCAAATAGACCCTCTTTCAGATGCTTCGGCAGTAGTTTCAGCTATCGAGTGTATGGTTTAATAGTTTATATTTTAGCAAATTTTCGTCGAAAAAATTCGTTATTGAGAAGACCGCGACTTATGAATTTTAAAAAGATTTCTTCAAATGAGCGCGGACTAGTACCCCAAAAACCCATATACAGGGTCAGTTGCAGTTTTTGTCTGTTTACACATATACAGGGTGACGCTTTTCTACGGCAACGTTCAATATATCCGTTATTATACAAGATATGACAAAACAGTTTATACGTTAATTATAGGGTATCTCGAGCTGCAACTTATAAACTTATTTTGACAATTAGAGGCTGGCCCATAAGTCGTTGGTGATACACACTTTCTTTTTTTAATAAAACACCCCCTTGTTTTATTGCATTTTTGTGCTTTTCAGAGAATTATAATGCATGTTTGTAAGAAAAAAAAAAAAGATATCGTTCATCGTTGTTGAGTTATTTCAATTGTTTTGCAAGCTTTCACATTTTTTGAACATATTTCAAACACATATCACAAATTGTGAAACGGCGTTTTTATCAATAGATAGCGGAGGCCCATGGAAATGACGCATTCATAGAGCTTTCTATTTGTATTACTCGTCGAAAAAATCGAGCTACTGTATATGGGCACGCTCAAATAGTGGCTGAATTTTAAGTTTTCGCAGAAATGTTTTTAGTGTTTCTGTAGAATTTGATTTTGTAAGATTTTTGTTATATGTTGTTAATTAATAATAAATGTTTAGTAAGTTATTGTAAAAGAAAATTTGTCGAATTTTTATGAAAAATGTAATTTAGTGTAACACTACTAAAGGCAATTTCTGTAAAAAAAAAGGTGATTTCCTGTAAAAGAAATTTTTGCAAATTTTCATATTATTTATAATTTTGGTTCTAAAGCTGTTTGTGAATAATTATATCCTGCCAGGTGTGTAAACAGCTTAAAGAGGTCTAGGAAAATAGGACCATTTTTGTCTGGAACTTTTAAGGTTTATTTTCAGAAAATGTTTGTACTTTTTGAAACAACAAAGCTATTTTAATGAAATGTAGTCGATTGTTACTAATATATAGGTTATACTGCCAACCAAATGTCCTTCTTTTAAAAACAAGACATGTTTGACATTAAAAACATTTTTACGAAAATTCGCTACCATAACGCACTTGGTGCGTCCAGACTTTTTTATAATTATTAAACTATTAAGATGTGAATTTTAGTATTGAAATTTTCTAGAACTAACGTAACCAAGCTGAATCTCCATGATTGCACCTAAGCACTTTCGGTTCCTAGTTCGTTAAGTATGAAATAAATAAAAAATATAATATAAGACACCATTTTTAGCAATACAAAATAAAATTGTTTTGCCTAAATTAATCAGCATAAATAAACAGTTATCGCACATATACAAGTTGGTCTGCAAAAGCTGGTATTAATAATTAATTCGATCAGTGTTGACAAACGTATACATATATTGACAATATATTTTACGGTTTAATTAATTATTTGTATATCGGCAGTTAGCGATCTTTCATTAGCGATACGTTAATTCCAACAAATTTATTCAGTTTTGTTTAAAACTTGTCAAACTCATGCGTAATTATTTAAACGTTTATTTAACTCTAAAATGAAAGGTCGAAACGGGAACAAATTAGTTTCTAGTTTTACATCTGTTGTGGCGATTATGTAATTGGTATGTAAATTATTTTATTTGCCAAACTTCAAAACGGATTTTAACAACTTATTAAACCAGTCGATGAATAATATGTTTTTCGTAGCGCCTCCGTGGCCGTGCGGGAAAGTCGATTCAGACTTTCCAATACGGACTCGGGGGTCGACGGTTCGAGACTCACCGGCGGCGGATGATTTTTTAAATCACTGTCGTCGTTGAGATCGAGGTGGAGGGTAGGCTGGTTTAGATGAGCAAAAATGGTCAGTAATGGCCTAATTGCCAGTAAGCATCTTACCTTTCTAATATGTTTTTCTTGGTAGGCATTGAGCTCATAGATTAAAAAGAATAACGGCTTGGACATATAAATCATAATATTTGAACTACAATAGCGAAAATTTTGGTATGTTTTATAATTAATTGGACATTTGGGAATAATTTCTGCAAGAGAACGTTCCCACCTCTTGCTTTAGGGGATGAAATCGTTTCTAACGCCCTGGGCAAGGCTGTACTATTTGCCTCGTTGTTCGCCGGAAAGTCTACTCTCAACCCATCTCTAAATTTTCAACCACCAACAGTGCCCAATGTCGCACATAAAATGACGAATATCATTATAAAAACTAAAGAGGTACGAAACATGCACTCTTCTCCTAATGCCAGGAAAGCCTCTGGCCTTGACGAGATCCCAGCAATGGTTCTCAAAAAATGTGCACCTGACCTTGCTCCTGTGCTGACTCGCCTGTTTTAGACATCTTACAATAGAGACGTAACTAGTAACTGGAAAACTGCTAGAGTACAAACCCGTCCCCAACAAAGCATCCAAAGCGCTTTCCAGCAACTGCAGGCCTATCTCTCCTTTCAGTCGTCTCTAAAGTGATGCAAAAGTATATAAACACCGAATTACTAAAATTTCTTGAAAAACACAGTCTAATCCATTCCGTCAGCGCAGATCAACTGCCGACTCCTCCCCTTTGTCACCCATTCTTGGAACAAGTCTATGGAATTACACGGTGAAACCCAGACTGTCTCTCTATACATATCCAAAGCTTTCGACCAGGTCTGGCACGCAGCGCTGCTTAATAAACTTCCGGCCTATGGCCTACCAAAAAAACTCTGTACCTGGATGGCAAATTTCCTCTCGAACCGGAACATTGCTGTTGTTGTGGATGGCCATTCCTCTAAACTGTATCCAATTAATTCACGGGTTCCTCTAGGTTTAGCTTTAGCCCCTACTTTGTTTTTTCTCCACATCAATGACCTCCTCTCTAGCACATTCAACCCAGTTCACAGTTATGCGGACGAAAACACCAATATACAAACATACAATATTCTAAGCCTGTCTCTTTAACCCAATTAGATGAGGATCGCAGACTCATGGAGGGTTGTGCCTCTGTGGATCTCCAAAAAATATTAGACTGGGAAAGTAGAAATCTTGTACAATTCAATTCCACCAAATCTCAGTCTTGCTTTCTATCTCATAAGAGACACACCAGCCTCAGACCCATCACAATGAACAACCAAGTTATTCAAAGTAATGAGTCATTTCCACTTGTTGGCATTTCTGTGGATCTAAATCTCAATTGGCACCAACATGTCACATCAATTGCATAAGCGGCTGCTAAGGAATTGGGTTTCCTCTCCGGTCTCGCAAATACTGTCACCAGCTAATCTCTATACCTTATATGCTTCACAAATATTCACAAATAAGGCCAAACCTTGAATACTGTTCCCACATCTGGGATGCCGCTGCCGCTTCTACACTCGCTATACTGTACTCCATTCAGAGGAGGGCTATACGTTTCATCGGTGAGCCTACCCTCACCCAAGAGCTTCCATTACTTCCCCACCGACGTGTCGTTTGTGACCTCTCTCTCGTTTATAGATATCTGCACGGGCACTGCTCAGAGCAGCTTACTTCTATTGTTCATCCACCTGCTGCCCCCAACAGATCTACCAGGTTATCATAGATTTTTTATTTTTTGAGATATAAATTTTTTTCCTATGAAAAGTCAAAATTTTCCTGGAAAACCTCGTCCGATTTTCCTGATTAACGAACTTATCTAAGCCATTTACAAAAGGAAGGTATATGCAAAATTTTATCAAAATAGGCCTATTATTTTTTTATATAAAAATTGTTTTCGAATGAAAACTCAAAATTTTCCCGGAAAACCTCGTCTGATTTTCCGGACTAACGAACTTATCCAAGCCATTTAGAAAGGGAAGGTACATGCCAAATTTTATCAAAATCGGCCCATTATTTTTTGAGTTATCGGTGTGATATATATATATATATATATATATATATATATATATATATATATATATATATATATATATATATATATATATATATATATATATATGAGACATGCTTGGTTCTCGGGTTAAACCGCGTCCAGAATTTATGGAAACTCGACGTTTCGGCTCCTGTTTTGGAGCCATTTTCAAGAGGTAAAGGAAATATGTAAGGACACTCTAAGGCCTCAATCTGCCTACTCCTTAGAGTGATGGACAAAGGTGGGTAAAGGAAATATGTAAGGACACTCTAAGGCCTCAATCTGCCTACTCCTTAGAGTGGTGGACAAATGTGGGTAAAGGAAATATGTAAGGACACTCTAAGGCCTCAATCTGCCTACTCCTTAGAGTGATGGACTAAGGTGGGTAAAGGAAATATGTAAGGACACTCCAAGGCCTCAATCTGCCTACTCCTTAGAGTGGTGGACAAAGGTAGGTAAAGGAAATATATAAGGACACTGTAAGGCCTCAATCTGCCTACTCCTTAGAGTGGTGGATAAAGGTAGGTTGGGTTGTTGTAGCTCGATTACGGGGCCTCAATCTGCCTACTCCCCAAATCTCGCTGGAGATCGTCTGTGAGGTCTCAGTGTGTTCAACCCTAGGCCTCAGAGAGATCGAGCTACAACAACCCAACCTACCTTTATCCACCACTCTAAGGAGTAGGCAGATTGAGGCCTTAGAGTGTCCTTACATATTTCCTTTACCTACCTTTGTCCACCACTCTAAGGAGTAGGCAGATTGAGGCCTTAGAGTGTCCTTACATATTTCCTTTACCTCTTGAAAATGGCTCCAAAACAGGAGCCGAAACGTCGAGTTTCCATAAATTCTGGATGCGGTTTAACCCGAGAACAAAGCATGTCTCACATTAAAGACCGCGGAAATCTTTCTGAACATATATATATATATATATATATATATATATATATATATATATATATATATATATATATATATATATATATATATATATATATATATATGTGTGTGTGTATATATATATATGTATATATAAAGAAATAAAAACTGAAACTGACCCCGGATATGGGTTGTAGGGTTCCTACTTCGCGCTCATTTGCAAAATTTTTTTCAAAATTCAAAAGTCGGGATCTCCCCATTAGTAAATTTTTTCTACAAAAATTCACTAAAAATAGAAAAAACATATTTTGAAGCCCTCTGGCGGCTAAACGGTGAAACTTTGTATAGAGGTGTGTTGATCTTAACGGACCTAATTTCGTCTGAAAAATCTGTGCTAGGTCGGTTGTACAGTGAATTCCGTTACACCCTGTATATTAGACACATATTTTTAGTTATACCTTAAATTTTAGGGGGTGAAATAATATTTTATTGTAAGCGGTTTTAGATTGAAGGAACTTTATATGCTTTCACAATTTAGACCGTCTAGCAGCAATCACTGCTTTATATTTATTAGATCAGTTAGGACACTTGAAAACCCTCTAATGCATTATTTCCGATAGAGCGCCATCTGCGTAACCTTCCGATGAATTATTCAACGACGGGACACTAATTTACATCCGGCTTAATTCGGTTCTTCAACGAATTCGATGTCCTTTTACCGTTCTGGTTTAAATATGGGAAATAGTGTGGGTGTTCCTGAAATATCTAGCATGCTATTTTATCCGGTGATTCCGGTTATCTTGAGTTCAGCCACCCTTTCTCAGACAGGGTGTCATTTATCATACTGATATTCTCGTGACATTTACGCACCCTTACGCTTAAGAGTTTCGGTTACACAGAAAGAAGCTTTTAATTTCAGCCTTCATGATGATAATAGATTAAACAAGTGTCTACATTGTACCTGTGCAATCTACACAGACCACAAGTAAGTGTCTAGCTCGTGTTATTAACTACACACAAGGTTGAAAATGAAAAAGTCTGGACGCAGCAAGTGCATTATGGTAGTCATAAGCATGTTTTAATGACAAATATGTTTTCCTAATGAAATGCATCAAATTTGGTATAACTGTAACGAAAATTGCATTTCGCTACCCTGATTTTAGCTTCACCAATCGAAACCAAATTTGGCAATTCCCTTCATTTTGTTAATAGCTTGGATGAGTTAGTTAGACAGTCTTGACCATCAAATACTTTTAGAAAAACAAATACAAAAACTGTTTGAAAACGCAGTATCTTTTTAATTACTAGAAATGTTAAATTAAAACTCGACAAGCACGTACTGATTGTTAAGGTGGCCCTACCTACCAAATTTTAATTCAATCCGTTTAGTAGATTTTAAGTTATGACTAAATAAAAAATCAATAGTTTACGATATAACCTGAAATTACCTGTAAATGGATACATAAACTGTTAGACAAGTTCAGATAGATAAATCAGGGTTCCGCTGCCATTGCAAACAAAACCTCCAAATTAGGTTTTAAATGGATAGGCTACGAAAATATGTCACAATAGACAATCGGTGGGGTTGCCATTTATGAGAACTATCATCTAAATAAACAATCGACTGGGCTACAATTTACGACAACTCTCATCTAGATCTGTAGATATCAGAAAAATGTAAATAAATAGAAATTTTAATCAAAGCGATTCAAGTTGTTTAAAAGCATTCTAGAACTACGTTTTATTATATATGAATATTAAGCTTTTTATTTTCATGTTATTTAAAAGCCATCTCCATCTCTCTAGTTTAATCTGACAACACCGCTATCTGTCATTTGTTATCTGACAGAAATCATGAGAGAAACATGTACGTTCTACGCATAACTTCGAAATCGAGTCCGCTAATACATTAGAATCTCAGAATATAAAACAACTACGTATATTCTAAGATTAATACAAATAGCAGGTAAATAATAACCCAACTTTTAATTTTAACATAGCTCTAACAAACGCCTTTGGTCGTCCACTGTGACTGTAGTATATTATGATTCTATCAAACCAAACAAAAAAGTGGTTGTGTACAGAAGATTCAGGTTCTTAATCAATGCATATAGGTACTGTATTGCAAAAGTGAAACAAAATTATTTTAAGAAGAAATATACCTAATATAAGTAAAACACCTAGGGTACCTAGATACTTATGGTTTTCTTTTACTCTATGGAGCATTTGAAGCAAAGGAAACTACATATTATCATGAAGCAGTTTATTTATATATATATATATATATATATATATATATATATATATATATATATATATATATATATATATATATATATAAATCAAATGTGTAGTGCAGTAATAGTAAATAAGTGTGGAAAAGAGTTTAGGTGCAGCAATGAGTTATGGTAGCGAATTTTTGTAAAAATATTTCAAATAGTGATAACCAATTTTCCCATTACACTAGTAGAACCCATAAAAATGCAGCGTGGGTACTAGATTTGATAAATAACTACAAATTTATTTAAAAAAATCTGTTTTCTTATTTTGCTTATAGAAACTGGTTTTTAATGTTGACTAAAATGGATCATCCAAGTGATTAATAAGGAAAAATATCTGCCACGTTTATAACTTGGCAGGTACTTTCCTTATGGAAATAAAAATTAAATTTTCGATAAGTTTGCAGTTTGGCATACGGGCGACTTTTAGAAAAACAATTTCAGAAACACGCTTAGAACCTTTTCTGTATGCACATCCCACAAGAAAAATTTCTTGCAAACGGACCAGGAGTGAATAGGGGTGCTGGGCGGGGAAGAAGATCAAAAGGAAATATGAGCGGAAAGTTTAAAGAAACCAGCTTAGTTGGAACTCGATAAGCTATATTTTACCCAGCTTACAGCTATACTTCCTAAAAGTCCTGTTTACTTGGACCACAACCCTTATTCACCGCAGGTCCCGTAATTTTCTTGGGGGTTGTTCCGAACAAATTTTTTTTGTTTATATTGTTTTTGTTTATGCTTTGAGGGTGGTTGTAGGCATGTAACAGGGGGGGGGGGGAGGTCAACCCGCGTGATAAAGCCGCGAACCAAGATTTTCAATTTATGTTTAAATTGTTTCCTCATTTCTTTTGTTTAAAATATTTTTCCAAAAATGATTTTGTGGTTGCTTTGTTTGTCAGTCTCACATAGAGAGCTACAATATTTTATCATTTAAAAAATCTGGACGCAGCAAGTTCGTTATGGTAGCGAATTTTCTTTAAAATGGCATCAAACTTGGTTGCCTATATAGTAGAAACAATGTACCATATTTCATCGAAATAACTTTATTGTTTGAAAATATATAAACATTTTTCAAAAGTCTGGATGCAGCAAGTGTGTTATGGAAATGAAGGGTGGTTGTATGCACACGAGGGGGGAAGGAAAATGCATACGACGAAGCAGACCCCCCCGGTTTGACTTGCGGCAGGGGTGGAGGTTTGGGGGGTGGCTGCTTCGTCGTGGGGATTTTCCTTCCTCCTCGCGTGCATACAAACACCCTCGCTGCATAAACCACAAGAAAAATGTCTTGTTCCTACCCGCCAAGGAAGTTACAGCACCTGGGGGATAGGGGTGCTGTGCGGGGTAGGCAGGGTTTAAGGGGGATATGGCTTCAAGATGTAAAAAATACAGCTTTCAGGCCCGTTTTATTCGAATTTTCTGCTCATATTTCCTTTTTACTACCTACCCCGCCCAGCACCCCTACTCATTCCTGGTTCCGTAACTTTCTTGGAGGGTGTGAGCAAGAAATTTTTCTTGGGGTTTGTGGATTCAGGGTAGGTCCTAGACAAGTTTCTGAAAACAGTTTTTTGAAAAGCGTTTGGGAGCTAAACTGCAAATGTAACAAAAATTCGCTACCAAAACGCACTTACTGCGTCCAAATTTTTTTCTTACAAACGCATCCTATTTCGATAAAAAATGCAAAAATGCATTAACAAATTTGTTCTACATAAATTAGCTAAAAAAATTATAGACCGTTAAACCATAAACTTCACTAAAACCTACAGCGAAAGCATCAACTTAACTAAACCGACAGCCAAAGCATCGGAGAAAGGGTTTACTTGAAATGAATTTTCGGTAAATATTTTAGTAAAAATGAAGGGCAATGTTTTTGTTTTACGTTTTTTGCCTAAACATAGCCAATTTTGACGTTTAAATTTGCAAGTTTGACGTTTGGAGGAAAACTCCAAAATTTGTTTTTTAGCTGCCCATAACTTCTTTGTCTTTAAAGCTACAGACCTAAATTTTGATACAGAGTTTGCTATTTATAATACAAACAGGCGCACCAAATTTGGTTACCCTTACTTTGTTGTTTCAAGATATATTAGTTTTTTTAGAAAAAAAAAACACCAATTGTAAATAATTAATTTTTTTTGTGGAAAACTTTTGTAACTTTAAAGAAATTTGTAACACATTTTTTCAAGCGATTTGCAGTATTTACATATATGTACCAAATTTTAGTTCCTAACTCCATAGAAATTAGAAATTTCTTCAAGTAGTCGCTTACTGGAACCTCTAAAACCAATCTCCAAGATCCATTTAAATTTAAAAAATTAGCTTTAACTATGTACCTTACTTATAGTGTACAATTCTTATGAAAATTCACACACAATATGGCACATACTGCATCCCGAACTTTTTTATCAATCATAGCAATTCCTAGGATTGCACTCAGACTAAATAAGCTCCGGAAATTCAACATAAATACTGTTGCACAGTACACGACGATAATGCCAACTTCCCTCAGCAACGCCATCTGAAACATTATCGCTTATTGATAGACCCTCGTATAAGTAAACATTTAGGTGCTATATACATACTACTGTATACCACCGTTCAACAATAACCCGCAGATGGTTTAGGTTGACAAAGGTGACTTGTAGATTCCTCCAATCGATACATTCTGTATATCTATCAGCCACTTAACAAGTTAAGACGAGGATATTGTTACTTGTCACCAACTATCCAGACCAGAGCAAGAACTGTTAACTAGAACGTTGTCTAATTGAATACTAAGTATTCCAGAGCTACGGAGGTAAAGCTTCATTAATTAACTTAGAATTTCAGGTGGCTGTGTTCGCCGTCCTACCGCTTGGACAACCAGACAGTTTACCGCAATCTATAAATTCAACTCCGCAGTTCTGAATATCCACAAATCTTCGATGCAATTCCGTAAAGTCGGTCCTAACAATGCGGTGCTGGATCTAATTCATCTCATTCTCTTGATGGCAGTGCTAACGTACATGCAGACATATACAGGGTGTGCCAATTAAAACTTTCCACCTGGAAAATACCGGAATTTAAACAAAATATAAAAATCTGAGACACGTCAATTTGGATTTCAAGGGGAACACATGATGGCGTAGCTTTGGTGTCTTGGAACCTACCCCTTAGACAGGTGCGTACATTACCCTTAAATTTTAAGTGGCCACCTATGTTGAGTGACACCTCATTTCAGATCTTCCTCAATTCTGTTCACGACAATATACTACTTTAACTTTTGGTTTCACCAATTAAAAAGTTGGGATGCAGCAAGTGCATTCTGGTAATGAATTTTCACAAGTATTGTACACTATTATTAAGGTCGATTATCAACACTAATTCTTTAAAGTTAAATGGATCTTGGAGATTAGTTTTAGAGGTCCCAGTAAGCGATTACTTGGAGATATTTCTATTTTCTATGGAGCTAGAAAATTTAAATTTGGTACATATATGTATATGCTGCAAGTAGCTTTAAAAATGTGTTACAAATTCCATTAGTTACAAAAGTTTACCAGAAAAAGAATATTTATTTACAAACCAAATGTACGTAGACCACCAGACTAGTGCCGCGTGTGTTAACGATGGTCTGACCACCCTTGTGTACAGCCAGTGGGCCATACTAGGTATTAGTCCCCACGTTTTTCCATATAGCCGCCTAGTGACGGCTAAGGTCATGACTGCCTTACGCAGTATTTTTCCAATGTGACCATTCCAGGTTAGCTTAGAGTCCAATACGACCCCAAGATACTTAACCTCCCTGGCCATTGGAAGGTTCCTACCGTATAGAGTGGGAATTCTATGGCTCGCCCACTTCCTCCTCGTAAACGGTATGACGGTTGCTTTCTCGAGGCTTACCCCGAACCCTTGACAAACCGTCCACCTTTCCACCACTTTCAGTGCTGTCTTCATGCGCTCCCACACTGACTGTGTAACCTTTCCTCGTACTATGATGATAATGTCGCTCTGTACTTCATACCCTTCTCCCGAGAGTCTCCCTAGCAGACCGTCCACAACTAGGCACCAGAGCAAGGGAGACAGAACGCTCCCCTTCGACACCTCACCCTGACCCCCGCCAGCAGAGTGCCTCCCGCGAATGAGGTGAATACCGCATTGTCCCTGAGCCTGGAACAGATCCACCTGAAGCAGGTCTTCTCTATTACACGCTCCCTGACAGCTGCCAGAACCGATCAGAATGAGGTGTTGCTGAAGGTCCCCTCTATGTCTAGGAAGGCCCCCAGCGCCACCTCCCTGTACTCCAGCGTATTCTCCAGTTTCAGCACCAGTTGGTGCAGTGCTGTTTGTGTTGAGACTACTGCTTTGTATGCATATTGTCCGCACTGTAGGGGAATGCTTCCAGTGCACCGCCCCTAATGTGCCGGTCGAGCAGTTTTTACAATGTTTTTAGCAAGAAGGACATGAGACTTATTAACCTCAGGGACTTTGCCTGGTCTGCTGGACGCCCAGGTTTAGGAATGAATACAACCCTGGCCAGTCTTCATGCCCTCAGAATGTATCCCAGAGCCAGGCTGGCCCTCATAATGAGGGTAAACGCCGGTGCCAGTATGTCTATACCATAGCATGATGGGCATTATGCCATCAAATCCTGTGGATTTGAATGGCATGAAACTGTTAATAGCCCATCTAAATTTGCTCTAAGTAACCACCTCTTTGGCGACTGTACAGTCTACTCTAGATGTCGGCCTGTACGGCGCCTCTATTTCCGAGTATTCCAGTCCGTAGGTGATTGGTTTATTATGTTACAGACTGGGAAGTGCGTCTGGAGTAAAACTTCCATACTTTCCTCCCCCAAGTTTTAAAGCCTCGCGTGGATGTTCTAAGGGAGCCTGTTGGTCTGAGTGCCCTTGGACAGGATCTTCTGTCCTTCCTGGCGTCCCTCAGTCTTTTGTTATGGGTCGTTAGGGCATGTCTATATACATCCCATGCTCCAGACCCTTTGACCAGGAACCTGCGTCCTCCTTTGTTTGAGGTCCTCCTTCCACCACGGGACACTCCTGGTGGACGCCCTCATTTTCAGGTGGCAGTTGGGGTTATAGGCCGAGGTGATTGCGTCTCGCACTTGGGCTGCCGTAATCTCGAGGTCTATTGAACTGTCCATGATACTACTAATCCCCCTGGAGTTCCACTGCTAGGCTTCCCAGTCCGCCTTGCGGGAGTCCCGGTACCATACCTTTGTCTTTCAACTTTGGCATTTTCAAACCGGATGTGTCTGTGGTCTGAGATACTCACTTCCGCAGACACAGCCCAGTTCCTAATAAAGTCACCCAGAAACTGAGTTGAAACTGTTAGATCTAAAACTTCCTCACGCCGTGTTGTGACGAAGTTAGGTTTATTACCTCTATTCAATATGTCTAAATTAAACTTCATAAAGAATTGTAAAAGTGACTCTAGAGTTTGTGTCCGAGCTCCCCTTAACCACATGGTGCGCGTTTGCATCCATGCCGATGGTGGTCTGCCATCCACCTGCTCTGCTAAACACCATCAGCTGCTCCAGTTCCTTGGATGGATGGGAGTCCGTGCTGTCCCCTGGAACATAGGCTGATCCGACTGTAATGTCCCTCTGCCCACCCGCTCTTCCATATCGCTTTTTAATCGTTGGCAGGTCTCTGGAAGAGAAATGCATTAAAGGCAGAAACTCGTTCCCTTCCCTAACAAAAATGCAGGCCCTTAAGTTCTCGCTCGATCTGCTGTAGATGAGTTTGCCAGGAGCTCCGCCAAGTCCCTTGGTCTCTCCTTAGATGAGTGCAACATCCGTGTTCCCTGGAGCCATCAGTAGTCCGGCCGTGGCTACCCTACTGTGTTGGAGGTTGACCTGAAGGGACCTAAGTCCCATCAACCCCTGGTTGCTTCTCCAGTGGGCAAAAGCTAACCCATCCCAGGCCCTAGAATGCCTTGAAGGAGGTTCATTCAAGGGCTCTTCAAGACGCCTGGTCGATCGAGAAGGCGAGAGTCTGTCCTGCCTTCCTACTTAGAACCGACCAATGTTGTGTCCCCAGTTCAGGGTTCTGGATCTTCAGTCTACTGATCACCGTCTCCTGCGGGACGAGGGATCCGCGCGAGGACCTTGCGTTATTGCATCCATACTTTTTGAAAGTGAAATCAACATAAACAGTGGAAAATTTTGAAATTATAATTTTAATAATTTACACTGCACATTTGACTATATATAATTTAAACTACTTTATGATATTATGTAGTTTCGTTTACTTCAAATGTTCTATAAATAGTAAAAGCTAACAGTAAAGAAAACCATAAGTACCAAGATACCCTAGGTATTATACTTATGTTAGTTTGAGTTACGTATATTTCTTCTTGAAATAATTTTGTTTCACATTGGTAATACAGTACCTACATGCATTGATTTATAAACCTAGAATCTGATGTAAACAATCACTTTCTTATTTGTTTGATTGAATGTTAGAATCATAATATACTACAGTCACAGTAGACGGCCGAAAGCATTTTTTAAAGTTATGTTAAAATAAAAAGTTGGGTTATTATTTACCTACTATTTGTATTAACCTTTGAATATAGGTAGTTGTTTTATAATCTGAGATTCTAAGGTATTGGCGGAGTCGAATTCGAGGTTATGTACAGAACGTAAAAGTTTGTCTCATGACCTCTGTCAGCTAACAAATGACAAATAGTGGTGTTTTCAGATTAATCTAAAAAGATTGAGATGACTTTTACATGCCGTGAAAATAGGAAGCTTAATATTGATACATACTAAAACGTAGTTCTAGATTGCTTTTAAGCAAAATGAATCACTGTCATTAAAATTTAAAATCACTTACATTTTTCTAATCGCTATAGATTTAGATGAGTGTTGTCGTAAATGGCAACCCGGCGGATTTGTTATTGTGACATATTTTCGTAGCCTGTCCGCTTAAAACTTAATTTGGAGATTTTGTTTGCAGTGGCAACGGAACCCTGATATATCTGTCTGACCTTGTCTAACATTATCGGCATCCATTTAGAGGTAATTTCAGGTCATATCGTAGATTATTAATTTTTTATTTAGCTATAACTCAAGAACTACTGAACCAATTGAGTTCGAATTTGGTAGGTAGGACCATTTGTACCATTTATACGTGCGTGTAAATTAGTTAGTTTATTATCTCTAGGAGTTTAAAAGATATTGCGTGTTCAAACAGTTTTCTATTGTTTTTTTTTCCAAAGGCATTTCAGTATCAAAACTGTCTATCTGTACTTTTTTAAAATAATAAACTCATTTCAATTAAACTTGGCAAAAATCCTATTTGGGCGAAAACCGAGGTTGAGTTTGTTAACCGTTTTCCGGTTGAAAATCGGGAAAACTTTTTGAAAACGCTATATTTTTGTAAGTATCAGAGTAACTGGAATGGGACTTTACATGTGGCTAGGAGTAGTGCAAATATATATGTATTATATATAAACATATAACAATTTTAAGGCACCTTGCTTTTCAGTTCAAGGGAGTCTATTAGCGAATTTGTTCTAATGAAAATTCTAAAATTCGCTACAAATCAATACATAGGGAATCGGAAGCTCTTTTCAACGAGCTATCGCATGACCTCTATTTCCATTTGAAAAAAATTAAGGGATGATCAACTCCACCTCCCCCCCTTCCCCGCTTAGGAGGATAAAGTTTGGGCTATACTATACTATATATATATATATATATATATATATATATATATATATATATATATATATATATATATATATATATATATATATATATATATAGGATGGGCCATTGAAAACGAGCTGGCAGCCTTTACTGCCAGGAAAATGTTTGGTCGAAGCAACCTGACATACATCAAGTTTGCTTATGAGAGGGACAATTTTGACTCAAAAAGTATAGCCCAAACTTTATCCTCCTAAGCGGGGAGGTGGAGTTGATCATCCCTTAATTTTTCTCAAATGGAAATAGAGGTCATGCGATAGCTCGTTGAAAAGAGCTTCCGATTCCCTATGTATTGATTTGTAGCGAATTTTAGAATTATATATATATATATATATATATATATATATATATATATATATATATATATATATATATATATATATATATATATATAATTTTCGTGATAATGCTGTCAGTTGAAATTTGGTTGTCACGTTGGCTCTAGCTAAATCATAAAATTTAATGTAATAATGGAGTGAAGAAAAAATATTCTCAGGTCAGAAGCTCGAATGGTATTGTCAAGATTACTTTAAATTAAAAGTATTGGCTAACACATTAAGATGAAAAAGAGAAAATTATATTATTTGGCATGTCAAAATTGGAAGTGATTGATGTTTCGGAAGGTGTGAAATATATTTTGGAATATTCTTATTAAATTTTGTCATTGATACTATACAAGTCCTAGGAGTTTCTTGTATTGACATATGGATAATTTTCAGAAATAATAATAATAATAATATCAATGAAAATCTACTACCATACAGCACTTGGTGCCTCTAGACTTTTAAGATAATAATTTTCTACTAGGTTTTAAAGTTAAAATAAATAAACTTTTAGGTTTGTATTAAATCTAGTAGATGAACTGGTTGCTAACATACAATTTTTGCATTTCCCTAGAAGTAAAACAAGCCGTTTTGCAGGTGGATATGCTTAAAAACATAGACCCTGGAAACTAAAAAGGAGTATCTTTGTGAATATTTAGTTACCCTTGAACTCTTAAATCAGCAATATCCTCAAAAATAGCACGCATTCTGAATAATTTGCTCACATTTTTCAGGATATTTTACGGAAAGACATCTGAACCGTATACATAGAAGATGCATAACTCAATTTCAGGAAGCCGTATAACAAGTTATTATGTAGTCGCTTCTGAAAAGAAAACCTAATACTGGGATCAAGTAGACATCTCATTTCTAGAGAAGACATATGAGTTTACAAATTCGCATATGTGTACAATTATTTAATGTTGCCGCTGTTTCTCAATTTTCTTGTCGCGAATGTTCCCCTGATATTATCCCACTTCATCACATTTGACGTAGACCAAGAGAAATACTTGTTATATCCGAAATGCCTGTTCTTCTTTGAAAAACTGGCACGCACAGACAAATTCTAAGTTATGTCGTGTTAAAGGTTATTTATATACGCGAAGAAATTTAGTGTAAGCTCTTTCATTATATTTAATGAGAACAAAGTACCTCATGACTGACTGCATGGACGCCGTACTGCAAAGTCAAGGGTAAACAATATCTTTTTAACTATGTGAAAACTGGAACCTGCGATATGCACTAATAAGTACACTTGGAGAACCCAAATCACCACAACACATGCTTTCAAAGACCTAACGATCGTTTCGCTGACAACGCTGGCATCATCAGATGATGAAAATATTATAAACTAAATTACTGCTACAATTGTATAATTTATATAATTATTAGGTAGACGAAAGAAACCGAAGGTAAATGTAGCCGGAGGCGCATCGTTTATCTATTGTGTCTCTATTGAACGGACGAGGTTGACGAACTACCTTAATCATGTAGCTGATAAATTTATGAGTTTTATCAAATTTAAAGGATAATGGGCTTGAAGTGGAAAGTTCCGCGTTATTTAAGGAAGCTCACGTTCTTTATTGATCTACAAATTTATTTAAGGAAGCTCACATTCTTTATTGACCTACAAATTCACTATGTTAATACGAGAACCCGCAATGAGCACCGACAAGTGCATCCGGAGACATACTAATAACTACTGCACATCTTTCTTAAAGCACAACGACCGTTTAGCCCACAACGTTAACTTCATCAGAGGATGAATATTCTAACTACAATTCTTTTTTTTATATTTCAACAACATATCACGAGAGCTTACAGCCTAAATACTATCGTACCGTCGGTATCGACAAGGAGGAAAGAGGCGACTTGTTAATTCTGGACTTGAAGGTTTGGATGTTCGGAGGAGAAAGAAAAACATGTGCCGGCAAGAAATTCCGCAACTTGGGAGTCTTCGTGACAAAAGAGCAGGCATAACAAGATGTTCTATGTCTGGTGACCTGGACAGTAAAAGAGTGTATTCGCTCTGTTCCTCTGGTAGATCTGCTGGGGGCAGCAGGTGGGGAACTATGGAAGAAAACTCCTCTGAGCAGTACGCGTGCAGATATATATATATATATATATATATATATATATATATATATATATATATATATATATATATATATATATATATATATATATATATATATATATATAAGACAGAGCGTTCACCAACGGCACGTCGGTGGGCAAGAGATGGCAGACTTTGGGTGAGGGTAGGATCACCGATGAGACGTATAGTTCTCTTCTGAATTGAGTCCAGGATAGCTAGTGTAGAAGCAGCATCCCAGATGTAGGAGCAGTATTCGAGGTTTGACCTTATTTGTGAAGTATATAAGATATAAAGATAACTGGTGAAAAGTATTTGCGAGCCCGGAAGAGGAAACCTAATTTCTTAGCAGCCGATTCTGCAATTGATGTGACATGTTGATGCCAATGGCGGTTTAAATCCACAGAAATGCCAACAAGTGAAAAGGACTCATTACTTTGAATAACTTGGTTGTTCATTATGATGGGTCTAAGGCTGGTATATCTCTTATGAGAAGCAAGACTAAGATTTGGTGGGGTTGAATTGTACAAGATTTCTACTTCCCCAGTCTAACAATTTTTGGAGATCCACGGAGACCGAACCCTCTATGAGTCTGCGATCCTCATCTAATTGGGCTGAACAGACAGGCTTCGAATATTGTATATTTGAGCGGAGGATGTTGTCGTCCGCGTAACTGTGAACTGTGCGGAAGCGCTAGAGAGGAGGTCACTGATGTGGAGAAGAAACAAAGTAGGGGCTAAAGTTGAACCTTGAGGAACTCCTACATTAATTGCATACAGTTTAGAGGAATGGCCATCCACGACAACAGAACGGTTGTAGAGGAAATTTGCTGCTCAGGTACAGAGTTTCGGTGGTAGGCCATAGGCCGGAAGTTTATTAAGCAGCGCTGCGTACCAGAGCTGGTCAAATGCTTTGGATATGTCTAGAGCGACAATCTGGGATTCACCGTGTAGTTCCACAGACTTTTTCCAAGAATGGGTGACAAAGGAAAGCAGTTGATCTGCGGTAACGAAATCCATACTGCCTGTCGTGTATTAGACTGTGTTTTTCAAGAACCTTGAGTAATTTGGTGTTTATATACTTTTACACCACTTTGAAGACGACTGAAGAAATATGCATTTAGTTGCTAGGAAGCGCTTTGGATCCTTTCTTGGGGACGGATTGTATTCGAGCAGATTTCCAGTTACTATGGAATATGCCTCTATTGTAAGATGTCTGAAGCAGACAAATTAGGACAGAAGCAAGTTCTGGTGCGCATTTTTTGAGGACAATTGCTGGGATCTCGTCAAAGCCAGAGGCCCCTTTGGTATTAAGAGAAGAGAGCATCTTTCGTACCTTTTTAGTTTTGAAAATGATATCCGTCATTTTATGTGCGACATTGGGGACTGTTGGTAGTTGAACATTTGGAGCTGGGTTGAGAGTAGAATTGCCGGCGAACAACGAGGCAAAAAGTTCATCCTTGCCCCGGGCGGTAGAAACAATTTCATCCCCTGAAACAAGAGGTGGGAACGTGCTCTTGCAGAAATTATTCCCAATAGATTTAGCAAACGTCGAGAAGGGTTTGTTGTAGTTGGAGCTTAAGGGGACTTTGTTTTTGATGTGGTTATTAAACAAGTTTTTTGCCTCAGAAAGAATGCGGACATAGCGGTGTCTTGCGTCGTTAAATGCTTGGCGGTTTTCTTGACTGGGATTGTGTAGAAGCGTTTTGTGAGCTTTGACCATTTCAAGTCTGGCGTTGTCACAGGATTTAGAAAACCAGGGCTTTTGAGTGGCTGAAGAGGTTTTCTGTGTACGTGGGATAAATAATTCCATGCCAGCTTGGATGATTTCGGTGACGTTTTGTGGGATATCAGAGAGATGAGATAAGTAGACAGACGCCCATGGAAATGAGGAAAAGTGATTCCGCATTTTGTCGCAGTTCGAGGATTTGTAGTGCCAAACGATACGTGGGTGTGATGTCTGTGTGACCTCGGGTTGCTTTTCGCAGGAATCAGTGACCATGCCGTGGTCTGAGCGACCAAGGGAGACGGTGACTGATGTCTTATAGCATTCAGGATTTGTAGTAAAGAGGAGATCTAAGAGATTTGAGCTGTGTGTTAGGATGCGAGGAAAGCAAGTAGGTTGCTGAACCAGATTGGCTAAAGAATTGCCGACTTCAAAGGCGTCCGCTGCTCTCCGTTGTGGATCGGTTTTTGAAGATCCTAGCCATTCATTATTATGGACATTGAAGTCACCAAAAATAGTGACCTCGGAGGAAGGATATTCAGAAATCAGATGGTCGGTTTTTTCAGAAGGGTAGTCGAAGAGCTTGACAAAGTCCTTATCAGAAGGTGACCGGTAAATACAATAGATGAATTTAATTGCAGCCCTGAGAGAGATTTCACCCGAAGTATGTCTTTTCTTCCAGCTTCCAAGTTAGGGAGTCTGGTGCAGGGTAGATTGCTACGGACGTATGCGCGCACACCTATATGTAATCTAAAGGAAGTAAGGAGCTCACACCCTGGAAAATTAAGGTGATAAGTGGCTGTTTTGGCACTGATCTGGGTTTCGGTGAGGATGAGGAGTTGGAGCTTATTAGCGTGGAGGAAATGGAGGACGGCGTTCGGGTTATAATTTAGGCCACACATATTCGAGATGGATATGTTAAATCTTGATGTCGGCGCCTCCTGCACACCCCTCTGCCGGAGATCCGGATGAATGGGTATTTTATCTCTGGAATCTTGTTTTACGAGAACCTGAATGTCCATAATTTTCATATAGAGTTGTTAATATCTTCTATGCGATCTCTTTCGCGATGACATGGAGTTTGCGATCCTACATATTCTTATACCACATCTGATTTTCAAAATTACTACCTTCTTTTTCCTTCTGGTCTCTATATTAGGGAAGAAGGAATCAACGCTGACAATTTACAAAATCGTCAGTTGGTTGTACACAGTCTCTATTTATAACATTTTGTGTTTGATAAAGCTGCCGTGACCACATACTACCTGGCTATGTACCGTGATGAGCAACTCTATCGTACATTTTACATTGTTTTATGTGGTTATATCTTTAAAGCATACAAACTTAAACATCGGTCAATACTTTTATAAAGAAAATACGTAGAATAAAATTATAACAAACGATTAGAGAACAATTTAGGAAAAACAAGGATGTATTTTACATATACATATATCTGTTTTGAATTTAAATGTCCCCTTGTTTTTGTGTTCTACGTGTTTGTTTATGTTGACATTTTTGCAAACTCCTAATGTCGTAATTTTCTCTTTAACGGAAAATTGTTTATATAAGAACATCGACAAAAATCTCAAAAGGAGGTGAATATATTTAGCTCAAGCACTGCTAAGAAACACGTATCTTAAAAGGGGCAGTGTTTAGGCATTATTTAAATTATTTTCTCTGTATTTAATTGTCAAACAGAGCAAGAGCCAGAATTTTGATGTTCATCTTATTTTACTTTTCTGCAACCGAGGCATTTCAACTATTGAAGAGAAAATTATCGAGATTCGCTCACAGCTGCACTGATGTGCATTCAAAAGCAGGAAACCATTCAGCATTCCTACGCAAGTGGAGAAGTGCATCCTGCAGATGGAACCAGTTAACTTTCGACAGGGCAATTTGACTTCGTTCAACATACCATTAACTAATGACATTAGTGAAGTGTCACGTAAACTATCTACTAACTTGGACGAAGAGAACATTTCTCCACTTAGCAGTTTACAGGTGAACGAACACTTTTAACGATTAACGTCCAATTACCGACAAATGTGTAAAGTTTAGGGAGTTGCGCTTTATAGGTAAATTCCTGCGAATCGGGAGTCGAACGAAAGTAGTTTATTATGTAGCTATTTGTGACTTTGATTGATTGGTGTGTCTTCATTACAAGTATATTTTACAAAGTGGGTGGTTGTTTCGATGCTGCCAAATCGTGCTAAACTAATTGTAAATTTAACAAGGCTTATAATGTTTGGTGTAGCCAAAGAGCTGAACTATGAATGGATCCCAATGTCCCATAGTTTGCAACAGCGCAGCTCAAGAATGCAAATAATATATATATATATATATATATATATATATATATATATATATATATATATATATATATATATATATATATATATATATCACGGATAATTTTGCTTAACCAGTGGGGGGTTTGTGTTTATACCTTCGTAGAGAACCCAGTTCACAGTTACGCGGACGACAGCATCCTCCACTCAAATATACAATATTCTAAGCCTGTCTCTTTAGCCCAATTGAGGATTGCAGACTCAGAGAGGGTTCTGTCTCTGTGGATATCCAAAAAATATTAGACTGGGGAAGTAGAAATCTTGTACAATTCAACTGCACCAAGTCCCAGTATTGCCTTCTATCTCATAAGAGATACACCAGCCCTAGACCCTTCACAATGAACAACCAAGTTATTCAAAGTAATAAGTCCTTTTCACTTGTTGGCATTTCTGTAGATCGAAATCTCAATTGGCACGAACATGTCATAACAATTGCAGAAGGGGCTGCTAAGAAATTAGGTTTCCTCTTTCGGGCTCGCAAACACTTTTCACCAGCTAGTCTCTTATATACTTATATACCTTGTGATGAACTCCGGCTCAGCAGATGGCCCGACGGATAAGTTGCCAATCCGTCCTTTGGGCGAGACTTAAACGTTTTTAATTAAACTATCCTCGGGCGCCATCTTTGTTCCCTATTGAATAGGACGGGGTCAGATCCCCGTGAGGACTTCTGCTAAGGCCCTCGTAGAGCACCACAAAGCTACTGTTTCAAAACAGCCTTGTCCCAGGGTAACTCGAGTGGAGAAGAAAACTATAGCCAGGGGTCGTAAGTTATTATGTCCCGTAGAGTTCTCGAGAGGTGAGTGGGTTTTAATCATCCACTCCCGAATAATGACTGTTTTCCCTAACTTATAAAGTTGGAAGCAGAAATATTCTAAACAGGCAACTATCGACTACGACATGCCTACGCTAGTCGCAGTCCGTCACAGGATTCTTGCCTTAACACATTTACACTAGTACAGATGCCTACAGGCAGTGCAGTGAAATGCAACTAATTACATAAAAATTCTCTAATAACATTCAGAATATTTACAAAATGAAATCGACAATTATAAAAATCAATTAAATAATTAAAATCAAAAATTCGCTACAAATCATGCGAATATCGAGACACATATCTCAATCCAGATAATATTATCTCTGGCAAGACATTATTTTACAAAAGAATTGATACCACAAACGTGTACTATTTAAAAATACAGTGATATTCACCTAAAATAATATGCATAATAGTTAATGACAATTAAGTGAGCGGCTAACATTAGCACAGCAAACAAAGCATAACAAAGTACGGCAAGCGTAAAGCAGGATACCCCAAACCTCGAATGGATCCACGACGGGAGCAAACAAACGGTTCCCACGCTTACACAGCCCTAACTCGCTAATGAATACCATTAGGCAATTCGTTACCTAATATGGAACACCCTAACTAGCCTACAATGCCCCCAGCGATTGCGTACCATTCTTGATTGATCTCCGAGGACTTTACGGTCCCTCAAAGCAAACATAGTCGCACCAATACAGCACACGATGCCGGGAACACTAAAAACTACCCTAAATCAGCACTGTCCGTGCTGCTGGGTACGAAACGTGACCAGCTTGGCCCTTACCTAGGCTGGACACTATAACTAATCAACCACCTAGTTTAGCAAGCGCATACCCTCCAGAATAAATACACGATTTCCCAAAGGACGTACGCCCCTTCAAGAGATTGCGGTTCACCCTGTATAGTAGGCTTTGATTCGCTAAAACACCCTAATTCCACTACAGTACGGCATAATTATTTACCTTACTTAGATCTCCCTTAGATGGGCAATCGTGACCATTTAGTCACCACTAAATCCAATAAACTCTATCTACACGTGAAATCCTAACTCCGCTGTTAATACTTCACGTAGAACAACATTAATAAAACACAGCCAGTTTAACCATTTATAAGTTATACTTCTGCAAACTTCTCGAAGTGAGAACTTTATCACCAGGCCAATACACGGCCTCTTCGCTACTCTATAGCGACACGGAATAATCTTCCTCCAGGTATTACACCTGACTTAATAACAGACCAACACACGGCCTTTTCGCTACTCTATAGCGACACGGGACAATCTTCCCCCAGGTATTACACCTAACGCTTTAACAAATTACCAAGCAAGATACGGACGGCGGCGACCTGTTGCCACGGCGATGATTCAAACCGCTCTGTCTCGCGTGGCGTCTCTTCTCCACGGTTCCCTTGACATGCGCCTAGAATACATCTTATTGCGCGTGTCAGACTGGCGTACAGCGGTCCATTCTACAAGAACTGCGTGTGGACTCTGGCGAATTTTCATACTTTGATGGGAATTTAAAATGAATCAGATTTATTGTCCAACAAATATCCGTTATTTATACCGCCTAAGCGACTTATTAGCTATTCAAATAACCGCAATAAATCGGACTTCATTACAACCTTATATACTTCACAAATAAGGCCAAACCTTGAATACTGCTCCCATATCTGGGGTGCCGCTGCCGCTTCTACACAGCTATTCTGGACTCCATTCAGAAGAGAGCTGTATGTCTCATCGGTGACCCTACCCTTACCGAAAGGCTGCCATCCCTCGCCCACCGACGTGCCGTTGGCGACCACTCTCTCTTTTATAGATATATGCACGGGCACTGCACAGAGGAGCTTCTTCCATAGTTTCTCCACCCGCTGACCCCAACAGATTTACCGGGGGAACAGAGCAAATGCACCCTTTTACTGTCCAGGTCACCAGACATAGAACATCTTGTTATGGCCGCTTTTTTTTCCCGAGGGCTTCCAAATTTTGGAATTCCTTGCCGGCACATATTTTTCCTTCTCCTCCGAACATCCAAACCTTCCAGTCCAGAATTAACAAGTTGCCTCTTTCCTCCTTGTCGACACTCACGGTACGATAGTATTTAGGCTGTAAGCTCTCGTAAGTACACTTAGAGAACCCAAATCACCACAACACATTTTAAAAGACCTGACGATCGTTTCACTAACCAAGTTAACGTCAGCAGAGGATGAAACATTCTCTCTGATGACGCTAACTTGGTTAGTAAAACGATCGTCAGATCTTTTAAAATGTGTTGTGGCGATTTCGGTTCTCCAATTGTACTTATCAGTGCTCATCACAGATTCCAATCTTTACTTGGTGTAAGCTCTCGTGGTGTGTTGTTGAAATATAAAAAAATACGACGTTGTTTGAAATTGCTTGTCAAGTAGCATATAAATAGGAGCTTTAGTTTTTATTCGCTTAGTTTATCCGGCCCTGTGATGACGCTAACATTGCAAGCGAAACGATCGTCAGGTCTTAAATATGTCTTGTGACGAAATGGGTTCCTGATAACATAGTTAACGCTGTAAGACTTTTAAAAACTTTTTTTATTTTTTTATAATTTAACAACACACCACGAGGGCTTACAGCCTAAATACTATCGTACCGTGGGTGTCGACAAGGAGGAAAGAGGCAACTTGTTAATTCTGGACTTAAAGGTTTGGAGGTTCGGAGGAGAAAGAAACACATGTGCCGGCAAGAAATTCCACAACTTGGGAGTCCTCGGGACAAAAGAGCGGGCATAACAAGATGTTCTATGTCTGGTGACCTGGACAGTAAAAGGGTGCATTCGCTCTGTTCCCCTGGTAGATCTGTTGGGGGCAGCAGGTGGAGGAACTATGGAAGAAAGCTCCTCTGAGCAGTGCCCGTGCAGATATCTATAAAAGAGAGAGAGAGGTCACCAACGGCACGTCGGTGTGCAAGGGATGGCAGCCTTTGGGTGAGGGTAGGGTCACCAATGAGACGTATAGCTCTCTTCTGAATGGCGTCCAGGATAGCGAGTGTAGAAGCGGCAGCAGCACCCCAGATGTGGGAGCAGTATTCGAGGTTTTCTAGCTATAAGTTGCTCTTATAACATATTCGCTGCCTCTCGGATTATATTTTATAATTAATACCGTTGTTATAAAAGCCAGAATTTTGCAACTGCTTTAAAATGCTTCATATAATACTGGCAAATTTAGAATCTAAGGGACATGTTGTTAGTTTACGTTGGCGTTAAAGGATCAAGTTACATAAATATCATTTCATTTCATATATCCACTGGAATGGAAAATTTCGTTCAATAAAAGTGTTGTTTGTGCGTCAAAAGAAGGAAAATAAAAAAGCGAATCACATTTCTGTTAAAATTGGATATTCATGTATTCACAATACGGATCAGCGAACACTTGATTTTATTCGCAATATGATATTAAACTTGTTGACACGAGATAATTGATTTCTCTGATGAGTTAGCATCATTCCAATTTCATGACGTCGAAAAGGAAATTGCTTTCGTGCTTTATCTAGTATTTCTGGATACGCTTCTTACTACCAAATAATATATGTCAAGTATTAAGGTTAATTACCAATTTGCGTATAATGCCTGATTGTGGCTTAAGTTCGGTGTTGATAATTTTAGACAATACAATCATATTAGATTGTTTCCTAAGATTAATATCTATTTTAGGTTAATTGTTATATTATACTTACAGGCATTTAAATTTTTAGTTCTGTCATATTCAAAGTGTTTGAATATTAAAAACCAACACAAACTATATCATCTTTCTACCTACGTATTTTGGCAAATTAAAGTCTGCATCAAGAAAATTTAGGTTACATAAAAAGCAGGTTTCAGAAACCACGTTCCTGGTATCAGCATGCAAGTGTAAAAGCTGAACGTAAATTCTTGGAATATTTTATAGTGTATGTGGTGACCTAGCATTCACAATAACATACACAATGTTCTATAGTCACAAATAGTTTTATTAATGTATAAATATATCTCGATTACACAGTGCATTATTTTATATCTTAACTAGACCGCGTTACATTCAACAATGAATCCATTTCCCCCAACGTTCGTGCACCGTCCTCCGTCCACGTTCCCTGTTGGTGAATCATCATGTTCCGTAACCGGTCGCCACAATACCTCCTTTTTCTTCAGCTTCAGTGGTGGTATCCTTGTAGGTCTGATGCCGTCCTCGTTTCCGATAATGGAGCAACCGGCTGGCGTGGAATGGTTGGAGGCGGCGTGATCAGTTGAAGAGCTGGTTCGGACAAAAATTAGATGTTTACAATATTCTGGTGACTCTCTAGGTATTTTTTTTACATGTGCCGTATGGCGTTTAAATGTTTACCCATCTTTCTTTAGCCTAACTTCATTCCCTTTACTTTATATCACTTCATACTCTTCGTTGCGACATCTACCCTTTAGTTTATTTGCCATCGCCATGTTCTGTACTATTACTTTACCCTTCGGCTGTATATCGCACTCTTTTGACCTTCTAACCTTATCTTCTCTATCCTTTTCTTTTTGCTTCATAATCATATCATTGTCTTTGGCTTCTTGATCGCCCTCGCTCTTTACAAGATCGGATATAAAAGGAATTTTGTCACGAGCATTTCTACCAATAAATGTTTGAACCGTCCCGACAAAATAAGAATTTAATTTTAGGGAACCGTAACATGTAGTAGTAGTGGTAGCAAAATTTAACATAATCCGGCAACTCAATTAATCTAAGCTCAAAATTTATCATACTACATACTTAAGGTGACATTATTATTAACAAAAAATCTCATATTTTTATTACTTCTAGTATACCACGCTGGTTCTCGATGAATGTTTGCTAATAAAGCAATCTAAATAAATCTGACAATGATTTTCTTTGAAATACGGACATTGCACTTATGGAAGTCTATTTGAGGAACTGATATGAAATCAAAAAGCAGAAGTAAAATGCAAATATACAATTTTTGTTAAATATTGATAAATATGGCATAGTCTTATTGCATGCATTATTTTATGAAATTGAAAGCAGTAAATTCTAAAAAAAATAACATAAGAAAATGAACACGTAAGAAACAATATTGGTAAATAAAAAATGCTCCTAAATCTAAATTAAGATGTAGTGTACTATTTAGCTATTTTCTCTGGCCAGTAGAATCCTTGATTCTGTATAAATGGCGTACCTGTTTGCAAAACGATTTCTGTTTATCCGAGTCTAATACTGAAATTTATACATGTAAGTATATTTGTGTTGTGAACTTAATGAATGGACTGACACTTAATAAGAACAAAAGTTTAAAAAGGCAGCAACTCTGAAGCCAATAATGGCTTCATATATATATATATATATATATATATATATATATATATATATATATATATATATATATATATATATATATATATATATATATATATATATATATATATATATATATATAGGTTCTAGGGGCCCTAGTTCGCGCTCATTTGAAAAAATTTTTGCAAAGTCTCACCATCGATACCTTTCTATTTGTGATTTTTTTAAAATGAAAA
Source organism: Tillus elongatus (assembly GCA_964006375.1). Taxonomy (NCBI): domain Eukaryota; kingdom Metazoa; phylum Arthropoda; class Insecta; order Coleoptera; family Cleridae; genus Tillus; species Tillus elongatus. The sequence goes on from OZ023264.1 coordinate 190,592,078, forward strand.
TTCACTAAAAATACGACCTTGTTTGTGATTGCTTATCAAGTAGCATATAAATAGGAGGTTTAGTTTTTATTCGCTTAGTTTACCCAGCCCGTGATGACACTAACATTGCAAGTGAAACGATTGTAAGGTCTTAAAAATGTCTTGTGATGAAATAGGTTATTGAAAGCATAATTAGCGCTATGCGTTATAAGACTTTTAAAAACTTGCTTTTATAACATATTCGCTGCCTCCCGAATTATATTTTATAATTAATACCGTTGTTATAAAAGCCAGAAATTTTACAACTACTGTTAAATGCTTCATATAATACTGGCAGATTTATAGTCTAAAGGATATGCTGTTATTATAATATATATATATATATATATATATATATATATATATATATATATATATATATATATATATATATATATATATATATATATATATATATGCTTAAACATAAGTACCTCAACCATTAATTAAGTTTGAAATGTCAGCTACAGCATGTAATTCAAATAAAGAAATGGCCCTAACAACAAAGTCACTATTTACTAGTAATTTTGCCTAAAGTTACCGTTTTAAATGAATTTAATTGAGTGTTATTTGTATCATAATAAAGAAAAAACTTAAAATAACTATCTGTAAGGATGTAAAATAAAATTTCGACTTACTCGTATAGGTTGAAAAGGGAACCACTGGCTTTCAGACAGCATGACCACCCAACAGTCTTGCGCCTTGAAAGACACACTGTATAAAAGCCTATTGAAGCGCTGGGAATAATTTCTGTTTCGGGGGATGAAATTGTTTTTACATCCCTAGTCAAGACTGAACTTATTGCCTTGTTGTTCACCGGCAATTCTACTCTCAACCCACCTCCAAATGTTCAACCACCAACAGTCCCTAATGTCGCGCATAAACCGACGGATATCATTTTCAAGACTGAAAAGGTACGAAAGATGCTCTCTTCTCTTAATACCAGAAAAGCTTCTGGCCTTGACGAGATCCCAGCCATTGCTCCCAAAAAATGCGCACCAGAACTTGCTCCTGTCCTGACTCGTCTTTTTAAGACATCCTACAATAGAGGCATATTCCCTAGTAACTGGAAAACTGCTTGAGTACAACCCGTCCCCAAGGAAGGATCCAAAGCGCTTCCTTGAAACTAGAGGCCTATTTCTCTTCTTTCAATCGTCTCTAAAGTGATGGAAATGTAGGGGGCATTCGCTCTGTTCCCCTGGTAGATCTGTTGGGGGCAGCAGGTGGAGGAACTATGAAAGAAAGCTCCTCTGAGCAGTGCTTGTGCAGATATCTATATCATATAGAGAGAGAGGGGTCAAGGAATGGCAGCCTTTGTGCGAGGGTAGGGTCACCGATGAGACGTATGGCTCTCTTCTGAATAAAATCTAGGATAGCGAGTGTAGAAGCGGCAGAGGCACCCCAGATGTGAGAGCAGTATTCGAGGTTCGGTCTTATTTGTGAAGTATATAAGGTATAGAGGTTATCTGGTGAAAAGTATTTCCGAGACCAGAAGGGAAAACCTAATTCCTTAGCAGCCGCTTCTGCATTTGATGTGACATGTTGGTACCAGTTGAGATTTCCATCCACAGAAATGCCAACAAGTGAAAAGGACCCATTACTTTGAATAACTTGGTTGTTCACTGTGATGGGTCTAGGGCTGGTGTATCTCGTATGAGATAGAAAGCAAGACTGAGATTTGGTGCAGATGAATTGTACAAGATTTCTACTTCCCCAGTCTAATATTTTTTGGAGATCCGCACAGACAGAACCCTCCATGAGTCTGCGATCCTCATATAGATGGGATAAAAAGACGGGCTTAGAAAATTAGATATTTGAGGGTGCTGTCGTCCGCGTAACTGTGAACTGGGTTGGATGTGCTAAAGAGGAGATCATCGCTGTGGAGAAAAAACAAAGTAGGGGCTAAAGCAACTAAGGTAGAATATAGTTATTATATTGTTTTATTTTTATATTTTGACAACACACCACGAGGTGTTAGAGCCTAAATTACTATCGTACCGTTTGTGTCAACAAGGAGGAAAGAGGCAACTTTATAATGAGGGACTCCTGCATTAATCGGATGCAGTTTAGAGGAATCTCCATCCACGACAACAGAAATGCTCCGGTTTGTGAAGAAATATGCTGTCCAAGTACAGAGTTTTGTTGGTAGGCCATAAACCGGAAGTTTATCAAGCAGCGCTGCGTGCCAGACCTAGTCGAATGCTTTGGATATGTCTAGAGCGACAATCTGGGATTCACCATGTAGTTCCATACACTTGTTACAAGAATGGGTGAGAAAGAAAAGGAGGCCAGGAGTTGATCTGCGCTGACGGATTCCATACTGCCTGTAGTCGATTAGACTGTGTTTTTCAAGAAATTTTAGTAATTCTGTTTTTATATACTGTTTCATCACTTTAGAGACGACCGAATGGAGAGAGATAGGCCTGCAGTTGCTAGGAAGCGCTTTGTGATTGCGATGACAACGCGACAGGACCCTTACATTGTAATATTTTTTATTGTTTTTAAGATAGCTCGAATGCTGTTAAGCTGGTTCTGGGTGTCTCGTAAGGATTCAAAAAATTACAAATCATTATTTCCATCGCAACCTGAGTGAATCGCGAATGGCTCGTTTACATATGTGTCAACTTCATCTACTAAAATAAATGTAAGAGCCTATTTAGTATGCAAAGTATGTTATAACATCAATTATTCATGTCTATCCGGCATGAGATGTCCGCAAATTCGTTTAAATTTAATTCTGTATACACTCCTACTTGGGTTTTATCTGGCGGCTTTCAGAATATGTATAAGCCTGTGACTTTCGGTGAGGCTTCGCTAGAAATGTTTTTGATAGCGCCTTTGCTAACTCAATGAAAACTTGGTGACCAGAAAGTGGAACCTAATTGGCTCACGTATACAGAACGTGTCTATTGAGAAGTGTCTATGATGTGGAAGCTTCGAGAGCTATTCTTAAAGATTATAGGTTTATGATGAGAATTTATGTAACAAGGTAGAAGACAGATCAATAAGTGCTTAAGTAATATATTTGTAGGTATACAGAGAACCAAATTCACCGTGCTGTAAGATGGATTCAGTTGAATGTTCTTATAGATATTTTAATTTATAGGTTTAAAATATAAAATTGTTTCGATTATCAATCTGTACATACAACATTTATTTCGAAGATGTTAACCTTTTTGTAAAATTTCGGAAACACACAACTTTATTTTTAACCGACTTCAAAAAAAGGAGGAGGTTCTCAATTCGACTGTATATTTTTTTTGATGTGTGTTACCTCAGAACTTGTATCCTTAATAATGCGTATTTAATTGACTTCGACTACATTGATGATGTTCTTGTGTGTTACCTCAGAACTTTTTTCTAGGTAAACCGATTTTGACGATTCTTTTTTTATTCGAAAGCTGGTGCATCTCGTGTGATCTCAAATAAATGTGAATAGGATCCAACCAGTAGTGTTTCAGTTATCCTTAATAATGCGTATATAATTGACTTGGACTACATTGATGATGATTGTGGATCACACCGTTGCGCTTCCGTCTAATTAAATCAGATATAAAGCTTCAGATTCACTAAAAATAAAAAAATAAAAATAAAAAAATTAACAAAATGGAAAACTGACTTTACGAAAAAATATTCTAAAACAAAAAATGCACTAAAAAGTAAAAAATAATTGCATATTTTTCTGTCTACAACTTACAATCAACTTATTTTTTCCACTTAATGTACGATCAATGCATTTACCACGCAATAATGTAGGTACCCACTTAAACTTAACCTCTAACTCCACACATACCTATGACTAACAGACAATTATCAAAATATTTATTTAGAGTTCACCTAAGCAAATGTTTTAAATATGTGTGTAGACTGCTTAAAAGACAATCAAATTATTAGGATCATATAATGAAAAATTGTTATTTTTGGAGTCTGTGTCAGCCAAGGAAATTATGCATGTTCGTCATGCAACAATAAATATTTTGGTGTTTAATGTATGCCCCGTGTTGTGTGGCCCTACATTAACCGCTAAATAAGCTGGATTTAGGTAGAGTGCTCTCACTTTCACCTTTTACAATTTCCATCTCCTGCTTTTTAACTTTCCCTGTATAATCCAAATCTCCCAATGAACGTTTTCGGTGAAGTTATCAGAGCGAGTTCTGTGAAATGGATTGGAAATGTGTGCTCTGTGCGGCCATTAATACGATATGTAAATGAAGCAGATCCATGGGAAAGTTAGTGGGTGCTGAGGCTGATAGCAGCGCATTCCGTCGCCCTACCACCCTTAGATAATGTGATGTATTTCGCGCATTCTAAACTTGAAAGATCCATCCATCCAAACCTTCAAACCTTTCGCGCTGAATTCGTATCTGACTCGGTTTTCCATTACGCGAAAGGTATTATACACACACATACCCACACCTCTACTTTCGTAACGTAAGAGCAGGCTTGACGTTCTTACTTTTCATCAACTTGTCGAGCGAATTTTCGTTTTCTCATTAAATGGGTATTTTCAATATGCCTGAAAAAATTTAAGAAGATTGCGGGTTCCACTTGTAGAAAGCGATGACTTCGATAAATCTAACCAGGTAAAGTCATACGAAAAAAAAAACAATTTATTTTTTACTCCAGAATGATCCATTCTTTGTTTTATATCTGAAATGTTTGAACTGTCTGATTGGAGTTTTTTTAACCTTATACCGTGAGATATAGCTAAGGTAAAATAGTTCGGGACGCAGCAAGTGCATTATGGCAGTGAATTTCCATTAAATGTTTTAAATTTCAATAACTCAATTTTCTATAAGCTTGAAAAGTTTAATTTTGGTATGTGGTAAGGCCTCTCACAAGGCAACATATGCACAAAACATCATTAAAATAGCTTTTTCATTTTCGGAGATTAAAAATTTTTTCCAACGAAAACTCAACATTTTCCCGGAAAACCTTGTCCAATTTTCCTGGTTAACGAACTTATCCAAACTATTAATCACTTGCCGAGTTTCATCCAAATCGGTTATTTTTTTTTGTTTTGTTATCGGTTGGATATATATATATATATATATATATATATATATATATATATATATATATATATATATATATATATATATATATATACAGGCTGTTCCAAAAGTCGTAAATCAAACGTCACACGAAGATAGGCCAGCTTAAGCCCTTTCAGAAAAGCCCTATATGATGTTATCAAAAAGTTTACGGTTTTATTTATTATGAAAAAAAAAAAGAAAATTGTTAAATTTTGAGGTATTTTGCCCTCCCACATGCAGAAAAAACGTTTCCGGAATGTGATTTTTGTGTCCGTTAATACTCGATAATAGCGTTATCGAATTAATCTAAAATATTTTGTATTATTATTCAGAAAATCTGAAGAAAAAAATAAAAATCGGACTTCTAGTAGAATTTACTGGATCATAATTTCAAAAACTTCTCTGTTCTATGGAGATTCAAAAACTCTGGACGCAGCAAGTGCGTTATGGTAGTGAATTTTCATAAAACTATTTTTTAAAAGCAATAATGTGTGTTTTTTTAAGAAAGCAGGCATCAAATTTGGTAACCAGTATAATCTATATAGTAAAAACAATGTGCCACGTTTCATCAAAATAACTTTATTGTTTGAAAATGTACAAAAATTTCCGAAAGCAAACTTAAAGTGTTCCCGAAAAAACTCGTTTCTTGGTCAACCTTATAGGTTAATAACAAATTGAGCTATTCAAATTTGAAGCATTTAATGAAAATTCGCTACCATAACGCACTTACTGCGTCCAGAATTTTTTCTTACAAACATGCATTATATTTCGATGGAAAATGCAAAAATGCAATAACATTAGGCGTGTTTGATTAAAAAAAAAAAGAAAATTTCTATTACCAACGACTTATGGGCCACCTGTGATTGTAGAACTAATTTTTTAAGATGTAGCTCAAGACACCCTATAATTAATATATACATTTTTTTCATATCTTGTATAATAACAGATATATTGAGCTTTATTGATTTTTTTACGGAAATTCTACAAAAATTATATACCATTAAACGATAAACTCTATTGCTAAGACCACTACCAAGAGTCAGAGAAAGGGTCTATTTGAAATTAATTTTCTGGAAATATTTTATTAAAATGAAGGACAATGACGGTTGAAACTAAGACTTCAGGGTTTGTAAAACATCCTTCTTGAGACATTTTATTTCCATAGCCCGTATTATATTCAAGTTCTTTTCCTAAATGTTGCCAATTTTGACGTTTAAATCGCAACTTTGACGTTTTGTGGAAAACCCCAATTTATTTTTCTTTAAATGCCTATAACTTTTTTGTCTTTTGACCTACAGAGCTAAATTTTGGTAGGTGGCTTACCTATAAGGATGTTAATCTGCGTACCACATTTGGTTTCCCTTACTTTGTTAATTCCGGAGATATAATTTTTTTTCGAAAGAAAACACAAAATTTTCCGGGAAAACCTGGACCGTTTTTCCTGGCTAACGAACTTATCCAAGCCATTTGCAAAAGAAATTTTTTCAACAAATTTAATCAAAATCGGCCCATTATTTTTTGAGTCATCGGTGTGATACATATATATATATATATATATATATATATATATATATATATATATATATATATATATATATATATATATATATATATATATATATATATATATATATATATATATATATATATATATATATATATATAAATAAATTTAAACTGACCCCGGATATGTGTTCTGGAAGGCCTAATTAGCGCTCATTTGAAGAAATTTTTTCAAAATTCAAAAGTCGGGATCTCCTCATTAGTGAATTTTTTTAAAGAAAATTCACTAATAAACAGATTGTGACGTTTACAAAGATTAGTTTATATATAACAGATGCTGTATTTGACGGCCATTTTGTCGTATACATAAACGATATCGTCTTAGGAACGATCCTCTTAGTCCTCTTAGACTGCTTCGTGAAATTTCTTGAGCTGCTGTTCTGATTCTTTGAAGTCCACCTGCCCGGGTATGTCTGATTCGAGTATTGCTTTACTGCTAAGGCAGAGTGGGCTGTGCATCCATCATTTTGAAGCCAGATTGTTCTCCGAAGTTCAAGTGGGGTGTCTTCAAGCAGTTCTGGCAAATTGTTTTGTAAAAACGCCAAATATCTTTGGCCATTTAACGTAGGGCGCAGTTCCACTGGCCCCAAAAGTGTTCCGTTAAAAATACCGGCCCAGAGATTTATCTTAAGTTGATGCTGGGACTAATCCCCTCTGAACTCATGTGGATCTTCAATTTTCTAACTATGAAAGTTATGGAAGTTCATGTAACAAATCATTTGTACATGCTGACTCGCCACTCAATGTGAAGAAAAGTGTGATTTTTATTTTTTCTTCTTCAGATTTTCTGAATAATAATACTATAACCTGTATAAAGGTTTCACTGGGGTTATTATAATTAGGTAATTAGTGGAGGTATGATAGAAACGTAATCAAAGTATATGTACAAGTTATATTACAATTTACACAATATACATCACTCTCACCAACATACCATTCCTAATACACGGTTACACATTATATACAAATCTCATGGGTCTTGAGTTCTATGGTATTAGATAACTGTGCTTATGACTATTTACACAATTAAACAATTGGCCAGATACAAGGTGCTAATACAAAGGGGGTCGTTCTGCACTTCCCTAACATGGGACGCGGTGACACCAGCACATCTTCAGTTCCACTTCTTAAACTTAAAACTACCCTAACACACTCTGCGCTTCTCACTTTCCGACTGCCTCCCCCGGCTAGAACACATCCCGCCTGTTGCGTTTGTTGTTGTCGCGCACGCACTTGTTCGTTATAGCCGGTGGATGAGGATACACAAGCAATGTTGCCAGTTTATAAAGAGGGTTGGTTATAATACAAAATATTTCTGGTTAGATAACGCTATTATCGAGGATTAACAGGCACAAAAATCACATTTCGGAAATGTTTTTTCTGCATATGGGGGAGGGGGAAATACGTTAAAATTTGACAATTTTCATTTTTTTCATAAAATTGACAATATCTTGAAAACCGTAAACTTTTTGATAAGATTATATTAGATTTTTCTGAATGGGCTTGAGCTAGCCTATCTTTATGTGACGTTGGATTTACGACTTTTGGGACACCATGTGTATATATTTAAAAACATATAAAAATTTAAACTGACCCCGGATGTGGGTTCTAGCGGTCCTAGTTCGCGTTAATTTGAAAAAAAAATGCAAAGTCTCACCATCGATACCTCTCTATTAGTGAATTTATTAAACTAAAAATTCACTAAAATGGCCATACTGTTACTATCACTATATAATGCATTAGCTATTTCCCCGGTTATACAATAATAATAATGGGTAATAAGCAGCTTGTAAATTAAACTGGAGAGGCTTGGACGGTTAACAAACGTAAAGATGTCTAATTTTAAGTGGAAGACTGTACCTGTTTGAAACATACAATATGAAAAATACACAAATACGCTTTAAGGTGCCCATACTGTTACTATTACTACATAATGCATTAGTTATTTCTCCCGGTTATACAATAATAATAATGTCTAAGGGGTCCTGTCGCGGCTCAATTAAAAAACATTAAAGACCGAGTGGTAACACTGCTCTTAGAATATGATTTACTGATTTTCTATTTTACCCAAAATTGTATTGTTTTAAGTCAATAACTCAGAATTTTAAATTATAACCATCGTCCAATATTTATTTTCAATATTTATATACATGTTTTAAATATGTTAGGTTAGTTAAAAGTCAGTTGTAAAATATCAAACGTTGTACACAGTTTTTATCTATAACATTCTGTGTTAACTAGAGCTGTCGTGCTGACATACTACCTCATTCCGCACCGAGATGGCGCCCGTGTCTTGCATCTCTCAATGTTCTACATTCTGACATGTTGGAAGAATTTAGCTTCCATTGTTTCTTATCTACGATTTATTTAAATTGCATAGCAGTACAAATAACGTCATCTGTCTTTGTCTAACATTGTAGATATTGCATTGCAGAATCTGAAGTGATCTCGCGGATTACTAGTAAATTTTCTTAAAAAAAAAACATCTAATGAGGAAAACCCGACTTTTAAATTTTGAAATTTTTTTTCAAATGACTGCGAACTAGGCCCTCTAGTTTATATATATATATATATATATATATATATATATATATATATATATATATATATATATATATATATATCACACAGATAACTCAAAAAATAATAGTCCGATTTCAAACAAATTGGGCACATACCTTCCTTTTGCAAGTGGCTTAGATAAGTTCGTAAGTCAGGAAAATCGGCGCAGGTTTTCATGGAAAATGTTGCGTTTTCTTTCGAACAAAATTATATCTCGGGAAATAACAAAGTAAAGACAAACAAATTTTGCACGCTGGTTTCTGTCATAAAGAGTATCTTATATAACAAAATCCAGATCTCTATCTTGGAAGTTTGAGGTTAATTAATTTTTAATTAATTAAATCTGATTGAAGAAAGTTAAAACGTTAAAATTGATTGATCAGAATGTGATTGAATACTACAAAAAAGGACTAACAAGCTCCTAGATATATGTCTAAGTCGTTATTTTTCTTGATTTACTTATAATATGAGCAAAAAATCAATTGTAAATCAAAATGGTTTTGTGCACATTGTAAAACCTTAAACAATGGGATATACCTGCTAGTAAATGCATGTAGTGCATATCTCAGTGGGCTACAGGGAAAGGGTCAATTTTATGTAGGTATTTAAGTAAAATGAAGCACAATGGCGGTTTAAGCTGAAACTTAGGAGTTTGCAAAACACTCTTCTTGTGACATTTTCTTTACATGATCCGTACTTGTTTCAGTTTCTTTGCCTAAATGTTGCCAATTTTGACATTGCATGTCGTGACTTTGACGTTTTGAGGAAACCCTAATTTTTTAAATACCTATAATTTTTTATCTTTTAAATTACACACCTAGGTTTTGGTGCGTAGCTTGCTACTTATCATAAAAACACGGGTACAAAATTTGATTGTCCCTACTTCCACTTCCGGAGATATGATTTTCTTCCGAAAGAAAACATAAAATTCTTCGGAAAAACTGGGTTGATTTTACTGGCTAACAAATCTAGTCAAGCCACTTGCAAAAGCAAGGTACTCATGAAATTGTATCAAAGCAGGCCGATTATTTTTTGAGTTATCGGTGTGATACATAAATATATATATATATATATATATATATATATATATATATATATATATATATATATATATATATATATATATATATATATATATATATATATATATATAAACATAGAAAATCTGAAACCTACCTCGGATTCTGGTTTCAGGGTTCCTAAGTAGCGCTTATTTGAAGAAATCTTGTCAAAATTCCAAAGTCGGGATCTCCACATTGGTGATTATCTTAAAGAAAATCCACTAAAACGTAACGATAGTAATAATATAATCTTGTTTTGATTATGATCAAAATGACTGAAAGCCTAAAAAATATATAACGTTGTTTTAGCTTTTATGGTGCTTTTAGAAATTCACAGTTTTTATCTTCGCGTAATGTTTTTTGTTTGTATTAGCGTCATTATAAAACACGGGTTGGGAAATATATTTTAAGGTTCTTTTTACCTCGTGCATATCGAGACAAAACATATTGAGGAACATAAATAATGGAGAAAATGACGTTTACGGAATTCAGCAAAAACATGTTGCAGTATGAAAATATAACAGAGAAGCTCTAAAATACATTTTTGTCGACTGTATTTTATAACCAACAGAGGAGTGCAGTCTAGTGATAGCGTTGATAAATTATGACGTTACGCTAGAAGCATGTCGCATGTTAAGTATTTTGAACCATTTATATATAGCAGAAACTGAGAATTAACCTGAGGTCTGGGTATATTAGTTATATAGGGTGTTGCAATAACAATAGGAATAACACGTCAAATAGCTAAGTAGTAGAATCCGTCAAGATAGTCGGTTTTTTCCCACCCAAGTGTACAATACTAGGCTTCTTTCTGAAGCTAATTAATTATGGATAACGTCGTGTATATCTGTGTGCGCTGACGGTTTCGACATAAATATTACTCCCCAGTTCGCACATTACTGTGGTGTTGTCTATATATATATATATATATATATATATATATATATATATATATATATATATATATATATATATATATATATATATATATATATATATATATATATATATATATACAAACACACAGAGTGACGCAGAGAAAACGAAACAGACCGGTTTTTTAGGTTTTCTGTAATTAAAAAAATCACTCGCTCATCTCAATTTTTATTTCGATGGGGAAACGTGTTGCTCTTATTTTCAAACCTGTCAGTTCAACTCTCTTAGGGTATTAGTGACACCTCCTTTTTAATCTAAATAAATTCTGCTTTTGATAAGTATCAATTTGTAAAAATTGGTTTAGTAGCTTTTGAGAAAACGATTATTATTGTATAATCGGGGGAAATACCTAATGCATTATGTAGTGATAGTGACAATATGGGCACTTTAAAGCATATTTTTGTATTTCTCATATTGTATGTTTCAAACCTCCAAGGCTATTGAGCTTAATTTGCAAGTCGTTTGACTGCAGCGTCGACGAGATTTGAGTGTAGTCTTGGACAAAAGCTAGATTCATAACTTCGCAATTTTTATTGTTTTATTTAAAATAATGTCTTGAAACTTTTACTAATTTTTGTATGTGCATATTTATGTAAATATAACAAATATACAATATTCTAAGCCTGTCTCTTTAGCCCAATTAGATGAGGATCGCAGACTTATGGAGGGTTCTGTCTCCGTGGATCTCCAAAAAACATTAGACTGGGGAAGTAGAAATCTTGTACAATTCAACCCCACCAAATCTCAGTCTTGTTATCTTTCTCATAAGAGATACACCAGCCCTAGACCCATCACAATAAACAACCAAGTTATTCAAAGTAGTGAGAATTTTTCACTTGTTGGCATTTCTGTGGATCGAAGTTTTAATTGGCACCAACATGTCAACTTAATTGCAGAAGCAGCTGCTAAAAAATTAGGTTTCCTCTTCCGGGCTCGCAAATACTTTTCACCAGCTAATCTCTATACCTTATATACTTCACAAATAAGACCAAACCTCAAATACTGCTTCCCCATCTGGGGTCCCGCTGCCGCTTCTACACTCGCTATCCTGGACTCCATTCGGAAGAGAGCTATACGTCTCATCTGTAATCCTGCCCTCACCCAAAGACTGCCATCCCTTGCCCACCGACGTGCCGTTGGTTACCTCTCTCTTATATATATATATATATATATATATATATATATATATATATATATATATATATATATATCCACGGGCACTGCTCAGTGGAACTTTCTACCATAGTTCCTCCACCTGCAGCCCCCAACAGATCTACCAGGGGAACAGAGCGAATGCACCCTTTGAGTGTACAGTTCACCAGACATAGAAAATCTTGTTATGTCCGCTCTTTTGTCCCGAAAACTTCCAAGTTGTGGAATTCCCTGCCGGCGCATGTTTTTCCTTCTCCCCCGAATCTCCAAACCTTCAAGTCCAGAATTAACAAGTTGCCTCTTTCCTCTTTGTCGACACACACGGTACGATGGTATTTAGGCTGTAAGCCATCGTGGTGTGTTGTTGAATATATATATATATATATATATATATATATATATATATATATATATATATATATATATATATATATATATATATATATATATATATATATATATATATATATATATATATATATATATATATATATAAATTAAACAGAAGTGAAACAGCAAGTGAATTTATTTGATTTAGTGCTGTATTCGATATTATCTGAAAAACACATTATAGGCGACGAAGTAGAACATAATTTCGGTAAATCAACAATTTACTAGAGGGGAGATTTTAGATTTTTTTTCGGAAACATGCTTAGAACTCTCCTTGGAGTCACAAGCCACAAAGAAAATTTAATGCAAACAACTCCCTAGAAAGGTAAGCGACCAAGAATAAATAGGTGCGCTGGGTGGGGAGGAGATGTGGAAGGAAAATACTTAAAAAAACAATTTGTCGGACTTTGAAAAGAGTTTTTCACATTTTGCAGCAATACCTCATTTAAACCCTGTCTATCCCGCACAACACCCATATTCGCTCAGGTCCAGTAACTTTCTTGGGGTTGCTCCCAAAAAATTTTTCTTGTGCTTTATGGTTTAAAGGTTTTTGTATGCATGCACAAGGTGTTACCTTCTGCAAAGAAGAAGCTTTAGAGCACAAGAATCGTGGTATATTGTGATTGACCTCAGGTGGATATAGATCTGCTCAATGGTGAGGTCACAATTGCCTATAACACCCTACCCTAAAGTAGCTATCTATTAGATTATCAAATTTATTAAGATTTGCAGCACTGTTTAGGAGGTTGACAGATCTGGATGTAGTTTAATACTCACGTTCTCTTCCTTTGTTTTCTTCGCACTGCCCAGAGTCCTACATTTGTGGCATCTCCAGACTAGTGCCAGGTTACGTAGAAATTTAGATATCTAGATAATAGTTAGTAAAAAATAATTATTTGCACTGATGCCAAAAGAAATGAGAAGTTAGGGAGGAAGTTATTTTCAATTAAACAGATATTTTAATACAACAAAATATAGAAATTTATTTATAAAAAATAAATTTGGAATAGCAAACAAAATGAAATAAAAATGGTTGGTAAATCTCAGGTAAACATTAATTGCACATAAATAACAATCAGGTAAATAGCAAGAATCTCAAGAGCAAGAAATAATTAATTTACATACATGTACCAAAACAATAGGATAAAGATAGTTGCATATTACTAAAATATTACTGTCAACTACTTAGGGTATCTCTCAAAAATAAAGACAAGTGACTAGGTAAATTACTTGACGTTTGTCAATCAATTGCTAGGTTTTCTAGTGAATTAACTGGCAAGTTCTTTGTGTGAGGCTCCAAAAAAAAAATAATATATAATCATACGTGAAATTTCTACATTAATTATGAAAAATAAGAGATGTTAAAGAGAATGTATAGGTTAGATATTTTACGGACAGAATTTGCTAATTACAATAAAAAATAAAAACTGTGTGCTTAAATTTACAAAAATTGACAAAATCTTAGAGATTAAACAGGAAACATATAGTTGTGTTGACAGCACCTCCCTGACATTGTTTATCTCAAACTTGATTACGTGATTTTGAAAGTTCAGGTTATTAAACCTTCAGATGTTAGATTTCGGCATGAAGATTCTGCTGATTCAGAGAAAAGATTTGTTTAGACTCACCAGTCTTCCGGTACTGAGTTACCCGATGACCCTGTGAAGATGCTTTCCAGGTGGGGTTAATCATGAGTGCCTGACACAGATGCCAGACTCCAATAAGAGCGGAAAAAGTGGGGAGTACGAGTGGGATTTCCCAACAGAGATTATTGGGCCGGTGAATGTTACTGCTCCAATATTAAAAAACCATCTGATCCTATCTCGATGTTCTGAAACTTAGCGAATCGCAATTAAAACGTGAATTTGCTAAAGTAAAATCCAATACCAATTGACTTAAGGTTCAATAATAACCAGGAATTCTTTCTGATTACGGCAAGAAGTCAACAGCTCGGAACAAGGAAACACAACTTAACTCCCGCTTTTAGGCTGAATGCTATGTTTATTTAAACTCGAAAATCTCTTGAATTACTCCTAACAATCAGACAATAATTACTAGGTGGTACAGATAACAGAAAGAACATTACAACCCTGTTTTAATATAATTTAATAGCCACCGAAAAGTGACGGTGTTCACTCTATGAAGGCTCAGCAGAGATTCTCCGCTTATGTGTCGGGTTCGGTAACTGCTAGGTCGCTGCACGCAAAAATTCTTACTGTGACCGTTACTGGCTGTGCGCGAGCTCTTTCTAGCCTCCATTCTTCGAATGAGATAAAACGAGACCTCCAATCGGCGGCTTTGCCGGCAATTCTCTGCAACGCTTCCAAACCGTCGTTGGGTGACATCACCGATTATGGAAATTTCCAAGATAAACAATATTTTGTTCTCGAACATTTCTAACGTACATTTTCAATGCTTATTTCGTTCTCGGAAATATTTGTTCAGTAATAATGCGAGGTAGTTTTCCATGACAAACATATATTGAATTTTAACGTACAAATTAGAAATGCAGTAAAGGGGTTTACGGTGCTTGAAGATCTAGCGACTTTTCACGAAAATAATTTTGAATTCAAAACATGAATTGTCTTACAGATATTGAATTGTCGGCTCTTAATTAAGTCTCTTACGGGTTTATTTTGAATAACCGAAGCAGTAACGAAACGTAATCGTTACAAAGGGGAAGGAGAACCCTCCGTGTTTTTGGGTGAGACAGAGACCCTCTTCCTCCTGGGGGTTCTTCTTCCCCTTCTGCATGCATACAATCACCCTCAATGCATGAACCACCGGAATTTTTTATGCTCAGCTTTCTGGTGTATTTTTGTTGAGTATATTTCCTGTTTATCAATTGTTTTGTTTGAGTTTTGTATCGAAATGAATATTTATGTTAGAGGTCATGCTTTTGCTTGCCCTTTAACCTATTTTTGACTGTTTCTAATTAAATAGAGTAAGACTTTATAACTTTTAATATAAGACTGAATCACTATAATATATTATTCTTATGAAAATTCACTACCATAACGCACTTGCTGCGTCCCCAACATTTTTTTATAAATATGCACAAGAATTAAGATACTGAATTGATGCCATTTTGTTTGTTCTACACTGCATAACAAAAACTTTGATATACATCAACTTATTACATTATAAGAACTACCTTTAATAAAGTTAGGTGCTCTTTGTTTGATATATTTAACTGGATAGAAGGTTTGTAAGAAAGTTTATTAGTTTAATTATTTAAAACAACACCGTTGTGATCGTATATGTGATTTTTTGCGCTTCTCATTACATAAATGTTGAGGTTCTACGCGGCTATTCAATATGCCGTCTATGTTAAATTAAAGTCTGTGATTTTAACAATGCGCACTATGATTTTAACGATGCGCACAAACCTTTTGAATTCAAGGTAGCTAATATCCTGTTTATTTTCAGGTGAAAACCCGGCGGCGATGCAGCACGGCGGTAGAGGTCTCTCCTGGTTGCAATGCAGTCCTTCTTCCTGGCTGCTGACTCTTCTGTCTTTCGCTATCATGTTGTGGTGCTAGTCAATGCTGATCAATTTCTATACACCAATATAACCTACGAGACACTGTCTAATATGTGTAAAGTGAGTGTGTTACATCATCTTTATAAGTTACTAACTCTATACTGTGGTATAAGGACAAAATCTTTAACGACGCAGGTTATTCTGCGTTAAATAAACAAGAGAATACACTTAATGGGTATATACTGATAGATGTTGGATTAGTAAAAATTTTAAAATCAATATCATATGTAAAATGTGATGAGTAATTTGGTGGTGATGCTGTCTATTTTCACTTCGTTTAAATGAAGCATAAAAAACTAGTATTATTCTACAGTTATTATGATATTATGTGAACTAATACGATTGATTAAAAATTAATGTTTTGCTATGTATACGAATAATTCAAATTTTTACCTAAAAGCGATTATGTTCTATGTTAGCATAAATCACAGATTTTAACTTGATTTTGTAGTATTTGGTATTTGATTGGATTAGTAACACAACTTTCTTGTTTACACATTTAAAAAATCGAAACATGTATAAACATCCCTCCTAATAGAAGATTTGTGTAGGTCTATTTTTTTTTACTTTTTACTGGTCAGTTCACATTTTTACGTGCGCACGCACTGACGATACTTTCTGATGCTATATTATGGTAAGTAAAATTAGTACCATTATGTTTGGTAGAAAATATAGGGCAACAAAATATGGTCAAAATACTTATAAAATTATCTGCTCTAGCGGTTTTGGTTTCCAGTTCTCTTAGGCTTACATTTGCATATAACGACGCAAGAAACCGCTATGTCGGCATTCTTTCTGAGGCAAAAAAACTCGTTTAATAACCACATCAAAATCAAAGTCCTCTTACGCTCCAAGGGCAGAAAACCCTTCTGGCCTCTTGCTAAATCTATTGGGAATAATTTCTGCAAGAGCACGTTCCCACCTCTTGTCGCAGGGGATGAAACTCTATCGCTCTGGGCAAGGCTGAACTTTTTGCCTCGTTGTTCGCCCGCATTTGTACTCTCAACCCACCTCCAAATGTTCAACCACCAACAGTCCCCAATGTCGCGCATAAAATGACGGATATCATTTTCAAAACTAAAAAGGTACGAAACATGCTCTCTTTTCTTAATACTAGGAAAGCCTCTGGCCTTGACGAGATCCCAGCAATTGTTCTCAAAAAATGCGCACCAGAACTTGCTCCTGTCCTGACTCGTCTGTTTCAGACATCTTACAATGTAGATATATTCTCTAGTAATTGGAAAACTGCTCGAGTACAACCCGTCCCCAAGAAAGGATCCAAAGTGCTTCCTAACAACTACATGCCTATCTCTCTCCTTTCAGTCATCTCTAAAGTGACGGAAAAGTATATAAACACCGAATAACTAAAATTTCTCGAAAAACAGTCTGATCCACGACAGGGATCACAGCTTAATAAACTTCCCTCCTTTGGCCTACCACAAAAGCTCTGTACCTGGACAGCAAACTTCCTCACCAACCGAAGCATTTCTGTTGTCGTGGATAGCCATTCCTCTAAACTATATCCAATTAATGCAGGAGTCCCTCAAGGTTCAGCTTTAGCCCCTACTTTGTTTCTTCTCCACATCAATGACCTCCTCTCTAGCACATCCAACCCAGTTCACAGTTACGCGGACGACAGCACCCTCCACTCAAATATACAATATTCTAAGCCTGTCTGTTTGGCCCAATTAGATGAGGATCGCAGACTCATGAAGGGTTCTGTCTCCGTGGATCTCCAAAAAATATTAGACTGGGGAAGTAGATATCTTGTACAATTCAACCCCACCAAATCTCAGTCTTGCTTTCTTTCTCATAAAAGGTACACCAGCCCTAGAGCTATCACAATGAGTAATGAGTCATTTTCACTTGTTGGCATTTCTGTGGATCGAAATCTCAATTGGCACCAACATGTCACATCAATTGCAGAAGCGGCTGCTAAGAAATTAGGTTTCCTCTTCCGGGCTCGCAAATAGTTCTCACCAGCTAATCTCTATACCTTATATACGTCGCAAATAAGGCCAAACCTCGAATACCGCTCCCACATCTGGGGTACTAATGCCGCTTCTACACTCGCTATACTGGATTTCATTCGGAAGAGAGCTATACGTCTCATCGGTGACCCTACCCTCGCACAAAGGCTGCCATCCCCTGCCCACCGACGTGCCGTTTGTGACCTTTTTCTCTTTTATAGATATCTGCACGGGCACTGCTCAGAGGAGCTTTCTTCCATAGGTCCTCCACCTGCTGCCCCCAACAGATTTACCAGGTGAACAAAGCGAATGCACCCTTTTACTGTCCAGGTCACCAGACATAGAACATCTTGTTATGCCCGCTCTTTTGCCCTGAGGACTTCCAAGTTGTGGAATTCCTTGCCGGCGCATGTTTTTCCTTCTCCTCCAGACCTCCAAATCTTTAAGTCCAGAATTAACAAATTGCCCCTTTCCTCCGTGTCTACACCCACGGTACGATAGTAGTTAGGCTGTAAGCCCTCGTGGTGTGTTGTTAAAATAAAAAATATATTAAAAAAAACATACTATAATGAACCTGGATAATCTTAGGCTTTTTACCTTGCGTTAGTCGCGCCAACAAAGTGTAGAGGTTGGTGGCGCGTGTATATGACAGATACATTGGCATTTTAAGGTTTGAAAAAAAAATACAAAATTTCAAACGTATTCCTTTGAACACACATTAGCATTGGAAAACAAAAATAGAAGAAACAAAATATTCAAATTAAAAATAGCTATTTAATTATATAAACACAATCTGTACAATTATTTTACAGTGTTCAAGGCACAATGGGTTTTAAACATTACTTTTGTTATTACTTTGTTCGCTTTAAGAATTTTCACATCTTGTGCGAGTGTAAAGCTCTGGACCGCAAAAGACAACTGATCTACGGCCAGTCTAAACCGTAGACAGAGCATTATAAAACTTCACCGTACCAATCGCTGTGCAGTCTAGTTCAAGGTGATTTTGGAATGGGTGGAGTTAGACTAAGGGTATCCACAATCAACCAAAGGTTGCAGTGCTATCGGGGCGGCAAGGCCGCAGACGAGCCCTGAGGGAAAAAAATTGGAAAGTTTCTTCACAGAACCGTAGATTTTGGTCGAGAGAAAATCCTAATTTCAGAATTGTGACGAGAAGTCAGAGTTACCAGAAGGTCAATGTGTGGTGTGGTATTATGCATGGAAAAATCATCGGTCCGTATTTTTTTAACGAAAATGTGAATCAACATACGTAGATGCTTCAAAATTTCTTGTTGCATACAGTAAGAGATTAACGTAACTTTCAAAGTATATACTTTTAACAAGATGGATGCCCTGCTCACTCAACACTGTTGGTAAGAAATTATCTGCAAGAACATTTTGAAAACAGTTAGATATGTCGTTACGGATCCGTCAATTGGCCGGCTCGTTCCCCTGATATAAGCCCATTTGATTTATTTTTAATATTTCCGAAGACATATGATCTTCAACTTTTTAAAGAGAGAGTCAACACCCATCTTGTGAAAGGACGATTAAGTAGTTTATAATGCCTTTGCATATCACACCCGGGCTTTGCTTTTAATAAACTACTTCATAAAAAATATGTTTTGGAAAATAGGTCTGTTGGAAGTATCTCTCAAAGCTTGGATTCTGTATATTTTTTCATGTCATTCTCAATTTCCAAACCTGTTGATATGGCTAGATATTAAATTAAAAGACCTTTAAAAGCATGACCATCATTTATGCTTCAAAAAATTATCAATGACTTCATTATGCATACACAAATGGCATCACGAATACAGCAGATATCTTACGGAGTGAAAATTACAATAATTACAATTCGACACGTTTCAGAATTATTCTTCAAAGTCACCAATTTTCATCACAGTAAGTTTAAGCGTTATCTTTTTATTTGCGCCACACTGTATAAAACCTATTAGTTTAAAATACCCAGACAGCTAAATAATTATACTAATTTTTGTTAGCATATTGTTAGAAAAATACATCAATGTGGCATTTCTTTTCAACTAGCAATAAATTTGCTTCCAATAACGGTAAATATTATTAAATTGTGTTATGTCCTACATTTTCCATTTAAATTTTCATGTAAAATGTATTACGTACGTAGTGAAAAAATACCAGCAACATATATAGCCAAATAAATCGTAGCATTTTAATTTTTACTTATCCAACAAACATATTATGTAATAAAACCGAACGTGTATTTTACTAGAAAATTTAATAAAAGACTGTATTAAAATACTTCCATAATTTCTTTGAATAGGTGAGAGTGGGAAGTTTAGTGGAGCCTTTCAAAGTTATGTGAGGCATTTGGACTACAAAAAAGAAGTGAGCGAATATGAAGAACGTTTATTCTACGACAAATTTGATCAATGAATTTTTTTTCTAAGGCATTTTCATTGACAGTACCTTATTATTGATGCTGCTACTACTGTGAAATTTAATTTCCAGAGCTTGAAACTGATTATGATATATATATATATATATATATATATATATATATATATATATATATATATATATATATATATATATATATATATATATATATATATATATATATATATATATATATATAAGTGGTTTAGTAGCTTTTGAGAAAACGATTATTATTGTATAATCGGGGGAAATACCTAATGCATTATGTAGTGATAATGACAATATGGGCACTTTAAAGCATATTTTTGTATTTCTCATATTGTATGTTTCAAACCTCCAAGGCTATTGAGCTTAATTTACAAGTAGTTTGACTGCAGCGTCGACGGGATTTGAGTGTAGTCTTGGACAAAAGCTAGATTCATAACTTCGCAATTTTTATTGTTTTATTTAAAATAATATCGTGAAACTGTTGTTCTTTGCTAAATTTTATAAATATATTTTACTAATTTTTGTATGTGCATATTTATGTAAATATAACAAATATACAATATTCTAAGCCTGTCTCTTTAGCCCAATTAGATGAGGATCGCAGACTAATGGAGGGTTCTGTCTCCGTGGGTCTCCAAAAAACATTAGACTGGGGAAGTAGAAATCTTGTACAATTCAACCCCACCAAATCACAGTCTTGCTTTCTTTCTCATAAGAGATACACCAGCCCTAGACCCATCACAATAAACAACCAAGTTATTCAAAGTAGTGAGAATTTTTCACTTGTTGGCATTTCTGTGGATCGAAGTTTCAATTGGCACCAACATGTCAACTTAATTGCAGAAGCGGCTGCTAAAAAATTAGGTTTCCTCTTCCGGGCTCGCAAATACTTTTCAGCAGCTAATCTCTATACCTTATATTCTTCACAAATAAGACCAAACCTCAAATACTGCTCCCACATCTGGGGTCCCGCTGCCGCTTCTACACTCGCTATCCTGGACTCCATTCGGAAGAGAGCAAAGGCTGCCATCCCTTGCCCACCGACGTGCCGTTGGTTACCTCTCTCTGTTATATATATATATATATATATATATATATATATATATATATATATATATATATATATATATATATATATATATATATATATATATATATATATATATATATATATATATATATATATATATAGGCACATAAATTAGAATACAAACTTCCGAAAATATATCTGAGGATGTTTGATACACAAATAATAACATTTTGAACTTTAACTGAAACATATGATTCTGTAAAAATAAAATTTGTTTCGCGAGATTAAAACTCCTGGTAAAATTGTGTATTAAATGATTTATTTATTTTTCGGGCACATAGCGAAAACCTGCTTGTAACTTTTCAGCTAGAATTAAAAAAAATATTCTCAATAACAATTACCCTGCCGTTTTAGTCCTAAATTTCTTAAGTACAACCTTTGTCAAAAATTAGTTAACACTATAATACTTAGATTTCTTTTGGGTCGAGGCACCTTCATATGAAAATCGACTGACACAACTCTTTCTTATTTTGGTCACAGCCCATTACAAATAAGGCTGATCCCCAAAAGTTTACAAATTTCCAGGTAGATCGTCACATCTACCAAGCGTTAGGAAAATTTGTTGTATGCGCTAATTATCTTTTCAGAGAAGTCGATCTTTTCTAAAACTAATTGGCTGATAATGTATTGAGAAGTTACAAAAATACAGTATACAGTTCAGGTTGAAAAATATTAACCACAGGCCTTACCTAAATAAAAGAAGCCATAACTATTTCGTAAGAAAATGACTTTGGCGAATCTTAGCATAAAATAAATTTCATGAACCATTAACAATTCAAGAAATTAAAGTTTGAACGTAACAAGAAAAAAACTACTAAATGAGAGTATTAAACCATGACAAGTTTGTAACTATGCGAACTTAAAAGTCTCTGGCTTGTACCGTTTGGCTCTGTGAGTTTTTGAACTTTTGCAGGGAGCTTTGCAACAGCTGGTAATTAGTTTCTCAAGAAAATAGCAGGTTACAATGTTGCCTACACACTGGGTGAGAAAGAGCTTGTTTTCTTGTCCCAATGTTTTGCAGTTGGATTGATCCCACCCTCACTAACTAGTCGGCTTTGGTAATTAGCGTTGGAAGAAGAATATGTTGAAGATGTGGACTGTATGTGGACTGTATTTATAACTCTAGGTGCACTGGATTCCAGAAGATTTCAATAATACACTTTTTTATATTCATATATGTTGTATTGTTACTATATACACTTTGAACTTAACATTTATTTACATTTTGCGGTTTTACACTTGATTTAATGTGTTATTCAGGAGATTTCACAATCTTATTAGCTACTTGTTATTACATTTAACTGCGCGTATAATTTCTAATTTCGAGGAAAACACTGATTTTTACTGTAATACTGTACGAACGGAATTTGTGTAGGAAGATTGGAGCTTGAACTGAAGTGGCGTAATCACACTACCGATGTTTAGGTAGAAGATCGAGATCTTAGAAGTCCCAAAAAGCGATGAAGATAAGATTCGTTGTAGAACAGCACTGTAGAATTGAACTGGCTTAAACACACGAGCGATGTTTAAGTGGAAGATTTGGAACTCAGGGTTCCAAGGAGCGAAGAAGAAGCGAAGATGAGATCTGGCGTAGAACTGTAGCACTGAACTGGCTTAAACACGCGAGCGGTGTTTAAGTAGACAATTGGGAACTCAGAGTCCCAAGAATTTAAGAAGAGGAGATCGAACGTAGAACTGACTTGTACCTTGCGAAAGGCTTGCTTTTATCGAGCTTTCGCGTAACGCTAGGTGACGTAGTTGACATAACATAATGTCAGTAATACAAAATGGCCAAGGTAGAAGCATTATTCTTAGTGAAGAAAATCCACTGAGTGCATCTAAAGAATACGTCAAAGACATCTAAAGCTATTTACAATAAAGAACCTAACGGTATATAAGTATTCTTTGTATGGCATAGTTCATGCGTAAACCTAATGTGATACAGGCGTCTAGAGGATAAAGATTACCGGCAAATTGGAAAATATTGTGAAATCCAGAGATAAATAATTCCAGGTAGAAACTTAGATGATAGTGCAACCGAATGAAAGTAAAGAGACAGGGGCGTACCAATTTGTTTCTCCAACACACACTACACATTATCTTTAGTGCTAAAGCCATGATTCACGTGCTGGATTAGGGTTGTATTTTACCAATTAATACTTTCGAAACAGGATGGGATAAGCAATTTCTGAATGTTGTAATTCTATTATTTTCCATTCGTTCTATGAATCCAAACCATCTAAGCACGCTGCTCTCATACTTGTTCCACTAAAATGTTCTACATTACATTCGCTAAAAACCAATTTATTTCTGACCCTGTGCCACGTTCTGCCTCACTTGCAATCGGCAGTCAGTTTGATGGTTCCTATTGCTTCTTATTTACGAAAAGATTGGATTAATTCGTTTTTATTGCAAGAGCAGTAGGAACTGAATAAAATGCGTTGAGAAACTCACTGATAATCGTGAAATCTGGAAAAGTAAATGGATACTTTACCTCTGTTGTAGAATTGACACTACTGAGTTATGTATGGCTCCTAATTCCTTC
Source organism: Tillus elongatus (assembly GCA_964006375.1). Classification (NCBI taxonomy): domain Eukaryota; kingdom Metazoa; phylum Arthropoda; class Insecta; order Coleoptera; family Cleridae; genus Tillus; species Tillus elongatus. The sequence goes on from OZ023264.1 coordinate 190,616,348, forward strand.
CAAGCTGTGATTCCAATATACTTTTTAAATGTCTGTATAATGGCCTTGGAAATACTTATATAAGAAACTGTTCATTCACCATTATTTTTGTAGGACTGTTGCATGCTACTGGTGAAAACAAAAATATTTTGGATATCTGTAGGTATATTAAGAGTGTTTCACGCCTGCGTCTGTTTGGTTTTCAAGAATATGATATTTCATAAAACTAAATATATTTTATTATTGAGTAATTTTTTGCGGTTATATTAGGTTTGTTCCAACCTCGCAAGAAACCGTTCAAGAACAGTCACAATTATGCGCAATAGATAAATCGAGTTCCAAATGAGAGATTATCGTTTACTAGACGATTACTACGCCTTTCTAACTAAACTTGTGTTCGCTGATGAACGATTTCAGGATTGTCCTTTCAATATTAGTCTAATACAAAAACTGTGTGGACTGACTTGCGCAGTAGTAGGTCACTTTCGTCTGCTGTTAATTGGTTTCTTATTATTTACTTGCTTTCAAAATAACCCCAAACGTTTGAATGGTTTTCTGATTTTAAATTAATTAATAGATTTTGTAAATATATATTTCTCTGCTTTTCCTAGAAAATACAAGTGATGAAGGGGAGTAACTTTCATTCAAGTTAGGATGATCGTTTTTGGACGTAGGGCGACCAAGAAGTAAGAACCATTTTATTTAAATCAGTCTGCATTAGTCTGCATATCTAAAATTATTAAATTTACATCAATTTTGTGTATGGGCCAGTGAATAATTTAACCAGTTCTTTGATTTACCAGGTATAGAAATAAGAGTATTCAAATTTTTACCCTTACCGAAATACGCGTTATTTACGGTATTATTACCTATTCATAGAGCCTCGTTGGTTCAGTGGTAGGTTAGGTTAGGTTAGGTTAGGTTAGATTGTGAGTGGTCCATATCGGTCCCTCCACCGCGACCATAAGGTCTATTGTGGCTCACGTCTAATGTCTATATTTCACCCAACAAATCCAGCCTCCTACAGAGGTCGATAACCTTTGCGGGCGAAAGTTGATCCAGATCCTCTGGAGCAAGCTTTACCTTGCCAAAGAGCAGTTGTCTAGTCCTATCCGCTGCCGGACAGGAACACAGCACGTGCTCTGCTGTTTCGTCATCCTCCATACACAGCCGGCACTCGGTCTCCTGACCGATCCCAATACGGTGCATGTGATGCCGCAAGCGACAGTGTCCTGTATACAGGCCGACTAGAGTACTCAGTTGTTGTCTGTTCAACTCTAGAAGTTTCTTAGCCCTTGACTCCGACAGGCCATTTATGAAGGCCTTAGAGTGAGCTAATCCTGGAAGATTTTGCCAATATTGAATTGTCCTTCTATCTGTCCAGGTCTTTAAGGTGCGTTTTGCTGTGCAAGATGTTATTCCCAGCACCGGTTCTGGTCCGACAAAGTCACACTGGGCACCACTCCTGGCAAGCGCGTCTGCCGCAACGTTGCCATCATGGTCCGAGTGACCCGGTATCCAGACCAGCGACACCTCATTACAGCTGCCCAATTCGTTAAGGGCAGATTTACAACTCCATACCGTCTTTGAATTGCACCGGTAGGAACCAAGAGCCTTTATTGCAGCTTGGCTATCTGCATATATCTTTATCGATTTGTTTGTGCATAGGTCTTTTAAGCTTTCCCTTGCACACATCTCGATGGCATAAACTTCTGCCTGGTGTATGGTTGCGTACTTGCCGAGGCTAGCTGATAGTCTAGCATCGGTGCTGCCCCCATATGCGCCGGCTCCTACTCCCATATTGGTTTTGGAGCCGTCAGAGTACCAGCAGAGGTCCGCTCTCAACAGGGTCGATTGGTTCCGGTCCCAGTCCTCCATTTCCGGGAGGACGGTCTTGAAAGACAGATCTCTGCTGATTTTTGTAGGCATCAAGTCCGAGACCATTCCCAGAATCCTGTGACAATCACTGTCATCAAGGAGTCCGGACCCCCTCAGACTGACTTCCCTCGGCATGTTATCTGCCGTTTGCGTTAGTCTGTACGTTGTCCACCTCGCCACCCTCTCCAACCATATGTGAAGTGGGGGAATATTGAGGAGGACCTCCAGAGCGACTGATGGTGTGGTGCTTATCGCTCCCGTTATCATCAGACATGCTTGTCTCTGTAGATGAGCCAGTTTGGCCCTCGCGGTACCACGAAGTACCTTAGGCCACCAAACTATGGCTCCATATGTTATCATAGGTCTGATAACCACTACATAGAGCCAGTACATCTGTTGGGGGTTTGTTCCCCAGTTGTTCCCACAGATTCTCCGGCAGGTCCACAGGGACATCTTAGCCCTGCGGATAACATTTTCTAACTGTCTGTCCCAGTTGAGCTTCTTATCTAGGATAACTCCCAGATATTTTGCTTGGTCCGAAAATGGAATGTTTTCCCCCATAAGATTAGGTGGTTTTAATTTGTCCAACCTTCTTCTTCTGGTGAACGGGACAATGATCGTTTTGCGAGGGTTCACAGACATCTGTTCCCTACGGCACCAATCATTGACTACATTTAGTGCTTCTTGAAGAGTACTAGACAGTTCCTCCTCAGATTTGCCTCTAACCATTATGACGAGATCATCCGCATACGCCTGGACCTCAACCTCCCAGAGTCCGAGGATAGCCAGCAGGTCGTCCACAAAGAGGGACCACAGCAGGGGGGATAGAACCCCCCCCCCTGAGGACACCCTCTCGCAGCCCTAACGCTGACCACCTCTCCCCGTAATGAGGTAATAATGGTCCGATTGTGCAGCATGTTTCCGATCCAGCCACAGATGGTAGGTTCCACCCCCCTAGCGATAGTGGCCTCGTAGAGGGAGATCGGTAATGCATTATTAAATGCTCCTTCTATGTCGAGAAATGCCGCCACCGCAACCTCTCCATTTTCCAGAGAGTGTGTGATCTTCTCGACGAGGTTATTGAGCGCTAACTCAGTTGATTTGCCAGTTTGATAGGCATACTGGTGGGTATTTAGGGGGTTCTTGGGTAAGATGTTCCCCCTAATGTGTCCGTCCAGTATTTTTTACAATCCCTTCAGGAGGAATGATGTAATACTGAGAGGTCTCAGTGAAGTAGGTAGGAGGTCATTACGTCCCAATTTGGGAATGTAAACCCCCCTAACCACCGTCCAGCTGGAAGGAATATAGTTCCAGGCCAGACTGGCTCTGAACAGCCTGATAAGGAAGGGTAGGAGAATCTCCAGTCCCTTTTGTAGTAGGACCGGTACCACCCCATCCTCCCCTGGCGACTTGAATGACTGGAAATGATTCACAGCACACTCCACTGCCGAGGCTGTAACTATTCTCCGAGCAACTAGCCAGTCCTCCCTTTGGGGGCGTTTAGATCGTCCCTCAGCTGGTAGGACCTCACCGTTGCTCAGGATCAGACAATCTGGGAAGTGTGTGTGTGCTAAGAGCTCTAACGTTTCTTTCCGAGATTCAGTAAAGGAACCATCTGGTCGTTTTATCGATCCCAGTTCCTGTACACGATCGCGTGAGAGAATCCTGTGGATTCTGGCGCTGCTGGGCAAATTATTAATGTCCCCGCAGAACCTCCTCCAGGACTCCCTCTTAGCGTTCCTGATCTCTTTATTATAATGCGTTAGAGCAGTTTTATATTGCTCCCAGTTGCCTGTAATCTTAGCACGATTGAAGAGACGTCTAACTTCTCTTCGTAGTTTATCGAGGTTATTATTCCACCAAGTAGACCCCCGACTGTCTCTCTTTGACCTCAGTGGACAGTTTTCGTGATAGGCAGAGACCACAGCTTCCCTAACCTGTTCGGCCGCAATCTCGATCTCATCACGATCCCTCACTGTGGGGATTGCGGACCCAAGTCTGCCGGCGAGGGACTGTTTGTATCCCTCCCAATCCGTCCTCCTCGGGTCTCGATACTCCACCACAGGTCTAGGGCCTGTTTCAATCTCAAATAGGATATGGGCATGGTCTGAACATGAGGGTTCAGACGACGTCCTCCATTTGAGGATTTTTGAGCTCAAAAGCCTTGAGCTGATCGTAAGATCTAAAACCTCTCTCCGGTTAGCTGTAAGAAAGGTGGGTTCCGAGCCTATGTTGTTGACAACCAGCTCCTCCCCTAAAATGTATTCAAATAGTGATTCACCTCGTCTGTTAGTGTCCGTGCTCCCCCAAGCCAAGTGATGGGAGTTCGCATCACACCCCATTACGAGGTGATAGTTGTTCCTCTTGCAGTAGGCGATCAATTTCCGCACCTTTGCTGAAGGTGGTTGTTCTGCATCTCTGTCTCCAGGGAAATAGGCCGAACAGGCCACTACTTCCAGCCTGGTCCCCCCGGATGTGATCACGAGATGGATGGATGCCATGTCCTTGGTGCAGTACTCTGAAAGTGTAAAATACTGCAAGTTGTTTCTGATCCAGATACAGGCTCTGGGATTAGTACCAGAGCCCACCTCTACTATCTTACCAGAAGTGTTACCCAGCCCTTTAGTTCGTTCCGAATTAGCGGTCCAGGGCTCTTGGAGAAGAGCAATATCTATTTGCTCTTCCTTTAATTTCATGCTAAGGAGGTATGTCGCAGCCTTAGCATGATGCAGATTAGCTTGAATGCACCTTAAGTTGGTGGGCATGGGGGTAGGAATATAGGAATGTATGGAGGAAAAAGGAGTAGTTTAAGGAGCTTAAAGGAAAAGGGAATTATGGTGCAGGTTCCTCCTCCTATTTAGGAGCTCGATAACCAAGCTTCCTATAGGAGGGTCTACCTTTGGTAGTCGTCCTAGGGGTGGACTTTCCTTTCCCCTGTTGTTTCCCTCTGGAGGTTCCAGTGGAAGGTTGAATCCTGCCACCTCCTCTATTGGGTCTGTGTAAGTCGTGTCCATGTTTGGTCCCACGAGCAGCAAGGGAAAATAGACCTCCATGGAAGAGCCCCGCATCCCATGAATAGGCATTTACACAGGGAGGTCGCCCGGTTTCCCTGGGGAGGGTTAACGTTAGCGACAGAATTACCATCCTGCCAATGCCCGGCCATATCGGCCAGAAGCATCATCGCCTCGGCACCAACCCGACAACGACCTTGCGATGTGGGTTTTTTATAGAGGACTCTCCTCGCAATGCCGGCCAATTAAGGCAAGCATTCCCGGCCCTCCTAAGATATGACTAGGAAGGGTTACGGTTTGGTTAGTTCATTTAGTTCACGTCTAATAGTAGACGCTATCCAGGGTGCACCACGGGGAGGCGAACTAACTTTACTGGTAAGAACGAGTGCCTATGAACCGATGGGTACAGGGTTTGATCGCAGGATTCACTTTCACTTTTTCAATACATACAGTAAACACGTTAAATATCCCAGCCTGCGTACAGAAAGGCAGAGGTTCGGTAAAATTTCCAGTATAGTGAGGTGAGACTGCTCCCTGGCGTCGGCGATTGGCCATAGTTTTGGAAAGGCCGACGTTAAAGAAACATGAACACACGTTATCTATCCATAATCTTTTGCGTAAATACAAAAGATGATGCCTCAATATTTAGTTGTTTATCAGAAATAATTAATTAAATCAAGCTAGGTTAGGCCATCAAATTCTCAACTGTCAGATGGCGATCGTCATTCAAATCTAGTGCATAAAACTATTAGAGAACAGTTCGCTTTATTCTGGTACCGTTATTAAGCCGTGCATGCTTTGGATAGGTCTAGAGCGACAATCTGGGATTCACCGTGTAGTTCCATTGACTTGTTCCAAGAATGGGTGACAAAGGAAAGGAGGTCGGCAGTTGATCTGCGCTGACGGAATTAATACTGCCTGTCATGGATTAAACTGTGATTTTCAAGAAATTTTAGTAATTCGGTGTTTATATACTTTTCCATCGCTTTAGAGACCACTGAAAGGAGAGAAATAGGCCTGTAGTTTTAAGGAAGCGCTTTGGATATTTTATTGGGGATACTCGAGAAGTTATCCAGTTACTAGGGAATATGCCTCTATGTTAAGATGTCTGAAACAGACGAGTCAGGACAGGAGCAAGTTCTGGTGCGCATTTTTTGAGAACAATTGCTGGGATCTCGTCAAGGACAGAGGCATTCCTGATATAATTATAGGATGTGAATATTAAGGTCGACTATTTCTCCTTGTCCCAATTGACTTCGCATCTCTTATAGTTGCCGACATCCGCATGGTGGAGATCTAGTTTCACTTACCCTGTTCGTTTCTTTCCTTTTATTTTATAATAATAAAAAAACATTTTCTGAGGTTACTCCTTTATTATGTTTCTTTATTCGCTATTTTGTGATAGCAATACATAAAAGTGGTAGTTTGTATGATTTTGACAACTACATGCCTATCTCACTACTCCCGATTCTATCAAAGATATTTGAAGAGCTCCTTAAGAGAAGGTTGCTGGCATTCATTGAAAGATACAAGATATTAGATCCGCGCCAGCATGCCTCTAGGCCCAAACGTTCAACAAACACAGCCTTGACCGAACTTGTGATCAGTATTACCGAGGGACTCAATGAAAAACCATTGATGTCGTACCTTGTGATATGGGTAAGGCCTTTAATACAGTTTTAAGCTGTACTTTGTTGGGGAAGCTGGAATATTATGGTGTCAGAGGTGTAGCCCTCTCTCTTTTATTTCCAAACATACAACTGCCAAATTATTGTTTATACCGTCACTTAAATTTCTTTCAACCAAATTGTACATAGCTCCTGAGTATTTCCATTTGTCGCTAATAGTTCCAGAGGGTCTTAAGTAATAATTTTTACTTTACTAATTTTAAACTTCTGCAAATAGAATATAAAATTCATTGATCAAATTTTTTATTTGTATATTACTAGGCCACTGTGTACAATATTATATTTAATTATGTGCTACCACAAAAAGAGACTTTTATATGAATCAAAGATATGACCTAATAATGGAAAAAATTACAAAAGTGATAAGTGTTTGTTGGTTGGAGCTTGCCAGAAGCTAACTTCCGACGCAGATAAAATACAATATAATGTAGATATTTGAGAAAATAAGTAAAGTATGTAGCGTCAAAAATACTTCTATACATAATTTTTTTAATTAGCGTGCGTAGAACATTTTAGCCGATTTTTGTTGAAGCTTTGTTTACAAAAGTTCTTACGAATTATTTATCAAAAGCTTAGTTGTTGAGAAATAAAAAAATAATTAAGGGGACGCAGCAAGTGCGTTATGGTAGTGAATTTTTATTAACTGCTTCAAATTTAAGAAGTCAATTTTCTATAAACTTATAAAGTTTAATTTTGGTGTGTAGTAAGATCTTACCTAAGGGAAGATATTCACCAAATTTGATTGAAATAACTTTGAAATTTTCGGAGAAAAAATTTTTCAAAATAAAATTCAAAATTCGATAACTCAATTAAGGCCTCTCCTAAGGAAATATATTCGTTAAATTTCATTGGAACAGCTTTGTAATTTTCAGAGAAAAAATTTTTTTTTGTAAGAAAACACAATTTTTCCGGAAAACCCCGTCCAATTTTCCTGGATAACGAACTCATCCAAGCCATTAATAAAGGAAAGGCATTTGTCGAGATTAATCGAAATCGGTTAATTATTTTTTGAGTTATCAGACGGATACATACATATATATATATATATATATATATATATATATATATATATATATATATATATATATATATATATATATATATATATATGGGTTCTAGGGGTCCTAGTTCGCGCTCATTTGAAAAAATTTTTGCAAAGTCTCACCATCGATACTTCTCTATTAGTGAATTTTTTTAAATAAAAATTTACTAAAAATGAACAAGTACGTGTCACTTCTGAATCTTACACAAAATCAATCTATTCCTATTTGGACTAGGAATCTAAGATACTTATTAATGTATAATGTATTTTTATTAACAATTACGCAGAGTACTGTCACCTAAATGACATTGGTATGTCCATCTTCGTCTATAAAAGTTAGCAATAACTAGAACAATACAAGCAATAATTAAGAAAACAGTTAGGAAAAAATTCTCAAAATGGAACAAATAAAACATACATACAAATAAATGAAAGAAAAAAAAATTATAAATATGTTCCTAATGTGTTCCCTTTAAGCGTTTTTGTATGCGAAAGGGAAGTCATTAAATGCAGACCCAAACCCAATATTTTTGTAAAAAAAACACTAGGAGCACAAACTTTTTCCTGTGGTAAAGAAGATATCACTAATTGCGGGTGTATATCACTCACTACCCTACAACCAACAGTTTTGTTAACAAAAACTTTGTACCTATCGGCTTAATTGAAATATTTTTCTGCATGCTTAATATTTCAGAACCACAAACACCTATCACTCAAAGGTGCTTCTACACTTATAAACAAATCGCTGTCTTAGTCGACCTAAAAACGTTTTTTTTTTTACAAAATGCATGCTGTCAAAAACTGCCTCTTTTATATGAAAATCTGTACGAAAGTCGTTTTCGCCTAATATTTTTTATAAGTGTAAACACACCTAACTGTAATTTATATAAAATAGTTAAGTTAATCCATGTATACATGTCATTAACAATCGCAGTGTGTCATGATATCATCATAGATTTCTATAACGTACTTCACTATACTCAGTTTTACAACGTTTATCAAATTTTAATATGTTTAAAAGATATGTTTTTGAGATGTTAACGTAAAAGATACTAATTGTTAATTCATCATATAAATACCATTTAAGTGTAAAAATATTTATTTAATAAAAATGTACATACAATTTACAATATGTGTTATTTTTAAAGTTCTACTTTATTTTTAGTGATTTCTCTTACTCCCGGCGCGTTTCGACACTCCAAGAGGCCATCTTCAGGGGATAAATCTGAACAATTCTCAATAAATTGAACTCGAAACTATACATGAAGGTTTTAACAGGTCACAACTTAATCCATTGTGCCAGGGGCCATGCAACACTTACATCTGTATAATGCCAGAAAATTGTCTTCAAGAACAAAAATCAATGCAAAAGAGCGGCGATATTTAACAGCCATGATGAAGGACGGCCATTATTTTTAGTGAATTACGCTATGATCGCCTAACCCTACGCTTTTCACGTATCTTCTCAGCTCAGCAAATACAGTTGTCCCACCGTGAATGGCATCGATCGATTGCTGAAAAAGTAGCAGTTGGAAATCTTTGAACATTTAGTCATGTACTAGCGTCAATGGGTGCAACTCCGCTTATATAGTTTAAAAACAAAATTCTGGTCGCAGCAAGTGCGTTATAGTAGGCGATTTTCATAAGAATTGTACACTATTATTATACGGCATATTAGTAAAGTTAATACTTTAAACTTACACAGACTTTGAAGATCGATTTTAGAGGTCCTAGTTTGTAAAGAATTCTTTCGAAAGTGTTACCATCGATATCTTCTTTATTATCAAGAAAATCTTGTGTTCTAACTTCTTTTGAGAAAAATACCGAAAACTTAATTTTCTATGAAGCTAGAAAATTTAGTTTTGCTATATCTATAGACAGTGTAAGTCTATTTAGAAGAAAGTTGTACAAATTTCATTAAAGCTACAAAAGTTTTACAGAAGGAAACAATTGATATTTTTAAAAAAGTCTGGACACAGCAAGTGCGTTATGCTAGTGATTTTTTATCAAAATATTTTTAATGGGAGTCTATCATATGATGTACATGGACCTAGTCCACGGAGCTACGTACTATAGTATGCATTCTAGCAGGAATATCCTATTGTTCAAGGTTTTACAATTTACATAAAACTATTTTGATTTACAATGGGTTTTTTTGCTTATATTTTAACGAAATTAAGAAAAATAACGACTTAGACACATATCTAGGAGCTTGCTGGTCATTTCTTGTAGTATTTTTCATTGGCATTCTGATTAATAAATTTTTACGTTTTAACTTTCTTGAATGAGATTTAGTCGTAGGGGTCCTAACTCGCGCTCATTCGAACAATTTTTACGAAAATATTACCATTGTTACCTCTCTATTTGTGATTTTTTTTAATGAATTATATCAAAAATGTTTAGAATAGGTATACGAGATGATATACAAAATGTATCCGCAATTTGTCGGAGAATCTAAAAATGCAAGAATATATAGGCCGTTCTATTTGTAATAACAAAGTTGACACTTACTGCAGGTAGAACCGGATATGCCACCACTTTGAAAATATGTTAACCAAATTGCCCCTATTGCCGTTAGTACATACAAGGACGTCCGATAGATAATAAAAGAAGGCATATATTTCCGCCAAACGAAATATGATAATTTTTGGTGTTGTTGAACCTCCCTAAATAGTTATTGACCCACTACCTGCAGAAGAATATAAATAGAGTTATATTCTAAGAGCCAGAGGTGAAAAGATTCTCTGAATTTACAAAAGTAGATTTTTTTTATAGTTAATTAGGTACGCTGTGCACGTACACATATTCTGGTCAGTCAAGCGAATCTTAGAACAGGTGCCACAGGTGTGCCAACAAAGATGTCGTTTTTACCGGGGTAATAAAATGAATTTACAAAAGCTGATAATTGTTATACATATTGTATAACAATAAAAGTTATGGTCAGTCAGTTCGAATGTGTGTATGAAAATATGAAAAATAAATAATGTGTAATTTATTTACAAAGCTTGGAATTTTTTTGTGGATATATATTGATCTGTTAAACATAAAAAAATAATTCATTGATTGTTGTTGCCCTTACTTGGTGAAACTTGTCCATACTGCATACAGACTTGGAGAATACTTCTCTAGCTTCACTGTTGGTTAAATACATTAAAAAAAAAGTCAGTCAACAGTTTTGTAGAACAACGCCCGTCAGTCAGCGAAAAAGATATATTTCGTGCGCGCCGCGGCGTTACAGGCGGCATGCTCGCTCTTCTCCACCCATTATTATTATTTAACATATCAGAAAAGTATGTGAAATTATAATTTGTAATAAGTTATTAATTGGTATTTTAATTGTAACGCTTCCGGCGTGCACGAGATTTTTATATGCTTTTTTCGCTGACTGACGGGCGTTGTTCTACAAAACTGTTGACTGACTATTTTTTTTAATGTTTAAGAGATCGTTATATACCCACAAAAAAATTTCCAAGCTTTCTAAATAAATTACACATTATTTATTTTTCATACACACATTCGAACTGACTGACCAGCTCTGTTCCCGTATGCAGCTAACTGACTGACATAACTTTTATTGTTATACAATATGTATAACAATTATCAGCTTTTGTAAATTCATTTTATTACCCCGGTAAAAACGACATCTTTGGTGGCGCACCTGTGGCACCTGTTCTAAGATTCGCTTGACTGACCAGAATATGTGTACGTGCACAGCGTACCTAATTAACTATAAAAAAATCAGCTTTTGTAAATTCAGATAATTTTTTCATCTCTGACTCTCCGTCTATTAGATAAGATATTTAGAATTATTCATCTTCCGATGGTGCTAATTTGGTTAGTTAAACGATCGCCAGGTTTTTTTTAATGTGTTGTGGTGACTTGGGTTCTCCAACTGTGCTTATCAGTGCACATCAAAAGTTCCAATTTCCACTTACAGAATGAAAAGATCTTTAAAATGAGGTATAACAACCCCTACTTCCCTTCGCTTCAAATTAATATCTGTTTACATATTTTAAGCCTTTCAAGTTATTTTTTTTTGTTACAGAATCCCCTTTCAAACTGTTATTATTAAGTAATTAGTACTGTTGTTTGCATTTATTGAGAAAAACAAGACCAAGGTATGTGTATGCAGCATGTATCTGGAATCATTTATAATTAAAAGACTTTCCTCGAATTTATTAACAAAAAGATACAAACTCAAATGCTCTTGACAAGCGAAATCTGTTGTGCGTACATGTTTTCACTTTTTTCCGGTTAAAAGCTAAAATGAATATTAATCAGTTGAGCCGTAATCAATAAATCCACAAAACCAGCTTTCGAATGCCCTACAAAGCACGCGGACAGATTAGCTATGGATTTTGTGACGTTTGTGTGTACTTCCCTGTATTTGGCTTTGAAAATACATTAAAAAATTTACTTCCCTTTTGCTTTAAAATTCAAAGGGCATTTTCATTTAACGAGAAAATCCACCTGTCGCTTGTATAAATAAACAGCAGCTTTTAGCAATTGAATGTATAGATTGCTCTGAGGCTTCACATAATATTTACCTGCAATATCACAAAATCAATCATGGAGGTAAACATGCGGGCTCTTCAATACCAAATTAAAATATGCTTTTGGTTGCGTTATGATCTTTTCGTTTTCTTTTATTTTGTTTGCAACATTGTTACTTACCCTTGTTAGCCTTTGATTGAGTTATAGACTTTAAAAAATTTCGAGACGCAGCGCCGCCACAGTGGGTCAAAATCGGCATTTTTCGGAAAAAAATCCTTTATCACAAATGCTCGGATATTTCATTTACATGTTCTTGTGTTTTTGCAACTGGTAATGGTAGTACATATATTTTAGCATAATATATATTTTAAATCTACGATCTAAAAGTGTTAAGAAAAATTCTGGACGCAGCAAGTGCGTTATGGTAGCGAATTTTCATAAAAATGTTTTTAATAGCAAATATGTTTTTTTAAGAAAGCAGGCATAAAATTTGGTTACAAGTATAACCTATATAGTAAAAAAATGTGCCATGTTTCATCAAAATAACTTTATTGTTTGAAAACGTACAAAAATTTCCGAAAGTAAAGTTAAGGTGTTCCAGAAAAAACTCGTTTCTTGGTCAACCTTATAGGTTAATAGCAAATTGAGATATTCAAATATGAATCTTTCAAGGAAAATTCGCTACAACAACGCACTTGCTGCTTCCCTAATTTCTTTACTTACAAACATGCATTATATTTCGATGAAAAATGCAAAAACATATGGCGTTTTCAACTAAAAAAATTATTTGTATCACCAGCGACTTATGGGCCACCCTGTGATTGTAGAAATATTTTTTTGAAGATGTAGCTCAAAACACCCTATAATTAATGTATACATTTTTTTTTCATATCTTGTATAATAACGGATATATTGAGCTTTATTGATTTTTTTTAGGAAAATTCGACTAAAATTAGATACCATTAAACGATAAACTCTATAGCTAAGATTACTGCCAAGTACCAGAGAAAGGGTCTATTTGAAATGAATTTTCTGGAAGCATCTTATTAAAATGAAGGAGAGTGATGATTGAAACTAAGACTTCAGGGTTTGTAAAACATTCTTTTTAAGACATTTTCTTTCCAGAGCCCGTATTATATTCAAGTTCTTTGCCTAAATGTTGTCAATTTTGACGTTTTAAATCGCGGGTTTGACGTTTTGAGGAAAACCACAAATTATTTTTCTTTAACTGCCTGTCACTTTTTTGTCTCTTAACCTACAGAGCTAAATTTTGGTAGGTAATTTACCTCTAGCGATATAAACCCGTGTACCGTATTTGTTTCACGTTATTTGCCTACACATTGTGAATTTTGACGTTTAAAATTGCGAGTTTGACGTTTTGAAGAAAACTCCAATTTTTTTTTTCTTTAACTGCCTGTAACTTTTTTATCTTGACACTTAAAAACCTAAATTTTGGTACGTGGGTGTTTATAATACAAACACGCCACCAACTTTGGTTGCCCTTACTTTGTTATTTCCGGAGATATAATTTTTTTTCGAAATAAAACACAAAATTTTTCTGGAAAAGTTCGGTCGATTTTCCTGAATAACGACCTTGTCCAAGCCACTTACAAAAGGAAGGTATTCACCAAATTTAGTCAAAAGCGGCCCATTATTTGTGTGTAAGTTTAAAATGTATATTTTAGTAATATGCTGTATAATAATTTATTTATTTATTTGTTTGGATACTAATGGGGTTGCCCCTAAAACAGGATCACGTACAGAGTATATAAATACAAATACAGCATTGATAACAAAAACATCATTCATTACTCTAAAAAAAAATCAAAACCATCATTCATTTAACTTGTGAATACAATATGCACATACTTTTGCACACACTTATAATATGGAGGGAAATAAAGAATCAAAAATCAAGGAAACAACAATAGTCGGATTTACAGAGCTTTTTATACCCGAGCAATGAGCCACTGGACATGTCGAAGGCTGAGAACTCATTCCCGCTCTCAACATTCTTCACAGCGGCGAATTAAGAGCAGTTCTGCTAAAGGGCAAGGAAAAAGTTTCGGCCACCCTGAGAAATCGGTTTATAATATTGAAACGTATCTGACTGAGAAGTACTAGAGTCTATTAAACCGTTTACTATTTAAAAAATGAAAAGGCAATCTGAGACAAGCTGGCTTTCTTCCAATGATAGAATTTCAAAAAAGTGTCACATAATTTTGTAATTATTATTAAATTTTAACTTAAGTTTCTAGGCGCTCCTTATAAATAAGATACTGGGGATTCCATACAGAAGGCGCAAATTTCAATTCGCTGGCAACATACGCATTGTATAATGAGATAAAACAGTTTTTATTGTAAAAGAATCCACTTTGCCGCATGATAAGCCACAGCATCCGATAACTGTCAGTAGTAATATTGTCAATATGTCTGTAGAACAGTAACTTGCTATCAAAGGTAACGCCTAGATCTTTTACATAAGTGACCCGTGTGATAATATTATCTAAGAGATACGGAAACTCTTGCCATAGTTTCCCACGAGTAAAAGTTATAACATTACACTTATCTAAATTAAGGTAAAGCTGATTTATGCTAAAATAATTAGTTCAGTTGTTAAGGTCGGCCTGTAAACGGAAACATTCTTGTTCACAATTAATAGGATTAAATAATTTGAGGTCGTCGGCACACATCAAAAATTTACAGAATTGGAAACAAGTATCTACATTATTAAGGTATACCAAAAATAATAGTGGCCCAAGGTGTGATTTTTGGGGTACACCTGATGGTAATTCGTAAGGGATAGATTCATAACCTAATACTGATGTAAACTGAGATCTATTTCTAATATACAAACTGACCCAACGCAAGAGAACTCCATGCACACCGATCCCCTCCAGCTTTCTCAACAAAATGCTATGATTAATTTTATCAAAAGCCTTGGAAAAATCGGTGTACACAGCATCCACCTGCTTTTCTGTTCCTAAAGATCTTAATAGAAATTCTGTATATGAAATTAAATTGGTGTCAACCGAGCTGCCTCTATAAAAACCTTGTTGCTCTGGAATAATTTTATGTTTGACAATTTCATCCCGAGGCATTCTTCCATTTTATAGGATAAATTCCAAAATGCAGAGATCTATTAAAAATCAACATCGGGGGTTCTAACAAGGAATCGCCACATCTCTTTACAAAATATGGGTAAAATTCGTCAGGTCCAGCATCCTTTTTATCATCAAGCCTTGCCAAAGAATCCAGTATGTCATCTACAGTAATATAAATGCTGGATAGAGAGCGCGAATCAATATCTACATCTGTATCATCCGTATACGATGCATGATCTCCATTTTCATAAACGCTTCTAACAGAATTATCATAGGCCATAGTGCTTTTAAGTCTCACTTGTAAAAATAAAAGTTGAAAACAATCAATTTTGCTCATGCGACAATACTAGCCCAGATGATTTAAATCATTTAATTTTACCTGTATTATGCATCATGAACAAAGAAATTTGATAGAATACAATGTTTCTTTTACACTTGATGTGACGTTACTTATGTATGAAGCTGTGTGTAATAAAAGTGTCATGGTAGCTTTCATGAGTTTTGTTAAAGACTCTAAGTTAGCTAGGTTTATATAGGTCTTAGTAAAAAAATTATATTCTGAAAATTGAACTGTTCCATAAATATTGTACTACTGGCAATATACTATATAGTCTTAAGGGATACTAAATAAACTTAGCAGACTAATGTATAGTTAGAGAGATGAAAGTAAGTTCCTTTGTGTCTTTCCTTGTGTTAACCTATTTTGACAGCAGCCTCCCCAGTATGTTAAAAAGTTACCATGACAGGCTCCATTGGTGTGAAAAGTGTCCCAGTGTTTCTCCTGCAACAACTCGTAGCGTAGATGTGTGTATGCATATGTATGTGTGTGTATGTGCACATGAAGAGATAATGTGCATTTTCTGTCATGCACCTAGTGTTAAGTACTGGACGTATAAAGCCTATTGACGTAGGTGCGTATACATGACTGTATATGCGGTCGCGTATGTGTGTGAGTGAAGCATGTAAGTTTTAGTTTTAAGATATATTTTTAGTAAACAGCAAGCGTATAGGGAGATAAAAGAAGTTAAAACGAAAAAGTTAAAGAGCTTGTTAGATTAACATTTTTAAGGCAGGTTTTTCTATAATGAAAAGCAGGGTCAGATGCATTCTTGTTCATTTTGAAGCTGGACAGTGACTGAATGAGCCAGTTCTCAAAGTCCAAACTCTAATTATAAAAAAAATAAAAAATAAACGCTTCTAAAAAAAGTGGGCAAAATAGTCTATAATTCTTATGAAAATTCCTTACTATAACGCACTTGCTGCGTCCCGATTTTTTTTTGTTTGTTTCATGATCACATCAACACCAAAACTCAATACAAATCATCATAAATTGTTTATTAAATACAGAGTTGTAATTTGCAACTAATACATAATGAATAAAACATACATGTTATAGGTAGGCATTGATTTAAGAACATGGGCAAATATATACTTTAGACTTATATATTAATTATGTCAGTAGTAGCTTGTTATGTGTTCAACCTGGGATATTTCTCTGAATGCAACATTGTTTAAGATACATAGTGTAGTTATTAAATAATCAACTTAATACTTTATGCGTATTAATTGTAACAAGTACATTGATACATTGTTTATATTTTTCGAAAGTGGCACTAATTGTAGAAATATTCATTTCGCAACAGCTAGTGTCAATTTAGTTATCTATAAAGTAATATAAAGTAAGCGGTAATCTGAAATAATAATGTTGCTACTGCCGTCCTACATTAAAAAATCTAGACGTAGCAAGTGCGTTATGGTAGTGAATTATTATAAAAGTTTTTAGTACAGCTGTACATGGTTTTAGAATTTTGGTGTTGTTTGGGGAGTGCTCGATTGGTGGTGGTTTTATGTTGGTGGGGGGGAAGGATAAGAGGGAAGAATGAGACTGTTGTTGTCGGATGCAATTGGTTTTTTTTTTCTCTCTTTGTGTGCGCATTGTATCTGGGGTGTCCTCATTGACAAGCCATTTTGCTTCTATGAAGACATGCTGTGTAGAGGTTGGTGTGGGAGATGGAAAGGAAGCAACGAAAAAATGTGTGGTGTTTTAGTAATTCAAATTGTTGGGCACATATGCTAGAAGCGGTTTTAATAGTATATGGCTTAGTTTTGTGTTCTCAGTTGAATTGCTTCACAATTGTTTTGGATTGTGTGCACCAGGTATTTTTGGAAAAGAAATTATATTGCTAGTATCACCAACAAGCCTCTGACACTAAGGTGACTTTTCATCTTATTGAACAATTAGCTCTAATGGATTTTATAAGTTATTTGTAATAAAAAAAAGTGTATATTGTTCAATAAACTATTATTATTATAAAACTGTTTTAAATAGCAAATGTCTTGTTTTTTAAAGACAGCCGGCACAAAATTTGGTTACCAGTATAACCTACATGGTGGAAACGATGTTTCCTAGTTTATCAGAGTAGCTTTATTGTTTGAAATATACCAAAAAAATCGAACACAAACTTAAAATGTTCCCGAAAAAAAAAAACAGTTTCCTGGCCAACGAACCTTATAGGTTAATAGCAAGTTGAGCTATTTAAATTTGAAGCATTTAATAAAATATCGCTACCATAAGGCACCGAATTCGTTTTCTTACAAACATGCATTATAATTTTGTAGTCGAAATTCGATACATTAAATGTCAGCTTAGCACTGGCACGGACCGGTGAATCCGACTATCTAATTAAAACCAAGCATTGTTTAATCTATTTGAACTGAGCAGAATGGCTTGACTAAGGAATTTATCCAAGGCTTTTCCAAAAAGAAAGTAAGTGCCAATTTTCATTAAAGTCGGCCCATTCTTTTTGAGTTATCGGTTGGATGTATATATATATATATATATATATATATATATATATATATATATATATATATATATATATATATATATATATATATATATATATAAACACTAATATTATTATAATATTTGTTTGTCATGGCATTCATTTCTGAACGTCACACAATCTGGGATTGACAAACTTAAACATTGAAATAAATGGCTTCTCCTCCAGGCACCAAAATTTATTTTAGATTTCTCTTACTCCCGACGCGTTTCGACACTCCATGGGGTCATCTTCAGAGGATAAATTTGAACAATTATAAAAAATTGTACTCGAAACTATACAGGAAGGTTCAACAGATCACAACTTCATCCATTGTGCTAGATGCCCTGCAAAACTACATCTGCATATTGCCAGAAAATTGTCTTCAATTGTCTTCCATTTATTTTTGTTTTTGAAGACAATTTTCTGGCAATATGCAGATGTAGTTTTGCAGGGAATCTAACACAATGGATGAAGTTGTGATCTGTTGAACCTTCCTGTATAGTTTCGAGTACAATTTTTTATAATTGTTCAAATTTATCCTCTGAAGATGACCCCATGGAGTGTCGAAACGCGTCGGGAGTAGGAGAAATCTAAAATAAATTTTGGTGTATGGAGGAGAAGCCTTTCATTTCAATGTATAAGTATGGCATATTTGGTTGTCTCCGCAATAAAGCCGAATCGCAGACCCTGATTGCATGTCGTACTCAAATGCAACCCCATCTTCCTTTGAAAGGCGGACCAGCTTTTCTGCGACTGGGCATTAGAGCAAATTAATTTAAGTAAATAAAATTTTGCGTATAAAAAATTTTTGCAACTTTTTAGTTTTGTCAATAGCTGGTCCTACATGATAAAAGTTTAATTTACTAGCCTCAGTCTCATATAAAAAGGTTCAAGAAACACTATGTCAAACCAAACCAGCCAAACAATGATTAGAAATAAACAGACAAAAACAAAACAGAAACTTTATCTTAAAATACAATCTACAAAGGCCTCAGTTTGATTATTTAGTAACTACACCTTTTCAGGATGGCAAACTTGGTTATTCAAGCTTTAATTTTAGACATATATCATGAACGTATAACGTATGTAGTACAATGCAGGTCATATTGCTGTCAGCGGTGTCCTTTCACCATTGTCATCTATAATATTGCAGACTCAGCAAATGAATTACAATCCCTGCCGCTACGTTCCATATGAAGCCAATCCTCGGACAGCTGGGAGTCGCCTGTTGTATTGCAGAAATATCACCTTAATAAACAAGAGAGTTCGTTAGTATATGACGGTCCTACTTTGAACCTACTGCACTAAACTAACAAACATTAATTAAAATTATTAGTGATAACGTATTATACAGCAGGTAGCAACAGTTTGCTTATATAGGTTAGCAGTTACTACAAAAAAGGACCATCCTTTTATAATAGAGATATATTCTTTTATTTAACAAACTAAGTTTGAAAATGCTTCTCACTAAAAGATAATAAATCGATAAATTATCAAATCATATATACAATAATCAGAGTTTGGGCGTACCAATTAAGTTAAGGAAGCGCCTTTTCATTAGCAACTTGTTTCACCTTAATTAAGTTATAAATTTGATAAGTTAGTAAACCTACACAGGGTGAATTCAAATGAAGGGGCACAAACAGTACCTGAGATAATTAAGTAACCAAGAATTAAAGGCTTTGCTACTAGAAAATGATTTTATTTTTTGAACGACTAATGTTACTTCATGACTAAAAAAACAAAAACATTGCCTGGTGAAAAAAACCTTTATTTTTTGTTTCTTTAATGATGAAAAAGTCTGGACGCAACAAGGGCGTTATGGGAGTGAATTTTCATAAAAATGTTTTTAACAGCAAATTCGAACAGGCATCAATCTGATTATCGGTATAGCCTATGTAGTAGAAACAATGTACTATATTTTATCAAAATTACTCATTGTTTAAAAATGTTCAAAAATTTTCCGAAAATAAAATTAAATGTTGGATTCCTAGACAACAAACCTTACACTAATAGCAAATTTAGTTATTGAAATTTGAAGGATTTAATAAAGATTCGCTGCGAAAATGCATTTACTGCGTCCAGACTTTTTTTTTACAAACATGCATCATATTTCGATAGAAAATGCAAAAATGCATTAACGAATTTGTTCTACGAAAATTAGCCAAAAATAATAGACCGTTTAACCATAAACTTAACTAAACATACAATGAAAGCATCAACTTAACTAAACCGACAGCCAAAGCATCAGAGAAAGGGTCTATTTTAAATGAATTTTCTGTAAATATTTTAGTAAAATGAACGGCAATGACAGTTGAAGCTGAAAGTTAAGGGTTCGCAGAACACTCTTCTTGCAACATTTTCTTTTTACAGCCCGTATTTGTTTCACGCTCTTTGGCTCATTTGACGCGATTAGTAGTCACAGTGGACGGTGTTAGATCTGACGAATATCAAGTAAAGCTGGGCGCTCCGCAGGGAAGCGTCCTGAGACCGCTTATGTTTATGTTGTACGTAAATGATCTTCCCAACTATCTGACAGGTTGTTTATGTACGCGGATGACATAGCAATCGTAGTTTCGGATCCGGTATTGTCCGATGCTATGCGTAAGGTGGATATTATTTTGTCGCACTTCGGTCAGTGGTGCTGCAGCAATCACCTGATTGAAAATAGTTCTAAGACAATTTGTATAGAGTTTACGGGAAGATGTTGAGAGCCCTTTATAGATGTTAATTTTTATTTTAATGATAACTATATTGCCTTAAGTACATCCACCAACTTTTTAGGTTGCATTTGAGATAATAGGCTTTCATGGGAGACCCAGATAGAAGGTATATCAAACAAATTGGGTAAGGCCTATTTTTGCGTCACGAAGCTGGAGAACACCTTAAATGAAATTTCTCTTATTAATGTGTATTAGGCTTTAGTGTATAGTGTGCTTGCACACAACATCCTAATGTGGGGGCACGCAAATGATATACACAGGGTTTTCGTATGCCAAAAACGAGTAATCCCCCTGATTTTTGAACTACAACAAAGAGAATCATGCAGGATTACTTTTAAGAGAAAAAAACTGTTGACTGTCACGGGGGTGTATTTGTATAAACTCTTGACTTTCACATATAAACATAGGAATAAGTTTATTAAAAACAGTGCAGTTCACAGCTATACTACCCGGGCAAGAAATGATATCCACTTGCCAAATTACCAGTATATGGCATACAAGAAATCACCTGTATATGATGGCTGTTTTTATTTTAATATGCTTCCTCAGGAAATAAGGGCTGCGGATACACTGAGCTGCTTTAAACATGGATTGAAATCATTTTTCGTTGATTTTTTTTTATAATATCATTGAATTTACCGAAAGGTGTACAGACCCCGAGTAACGGAGAGAATGATAGTAATAATGGCTGTAAAAATAGCACCGCTGTAACTGTAAATTTAGCGCTAATATAAACTGATTGTATATTTTTGTAGTTGGTTCTGTATGTAAGTAGTGTTGTTATTTTTTGACTTCTGTTTTTGTAATTATTTGTGAAAGACCTTTTATGTTTATCTAATTCTATGACGTGCCTGTAGTATGTATGTACTTGATCAAAGGCTAATATAGTTATCTATCTATCTACATATATATATATATATATATATATATATATATATATATATATATATATATATATATATATATATATATATATATAGTTTGCGCTTATTTTAATAAAAAAAATTTCAAAGTTCAAAGTCGCGATCTCCTCACTAGTGAATTTTTTAAAGAAAATCCACTAATATGTCTTTGTTTCACGAACGTAAACCATATTGATTTCATTTTCAACCCTAATAAAGTGTGCACAAATGTTACAGTCGTATCTTCATGCCGTATTTGCGACAAACTATTAATTATAGCTTTGAGAACTACGAAGCTGGAGATGACCTGCATAAATTTGTATGAATTGGGCACTAAAATCTCGGATTCGTGCTCCACATTCGTATGTGATTTCATCTGGCAGAATTACATATTGTAAAACTTGGTATCATGTGAGCAACCTCAGAACCGGATTAGTAGAAAATACACAGGTGCGATATGTACAAATAGGGTAGTTTGTTTTCCTGGTATTTCTATCAAACTAAACGAGGCTTTTTTAATGAGCTCGTTAATCAATGATTGTATATTTTATATATAAACTATCATACATATATCAAAATGGTTAACAAACGAATTTAAAGCTTGCCTTATAAACAAAAATGTTTTAAAGTCTCAAATTCATTTTAATTTACCCATACAGCACAAGATATTTTCTGAATGTTCCCACATGGTGAGAACATTCTTTTTTTCAGAATATTGGTTTCGGTATGTTCTAAGAACGTTTATGGAATTTTAAACTGCATCTTGAATATTCGGAGTACATTCATTAAATCACATCGTAAAAAAAATATTCATGAATATACTGAGAATATTTGAATAGATCATTTATTCAGAATGTTCGTTCAGAATGTGCTTGAGATGTCTTTGTAATGTTATATAACTTTAAAAATTAATGAAAAAGAGAGATGATGATTACGGTGTAGTGCTGAGATTTATAATAGTAACTATTTTGCATGTTTGTTTCTGTTACCTGTTCTATGTTAAACATATCTGAAAATTGTCTATTAGTGAATTTTCGTAGAAAAAATTCACTAATGGGGAGATCCCGACTTTTGAATTTTGCAAAAATTTTTGCAAATGAGCGCGAACTAGGACCCCTGGAACCCATATCCTGGGTCAGTTTCAATTTTTATATGTTTATATATATATATATATATATATATATATATATATATATATATATATATATATATATATATATATATTTATATATGTATCCGTCTGATAACTCAAAAAAAATAATTAACCGATTTCGATGAAACTCGGCAAGTGCCTTTATTTTATTAATTGCTTGGATGAGTTTGTTAGTCAAGAAAATCTAAAGGGGTTTTCCAGGAAAATTTTGAGTTTCCTTTCAAAAAAATTTTGATAAAATTTGGCATGTACCTTTCTTTTGTAAATGGCTTGGATAAGTTCGTTAGTCAGGAAAATCGGACGAGGTTTTCCGGGAACATTTTGAGTTTTTATTCGAAAAAAATTCTTATCTCAAAAAGTAATAAGCCGATTTTAATAAAATTTGGCACGTACCTTCCTTTTGTAAATCGCTTTAATAAGTTTGGTAGTCAGGAAAATCGGACGAGGTTTTCTGGAAAAATTTTGAGTTTTCATTCAAAAAAAATTTGTATCTCAAAGAATAATGGGCCGATTTTGATAAAATTTCGCACGTACCTTTCTTTTGTAAATGCCATTGATAAGTTCGTTAATCAGAAAAATCGGACAAGGTTTTCCGAAAAAATTTTGAGTTTTTATTTGAAAAAAATTTTTATCTTAACATTTAGATTTCTATGTTACAAGAAAAAAAAGTTATAATAAAATATTTTGTGCCAGATCATTTCTATGAAAATTCACTACCATAACGCACTTGCTGCGTCCCGAGTTTTTTAGACAATCTCTTCTTTAGGGATAGAGCGCATGTCCATGCCACCGAGAAGGGAAGATGGCCAACAGACGTAAATGTAAATTAATACTAGTACTCTCAAATTGTCAACATGAATAGTAAATGGTCAGTTCAAAAAGGCTCTTGAGAAAGATAATGACGGTATAAAAGTAAATGGCGTTCGGATAAACACTATTAGATACGCCGACGACACCGTATTAATGGCAGATACGGATACCGGCTCACAAAATATTCTAGATCAGCTAAATGAGACATGTTCGGAATTTGGAATGCGGATCAACGAGAGGAAAACAAAAATAATGGTAATGCAGAGGAGACAGAATGTACCTATACCCTTCATTATAAATAATAACAAATTACAACAGGTCAACCAAGCCAAAAGCAACAAAAAAAAATACGAAGCCTTCTTTGCGATTCGCATCTCGACATAAGGTTAAGGTTAGCAAAATGCTACATATAGTCAGTCCTTCTGTATGGAGTAGAGACATGGACCTTATAAATAACGAGCATGAATAAACTGGCAACTTTCGAGATGTGGGTCTATCGGCGCATACTAAAAATACCATGGACAGCAAGAGTGCTAAATGAATAGGTATTACGCAGAGTGAACAGAGACAGAGAGATTCTCCAGGTTGTCAAGCGGAGGAAGACAGCATATCTGGGCCACTTATTGCGCAATCCTAAATATTATATCCCCCAGCTCATAATTTGAGGTGAACTAGAGGGGGAAAGAAGCGTAGGCAGAAAAAAACTGTCATAGCTGAGAAACATTAGATATTGGACAGGTCTGGACTTTGAGAACTTGATGAGAGCGGGGGAGGATAGAGAGGAGTTTGCTGTTGTAGTCGCTAACCTCCATTAGTGGAGATGGCACCCAAAGAAAAAGAAGAGCGCGAACTACCCTCCTTAGAACTCATATCCCAGGTTAGCTTCTGTTCTTATCTGTTTTCATATAAATAGGGTGACCTATTTATACGGTGAAGCTCAATATATCCGTTAACGGTGGGCTGTCTTGGGCTGCATCCTATAAAATTCGTTTTACAATCATAGGTGGCCCATAAGTTATTGATGCAAATATTAATATTTTTTTTAAACAAATACACCTTATATTGTTAAATTTTTGCATTTTCCTTTGAAATATAACGCATGTGTGTAAGACAAGAAAATCAGGGCGCAGCAAGTGCCGAATGGTAGCTAATTATCATTATATGTTTCCAACTTCAATAGCTCAATTTTTTATTAACTTAATGTTCGTTGGCAAGGAACCAGCTTTTTCGGCAACATTTTGAGCTTATTTTTGAAAAATTTTGTACATTTTCAAACAACAAACTTAGTTTAATGAAATATGGTACACTGTTTCTACTATGCAGGTTATACTGGTAACCAACTTTCATGCCTGCTTTCTTTAAAAAAAAAAGACATATTTGCTATTTGCTATTGAAAACATTTTAATGGAAATTCACTACAGTAACGCACTTGCTGCGCTCAGACTTTTTATCGGCTCTACCTTGCATTATTTATACTTTAGATATACAGCATGTATATATATATATATATATATATATATATATATATATATATATATATATATATATATATATATATATATATATATATATATATATATATATATATATATATATATATATATATATATATATATATATATATATATATATATATATATATATATATATATATATATATATATATATATATATATATATATAGGGTGGCGCAATGAAAACGAAACAGACCGATTTGCGTCGAGAGAATTTTGTTTCTAAGAAACGCTGAAACACGTCAATGTGAATATTGAGGGGGACACGTTTTGACATAAAACTCAACTTTGTCACATCAACCCCTTAAAGGTGGTCATAACAACCCTTATATTTTAAATAGGGAACATGGGTCTAGTGTTACATCATTTGGAAAGTCTTTCTTTTCTGAATTCAGCACACACATTGAGAACTATTCAGCGAATATGAAGCATCATAAATTTCACCCGTATACAATTCATCTTGTACAACAACCAAATGAAGATAATTTTGATCGGCGGCTGGAGTTTTGTTAATTTATAACTGCACGAATAGCTGATAACGGGAACTTTTTGTTCAGTATCTTTTTTTCAGACGAGTGTAAGTTTTTATTAAACATTACAGTTAATCGTCATAATTGTCGTTATTGGGCAGATAATAATCCAAGAAATTTTCACGAAGTCCACACTCAAACCCCACAGAAATTGAATGTATGGACTGGCATTTTTGGAGACCGTTTAATCAAACCATTTTTTTTTTATGGCAATTTGAGTGGCGAAACGTATTTGGAGTTACTAGAAGATATCGTTTACCCTCTACTAATTGACATTGTTGAAAATCATGATCGCTATCAAAAAAAAATCAATTAGTGTTTCAACAAGATGGAGCTTCTCCGCATCTTTTACAACGTATTAGAGAGTTTTTGAACAGGGCGTTTTCAGAGAAATAGATTGGGCGTAGAGGTGCTTTTGAGTGGCCCCCTAGATCACCGGATTTAACTCCTTTAGACTTATTTCTATGGGGCCATTAAAAGAGTAAGATTTACGCAACAGAGCCGGAGTCTCTGAAATAATTACGACTTAGGAATTACGAATTGTTGAAGAATTCCGTCTAATAACTCAATAAATGCTCCAGAATGTGAGAGCTCGTTTTGAACAAAATTTGTACTTTTGTATGGAAGCTGGTGGTCAACAATTTGAACACTTGCTTAACTGAATAAACATTTTTGAACGCGTGGCTTTGTTTTTAGTTTTTTTTTACGAAAAATCGACTAATTAATACGTTCTTACAACTCCAACTGTGAATAATTTTTAAACGAGTTGATATAACTTCCAAAAAACTTAGTGTGCTGAATAAGGGTTATCACCCCCCTTAAGGGGTTGATGTGACAAAGTTGAGTTTTATGTCAAAACATGTTTCCCTCAATATTAAAATTAACCTGTTTCAGCGTTTTTTAAAAAAAAAATTCTGGACGCAAATCGGTCTATTTCGTTTTCAATGCGCCACCTTGTATATATATATATATATATATATATATATATATATATATATATATATATATATATATATATATATATATATATATATATATATATATATATATACTATTAAATTTTAATAGGGTCTTAATCAAAAGAAATGTTAATTCCCATCCTCAGCCCACGCAATTTTTTAGCTAAAATGTAGGGTATACACATGACACAAATATGTTAAAATGGTAGCAAAGTAAGTTATGCTAGCCACTCGTGTTACCAGCGATATTCAGTTTTCCACGTTTGTGTTCAGCTGGGGATGCAAAATTTAATCAGTATTCATAAACGAGAAACGTGATGCAAATAATCCTATTAGAAGCTTTTTGATTACATTGGTAGTTTGGGAGTTCTCGGCGAACGAAACATATCCCAGAGATTATAATATCTGGTACTTATATACATAAATGTGTGCTATCCCTAAAAAGATTTGGACGGAAAACGAAAATTTAGGACAATATCGATTTTTCTATTTGTTTAACATCCCTATTTTTACAAAGTGCCATAACATAGTGTATAGGAGGGGTTTTCCTTCTTATAAGCCATATAAGGAACAAAACCGCTCCTGTAATATGTGTATTTAATATAATAATATTAATAATATATTACATATACTTACAAATTATATGGTATATCACTCATAGAACCATAGTTGGTGCACATAAAATGTGTGCATGTAAAATTTTCATTTAATAATGTCCAAATAAAAACACCAAATTATTTAAAACTATCACGTCCAAGTTTTCTTTACACATATATTTCTGCGAGCGGCTAAAAAAGAGTGACTATTAATTAATAAATATTACAGTTCCCAAAACCCAAATCAACAGAACACATTCAAAAAAAAAAAACTGACGATCGTTTGATAAATCAAGTCAGCGTTATTAAATGATGAATAATTCTTAATATCTTACATCTTAAACTTTGTTTATATTCTTCTGCAGGTAGGTGGTCTATAACGGTAGAGAGTCGTTCAGCGACACAAAAATTAACATATTTCGTTTGACGAAAATGCCTGAATACTTTTATTATCTATCGTACATGCTTTTGTCGGTTTTTCTTGTAAAGTGATCGATCAGTAAACTCCCATAGGCGGCGGAGCCAAATTCATACACTTTTAACACTACTATATTTAGCTATATATATATATATATATATATATATATATATATATATATATATATATATATATATATATATATATATACATATATACATATATATATATATATATATATATATATATATATATATATATATATATATATATATATATATATATATATATATATATATCTTTTGGAATGTTGCACTACACTGTAATCACTTTTAAATATAAACTTTATTTGTTTGCTGTACTTTTTGTGATTTTTTATTCGGTTACGTGGACTGCAGTTTCGAACCGTCTCTGCTCATCAGTGGCAGGCTGACGATCAGCCGGGACGGTTCGAAACTGTAGTCTACGTAACCAAATGAAAAAAATTTGGGACGCAGCGAGTGCGTTATGGTAGTGAATTTTCATAAAACTATTTTTTAATAGCAATAATGTGTTTTTTTTTTAAGAAAGCAGGCATCAAATTTGGTTACCAGTATAATCTATATAGTAAAAACAATGTGCCATGTTCTTCAAAATAACTTTATTGTTTGAAAATGTAAAAAAATTTCCGAAAGTAAACTTAAAGTGTTCCCGAAAAAACTCGTTTTTTTGTCAACCTTATAGGTTAATAGCAAATTGAGCTATTCAAATATTAAGCATTTGATCAAAATTCGCTGCCATAACGCACTTACTGCGTCCAGAATTTTTGTTCTTACAAACATGCATTATATTTCGATGGAAAATGCAAAAATGCAATAACATAAGGCGTGTTTGATTAAAAAAAAAAAAAAATTGTATCACCAACGACTTATGGGCCAGCCTGTGATTGTACAAATAATTTTTTAAGATGTAGTTTAAGACACCCTATAATTAATATATACAATTTTTTTTCATATCTGGTATAATAACAGATATATTGAGCTTTATTGATTTTTTTTTACGAAAATTCTACAAAAATTATATACTATTAACGATAAACTCTATAGGTAAGACTACTGCCAAGCATCAGAGAAAGGGTCTATTTGAAATGAATTTTCTGGAAACATTTTATTAAAATGCAGGACAATGACAGCTGAAACTAAGACTTCAGGGTTTGTAAAAGATTCTTCTTGAGACATTTTATTTCCATAGTCCGTATTAGATTCAAGTTCTTTCCCTAAATGTTGCTAATTTTGACGTTTAAATCGCAACTTTGACGTTTTGTGAAAACCCCCAATTTATTTTTGTTTAAATGCCTATAACTTTTTTGTCTTTTGACCTACAGAGCTAAATTTTGGTGGGTAACTTGCCTATAATGATATAAATCCGCGCGTAAAATTTGGTTGTCCTTACTTTGTTAATTTTGGAGATATAAATTTTTTTCGAAAGAAAACACAAAATTTTCCGGGAAAACCTCGTCGGATTTTCCTGTGTAACGAACATATCCAAGCCACTTGCAAAAGGAAGGTACTCACCAATTTTGACGTTTAAAATCGCGATTTTGACGTTTTGCGGAGAACCCAAATTTATTTTTGTTTGAATGCCTGTAACTTTTTTGTAATTTAACCTACGGAGCTAATTTTTGGCAAGTAACTTGCCTTTAATGATATAAACCCGCGTATGAAATTTGGTTGCCCTTACTTTGTTAATTTTGGAGATATAAATTTTTTTCGATTTTTTTCGAAAGAAAACACAAAATTTTCCGGGAAAACCTCGGCTGATTTTTCTGGCTAACGAACTTATCCAAGCGACTTGCGAAAGGAAGGTATGTGCCAAATTTTATGAAAATCAGTCCATTATTTTTCATGTTATAGGTGTGACACTTAAATATATATATATATATATATATATATATATATATATATATATATATATATATATATATATATATATATATATATATATATATATATATATATATAAACATATAAAGTCTGAAACTGACCTCGGATTTGAGTTCCGGGGGTCCTAAATAGCGCTCATTTGAAGAAATTTTTTCAAAATTCGAAAGTCGAGATCTCCTCATTGGTGAATTTTTTTTAAGAAAATTCACTAAAATGACAAAAAGTACACCAAAAAATACAGTATATATATATATATATATATATATATATATATATATATATATATATATATATATATATATATATATATATATATATATATATATATATATATATATATATATATATATATATATATATATATATGAGACATATTTGGTTCTCGGGTAGAACCCCGTCCAGAATTTATGAATTTATGAAAACTCGACGTTTCGGCTCCTGTTTTGGAGCCATTTTCAAGAGGTAAAGGAAATATATAAGGACACTCTAAGGCCTCAATCTGCCTACTCCTTCGAGCGGTGGACAAAGGTGGATTGGGTTGGTTTCAAGAGGTAAAGGAAATATGTAAGGACACTCTAAGGCCTCAATCTGCCTACTCCTTAGAGCAGTGGTCAAAGGTGGGTTGGGTTGGTTTCAAGAGGTAAAGGAAATATGTAAGGACACTCTAAGGCCTCAATCTGCTTACTCCTTAGAGCGGTGGTCAAAGGTGGGTTGGGTTGGTTTCAAGAGGTAAAGGAAATATGTAAGGACACTCTAAGGCCACAATCTGCTTACTCCTTAGAGCGGTGGTCAAAGGTGGGTTGGGTTGGTTTCAAGAGG
Organism: Tillus elongatus; assembly: GCA_964006375.1. NCBI lineage: Eukaryota > Metazoa > Arthropoda > Insecta > Coleoptera > Cleridae > Tillus > Tillus elongatus. The sequence continues at coordinate 190,646,718 of OZ023264.1, forward strand.
TAAAGGAAATATGTAAGGAACCTCTAAGGCGTCAATCTGCCTACTCCTCAGAGCGGTGGTCAAAGGTGGGTTGGGTTGGTTTGAAGAGGTAAAGGAAATATGTAAAGAACCTCTAAGGCGTCAATCTGCCTACTCCTTAGAGCGGTGGTCAAAGGTAGGTTGGGTTGGTTTCAAGAGGTAAAGGAAATATGTAAGGAACCTCTAAGGCGTCAATCTACCTACTGCTTAGAGCGGTGGTCAAAGGTGGGTTGGGTTGTGTTAGCTCGATTACGGGGCCTCAATCTGCCTACTCCCCAAATCTCGCCGGAGATCGTCTGTGAGGTCTCAGTGTGTTCAACCCTAGGTCTCAGAGAGAGGGTTGAACACACTGAGCCTCTCGTGCTTCCAGATCTTTTTTGTCGAGAAAAATGAAGCCGTGGTTGTAATATGTAACAAATTTTATTTACCAAATTTTAATCTTACGTGCTAGCCTGTCTGCTACTGGCAGCCACATTTTTCTTAATCAATGCGCATAACTTTTTTTTCTCTTGACTTAGAGATGTAACTTTTTGTGTGTGCAGAATATAAACCCTCATACAAGCACCAGCTTGAGCTATTTGTATGGCACATTGTATGATTATATACACAAATTATTTTATACTATACTTTGATACTTATACTAAATTTGAATATCAAATGTTTTGATTTTCTTGAATCTCCAAATCAAAGACTTACCATGCAAAGCAATGTAGACATACACATGGTCAGGTCTGGCATTGTCAGGTACACATGAGTAATTCCCAGCATGTCTGGCTTCGGCTCGAGGAAAAATCAATTCACTTTCCGATCTTCCTGTCCTAACGTTAGCACCGTCCTCAAGGTCATAGTTAATCATGCGATCCCAATGGTACCAGAAAATGTAAGTGGGCTTTTCTTTTGAATGGTGAAGGATACAAGTTAACCTTAAGGGTGCTCCAGGTTTCACTCTGCGGTACTTCAACCCAATTATTTCAGCTATCGACTCTAACAGAACATACAGTTACAATTAGTTGTAAAAGCAATTGTTATTTACACCACTAATAAACAAACTATTTCAATATGTTTACAGGTTTATTTATTTTATTTTAGATAAAAATAGCAAAAAAGTATGGACGCACCAAGTGCGTTATGGAAGTGAGTTTTCATAAAAATGTTTTTAATAGCAAATGCGAGCAGGTATCAATGTGATTACCGGTATATCCTATGCAGTAGAAGCAATGTATTATATATTTTATCAAAATTACTTCTTTTCTAAATGCACAAAATTTTCCGAACATAAACTTAAATGTTGGTTTCCTAGCCAACAAACCTCACGTTAATAGAAAATTGAGGTATTGAATTTTGAAGGATTTGATGAAAACTCGCTACCAAAACGCACTTACTACGTCCAAATTTGTTTCTTACAAACATGCATCATATTTCGATAAAAATGCATTAAATGCATTAACGAATTTATTCTCCGACAATTATCTAAAGATCATAGACCGTTAAACCATAAACTTAACTAAACCTACAGCTAAAGCATCTACTTAACTAAACCGATAGCCAAGGCATCAGAGAAAGGGTCTATTTGAAATGAATTTTCTGTAAATATTATAGTAAAATGAACAGCAATGATGATTGAAGCTGTAACTTAAGGGTTCGCAGAACACTCTTATTGCAACATTTTCTTTTTACAATCCGTATTTGTTTGACGTTCTTTGCCTAAACATTGCCAATTTTGACGTTTCAAATCGCGATTTTGACGTTTTGAGGAAAACTCCATCATTTTTTTAAGTGCCCATAACCTTTGCGTATTTAAACTTAAATACCTAAATTTTGGTACATGGTTCACCCTTTATAATACAAATACGCGTACCAAATTTGGTTGCCCTCACTTTATTATTTCCGGAGACATACATAACATTTTCCGGGAAAACCTGGGCCGACTAATGAATTTATGCAAGCCACTTGCAAAAGGAAGGTACTTGCCAAATTTGATCTATATTGGCCCATTACTTTTAGTGAATTTTCTTAAAAAAAATTCACTAATAAGGAGATTCCGACTTTTGAATTTTGAAAAAAAATTCAAATGAGCGCTAATTAGGCCCCCTATAACACATATCCGGAGGCCGTTTCGATTTTTATATGTATATATATATATATATATATATATATATATATATATATATATATATATATATATATATGTGTGTGTGTGTGTGTGTGTGTGTAAGTATGTATGTATCACACCGATAACTCAAAAGATTAGGGGCCGATTTTGACTAAACTTGGTGAATACCTTCCCTTTGTAAATACCTTGGACAAGTTAGTTATCCAGAAAAATCGGCAGAGGTTTTCCCGGAAAACTTTGGGTTTTCTTTCAAAAAAAAATTTATATCTCCGGAAATAAGTAAGTCAGGGCAACCAGATCTGATATACCCGTTTATATCGCTATATGTAAATTACCTACCAAAACTTAGTACTGTAGGTCAAAAGACAAAAAAGTTATAGGCATTTAAAGAAAAATAAATTGGGGTTTTCCTTAAAACGTCAAAGTCGCTATCTAATACCTCAAAATTTGCAACATGTAGGCAAAGAACGCGAATTTAATACGGTCTATGGAAAGAAAATCTCTCAAAAAAAATGCTTTACAAACCCTGAAGTCTTAGTTTCAACCGACATTGTCCTTCATTTTACTAAAATGTTTCCAGAAAATTTATTTAAAATGGACCCTTTCTCTGATGCTTGGCCGTAGTCTTAGCTATACAGTTTATATGGTATATTACTTGGTGAAAGTGGTCCATACTACATACAGACTTGAGAATACTCCTCTGGCTTCACTGCTGGATTTTGTTTCTATCAGTAAAGGACGTAGCTAGCACAAGGGCTAACTGGAACAAGTGGCCCTTCTGAATTCTAGATGTTCTAGGGTATTCTTCAACGTTCCTGTAACCGGTTTTGCTCCTGAGGATGTTGTCAAGCAGCGAAGTCAGTTACAGAAACATCCTAGAACATCTAGAATTTAGAAGGGCCACTTGTTCCTGTTAGCTTACTAGCTGGCTACGTCCGTCACTGACAGAAAGCAAACCCGAAAGCCAAGCCAGAGAAGTAGTCTCCAAGTCTCTATGTAGTCTTGGAAAATTGTTCCCCAAATTGCAACAGCTAACAACATTAGTAATCCGATATGAAATATAGTCCCCATAAACCGATACTAAGTCGTTCAGAACCCGCCGTATTGCATTCAGTTGCATAAGATTGATTGGTAACTGTTTTTATATCCACCAAAGTGAACTAAAACATCTACCCGCCTACCCACCTAATCCATTACAACTCCAACTCTATAGCTGTCAGGAGAAACATGAGCGTTCCAAGCAGAAGATGATCCATCAACCAACAAAGTTATCAGCAAATTGATCGAAATTATGAAATATTTTAGGTAAACCAGCTTACCCCTTGCGTCAAATATTTAGTACTTTAGCGACCTAATTTTTCAACAATGTAAGGCATAACCTCCTCTGCCTTTGGCTTATTAAGCGCTAGGGTGGGTCAAATTTTAAAATTTTGGAATTTTTATTTTGAATGGTGAGAAAATGCTTAGTTTAGATTTTTTTGTAATAATAGCACTTTAAAGCGTATTTCTGTATTTCTCATATTTTATGTTTCCAACAGTAGTCTGTCGCTTAAAATTAGACATACTTACGTCTGTTAACCATCCAATCCCATCAAGCTTAATCTACAAGCTTCAAAGGTAAAACAGACAAGGCTTTACTTCCAGACTATATTTATGGTTGAAGGCCTTTGTATAGCCTTGTCTGTTTTAACTTTAAAGTATGTCTGTCCCAGACGTCGTACCGTTTAGAAATTACAATCCACAAGCTGCTTCTTTTTCAATAACACACCACGAGGGCTTACAGCCTAAATACTATCGTACCGTGGGTGTCGACAAGGAGGAAAGGGGCAACTTGTTAATTATGGACTAGAAGGTTTGGAGGTTCGGGGGAGAAGGAAAAACATGTGCCGGCAAGGAATTCCACATCTTGGAAGTCCTCGGGACAAAATAGCCGACATAACAGGATGTTCTATGTCTGGTGACCTGGACAGTGAAAGGGTGCATTCGTTCTGTTTGTCTGGTAGATCTGTTGGAGGCAGAAAGTGGAAGAACTTGGAAGAAAGCTCCTCTGAGCAGTGCTCGTGCAGATATCTATAAAAGAGAGATACGTCACCAACGGCACGTCGGTGGGCAAGGGATGACAGCCTTTATGTGAAGGTATGGTCACCGATGAAACGTATAGCTTCTGAATGGAGTCCAGGATAGCGAGTGTAGAAGCAGCAGCAGCACCCCATATCTGGGAACAGTATTCGAGGTTTGGTATTATTTGTGAAGTATATAAGGTATAGAGATTAGCTGATGAAAAGTATTTGCGAGCCCGGAAGAAGAAACCTAATTTCTTAGCAGCCGCTTCTGCAATTGATGTGATATGTTGGTGCCAATTGAGATTTCGATCCACAGATATGCCAACAAGTGGAAAGGACTCATTACTTTGAATAACTTGGTTGTTTATTGTGATGGGTGTAGGGCTGGTGTATCTCTTATGAGAAAGAAAGCAAGACTGTGATTTGGTGGGGTTGAATTTTACAAGATTTCTACTTCCCCAGTCTAATATTTTTTGAAGATACACATAGACAGATCCCTCCATGAGTCTTCGATCCTCATCTAATTGGGCTAAAGAAACAGGCTTAGAATATTGTATATTTGAATGAAGGGTGCTGTCGTCCGCGTTACTGTAAACTGGGTTGGATGTGCTAGAGAGGAGGTCATTGATGTAGAGAAGAAACAAAATAGGGGCTAAAGCTGAACTTTGAGGAACTTTTGCATTAATTAGATACAGTTTAGAGGAATGGCCATCCACGACCACCAGAAATGGTCCGGTTGGAGAGCAAATTTGCTGTCCACGTACAGAGGTTTGGTGGTAGGCCATAGGCCGGTAGTCTATTAAGCTGCGCTACGTGCCAGGCATGGCCGAATGCTTTGGATATGTCTAGAGCGACAATCTGGGATTCACCATGTAGTTCCATAGACTTGTTCCAAGAATGGGTGACAAAGGAAAGGAGGTCGGCAGTTGATCTGCGCTGACGGAATCCATACTGCCTGTCGTGAATTAGACTGTGTTTTTCAAGAAATGTTAGCAATTCGGTGTTTATATACTTTTCCATCACTGTAGAAACGACTGAAAGGAGAGAAATAGGCCTGTAGTTGCTAGGAAGCGCTTTGGATCCTTTTTTGTAGACGAATTGTACTCAAGCAGTTTTACAGTTACTAGGGAATATGCCTCTATTGTAATATGTCTGAAACGGACGAGTCAGGACAGGAGCAAGTTCTGGTGCGCATTTTTTGAGAACAATTGCTGGGATCTCGTCAAGGACAGAGGCTTTCCTGGTATTAAGAGAAGAGGGCATCTTTCGTACCTTTTTAGTTTTGAAAATGATATCAGTCGTTTTATTCGCGACATTGGGGACTGTTAGTGGTTTAACATTTGGAGTTGGGTTGAGAGTAGAATTGCCGGCGAACAACGAGGCAAAAAGTTCAGCCCTGCCAAGGGCGGTAGAAACAATTTCATCCCCTGAGACAAGAGGTGGGAACGTGCTCTTGCAGAAATTATTCCCAACTGTGCGCTTGGCTCAAGAACACCGTGACAGCCGCCGCTCGTGAGCGAACGGCGCACGCGTTCCGCCTCACCGAGTAAGTAAAGAAACGGTTTGTATGCGGTCCACCGGATTTCAGTGTACTGTTGGACAAAGCTAGGTTCATATATTCGCGAATTCCGATATCAACGTGAAACGTATTCCTATTGGCTTACTTAAAATAATATCGTAAAACTGTTGTTTTTTATTAGATTTTATAATTGTGTTTTACCCACTTTTGTTGGAATACAGTTGTACAAGTGATTTTTTTAATCAAAACTTATAGCTGTTAACACGATCTAAATGTCTTCTCTACTTTTAAGTTTGTGTAGCCCCAATGTTAATTAAAGGCCCCTCTTTATTATACTTACTTATTTTATGCTTATATATGTCATACAAAAATAAAATAAAAAAGTGAAACAGCAAGTGAATTTATTTACTTTAGTGCTGTATTTGAAATTATCTGAAAAAGACATTATAGGCGACGTTGTGGCATGTAATTTCGGTAAATTTATAGGGTGTACCGTTAAAAAAGGTGAAGTTTGGGTTGTATCTAACTTATACAACAGCCTGTATATGCAATAATAGTTTTAGTTTGTAGCTAACATTAGAACCTGCTAATTATGTTCCAATTTTTATTATTATTGGCTATTAAATGAGATATTGAACTTGAACGCGCTCTTGAACCACTCTGTAGGTTGCGGAGTGGTATAGTAAAACCTATCAGCAGTTTTGAAGCATCTGTGGCTTACATATGTTTTACTTAAAGGCGCCATTACTTAGCCAAGCTCAAATGCTAAAAAAATAATTATTCATTGTTACCCCTATCTCTTTAAAACTTTGCACACTAAATAAAGGTAAAAAAAAACTCCTTATCCGGCTTCACAGGGCTTGTTTTCTTCTTTCGAACCGTTTTTGACATTCAGCGTATTGTCACGAAAAAGCAAAAGCGGTTGCAGGAATAAAATAGGTACTTTTAAAATCAGAGAAGAGGTCTCTTTGTCTGTATTTGCTGTAACATATCTTAATATTTCTACTTACCTATTAATTTTAATGTCATAAATATACTAGTGGGCGGATGTGTTGGCACCTTGCACTCGTATACGCCTGCATCAGCTTCTTGTGCGTATCTAATATCTAAGGTCCAGTCCTAAAACAATAACACTTGATATTATTTAACTTGCATTTCTTAGAAATAATGAATATTTTATTACCTTATAAGAGGGATCACTGGTTGCTTGAAACCTCGCATCTCCTACATAAGTTTCATTACCGATTGTTACGATTGTAAAGTCTGTGTCATTAGCGTATTGTCTCTTTAGCCACATTACCTAAAATAAATATATTAGTAGTTTTTTATAAATATTGCTAACTCTTGGTTATTTCCAATTATTGTAGGAATTTTTTAGCACTTTTTATTAGTTTTTTGCAACTTTTTTGACAAACTTTCTTTTGCGAACCTTGGTGGTATTGGGAATGCGCATTTATTAGTTGGACCAATAACTTTCTAACATTAAGAGCAAATTTAATAACTAACTTTCGACCCACTGTTATGGCATACATTATGAAGAATTGCATAAGGACGTAAATCTAATGACAATACATCATGGTATTGAAATTTGTATACTGAAAATAGCTGTGGCAACATGAATGAATTTCGTCCTTTATCGTCTTATTGAGATTTGGTGGAGTTGAATTGTACAAGATTTCTACTTCCCCAGTCTAATATTTTTTGTAGATCCACAGAGACAGAACCCTCCATGAGTTTGCGATCCTCATCTAATTGTGATAAAAAGAAAGGCTTAAAATATTGTATATTTGAGTGGATGGTGCTGTCATCCGCGTAACTATGAACTGGGTTGGATGTGCTAGAGAGAAGCTCATTGATGTAGAGAAGAAACAAAGTAGGGGCTAAAGCTGAACCTTGAGGGACTCCTGCATTAATTGGATAGTTTAGAGGAAAGCCCATCCACGATAACAGAAATGCTCCGGTTGGAGAGAAAATTTTCTGTCCAGGTACAGAGTTTTGGTGGTAGGCCGAAAGTTTATTAGGCAGCGCTGCGTGCCAGACCTGGTTAATGGTTTGGATATGTCTAGAGCGACAATCTGGAATTCACCGTGTAGTTCTATAGACTTGCTCCAAGAATGGGTGAGAAAGGAAAGGAGGTCGGCAGTAGATCTGCGCTGACGGAATCCATATTGCCTATCGTGGATTAGACTATGTTTTTTAAGAAATTTTAGTAATTGGATGTTTATATACTTTTACATCACTTTAGAGAACTGAAAGGAGAGAAATAGGCCTGTAGTTGCTAGGACGCGCTTTGAATCCTTTCTTGGGGTCGGGTTGTACTCGAGCAGTTTTCCAGTTACTAGGGAATATGTCTCTATTGTAAGATGTCTAAAACAGACGAGTCAGGACAGGAGCAAGTTCTGGTGCGAACTTTTTGAGAACTATTGCTGGGATCTCGTCAAGGCCAGAGGCTTTCCTGGTATTACGAGAAGAGAGGATCTTTCGTGCCTTTTTGGTTTTGAAAATGATATCCGCCATCTTATGCACGATATTGGGGACTGTTGGGCGTTGAACATTTGGAGGTGGGTTGAGAGCAGAATTGCCGGCGAACAACAAAGTAAAAAGTTCAGCCTTGACCAGGGTGTTTCATCCTCTAAAACAAGAGGTGGGAACGTGCTCTTGCAGAAATTATTACCAATAGATTTAGCAAGAGTCCAGAAAAGTTTGCTGTTGTTGGAGCTTCAGAAGACTTTGTTTTTGATGTGGTTATTATGCGAGTTTTTTGTCTCGGAAAGAATGCGGACATAGCGGTTTCTTGCGCCGTTAAATGCTTGACGGTTTTCTTGACTGGGATTGTGTAAAAGCGTTTTGTGACGTTTGACTTTTTCAAGTCAGGGCTTGTCATAGAATTTACAAAATCAGGGCTTTTCAGTGGCTGAAGAGGTTTTCTGTGTACGTGGAATAAATATCTCCATGCCAGCTCGGATGATTTCGGTGACGTTTTGTGAGAAATCGGGGGGGTCAGGATGAGAGACGCAGACAGACGCCCATGCAAATTAGGAAAAGTAATCTCGCATTTCGTCCCAGTTCGCGGAGTTGTGGTGCCAAACGATACGTGGGTGTGATGACTGTGTGACCTCAGTTTGCATTGAGCAGGAAGCAGTGACCATGCCGTGGTCTGAGCGACCACGGGGGGCGGGGACTGATGTCTTATAGCATTCAGGATTTGTAGTAAGAAGGAGATCCAAGGGATTTGAGCTGTGTGTTGGGATACGAGGAAAGTAAGTAGGTTGCTGAACCATATTGGCCAAAGAATTGCTGACTGCAAAGGCCTCCGCTGCTCTCCCTTGTGGATCAGTTTTTGAAGATCCTAGCCTTCCTTATTATGGACATTGAAGTCACCAAGAATAGTGACCTCCAAGGAAGGATATTCAGATATCAGATGGTCGGTTTTTTTAGAAAGGTCGTCGAACAGCTAGACAAAGTTGTTGTCGGAAAGTAAAGGCAACGAATGAATTTAGTTGTAGCCCTGAGTGAGGGTTTCACCCAAAGTATGTCTTTTCTTCCAGCTTCCAAATTAGGGAGTCTGATGCAGGATAGATTACTACGGACGTATGCGGACACGCCTCCATGCAATCTAAAGGAAGTAAGGACCTCATACCCCGGGAAATTAAGGTGTTTAGTGGCTGTTTTGGCACTGATTTGGCTTTCGGTGAGGAAGAGGAGTTGGGGCCTGTTAGCCTGGAGGAGATGGTGGACGGAGTTGAGGTTAGAATTTAGGCCACATATATTCGAAAAGGATATGTGAAATATTGATTCCGGCGCCCCCTGCACACCCCTCTCCCGGAGATAGTTTGGAACCTGTAGTTAGGTTTTAAAAATTAGAAGTGACAATTCCAACGCGGTGGGCAAATTTCGCATCGTATGATTTGATTCTCTTTAAGTTTTATCTTCATTTATAAAGAATATAAGTGACTGCATCTGGCGCATATTTATTTCACAAAAATTGGCTTAAAAGTACACTACACGTAACTTAGTTAGCCGATAACTAAAAATCAAGTTCCTGTAACAAGGAAACCTTTTTTGAATATTTTTAACTGGTCTCATAAAATCGAACTCTATGCTTCTTATAAGAATTTTAAAAGTGATTATTATTGTTTAAAAACAATCAACAGCGTTCACAAACATACCGTTGTATTGTCAGTATCACCCAACACACATTTAAGCGTGACTGTGGTTCCAGTTTGTCCCATTAGCTCCGTGTTGTTAGGTGGTCTCAGGATAACGGTCGTTTTTTCTTTAGTAGGTAAAAGATTCTGTCTTGCATGACTTTTGGATGTCCCGCTTAATCTAGCTTCCCTGTGGCTTCTTAGTTTCTTTGGTTCTGGAACAAAAAGTAATTAAATGTGAATGCAATGTCATTTTCACAGAATTTAAGTCACAAAATGACATGGCATACATTGTTCTTCATATATTTTGTGTACCTAGGATTAAATAATACAACTAAGATCCCTGTGCAGTGTACTTGTTAATGCTAATGACGATACCATTTCATTTACACACACACACACTGGATTCGTTTCTCCTAGTTTATAAATTTTAAAAGTCGTCTGCATCTTTCCGCCAATACTATTTAATGAAAAACTCTAAAAAAAGTTTTAACTCAGCTCACAGTTGCCTAGAGATCAGATTTTGTAAATATAAACGCAATGTCATTTACATAAAATAAAGTCATAAAATGACATGGCATACATTGTCCTTAAAATGTTTTGTGTAACTAGAATTAAATAATACAGTTAACACCCCTATCTAGTATATTTCTTAACGTTAATGCGGAGCCAATTCAATTCACACACACTGGATTCATTTCTTCTAGTTTCTAAACTTTTAAAATCTTCTAGATCTCTTTGACAATACTACTTTACGAAAAACTCTTTAACCCAGCGCACAGTCGTCTAAAAATCAGATTTGGTAAGCCGAAAGAAACAGCAGCCATACTGGTGCGCGATTTTAGATGTCAAGCTTGGGTATATCAGTTATTATTGATACAAAGATGGTTAATTTTCAACACAGCTAGATTTTTATCACCGATTTTTTTTTTTTTGTAAAATACAAGGAATTCAAAAAGAGTAAGTATTCATCAGGACGTGGACCTAAATTAAATTTTCAAAAATTCATGACATTTTGGCTTGCAATACAAAAGTTTCCTAAGCGCTCTCAATAAAAACAAATTTTGTTTCAAATTTAAGCGAGATTTATTATACAGAGGTGCGACTTTCGACTTTTTTTTAATAAGATAGATAAATAGATCCTTTGGAACCTACTTGCAAAGTTCATTCAAAATTTTATAGTTTGCACACACACACACATACAAATATATATATATATATATATATATATATATATATATATATCCTCTCTTTTGTGTTTTCTTTTATTGAAAAAACCTCTACTATTACTATTACTATTATTATTATTATTATATAAACGGAAAAATTTCCGCGGTCATTAATGTGAGATATGCTTGGTTGTCGAGTTGAACCGCGTCAGGATATTATTTAAACTGGACAGTTCGGCTCCTATTTTAAAGCCTTAAAGCCATTTTCAAGAGGTTAAGGAAATATAAAAGGGAATGAACTCTAATCTCTCAATGTGCATACTTCTTAGAGCTGTAGATAAGAGTTGGTTGGGTTGTTGTAGCTACATGTTGTTACTACATAACTCTCCTTTCTTTCAGATTTGTCTTAAAATTGCAATTTTTGACGTTTGAAGAAGAAAAACTACAAAATTTTCGAAATATTTTTCTGGTATCTCTAGACCTTTTGCACCAAGAAAACTTAACCTGTGTATAGTATTCATCTGGTTTTGTTGACCACACGAAACTTGTTGCTCTTGTGTGTTCATTTGATCACCAGTGGCACCCACATTTTTTAATAAATGCCTATAACTTTTTTTTCTTTCAACTTAAAGAACTGAATTACGGCATTTGGGATGTAGGGTAAATTTTATAGTAGAAGCTTATGTACCGAATCTGGTTGTCATAGCTTTGCTATTTTTGGAGATACAAAAATTTTCTGAAAAAAAACTGAAAATCTTCTCGAAAAAACTCGTATAATTTTCATGGATTATCCAATCCGCTTATAGAAGGAAGGCACCTACCAAATTTCATATCTCCTCGTTAGTCATTTTTTCTTTAACGAAACATTCGCTAAAAGTATATTGGGTGGCGCATTAAAAACGAAACAGACCGATTTGCGTCCTGAGAATTTTTTTTAAGAAGCGCTGAAACACGTCGGTTTTAATATTAAAGGGAACATGTTTTGACATAAAAGTCAACTTTGTCACATCAACCCCTTAAGGGTGGTGATAACAACCCTTATATTTTAAATAGGGAACATGGATCGAGTGTTATATCGTTTGAAAGCTCTTTCTTTTCTGAATTCAGCACACTAATTTTTTTGGAAGTTTTATTAACTCGTTTAAAAATTATTTACAGTTAAAGATGCAAAACCGCATTTCACTCATTCCGATAAGAAATGTGCTGATAGTCAATGTTTTGTTGGTTTGTAAGCAAAAAATTGACTATCAGAACATTACTTATCGGAATGAGAGAAATGCGGTTTATTATTTCAGTTTATCGGTCGGTTTGATACTTGATAGTACTACCGAAAATTAATTTCACAATGGTGTATTCTGTAGAAGAAAGATTTAAAATAATTACACTTTTTTCCAAAAACGATGACTGTGACAACCGTACCGCGACTTTGTTTAATGAACGACATCCGAACAGACATGTTAACAGAAAATACATTTTGGAGTTAGTTCAAAGTTTCGACAAAGTGGTTCAGTAGCCAACAAAAAACGGGATCCTGAACGTGATTTTCCAGTTAGAAATGAGACTACTGAGATTGAAGTTTTAGGACAAATTGCTGCAGACCCAACTTTGAGCACGACAAAATTGGCCACTGTTTCAATCATCAAAAGAATAACTATTCAGCGAATATTGAAGCATTATAAATTTCACCCGTATAAAATTCATCTTGTACAATAACTGAATGAAGATGATTTTGATCGGCGGCTGGAGTTTTGTGAAGTTATGACTGAACGAATAGCTGATAACGGGAACTTTCTGTTCAATATCTGTTTTTCAGACGAGTGTACGTTTTTATTAAACTGTACAGTCAATCGTCATAATTGTCGTTATTGGGTAGATAATAATCCAAGAAATTTTCACGAATTCCACACTCAAACTCCACAGAAATTGAATGTCTGGATTGGCATTTTTGGAGACCGTTTAAACCGACCAATTTTTCTTGATGGAAATTTGAGTGGCGAAACGTATTAGGAGTTACTAGAAGATATTTACCCGCTACTAATTGACATTGTTGAAAATGAGGATCGATACCAAAAAATTTAATTAGTGTTTCAACAAGATGGAGCTCTTCCGCATTTTCCACAACGTGTTAGGTAGTTTTTGAACAGAGAGTTTGCAGAGCAATGGATTGGGCGTACAGGTGCTATTGAGTGGCCCCCTAGATCACCGGATTTAACTCCTTTAGACTTATTTCTATTGGGCCATTTAAAAAGTAGAATTTACGCAACAGAACCGGAGTCTCTGGAAGAATTACGACGATGCATTGTTAAAGAATGCTGTCTAATAACTCCACAAATGCTCCAGAATGTCACAGCTCGTTTTGAACAAAATTTGTACTTTTGTATGGAAGCTGATGGTCAACAATTTGAACACTTACTTAACTGAATAAACATCTTTGAACGTTTGGTTTTGTTTTTTAGTTTTTTTTAACGAAAAATTGACTAATTAGTGCATTTCTTATCACGATGAATGAAATACGTTCTTGTAACTCCAACTGTGAATAATTTTTAAACGAGTTGATAAAACTTCCAAAAAAATTAGTGCGCTCAATTGAAAAAAGAAAGGCTTTTCAAATGATGTAACACTCGACCTATGTTCCCTATTTAATATATAAGGGTTTTTATCACCACCCTTAAGGGATTGATGTGACGAAGTTGAGTTTTATGTCAAAACATGTCCCCCTCAATATTAAAATTGAAGTGTTTCAGCGTTTCTTAAAAAAAAATTCTCTGGACGCAAATCGGTCTGTTTCGTTTTCACTGCGCCACCCTGTATGTAATTTTTGTAGCCTTAACTTTTGCGTCCAATCATCTTTTGTTTTCTATAAGAAATGCAACGGTTTTCAATTTTTTTGCTTATGAACATACCAAAATAAAAACACTATGTAAACTGAACTTCTAGTTAAAATAAATCAAATCTGCCCCACCTTCGACCACCAGCATTATCGATCAGCGCGTCTGCATGTTACAGCGACATCTACTATCAAAAAGCTAAGGTTTCTGGGATATCGCTAAAGGATTCCGTTTTCAGGGAGCTTCAGGATTCTAGTTGCTCCCATTAACTAAAATATGTCGCAAGAAGAAGGCTGTTTTTATTACAAAATAATAGAAACAATCTTAAAAGTCGAACATCTTCAGCAGAAAGGGACACCGAAAAATAATTACATTAAACTGGGGGATAACAAACATATTATGCGACATCAGTAGGGGGCTGTGCTATCTACCGAGGGACACCGCGTTTGGTAAAATAATATTTTGGACTAGCAACCTCTAAACATCGTTTTCGATTTTGAAACTAGCTGAAATCTGCTACCATATACCATATCAGTCAATGGTTTTATTCTTTTACAAGTACATTTCTTGTAGTAGTCACCTGTAAGCATCCTTTTCGTTTTGCAAGTAACTCCTGAGTGCTTCTATCATAGACTACATCAGTCAATGGTTTTATTTTCTTACAATTACAGTTCGCTACGTCAGAGGGCGCTGGTACATTCGGTTCGACATTGTAAAAATTATCACGTCTATAACATAGCACAGTAATAGTAAATGTTTGCATAAAATTATACAGTAGATAGCTTGCATTACAGTAATTATTACTAAATAAGGGTTATGTGCTCATCACAAAACATAAATAGCTAAATAATACATTTTATATTTACATACATTCTCGGTATTGGCAACAATTTATCGCAATATATTATTAAATTATGTAGCTAGCTCTTATTTAGCTTGTTAGCATGTGTGTATATATATATATATATATATATATATATATATATATATATATATATATATATATATATATATATATCTATATATATATATATATATATATATATATATATATATATATATATATATATATATATATATATATATATATATATATATATATATATATATACATCGGAAAAGTCTAGGGATATTTATTTTTTTAAATGCACGTAGTTTTTCTTGATATGATTTAAGAATAAAACAAAAAATGTATGTTATAAGTACGTGTTTAATATTACATAAAATGAAATGTTTTATTCAAGAAACCTAGAAGATTATTGAAAATATATATATACTGAAAAACAAATTTTCAGAATTTTTCAAAAACTTCTGAGCATGTGAGAAAAAAGTTTAATACAATGTAAGACCTTCACGTTGAGTAATTACAGCTCTACGTCTATTGCTCATAAACAGAATGAGATTGTCAAGGTCTCCTTGTAGTAAAGATGCCCACTCTGCTGTCAGAAGCTCCTGGAATGTAAACACATTACGGATGTTGCCCATATCCTAGACATGCTCTATCGGATTCAGGTCCGGGAAATGTGCTGGCCATGGCAAAACTTCAATGCCCGCGTTATCCAACCAGTTGGTTACGATGCGCGGGGTATGTGGACGGGCATTATGATGCATAAGGCGGAAGTTTTGACCAACAGGGCCTACAAATGGATGCACGATGGGTTTAAGAATGGTATCCAGATAGAGCTAAGCTGTTAGGAAGCGATTTGGAAAAACGAGTTTGGTTCTGCCACCAATAATTATTCCGACCCATGCCATTATTGTACCACCTCTGTATGGATACACTTAATATGTTTTAAGCGTTCCGCATTTCCAGATCGTCTCCACAATCTTACTCGACGAGAATCCGGATGGAAACAAACCTAGATTCGTCTGTGAATAAAACTGTAGCCCAGTTATATGCAGTCCAATTCAGACAATTTTGACACTAGTCCAATCTTGTAGCGCGAGTGCCTCTGGAAATAGGCGGAAATCTGAGTGGACGTCAACTAGATAGGTTTGCTTCGCGAAGATGATTTGTTACAGTATTTCGGCTAATGGTTACATTATGCGCCCTTTGCAGAGTCGTAACCAATTCAGGTGCCGCAATTGTAGGCTGCCTTCTTTTAGTTAAACATAAAAATCCATCCTGACCTACCGTCGTAGAGCGTCCTCGTCCTGGATGTTGCTCGGACAGACTGCCAGTTTCCCTAAAACGCCTCCATACACGACTTATCACACCTTGGGAAACACCCTTCTGCTCAGCTACCTCATTCTGCCGCATGCCCGCTTGAAGCAGGCCTACCGCTCGTATGAAGCAAAATGTCGCCGTTCCATGGTAAAACACAATATTTTAAATGCAGCTACTAAACAAAACCTGAAGAATGACTGAAGTCGATAATAAATTAACCGGTACATATGACAATTCTACTATTATGATATATCGGGTTTATCAATTTTGACATCATTTTAACTTTTTTTTAACAGCAGATGGTTTTATATTGAGTGATTGATTAATTACATACATCGTGAGTGCTGCTTGACCGATTCCAAAATCAATTTGTTCCCTTTTTGTATTATTTAAAAATATCCCTAGACTTTTTAGATGTATATATATATATATATATATATATATATATATATATATATATATATATATATATATACATATATATATATATATATATATATATATATATATATATATATATATATATATATATATATGAGACATTCTTGGTTCTCGGGTTAACCCGCGTCCATAATTTATGAAAACTCGACGTTTCGGCTCCTGTTTTGGAGTTATTTTCAAGAGGTAAAGGAAATATGTAAGGACACTCTAAGGCCTCAATCTGCCTTCTCCTTAGAGTGATGGACAAAGGTGGGTAAAGGAAATATGTAAGGACACTCTAAGGCCTCAATCTGCCTACTCCTTAGAGTGGTGGACAAAGGTGGGTAAAGGAAATATGTAAGGACACTCTAAGGCCTCAATCTGCCTACTCCTTAGAGTGGTGGACAAAGGTGGGTAAAGGAAATATGTAAGGACACTCTAAGGCCTCAATCTGCCTACTCCTTAGAGTGGTAGACAAAGGTGGGTAAAGGAAATATGTAATGACACTCTAAGGCCTCAATATGCCTACTCCTTATAATGGTGGACAAAGTTGGGTAAAGGAAATATGTAAGGACACTCTAAGGCCTCAATCTGCCTACTCCTTAGAGTGGTTGACAAAGGTAGGTAAAGGGAATATGTAAGGACACTCTAAGGCCTCAATCTGCCTACTCCTTAGAGCGGTGGATAAAGGTAGGTTGGGTTGTTGTAGCTCGATTACGGGGCCTCAATCTGCCTAGTCCCCAAATCTCGCCGGAGATCGTCTGTGAGGTCTCAGTGTGCTCAACCCTAGGCCTCAGAGAGATCTAGGCCTAGGGTTGAACACACTGAGACCTCACAGACGATCTCCGGCGAGATTTGGGGAGTAGGCAGATTGAGGCCCCGTAATCGAGCTACAACAACCCAACCTACCTTTATCCACCGCTCTAAGAAGTAGGCAGATTGAGGCCTTAGAGTGTCCTTACATATTTCCTTTACCTCTTGAAAATTGCTCCAAAACAGGAGCCGAAATGTCGAGTTTCCATAAATTCTGGAAGCGGTTTAACCCGAGAATGTCTCACATTAAAGACCGCGGAAGTCTTTCTGAACATATATATATATATATATATATATATATATATATATATATATATATATATATATATATATATATATATATATATATATATATATATATATATATATATATATATATATATATATATATATATATATATATATATATATATATATATATATATGAAACTTCACTACCTTAACGCACTGCGTCCCTAACATTTTTTTTATCATACTGCAGGTTTATCTGAAATTTTAATTTGTACTGTGTTGTTATGTAGTTTGAATGCATATATTTATTGTGTAAATCTTTGACCGATGACTAAATGTAATGGTATGTAATTTTTAAATTGTAATTATCCTAAACATGCTGAGCAACACATGATTTATCAATAGTGCTATATTTCAGTTGCGATAAATGTTCTTTAAATCCAGTTTCAACAGATTTTTTAGTCTGACCAACGTATACATATATACGGATACAACATATACACCTTCAGCACTTTCTTTAACATCTTGCTAACAGGTTTAAGCTAATTCTAGAAAGAAGCTGCTTATCTTCACAAGGCTATTCTGCTTCCGTGAACTGGATAATTGGAAACTAAAAAAGTTAAGGTTTCTATGAGCAGCGTTACTAAGACCGAAACGTTTACATCTCATAATCAAGTTTTCTCTTCTAAGAATCGAGTTAATCATCTTTGTTCAACGAAAAGTATGATACAATACAATCAAGGCTGCCCTTATTAAATTTTCCTTTCATATTCTATTATACTCTTTTGGTAGCGCTCTCTTGTTTCAGCCAGGAAGCACTCCGGTAACGAACCAGATTTATTGCGGTTTCCGACGTTCCCTAACTTTTCCAATATTAACTGTGGATTATTGACAATTAAAACTTTCAAAACAGTTTTACTGTTTGCCGTTGAATATTCTCTCCAGATTCCGGAACGCAGACGTGTATAAACACTTTAAGAATTAATTTTATTCTTCACTACTTTGTCCGTGAGCTTCCAGCTTAGTAGGACGCCAAAGTTTTCAACAGTAGAAAATTGCAGAAGACTATGTAAGAGGAACAGTGGAGTTTCATAAAGATCTAATTTGCTGAAAGAAGAGACTTTGCGAACTCGTTAAACTAACTCATTTTATCGCAGCTTGGTCATATCGAGGCTCAAGGCAAATACAGTTTTATGTAATACTGAAACAATTTGGCATAGTCAGGAAGTCCGACATCTACAACTATGCATAAAGTTTTGTAATATACAAAGAATATCTTTTAGCCATTATTTTTGGTTTTAGCTGATGAGGACAAGATTTTATTAGTGTATGTGTGTGTGTTTTTTTTTTGGTCTCTCTCATATCAATCTACTTCCGCGAATGCCAATCACCGACGCCAGAGAGCAGTTTCACCTCAATATCCTGGAAATATTGCTGAACCCCTGTCTTTCTGTATAGAGGACATGGATCTTTAACATGCCTACCACTGCATGGACATGAGACCAACGGCTTTACGCTCCCTTCCAAGGGCGGAACGTGCAGATATTCAACTTGCTCAAATACCATTAAAAATTGCGGTTAATGTTAATTTTACAGTACAAACTGGAAGAGTGAAAGGGGAAATCTGGAATCGATCCCACTACCCTTTGGTGCAGAGGCAGACGTTCTAACCACTAAAACGCCAAGGCTCTGATCTCAATTTTGTGATTTAAACAAAATTCCTTTAACACTAGGATACTTAGCTAATAAAATATCGGCATTCATATTGCTTCTGAGGTCCGGTGTTTTGGATCATGTATAATCACAGCAGACACTCAAATGTGATTCTGCGTATATATATATATATATATATATATATATATATATATATATATATATATATATATATATATATATATATATATATATATATATACATATATATATATATATATATATATATATATATATATATATATATATATATATATATATATATATATTATTGTTGTTGTTGCGTCACTATTTCTTCCATAATGTATATTGAGCAAGGCTTATGGATTAAAGAGTTTGCATGGTAACTATCGATCAATCATAAAGTGGAGCGAGAATAAGCCACATGTATTCCCAATTTAAATCAAGTGGAATAATAGTGCAATAAGTATTGAAATAGCCGGGATTTTCATATTAATCTTTTCAAAAAAATATCTTTTTGAACTTATAATAAGCTTAAACACTTAATAATAACTTAAGATCAGATGTTGTTTACATTAAGTAATTTGTTGTACTATATTTAGAGCTTTTGCCAAATTAAAAATAAAATCACAAAAACATGCGTTGAAAAAATTTTGTGGTTAAAGTCCAATGCCTGACAGACAGAGTGGACTGCCACCTGTAGATTGATTCATACAATGTATATAACCCATACATCAATGGTAATCAAACTAAGTATATACCAGGCATAAAACATTCCACCCGAACCAACAATCATGAAAACTTGGCCGCAATATGAAAAATGACAGAAGACATGAAACGAAAAATTTGCAAAGTGATTGTTGTCGAACTGGGGGATTCAATCAATTATTAAAATACACTATATTTGTAGCTATATAAACGGCCTTAAATACAGATTTAACGCAGCATATATCAATATATATATATATATATATATATATATATATATATATATATCTGTATGTATTATGCTGTCGCATAATATAGTAGAAATGTAAACAAACTGAAGTCAAGTCTATAAAAATGATTCTAAGATAGTTTCTTTTATCTTTAAACTGAAACATAAGACGTTATATAAAACCGAAACAATCCTTGAATGTGTTTCAATAGTAATTCTACTAATTCTGTAATTAATTGTTACGTATGAAGCCTGTGTCAACTATTATATAGACAACGTTAGTTGTCGTATTAGCAGATAGCGCATTGGAAGCGTTCTGGACAGCTACGCACAAGGTTGCATGATCGAATCCAGCTCGGATTAATGTATGTTTTTTTATGTTTTATTTTGACATTTGGAGAAGCAATAGTGCACAGATTTCATACGTTTTGAACAAGATCTCACACAAGACTTATTTGATAGGGCAATACTTTCGAAAGAATTCTTCAAATGTGCGCCTACTAGAACCTCCAAAATTGATCTTCAAAGTCTGTGTAAGTTTAAAGTATTAACTTTACTAATGGGGAGATCCCGACTTTTGAATTTTGAAAAAATTTTTGGAAATGAGCGCGAACTAGGACCCCTAGAACCCATATCCGGGGTCAGTTTCAATTTTTATATGTTTATATATATATATATATATATATATATATATATATATATATATATATATATATATATATATATATATATATATATACATATATATATATATATATATATATATATATATATATATATATATATATATATATATATATATATATATATATATGTTACACACCGATAACTCAAAAAATAATGGGCCGATTTTGATAAAATTTGGCACATACCTTCCCTTTGTAAATGGATTGGATAATTTCGTTAGTCAAGAAAATCGGACGAGGTTTTCCGGAATAATTTTGAGTTTTCATTCGAAAAAAATTTATACCTCCGGAATTAACAAGTAGGTGCGCCGTTCATATCATCATAAATAAGCCACCTACCAAAATTTAGCTCTATAGATTAAAGCACAAAAAAGTTACAGGCATTTAAAGAAAAATAAATTTCTCTCTTCCTCAAAACGTCAAAGTCGCGATTTAAAATGTCAAAATTGGTAATATTTAGGCAATGAACCTGAAATTAATATGAGCTGTGAAAAGAAAATGTCTCAAGAAGAATGCTTTACAAAGCCTGAACTTTTAGTTTCAATCGTCATTGTCCTTCATTTTACTAAAATATTCCCAGAAAATTCATTTAAAATAGACCCTTCTCTGATGCTTTGGCAGTATTGTTGGCTATAGAGTTTATCGTTTAATGGTATATCATTTTTGTCAAATTTTCGTAAAGAATCATTAAAACTCAATACATCCGTTATTATGCAAGTTACGAAAAAAAAAATGGTATGCATTAATTATAGCTTGAGCTACATCTTAAAAAATATTTCCACAATTAGAGGTGGCCCATAAGTCGTTGGTGATTCAAATTTTTTGTTAATCGAACACGCTCTATGTTATTGCATTTTTGTATTTTCCATCGAAATATAATACATCTTTGTAAGAAAAGAAATTCGGGACGCAGCAAGTGCGTTATGGTAGCGAATTTTTTAATCGAACACGACCCATGTTATTGCATTTTTGCCTTTTCCATCGAAACATAATACATGTATGTAAGAAAAGAAATTCGGGACGCAGCAAGTGGGTTGTGGTAGCGAATTTTCATTAAATGCTTCAAATTTGAATAGCTTAATTTGCTATTAACCTATAAGGTTGACCAGGAAACAATTTAAGTTTACTTTCGGAAATTTTTGTACATTATCAAACAATAAAGTTATTTTGATGAAACATGGCATATTGTTTTTACTATATAGATTGATGCCTGCTTTTTTAAAAAAAACCTGTTAGCTATTAAAATCATTTTTTGAAGTTTTTTTATCATTTGTTTACCTTGGATTAGTTTTCAGATTGAACTTCAAACAAAGCAAGTTAAATTTGTTGTTAAAAATGAAAAATTCTTATTTATGCACAAACAATAATAAAACTGTGAATAGCGCCAGAATTTAACTGTGAATAGCGCCAGAATTTCTGCATTTGCGTATAGGAATATCTTAGTATCATATGAAAGGGAATTATTTTATCTATA
Source organism: Tillus elongatus (assembly GCA_964006375.1). Taxonomy (NCBI): domain Eukaryota; kingdom Metazoa; phylum Arthropoda; class Insecta; order Coleoptera; family Cleridae; genus Tillus; species Tillus elongatus. The sequence goes on from OZ023264.1 coordinate 190,668,978, forward strand.
AAATGCAGCAAAAATATATAGGGTGTTCCGTTTTAAATAAATGAAATAAACTGCTTTGAATGTGCCAATAATAAAACTTGAATTTTTGAACGCCCTGTAGAGTATTGCTAAATATTGACTACAGTAGTTGATGAAGTACTAAATACACCATCACAGGCTAGATGTATCATCTGACAATGGAGATAAGATTTTTTTTTCAAAAACCTCACATTCTTGGAAAAATCAAAATATCTAGGAAACCGTAAGAGCTAGGTATAGTGATCCTTGGAGTAATTGCACCCTATTTTTCCCATAGAAGTAAAACACGTTCTTAAATAGCGGATCTGCCATAGGAAAAAACACAACTTTGAGGTGTCATACTTTTTTGGGTCACTGTATATATATATATATATATATATATATATATATATATATATATATATATATATATATATATATATATATATATATATATATATATATATATATATATATATATATATTGAAACTGACCTCGGATGTGGGTTCTAGGGGGCTTACTTCGCGCTCATTTGAAGAATTTTTTTGAAAATTCAAGTCGAACTCTCCTCATTGGTGATTTTTTTAGGAAAACTCACTAAAACCTATAAGTAGCCAAAATCTCTCCGGGTCTAAAAGGCCCATTTTAGGTATTCTGGGGTTAAAAAATGTTTGTATGTCCCACAGTCATGTTCTCATTAAAATGTCACTTTTCGGAAAAATGCGCTAAAATATTTGACCTCAAGTTAAAGCAAAAACCTAAACAGAACTACATTTCCAACAACTCCGCTGCCAAAAGTCAACTATTGAAACCGTTGCATCTAAACGTGTTGGAACCCCAACCAACCTACTTTACTATTCTACTTAAGATTACGTAACAACTCTGGTAAAACTCCATTGAAAACTAAACCTCCCAATCAACCAAACTGAAACAAATGATCTGGAACATTTATTGTTCAAACTGTGTAACCAAAACACAAAGGGGAGATGCAACATCAATAAAGTTAAATGGAGCGAATGAAATCACCCAAATTAGGTGATGCTAAAATTCAACAATGACTTACGGACGCCACAGATCCAAATGCTCTTTCGATAAATGAACTTGTAAAACAGAGACTCGCATTTTGAACGCATACAATTGAAAGTCGTTATATTGTTTTAGTTAGTTCAGATATGGGCAAATTGTCTGCAATTACCATTCGCAGAGACCGCGGAAGCAGAGAAGTCCTATGTGAGTTGGAAAGCCAGTTAACGGGATCGAGCTTTTGGTTTAATTGATGTATTGTGTGTGTGCTGTTCGTGCTGATACGCCAAAGAAGAGCGAGCCTACAAATCAAGGGCTGATATTATGTCATTCTGGGCTTCAGTAGATTTAGTAAAGAGCGCTATATGTTGTCATTATCTTTAAAAGCCTTCAGGTCACTTTTATTTTAATTGTAAAATCGGTAACATATTGGTCCTCCAAATATTTTTTAATTTAAATTGCGACTTTATATCGTATGCCAAAGAAAAACCTGAACGCAGCTAGCGTATTATGTCATCGAAACTTTACAATTTTAGTGAATTTCCGACGAAAAAGTTATTTTTCGATAAAGTGGAAAAAGTGCAATATCCCGTAATTGGTTTCAATGAATTTTCATCAAAAAATTAACTAATGGGATATTACTACTTCTGAATTTTGAAAAAAAAAAATTTCCTAGAAGGAGCGCAAACTAGGACCTCTAGATTCCATTTCCGGGGTCACTTTGAACTTTTATATGTTTGTATATATATATACAATATTTACATACATACATATATATATATATATATATATATATATATATATATATATATATATATATATATATATATATATATATATATATATATATATATATAGGGTGAGGCTTCAAGAGTTCCTGTTATGACTTTCTCAATAATCGAAGCGATTTTAATTCGAAAAATGTCGATTCCACGTTTTCCGGCCAAGTCCAGTTAAACTAAGATATTTTTGCTTATGTGACACTTCCGGTTGTCAAGCTCATTTTCATGAATACTGTCTTCTTGAGAATCTGGATCATTTACATCTTGTTGACACTCTCTAATGATATTTTTAGAACTTGTCCCCCAAAGCATTTGTACTTGTACCCTGCACGAGACTCCCTAAATTAGAAGCTGGAAGAAAAGACATACTATGGATAAAACTCTCTCTCAGGGCTGCAACTAAATTCATCTGTTGCATTTACCGGTAACCCTTTGACAACAACTTTGTCCAGCTCTTTGACTACCTTTCTAAAAAAACCGACTATCTGATTTCTGAATATCCTTCCTCCGAGGTCACTATTCTTGGCGACTTCAATGTCCATAATAAGGAATGGCTAGGAACTTCAAAAACCGATCCACAAGGGAGAGCAGCAGAGGCCTTTGCAGTCAGCAATTCTTTGGCCAATATGGTTCAGCAACCTACTTACTTTCCTCGTATCCCAACACACAGCTCAAATCCATTGGATCTCCTTCTTACTAGAAAACCTGAATGCTATAAGATATCAGTCACCGTCCCCCTTGGTCGCGCAGACCCCAGCATGGTTACTGCTTCCTGTGCAATGCAACCCGAGGTAACACAGTCATCACACCCACGTATGGTTTGGCACTACAACTCCGCAAACTGGGACGAAATGCGGAATTACTTGTCCTCATTTCCATGGGCGTCTGTCTGCTTCTCTCATCCTGACCCCTCTGATATCTCACAAAACGTCACCGAAATTATCCAAGCTGGCATGGAATTATTTATTCCACGTACACAGAAAACCTCTACAGCCACTCAAAAGCCCTGGTTTTCTAAATCCTGTGACAAGGCCAGACTTGAAAAGGTCAAAGCTCACAAAATGCTTCTACACAATCCCAGTCAAGAAAATCGTCAAGCACTCAACGACGCAAGAAACCGCTATGTCCGCATTCTTTCTGAGGCAAAAAACTCGTTTAATAACCACATCAAGAACACAGTCCTCTCAAGCTCCAACGGCGGCAAACCCTTCTGGACTCTTGCTAAGTCTATTGGGAATAATTTCTGCAAGAGCACGTTCCCACCTCTTGTCTCAGGGGATGAAATTGTTTCTACCGCCCTGGGCAAGGCTGAACTTTTTGCTTCGTTGTTCGCCGGAAATTCTACTCTCAACCCACCTCCAAATGTTCAACCACCAACAGTCCTCAATGTCGCGCATAAAATGACTGATATCATTTTCCAAACTAAAAAGGTACGAAAGATGCTCTCTTCTCTTAATACCAGGAAAGCCTCTGGCCTTGACGAGATCCCAGCAATTGTTCTCAAAAAATGCCCACCAGAAGTTGCTCCTGTCCTGACTCGTATGTTTCAGATATCTTACAATAAAGGCATATTTCCTGGAAAACTGCTCGAGTACAACCCATCCCCAAGAAAGGATCCAAAGCGCTTCCTAGCAACTACAGACCTATTTCTCTCCTTTCAGTCGTCTCTAAAGTGATGGAAAAGTATATAAACACCGAATTACTAAAATTCCTTGAAAAACACAGTTTAATCCACGACAGGCAGTATGGATTCCGTCAGCGCAGATCGACTGCCGACCTCCTTTCCTTTGTCACCCATTCTTGGAACAAGTCTATGGAACAACACGGTGAATCCCAGATTGTTGCTCTAGGCATATCCAAAGCATTCGACCAGGTCTGGCACGCAGCGCTGCTTAATAAACTTCCGGCCTATGGCCTACCACCAAAACTTTGTACCTGGACAGCAAATTTCCTCTCCAATAGGAGCATATCTGTTGTTGTGGATGGCCATTCCTCTAAACTGTATCCTCAAAGTTCAGCTTTAGCCCCTACTTTATTTCTTCTCCACATCAATGACCTCCTCTCTAGCACATCCAACCCAGTTCACAGTTACGCGGACGACAGCACCCTCCACTCAAATATACAATATTCTAAGCATGTCTCTTTAGCCGAATTAGATGAGGATCGCAGACTCATGGAGGGTTCTGTCTCCGTGGATCTCCAAAAAATATTAGACTGGGGAAATAGAAATCTTGTACAATTCAACCCCACCAAAACTAAGTCTTGCTTTCTTTCTCACAAGAGATACACCAGCCCTAGACCCATCACAATGAACAACCAAGTTATTCAAAGTAATGAGTCATTTTCTCTTGTTGGCATTTCTGTGGATCGAAATCTTAATTGGCACCAACATGTCACATCAATTGCAGAAGCGGCTGCTAAGAAATTGGGTTTCCTCTTCCGGGCTCGCAAATACTTTTCACCAGCTAATCTCTATACCTTATATACTTCACAAATAAGGCCAAACCTCGAATACTGCTCCCACATCTGGGGTGCAGCTGCCGCTTCTACACTCGCTATCCTGGACTCCCTTCAAAAGAGAGCTATACGTCTCATCAGTGACCCTACCCTCACCCAAAAGCTGCCATCCCTTGCCCACCGACGTGCCGTTGGTGACCTCTCTCTCTTTTATAGATATCTGCACGGGCACTGATCAGAGGAGCTTTCCTCCATAATTCCCCCACCTGCTGCCCCCAACAGATCTACCAGGGGAACAGAGCGAATGCACCCTTTTACTGTCCAGGTCACCAGACATAGAACATCTTGTTATGCCCGCTCTTTTGTCCCGAGGACTTCCAAGTTGTGGAATTCCTTGCCGGCACATGTTTTTCCTTCTCCTCCGAACCTCCAAACCTTCAAGTCCAGAATTAACAAGTTGCCTCTTTCCTCCTTGTCAACACCCACGGTACGATAGTATTTAGGCTGTGAGCCCTCGTGGTGTGTTGTTGACATTAAAAAAAAAGGACTATATTATCTGCACGACTTTCATGCTCACTACCACCAAATAGAATTCCTAAAACTACATTATTTTTTATATCTGGGTCAGTTTCATCATTAATCGCTTCTTCTAGATGTATTATGTTATCTGCAACAGGGTGATCAAATTCAGTTAACATTTCATCTGGGCTTTCTGTATTCTTACTGATTTTATCATCCTTTTTTTTTGAAACTGCTGGCTCTTCTATCTCTCTGTTTAATATTCCATCAGGTTGTAGAAAATAATCGCCAACAATGCTGTCTCCCACACCAGTTTTATCATCAAGCTTCCGCCCGCAGTTAAATTGTATGGTTGCATTAGTTAGTACGGTATTATTTTCTATTTTCTTTGTTTTCCTCTTTAGGAAGCATCATTATCTTTATAACTTTTGCCGATTACATCTCAACTGAAAATATAAAAGTGTTTTGTTTCAGGTTAGTTCTTTATCTTTTCACTAATGTAAACATCAATTATTTATTTGGGGAATTCACACGTTTATAAACACAATTTATTCTTTGCTTAAATTGGAAATAGAAGATTCCTAACCTCAAACAATGTTTGTTAATTTTCTACAGGTAACAAATTGAATAAAGTTGTTAGTTTACTCACCTGCATTATTAGTACCCAATTACTATACAAAAATATACGAGAACTAATGTTCTTATTACCAGCTTCAACCAAAAAATATAATGTAAAGTCATAAAACCACAACACAAAGCAAATAATTTCGCAGTAATAAAACCTCCGATGTGCACCGACGGTGTGACGCATGACAGTCTTGGTACGTCGGTAAGAGCTCCGATGTAACCTACTGGACACATTGGATGTATTACTATCGTAATTTTTTGAACACGTCACATTGGAGAGATGCATTTGTAATGTTTACATGAGAATGTATTGCAGTTCACATTGGAGGTTTCGTCAGTTCGATGCGGTTTGACGAGACGTTTTACATGGTGTATATATCTCATTTTCGCCGATTTTGTCACATCGTGGTATTAACAGCCTAACGACGATATGCCACTTTTTAATAGAATTTTAAATTCTACTCGTAATTTAAGTTAGACTTTTACTTGCATACTAGGTGTCTAAAATTGACCGTTTTCAAAATATGTTGTTTTTTTCGAAAATTTTTGCAGAATCATAGTTGCACTTTATACCTGATAACTTAAAGGAAAAGTAAGCTACAAGGTTCATATTTTACGCACAACACACCAATCTGTGCACACCCACCACATTATTATTACAATTTTGCGTTGCAACATCCAGGGTGATAGAAACTGACTTGGCAACTTGACAAAATTCAACTGATCAAAACTTGCGTTGTTCAAATAGGAGAGCCTGTATTTTATTAACTAATTTAATTGATATTTCAAATCTCTTTCGATTTTCATTAGTATTCCCTATATCTAAATATAATCGTTTTGGAGATAAATACATATTTATTCGAATCAGAGTTGCAAACTTGTAACAATACTTTGGAATTTAATTTGTCAACCAAGTGACTTTTGTATGCTGGAAATGCACGTGGTGAAGTTTGTTATCGAAGCTATAAAACAGGCTCTTAAAAGTAATAAAAATGTGCTATTTAGGGTATACAATCTATGATTTTATGGAGCTATGAATTATTTAAAAGTGATTACAGTGTAGTGCAACATTCCAAAAGATATATATATATATATATATATATATATATATATATATATATATATATATATATATATATATATATATATATATTCAAACTGACCCCGGATATGGGTTCTAGGGTTCCTAGTTCGCGCTCATTTGAAAATTTTTTGCAAAGTCTGACCATGGACACCTCTCTGTTAGTGAATTTGTTTTTAAATAAAAATTCACTAAGACAAAAGTTTGCCATGGGAACTTAAAACCTAATAGGCCTAAAGAAATTAAATGCAACCCGTTTGACAGCTGGTAACTAGTTATAAAAACCCACCAATTTTAGCGACAGTCGATTTGCAAAAATACTAGATATCAAAGAAATAAGTAAAATGCAGGTTTTCAGTTTCGTCAGGATATTTTAGGAATAATAAGATCTATTCAAAATTTCTCTGTATCTTGTAAATAAGCATAAAATGGCACAGGTTTTTGTTATTTAATCGATTGTGAATCTCTCTTGCAGACTTAGAAGTGGAAACCGTGTATATATAGAAAATTTCAAGCGGACTTTGATGACATGTTCTACGGGCCAAAATCGGGATTATTTGAAGGAAATTTTGCTACACATTTTTTGGGGGAAAAACTCGATAATATAGAAAGGAATCCTAAAGTATAAAAATATTTAAGGTGTTTTATTTGAAATAAGAGAGCTGGAAATCATTTATTGGTGAACGTGAATAATCTGAAGCAGTAGACGTTTTCAATTAGCTGATTATTAGATTGAGCAGACGTGATGAAATTTTCAAAACTCAAATTAGTGTAGTTTCTAATATATAGGCCACGGTTCAAGTTCTCCGGATTCCTATATGTTCATTAGTAATTGTTATGAGACCCGAAACTAAATAAAATTTACTTTTAAATGCGGATATTTTAAAACTAATCTTGCTACAAGTAAGAGCAAGTAATAAATTACGTGCTAATCTGCTAATGGGTTTTTTCCCTAACAAAACGTTTTATTCAGCATCACGAAAAGTTTTAAACGCAGTACATTATCTAAGACTCTTACATAAATAGGTGTTTATCCGAAAGCTGCGTAGCTGCCTTTTGTACTTCAAACCTTGCGTGCAAGCCACAGGCAACCAAATATGTTGAAAATTGACACTTGAGTTATCTGTTCAAATTGATATTCATATAATTTCAAACCTTCTTGAACAAAAAAGTGGGAGACAACAGTCGTAACCACTACAAGCCGTTATCATATGAGAGAATCATCCAAAATTACCATTTGTGAAAACCGCAAAAGCAGAAAGGCCCTGTGTGAGTTAGAATTCTAGTTAACTGGATCAGGCTTTGGGTTTAATTGGCGTATTGTGTGGGCTGTTCGTGCTGATGCGCTGGATAAAAATGAACAAAATGAAAGCTATCATTTTAGTACCTGAAATTCATTGCAAATTACAAAGGTATTATTATTTTATTTAAAGTCGGCGTTAGTACATAATGTGTATCTTAATGTTTTTGTTAGCCTAGTGCTAATTAATAACAACCCAAAACGTTTGCGCAATTTTATATCAACGCTTCGCAGGTGACGACACCGCGTCTTAGGCTTTGCTTTAGACAACTCTTTTTTTTAGAACTATTTGGCTTTGAAATATACACAATATTTTTTGTGTGTACTTTAACTTCAGTCTATTTACGCGACTATGGCTAATCACTGACGCCAGGGAGCAGTTTTACGTCAATATCCTGGAAATTTTGCCGAGCTCTTGCCTCTTTGTAGGAGGGTAGAAATTTCTAACCAGCACAACATCGTATGGACATGAAACCGACGGCTTTGCGACCCTTCCGAAGGGTGGAAAATGCAGCCATTCAACTTGCCCAAATACAATGCCACAACCTCGGTTGATAATAATTTAATGGTATGTACTGAAAAAGTAAAAGGGAAACCCTGAGAATCGAATCAAGTATCATTCGGTTTAGAGGCACACGTTCTTAGCCTTGGACTACCGACGCTCTTTAAAATATTCCTAATTATGTAACGCAATAATAAGAATATCAACGTAAATGTGATATAATACTATATTGTCACCGTAATAATAACAATTATATTGAGCGTTACCGTAGAAATTCCTCACCCTGTATATATGTAAACAGAAAGTAAACCCGGGTATGATGTCTAGGGAGACAATTTGCGCTCATTTGAAGATATCTTTTTAGAATTCAAAAGTCACGGTCTCCTGATTAACGAATTGTTGAATTAATTAAAAACTATAGACCGTTAAACCATAAACTTAACCAAAACTACTGCCAAAGCATCAGAGAATGGGTCTGTTTGAAATGAATTTTCTGGAAATATTTTAGTAAAATGGAGGACAATGATGGTTGAAGCTGAAACTTGAGCGTTTGCAGAACACTCTTTACATAATCCGTATTTCTTTCAGGTTCGTTGCCTAAATGTTGGAAATTTAGATGTTTCAAATCGCGACGTGACGTTTTGAGGAAAACCTTTTTTTTTTCTCTCTAAATCCTGTAACTTATTTGTCTTTAAACTTACAGACCTAAACTTTAGTAAGTGGTTTACACTTTATGATACAAATACGCGTACCACAACCGGTTGCCCTTACTTTGTTATTTCCGGAGATATAAATTTTTCCCGAAAGAAAACTGAAAATATTCCTGGTAAACCTGGGCATATTTTCCTAGCTAACGAACTTGCCCAAGCCAATTACAAAAGAAAGACAGTCAGCAGATTTTATCAAAATCGGCCAATTATTTAATGAGTTATCGGTGTGATATATAAATATAAATTGAAACTGACCCCGGATATGGATTCTAGAGTGCCTAGTTCGTGCATATTTAGAGAAATAAAAAAAAAGAATGCAGGGATCTCCTAATTGTTAACTTTTTTAGGAAATTCACTAAAAGGGGGGAAATAAGTTAAGGCCTTCGAGCCACGGCGACTGACTGTGAAAAAAAAATACTTTATCAAACTCTCTTTCCTCCAAAGTTTAGTATCAAAATTCATAATCTGCCTTTTGTTTTTGACTTAACTTTGGCATTTATAATCTGGTTTGGACGACCTAAGATAAGTCTCTAGTAATTATAACCGTTTGCTATCGCCTTCTAAATTCAATCATTGGGTTACTGGGTACCGCACATTTTATTCAATCCTATTGAACCATTTTAGTGAATTTTCTTTAAAAAAATTCACTAATGAGGAGATCCCGACTTTTGAATTTTGAAAAAATTTCTTCAAATGAGCGCTAATTAGGCCCCCCAGAACACATATCCGGGGATAGTTCCAATTTTTATATGTTTATATATATATATATATATATATATATATATATATATATATATATATATATATATATATATATATATATATATATATATATATATATATATATATATATATATATATATATATATATATATATATATATATATATATATCACACCGATAACTCAAAAAATAATGGGCCGATTTTAATTAAATTTTGTGAATAAATTCTCTTTGCAAATTTCTTGGACAATTTCGTTAGCCAGGAAAATCTGCCCAGGTTTTACGAAAAATTTTGTGTTTTCTTTCAAAAAAAAATTATATCTCCGGAATTAACAAAGTAAGGGCAACCAAATTTGGTACGTGGGTTTATGGCCTTATAGGTAAGTTACCTACTAAAATTTAGCTCTGTAGGTCAAAAGACGAAAAAGTTATAGGCATTTAAAAAAAATATATTGGGATTTTCCTCAAAACGTCAAAGTTGCGATTTAAAACGTCAAAATCGGCAACATTTAGGCAAAGAACTTGAATCTAATACGGGCTTTGGAAATCAAATATCTCAAGAAGGATGTTTTACAAACCCTGAAGTCTTAGTTTCAACCGTCATTTTCCTTCATTTTACTCAAATGTTTCCAGAAAATTCATTTCAAATAGATCCTTTCTCTGATGCTTGGCAGTAACCTTAGCTATAGAGTGTATCGTTTAATTGTATATAATTTATGTCGAATTTACGTAAAAAATCAATAAAGCTCAATATATCCGTTATTATACAAGATATGAAAAAAATGTGTATATATTAATTATAGGGTGTCCTGAGCTACATCTTAAAAAAATATTTCTACAATCACAGGGTGTTTCATAAGTCGTTGGTGATACAAATTTTCTCTTTTCTTTTAATCAAACACGCCTTATGTTATTGCATTTTTGCATTTTCCATCGAAATATAATGCATGTCTGTAAGAAAAGAAATTCTGGATGCAGCAAGTGCGTTATGGTAGCGAATTTTGATCAAATGCTACATACTTGAATAACCCAATTTGCTATTAACCTATAAGGTTGGCCAAGAAACGAGTTTTTCCGGGAACACTTTAAGTTTACTTTTGGAAATTTTTGTACATTTTCACACAATAAAGTTGTTTTTATGAAACATGGCACATTATTTTTACTATATAGGTTATACTGGTAACCAAAATTGATGCCTGCTTTCTTAAAAAGAAAACACACATATTTGCAATGAAAACATTTTAATAAAATATCACTACCATAACGCACTTGCTGCGTCCAGAGTTTTGTTTATTCTCACATATTATGTAACCTCGACTTGACAGATATCCATAATCGATATAACAGTATCGTATTAAACTTTTGTTACTGTTAATTTTTGGAATAGATTTTTAAACCATGGCTATTTAAATAAATAGAGCCTCCAGATGTCTTTCAAATGTGGTATCTCCTGCATCCTATTCAAAAATTTTGGGGTTGCGACTGCCACCCAAAGGGGGTTGAATGTAGTAGTGAAGTTTCTACGTTGCAGGATGTCATTGTTTTATCAAAATTTAACATGTTTTGGGATTTCTCGTAAACATGCACAAATATTGAGATACTTAATTTATTCCATTTGTCTTACAGTGTAAAATCTTAGGCTAATAATATAGCATCATAACGTAATATATTTATACCTTGTTCACAGATTGAGAAATATGATACATTGCCTAATCTACTTTAAATTATGAAAATCAACAAGACTTTCTTTAAATGATCTGTTTGCATAGTATTTTATTGTGGTCTGAGAAAATAAAACAGCAATCCTGCAAGTAGCCTTAAATATCAAGGATTGTCTGCTTGGCCTGTAAAAAGTATTCATCTCTTAACTTCGCTCTAGCTATTTATAAGCGTAATGCACACATGGCCGCCTAGAAAACCCCATTGAGGCAGCTTTTGAAAACTGCATATTTAACTATTTACAAAAGCCTTACCTAAAGTTTTGTAGACCACATAAAGGTTTGAGTAGCTAGGTTATAAATTGAGCTTTTTAAACATTCATCTAGAATCCTCGCATTTAATATAAAGCGGAATTGTAATTAGGTTAGTTGTGTATGATACTGACATAGGGGCTCGTAAATAAATTCTATAGCGCCCTTTTAAATTATTAAGTGAACACTTGCTCGTACAAACCTACCTTACGAGATGATAGTATTTATGATATATTGCGATGCGATTTGATAAGCATGTAATATTTCATAAACCAAACTAATTTTTTAATTGGTTATAATCATTATTAGAATTTAAATGCGATATCGCCTGTCGTCTTAATAATGACACCCTGTCTCCTTCATCTTGTCCCCTGTGGGTCCGGGGACTAACTTAAAGAATAGGCCCAAGGTAACTCCTGACTATCGTAAAAGGCGACTAATTGGAATCAAACACTGGCGGGGGTCTTGTCCATGTGGGCCTGGAGGGAGGCGGATACCTGTGGGGAGTGATTTACACCCGGATTTCGGGGCCCCCACTCTGGGCTTATAAATGGATGGTTGCCCGCGCTTGGTTGTTACTCAGGAGCAGGTTTCCGGATGGGTGCGCCTCCTTGGGTTGAGTGCTGGCGGGTGTCGATCGGGAGGGGGTTGACAACTCTGATGAGTGGTAAACACCTGGACTTTGGGGCCCCCACTGTGTCCTTCGGAAGGGACCGACGGCCTCGCTTGTGCGATGCTCGGGAGCGGGGATCGATGGGATGTCGCCTTGAGTCTAGCACTAGTGGGTGTCAGGTCTAGACGAACCCAGAGTAGAGCTGAGATCCTTAGCGGTGGAATAAAACTAAGGGTTGAGGCCTCTTCTGTGAGCTTCGAAACGGACAAACGACCTCACTTGGATGCTGCTCAAATGCAGGACTTCATGACACTGCACCGAGTCAAACACTGACGGATGTCTGGTCCATACGAACTCGGAAAGAGGTTATCTCTCTTTGAGCTTTGAGACGGCCAAGCGACTTCGCTCAGATGGCAGTACATCTGTCAAACAAAGTTTCACCTCGCAGGTGCTATCTCCTGTCGGAAGCTCGATTTGTTGAGTGAAATTTAAGCTAACGCTGGCAGGTGTTGGACCTGGACCTAGACCCGGAGGTGGCTGGGGTCTCTAGGGGTGGATTACACCTGGGGACTTGGGCCTACTCTGTGAGCATCGATACAGGATAACGACCCTGCCTGGATGCTGCTCGAGGGCGAGACTTCATGATACCGCCTCGAGTCAATAAAACACCGGTGGGGGTCTGGTGCAGGTGAGGCTGGGGGGAGGCAGACATCTCTGGGGAGTGATACGCACCCGGAGTATGGCGCCTCCACTGTGGCCTCAGAGACTGACAATTGGCCTCGATTGGTTGTTACTCGGGAGCAAGGTTCCAGATAATACCGCCCTGGATTGAGCCCTGGTGTGTGTCGTGTGTCCAGACGTCCCGGGGGGCTCTGATCTCTGATGAGTGGAAAACACCCGGAGTTTGAAGCCCATACTGTGTGCTACGAAAGGGACGAACGGCCTCGCTGGGGTGATGCTCGGGAGGGACTCGATGGGATGTTGCCTTGAGTCTTAACACTGCTAGATGTCAGGTTTGGAAGAGCCTGGGGGAGCTGAGATCTCTAGCGGTGGTTTACAATTGGAGATTGGATGATGCTCGAGAGCGGGACTTCATGATACCACCTCGAGGCAGACACTGACGGATGTCGGGTCCAGACGAACTCGGAGAGAGGTTATCTCTCTTTGAGCTTCGAAACGGGCAAGCGACTTTACTCAGATGGCAGTACATCTGCCAAACAAACTCTCAGCCTCAAGAAAAGATCGACTCCCTCAGGGAGCTGGAATTGATGGGTGAAATCTAAATAATTAGACGTGAGCCACAATAGACCTAAGGTCGCGGTGGAGGGACTGAAATAGATCACTCACAATAAAATCTAATCTAATCTAATCTCCTTCATCTTCTAGAATTTTTTCATAGAAAAAAATCCCTAATAAACACATCGCCACTTTTGAAAGAAATTCTTCATCTGAGGTCAAACTTGGTTACCTATAACAAATATCAGGGGGTCAGTTTCAATTTTTGTATGTTGACATACATACAGAATTGTATAAAAATGAGTATTATAACTGCTTTAAAAACTAACATCACCTAATATACCGCATCTCAGGCAAAGAAACGAAACCGAGAGGGGAACTAGTCGCAGGCAAATTCTAAAGTGTTTTGTATTTTTATCGCCAGACTAGGTCTCTGAACCGTCATTATTAACATATCTAAAAGGTGTCCATCTCTAATAATTTTAGGAAGGTTCCACGACAACTCAATTAACATAGTTTCCTCTGGCGGAAATATCTGTATTCTTATGTTGTCTCTGGGACGTGTTGAAACGTGGTATTCTATTTTACAAAGCAATCGATCAGGTGACTAGTAATCGGAGATGGACAAACGTTCAAAAAAATTTATTTTTTTTGTAACTATATTGTAACAGTTTTACTAGCCATTCTCTCATATTATGCGAAATTTATTTCAGATTTCATTCCAAAGCAGTAAAAATGAGCATTTAGAACCGCGGAAGAAGCCTGTAAATACGCCAATTCAGCAGAATGTGAGACACAAATATTAGCTCTACCACATAAAGTTGATGAATTGACAGACGAGGAAGAGTTTGATGATGGAGACCTTAGCATGCCTGTGGTCAATACCATCCCAAGAAATATAGAGGTAGACATCATCAGTGATGAAGAAGACGGCACGTAAAAAGACGATGACGATGCACATGACTTGCCATTCGCGTCACTGGTTATTATAAGTCACGCTCCAACTTTTGCTGAAAGCTGGCCATCATCCTCTTTTGCAAATAGCCATCAACTTCAACCGATTGCCATTTACCAACGAAGAAAAGAAGACTTATCAAACCAACTATTACAGCAAACTGAAAAAAGGATATCTCCAGAATATCAATTTGATCCAAAACAAGACACCCCAAATCAAAATCTTGATGAACTGAAACTGGTTATACAACAAGCAACTCCTGTAGGTATTTTTAACCAATTCTTCGATGAAAATATTTACAATATGATTGTGAAAGAAAACCTGAGCTATGCGAACCAAAAAAATAAGCACGCTTTCAGTATGGCTATAAATGAAATCAAAATTTTTCTAGGATTTCTGATATTTTCAGGTTACCACACTTTACCAAATGAAATGAATTACTGGTCCGAGAGTGAGGATTTAGTTCGTAATGCTATGAGTCGCAATGCATATTTAGAAATCAAATCCCGGATTCACTTTCATGACAGTACCAAAGCTGATCAAAATAAACATGATAAATCTTACAAAATGAGCCCTCTTATTCATATGCTAAACTCAAGTTCTTCTAAATGGGGAGTGCTTCAATCAGACCTATCCATTGATGAAATGATCATTCGGTAATAGGGAAATCATCCACTGAAACAATTTATAAGAGCCAAACAGATCTTCGACATTTAGAAAGCGTTTGATGCGGTCAACCATTCCCTTTTATTGCAAAAATTGGAGTATTATGGCATAAGAGGAAATGCATATTTATGGCTAAAAAGCTACCTGTTGGCGAGAAGTCAGGCTGTCAGGATACGACAGGCAGATAAGAACTATATGTCTGAATAGGCATGGATGCAAAATGATGAAAATGTTTTGTATCCTCCTACTATGTCGAAAATCATAACTACTGGACAACTGATAGTCCCTTTATTAATCTTATTTTTAAAGGGGTAGACATTGATCCAATCCAATCCATAGCAGGTGGTAGTGGAATTTTCCTTTATGTAACAGTAAAGGATTTTTTCACGCCCGAGGAGGTACCACCCCATACATCAAGGGGCCGGTGAAGTCCCAACGGACGTTTCCGGTTCTGGTGTATGAGTCGGTTTCCCTTATAAGCAAAAATGATGATTGCTCCTCCTTGTATAAAATATTCCGGAGGCAAAATACCCCTCCATTCGGATCTCCGGGAGAGGGGTGTACAGGGGGCGCCAACATCAAGATTTAACATATCCTTTTCGAATATATGTGGCCTAAATTCTAACCTGAACTCCGTCCACCATTTCCTCCAGGCTAACAGGCCCCAACTCCTCTTCCTCACCGAAACCCAAATCAGTGCCAAAACAGCCACTAATCACCTTAATTTCCCGGGGTATGAGCTCCTTACTGCCTTTAGATTGCATGGAGGCGTGTGCGCATACGTCCGTAGCAATCTACCCTGCACCAGACTTCCCAATTTAGAAGCTGGAAGAGGAGACATACTATGGATAAAACTCTCTCTCAGGGCTGCAACTAAATTCATCTGTTGCATTTACCGTTCACCTTCTGACAACAACTTTGTCCAGCTCTTTGACTACCTTTCTGAAAAAACCGACTATCTGATTTCTGAATATCCTTCCTCCGAGGTCACTATTCTTGGCGACTTCAATGTCCATAATAAGGAATGGCTAGGATCTTCAAAAACCGATCCACAAGGGAGAGCAGCGGAGGCCTTTGCAGTCAGCAATTCTTTGGCCAATATGGTTCAGCAACCTACTTACTTTCCTCGTATCCCAACACACAGCTCAAATCCCTTGGATCTCCTTCTTACTACAAATCCTGAATGCTATAAGATATCAGTCACCGCCCCCCTTGGTCGCTCAGACCACGGCATGGTCACTGCTTCCTGTGCAATGCAACCCGAGGTCACACAGTCATCACACCCACGTATCGTTTGGCACTACAACTCCGCAAACTGGGACGAAATGCGGGATTACTTTTCCTCATTTCCATGGGCGTCTGTCTGCTTCTCTCATCCTGACCCCTCTGATATCTCAGAAAACGTCACCGAAATTATCCAAGCTGGCATGGAATTATTTATTCCACGTACACAGAAAACCTCTTCAGCCACTCAAAAGCGCTGGTTCTCTAAATCCTGTGACAACGCCAGACTTGAAAAGGTCAAAGCTCACAAAACGCTTCTACACAATCCCAGTCAAGAAAATCGTCAAGCATTCAACGACGCAAGAAACCGCTATGTCCGCATTCTTTCTGAGGCAAAAAACTCGTTTAATAACCACATCAAAAACAAAGTCCTCTCAAGCTCCAACGGCGGCAAACCCTTCTGGACTCTTGCTAAGTCTATTGGGAATAATTTCTGCAAGAGCACGTTCCCACCTCTCGTCTCAGGTGATGAAATTGTTTCTACGCCCTGGGCAAGGCTGAACTTTTTGCTTCGTTGTTCGCCGGAAATTCTACTCTCAACCCACCTCCAAATGTTCAACCACCAACAGTCCCCAACCTCGCGCATAAAATGACTGATATCATTTTCAAAACTAAAAAGGTACGAAAGATGCTCTCTTCTCTTAATACCAGGAAAGCCTCTGGCCTTGACGAGATCCCAGCAATTGTTCTCAAAAAATGCGCACCAGAACTTGCTCCTGTCCTGACTCGTCTGTTTCAGATATCTTACAATAAAGGCATATTCCCTAGTAACTGGAAAACTGCTCGAGTACAACCCATCCCCAAGAAAGGATCCAAAGCGCTTCCTAGCAACTACAGGCCTATTTCTCTCATTTCAGTCATCTCTAAAGTGATGGAAAAGTATATAAACACCGAACTACTAAAATTCCTTGAAAAACACAGTCTAATCCACGACAGGCAGTATGGATTCCGTCAGCGCAGATCGACTGCCGACCTCCTTTCCTTTGTCACCCATTCTTGGAACAAGTCTATGGAACAACACGGTGAATCCCAGATTGTTGCTCTAGACATATCCAAAGCATTCGACTAGGTCTGGCACGCAGCGCTGCTTAATAAACTTCCGGCCTATGGCCTACCACCAAAACTTTGTACCTGGACAGCAAATTTCCTCTCCAACAGGAGCATATCTGTTGTTGTGGATGGCCATTCCTCTAAACTGTATCCAATTAATGCAGGAGTTCCTCAAGGTTCAGCTTTAGCCCCTACTTTGTTTCTTCTCCACATCAATGACCTCCTCTCTAGCACATCCAACCCAGTTCACAGTTACGCGGACGACAGCACCCTCCACTCAAACATACAATATTCTAAGCCTGTCTCTTTAGCCCAATTAGATGAGGATCGCAGACTCATGGAGGGTTCTGTCTCCGTAGACCTCCAAAAAATATTAGACTGGGGAAGTAGAAATCTTGTACAATTCAACCCCACCAAAACTAAGTCTTGCTTTCTTTCTCACAAGAGATACAGCAGCCCTAGACCCATCACAATGAACAACCAAGTTATTGAAAGTAATGAGTCATTTTCTCTTGTTGTCATTTCTGTGGATCGAAATCTTAATTGGCACCAACATGTTACATCAATTGCAGAAGCGGCTGCTAAGAAATTGGGTTTCCTCTTCCGGGCTCGCAAATACTTTTCACCAACTAATCTCTATACCTTATACACTTCACAAATAAGGCCAAACCTCGAATACTGCTCCCACATCTGGGGTGCAGCAGCCGCTTCTACACTCGCTATCCTGGACTCCATTCAAAAGAGAGCTATACGTCTCATCGGTGACCCTACCCTCACCCAAAGGCTTCCATCCCTTGCCCACCGACGTGCCGTTGGTGACCTCTCTCTCTCTCTTTTATAGATATCTGCACGGGCACTGCTCAGAGGAGCTTTCCTCCATAATTCCCCCACCTGCTGCCCCCAGCAGATCTACCAGGGGAACAGAGCGAATGCACCCTTTTACTGTCCATGTCACCAGACATAGAACATCTTGTTATGCCCGCTCTTTTGTCCCGAGGACTTCCAAGTTGTGGAATTCCTTGCCGGCACATGTTTTTCCTTCTCCTCCGAACCTCCAAACATTCAAGTCCAGAATTAACAAGTTGCCTCTTTCCTCCTTGTCAACACCCACGGTACGATAGTATTTAGGCTGTAAGCCCTCGTGGTGTGTTGTTGACATAAAAAAAATGTTCAGCCGTGTCGGGCGGCGTGCCGCAGAGCAGCATATTGGGCCCTGTTTTGTTTATAAATTTTCTTAACGATATTGTTTATAATCTCCAGCTATACCACTTAACTTTGTACGCAGATGACACCACTGTTGCAATCTCAGGGGAAAGTTTTGAAGAGCTTGGTGGTGCAGCTAATGTGTGTGTATGCCAGGTGACATCCTGGTGTTCGCGAAATGGTCTGGTTCTTAACACGCGGAAGACTGAAATGCTTCTTTTTCCTCCAGTACGTGTGCATCCGAATCTGAGTCTATATGTGAGGTCTGATAACGGTTCAATAAAACAGGGCACGTATGTGAAGTTTTTGGGGCTCCATCTGGATTTTAACTTATCATTGGATGTAAATGTTGACCATGTGGTGGCCTCTCTTGCATCTAGGAATTACGCGCTGCTGCAGCTGAGGGTTCCTTGAGTACTCAGGCGTTGTTGACATGCTACCAGGGTAGTGTTAACTGTCTCCTGATATATGGTTTGCTGTGTTGGGACAACTGTGCGCATCTGGGGAGGGTTCTGTGATGCAGACGAGTATTGTCCGAACCATGTTTGACCTGCCGTCTTCCGCATTTTGTAGACCATTGTTTATACGGTATGGCATTTTAACAGTGACGTGCCTTAATATGCTTGAGGCGCTTTGTTATGTCAAAAAAATATTGCAATTTTTAGTACCTGCGGTAATATTACAGCGTATGAAACAAGACAGGCTGAAGATTTGTATATCCCCCCTTATAGGATCGAACGGATTAATCGGACACCTCGCAACACTGCAACACGCTCACATAATCATTTACCTGAAGGCGTCAACAATTTGCGCAGCCTCAGGCAATTGAAACTTGCTTTGAAATCGTCTTTTAGAGAGCATTCTCTTTATTCTATGTTTGAATATTTTAATTTTAAATTTCAGCGTTGATAAGCTGTTTTTTGTGTTTTGACAATTTCCGATATCTTGTAGAGTTCTATGAAGCAGTTCTAATAAATAAATAAATATACCTATCAGATTTGACAATAAATTATGGGCCGTGTGTGGAAATGGCGGGTACTGTTTCAATTTTTCCTTATACTGCGGGAAAGACCAGACGCAAATATCGACAGACTCGCTTGGAACTAGAGTAGTTGCCAGAATCTTATCTGTTATTGAAGATCCTAAAAGTTATTGTGTATATACCTACCAAATAACTCGAAAAAAGCAGTCGTGGTTCATATGATTTCCAGTTTGACCAAAAAATAAAATCTTTGCCGTAAAGTGGAATGATAATAAATGTGCAACACTTGGCACTAATTTTAATACAATTGAACCAATATCGTTTGCTCTTCGATGGAGCAAAGACAATAAGAAGCGAGTTGCTCTTCCTCAGCCAAGACTAATTTACAATTATAACCATTGTAGGCGATGTAGATCAATATGATTGGATTTTGGAAAAACGCAATATTTCGGTGAGGGGAAAAATGTGGTATTGGTCCCTAGTGACACGCATTATTGTGGTATTGGTCCCTAGTAACACGCATTATTGATATGGCTGTAGTGAATGCGTTTATTTTGTATCGAAACATTCATGGCAAGAAATCCAATTCTATAAACAAATTTTCCGTTGCAGTCAAGTACCTAAAAATCGGACGTGGTAAAAGAGTTCTAAACGGTAGACCGCTAAGTTTCCCTTTCACTTCCAGGTTCCTGATGGTATTAGGTACGATGAAAAAGGTTTTTTTTTTAGAAAATCGCGAAAAACAACGCCGCTGTCAGCTTGCAAATTGCTCAAGTTGAACAATTATATTCTGCAGTAAGTGCAAAGTTACTTTATACACCCATTGTTTTCCTAACCACCACCGCAAACAGTGAGTAATTTATTTTATGCATCTTGTTTACTTTTATTTCATTGCTTATATTAGGCTACCTGTTTTTGCTACTTAAACAGTTGACTTATATTGATTTAGTTTTTGATAAATAAATGTTTTTGTTACACATAAAATTTTAATTTCAGTCTACACAACTACTCATATCCTCGCAGCGCCCTATTTATAGGACAGCGTTTTTTTGAAAAACTAGAAGTTTTCTATCATTCTGGTCATTACTTCAGGCCTTAGGACCAACTTAGCAACAATATATTTAAATTTTGAAGAATTAAAAAGGAAATAAAGAAATTGGGCGTTAATGGGTTAATAAACAAGAATGTTGTTTCCAACTAAGGTATTTTAAAAATACAACGTTGCCACTTCTACCAAATTTTGTATTTTACATAGACTACATTTTACATTATCCAGTTTCTAGAACCTGTACACAATTACTAACAACTTCCCTCAACATGTGTAACTTTAATGAAATTTGCAACACACATTTATTTTAAACACATTTACATTAACCAACTAAATGAAAAAAAAAAGAAAGAAAAAAAAAGAGAGAAAAAAAGTCCTAAAAGAAATAAACGTTTGCAACATAAAAAAAAAGAAAAAAAAGAAGAAAAAAAGAGAAATATAAAAAAAGTCTTAAGAGAAATAAAAGATTGCAACAGATTAAAGAAAACTATATAATCAAGGATGAATACTTGTATTTAGAAGTAGCATAGAATAAATTTAAGTATGTATATTCATATACAAAAAGAAAAGTGTAAAGGTGATCTAAGGACCTTAGGATAGGGTAGCACAGGAGGGTCATAATGTGCTAATGGCTGATCAAAGCCACAGCCAGTAAACCGAAGCACACACACGCACATTAACCAACTTTTAATTTTCTGACTTTTTAGAAAATTGCGTTCTAGGCATTTGAGATTTTTTCTCAAAAATAGATTACAAGATTAAGAACTGTAAACGATAATATAGAGAGACCGTTGATAAGACTTTCGAAAATTCCTTTGAATTAGTAAGAATTGAGATCTCTGGAATCAATCTTCAAGGTCCCCTTAATTTAAATTAGTATTTTTAGAAAGATTGCGTGTTAATAGTCTACAAAGTTATATCATTTCACTACTAAAACGCACTGTCCTGAAAATTCAGTCACCTATATAAAAACACAATCATCTCATCCGCTAAAAATACGTTTAAAACACATATTTTCTTACATAACACTTTCATCAAACACGGAATTTCAGTTCCCTATTTTACCTTTTTTCCCCAATGATCTAAATATCTTTTGAATACCTTAAGAATATAAATGCTGTCAAAATAAGTCTATATTTCACCTAAAGAGCTAGAAGACATTGCTAAGACAGACCGATAAAAATCGTTAATCACATCAAAGATGGAACTGGAAGCAAACTTTGATATCAGACTCAGAGGCTTCTTATCTGATTCTTGTTAAACCGATCTCGAAGTCTCGGGAATTAAATATATCACTAACCATCAGATGTATCGGCCAATGTAAGCCAACAACTCACACCAACTTCTCTTTAATACGAGATAAATTTAAAAGCATCCAAACCCGAAGGGAATCCAATTCTACTAAATGTGATTGATTTTCAATTTCAGTGCATACAGGAGGCTCTTGTTATGAACAAAGAAGTGTGAGACAGGGCAATCAAAGAAGAGTGTTAAAAGCCAATACGCGCTCCAACCATTAGATTGATTAGATTTAACGATATTACATTTAATCTTTGTTTTTTTACAAAACAAAGGATGCGTAACAAAAGCAAAAAATATAAAAGCAACTCGTGTGAGAGTTTAAATAGCGAAACACATTCATAATGTATCTTTCATTAAACTCAGCACAACCAAGAAAATTAAACCATGTCCATGCCCTTGTCTCGACAACGCAACCATTACAAACTTGTGAAGTTTGTAGGGAAAAAATAGTCGAGTCAATGAAGATACTAATTTTTAATCTCTGAGAAACTAATTTGATTTAGTTGTTTTTAGTAAATTTTCTTTAAAAGAAATATATTTTACTAAATATTTTACTAATTTTTGTTTACACACAGTTAGACACGATCTAAATGTCTTCTCTACTTTTAAGCTTGTGTAGCTCCAATGCTAATCAAGCCCCCCCCCCCCATTATTATACCTACTTACCTTGTACATATATATGTAATATAAAAATAAAAAAGAAATGAAACAGCAAGTGAATTTATTTACTTTAATGCTGTATTCGATATTATCTGAAAAAATCATTATAGGCGACGAAGTGGAATGTAATTTCGGTAAATAAACAGTTTACTGCACAGAGGGTGTTTAGAATTTTTTCTCAGAAACATTCCTGGAACCCTCCTTTGATGCACTAGCCACAAGTCCAATTTGATGCAAACAACCCACAAGGAATTTAAGGGACCAAGAATGAATAGAGGTGCTGTGCGGTAAAGAAATATGAGCGTAAAATGCTTAAAAAACAATTAGTCAAAGTTTTTTATACGTTTTTCACATTTTAAACCCTGTATATCCCGCGGAATACCCATATTCGCCCAGTTCCAGTAACTTTCTTGATGGTTGCTCCCAAGAAATTTTTCTTGTGCTTTATGCTCTGCATGTAGTTGTATGCATGAACAAGTAGAACAAGAACCCCCCGTCCTTTTGGATGAGAGGGCACGCACCCTCTTCCTCCTGGGGGTTCTTCTTTCCCTTCTGCATGCATACAATGCATGAACCACGGGATTTTTTATGTTCAGCTTTCTCGTGTACTTTTTGTTGGGTATATTTCCTGTTGATGAATTGTTTTGTTTGAGTTTTGTATCCAAATGACTATATAAATATTCATGTTGGAGATCATGCTTTTGCTTGCCCTTCTTTACTCTATTTTTTGCTGTTCCTAATTAAAAACAATGTTCTATAACTTTTAATATAACGATAGATCACTATAATATATCACTGGTAAATTCCTGGCTGGTGAGTGAGCGCCGAGACGCGACGAGCGACCTGGCTGGGCAAAATGAGGTCACCCTCATCTGGGTGCCGGGTCACTCGGGGGTCAAATGCTATGAAGAAGCTGACAATTTCGCGAAGAGAGGGTCAGAAGAACCATTTATGCGACCAGAACCGGCTCTGGGTGTGACAAAGAGCACTGCCAGGGAAGTCATTAAGTCCTGGGTCAGAAACCAACACAAGGTGTACTGGGCGGACTGTCCAGGGCTCAGACATGAGAAGTCAATAATTGACGAAGCCAGTTCAGAGAGAGCTGTGGATCTGTTAAATCTTAGCAGAGGGCATCTCGTAAACATAACAGGCCTCTTGATGGGCCACATGGCCGTCAAGAAACACCTACATAAAATGGGGCGGTTCGAGGGGGACCTCGAATGCAGACTCTGCGGCGAGGGGGAGGAATCAGCCCAGCACATCTTGTGCGAGTGTAAAGCTCTGGTCCGCAAAAGACAACTGATCTACGGTCAGTCTAGACCGGAGACAGAGAAATATAAAACTTCACCATACCGATCGCTGTGCAGACTAGTTCAAGGCACAGTGATTTTGGAATGGGTGGAGTAAGACTAAGGGAATGCACAATCAACCAAAGTTGCAGTGCTATTGGGGCGGCAAGGCCGCGGACGAGCCCTGAGGGGAAAAAACTATAATATATTATTCTTTTGCTGCGTCGCGAACATACCTGTTTGACCCCCCCGAATCTACCCCTGAAATACTTCCCATTGCTCTAAAATCACTCTGTATATTTATTTGTTACGCAGATGTTATAATTTTAGACATTCTATACGGTCCCTCACAGCTTACGATTGTTTATCTACCACCTTGAAAAGCGATCATTATTGCTTACACAACTACACAACAGAAAGCAACATTGTGGCTTTCAAAGTACAAGCGCTGCTCCGCTAAATCAATATGACATCATCTTGTGATTTCCCACAGCATTACTAAAGACAATACACTTCATACGGAAGCCATAACATCCGTAGAATCATTCACATTTATAGCGTCAACGCTATCCTTATATGAGACCGCAAAATAATATCCTAAACTATAATAAACACCGCACAATCACTGGCAAGTCTGTTAGTGTCAACATTAAGACCAAACCCGGCATTCCTCTTAAACAAATGCTTCCATTTAATGGGCTCATTGTTTCAAGTCGTCAACGCTTAATGCTCCACATCCATTTCCACGACACGTGATGTAAGACTGAATTAGGTGAAGGCTTCCAGGATGACACGGGGTGCATCTTGTGACTTGCATTACCCGAATTGTGACATTGTCACTTGAGTGTACAACCGTAATGCAAAAACTTTGTAATCCAAATTACTAGATTGTCAAGCTGTGTAATTGCACTTTAGTGAATTAGGTATAAAATTAAACCTGGTGTCATGGCATGGAACAGTGTTCGACAAACACAATGCATCGGTGTAATATACAGGGTGCATCATCAGCAATTTCTTTCTTAGTAAGTACAATAAGTAGAATTTGGAAAACCCAATTAATCACAATACAGTTTTTTACCGGACGATAGTTTCGCTAACAAAGTTAGTGTCATCAGAGGGATGAACAAACTAGGTGAATAAAGACGAGAACTACTATTTATAGTTGCCAAGCAGTTGCGAACAGCGTCCTCTAGAAATGTATACAGACAGACTCCCACTGTTAAGTCTTAAATCCCTCTAATTAAAACTGCATATCTGCCTTTGTAATACTGTGTGTGGTCATCAAATATTATTATAATAATATTAAAGGGAGGTGATTATACGTTGATTGAAAACCATAGACAAATTTCTATAATGGACAAAGTGTTCGAGATTGTACTGCATGAGATAATTTCGTCTGCGGTAAAAAATGTGATTAGCAGCGCTCAGCATGGCTTCGTGAGGGGCCGCTCCACGACCACTAACTTAATCAGCATAACTGAATATATATCTGCTGCCATGAACAAGGGGTCGCAGATGGATGTTATCTACCTGGACCTCTCCAGGGCCTTTGATAGATTAAATCATGATATTCTTTTGAGGAAACTGGATAACATGGATTTCTCACCGAACTTGCTGAAGTTTATGGAATAATATCTTCGTGATCGAGTTAGTGTTGTCCACTATCATGGGTGTCAGTTCGTGGAGGTCTTGGCTGAATCAGGTGTTCCTCAGGGATGAGTTCTGGAACCCTTGCTGTTCAATCTGTTCATCAATGATATTTTGGATGTTATCGACTTACCCCATCTTCTGTATGCGGATGATGTAAAAATCTTCTCATCCGTTGCTGGTCTCTGCGATTGTTCGGTGCTTGAGAGATGTTTGCGTAGAGTTCAACACTGGTGCTCCATTTACAACCTCCCATTGAATTTTAAAAAAATGTATTGTAAAGTCTTATACGCTCAACCGCCGTGTAATCGAGTTCCCATACTCCATAGATGGACAGCCTCTTCTAAGACCTGCAACCTTTAAAGACTTGGGATTCGTCTTTGACTCGAAACTCTCATTCGTGGAGAACTATGAACATGCTATTGCTAAGGCATCGAAGACACTTGGATTTCTTATTCGCAATTCCGGTTCCTTTCATAATGCAGACACTTTGAGGATCCTGTTCGGTGCCTATGTGCGGCCGCATAAGGAATATGCCTGTGTGGTCTGGTCTCCTCTGTATTATGTCTATAAAGGGGCTCTTGAGGGTGTCCAACGGAGATTTGTAAAGTTCCTTGCATACAGAGCGGATCGGGTGTATCCCGCTACTGGTACACCACAGGCCGATCTACTGTTGAGGTTCTCATTGGAATCTCTGCAGGCTATGCGTATTTACTCTGCTCTCTCCCTGATATATAATTTACTGCACAGTAGGATCGTCTGTCCAGAACTGTTGCGCACTCTGCTTTTTCACACCCCTAGAGTCAACTTTTCTTTTATCTACCGACACCTAGGACCAATGTGAGGCTCAACTCACCGATATACAGATCGTGCTTTATTTATAACAGCGTGCATCAGTCAATAGACACATTGTGTTGTGGTGAGTCTGAGATGAGACACGTTGCATCATTGCTTGGTAATTAGTAGAAGGTTTACTGTGTTAATTTTTCTAGGGTATGATATGTACTTTATATTGTATTCATACTCTTAATTTGGGATAATTGTCGTTGAGTATTTGTGTTAAATAAATGAATAAATAAATAAATATTCCTTCTAAGAAAGGACACGCTCGTTATTAAGATAACAGTTCGAACAATGGACTACATAGAACTGGACCTAATCTATTCATCGGAACATTTTTGGTCAAATATATATATATATATATATATATATATATATATATATATATATATATATATATTCGTAAGCATCTAGCTGACGCGACTGCTTGACATTTTTGATTAACTTGAGATCTTCTTTATCTACGTGATGATTATTATCCTAAAGATGCTGAGCAATACATGATTTGATAATAGTGTCCTATCTTAGTTGCATTAAATGTTCTTTAAATCTAGTTTCAATAGTTGTTTTAGTTTGCCCAACATACTTAGGTTCACAATCCTTACAAACTATTGCATATATTTCCGACACTTCTGTGGTTTTATCTTTATCCTTTGGGTTATCTATCAAATTTTTAATGTATTGTTTGTAGAAGATGTTAGCTGCAAGTTAGCTTTTTTAATAATGCTACTAAAACATTTCGTAGTTCGCGGTTCAAATGGTAAACAGACAACGGTTTCGTCTGGTTTATCTTTTCTGAATGTCGTAGATTCCGCTAAGATTTTCTTTATTTTATGTTTATTGACTAGTTTCTCCATTAGGCAGACAGAGTAACCATTATACTTACTTACGTTTTATTGAATTTTCTTAAAAAAAACTTAAAGAGAAGAGATCCCGACTTTTGAATTTTGAAAAAATTCTCTAACATATCCGGAGTCAGTTTCAATTTGTATATATATATATATATATATATATATATATATATATATATATATATATATATATATATATATATATATATATATATATATATATATATATATATATAAAATACCATTTGTAACAATGGGGCGATTCATTATTGTGCTCAAAGTTCCTTTTTTTTTATCGTGAATCATTACGGAAAATTATGTTAAATGTATAAGTCTATTGTTAGACTTCATGGCCTACTGGTTTTGGACCCTTTTTTTGTCATTTGTTTTCTGGTAATGGATTTCATAGCCTAGTATCCTCAAAACGGTTTTTCTCAAAATTATCAGTGCAATTACAAGATTTATCAAGCATGTTGTACATCATTGGAAAGCTCTTTTCCCGGGCTCTCATATGAGCAAAAAATCGAATATGGCTGCCATAATAAAAACAAACGTTGATACCTGTAGCTCAAAAACAAATGACAATCCAAAGTTGAGAATATCACAAAAAGATTACTCTGTAAAAAGTGTCCTGATAATGTGCAAGCCTTAGACATGTCAGATTAACGCCTACTTAGATATTGAAGAAAAAAGAAATCGACAAATTTTGGCTTTTTAAAATTAACTCAAAAATAAAAGGGGCAGGGCAAATTACAAGTCACATTTGGAACGAGCATGAAATTCTACAAAACACTGCTAATTTAACTGTCTCCCTATATCTAATATTAACGGAGATAGCAATACATTCCCATCCAGTTTGGGATACACTATATATATATATATATATATATATATATATATATATATATATATATATATATATATATATATATATATATATATATATATATATATATATATATATATATATATATATATATATATATATATAAAAATTCATTTAGAAAAAAAAAGTAAATATGCAGAATATTTGAGATACAGATATTCAATTTGGCTGTTTCACACTGTATAGGTATTTAATTTAATTACAGATAAAGGTTGTTTGGTTCCTATTCACTGAAGACGGCTTGCCTCATTTATTAGTAATTTTATATTCTAACCACACTCTACAAACATTCACTTTCTAATCAACTTCGAGATAATTAAAGGCTTCCATTAATCTCACATTACGATTTATACGCCTCAATTATTATTCTGAGCCGGTTCAAGTGTGCACACTGAATTTACATCACATTGCACTAGTAATTTTCCATTAAATGGGATTACCCTGAAGGGCAAACGGAGCACACTTAGATCCGTTTTACCTCGGTGTTCGGTAGTTTATTTAATTCTTTCCTTATCTTCCAAATGCACCGCTTAGTAATATTAGTGTGTTAAGCATAACACTCGGTTTTAGCGAATGTCGCAAAAAAAAACTTGTTAATGGGTATTTGCGCCTCTGAATTACAAAAAAAGTATGGACGCAGCAAGTGCGTTATGGTAATGAATATTCATAGAAATGATCTGGCACCAAATTGTTTATTATAAGTTTTTTTCTTGTAACATAGAAATCTTAATTTTGGTGTATAGTTTACTTTTTATACCGTAAATCTACCTACCAAATTTGGTTACCACCGCTTTTTATTTTTTGATATAAACATTTTTTTCGAAAGAAAACTAAAAATTGTCCCGCAAAACCTCGCCGTATTATGTCGCATAATATAAAAGAGACGTTAACAAAATCAAACCAAGTCTCTATAAAAATGATACTAAAATAGTGTGTTTTATATCTAAACTCAAACATAAGACGTCCTATAAGGCATAAACAGTCGTGGGATGTGTCTTAATGGTAATTCTGTAATTAATTACGTATACTTAGAATATAATATCCCGGGCATGAAGCCGATCACGCAAATAAAACGTTAGTTGACGCGTGCCTAGATGACGCCGGGGACTTCGCCCTTGCCTCCTATGCGAAAGGTTACGTAATCGAGTCCAGCTTGATGAATGTGTGTTTTATTTTGGTGAAGTTGAATTTCTTTTAGTTGTATCAACGTTGTCAAAATAAACGTCTTCTCTGTTTGAATATTTATATTAAATCGTATAAAGTGATTCTTTTTTAAACCGAAACCATTGCAATTTAAGCCACTCCGCCTTGCTTTTGGCTTCAGAAATTTTTTTGTTGGTTATGTTACCTTCAACTACTTTAATAGAAATAAAATCAGACTTTTTAATTTCTGTCACCGTAAAGGGGTTTCTCTTCCTAGCATTTTTGATTACCAGTCTGTAGGTAGAAAAGTATCAGGATAATTTTTTTTTCTTTTCAGTTAGTCCGAAATCTTGATCGCAGGGTAAGTATGAATGGCCAAGGTCAAAGGGTTGTGCATTCAAGCTCAATATATCGGTTATTATACAAGGTACATGAAAATATTATAAAATATTATATGATGTTTTGAGCTGCATCTTATAAAGTTATGTTGATAATCACAAAATGGCCCATAAGCTGCTGGTGATACCAGTTTTCTCTTTTTAATGGAACAGCCCATTCATTGCAGCATTATTGCATTTTCCATCCAATTTTAATGCATGCTTGAAGGATAAAACCTTTATATCGCCCATCGTTTTCGACTTACTTCAACTGCTTGTAAACTTTTGACATTTTGGAACATCAAAAACCAATGGAAATAGGAGTCCCATGAAAATGACTCATTTAGGGTGGTTTTAAATTATATTTACCAATAGATAAAAGGGTCTCATGAAAGTGACGCATTCAGAGAGGTTTTCGTTTAATATTATTTGTCGAAAAAATCGAGATGCCGCATAAAGGGCGCTCTCAAATGGTCACTGAATTTGTAAAATTCGAACTGTCAGCTCAATTTTTCCAAACTGAACAACACCCTATACCTTAAGACTTTAGATGTGCAATTTTTTCTTTGCATTTTCCTTTTTTTTTAAACTTAGTTACAGATTCGGTACATGATTTGAATTTTATGTGATCTTCAGGCAAAATTTTTGTAAAAAAAAATTGTTAGTCAATTTTCGCAGAAAATGTTTTGTTTCCCTAGAAATCATTGTTTGTCAGATTTTTGTGACATTTTGGTAATAAATGTTTATTAACTCATTCGCATTAGAGCTCGTCAGTACGCCCTGATTAGACCGGAACCGGTCTGCGGTTCTAATTGTGGTAAGAATACATCTAGCCTTCCCTATATTAGGGAAGAAATGTGCCAGGGCTGACAATTTACAAAATTGTTATTTGGTCGTACACAACCAAGTTATTCAAAGTAACGAGTCCTTTTCACTTGTTGGCATTTCTGTGGATCGAAATCTCAATTGGCACCAACATGTCACATCAATTGCAGAAGCGGCTGCTAAGAAATTAGGTTTCCTCTTCCGGGCTCGCAAATACTTTTCACCAGCTAATCTCTATACCTTATATGCTTCACAAATAAGGCCAAACCTCGAATACTGCTCCCACATCTGGGGTGCTGCTGTCGCTTATACACTCGCTATCCTGGACTCCAGTCAGAAGAGAGCTATGCGTCTCATCGGTGACCGTACCATCACACAAAGGCTGCCATCCCTTGCCCACCGACGTGCCGTTGGTCTCTCTCTTTTTTATATATATATCTGCTCAGAGGAGCTTTCTTACATAGTTCCTCCACCTGCTGCCCCCAACAGATCTACCAGGGGAACAGATCGAACGCGCCATTTCACTGTCCAGGTCACCAGACATAGAACATCTTGTTATGCCCGCTTTTTGTCCCGAGGACATTGTGAAATTCCGTGCCCTCACATGTTTTTCCTTCTCCCCCGAACCTACACAGCCTTCAAGTCCAGAATTACCAAGTTGCCTCTTTCCTTCTTGTCGACACCCACGGTACGATAGTATTTAGGCGGTTAGCACTCGTGGTGTGTTGTTGAAATAAATAAAAAACATCTCATCATCTCATTTTATAACGTTTCGTGTTATTTATTATTTGGAGCTGTAGTGACAACATATTACCTGGTTCCGCACCGAGATGGCAACACTGTCGTTCATCTCACAATGTTCTAGGAGGCTGGCTACCATAGCTGTGGGTCCTCGCTGTAATTAGGATACCGTACTGACGAGCTCTAATTAGAGCGAAAGCGGGCTGCGGTTCTAATTTTGGTGAGATTACATCTAGCCTTACATCTTCTATCTCTGTTAAATTCAAATTTTGAACTAAGGTGAGTTTGGCTGAACTTTAATATTTTGATACCTAGAATACATTGCTGTGCTTCATCAATTTTCCCCCAGCTCTAGAAATGTTTAAATATTCGTTTCAAGAGTAACATACTAATATAAAATCAACAACTCATGCAGTATTTTGGCTTAAATAAACCTTACCTCTATACGGTTGTTTTAAATGTGAGTACTAATTTCCACTTCAGAGCGATATTCAATGCTTTTATGCGATGTTGTTTTTATTTTACAGTAAAACTTCAATATTTGATGCAGCTGTTTCTCGAGAAGCGTGAGTTTCTCTGTAAACTATAATGTTTGCCTACGGAGCTTAGTAGAAATAGTGAAAATTCGAGAATGCTTTGGAAATGACGAAAACTTAGTTAAGTAATCTTATGTTTGTCGCTGTATCTTTAGAAATGCATGAAAGAAGATTTTGTACTTTTAGTAATTAATTTTAGGAACCGTTTCAACACGGTGAACAATTCCCGCTGAAAACAATACAGTAGAGATTAGGAATTTGTATTCCAGAGTCCGCTTATTCGAAATCTCCGCTAAGTATACCTGAAATTTTATTTACTTGTACTTGTCGCTCGTCCTGATTATTCTAGAGTTAGATTGGAATTCAGCTAGGGCGTCGGTATTTTCAACCCGCAGTAATATATTTATTTTGTTGTGTCGTTTTATTTAGTTATTTAAAATAATCCTCATCACAGTCTAAAAGCGATGTTGCCTCGTCGTGCGAATCATCATTCTTCTCGGTCTCGCGGTCTTCATATCATTGTATCTTCCGCACTTCATCAATCGGTGTTAGGTTTTCTAGAAGTTCCTCCCTTGGTCATCCTCCTCCATTTTTTTAAAGTATGTTCACTAAAGAAAGATGGGAACCTGTGATGAGCACTGATAAGTACACTTCGGGAACCCAACACGCACCACAACACATTATCAAAGATCTGACGATCGTTTCATTAACAAATTTAGCGTAATAATCACCACAACACATTTTTAAAGACGATCAAGAGGATCAGAAGATGACTTTGTTAGTGAAACGATAGTCAGGTCTTTAAAAATTTGTTGTAGTGATTTGGGTTCTCTAAGATATTAACAAAGTGAAGATATGCGCCAAGTTTCGTTCAAATCAGTTTAACATTTTTGAGTCATCGCTCGGATACACACCCATTTTTTCCCTTAGGGCTTGTCCGTCTTTTCCGCACCGAAAGCATCGCAGCCTCTGGCTTATTGTGCATGCCCTTAGTCTTTTTACTTCACCCATTCCAAAATCACTGTGCCTTGAACTAGCCTGCACAGCGATTGGTAGGGTGAAGTTTTATATTGCTCTGTCTCCAGTCTAGACTGACCGTAGATCAGTTGTCTTTGCGGTCCAGTGCTTTACACTCGCACAAGATGTGCTGGGATGATTCCTCCCCCTCGCCGCAGAGTCTGCATGCCAGGTTCACCTCGAACCGCCCCATTTTTGCAGGTGTTTCTTTAGGGCCATGTGTCCCGTGAAGAGTCCTGTTATGTTCCTGAATTGTCCTCTGCTAAGATTTAGCAGCTCCACAGCTCTCTTTGAACTGAGTTCCTCAATTACTGACTTCCCATGTTTGAGCCCTGGACAGTCACACCCATACATATGTTTAATGGGTTCTAGAGGTCGCAGTTCACTCTCATCTGAACACACGTTTCGGACAGTCTCACCATCGTTGCTTCGTTGCTTCTCTGTTCATTAGGAAAATTTACTAATACCAATATTTCCTTGTGTAGGGGGTTAATTTTTCTAACCCTGCTCACAACGTTATTTTATTATGAAAACGCGATGCATGAACTGATTTCTTTATGTACTATATTAAGAGTATTGTTAAAATTTAGGTGTCTAGCCGAGCGAAGCACGTTTAAAATGTTTACTTAAAGATAGACGTGCGGGGTGTGTGGAATTATAGTGTATCCCTCTTAGATTCAAGGGCACTCTTTATATTCGTCGTAGCGCCAGTTTAAAAAAAAACCATTTGCGTCTAAACCATGACTCGAAAGTGTATTAAAATATGCTCGATATTAGTGAAATGTGCCCGTTATATACCTCAATAAAAGGTGAGTTTCTCACAGAACACATATTGTTTATTTATTGTGTTTAGTTATAAATTGAGAGGTAATTTCAATAAGTATCTGATTTCAATAAAGGGGTTTAAGTAGCCATTTGATAATTACCTAAGTTTAAATTAGGTTTGTTACTTATACGAAGTTAAGTCAATATTAATAAATTTGGAAAGAGTTGAGTTATGTCAATTTGCAGTAAGTGAATAAAGTAAAGTCTGTTTGAGAGTAAATTGATAATAGTTTGTTAGGAGTGGGGAGCACCTTCGCTGTTTGCTCACCCAGTAGTGCGTCATAATGGTAATGGCGTGTGGCTTTTGATCCGGGTTACGTAACCACAACACAGTGGCTTTTAGTGGCATCGTCAGATGAATGTAGGAGTACAGTTGAGCTCGCTCTTGGTATCCCTTGTACCTATCCCTGTTCGATGGGTGGATATTGGAGAAGACACATTATTGGGTTCGCCCTTTGTGTCCATTGCGCTTCTCAGTATTCATGTGTCGGGACCGTTGTTGTATTTTAGCTCATGTCAGAAAGTTATGATGTCCCTAGATATGCTCAACACATTTTGTCTTTTTTCTTCCTTTAACGTTTCTCAGGTACCCTCCTTTTTTACCATTTCTGTTAGTATGCTGTTATTCCTCGAAATGTTGGTCTTGGTCTGCTCTCCCTTTTCTCGAATCATGTCTCCATGACATAACGTTGTCAGAAACTATGATTTTTTAGAATATGACCAATAAATAATGGCTTCCTAGTCTATTTGAACAAGCCTCTCTCTTAGTACACCCAGCACAATTTTATTCGTCTTTTTTTTGTATGTACTTTTTTTCCATTTCCAGCTTTTGAAACCTATAATTCACTCAAGTCCTGATTACTAAAACTCCAAGTCTCCTACCCATATCAAACTACGCTTTATACGTATGACCTGTAGCCTTGACGAGCCCCTAGGCGGCAGTGTTCTCGTTTTGATCCCTAAACCAAAAAAAAAAAAATACAAAAAATATATACAAAAAAAAAACACGATGAAAAATTCAAGAAATTAAAAAAAAACACTTCCTTAATACGATATATTAATATACATATTTAATAGCTAATAACAAAAGATATTATTTTTATTTACATTATATTTAAGTACTATCAATTTGTAAAGCTATGGTCAAATAGGAGGCTCACTGAAAGGCATTAAAATACACAAAAATAAATCCATATGATTGTATCCGCGAAATCAAACAAACAAAAATCTTCAAAACTCTGTGACCAATGGACTTAAGCTTCCGAGGTCACCCCAAACACGCGCACACACACACACACACACACACACACGTATGACCTGTTCGCCAAGTTCTTCAGGTTCGTGACCGAATGCTTATTTTAAAAGGGCATTTTCTCTACCTATTGCCGACTTTTCCGCTGCAGTGCTCCCTATAAGATATTTTATACACTATCTGACTTGACTGACGTTGTCCTGTTCAAATTAAAACAACTTTGGCGCACGTATCGATATAAATCGGAGGAAAAAGCATTTTCCGTTTTTTCTCGAATACTACAACTTCCAGGAAGTTTTTTTTTAATGTTTGTTGCCCTAAAAACGTTACTTGGACATGAAAAAAATTTGCTACATCGGTTCAGTCGTTCTCAAGTGATGGGCTCAGTAACGAATAGCGTTTAGTGTTTATACGAGGGCGGGTCAACAAGTTCGTGACTTTGTGAATGAAGCACAGGCTTTTTGACAAGAAATCATTTAATTCTCAAGACAGTGTCCTTTGAGCTGTATACACTTCCTCCAACGTTTCTTCAATTTTCTTATTCCTTCCACAAAATAAGATCTATCGAGGTGCTCAAAATAGGTATCTGTTTGTGAGATGATTCCATTATTGGAGTCAAATCTCTTTCCGCCATTTCTTTAAGTTTGGAAACAAGAAATGGTCACTCGGGGCTATATCCAAAGAATAGGGTGGATGAGAGAGCAATTCGTAGCCCAATTTATGGAATTTCGCCATGGAGACTACACATGTGTGTACCCTTGCATTGTTTTGGTGGAAAATAACTTTTTCTTGGCCAAATGCGGTCGTTTTTCTTCAAATCGTCATTGAATCGGTCCAAATAATATTCGCCATTGATTGTTATTCCCCTTTGAAGGTAATCATGTGGATTATACCCCGTGCATGCCAAAAACTGTCGCCAGGACTTAATTGGCTGACAAGCCCACCTTGGCCTTCTTCGGCGCCGATTCACACGGAGAAACCCACTGTTTTGACTGCTGCTTGGTCTCTGGTGTGTTGTCGTGAACCCATGTTTCGTCCACGGTTACGAAACGGCGCAAAAACTCATCTCTATTGCGGTTGAACAACGCCAAACACTCTTTCGAAGTTGTCACATCATTGCGTTTGTGGTCGATTGTGAGCAAACGCGGCACCCATCTTGCGGATAGCTTTCTCATACCCAAGTGATCATGCAAAATCGAAACCACTGAGCCATGTGATATGCATATGGCTTCCACAATCTCCCGTACTTTCAATCTCCGATCGGCCCACATCATATCGTAAATCTTTTCAATTGTTTCGGGTGTAGCGACCTCAACTGGGCGTCCAGAACGTTCGGCGTCATTTGTGCGTGTACGGTCGCAACTAAATTCAGTAAACCACTGCTTTACCATTAAAATTGTTGGTGTAGAGTCCCCATAGTGTTTATCAAACTTAGCCTTGGTTTGAGTGACGTTTTTACCGCAGAAAATAATGTTCGATGAGCACACGAAATTAACTTTTTCCCATTTTCGTTATAACTCAAGAGATTGTCTGCTTTCAATTGCTATCTGACAGAAAGTAAATGAAGCAGATTGTTCAAAATTTAACAGGAGTCAACAGACAGATGCTTGTTGACAGGAGCAGTGTTGCCCTTCCTGTGCAGAGGCGGGAATTTCAATATATATATATATATATATATATATATATATATATATATATATATATATATATATATATATATATATATATATATATATATATATATATATATATATATATATATATATATATATATATATATATATATATTGCTATAGATAGCAAATAATAGGAAAGATTACGAAATTTTAATGGGAAAACGGGAAATTTATACATCCTAGTATATATAAAATAAATGTATACACCCTAATGTAGCAACGAAAGAGTGTAGCATGAGATGTCAACGCCCGACATGAATGTCAGTGACCCATGTAGCAACCCTCGATGTTAAGTTTCATTCGAGTAATAAAAAAATTATATTCTAGAAATATCCGTAAAGAAACCAAGAACAATGCTTCAGTTTTTGTAGGGAGAATGAGATTGTAGCTAATAAATGCAATTCTGTTGATTTATTGTGTGTAAAAATAGGTATGACCAAGCTACCTAAAGGCTCGATGTATTAAAAGAGCAGAGGATTTTTGTAAAAACAAAACTTTATGTAGTATTAAGGTATATGTGCGCGCAAGAAAAAAACGTAAAAAGACACTAAAGGTTTGACGGAAAGCTCAAACACAGGTGGCTTGATGAACAATAGCGTTTTTTGACCTGTAAGAAAGTTAATAAAAGCAAGAGTCCGGGAGTGTCCGGGGTCTTTTCATCAAGTGAATTCATCGGCATCATTTCACCAGATCATGTGATCATCGTCATCATTATGTAAGTTGACATAAGATATTCCAGAGTGCATCGAAGGGAGATTATAAAAAAAACCTCCAGAGTGCTACGAATATGGAATATGTCAACATTGTAATAAATTAAATCCGTTAATAATCAATAAATGGGCAGTAAAATATGGCATGGACAAATTAGAAAAATAATAATAATAATGGACAGTAATAATGGAAAAACAATATATAATCCAATGGAAAATGTTTCAGTAAGTGTATTCTTTTCCTAAATTGATCAGTGCGGTTTGAATTTCACCATTTTAACAGCACCAATTAAAGATTGAGTGCCAATAAATTTCAATAAGCAAAAATTTGCTTGAAATGAACAGAAAGAGACTGTGATCTCTGTAGAATTGTCGATGTATATTGCTTATGTTATATCAATGTTTAACTGGTAATTGTGTAATTATTTATAATGTTACCTGAATGTTTTAATATTATTTTTCAATTTATGTTTATGTATGGAATGATTTAAATGTTTCTGTTTGTATTTAATGTGTGTCACCTAGACACCGTAAAATTTGTGTAGTGAATTAAATGGAATGTATAACAGATTGTAATTAACCAGAAGTATTGTTTTTCGTTAATAATTAATCAGTAAAATTGTTGTATAGCCATCTGTGCAAAGCGAAATTAATTTTTGATCAAGTAAAAATCAATAAATGAATTTAAATAGCACATATTAATGAATTTTAATTAGTAGAAGCTAGCTGTAATTATAATGAACCCAACCTGATGATTAAGATATATGTTCTCAGCTCTAAAATAAATATTTGCAGGTATACTAAAATAAATACCATAGCAAATTATATATATATATATATATATATATATATATATATATATATATATATATATATATATATATATATATATATATATATATATATATATATATATATATATATATATATATATATGGTGTTTCGTAACATGTGGGACGCACGTCGGAATGTGATTGGGGACCTTAAAATAATCAAAAATCCTATAAATAAATGTCCTAAACCCTGTTGTTTCCCAGATACAGGGTGTTGAAAGTTTATAAGCACACTTGGAGAACCCAAGTCACGACAACACAATCTAAAAACCTGACGATCGTTTCACTAACTAAGCTAACGTCATCAGAGGATGAATAATTCTAGTGAAACAATCACCAGGTTTTTATAATGTATTGTGGTGATTTGGGTTCTCCAAGTGTGCTTATCAGTGCTCATCACAGGTACCAATCTTCACACAGTGTGTTGAAATATTGAAAAAAAGATTATTTTTCATATATTGTGATAAAATTTAGGTAGACAAACCAAATTGGGCACAAAACATTGTCTTATAAGTTTACATCTCTGGTAAAAATTTCAATTTTTTATTATTCTTTTGTTACCAGTTACCTTAGACGGAAAGTAAAATCAATAATAGAACAAATGAAACAGTTTCAAAATAATCATGGTGTGCAAATCGAAAATATTAAGGACAATAAGGAATCTCCATCAAAAAATGTATTGTATACTGAAATTTCTCCCTTGAAATCATTTATAAATGTCAAGGATGAGATAGTGAGTGGCGAAAAGCACCAAAGTGATTCAGATTTAAATCTATACAAAAGTATTTCAGTTTACAAAATTTAAGTTTAAAATATATTTTGTGTTCGAATGCCTTTGAAAAAACAGGATTGATAACACGGTATTTCTGTACTATACAAGGAGAAAGGTTTATATTTTAATCTTAAATATATATATATATATATATATATATATATATATATATATATATATATATATATATATATATATATATATATATATAGCGCCTTTTCATAAGCTTTGTAACTAATACGATTTATAGGTGTCACTTACACAGCTTTTACTGATCGCTTCTTAATTGTGTTTTAGTAGCCACATTATTTGCAAAATTGTTTAAGGAACCGAACGACTAGCCTTCATCTAAATTGCTTTTTCATAGTTGCTTTTGTGTAAAAACTGTCAAAACTTTGGTAGACTTTTTGTTTTGAGGTTCACTGATGTAAACAGATCCACCATATTGAATGACTATTGAAACTTCACAGAATATATGTATACTTGAATATTTTTACTTATAAACAGAGTGTTATCGGTGTTTGATTTAGGTTTCTTATAGTATTAGTTAATTCTGGAAGTTCAAATACTGCAAAAATAGGTACCTAAAATATTTGACCTTTTAACTTTTTTGTTTAAATTAATGCATATCAAAGGTGCGTCATTTTTTTTAAAGTAACGAAATAGGTTTTATCAATAAAGTGACCTTTGCATTTATTTTGGAGTGACCTCTTGCCGTTTAACTCACTTTTTCCAAAAACAAAATAAAGTAGAAGACATTATTCAATCATTATATACCATGGTTTCCGAGACTGAGATAATTTGAATATCATCGCATGAATCATGGTAACATTGCAGCTTTTATCTCACAAAAATGCTTTATTAGACGATGGAAACAACATCCTTATAAAGTTATCTCGTATTCTATTCGATTATGGTGTATTTATAAAGCTCAACACAATATTTTTTTAAGGTTGAGTAGAAGTTTATAACACTAAGAAACAACAACTTTATTACACTTCTTGATATCACTCTTATAAAGCTGTTGTGTATGTACTAACCAGTCATGCCAGGATACAACAAATTAATTTTATACAGGTTTTATAAGATCCGAAATGGTATCTCCAACCGAGCTCACTTTTACTTTTTAGAAGCTCTATAGACAACTGTATAAACATTAGCAGAACGTCGCTGAGAAGACAGTATTATTAACGTAGACATATGCAGTACTTATACAATAAAATTTTTGTATAAATTTTTGCCCATTTTGGACATAAAGGGGTTGTATTAATACTGGGAACACATTTTTGAAGTCTAATTATAAAACTTTAATACTTATCTAAAAAAGTGAGTAAGGGTTGTCACAGCTTTTATAAAAGCAATTTTGTTAGTTGGAAAGCCTTTTTGGCGCATTTCAAGTTCTATTAAAGTTTTCTAAATACATCGGTACTGCGAAATAAATTACTGTATTTATTTTAACTCTATCTGGTTAGGTATCTCTCACAGTTAAATTTAATTTAGCGTCTGGAGTACGAGTCGTCGAGACAGACGTACACAGAACCCTTTATTCCTTTGTCGCTAAGGTGGCAAGCTACTGTCTATATTTTCTGCGAATGTGGGGGCAGTGAGATTTTATGCAGAAAATATAAATCAATACATGGTTAAGATAACAACGTCAAAAAAGTCCTTAAGTTATTTTTATTACATATCAAGAATCGCTTCGTCTGCTATTTATTATAAAACTGTCAAACTATCAACGCCTTTCCATGCAATTTATGCTATGTGTTCTATCAAATGTACGCTGCCTTCAAGATAAATATCCTGTCAAATATAACGCCAACCTAATACATCAAAAAGGTTCTCTTTTGTATCACGACTATCAATGGATTTGTGGGTTGTAATTGAACAAGCATATTAAATATACATTGTAAAATACGGTGGATACGATCAAACTACAACATTTTTATTAGATTGTGCGACCAGCCAACTCTATGTTTATGGATTGATCTTTAGATAAAGGTGATAGATGATAGATTGAAAAGAAGTAATTTAAAAAAAGTCAGGACGCAGCGAGTGGGTAGAAGTCGGGAATTTTCAGAAGTTTTGTAATACAAATCAAATTTTATGTATATTTTTAATTTAACTTTTTTCGCTGGCACTTATTATACCTTGTCATTAAAATTATTGTCCTTGACTTTATACATATAAACAGAAAATATAGTTTGAAATTTTTATCTCTTAATTTTTGTGTGATATATTCCTGTAAAATTATAGGTATATACCTGCACATATGCCAGAGGTTAGCCATATGCTACAATATATATATATATATATATATATATATATATATATATATATATATATATATATATATATATATATATATATATATGAGACATACTTGGTTCTCGGGTTAAACCGCGTCCAGAATTTATGGGAACTCGACGTTTCGGCTCCTGTTTTGGAGCCATTTTCAAGAGGTAAAGGAAATATGTAAGGACACTCTAAGGCCTCAATATGCCTACTCCTTAGAGCGGTAGACAAACGTGGGTTGGGTTGTTGTAGCTCGATTACGGGGCCTCAATCTGCCGACGCCCCAAATCTCGCCGGAGATCGTCTGTGAGGTCTCAGTGTGTTCAACCCTAGGCCTCAGAAAGATCTGGCTTAGGGTTGAACACACTGAGACCTCACAGACGAACTCCGGCGAGATTTGGGGCGTCGGCAGATTGCGGCCCCGTAATCGAGCTACAACAACCCAACCCACGTTTGTCTACCGCTCTAAGGAGTAGGCACATTGAGGCCTTAGAGTGTCCTTACATATTTCCTTTACCCACCTTTGTCCACCACTCTAAGGAGTAGGCAGATTGAGGCCTTAGAGTGTCCTTACATATTTCCTTTACCCACCTTTGTCCACCACTCTAAGGAGTAGGCAGATTGAGGCCTTAGAGTGTCCTTACATATTTCCTTAACCTCCTGAAAATGGCTCCAAAACTCGAGTTCCCATAAATTCTGGACGCGGTTTAACCCGAGAACCAGAACCAAGTATATCTCACATTAAAGACCGCGGAAATCTTTCTGAATATATATATATATATATATATATATATATATATATATATATATATATATATATATATATATATATATATATATATATAAGTTTTAAACTTACTCTATAGCATATACATCATCCTATTAAAATAGGTTTAATATTATGGCTATTGTTAAAAGGTTGACAGAAGGCACGGCAATAGAAGAAGCTAAATTTGAAAAAAAAAGCGCTGACGGAAGTTTTGGAGGATGTTTAGCAAAATTGTGTTAATACAGTAACAGACAAAAAAAAATTTGAGAAAAAGATTTGTGTCTCAAAAAGAAAAACAAAGTAATTATAATAAAAGTTGGTAGTCATGTGGCCTTTGCAGAGGCTATATACCAAAATTAATATCAAATTGAGTGATTAAAAGGCCATAGGACAATAAGCATAGCGAATTGGCCGCAGAAAGGTATGTGGATTATATTTTCAGGGTATGTTACACTAATGAAATACGTTGATTCTGCAAGCTTAAGACCTTTATCTCTTTTGCTTTTTGAATAAAACGAAAAAAAAATCAGAATTTTTAAAAAATCAAAAACAGCCTAACTGATTTAAATCAAATTTGGACGCGTTATAAAGACATAAAAAGGCTATAGTCAGAAAAAATATCAGCTCATAATCTTTATAACAATTATTAGAAACAGGACATTTTTTTTTGAACTTTTTGTTCTTCCTATTACAGTTCTATAATCATTTTCAAACTACCTTTTTATCTCGCCTTTTTTAAGCAGAATAACTTCTCAAATCCTTAACTTAATCAAAAAGATACGCCATAATAAACAAAACATAAAAACCTATTTTTTTTATATCAAAAACGATTTTTTTCAAGGTTTATACCTCTGGAACAACAAAACCGGAGCTTACTTTATTGATTTATAGGTGCAAATAACATCACGTATAAAAAACAATTATCTCAAAAATAAAAAAAGATATGATAACCAACTTTGGTAGTTAGGTTTACGATATAAAGAGTAAACTATACACCAAGATTTAGATTTATATAATACAAGAAAAAAAAGTTATAATAAAATATTTTGTGCCAGATCATTTCTATGAAAATTCACTACCATAACGTACTTTTTGATAATAGAGAGATATCTATGGCAACATTTTCGAAATAATTCTTCAAATATGCGCATACTAGCACCTCTAAAATTGATTTTTAATCTCTAATATGCCGTATAATAATAGTGTATAATTCTTATTTACCAAGATGCAGTAAGTGTGTTTTGGTAGCGAATTATAACCCAATTTGCTATTAACCTAAAGTATGTTGGCTAGGAAACTAACATATTACGTTTATTTTCAGACACTTTGTGTACATTTTAAAATAATAAGTTATTTTGATAAAAAAAGGTGCATTGTTTCTACTATATAGGTTATACCGATAACCAGATTGATGCCTGCTTGCATTAGAGAGACATATTTGCCATTCAAAGATTTTGTGAAAATCTACTTCCATAACGCACTTGCTGCGTCCAAACTTTTTATATGCATATATTAACATATAAAGTTTGAAATTTTCCTTAAATGTGAATTAAAGGTGGTCTAGTTCGCGCTCATTAGATCTTTTTTTTTCACAGTTCAAAAATGGCGATCTCATTAGCGAATCTTTTTACGAAATTCGCCGTAAACAACATATGAGCTCACGCAAATTACTTGTCACGTTTTTCAATTAGTAAGCCATTTGAGAGCTACCAGGCCATTATTTAATATTCCAATTCGTATAAATACAAAGCTAACGGTTACTTAAAACTGAATCAGGATCATAAAACTCTCATTATAGTTTTCAAGGTGACGTTTTCAACTGCACTTGCATATAATATGCATACAGGGTGCCAGAGAACAATTAGAAAGATGGCATAGTGAATAGCAAGTATACAGTTAAATAATATATTACACTTGGGCTAGCTGAGTCAATATTCTTTTCACTTGTGTCGCACGTTTAGTCCAGGGAAAGCTGATATAGCTGAAAGCTGCAATTTGCACGCTGTGTCCGTTCGATTGTAGACGTGTGTTTTCTGTCTTCTCTATTATTAATACTATACAGAAAAGGAATACGATGTCATAAAAGGCTAGACGTGCTGTCAGCGGTTTTGATACTCCTAGCGTTTATATGAAGCTTTCAGTTATACGTTATGTTCAAAGGTTAAATAC
The DNA here is from genome assembly GCA_964006375.1 of Tillus elongatus. Taxonomy (NCBI): domain Eukaryota; kingdom Metazoa; phylum Arthropoda; class Insecta; order Coleoptera; family Cleridae; genus Tillus; species Tillus elongatus. Next base: position 190,713,119 of record OZ023264.1, read on the forward strand.
GCTTTATGGGTATGCTGAACGGCAAGTATCAGTTTATAAGTGATTTTGAAATGCTACGTTTGCGAATACACTTTTTTATTTTGATACAAATATCTTTTGGGTCAAATACCATTGCGTATATTGAATGAGTCTACAGTTTACTTTTTTATGCTGACAACCCATATAGCATCATCATCTCCACATCAATGATCTCCGCTTTAACACATCCAACCCAGTTCACAGTTACGCAGACGACAGCATCCTCTACTCAAATATACAATATTCTAAGGCTGTCGCTTTAGCCCAATTAGATGAGGATCGCAGACTCATGGAGGGTTCTGTCTCTGTGGATCTCCAAAAAATATTAGACTGGGGAGTAAAAATCTTGTACAATTCAACCCCACCAAAGCTCAGTATTCCTTTCTACCTCATAAGAGACACATTAGCCCTAGACGCATCACAATGAACAACCAAATTATTCAAAGTAATGATTCCGTTTCACTTGTTGGCATTTCTGTGGATCTAAATCTTAATTGGCAGCACATGTCACATCAATTGCAGAAGCGGCTGCTCAGAAATTATGTTTCCTCTTGCGAGCTCGTAAATACTTTTCATCAGCTAATCTCTATACCTTATATACTTCACAAATAAGGCCAAACCTCAAATACTGCTCCCACATCTTGGATGTCGCTGCCGCTTCTACACTCGCTATCCTGAACTCCACTCAGAAGAGAGCTATACGTCTCATCGGTGACCCTACCCTCACCGAAAGGCTGCCATTTCTTGCCCACCGACGTGCCGTCGGTAACCTTTCTCTCTTTTATAGATATCTGCACGGGCAATGCTCAGATGAGGTTTCTCCCATAGTTCCTCCACCTGCTCCCCCAACAGATCTACCAGGGAACAGAGCGAATGCACCTTTTTACTGTCCAGGTTACCAGACATAGAATATCTTGTTATGTCCGCTCTTTTGTCCCGAGGACTTCCAAGTTGTGGAATTCCTTGCCGGCACATGTTTTTCCTTCTCCTCCGAACCTCCAAAATTTCAAGTCCAGAATTAACAAGTTACCTCTTTCCTCCTTGTCGAGACCCACGGTACGATATTATTTAGGATGGAAGCGCTCGTGCTGTGTTATTGAAATATAAAAAAGTTCGGGACGCAGCAAGTGCGTTATGGTAGTGAATTTTCATAAAAAATGCTTTTAATAGCAAATATGTGTGTTTTTTTTTCAGAAAGCAGGCATCAAATTTGATTACCAGTATAACATATATAGTAAAAACAATGTGCCATGTTTATTCAAAATAACTTTATTGTTTGAAAACGTACAAAAATCTCCCAAAGTAAACTTGAAGTATAACCGAAAAAATCCGCTCCTTGGTCAACCTTATAGGTTAATAGAAAATTGAGCTTTTTAAATATAAAGCATTTAATCAAAATTCGCTACCATAACGCACTTGCTGTGTCCAGAATTTCTTTACTTACAAACATGCATTATATTTCGATGGAAAATGCAAAAACACAAGGCTAAAAAAATTATTTGTATCACCAACGACTTATGGGCCACCCTGTGATTGTAAAAATATTTTCTTAAGATGTAGCTCAAGACACCCTGTAATTAATGTATACAATTTTTTTCATATCTTGTAGAATAACGGATATATTGAGCTTTATTGATTTTTTACGAAAATTCGACAAAAGTTATATACCATTAAACGATAGCTAAGACTACTGCCAAGCATCAGAGAAAGGGTCTATTTGAAATAAATTTTCTGGAAACATTTTAGGCAAATGAAGGACAGTGACGGTTGAAATTAAGACTTCAGGGTTTGCGAAACATTCTTCTTGAGACATTTTCTTTCCACGGCCCGTATTAGATTCAAGTTCTTTGCCTAAATGTTGCGAATTTTGACGTTTTAAATTGCCACTTTGACGTTTTGAGGAAAACCCCGATTTGTTTTTCTTTAAATCCCCATAACTTGCTTAGCTTTTGACGTACAGCGCTAAATTTTGGTACGTAATTTACATATAGTGATATAAAACGATACGCCAAAGTTGGCTGCCCTTACTTTGTTATTTCTAGAGATATGAATTTTTTTCTAAAGAAAATACAACATTTTCCGGGAAAACCTTGGTAGATTTTCCTAGCTAACATACTTATCCAAGCCACTTACAAGGGGAAAGTATTCACCAAATTTTGTCAAAATCGGCCCATCATTTTTTAAGTTATCGGTGTGATACATATATATATATATATATATATATATATATATATATATATATATATATATATATATATATATATATATATATATATATATATATATATATATATATATATATATATGTATACATATAAAAATCGAAACTGACCCCGCATATGTGTTCTAGCGGGCCTAATTAGCGCTCATTTGAAGAAATTTTTTAAATTCAAAAGTCGGAATCTCCTCATTAGTGATTTTTTTTTAAAGAAAATTCACTAATAAGCAATATAATGTTGGGTCTTTATTGGTCCAATATTTTTTATTGGGTTTAATATTTTCAATTCCAAGTCAATATTAATATTTTTTCCGCTTTATAATAAATATTGAAATCCATATATCAGTGTAATATTGAAGAAAGATTGGTTTTGGTTCAATGAAGTGGCAGAAAGTCTTTGCACAGGAACAATATGAAGCCAGTATTGCCTTAATACCTTTTTTCGGTATATATGAAATATAGAAATATTATATTTGTCTAATATTAAAGAAATATCAGTTTTCGCTCAAGGAGGGGGTAGTACTTTATGACGCAGCAACAATAAGTGAAGATTGGAACCTGTGATGAGCACTGGTAAGTACACTTGGAGAACCCTAATTACCACAACACATTTTAAAAGACCTGACGATCGTTTCACTAACCAAGTTAGCGTCATCAGAGGATGAAACATTCTCACTTCTCATGTTTCATCCTCTGATGACGCTAACTTGGTTAGTGAAACGATCGTCAGGTCTTTTAAAATGTGTTGTGGTGATTTGGGTTCTCCAAGTGTACTTATAGATGCAGCAACAATATAAACTCAATATTACATGTATATTTTTATCGGTATATATTAAATCTTGAAATATTTTATTTCTGTTGGATTTGGGATCCCAAATTCGCGCTCATTTAAAGAAATTTTTCCGAAAGCTTTTTATCGTGACCTCTCTATTAACGAATTTTTCGCTAAAAAATTGATACATTCATTAACATTTTCTAGTATAGATTAGCTGTTGTTACATTTATACTAATATACACAGATGTTACACAAAATGCTTATGCACAATATTGTTTGAAGAAACACATTCTGTTAGTATCGTACACTGTAAAGTCGAGAGAGAGAGAGAGAGAGAGAGAGAGAGAGAGAGAGAGAGAGAGAGAGAGAGATTTGCGAAACCACCAAAGCATAAAATTTCTGCATGTAGGGAGTACTGCAAAGCGCATAACCTTTGATTTGTGGTGCGAAATATCTAAATAATTCAAGAAAGTTAGCCCTATAGCAGAGTAGACGCTTGAATTTATCTCTGTAAGAGCAAGCTTCTAGAATATTAATTTATAACGTCGTTAAGACCTAATATAGTTTTGAGATTATTAATTGCACCTTCTTTCCATGTAACATGTTTTATGTAATGTTTCTACATCATAAGAAAATTTCCCTGTGTATTGCCTAGAAATCAATTTGAGTATATGTATATAGCTAACCAATAGGTAATATGTTTGAAATATACCTAGTTACCTAGCAAGAGGTAAAATTAAGTTATCGCTTGAAGTAGGTCAAGAGATAAGGGTTTATATACATCTGATAAATTAATGGAATCACAACTAGGTTTGAGAAAAAATCTAAATACTTTAAGGTGCACAATCATTAAACCCATTCTGTATGTACTGCTGGTTAGGGCTGGCAAAAATCACGAAGACCGATAATCCAATAATCGATTTCGAGAATAATCTAAAACGGAGATAACCGTTCTTCGATTTGTGACGTCGAGTAATCGATTGATCGACTTTTCGAAGTTTTTATCGTTCTTGGAATAATCGATTTCAACTTTTTCTGATTGATCTTTTTTTTTGGTCTTCCGATTTTTCGATTATTCGAACTTACACGTAGTCGATTATTCTTTTTAGCGAATTTTTCTTAAAACGAAAAGGTTTTTTTTTCATCTAATAATTAGTTTAGTAGAACTCACGTTATATCCTTGAGAATCGAATAAATTTTTCCGAAAGCTCGGCGTTCAATAAAGAGTTTTATTTTGCAACTGACGGCTTTCCCACAATTTTTCGATAAATATATATATATATATATATATATATATATATATATATATATATATATATATATATATATATATATATATATATATATATATATATATATATATATATATATATATATATATATAGACTGTAATCGTTTAGGAAAATCAGTTTCCTTTAATGATGGGTATGAATTTTATAAGCATTTAAGTTTAGTACTTTTTAATAACAGTCTGAACAGTAGTTTTCGGAATATCCGTTGCAGATGAAATTTTTCTTGTTGATAACGTAGGACCATTTTCTGTTTTTTCTAAACTTTCAAATGCCCTATTAAGTCTGTTTTCGCCATTTGAAATTCTTTTTTCTCTATACAACCCGAAGTGCAAAAGTTTGTATACCATGTTTTAATTGAATTTTTGTTGGAGGTTCCTTGGTAAACATCATTCTAAATCTTCTTTAAGTTGTTTATGATTTAGTTTCAGCATAACAGATTACACACTTGGCTTTTTCGCTCAAAGTAAACATTCTTACAATATCTGCGTTGTCGTTGAACTAATTTGACGTTTCCAAGTGTTGGTGTCTTTAAGTTCCAAAGTCGACTTTGCGAAACATTCCTTTTTTCGTAGATTTCAGATAAAACGCATTATTTATTTTAAAGGCTTGTCAAACCATCACTCTGTATAATAACTGTAACAAGTATGGCATTTTTTGAAAGAGGAAATATGGGGCACTTAACCTGTGAATAAATATACAGCGTGTTCCATTTAAGATTACAAAGTGGCCATATCCTTGAAAATACATTTTGTGATTACTGGTTAAAGCGAAAGTGAGTATAAAATGACAGATACCCAGAAAAACTAAGAGAGATAAGAAGAAAACTGGCAAAAACCGCATTTCTTTAGATCTATTATTTCAAAAGATATATAAGTTTATAAAGGGTCAAAATGTAATGGGACATCCCGTACTAAAAAATAATATCCAAAATTATATATTCAGATAATTTTAACATACGGCATATAATGTGGATAAGAAAAAATACTCAATCCAAATTCCAGATACGAAAAAATCAAATATGGCTGCCATCAAAAATCAAAGTTAATACAAATACTTCGTTATGCAATGAACAAAGAAATATTCACGCAAGTTTGTCTGAAATGTTTTCAGAAAGTAATTAACAAACTGCAGGAAAAATTTCAATAACTTTTAAAATAAGACGGTTACAACTATAATTAACTACCCCTCAAAATTAAATTGTTTTCTCGACGGCATGTTACTAAGCATAAAGTTATGTTCTTGTTTTTTGTAAACTTCAAATATTTATTTTATTTGCGGGAGAATCAATATAAATTTTCTTAAAAATGAATTATGTTCTTATTTTGTATTAGTACACTTACTAATGGGTATAATTTTACAGGGTTTCTTCTGTTTATTATAACAATTCGCAAATTTACAATTAAAGTTAATTTCTGCTTTAGTGAACCATCGTATAATCGAACACCCATTGAACGAAGAAACGATGCATAAAAAAGTATGGACGCAGCAAGTGCATTATGGTAGCGAATTTGCGTAAAAATGCTTTTAATGGCAAACATGTCTTGTTTTTTAAAAAAGGACATTTGGTTGGAGGTATAATCTATATATTAGTGAACATCGACGGTATTTCATTAAAATAGATTTGTTGTTTCAAAAAGTACAAATATTTTCCGAAAATAAACCTTAAAAGTTCCAGAAAAAAAATGGTCCGATTTTCCTGGCCAACGAACCTCTTTAAGCTCTTTACACACCTGTCAGGATATAATTATTCACAAACAGCTTTAGGACCAAAATTGAAAAAAATATATGAAAATTTGAAAAAATTTATTTTACAGAAAATCACTTTTTTGTTACAGAAATTGCCTTCAGTAATGTTACACTAAATTACATTTTCCACAAAAATTCGACACCTTTTCTTTTACAATAACTTACTAAATAATAATTATTAATTATCAACATATCACAAAAATCTTACAAAAATAAATTCCACAGAAACACTCAAAACATTTCTGCGAAAACGTTTAAAATTCAGCCACTATTTGAGCGTGCCCATGTACGGCAGATTGATTTTTTCGACGAGTAATACAAACATAAAGCTCTCTGAATGCGTCATTTCCATGGGCCTCCGCTATCTATTGATAAAAACGCCGTTTCACAATTTGTGATATGTGTTTGAAATATGTTCAAAAAACGTGAAAGCTTGCAAAACAATTAAAATAACTCAAAGATGATGTACGATATCAATTTTTTATTCTTACAAACATGGATTATAATTCGCTGAAAAACACAAATTTGCAATAAAATAAGGGAATGTTCTATTAAAAAAAGAAAGTGTGTATCACCAAGGAATTATGGGCCAGCCTGTAATTGTCAAAATAGGTTTATATGATGCAGCTCGAGATACCTACCCTATAACTACCGTATATACTTTTTTGTCATATCTTGTATAATAACGGATATATTGAGCGTTGCCGTATAAAAGCATCACTCTGTATATGTGTAAACAGACAAAAACTGAAACTGACCCCGTACATAAGTTTTTGGGGTTCTAGTTCGCGCTCATTTGAAAAAATATTTTCGCGGTTCTCTCAATAACGAATTTTTTCGACGAAAATTTGCTAAAATATAGACTATTAAACCATAAACTGTATAGCTGAAACTACCGCCGAAGCATCAGAAAGAGGACCTATTTGAAATGGATTTTCTAAAAACATTTTAGTAAAATGAAGGACTATGGTGGTTGAGGCTGAATGTTAATGCTTTGTAAAACACACTTCTATCGTCTATATAATCCGTATTTGTTCCCAATTCGTTGTCTCAAAATTTTTACCTTTCAAATAGCGACTTTGACGTTTGAAGAAGAAAAATTATCAAATTTAAAATAAATTTTCTGCTACTTCTTGACGTTTTTGCGTCAAGAAAACAACCGTTGGATGTATAAAATATTTTGTTCTTGTGCGTTTCTCTGATCATCAGTGGCACCCTTTTTTTTTAAATAGCTATAACTTTTTTCCTTTCAACTTAGGGATCTGAATTTTGGCATGTAGGGTAAGTTGTATTGTTGAATCGCATACGCCAAATTTAGTTGTCATATCTCTGTTATTTTTGGAGATGCGAAAATTTTCCGAAGGAAAAACCAATTTTTTCCCAGAAAAACTGGATAACGAACTTGTCGAAGCCACTTACAAAAGGAAGGCACGTACATATATATATATATATATATATATATATATATATATATATATATATATATATATATATATATATATATATATATACATATATATATATATATATATATATATATATATATATATATATATATATATATATATATATATATTATATATATATATGAACACATATCTCCTCATTAGTGAATGAAAAATTCGCTAAAAAGCAGAATCGACTACTTGTAAGTTCGAATAATCGAAAAATCGCAAGACCAAAAAATCGATTAATCAGAAAAAGTTGAAATAGATTAATCGAAGAAGAATAAAAACCCCTAAAAGTCGATCAATCGATTACTCAACGTCACAAATCGAATAACGGTTATTTCGGTTTTAGATTATTCTCGAAATCGATTATTCGATTATCGGTCTTCGTGATTTTTGCCAGCCCTAACCAGCAGCACATACAGAATGTGTTTAACGATTGTGCACCTGAAAGTATTTAGATTTTTTCTTAAACCTAGTTGTGATTCCATTAATTTATCAGATGTATATAAACCGTTATCTCTTGACCTACTTCAAGCGCTAACTTAATTTTATCACCAAAAAGTCAAATAAAATTCTTTATGTGTAACTTTATTTTTATTGAGTAAGTCTATACAGCAGGTGCAGTTTATAGGAACGGTAAACTTCAAAGAATTTTATGCAAATACGTTTTGGACGTGTTTCACTTTGCGGCACCGAAGGGAATTTAAAAAACACTTGGGACAATGTTGACATAACTCGAGTGCCCTTTCAACACGGCCTACCCAATTATGTTTAAAGTTAAGGAATAAGTAATGAGAAAGCTTAAGTATGTAAAACTCTTGACTTTAAAATTAGTTATAAAAATACAAAATACATAATATATTTTTTAAATAGCGTATTATAGAAGCAGCGCTCTGTTGGTTGTGTTAAAAGTAATAAGTTAAACGTGATAATTCGGTTTGATGGTATATGGCGAAAGTAAATTAAATTATTTATGTTTGTAGTACACCATCATACAGTCTGCTTCTAATACGAGGGTATGTGAACATTTTCCTCTTGCCGTGGCCCAGGCAGTGTATTTCTATTTAACCTTTGTAATATGTATTGAAAAAATATGTGAGATAGGGTGGGGCAAATGCAACATGTTTTTCATGCAATTCAACTTCAACTGTAGCAGAAAATTTTATCTTGCTTCATTTTGTTGCGGAAATTTTTTATAAGAATCTCTGATCATTGCTAAATCACACCCCTTAATATGGGGTTAACAAACCCGTGAAGAAAGAGTAATCATAATTATTTTTAAATATGTGTCCCTAATTGTTGGGGCAATCAGCATTTATTTGTCTGCTGTGATACATACAAATCTGTTAGTGGGGTAAATGCAAGAGAAGAGAAAACTGATTGTTGTGGTAAAAAATGTTGATCGTACGTTAATAAATAATTAAATTATAAGTATTTTTAGTAAATAACCAGGGAAATCTTTAATTTTAGACTTCTATTTGTTGCAACATGTCATCAAAAACTAAACAAATTATTGTTTAAAAACATTTGGGCCCCGAGAACCCATATCTGGGGTCAGTTTCATTTTTTATGTATATATATATATATATATATATATATATATATATATATATATATATATATATATATATATATATATATATATATATATATATATATATATATAGTGTAAAACACATTGATGGGATAAAAGTCTTAGCCAATTTGTTTATTGTTTCTGCTGGAAGAGCAGTTTGTCGCCCCTTTTCTTTACTTGTCCTCTAGTGCCCTTTAAGTGGGTGTAAATAGTTTAATATGGGACACCAAAAACTTTTTTTGTCCGGTAGGCAGTCATTCTGCCGGTTCTTACGGCATGTAAGCAATTTTGTAAGTCTTCTTCTCTGTATTGTGCAACTGTCTTCTTTATTTTTTCGTAAGTTCTAACTATCTTTAAGCTAAAAAAGAGAGACAATATAGTAACTACTTTCAAACTTTTCAAGGGGTAAATCTAACATATGTGTTACATTTACCTCTCTAAAAAAAGGTTACTTTTGCCCCAAGTGCATTTTTATCAGCGGTTAATGCAACATATAATTTTTTTGTAGAATTTGGCAAATAGATTTAAAATGTGGTCAATACATTTAAATGAACCTTTTATGCAAAAGATAACACAAAACTTACCTTAAAAATCCGTAACAGATAGGGTTTAAGCAGCACAAAAACATACAAATTACGTTTCTCAGACAAAGTTAGCTTTATAGTTGACATGAAATTGACAATAACCAGAATGACAGTTATGCAATTTTCGTATCATAGATAAGTAAAGTGGGTGGGATATGTCTGGTAGGTGGTGTTGGCGCCATCGAATTGGATACGGTATTATTTTAAACTAAAGCTGTTATATTCGCCCCATTCTTACATTTACCCCACCTTACCTTATGCGTATACACGAAAAACAACAAACTATTTTTAAATGGAAAAATGTATATATTCTTTTAGTTTTTGTCGGAATCTACAAATTATTCCGAATAGAGTGTGTTTGGATAAAAATATGTTAATGTTTCACTTACATTTCTTCAATTTGATGCTTCACCCATTGCCTTGCTTATGAGTTTCACGGAGCCTAGCTTGTCGGTATTTGAAAAAAATTTCAAGATTCAAAAATCTCGATCTCCTTTATAAAGAATCGTCTGAACGAAAATTGGCTAAAATGACAAAAGGGTACACAGAGAAAAACTACTAAGAGAGTTGTGCCAAATACTATATAATGACAATACGAGACACTCCGGCTGATTTCGAAGAATATCAGCGGATAGTACTGATCTCGCGCCGTTCGAGAACGTGTTTATAAGTAAACACTAGCGATTTCTGCTGTTTAACTGTGTATAATTAAGTTTGAGCTGCGTTTCTTACAATAAATGTCAGTGGTAGGGTTTTTGCAATTTATAATTGTTTGAATTATAACGTACTAAACCTATCAAAGACATTTTATAGGTTTCCAAACGATGCCGAAACGTGAGTATGATTTTTTGTACTTTCTTTTCTTAACAGCGATTTTTTTTACAAATTCGCCTAATAATTAATATTAAACAATAACTATAACATGGATTGACGATATTTTTTTTTATAGATGCAAGAAAAGGGTACTGTTATCAAAAAGAACTGAGATGGATATAGTATTGAAGACACAAGGTGCATTTTACATTTCAATGTCACTACCAAAAGAATTAATTTGTTGAAGCAGAAGACAAATTCAGAATCACTTTTATGCCAATATGTACAGTTCGCAGAAGATAATTCATTGTGTAATATTTGCCATCATGTACCTATTTATAGATACACTTCGTAAATAGATGGTTGAAAGGTTTCAAAAATAAACTGTCTTCCAGTGCTTCAAATAAAAGAAATATGAAGGCAAAAAAGTTTTGCATTAATAATAAATGATATAAGAAAACTGTTTTTCTATCTTGTTCTGTGTCCTTTTTTATTTCAGTATGGTATAAATTGTCACATTTTTTACACTTAAAATTATTTTACTTGGCAAGCTTTTGATTATCTTCCTAAGACAAGTTTTTAAAGAGACAAGTAGAAATAGCAGCTTCAGCCCTATAATAGATTTATTCACGGAAGTAAGAGTTAGTCTCGTCTCCAATCTGCACATTTTCTTAATTATTTACTAAGTATATCACTTACATATTTCAAAATATTAGATTAATCAGCCAGTTTTCATGTAGAGATATAGCAAATTGAGTACTGTGCTACCATTTATACCTAGAATAATTATTTATAGGTAAGTACAGATTGTAACTTAATATCCTCGGAAACAGCTTTCAGTATATTCCTATACCTACCCTTGAAATAGTAGTTTAACGACGGTTTCAAGGTATTACTTTAAATTATAATGAAATAAGATTATGGGTAAGAGAAATTTGCATAATTATTCATGCTGAATTCATTTAGGTTTCAAGCTGATTGTTGATACAAATTCTATTTATATCTATATAATCAGAACATTTTCACTGTTTTGTCATGTACAAGTTTTTATATTCATCTATAATAGACCAATTGTCTAAATTAAGAATATGGAGGTAAATATACAATTCAAATTACCCGCTTAGTTGTCAGTACTTCACGCCAGATTGCACTAGTGTGCTTGTTACAAATATTACCAATGATAAAGCATAGAAGTATCCCGTATTGCCATTACATAGTATTTGGTTATACGCAAGGTGAGAGAAGACAGATGCGTGCAAATATGTAATTAAGAAAAGAAGACGGAATTTATTGAAAACTATCCGAGACATAATGACCACATTTTGTTGAACCACGCGTATGTTAAAAAAGAAAATCACCCTGACCAAGAGAAAAGCTTCTGAAAAACCTAGCCAAGTTAATATAATAAGAAAGCTACAATGCAACATCGTAGTTAGACTGGAAGGATGTTAATATTGTTCTGTGCGAGCTGGTTATTATTTTATTTCTTATAAAAGAAAATTCACTAGAAGTAGATGTTATAGACAGCACTTTTGAGTACACTTTAATAGTTGCTATTTTTTCCTGAATATCTTAAAGACTAACTTGAAAATAAGCGCAAAAACAATAAACTCTTTCACTCTATTATTCTCATTGTACTAAAAGTGGAAACGCGAGTAATCTTATATGAAGACCAGGTAAATATTTTAACGACTGAGCAATTCTCTATCTAATTCTATGTAGAGGAAACCAGAGAACCAGACCATTTATTTCCATGTGAAAATAGCGGTGGGTCAGTGGTTGACATTGTAGTTGGGAATACGCTCCCTTTTACTGTGGCTATAAGTTTGCTTGCTCAGGCAAACATTCATCTTGATTGGAAAAACGTGGAAGAATCCTGGATATCCATTGTTGGAGGCAATAATGGAAGCGGCAAATAGCTGAACGGTTTACCTGCTTCGGGCTGGCTGCGACACCACCTATCACTGGTTACCAGGGTCGTACAATAATAAATTCTATAGGGGTTTTAACTACAGGTTAGATTAAAATTTCAATTACTAGTTGAAGAACATACTTGCGGATCAATTAAAAGACAATATTTATATAAAATATTATGTCATACTTTATTATTATAACGCCATATTTTTTAGTCAAAATCTAATTTTTGCATATTTACTTTTGAGTATATTTCACGCAAACCCACCGAAAATACTGCTGTACATTGAATCATAACTTCCACATAGCTGTGATAGTCTACTCTCCTCAGAAAGACATTCTCATGAAATAAATTTAAGGTCCATGACGTAACCAAAAATTAAAATATTCCTATTTCTGTACCCATAAGCTTCTGAAACGTTATATTAGTCGAGTTCTAACGAAAAAATGTCAATTTTCACCAAATCGCCCTCTCTCTTTCACCTACCCCCTGAAGCAATCTTACTTAAAAACGATTCGAGACGTTCCTTTGTCAGGGGGTAACTGGATACCAAATTTGAAAATAATATGCCAATTCGTTCGAAATTTATTGCGCATACTAACAGGCAGACGTACAGGCCGACAGACGGACCGCCCGACCGTCAGACAAAAAAATGTTCGTTTCAGAATTAATCTTTCTATGGGTTTTGCCAGTTTTTACGCCGTTTTAGAAAAACATTTTTTCAGAAATTTCTGTCACCGATATTTAATCCCCATACATTAAATTTAATATCAGCACAGAATGAATGTTTTTTAATAAACAAACCCTAAAAGATTGTATTACTCGTGTTCAGAGAACAATAAGGTTTGCAGAAGGGCAGTAGTAAGCGTGGAAATATAATTGTTAAGAACATTCAATTTATAAGTAAAGTGCGTTATATGAAAATTCTCTACACCAAGTAATGTAAATATTGCATATAATTGTAGGTCATAATTGTATCGATAAGATTGGCATTGAAATGATTACATTGTTATGTAAATAGTAAACAAGGTGAAATTGCAGTGTACAAGGAATGCTGACTGCTGAAGTCGGCAAAAATTATGTAGGATGTAAACCGATTAAAAAACTATAAGTAGTATTTGTTGGTTAACATAAGAGAGACTATGAAGTATTATTTTATATCGGTCTGTGGTACAAAACGCATAATTACTAAGTCGATAATTAATTAAATAGAAAATAATTAAATAATTAAATACAAACTATATAAATATTTGCTAAAATATTTTTCACCATGAAATATTTTAAGGCGTGTTTCGTACTTATTATCTTATCCGGTTGTGATAAGGTGATAAAATTCCAAGCATCGCGGAGTTTTTGGCCGGCTGTGAAATTCATATAAAAGGAGAAGCAACACGGGACAGAGGCAATATTGGTAATTCAGCTAATAAGCCGAGAACAGTGAGTCGCCACCAGTTCGCACCCTTTCCGTTTCCACCTGGTTGGCCGATTTCAGTACACGAGAATATTGATATAAGTGAGACATTATCCGTTCTAAGTAATTCATAATTTGTAGCGAATTTTCCTATTTTTTAATTATTACGCTTCTCAATCCAAATATCTGCAAGTGAATTATTTTTGTTTTCCCTGACCTGGCGCCGTCCATATAGACAATTCCCATATGTTAGATTGTCTTGCGTTATTTTTGTGAGGATGCTGAGGATTCACAGCTCACCTAAATAATCGAGATATATTCATTTTGGTTTGATCCCGATAGGGACGCTGAAGATTCACAGCCTATGTAGGTCACTCCAAGTGATACTTCCCTTTACAATTAGCCCTGTACACTTCTTCTGCCTCCAGGCCTTTCGACCCATACAGTATAAGCTCTTGTGTTATTTTAGTTAGGATGCTGAGGATTCACAGCTCACTAAAATAATCAAGATGTTTGTGTTCAGGTTTGGCACTAGCGGAGATGCTGAGGATGCACAGTCCGCATAGGCGTCCCGGGAACTATCGTCCCGTCTCTCCTTCCGCCCTTATGCGCCTCCGATGTTCCCCACTGTGAAGGAGAGGCTACAGGTGTTACTTTGAACTGGCCTATGGTTATGTGCCGCCTGTCTGCCGCATACTTGATTTAGTAGAACGCCGCTCGTACCGTATATCTCGCTGAGTCCGTACGCTTGATCCAATACTAGCCCTAGTCGTTTTAGAGAAAGCCCAGTTCTGATTAATGTTATCACCCGCATATTTTATTTGTACATAGTTTGTAAATATTGTTTTGTATATATCTTTTGTACATATTTTCTAATATAAAGTATAGGGTTGGGTAAATAAAAGATCTCAATTAATATTTATCTAACCTCTTATACTTGAAAATCTGCTACACCTTTAGATAAGCCAGAAGTGGTCGGAGCACGCCGAGTCAGCGATTAAAGCCCGCTCCCTCGGGGGTCACTACATTTAGGCTGCATCATCTAAAGGCTACCGAACCCATCTCCACAGAGTTACCCACGTACTTTGATCATTATTTCGGTCAGAGTTTAGTGAAGAGGTCGCAGACATCCTCCGATAGTAACCGTCAATACGTGTCACCGAAAAACGGTCTGCAACCCAAGGCCTCGATATATATATATATATATATATATATATATATATATATATATATATATATATATATATATATATATATATATATATATATATGGTGCTCATCAGAGGTTCCAATCTGTACTTAATAAACGTGATTTTTTTTTTACTGTGTCATTAAATTGATTAAAAAAAAATTCGTCCACCCTCGCATCTCACGTGCGCATGGAATGCTAAATATTGTCCAGGAATATTAAAACCCTACCAACTGCAAATATGTCATGTAAACCGTCTTTCGAATCACGTCCAATGCGACTATTTGTGATCTCAGTCAGGAACTAAAAATGGCCATTTGATTTGTTGCCTATAATTTCCGAACGTCCCCATGTATGTCTCTAATGAATTGCGGAATAAAAGAATTGATACCGCCTAACAACACAGACATAGACCGTTTTACAATCCCAGACCTGTAACGTTACATTTCCACATTTTCGCTTTTCCTCTGCGTATCTCGTCCTCCCTTGTTTTTGTAGTAATATCTGATATTTTGCCAGGCCTGACCGATTTTATCAGAGAACAGTTGGCCCTTGAAAACAGCTGAATGCGATTTTTCTTAAGTACCTATATCAGTGTCAATGGATTTACAAGAGGATGCCTTATAAACAAGTGTGTTCTGGTTTCACAAGTTGTGTACACTCGTTCAAGTGATGGTGTTTGTTTGGATCAGGCGAAAACTGGTTTAATGTAAACAATGCCAGGTTGTCAGGAGACTGAAAGGGGAAATATTTGTTCTTACTTCAGATATATTATGAAAACTGCTGGTTTTTTAAATTCCTCGTGAAGATGCATTTTACTTCCATAAGAGCTACTTTACAATATTATTTACTATATTTACATAACGGCTACTTCAAACTGGAACTATTAGCGAATTTTCATTAAGAAAAATATCGCTATTAGAGAGGTCACGATGAAAAGTTTTTGAAAAAAATTATTCAGATGAGCGCGAATTTGGTACCCTAGAACCCAAAACCAAGGCAAGTTAAATATATATATATATATATATATATATATATATATATATATATATATATATATATATATATATATATATATATATCATTTCTGAACGTCACGTTGTCTGGGATTACCATAATTAAACGTTGAATGTAGCGGCTTCTCCTCCAGACACCAAAATTTACTTCAGATTTATCTTACTCCCGACGCGTTTCGACACTCCAAGAGGTCATCTTTAGGGGATAAATCTACAAACCTAAACAAGACAGGTATGTCAGAAAAACATTAGTTTTTTCGGTAGGCAATTGTGCATGTCAGAGCACAATGATGACAAGGTGATCCTCACAGAAAAGTCAAAGGTCACAAGTCACACAGAAGAACACCGACCAACAGTCGAGTCAAAATCTAAAAAATCTAAAATCTACAGATACAGTAACAACAGTTAAAATTTTGAGTTAAACATGCAAACTACGCTAACAAAGCTAAAAACATCAAGCAACTAAAAAGCACTGAAAGACACAAACTGTCAAAGTATAACAACCGATATTTTTGAACACTAAAATAAACAAGTCTATTGCTGAGGCAAAAAGCAAAGCCAATGAGTGAAACTGACAGGTTAAACAACACAGCAGGCAGGCAAAGTTAAGCAAGAAACCCAATGAGAACCACCATCGCAAAGAAAACTCTGAAAAAAACAAGTGAAAAAGAAATGAGCCATACTCACTTGAACAATTCTCAAAAAATTGAACTCGAAACTATACACGAAGGTTTTAACAGGTCACAACTTCATCCATTGTGCCAGGGGCCGTGCAACACTACATCTGCATAATGTCAGAAAATTGTCTTCAAGCACAAAAATCAATGCAAAAGATCGGCGATTTTTAACAAACATGATGAAGGGCGGCCATTATGTGAACTTAAAAACGGGCAGAGTGAACCGGCGCAGTTGCGAAAGAAGTGTCAGAAGTGAAATGTCAATGACAAAAGAGCAAGGAATGGTAGGAGAGCCATAGAGCAGCCATCTTCAAAACAATGTTCATGGTCATGTAGAAAAACCATAGAGTTCAGCAGCACTAATTACACCAATTGGCTATAGAATAAAGGAAAGTTAGTTAAATCCGTGTTGGACAAGTTCAAAACTTCACTTGTTTGACACTTGAAATGTTTGAAAATCTCAATGTCTTCTAAGACGAATTGTTCTACGCCAAAGCTTGAAGGGTGCAAGATTCTAGCATCTGTATTTTTGTTGAAGCTGTGGCTACTCTCCCTCCCATTTGAGGGTCTGAAGTATAAATAATTTTTTTATTGTTCATATTGAAAAAAAGAAACGGTTTGATTAGGTTGACTAAAACGAAATCACACTGGCGATTAATAAGGGAAAGTAACTGCTACGTTTATAAGTTGGCAGATACTTTACTCTCCTAAATATGAATTAAGTTTATTTCTGGAAATCTTCTGTATAACTCTAATGAAATTTTCAAAGAGACTTACACTATCTACAGATAGAGTAAAATTTGGTTCTTTAGCTTAATAGAAAATTGAGTTTTGGGCATTTTTCTCAAAGGAGTTACAACGCAAGATTTTTTTGACAAGAGAGATATCGATGGTAATACTTTCGAAAGAATTCTTCAAATCTGTGCGTACTAGGACCTCTAAAATCGATCTTTAAGGTCTGTGTAACTTTAAATTGTTAATTTTCCTAATATTCCGTATAATAATAGTGTACAATTTTTATGAAAATTCGCTACTATAACGCACTTGCTGCATACCGAATTTTTTTAGTGTATAGGCTGGGTATATAAATATGATCATTTTGTCCATACAGTTAGTTAAGCGACATCTACTGATGAAGACAACTTCGTTGTCGAAATACGTATTTGGTGCATAACTCTCTGTCATTCTTTTGTGATTTTTGGGCTGGTTCTGGTTTTTTCAGTACAAACTGTAAAATTAAGATCTAGTGAGTTTGTAGTGTTATATTTCGGAAAGTTCGATGTGTAAACAGTCTGCTTTTTTAAGAAAGTGAAAATATTTGCAATGTTAAGCACATTGAAGATCCATAATCATCCATACTTTAAAAGAAGTGATTCGGAAAAGTCTCTTTTTGAGGTAAAATTGTTCATCGGCATCGGTGACCGGCCATAGTGGCCCAAAAAGGGACGCTAGAGGAACGAAATGCGTACAATACACATAGGTGAATAGATTCAACGACACATCGTATGCTAACAAACGACTAAAAAGTCTTTTGTGTTTCCTAAATAGCAAACAGTTTGCCGTAAGAATACAAATCATTTAGTTTTACTTATAAATTTGTACATACTTCAAATCATTTACGATTCTAGACGTTCGGCTATAAAACTTCAAAGGTATATACCTACAACTTGCAAAGGAATCAACTGTCGAATTGCAGATTAGCATTTACTGTCGAATTGCGATAGAGTCTGAATCCCCTGTTATAAGGCCAATAAAACTGGTCATGAGTGAAATCACAAAACGAAAGTCTGAAGAGAACCTGCAGGTTGAAAGTCAGGCAAGGGAGAAAATCAGAACGAGATCGGGTGTATCATTATTTGGTCAAAAGCTTTCGTTGGTTTTGTATTCATGCCATGTCCGGTACACTAGTTGCCAACTCCTGGAGTCTAGAATAACTTCCAAGACTCCAATTATTTGAGGTTTACGGCTACAGTTCTGCCTAAGTGTTTTCTTAGTTTTATTTTATTTCATATCGTTCCAATAGACTACGTAATTTCTGTAGACGCCGTTTGGTTAAAGTCACTCCAAGATGTTTTGTAACAAAAACAAAGTCACAAATTAAAATGTGTTTAAAAGGCTGAAATTTACTAGATACAGAGTGTGCCAATTAAAACTTTTCACCTGGATAGTATAAAAAAAATAATTTAAAAGCCAAGACACGTCGGCTTAGTTTTTAAGGCGGAGACATGATGGCGTAAGTTGTGGTGTCTTGGCAGGGGCGTAAAGTACCCTTAAATTTTTTAATAGCACCCTGTGTTGACCGACACCTACCTTATTTTTAAATTTTCTCAATTCTACCTGCGACAACATACAACTTTTTAAATTTTGGTTTGGATATGACAATAAATCAATTAACCCGACATCACCCAACTGAAAGTTTTTTACGTCATCACGCAGGGGGAATCTGGTGAGCTCTAACTGTAAAATGAAAAAAAAAAGTATTTGTTGTTTTTCTTTGCAACATAATCATATTTATGCTTAAAACTTATGAAAAAAAAAACACAATATTTATTGTCTGAATGGCTCAACTCCGAAAATATCTAGATATATACACTTGACAAACATGCCCTTAAAAATAAATCACAAACAGAAAAATTATTGTTAAAAATTTGAAATATTTTGGAAACAGCAAAAAAATACCGTAAAATTGTGTGGCAGACAAAAAAAACATAATAAAACTAGTAGTCAGTTAATTGGCTGAAATTTTCGCATCAAAAATGGAGGTGCTCTAAACATAGATAATTTTATCAAAAATGGAGGTGCTCTAAACATAGATATTTTTATCAAAAATGGAGGTGCTCTAAACATAAATATTTTTATCAAAAATGGAGGTGCTCTAAACATAGATATTTTTCGCACTGCTTACAGAAGCACCTCGACTTTTTGTCTTTGTTTCTGGGACATTCTTTATATCTACCACGGCCTGTTTTTTGTATTTTACGCAGAGGAGCATTTGTCTCGCCTAGCACACTGGCAATTTTGAATCGAAGTTCTCTTGTAAGTCGAGGGTTATTATTGAAGAGCTAGACTCAGCTCTTCCAAAAATATACGACGCTTTTTTGAATAGTTGTTATTGTTTGTCCCATAAACGACCTAGCCCTTAATTCCTGCTGTATTCATTAGATAGAAAAATATTTTTAGTGCCTATCTTCTGCAATTCCGAGCTACACTGTAATTTCCTGAAAATTCATCGACAACGTCTATACCGTCTTTGGTAAAATTGTAAAAGCTTACAATTTCGGGTAGCTTTTATCCCCCATAGATTCATCTATCTCGTCATCATGATGAAGAGAGAAGGGCAAAACAACATTTCTACCCTTCTTTGGTACGTACGATACCATTGTGTTATGTTTTGGGAATGCAAACATTGAACTCTTAGATGGTCTATTAGTGAATTTTCATTAAGAAAATTCACTAATAGAGAGGTATCGATGGTGAGACTTTTGAAAAATTTCTTCAAATGAGCGCGAATTTGGTCCTCTAGAACCCATATCCAAGGTCGGTTTTGATTTTTATATGCTTATATATATATATATATATATATATATATATATATATATATATATATATATATATATATATATATATATATATATATATATATTATATATATATATATATATGTATCCAACTGATAACTCAAAAAATACTTGACCGATCTTCACTAAATTTGGAGAATACCTTGATTTTGTTAATGGCTTGGATGAGTTCGAAGATGAGCACCGTAGGTTAAATTTTTTGTATAAAAAATGTAAAGGAAGTTTTTAAAACGCAATATTTTTTTTGTTTTAAGTAATGCAGTGATTCAAATGAAAATTTGCACATATAAAGGGGGTGGCAAAATAAAGTTGGTAACCAAATTTCAACTTAAATGGTCCACGAGGAGAGAAGTTGTTCGAAAATAAAAAATTTGTAAGAAATAATTAATGAGTAAGAAATAAATAATCTACGACATCAGTTTGAATTGCATAGCCATTTCGCACATTCAACGTTGACAAGGATAGTTAGAGTATTAATGTGTTTTTTATTACTTTAGACCCGAAAAATGTAAAATCGTCGAAGCGACACAAGAGTTCGTAAATATAAATAAGCAGGGTTGTCAGATATAATAAAAATTAACAAATATTAAAATGTAATTTGATTCTTAGGATGAAAACATATGGACCTAACATATTTTTAAATTACTAATGACATAATTCAAACAATAATTGCGGTACAATAACCAAAGATTTTGAATTACCAAATCCGTATGATATTTTAAATTAAAACTTATTTATACTTGAAAACTCTTTGCACTATATGTCAATGCAGCAGTGTTGTACTGTCTACTGTCAATTTAAACGCCGTTAGGGTGGAAAGCGCTACAACACGTACACGGTATATCCACATCATGTTTTAATGTTTTTTTTCTAAATATCAAATAGTACGGTGAAATCTTTTCTTCACTACCATGATTCAGGTAATCGTGATATTATATTTATTTTGGCAGAAACACCTTACAAAAATTATCAGAAGAAGACACACAAGTGAAAGCAAAATTCAAGTTAGGATCTACGTGAATTGTTTTTAAGAAAGTAACCTTAAATTTGCGAATCTCTTTTATGAAAACAACAAAACAGAGATGAATTTATATAATTAAAGTTGAAAGATGTTTACTATATATAAAAGGTATGTATTCCTATTTTTTATGTTATCATTTTAGAGGTAATCTTATATACTTTGAAGTATTTACCCAAGGTGAAATAATTTAGCACATGTCCACAGCCTAAGATTTTTTCTGTTGTGTTTTGTGAGCTTGAATTAGTTTTTGTTATAATTTATTGTCATTTATGTAGATATAAGGAGAACCTACTTTAAAAATTATTTCCTTTTTTAGCAATGGTAGTTTTCACAAAATCAGCAGTAGTGAGTTTTCTTAAAGATGAGAAAGAGTAAGAGGGTCACGCAAGAGGTATAACCTATGACCTTTGATGCTACAGTGGCTTCTTTCTAATTAAAATATGTAGTATGGAGTATGGAAAACAGGAAGTGTACTGTCCAGGTAATTTTTTTTTTAAATAGTGTCAATCTTGTAATTTCCCTTAAGCTAATGCCCACTGAGCAAGGTAATATTGCATTAACATTGCAGAATCTTTTCCAAAGCAAGTGTAAGTTTGCTAGATAACTTGCAGAAAGCCTCCTGCAAGTTTGTTGCAAATGGCAAATCTTCCCCCCAGTGACTTTACATATGTAAGTGTTTTTTTTGTAACTTTACTGCAAGTTTACTGTAGTGAGCTGTTACAAACTTTCTTTATACTTACAAATGTTACCTTACAGCAAGCTTCAATTTTAAAAGGGCCTGGCAAAGTTGTAAAATTTAAACTTACATTTGCAACTTATCTGCAATTGTATATATTATATATACAGTGCAAGTTTGTAACCTGTGATAATTCCAATTAATCTACTTCAACTTTTTTTTTCAAAAATGCTCGGAGTCTGATAATATTCTCAGTTACAATCTTTTCAAAAATGTATTATACAATTTGTATCAAATGCCATTGATAATTTTTGTAAATGACAACCTTAGCTTTTTGTTGACTATTTTTAAAGTACACATCAAGCGATACAAAACCACCAACTTTCAAATTTTTATTATAAATCTTGAGTTGAAAGCACGAAAAAAATTGTGTAGTTATCAATGAATAAAAATTTTAAATCTGCTGGTTTTCTACAACTTCACATGTAAGAACTTTAAAAATAGTCAACAAAAACGTAAGGTTGATTTAAAGAAATTATCGATGAAGTCATTTTTCAAATATGGTATATACTGTATAGCTTTTTTAAAAGACTGCAACTCGAAATACTAACCAATGTGTCGAAGCATTTTTGAAAAAAGAAACTGTATTTGATTAACTGAATTTATTTCAAGTTACAAACTAATACTGAATATAGGTATATAGGTGTATTTATACATAATATAAAATGTCTTGTAAAACTGTAAAAAATGACAAGACAATGTTAATTAGAATAAAATCTTTATTACATAAAAAAATTAAAGACTTACAATTTCATTTCTGCTGATAGATAGATAGATATAGACTTTATTGACCATCAAATGTACATGGTAAGTCACTGTCTTTATAAGTACCGACTATAGTTACTAGATAGAAATAGTTAGACATATAGCGAGTGTCCATGTTTAGCCTAAAATGCAGTTCTAGTCAAAACTCAGCGACAAAATAGATAACTTGAACTCGTGATATCGTTATTAATTGACGGATTTCAAAAATTCCTTTTTCTAAATAAATACCAATTAATTGTTTTTGATATTGTTTTACTAAATAACTCTTTAGTCGTCTAGAAAAACGTGTGAAACACCAATAACAAAAACGAAGCCTTCTGCAGCATTACTTGTTTTGAGAGGCAAGATTTTTTTTAGCTTCTAAAATATGTGGTGACATATGTTACATAAAATAAATTCAACATATCAAATACTATTGTGAAAAAGAAATATCTAAAATGGTGCGTTCATTTCGATTTTAGAGAAAGTTTAATTAAGCAAACGTAAGAATATGCAATGGATAAATCAAGCACAGGTAAATGAATACAACTTCACTGCGAAAATAGCTTAAACATGACGACAGTCTCTGAAAGTGTTCACGCATGTCTTAACTATCCCTATCGAGTAAGTATAGTACCGTCAATGTCTAAAATGTCAGAAACATTGAGTTAAAATAAAGCAAAATTATGACTACAATGAATTACGTATCTATAAAAAAAGTCTGTGGCTAGTCGAACTTGCCTTCCAAAGCTTTTGCCTAACACACAGACACACACACTACAAAGAATGAATACAAGTAGTATGTAACACTATACACATTGGTTTAGAGCACTAATAAATTCCTTCACCTTGGTTTTTGTTTTATAACATCCACTAGTGCCTACTGTAATCTTGTTAGTGGAGGCATCTTAATAACATTAGGTAGAAAATTGAGGAATTTGATTCCCAAGTAATCAAACATCTGCTTTGTTTTCTCCTTTTTGTGGAACTGTATTTTTAATTCATGCCTGTACCTGGTATTGAGGTATTGATGTTGCAAACTTCATCATTCACTGGATATTTTGAATACATATACTGAAGAAGGATATAGCTGGAAGTGTACCTAAGTATCCCATTGGCCTCGAACACATCAGGGCAGCTTTTTCTTGGACCTACGCACACAATGTCCTTATTGCTCTTTTTTGCATGATAAACACATGTTCCGCTGCTGACGAGTTAACCCATATGAATGTTCCATAGCATAGAATACTGCGACAAGTGTAAAATAAGCAATCCTGGCAGCTTGATGGGTACTGCTCCACTGTTATTATGATGCCAATTGCTATGTATAAGCCACATGCTTCCATAGGTCAATCATATTTAACGTTTTAAAATGAATTGGTCTGACCAGGTATGACATCTCCAGGCTGCTTCTAAGGACATAACAAAATTCATGTAAATAATATAATATTTCATAAAAAGAAACAAAAATATAAATGCAGCCATTTTATAATAATTCACCAATAGCGACATACCAAAATAATTATGCTACAGAAAAGAGAATAATGAATTCACACATGTATTTAATATATAGCTGTTTTAGGGATTCTTACCTGAAATGTTTGTCGATATACTCCATGTTTCATTATCTACTCTCCAGACAACGAATTACAAAATTCAAACAATTCAGGCTACAATAAGATTGTTCAGTCTTTAAAACTTCCAGGAAAATAAATAGACATAGATCAAATAACAACTTATGATGATGAAATTATAAAAAAAGTAAACAACAAACCGCCATTAATTAATGCCGGGCGCTTTGTCATTTGTCAGTCAGTTCGCTGTTGGCGTCGGTGTTGCTATGTTGCTATTGGACGACGATGACATAGGATCGAACATACCCGAAAACGGAGGGAATTCAAATGTTTACAATTTGAAACAAACTTTCAGAAACATTACAATTGTAACTTAACGTGAGCTTACAAATGGAGAAAAACCACAACACGGCAAACTAGATATTATTTTTGAAAGTTACGTTAAAGTTTCATTTGTAAGTTTGCATTGGTTTTTTGCCTGCAAACATTTAGAAATGTTGCAAACTTAACTTGCCTAATGGTAAATTATCTAACGTTGCGGTAAGCATTTGTAAGTTACCATGCTTAGTGGGTGTCATTGATTAATTTTGTTACATTATCAGAAAGCTTTTCCATACTGATTACAAAGTATAAGCAGACAAGCTTTCTATCCTGTCTGATTCAATGAGACAGGATTCTATATGATTAGCTAGACTGGTTATTATAATAGGTGCTCCTTTAAATTGTTAAATTTTATAATTATAATTATGGAAAGCAATGTTAATGCTGGTCACGCTACACTCAGATTGTATTATATACTTAGATTTTAACACTATGCCGAAGTTCTTCCGTTGTGATGCTATATGATGCTAATTTTGATGGTGAATAAATATGATATGATATGATATGATATGATATGTACTACTGGTGCATAAACCTCTTGGATAATTTGTGGACCAATTGTATTATTGGTGATATCTTGTAATATTATATTTAGTAGAATGTAAAAATTGCTGGTAGGTATATAAAAGTGGACAAATAAAATATGGCAGTGGTATCTAAATGAATCAAGTAACATGACAAGTGGGCATCGCTGGTGACTCAGTTTCGTCAAGTTGTGCATGCTGAAATAAGAGAGTAGTCGAAGTGGATAAGGAATAGTGTTTATTTTTCATATATGTGGAAAAAAAAAGTTAAAACAAGAAAAAATTGCCATTGTCATGAAGAAATGTTCTATTATACAAACATAGCGCATGAGCATATGTACACTCCTTACAAAAAGTGGAAGCCAGTTTAGCCTTTTGTGATGCTATCTCTGATTTTTTTGTGACTTATACTGCTTGTTTTATTCTCCATTCAGCCCCATAAAAATATGGCTGTCGTCAGAACATTCTAAGTTGGCTATGAAAACTTAATGATCTAGTATGCCCAGAAAATTATTGAAACTGGTAGTAAATAACTTGTGACGACTTATGTAAAGCGGACAGATATCATATCATTCGCTTAACTAATATGTCTGGTTGAACTTTCTCTAGAATTTGTTGAACCTCGACATTCTGGCTTGGAGCCATTTGTCATTTTCAAGAGGTTGGGTAAAATATGAATGGAATAGAACTCTTTAGGCCTTAATCTGCCTAATCTTTAGAGTGGTGGTTAGGTGTAGGTTGGGTTGTAGTTCAATTATGGAGTCGCAATCTTCCTACTCTCGAAATCTCACCGGATATCATCTCTAAAGCCTTGGTGTATTCAACCATAGACTTGAAAGAGATCAAACTGTCCTTTGGTGGTTCTGTATTGTCTATAGTGGGGTTTTCATCTGAATCCTTATTGGGGCTATTGGTTGGGTAGGTGAGGTTTATTATATACCTCACATATAGAATGTTAGATGTAGAATCTAGAATTTTTTATGCATCTAATTTTTTTATAATTGTGTTGCAGATTATCAACCATACCAGAAACGCCTCATGGACATGAATGAAGATTTAAAGGGAAGGTTTGTCCATCATAGACATAAAATATCAAATTTAGGATCGTCTGTCTGGTGATGTGAAAACTTTGTACATATTTACAGATGAGTTAAATAGTATAATTGTTGTACTCTTAGTCCTAAAATGACAATCCTAAAAACAGGATTTCATAGAAATCGCAGCTAATTTAATTTGCATTTGTAATTTAAAACCACCAAATAATACCACTTTATATACTTGTATCAAAATTATATGTAAAGCGTGGGCCAAACTCAATGGAGTATTAGAAGTATATAGTGATTCAAAATTGATAGAAATGTGAATTTAGGTTATGTTCTTAAGTGGTTATGGTCTTCATTTTGAAAATATTTATGACATGGCGGCGTCGTCCCATAACATTATTTTTTCAAATGAAAAAAATGTCTGTATTGTGACACTCTTATGTTTGCAGTAATGTTTTTAAAGTATATATATATATATATATATATATATATATATATATATATATATATATATATATATATATATATATATATATATATATATATATATATATATATATATATATATATGTATATATATATATATATATATATATATATATATATATATATATATATATATATATATATATTTGTGTGTGTGTGTGTGTGTGTGTGTTTATATATCTGTTAACCTATCTCAAGACGTTAAGAAAATAAAAGTTATTAGTTAGGAAAGTTCGCAACCTCCATTCATTAACAACAACAAAAGAGTCTTTCCATAACCAGCATAGATAGAGGTTTGAGTTTTTTGTTGCTGTTTGCTAATAGGTTGATATAGTCATGAAAATCCAATTATTGCATATAGGCTGTCTACAATAAAAATGGTCTTTAGGTAGAACATATAATGGCAGGTAATGTGAGATTTTCAAATCGAACATCCTGTATTATATAGGAATAGCAAGATCAATTGATTTTCTTTCTTAAAGTACTATATAATATTCTACCTATTATTAGCGGTTTTCGACTTATTAGCAAAAAACCAAAATATTGCAAGTAAAATTTCGAAACTCCGTGGAGTAATACCAATCATTGCTCAACAACCTGTCATATTATCAAATAAAGCTGAAAAAAAAAATCTGGTTTATTAGTTAATATTAAAACATATATATATATATATATATATATATATATATATATATATATATATATATATATATATATATATATATATATATATATATATATATATATATATATATATATATATATACCGGAGGTTTCATTTGAAAAAACAAACTTGGTATCGGGTAAGGATCGATGTGTCAAAAATATCAAAATGAAGATCATGACCAGCAAGCTGCATGAAATTTGGAAGGTGATAGATATTCGGACTGGTACATATTTTACTGCTAAAAGAGTGTGGTTACCTTTAAAGGGGCGGTACATTGGTGCCATTACTAATAATTTTCTAAGAAAAAAAAAATCTGTCACTGACGTTTCTTTCTTAGCAGTTATGTAGGTCATTTAGTGCTGATAATTTTTTTTATATTTTGTCGATTTTCATCTCGCTTATGAGATAAATGCAATTATGTTGTCTTATGTTGTGTATCGAATGTGTTTTGGAAAGAATGAAAAAATTAGGCTGTTATTGTCATTTATTTATCAAGGTAATAATAGGCTTGTTCAATTGAAACCCATTTTTGGTTCAGAACAAATTTATTGGCAAATATATTTACAAATAATTACTATTATTATTAGGGCACATATCCCATTGTTTCACCTACTGATGTATACCCTGCTTAAAGAATTCTTGTGGCTAATGCCCGAAAAATTCTTTTAAGGCATTTAGTACTTCTTCATCCGACTGAAAACGATTACCTTTTAACACCTTTTGCTGTAAGCCAGTTTGTATACGATACTACGGATAGATTCTATAATCACACCAACATCTTCTGTAATTGCTTTGAATGACAATAGACGATTTCCTCTAATCAGGTCTTCTACACATGCCACATTCCTGTCTGTTGATGCAGTACTCAATGCACCTAGTTGCGGCTTATCATTTATCTTCTCTCTTTCACTCTTAAATTTTTGAAACCATTCCTTGACAGTTGGATATGCAAAACATGTGTTTCCATACACTGCTTGCAATCGTGTTTGAATTTGCAATGGTTGCAAACCTTTATCACACAAAAATTGAATGACCGCACACTGATTATATTTAGATGGATTGTTAACAACAAACGCCATTTTAAAGTCACAATACTTAAAATCGCTGTTAAATACAAATGACAGGAACTCATAAGTGTGATGTTTACAAACAAAACTTACATTGCAAAACGTCATTTGAGTGATTACAACTGTTTTCAAGGCTAACCTGACCAAAGATGGGTTTTAATTGAACAAGCCTTGTAATAGATGCTGTATATGCTTTTAAAATGCACTTTTCAATTATACCTTGGGTGAATTAGCTAATTTGTTATTACATTGTGGTGAAGCGAAACAAAATGGAAAAGAAGCAGTGAGAATTTATTATGACAGGTTTTCCCGGATGAATAGCACGCAGCAGAAATATTTTTGGACATATCTGCAGATGTTTTAGGGAAATAGATGCCTTGAAATCTGTAAAATCTAATTCTATATGCAAAAGATACCAATGACCTCCTCAAATTGAAGAGTCAGTTCTCAATGCAGTGGAAGGTAACCCCACTACAATTGTCAGAATCGTTTCTAACGAGAAAGTATTGCAAATTAAATCACTACATCCAAATAGCTGTGATAATCTACTCTTGTTAGAAATACTATCTCATGAAATGATTTCAGGATCCATGACTTGAACAAAAAGAAAATATTCGTATTCCTCTACCGATAAACTTCTGAAAGGTTACATTACTCGACTTTTAACAAAAAAAATTAAATTTTCATAAAATCACCCCCCATTGATCCCCTACCCCCTGAAGTGACCCAACCCAAAGACAATATGAAGTGTTCCTTTGCCAAAGACAAAACAAATCCCATTCCAGAATCAAGTTGTGTACGTTTTCAGATGTTTTGTCTTTTTTTGTTCTTAAAAAAAATTGGCATCAATATTCCACCCTTACACATTTAACCCCAAATTTGATTTCAGCATAGAATACCAGATGTTTGATGAAATTCAAAGTTTTGTAATAAACAAACAAACATAATATTACTGAAGGTTTAAAAAAACATTCAATTTTCTCAAAATCATTTATCACCTATCCCCTGGAGCAATTTTAAAATAATCTGAACCGTTCGTTACAGACCAAAAAAAATTGTTTCCAAATCATGCTTTTTATATTTGTGTATGGGACAGTATTAGTTATTTGGACAATCAAAATAAATGGAAACTTTGAAACTACAAAAGTTTTTGACGTACCTGCATAAACTCCAAGCAACACAATGCACAAATTGTAACAAAAATGGACTGTGCACTTATGGAACCTCAGGCAGAAGATTCCAATTTTTATTGACAATTGAGATTGCTTTGAATGTGTTTTAAGTAAGGTAGCGAAAGATCATCAAACAACAATGAGTGGGCCTCGTATATATGTACATACTACGCAAATCCGTTTATTAGTGTATAGACTTTTATAAGCAACGTTCAGTCGCGAGGACTCAATAATTTACTCGAGTGTCACAATGAGTTCAAGAAGAGATATGTACGGTGTCACATTGGACTGCTAGGAAATCAACATGTGTAACAATTCCTTGAAACGCCAACCAGAGAAACCTTAAGCTTCAACATATAAAAACATTGTATCGTCTGTATTTTTAAACAAACCAAAATTTTTTGTAGAAAACAATTAATTATAAATTAAAATAGTTCATTTGTCCATCTCAAACCACTATCAGAAATGATTTAATTAAACACGTTTAAATTAAAACCAACTAGGCGTATTGTTTTGCCTCTTTTTTTTTTGTTGGAGAATTATATTTCATGTACTTTTACATTTACTAAACTGTTGGAATTGTGATACATAGTCTTCTTTAATTAGTCGATAGTAGATAACACTAGAACTAAATTCACTTTCAAATGTATATTAAAACTATTAATATGACCTATATATTATATTGATTTTACATGACAGCTCTTTCCCAACGATGTGTCTTTTTTAGATAATTTATCCATATCGGAGGGAAACAGCTGCCACGTAATTATAATAATAAAATGTAAATCTTACACCTGTTAGTAAATATATTATTTTACACGATTTTCATTAACAGCCTTTGATTGTATTGTCACAATAAGCGAATTTTGTCCCTTACTTAAATATACCTTGTATTGTTTTTTGTTAATTACACTTTTAAAATTGTATTAAACTTCCTTTCTTTTAACTTATTGTTTATTTTCTGTGAGAACTATTAGGGAATTTCCCACATCCAACACTTTTAGATAAATCAACTGCTGATAAATATAATTTGACATCACTAATGCACGTCGACACTACTCTTTCCCTTTGCATTCCTTGTCTTTACTGAGTTATTTACATGTGAACTTCTTCATGATCTGTTACTATAAGTTAAAAAACATTTAAAGGAGGTACGACTGCAAAATCTGAAAAAGGCAGCTGTTAGAGATCCGACTAAGCTATTTTTTTCGCTTTTCCACTCATATTTACAGTTCGTTTTCCTCGCCCTACACCCTTATTAACTCCTGGTCCTGTAACTTTTTTAGAGGTTGTTTATAAGAAATGTTTGTTGTGGGTTATGCACCTAGGAGAATCCTAAGCATGTTTCGGAAAACAATTCTCAAAACCCTCCATGAGGTAAACTGCTAATTTACCAAATTTATTTTATATATATATATTTCATTTTGTGCTGTTTAGACAAATTAAATTCCTGATTGTCATTTATTTTATTTATTTTATTAAATTAACCCACTATAAAGATTGATCTAGAGATATTGTATTTTATTTGTCCCTTTGGTAGTACCTTTCTTTTCATAAATCAAACATGTTAATCTTATGAAAATTCACTACCATAACGCACTTGCTGCGTCCCGAGTTTTATTATTTAGTTGTAGTAGCCCTAACGGTATCTCCAGTTTGTTTTTCCTAAGAGTTCCTACCAACGTGAAACTATGCTTGTCACGTAAAATATTTACAAGTTTATAGGAAGTGTACTATACTGCATGCTTCATTTTGTAATAGAGCCCTTACCCACAAAATATCCACCTCTAAACTCACTTATTTCATTTTCAAGTACTTCTTTAGCATTTTCAGCACCATTTCTCCAATTTTACTATAAAACCTATAGAGCTAAATTTTGGTAGGTAATTTACCTGTCATAATATAAACCGACGTACCAAATTTGGTTGCTGTTACTTTGTTATTTCCGGAGAATATGAATTTTTTTCGAAAGAAAACACAAAATTTCCTGAGAAAACCTGGGCAGATTTTCTTGGCTAACGAACTAAGCCGCTTGCACAAGGAAGATATTCACCAAATTTAGTCAAAATCGGCCAATTATTTTTTGAGTTATCAAAGGTGACATTTTGGTTACTACCAGAAATTGGTGCTACTAATCTTTGCACAATATCAACAGGTTGTCGCATGATTGATAAACCCCATCTGGCTGACTTTCTGCATAAACTTTCATATTAAGCACATAAAAGGTGCGAGTCCACTATAGCCTGGATTTTTATCCCATATTTAGCAGGCTTGTTGGGGATATACTGGCGGAAGGAACAGTGAGCTCGAAAGGTCTCTAATTTTTCATCTATCGTTAAATATTGTCTTGGTGTAGTGCCTGTTGACAGTTTGAAACAAACTTTTCAAACGCAGCCCGTATAGCTGCAAGTTTATCTAAATTGTCTGTTGTCTACGTTGTCAAAACGTTAACATTGAAGCAAAATTGTAAATCTATTGAAAGCCATTACTATACGAAATTTATCAAAGCCCGTTCCATTTGTTCTCCAGAGTTCTTTTAGATGGCGGTGGCTATTTCTGTATACACCAGCAAGGTACAAGACATCGAATAAAGCGTTTATTTCAGTTACGTTGGTATTGGCACAAAATTCTTCATCTTTATAGCCTACAGCTTTTATGGCAATCATAACGTCTGTGCAATCTGTATCGCTGATAACTATTGTTGAGTCAAAAAACAGAATCCGGCCATCCAGCAGAGTTTTCGCATCCCTAGCACAAGGTTTGCATCCTGGTAATTTTGAATATATATTTTCTGCCCTGGTTATTACTCTGGTATTACTATACTGCTTGCTTCATTTTGTAGTAGAGCCCTTACCCACAAAATATCCACCTCTAAACTCACTTATTTCATTTTCAAGTACTTTTTTAGCATTTTCAGCATTTTTCCAATTTAACTATCAAACCTATAAAGCTAAATTTTGGTAGGTAATGTACCTGTCATGATATAAACCAGCGTACCAAATTTGGTTGCCCTTACTTTGTTATTTCCGGAGAATATGAATTTTTTTCGAAAGAATACAAAATTTTCCGTGAAAACCTGGGCAGAATTTCCTGGCTAACGAATTTAGTGCTTATTTGTAAAATGTTTTTTTAATAAGCATTTAGATTAAAAAAATCCCATATTGCCCTGACTTTCTCTGGTTTTTAACCCATTTGGCTTATGCGCTCCTAATTTTCAATATCTATCTAAAAAATTGTTGTTTTGTTTAAGTATTTCAAAAATACTCCTCCTAGATTCACCACTTTTGATTCGCTACCACAGTTTTTTGAATCCTCAAAATAAAAACCGCATTAACCGTTAATCATGTTTAAAAATTAATTTAGATCAACATTTTACCTGTTACAAAGTTCAAAGCGCTTCAAAAAGATGATGATTTATGTCTTTATAAACCCGAGTTTAAGCCTCTATCACCGCATTGTTATCCCAACTAATTAAATCATCAACTTTGTAGAGCAGCTACTTAATGAGGCATAGAATAAACACCGCGTTGAAAATACAACAGCTAATTCTAGCCTATTGTTGTTACGAGTTAAAGGAGACCTTCATCTAATTCCACAACATTTCTAAATACTTCTACAAGACCACTAAACTCTTCACAAGCAACCAGTATACCCTAATATCAGGAGTATATCTACCAAAGCAGAAGAAGGAGCGGGTAATACAATTTCCACAGAATGTTCAACATCATAAGTTCAAGCAAGTTAGATTGAGTTGCAAATACTCCCTCCTCAACTTCGCTTTAGCTTCTTTGATGCAGAAAATAATACACGGGTATGCGAATTCTACCCCAGTGACATTGATACACTGCTTCCTGAAATTACAAGCTCCTATTAAACACTTGAAATACTTATTGTAGATCTAGTAACTGGTGCAGTAAATTCATTGTATCGAGGACTCGAAGTAGCATTTTCAATTCTTTGTATGTAGTAAATAACTACTTATCAATAAATGGCCTGGAAGAGCAATTTAACATTGCCCACCGAATCAGTTAACTTCATCTTGTATTGACTGTTCGAGTACGATTCATTTTGTTCCCTTAACAATTAAAATATATATTAAGAAATAAGTAGTAACAATTACTTAAACGTCGGGATGCAGCAAGTGTGCTATATTAGCGAAATTTCATTACTTTTAGTGAATTTTCTTTAAAAAAATCACTAATGAGAAGATCCCGACTTTTGACTTTTGAAAAAATTTCTTCAAATGACCGCGAACTAAGCCCCCTAGAACCCATATCCAGGGTCAGTTTCAATTTTTATATATATATATATATATATATATATATATATATATATATATATATATATATATATATATATATATATATATATATATATATTTGTGTGTCTACGTGTGTCACACCGATAACTCAAAAACTCATAGCCTAAAAATGATAAAATTTGGCACACACCTTCCTTTTATAAACGGCTTGGATAAGGTCGTTAGTCAGGAAAATCGGCCCAGATTTTCCTGGAGAATTTTGCGTTTTCTGTCGAAAAAAATGTATATCACCGGAAATAAGAAAGTAAGGGCAACCAAATTTAGTAAGCTGGTTTCTCCCATAAAGTGTATCCTGTGTATCAAAATTCAGATCCCTATCTTAAAATACAAAAAAATTATAGGTAAATTAATTTTTATTTAATTAAATCTGATTCAAGAAAGTTAAAACGTCAAAATTGATTGAGTACGAATGGGAGTGAAAAATACTACAAGAAATGACTAACAAGCTCCTAGATATGTGTCTAAGTCGTTATTTTTCCTCATTTCGTTATCATATGGGAAAAAATCTATTGTAAATCGAAATGATTTTGTGTAAATTTTAAAACATTGCACCAATGTATTACGGGATATAGCTGCTAGTAGACACACGTAGAGCATAGCTCAGTGGCCTAAGTCACTGTATATCGGGTAATCAAATTCAATTGACTCCTGCATGACGAGTTCGAATCTTAGTTAGTGACTTTACTTTTTTCAATTTTTTTTAGTCTCAATTCACTTTACCGTTATGAAATCAGATTGTTGTTATTCGGATGAAGTTTTTAGCAAGTTTTTGTATACAAAATAATTAGACAAAGGGGAGATGAAAGTTTTAAGACTTGATTCAATTTTAATAGCATTTCTGGTTGCTGACTTAGTGAAATTGTTCCCTATTTAATACAGCCGTAGACTTTTCCCGTGGCTTCACAAGTGCTCGTTTTAGTGAATTTTCTTTAAGAAAAAAAATCACTAACGAGGAGATCCCGACTTTTAAATTTAGAAAAAAATTCTCAAATGACTGCGCACTAGGCCTCCGGGAACCCATATCCAGGGTCGGTTTCAATTATATATATATATATATATATATATATATATATATATATATATATATATATATATATATATATATATATATATATATATATATATGCTTGATTTGGTTTTTCACCCTTTATGCTTATAAAGGGTGAAAAACCAAATTTAGGTCTGTAAGTTTAAAAACAAAAAAGTTAGAGGCATCTAAAGAAAAAAAAGGGTTTTCTTCAAAACGTAAAAAGTCGCGATTTGAAACGTCAAAATTGGAAACATTTAGGCAAATGACTTGAAAGAAATACGGATTATGCAAAAACTGTTCTGAAAACCCTTAAGTTTCAACTTAAACCATCACTGCCCTTCATTTTGATAAAATATTTCCTTAAAATTCATTTCAAATAGTCACTTTCGCTGATGCTTTGGAAGTAGTTTTAGTTAAATTTATGGTTTAACGATCTATAATTTTAAGCTAATTTTGATAGAAAAAATTCGTTAATGAGGAGACCGCGGCTTTTGAATTCTAAAAAGATTTCTTCAAATGAACGCAAACTAGGCCCCCTAAAACCCATATCATCCGGGTTTACTTTCTGTTTACTAATATACAGTGTGACGCATTTCTACGGTAAACCTGTGATTGTCGACATAATTTTATAAGATGCAGCTCAAGACACCCTATAAGTATTGTATACAATTATAT
The DNA here is from genome assembly GCA_964006375.1 of Tillus elongatus. NCBI lineage: Eukaryota > Metazoa > Arthropoda > Insecta > Coleoptera > Cleridae > Tillus > Tillus elongatus. The sequence goes on from OZ023264.1 coordinate 190,748,819, forward strand.
TGTTATTATACAAGATACGAGAAATAATTGTATACAATAATTATAGGGTGTCTTGAGCTGCATCTTATAAAATTATGTCGACAATCACAGGTTGGCTCATAAGACGTTGGTGATATGTTTGTCCTTTTTGCATTTTTGCATTTTTCATCGAAATAGGATGCATGTTTGTAAAAAAAAGACGCAAAACCTGCGTTTTAGTAGCGAATTTTCATCAAACGCTTCAAAACTCAATAACGTAATTGGCTATTCACCTAAGGATCATCAGTTAAAAAATGAGTTTTCTCGGAAATGTTTTAAGTTTATTTTCTGAAAATTTTTGTACATTTTCAAACAAGTTATGTTGGATAATATGGTACATTTTTCCTACTATATAGGTTATACCGGTGACCAAATTGATGCCTGCTTGGATTAAAGAGACATATTTTCTATTAAAAACATTTAAAGAAAAATCCCTTCCATAACGAACTTGCTGCGTCCAGGCTTTTTTAATATTAAACCCTAAGTGAAGACAAGCATGGGAAAATGGAAGTCGTACAAACAAGACTCAGCACAAATATTTTTAAGTAGGAGCGTTCCGAAGAAGCTGCAGTTTAAAAAAACAGATAGTATTTGATTTATTTGATTAGGCACATACAACTAAATTGTGTCCCTTAAATAGACAAATAAAAGCCTATTTGAATAATTAATTGTACCATATGTATACAAAATAAACGATACTACACCTAGATCCCAAAACCAAAGTCCGTTAAAATTTATATATATATATATATATATATATATATATATATATATATATATATATATATATATATATATATATATGTATGTATGTATCAGAGCGATAACTCAAAAAATACTAAACTAATTTCAATAAAACTTGGCAAAAATCTTGTTTGGCCGAAAACCGAGGTCGAGTTCATTAATCAGCCATTATACTTAGGTTTTTCCGGTGTAAAATCGGGGAAAATTGTTTGCAAACGCTATATTTTTGTAAATATCGGAGCAACTGGAATGAGACTTTACATGTGGCAAGAAATAGTGCAAGAAAACATATGTTGTGAGACTTACACTTTACACCATCTACATATATAACAAAATTTAGTTGTTTACCTTCATAGAAAATTGAGTTTTGGGCATTTTTCTGAAAAGGAGTTAAAACGCAAGATTTTTTTGATAATAGAGGAAACTGATGGTAACACTTTCCAAAGGATTCTTCAAATGTGCGCATACCAGGACCTCTAAAATCGATCGACGGGTCTGTGTAAGTTTAAAGTATTAACTTTATTAATGTGCCGTATAATAATAGTGTAAAATTCTTATGAAAATTGGCTACTATAACGCACTTGCTGCAACCCAAAATTTTTTTATATTTTATTTTGACATCTGAAGATACAATATCGAACAGATTTCATACATTTTGAACAAGATCTCATTTTTGTTTAAATCGCCTGAATTAGTTGGTCACCTATGAGTCTGAAATTATAATTTTCAGCAGACATTTTGTTACTCTTGATATTGAAAAAACCGGTTTGATTGGGTTAACTAAACCGAAATGATACTGCCGCTTAATAAGGAAAAATAACTGCTACGTTTATAATTTGGCATACACATTACTTTTCTAAATATGAATTAACTTTCCTTTTGGAAATACTTGGTACAACTTTCATGAAATTTGTAACACAAGTTTCTTTTAAAGAGATTTACACTATCTACAGATATAGTAAAATTTAATTTTTTATCTTCATAGAAAATTGAGTTTTAGAATTTTTCTCAAAAGTAGTTAGAACACAAGATTTTTTTTGATAATACAGAGATATCGATGGTAACACTTTCGACATAATTCTTCAAATGTGCCCGCACTAGGACATCTAATCGATCTTCAAGTTATGTGTAAGTTTAAACTGTTAATTTTACTAATATACCGTATAATATTAGTGTACAATTCTTATGACAATTCGCTAATATAACGCAGTGGATGCGTTCCGAATTTTTTTTTCCGTATATGCGATATCAATATAAACTTCAGCAATTACAAAAGTGATCAAATCTAAAGTTTCCGATAAACTCAACCATAGCTTTTTATGCCACTCTCCTGCATATCCCAATTTTCATGTGGGATTCCCGGAAATAGCATGCGATCAGCTTGATCGTTTGGAAATGAAGCTGTGTCTGCGCTGATTAAGCTGGGCTAAAATACAGCCTATTTGCAGAAACGCACGCTCCCCGGTACTAGCATATGGCTACTCTTTAAAATCCTGTTTACCGGGGTGACTAAATACAAATTAAAATCCGATTACCTTTTGACCGCTCAATTCAATCAAGTTTTCAAAGCCTTTTTCAGAGGCATGAAATTATCAATTGATTGAGTAAATTGTGTAAGCGTTGATTTTAAGAATCTTTGTAAAAAAACGTCAACACCTTTTATTAATTAAAGAGACTAAATTGATTATATCATAGCCATTAAAAGCAAGTGCGGTATCAAATTGCATGTAAGGTTTTCTTTTTTTATAGCATATTTTACCAAGTGCGTTTTAGAAGAGACAGAAAAGATTAAATGGAATTCAATTTTGATAAGATGCATGGTTAAATTGAGCTCAACAATTACCCGACATAGATTTATTAGTGAATTTCCATTAAGAAAATTCATTAATAGAGAGGTTTCGATGGTGAGGCTTTCGAAAAATTCCTTCAAATGAGCGCGAATTAGAGCCCCTGGAACCCATTTCCATGGTCAGTTAAAAATTATATATATATATATATATATATATATATATATATATATATATATATATATATATATATATATATATATATATACAGCGTGTCCCAATCTGGATGAAAATGTATTCATATCTCCGTTATTATTAGAGATAGGGAGACGGTGAAATATGCAATGTAGAATTTTATTCTCGTTCCAAATATGACATGTATTTTACCCTGCCTCTTTTCGTTTTCGAATTATTAAAAAAATTGTCGATTCCTTTTTTCTTCAATATCTAAGTAGGCGTTGATCTGACATGTCTAAGACTTGCACATCATCAGGACACTTCTTACAGAGTAATATTTTTGTGCTATTCTCAACTTTGGATTGTAATTTGTTTTTGAGCTAGAAGTACCAACGTTTGTTTTTATTATGGCAGTCATATTGGATTTTTCGCTCATGTGATAGCCTGTGAAAAGGGCTTTCCAATGATGTACAACATGCTTGAGAAATATTGTAATTGCACTGACAGTTTTGAGACAACCGTTTTGAGGATAGAAGGCTATAAAATATAATACCATAAAATAAATGACCAGAAAAAGCGTTCAAAAAGCAGTAGGCCATGGAATCTAACAATATATTTGTACTTTTATCATAATTTTCCCTAATGATTCACGATTAAAAAAATAGGAACTTTGAGCATACCAATGAATTGGCCCATTATTACAAATGATATTTTACATTGCAACGTTATCCTAAAAAATTTCTATAATTTAATTAAATAGGTTAACCTAGTATATAACTAAATTTACTAACAGAACTGAATAAAAAGCAGATTAATGATCTACGAAAACGCCTTTGAAAATCGTTTGATTTTTAAACGTAAGTCAACTGAAAAAAAACAGAACAAAGGTTGCTATGGATATATCACTATCGCGATAATTAAGAATACTGTCATTCTGAATTATCTGAAAAATTTGAGGTGTATTTAACACGTTGCTTACAATTTTGTACAAAATAGTTTGTCTCCTGTTTATTTTAAATATTATTCAACAATTTGTTAAGTAATGAAGAATATTTTGACATGTTGGAATGTTATATTCGTTCTAACCGAAATACTGGGGCAGCTGCAAATTCATATCAAAACAACTACCCAGAAAGACGACGACCAAACACCAAAATATTTCGCAGGATAGTGACGGTAGTTTCCACGTAAAGGAACTACCAATGTCTAGAAATGAAGAAATAAATAATGCCGTTTTACAGGTTTCAGACGAAAACCATCTGCAACCTCTTCGGTTTTATGGTGAACAAATTGACGTTCCAAAGAGTGCGCCACACCGTGTATTAAAACAAAGTGATTACCATCCATACAAACCTACAACCGTACAAGGCTTGTATGTTGACGATTACTTTTGGGGTGCTCTGAAGAATGATGTGTATAAATTCGATCCACCACAAAATAGTCCTTCAGTTGTCCACGTTACTTATCCGCTGGAATATGTCCGTCGTTAATTGACTGCAGTCAGTTAACCATCGTTAGTTGTCCGCAGTTTGTTGTCCACCTTTTGTTGTCCGTCGCTAGTTATCTACCGTTAGCTGACCGCCTTATTTGTTCGCCTTTAGTTGACTGTCGCTATTTGTCCTTCGTTAGTTGCCTGGCGATATTTGTCCGTCGTTAGTTGCCTTCTTTGTCTGTCTATCCTTAGTTGTCCGCCGTTATTTGTCCGCCGCTACTTATCCATTGCTACTTTTCCGCTGTTGGTTGTCCGCCGCTACTTGTCCGCCGTCACTTGTCCGTATGTACTTGTCCGCCGTTAGTTATACGCCGTTGGTGGTCGGCAGTTAGTTGTCCGCCGTTAGTTGTCCGTCGTTATTTGTCCGCCGTTATTTGTCCGTCGTTACTTGTCCGCCGTTACTTGTGCGTTGTTACTTGTCTGCTGTTATTTGTCCGCCGTTAGTTATCCGTCGTTAGTTGCCCGCCATTAGTTATCCGCTGTTAGTTGTACGTTCTTACTTATCCGTTGTTACTTTTTTCGCCGTTACTTGTCCGCTGCTACTTGTCCGCCGTCACTTGTCCGTTGTAACTGTTTCTCCGTTGTTGTCCGCCGTTGGTTTTCCGCAGTTAGTTGTCCTCCGTTAGTTGCCCGCCGTTATTTGTCCGCCGTTAGTTGTCCTCCGATAGTTGTTACGATATACATCGTTACTTGTCGGTCGTCGATACTTGTTGGTCGACGTCGTTACTTGTCGGTCGTCGTCATTGGTCGTCGTCGTCGGTGTTCGGCATCGTTGGTCGGCGTCGTTGTTCTGCGTTATGAATATCAGATCTTTAATTTTGAACAAACTTACTTAAAATACGAATTTAATGAAAAAGAGCTTCCGTGATTTGAAATATTTTTATGAAAATTTGCTGCCATAGCGAACTTTTTATACTAGACTAGACAGATTAGACATTTTTCATTTTTGTAATGCGAGGTGGACATTTTAATAAGTAATGCTGTTTCAAGTGATACCTAGGCTTCAATACCGTTTGTGAGTTAGGTGTAACTTATCTGTGATAAAATCTACGATTCTGTAAAAATAATCGATAAATATAAAACATATTGTGTTGATTTGACGAATCAAGCGTCAGTTTTTTTTTGTATTGTGCCGGCGAACTTAGCTATTTCGTTGTTTTTTTTTTGTAGGATACTATGATGTCTCGAACTAACTTGACGACTTAAGGCGGTATTGATTATATATATTATCGTCCCTTAACCTGGGAATAAACCTAACGCGAAACTGCTTACAGGGGAATTCAATTAACGGTCAAACTCACGACGTGACCTGCATGTGGAGCCAGCTGATTCAGGAGTCAGATACAAGAGGCTACTAAACATTTTTGTATGCTGACCCTCGCCTGTTGACTGGAAACTTTTCTAATTACTTGTGAAAGTAAAACACCGAGAGCCAACTATTCTGCTGATGATAAAAATTAAGCAGCCAATTGCTTGTTTATATTCTTACCAGATTCAGTCTGTATAACCATTTTTTAAGTTATCGTTCTCTGATTGGGTTAATTTCATGCCACAAAGCAGTTTACATACAGTATAGTGCAAATGTGAGGGATAGATTCATTACTTCGTAATTTGGTGACTTTAGAGAATAACCCTTTAACAGGTTCCGCGTATTCTTCGTGATTTCAACTCAGAGTGATCTCTTCATCAATATGTTTTTACAGAAATGGGGATCATGCAATATGTCATTCCGGAGCTGTTTTAGTGAATTTTCTTTAAAAAAAAATCACTATTGAGGAGATCCCGACTTTTGAATTTTGAAAAAACATTCTTCAAATGAGCGCGAACTAGGCCCCCTAAAACCCATATCTAGGCTCAGTTTCAATTTATATATATATATATATATATATATATATATATATATATATATATATATATATATATATATATATATATATATATATATATATATATATATACATATATAACAGAAACCAGTGTACCAAATTTGGTTGCCCTTACTTTGTTATTTCCGGTATAAATTCTGTTCGAAAGAAAACACACGATTTTCCGGGAAAACTTGGGCCCATTCTTTTTTGAGATATCGGTGTGATATATATATATATATATATATATATATATATATATATATATATATATATATATATATATATATATATATATATATATGTTCAGAAAGATTTCCGCGGTCTTTAATGTGAGAAATGCTTGGTTCTCGGGTTAAACCGCGTCCAGAATTTATGGAAACTCGACGTTTCGGCTCCTGTTTTGGAGCCATTTTCAAGAGGTAAAAGAAATATGTAAGGACACTCTAAGGCCTCAATCTGCCTACTCCTCAGAGTGGTGGACACAGGTAGGTAAAGGAAATATGTAAGGACACTCTAAGGCCTCAATCTGCCTACTCCTCAGAGTGGTGGACAAAGGTGGGTAAAGGAAATATGTAAGGACACACTAAGGCCTCAATCTGCCTACTCCTTAGAGCGGTGGACAAAGGTAGGTAAAGGAAATATGTAAGGACACTCTAAGGCCTCAATCGCCTCAGAGAGATCTGAGGCCTAGGGTTGAACACACTGAGACCTCACAGACGATCTCCGGCGAGATTTGGGGAGTAGGCAGATTGAGGCCCCGTAATCGAGCTACAACAACCCAACCTACCTTTATCCACCGCTCTAAGGAGTAGGCAGATTGAGGCCTTAGAGTGTTCTTACATATTTCCTTTACCCACCTTTGTCCACCATTCTGAGGAGTAGGCAGATTGAGGCCTTAGAGTGTCCTTACATATTTCCTTTACCTACCTTTGTCCACCACTCTGAGGAGTAGGCAGATTGAGGCCTTAGAGTGTCCTTACATATTTCTTTTACCTCTTGAAAATGGCTCCAAAACAGGAGCCGAAACGTCGAGTTTCCATAAATTCTGGACGCGGTTTAACCCGAGAACCAAGCATGTCTCATATATATATATATATATATATATATATATATATATATATATATATATATATATATATATATCACACCGATAACTCAAAAAAGAAGGGGCCTATGTTTTCCCGGAAAATCGTGTGTTTTCTTTCGAACAAAATTTATACCTCCGGAAATAACAAAGTAGGGGCAACCAAATTTGGTACACTGGTTTCTGTTATAAGGAGTATCCTACGTACTAAAGTTCAGGTGCTTATGTTAAAACAAAACAAAAAGTTTTAGGTAAATTAATTTTTAATAAATTAAAACTAATTCAAGAAAGTTAAAACATCAAAATTGATGATTATTATGGTAGAAGTACGAATGTGAGTGAAAAATACGACAAGAAATGACTAACGAGCTCCTAGATATATGACTAAGTCGTAATTTTCCTTTATTTGGTTAAAATGTGAGCAATTAATCCATTGTAAATCAAAACTGTTCTGTGTAAATAGTAGACGTTAGCCGATTATCATGTATTACGGCATATTCCATACATGTCAAGCGTAGCATAGTTGGCTAAGGCGAGTACATCGGACAATGAAGTCCTACATGACGAGTTCTAATCCTAGTGAGTGACATTACTTTTTATCAACTTTTTCAAATCTTATTTTATTTTTGTTATTCCGATTAATTTTTTAACGAGTTTTTGTATAAAGAATAATCTGATAAAGAGTGGATTTAGAAAATAGTTTTGACGCAGCAAGTGCGTTATGGAAGTGAATTTCCATTAAAATATTTCTAATAGCAAATATGTCTCTCTAATGCAAGCAGGCATCAATCAGGTTACCGGTATAACCTAGGTAGTAGAAATAATGTACAGTACTTTATTAAAATTATATATTGTTTAAAAATATACAAAATCCTTCCGAAAATAAATTTCAAATGTTTCCGAGAAAGCTGGTTTTCTATCCAACAAACCTTACGTTAATAGCAAATTGAGTTATTGAAATGTAAAGGATTTAATTAAAGTTGGCTACCAAAACGCATTTACTGCGTCTCCATATTTTAAGTGAATTTTCTTAAAAAAATTCACTAATGAGGAGATCCCGACTTTTGAATTTTGAAAAAATTTCTTCAAATGAGCGCTAATTAGGCCCTCCAGAACACATATCCGGGGTCAGTTTCAATTTTTATATGTTTATATATATATATATATATATATATATATATATATATATATATATATATATATATATATATATATATATATATATATATATATATATATATATATATATATATATATATATATATATATATATATATATATATATATATATATATATATATATATATATATATATATATATATATATATATATATATATATATATATATGTATCACACCGATAACTCAAAAAATAATGGGCCGCTTTTGATTAAATTTGGTGAAGAAATTACTTTTGCAAATAGCTTGGATGAGTTCATTAGCCAGGGAAAGCCGTGCAAGTTTTCCCGGAAAATTTTGTGTTTTCTTTCGAAAAAATTTATATCTCCGGAATTAACAAAGTAAGGGCAACCAAGTTTGGCACGCAGGTTTACATCCCTATAGGTAAGTTACCTACCAAAATTTAGCTATGGATGTCAAAAGATAAAAAATTTATAGGCATTTAAAAAAAAAATTGGGGTTTTCCTCAAAACGTCAAAGTGGCGATTTAAAATGTCAAAATTAGCAACATTTAGGCAAAGAACTTAAATCTAATACGGGCTATAGAAATAAAATGTCTCAAGAAGGATGTTTTACAAACCCTAAAGTCCTAGCTTCAATCGTCATTGTTCTTCATTTTACTAAAATATTCCCAGAAAATTCATTTCAAATAGACCCTTTCTCTGATGTTTGGCAGTAGCCTTAGCTATAGAGTTTATCGTTTAATGGTATATAATTTTTGTCGAATTTTCGTAAAAAAATCAATAAAGCTCAATATATCCGTTATTATATAAGATATGAAAAAAAAAATTAATATATTAATTATAGGGTGTCTTGAGCTACATCTTAAAATAATATTTCTACAATCACAGGATGGCCCATAAGTCGTTGGTGATATAAATTTCCATTTTTTTATTTATCAAACACGCCTTAAGTTATTGCATTTTAGCATTTTCCATCGAAATATAATGCATGTTTGTAAGAAAAGAAATTCTGGACGCAGCAAGTGCGTTATGGTAGCGAATTTTGATCAAATGTTTCAGCTCAATTTGCTATTAACCTATAAGTTTGACCAAGAAACGTGTTTTTTCGGGAACACTTTAAGTTTACTTTCGGAAATTTTTGTACATTTTCACACAGGTTATTTTAATGAAACAAGGCACATTGTTTTTACTATATAGGTTATACTGGTAACCAAATTTGATACCTGCTTTCTTAAAAAAAACACACATATTTGTTATTAAAAACATTTTTCTGAAAATTCACTACCCTAACGCACTGGCTGCGTCCAGAATTTTTTCTTATAAACTTGCATCATATTTTGATAAAGAATGAAAAAATTCAATAATATAAGGGTGTAAAAAAATCAATTGTAGGGATCACCAGAGACTTATGGACCAACCTATGATTGTCAAAATATTTTTTAAGATGCAGCCTAAGACAACGTACCATTAACGTATTAAATTTTTCTCATATCTTTTATAATTACACACAATTATACAACAACGTGTCTAAAAAACTCCCTTAGATGATCGTCACCTTTTATACCTGATTTTGTGTCTCTATTAGTTCGCATAGCTTTTACTAGATATTTTTATCAGTTTGTTTGCAAGCAATCTCATAACGTTTTTGCAGGCAAAACCATTTTATTATCGAAGAGCTCTAGGCTATCAGTTATAAACCACATCATTTAAAGGAGAATCGTTAGTACATACGTGCGTTAATTCATCTACAAAGTCCTGCAAAACCAGATACCCCTCAGGCTACTAGCATGCCACATTACATATCGATACACGAGCTTGCCGCGGTGGATGCTTCAACTGTATATAAACTAACGGGAAATAGAATATGTTTGTAATATCCCGGTAGGGTAACGAACCGCAGATTAACCCATCTTAACCCCTAATCCGGGAGACTGTGTCACTGGGTTATTGTGTGATATCTAGTCTACTCAAAAACCAGAGATGTTACATGTGGGACCAGAATACAAGAGAGTGTTCATGAATAAACTAGCAGTCCAATTTAGTAAATGTTGGAGTGTTCGTAAATAGTAGTGGGTTTCGTATGTGGACTGGACAAGCTGAACTTTATATCGAACAGCAGAAGCAGTTTCTGATATGGTGAATGTGAGCGTATTTAAAAATATAGTAAAAACAATGTGCCATGTTTCATCAAAATAACTTTATTGTTTGAAAATGTACAAAAATTTCCGAAAGTAGACTTAAAGTGTTCCCCAAAAAGCTCGTTTCTTAGTCCACCTTATGGGTTAATAGCAAATTGAGCTATTCAAATATTAAGCATTTGATCAAAATTAGCTACCATAACGCACTTACTGCGTCCAGAATTTCTTCTCTTACAAACATGCATTATATTTCGATGGAAAATGCAATAACATAAGGCGTGTATCATTAAAAAAAAAGAAAATTTGTATCACCAACGACTTATGGGCCACCCTGTCATTGTAGAAATATTTTTTTAAGATGCAGCCCAAGACACTCTATAATTAATATATACATTTTTTTCATATATTGTATAATAACAGATATATTGAACTTTATTGATTTTTTTACGAAAATTCTACAAAAATTATATACCATTAAACGATAAACTCTGTAGCTAAGACTACTGCCAAGCGTCAGAGAAAGGGTCTATTTGAAATGAATTTTCTGGAAATATTTTATTAAAATGAAGGACAATGACGGTTGAAGCTGAGACTTTAGGGTTTGTAAAACATTTTTCTTGAGACATTTTATTTCCATAGCCCGTATTAGATTCAAGTTCTTTTCCTAAATGTTGCCAATTTTGACGTTTAAATAGCAACTTTGACGTGAAAAACCCCAATTTATTTTTCTTTAAATGCCTATAACTTTTTTGTTTTTTGATTTTTGGTAGGTAGCTTACCTATAAGGATGTAAACTTGCGTACCGAATTTGGTTGCCATTACTTTGTTAATTCCGGAGATATAATTTTTTTTCAAAAGAAAACACAAAATTTTCCGGGAAAACCTGGACCGATTTTCCTGGATAACGAACCTATCCAAGCCATTTGCAAAAGGAAGGTATTCACCAAATTTAATCAAAATCGGCCCATTATTTTTTGAGTTATCGGTGTGATATATATATATGTATATATATATATATATATATATATATATATATATATATATATATATATATATATAAACATATAAAAATTCAAACTGACCCCGAATATGTGTTCTGGGGGGCCTAATTAGCGCTCATTTGAAGAAATTTTTTCAAAATTCAAAAGTCGGGATCTCCTCATTAGTGAATTTTTTTTAAGAAAATTCACTAATAAATTAGGTTGTTTTATGGTATGCAGAATGTCTGATTTTTGTCTATAAGTACATAACACTTACTACTACAACCAGTACTAGTGGCCAACACGCCATTCACACCTATGCTCTTTCCTAACTATATGTCTCTATGTACTATGTGAAAACTGGAACCTGTGATGAGCACTAATAAGTACACTTGGAGAACCCAAATCACCACAACACATATTTTAGAGACCTTAGGATCGTTATGTTGACCATGTCAACATCTTCAGAGGAAGAAAAATTCTAAAATTAAACTACTAGATGCAGTGTATTTATATCGATTCTAGGTAAACGTACTAGTCCGAAGTAAAATTGTCGTCGAAGACCCATAGTTTGTTTATGGTGTAGTGAAACTACGAGGTCAAAGACCTGCTTTAATCTTCTGGTCGACAAATTTATGAGCCCTTATCTAATATAAGGATAATAGGCTTAAAAGGAAAGGTACCGAGTTATTTAAGGAATCTGCACGTTCTCTTTCGATCTATAAATTTACTATGTGGATATTGGAGCAAGCCGACAAGTACATTTGTCTCGCCAGATGTGCTTGTCGGCTTGCTCCAATATCCACATAGTAAATTTCTAGATCAAAAGGGAACGTGCAGATTCCTTAAATAACTCGGTACATTTCCTTAAAGCCTATTATCCTTATGTTAGATAAGGGCTCATAAATTTGTCGACCAGAAGATTAAAGCGGGTCTTCGACCTCGTAGTTTCACCACACAATAAACAAACGATGGGTCTTCGACGACAATTTTACTTCGGACTAGTACGTTTACCTAGACTCGATGTAAATACACTGTAGCTAGTTGTTTAATTTTAGAATTTTTCCTCCTCTGAAGATGTTGACATGGTCAACGAAACGATCTAAAGGTCTCTGAAATATGTGTTGTGGTGATTTGGGTTCTCCAAGTGTACTTATTACTTATTTATTATAACCAACTATTTTCCAACACCAGTATCAACTAAAATATTTCTCTTTCTTTCTAAATGTCCATAGAATTATATTCCACTATTCGCATTCTATGATTGCTTCTTATACACCAACATTTACTGCTGACTCGCTTAATACTCTATGATCACTTATTATACACCACACTAATTCAATACTGAACTAACTCACTCTGTGTACCGCTCGCATATTTATACTGCCCATAGAGATTCTAGACCTTTTACACAATTCTACACCTGTCACTTCTGGTCCCTTCTAGAAATATCCTTCCAGAGTGTTCGCTGTTACCAAAACACTACAACTGACCATAGAAGTAACAAAGTCTATAACTTCATTCTCATCGACAAATGTGACAATATATGTATATATATATATATATATATATATATATATATATATATATATATATATATATATATATATATATATATATATATATATATATATATATATATATATATATATATATATATATATATATATATATATATATATATATATATATATATATATATATATAGAGAGAGAGAGAGAGAGAGAGAGAGAGAGAGAGAGGCCAATTAGTGCGACAAAGCTCAATATCTCCTGAACTATTAAAGTTAGGGGAAACTTTTCTGGGAAGTTACTGAATAAGATATGCAGCTTCTAAAATTATTTTAGACTATACAGGCTGCTCCAAAAAGGCGGTGTGGGAGCAAATTCATGTTTTTTAAACCAGACACGCTGTAAATTTTTAGATATTTCGATTCACCGTAAAATTCTGTACATAGCACCAAAATTTTTATGACACATTTTTGCAACGTTGCCAAACATATTGGAAAATTTCCATAATTTGTGGAAAAACATGGTTCATTCAAACGTGTAATATTTCTCAACTTGTAATAATTAGAAAAAAGATATTTCTATAATGGAAAGAGGAATAATGACAGAAGTCCTCTGATGCAATGGGCATTGATGTTTTTGTACAGGGTTTTTTTATGGCCAAGCCAACATTACGAAATTTAAACCTAATTTTCGTAAGTTTTTTAAATACAACACCCTGCATTTGATTACTTTATATGGTAGAGATTTTGATACTCCTTAATTCTTGTCGAGGTCATTCTGTGTCTATCTTTGCTACTTTTTCCGTTATTTCAATTCTAGCAAAAAACTTGATGTTTTGCACCATTGTCGTTTTTCTAGTCGCCTATGACACATAAAATAGAAAATAACTGTTGTCATTTTACATAAAATGTCAGTTTTGTAGCTGTTCTATTAAATATCAAAGATAATAACATCAAAATAATTTATTCATACTACAGGCTACGTGACAAAAGCATCTCAGCAATTTAAGATTCCCTACAATTTCTAAATTGATTCATTACATAATTAACCGTTCAGTTCAGAGAGGCTACTATTAACTTGAATTCACAACTCAATACGTTTCTCAAAAAAATAAGTCATGTTATTTGCAATTTCTAAAGTAAATTACTACGCAATTAATTGTTCTAAGTGGCCACCATTCACTTGAGTGCATAATTCAATACATTTTTCAAAAGAATATGTCATGTTTATACACATTTCCCGAGTAATACTCTGGAACGAGTTCCTAATACGATTTTTTTATATCATCTCTTGTATTAGGGGGTGTTTTATAGACCTGATCTTTTCCAAATCCACATACACTGAAATCCATTTTTGTTAGATCTGGTGATCTAGCTGGCCATGGTACTGGCATTTCTCTACCAATCCGCTGCTGGCCATATGTTTCATTTAAAAGGTAATGATAGGCCCTGTATAATGCACGGGGGCTCCGTCATATAAAAACCAAATACGTTCACGAATAACATTTGGTATCTGCAGCATTAACTGTGGTAAATCGTATTGTAAAAAATCCAAATATCCTTGTCCAGTCACTCTTTCATAAAAAAATGCGGTCCAATAACATACTCTCCCACATCTCCGACCCAAACGTTTAAGGAACATCTGTTTCTTATAAAATGGGCATAGCTTGTAGCATAGTAATGGAAATTATGCCTATTTACGTTTCCATTTTTATAAAAGGTTGCTTCATCACAAAACAATATTGAACCTACAAAATTCCCTTGTTGTCTAGTTTTTTCCTGTACTCATGCACAAAAACGCATTTTCCCCTGAAAGTTTTCTTCATTCAACTCTTGTAATAACTGGATATGATAAGGATGCATTTTGTTTGCTGTCAGTATTGTCTGAATCGATGTTCGTCCAATATCTAATTGATTGGAAACAGTTCGTTGGCCAATGTGTGGTTTTTCAATTACTGCTAAAAGAACATTTAATTGATTATCTTCAATTGAAACACGTTTTCTTTTTACATTTTTATTATAAGCTGCACTTCTCGTTGTTTGAAAACGCTTCAATACCTTCTCAAACGCCTTTCTATTGGGTTGTCTTCGGTTTGATATTTTTGATAATATATCCTTGTTGCTAATAAGCAGTTTTTGTCGCTAGCTCCCAATACAAAAGTCATATCCACCAATCCGTCATTAGTAAAATTCATTTTAAATAGTTTTGCTACAGAAAACGCACTAAATCCCTTCAGTTATCAGCAAATTGTTGATATAATGTTGATATTAACCTTGTCAAATAGAATAGCTACCAAGCTGACATTTTATGTAAAATGACAACAGTTATTTTCTATTTTATTTGTCATAGGCGACTAGAAAAACGACAATGGTGAAAAACATCCAGTTTTTTGCTAGAATTGAAATAACGCAAAAAGTATCAAAGCTAGACACAGAGTGACCAGGACAAGCGTTAAATGGAATCAAAATCCCTACAACATAAAGTAATCAAATATAGGGCGTTGCATTTAAAAAACTTACGAAAAGTTTGTAATGTTGTCATGGCTATAGAAACCTGCCTGTACAAAAACATCAATCCGCATTGTATCATGGTACTTCTGTCATCATTCCTCTTTCTATTCTAAAAATATCTTGTTTTTAGTTATTATAAGTTGAAAAATATTACACGTTTAATTGAACCATGTTTTTTTACAAATTATGGGAATTTTCCAATCTGTTTGGCAACTTTGCATGAAAATTGTGGTGCTATGTACAGAATTTTACGGTGAATCGAAATATGTAAAAATATACAGGGTGTCTCATTTAAAAAACATGAATTTGTTCCCACACCTCCTTTGTGGAGCATCCTATATAGTCTAAAATAATTTAGAAGTTGCATATCTCAATCCTTAGTAACTTCCCCAAAAAAGTTTCCCTAACTTTAATGATACAGGACATATTGAACTTTGTCGCTTAATTGGCCACTCAGTATATATATATATATATATATATATATATATATATATATATATATATATATATATATATATATATATATATATATATATATCCTAAAACGTGAACTAAATCTGTGTACTACTCACCTGAAAAATACGTCTTTACTATCTTCCGGTGCGACCCAACGCTGTTACCTGTCAGTACAAGCAAAATTGACACAGCAATCAGAGCCGGAACGAACCTGTGTTTGCACTTAGTTTTCATGACTGATAAAGCATGAGGACATGTATTTATCAGCAATTGTGTGTATATATCAGCAACAACATCGACAAATGATGCAGATTAGGCTGTCGTGCCTTCCATAGTTGATTGTTCTATCTGATGCAATGCACATAATCAGCTTTTCCTATGTAATTATCCTGTTTTGTATGTGGTAGCTTGCGCATATGTTGGGGTTTCCATTACCGCCACCTGAAAATTGATTTCATGCTTTGAATATGAAACAGAGTCTGACATGGCGATATATAAAATGCTGGAAATGTTTGTTTGTATGTGTGTATGTGAACGCGATATATAACAAAAAAAGACAAAACTAGAGCAATATAATCCATGGCAAGTTATTAAATTCTTATATGTTTATATTGCATATACATGTTTACACACTATATATATATATATATATATATATATATATATATATATATATATATATATATATATATAGATATATATATATATATATATATATATATATATATATATATATATATATATATATATATATATATATATATATATATATGTATATGTTCAGAAAGATTTCCGCGGTCTTTAATGTGAGACATGCTTGGTTCTCGGGTTAAACCGCGTTCAGAATTTATGGAAACTCGACGTTTCGGCTCCTGTTTTGGAGCCATTTTCAAGAGGTAAAGGAAATATGTAAGGACACTCTAAGGCCTCAATCTGCCTACTTCCCAAATCTCGCCGGAGATCGTCTGTGAGGTATCAGTGTGTTTAACAGATCTCTCTGAGGCCTAGGGTTGAACACACTGAGACCTCACAGACGATCTCCGGCGAGATTTGGGGAGTAGTCAAATTGAGGCCCCGTAATCGAGCTACAACAACCCAACCTACCTTTAGCCACCGCTCTAAGGAGCAGGCAGATTGAGGCCTTAGAGTGTCCTTACATATTTCCTTTACCAACCTTTGTCCATCACTCTAAGGAGTAGGCAGATTGAGGCCTTAGAGTGTCCTTACATATTTCCTTTACCAACCTTTGTCCATCACTCTAAGGAGTAGGCAGATTGAGGCCTTAGACTGTCCTTACATATTTCCTTTACCTCTTGAAAATGGCTCCAAAACAGGAGCCGAAACGTCGAGTTTCCATAAATTCCGGACGCGGTTTAACCCGAGAACCAAGCATGTCTCACACACACACACACACATATATATATATATATATATATATATATATATATATATATATATATATATATATATATATATATATATATATATATATATATATTTATTTATTTATATTTGTGTGTGTATGTATATATAATATTAACGAAAATTCAAAATCAGGTCGATTTTTATTTTCAAAAACTAACTTTCTGATATTAAAATTTCACCCCTATCGTTTTAGCTCTTCAAGGGGTAGCTACCCTTTCGAAATTTTGTAATTGGATGGTGGGTAGTGTGATACATCTTTTTAATGATAATACAATTTTCTATTCAATAACACCGATAATTTTTTTGTAAAAATAAAAAGAGTGGGTGATAACATTTTTATTATCAGTAACACCTAACACATGTGAAGCCTATAAAAAAGGTAAGATGCTTACTGGCAATTAGGCCATTGCTGACCTTTTTTCCTCATCTAAACTAACCTACCCTCCACCTTGAGCTCGATCTCAACGACGACAGTGATTTGAAAAATCATCCGCCGCCGGTGAGTCTCGAACCGTCGACCCCCCGAGTCAGTATTGGAAAGTCTAAATCGTCTTTCCCGCACGGCCACGGAGGCGCCGGCCACGGAAGCCTATAAAAAGTTACATTGTTCGGTCTTATCTAATCAAATGTTCGAAACGCCCACCTTCTTGTGCCTGACAGTATCAAACACTTTTAGAAAAAAATGCGAAAAACTGTTTGCAAACGCAACATCTTTTAAACTACTAGAAGTATGAAACTGAAGCTTTACACGCACGTAGATATCTTGATCCTCTCTACCAAATTTGGACTTAATCGGTTTGGTAAATTTTGAGTTAAAACCAAATAATGAATAAATAATTAACGATATAACCTGAAATTTCCTCTGAATGGATGCCTATAATGTTAGACAAGGTCAGACATATATATATATATATATATATATATATATATATATATATATATATATATATATATATATATATATATATATATATATATATATATATATATATATATATATATATATATATAATTACGCTGCTATAGCAAACAAATGCTCCAAATCAAACTTCAAACGAACAGGCTACCAAAAGATGTCACAATAAACAACCAGCGGGATTGCCATTTGCCAAAACTCTCATCTGGATCTGAAGGAATCAGAAACATATATAGTAGAAAATAAAAATGTTAATAAAAGGGCTTAAATTTGTTTGAAGGCAACCTAGAATTACGATTTATTATGCACAAATATTTTCTTTAGCTTCGTAGAAAATTGAGTTTTGGGCGTTTTTCTCAAACGTAGTTTAAACGAAAGATTTTTTTAATAATAGAGAGATATCGATGGTAACACTTTCGAAAGAATTCTTCAAATGTGGGCGTACTAGGACCACTAAAAAGGATCATCAAGGTCTGTGTAAGTTTAAAGTATTAACTTTACTAATATGCCGTATAATAATAGTGTAGAATTCTTATGAAAATTCGCTCCTATAACGCACTTGCTGCGTCCCGAAATTGTTATATCATACCTACATTGATATTTAATTATTTTATTCTTTTTGTATTTATGTTTTATGTATTATTTTATATGTATGGTGTGCTTTAGTAGTTTTAGTGCATGTAAACAGTTCTCTGTGAGAGTTTCGCTATTTCTGTCAGAAAAAAAGACAGGTAATAGTATAAATTTTGGACTAGATTTTATCTAAGGCTAAAAGCTGTAAACTGTGAGTGTGTTGAAAGAATTACACAGTTATTGTAGGTAATAATTGAGAATATTGCTGAAATTACCTACGTGACGTGTTTGTTATCTACATATATATTGCTGCTGATAACTAAAGAATTAAATGATACGGAATATTGTTTCCCCACAACAGACTCTTAAAAGAAAAAATGATCTGGCACAAAATATTTTATTATAACTTTTTTTTCTTGTAACATGGAAATCTAAATTTTTTTGTATAGTTTACTTTTTATATCGTAAACCTACCTACCAAATTTGGTTATCATAGATTTTTTATTTTTTAAGATAAAATTTTTTTTCAAATGAAAACTCAAAATTTTTTCGGAAAACCTCGTCCGATTTTTCTAATTAACGAACTTGTCAAAGCCATTTACAAAAGGAAGGTACATGCCAAATTATATCAAAATCTGCCCATTATTCTTTGAGATAAATAATTTTTTCAAATGAAAAGTCAAAATTTTCACGGAAAACCTTGTACGATTTTCTTGACTAACAAACTTGTCAAAGCCATTTACAAAAGGAAGGTACATGCCAAATTTTATTAAAATCGGATTATTACTTTTTGAGAAAAGAATTTTTTTCGAATGAAAACTCAAAATTTTCCCGGAAAACCTCATCCGATTTTCCTGACTAACGAACATTTCAAAGCCATTTACAAAAGGAAGGTACACGCCAAATTTTATTAAAATCGGCTAATTACTTTTTGAGATAAGAATTTTTTTCGAATGAAAACTTAAAATTTTCCCGGAAAACCTCATCCGATTTTCCTGACTAACGAACTTATCCAAGCCATTTACAAAAGAAAGGTACGTGCCAAATTTTATCAAAATCGGCCTATTATTTTTTGAGTTATCGGTGTGATACATATATATATATATATATATATATATATATATATATATATATATATATATATATATATATATATATATATATATATATATATATATATATATATATATATAAATATATATATATAAACATATAAAAATTGAAACTGACCCCGGATATGGGTTCTAGGGGTCCTAGATCGCGCTCATTTGCAAAAATTTTTTCAAAATTCAAAAGTCGGGATCTCCCCATTAGTGAATTTTTTCTACGAAAATTCACTAATAAAGGCAGCACTACACCTGCCGGATATATTCTAGTAATAACTTGAGAATGCTGGGAAAGTCCCATAGCACAACAGAAGTTGATGAAACAGGCAAACGTAAAAAACACCGTGAAAAAATAGATCCCTTTAAAAGAAGTAAAAAATAATTAGGTCATTAAACTTAAAAGATAAACTCATGGATAGACTAAATGAGACAGCGTCGGGGAGCCAGGCTGGGGGTACAGTGGGAGAAAAGGACGAATTATTAACCCTGGTGCGAAACATGACAACAGATATTCGAGAAATGAGAAGGGAAAACTCGGAATTAAGGAGAAGCGTCGAAGAGGAACACCGAAAGCAAACAAGCATATTGCACACCAAGATACAGTTACTAGAAAGAAGGTTTGAACAACAGGAAATGAGAGAACGTAGGAACGATTTACTAATTAAGGGTGAGATAGGCGATGATATAAAGAAGATGGTCCAAGAGTTTTTCAGAAAAAAAGTTGAATATTGACCCCGAAGTGGATTCAGCGTATAATATTAGGGGTAAGAAAAACATATTGGTTGTTAAGATGAGAAACTGGGAAGCCAAGCAGACAGTGATGAGAACAAAAAGACAACTGAAGGGACGACCAATATACATAGAAGACAACCTTACACAGAAAGAATCCCAAATTCAGTTCGAGCTTAGGAGAGTGGCCAGCGATAAAAAGAAAGCAGGTTGCAATGTAAGCGTGGGATACGGCAAGATTAAGGTAGATGGTAAGTGGTTCTATTGGAATGAGGAATCTGGTCAAATTACCGATGAAGTGCCAAAAAACTGAATTGTCAAGTGCATGGCGAGCAGGGAAGTTTAGTTTGTGGTGATAGGCTTACAAATAACTATGTGTCGAGAGACATACACGGTCTTAGAATTGTTTTTTGGAATATCCAAATATCCATGGTTACTCCAGACTTTATGAATTAAACAATGAAGAAAAGCATTTTTTAAGTAACCATGATGTTATCTGTTTGTGTGAGACCTGGTTGACCAATGATGTGTATGAGCTGCCCGCCTACCTAAAAAAATTTAGTTTCGTACATTCTGCCGCAATCAAACACAGAGACAGGGGTAGGGCTAGTGGTGGCTTGCTTACGTTGGTCCGCCAAGGTTGACAATTTAGCATAATTGAAAACAATGAGTATATTCTGTTTGTAAAGTTAAATTTGTATATAAATATAGTTGTTGGGAACGTGTACCTGAATCCATGCCTAGATAACCACTATTGTATTTTTATGCTTGAGGAAATCATAAAAGATGTCTTCACGCAGGGTGCGGATCATGCGATCGTGACAGGTGGCGACTTTAACGCTCGAATTGGACTTCTTAACCAACTTGATGGATTTTTCCGTGTACTGGCTGGCCACGTCGGCACAGAGCGGCGCTCTTTAGATAGAACTATAAATTAAAGAAGCAGCCTTTTAGCGGAACTTATGGAGAGTTATGGCTTCATGATTTTGAATGGTAGATTGGAAGATTATGTCGGATAGTTTATATACATAAACGCTTCTGGTAAGAGCACAGTAGATTTGGTATGGGTATGCTGTTTCTATAGTCATTTAGTGAGAAGCTTTGAAGTAGTCGATGAGGTGTTTGTCTCTGACTATTTGGGTGTCTCGATGGGCTTGGATGTACCTTGCAGACAACCACTGCAATACGAAATACTCAGAGATAACTTCGAGACAGTCGTTAGATGGGACTATAGTAAGGCCCAATCTTTTAGAAACATCTTAACTGAATCATATAGACCAAGTAATGTAAGTAGTCTGGGGGGTTGCGTCAAGGTGTTGTATAGTAGAACCCCTGCTATTTTTGCTGGCCATTGAGTTCTGAGATACATCTCTACATTCGCAAGCGTGTTAATGCCTAGTTTTATTAGAGTTACCCATATGTGACTGCGGGTTTACATTTAGTTTAGTTATTGTATGGATTTTATATTTAAGTTTAAATTATTGTTGAAAAACACCACACCTTTGTTCATGTTTTCTATATCGATTGAACAATAAATTCATTATTATTATTATTATTATTATTATTATTATTATTATTATTAATTGTGTAACCAATCAATAAACTGTTTAAAAAATCAATACGTCTTAACCGTAAAGTTAAGTCGCGGCCTCCTCATTAGTGAATTTTTTCCGCGAAAATTCACTAACAGAATTACGGCAGTATTGCAGTTTGCATACCCTCCGGAATTGCTTCAGTCTGTCAAAGCTTTGAAAAATGTGCGTCTGTAATCCAGATAGAGGATCATACCGTTTCTTCTGCTACTGTAATTAAATACAATCTCTACAGTAACGTGTATCTATTAAAATAATTAAAAAGCCGTAAGCAAAGTAATTAAATATTTAACTTCTCAACGTCCAAACCCCTGTTGTTGTCCTAAACAACAATGCATATTAAAACTCTTTCTCTCAAAGGCATTTCTGTCTCACAGTACAAGCCAGGAAGTTCCAAAGCAAAGTCTTTTATAATTAGCGAACGCAAACAGCATTAAATTTTAAGATGTCGCCTCTCATAACACAGAGTGTTCACTAATTTAACTTTACTCTTTGTGGTTCTTGTGAAGTTGACAGACAGAACCTCCCCATAAGGGGGACTTCAAGGAAGTTCTCATTTAACTAATCAAATTACTCACTCCTTTGAATAAATAACGTCGCTATCTGTTCCAATGTACTCTGCCACTTAGTTCAAAAGCTTTTCATTTAATCAGTTTCTCTTCGATTCTGGTATTTGCGGCAGACAGCAGAAAATAGAAAATTCAAAATGAGTGTAAACCCAGAAATATTTCAACGGTTCTAAGTTTGGCTCAGCGATGATAGCAGTTTATAAAATTGTACTGGGATGCGAGTTGAATAATCAATTGTGGCAAATCTGTATTTATTTATTTTACCTCTAAATTTATTTTACCAACTATATTATGATCACCAACGAAATATTTTAACACAAAATGTAGAGCAAGGTAAACACAATGTAATAATCGAATTATTAGTATGCGTTATTGTTATATTGTGTATTTTAGCCCAACCTATGCACTTTATTTGATTTTACTGATTGGTGTTACGTGCCTATTCGTTACACTATATATCAAATCAAATCAAAATAGACTAAATTTAGAATCATGGAGGCAGCAAGTCGTTGACGGTGGTAGAATCTTCCGCTGAAGTGTCAATTTAAAACAAAATTAAGATAACACATCAAATTTTGCAGAAATAATAATCTAAGGCGGAGAGCTCAAGATATCCTATTGCTGCTGATGGTAAAAGATATCCAGTAAACATGTCTGAGAAAACACTTTGATCAAAAAAAAATCTCTGGATGCAGCAAGTGCGTTATGGTAGCGAATTTTCTTTAACATATTTTTAATAGAAAATGTCTTTCTTTGATGAAAGCAGGCATCAAACTTGGTTGCCTATATGGTAGAAACAATGTACGGTATTTCATCGAAATAAATTTTTTGTTTGAAAATATATAAACATTTTTTACAAGTCTGGATGCAGCAAGTGTGTTATGGAAGTGAATTTCCATAAAAAATGTTTTTAATAGCAAATGCGAGCAGAAATGTAGTAGGATCAATGTACTATATTTTATCGAAATTACTTATGGTTTGAAAATATAGAAAAATTGTCCGAAAATAAATTTAAATGTTGGTTTCCTAACCAACAAAGCTTACGTTAATAGCAAATTGAGTTATTGAAACTGCAAATTCGGTAAATTTGCAGATTAGCTCCCGAACGCTTGGATGGACAAACCACAAGAAAAAATTCTTGTTCACACCCCACAAGGAAGTTACGAGACTGGAAATGAATAGGGGTGCTGGGCGGGGTAGGTAGTAAAAAGGAAATATGAGCAGAAAAAGTAAAGAAACTGCTTAAAAGCTGTCTATTTGAAGCCATATCCCCATTAAGCCCCGCCGACCTCTTACCGTAACCCTATTCGCCCCCAGGTCACGTAACTTCCTTGGGGGGTATGAACAAGAAGTTTTTCTTGTGGTTTATGCAACGAGGGTGGTTGTATGCACACGAGGGAGGAAGTAAATGCCTACAACGAAGCACCCCCCCCGCGCGCGCTTGGGGGCTGGGGGTTGGGGGTGGCTGCTTCGTCGTGTGGATATTCCTTTCCTCCTCGCGTGCATACAACCACCCTCGTTGCATAAACCACAAGAAAAATTTCTTGTTCATACCAGCCAAGGAAGTTACGGCACCTGGGAGTGAATAGGGGTGGTGTGCGGGGTAGGCAGGGTTTAAGGGCTGGGCAGGTTTCTGAAAGCATTTTTTTGAAAAGAGTTCGGGAGCTAATCTGCAAATTTACCGAAAATTTGCTACCAAAACGCACTTACTGCGTCCAGATTTTTTTCTTATAAACGCATCATATTTCGATAAAAAAAATATGCAAAAACGCATTAACAAATTTGTTCTACGAAAATTTGCCAAAAAAATATATAGACTGTTAAACCCTAAACATCACTAAACCTACAAGTAAATACCCAAAAAAGCATCAACTTAACTAAACTGACAGCCAAAGCATCAGAGAAAGGGTCTATTTGAAATGAATTTTCTGGAAATATGTTAGTAAAATAAAGGGCAATGACGGTTAAATCTAAATGAGGATTTCGTGCACTTCGTCAGCTGCTTCGATCAGCAGTAACTTTATTAAGGGTACCTGGTAAATATATATATATATATATATATATATATATATATATATATATATATATATATATATATATATATATATATATATATATATATATATATATATATGTTCGAAAGAGACAGATCGATGTATTAGATAATGTAAGTAGTATGTACCTGTTTCTCGCAGACGGATGTTAATCCGTTAAAACAACCTTCTGTCTGGAATTCTCCGATTTGGGCAGGCTTCTTCATACAGTCGTTTCGCCTCATAGCAGTTACCAAAAGCCCGTGAATACATAACATGCATGTCTGTTAGTTCATTGTTGGTAAAGATTTCCATATTTAATTAGAGAAATTACGACAATACAAAAATTGAAATATCTCGAAAATGGTGTGTCTGAGAGATTTAGATCAAATATACTTTTTGTGCTTATAATCGATAACGGCTACGGTAGGTTAATATTACTGGGTGTCAAAAAATTATAGCCAATTGAATGCAAACATAGTCTTACAGGTGGCGCCCTCTACCAGCAGTGTTATTAACAATAACATATTTAAATTTCTTGCCCTCACCCGCATGCCAACTTTCACGCCAAAATTTTAATTTGACTCAGACTTATTCGTGAAAAACTGACAAAAACAAATAACTTTAATACGCGGTATTTAAAAAACTAAGCATTTGCGGACCCATGTTTATATGAAAAAATATTCTTATTTTTTGTGCTGAATGTGCACCTGTAACATAGACCATCATTTTTGAAACACCCTGTATATTTTCTGATATCTTTAAATTCCAATGACTATTTTGGCAAATCACAACCACGCTGATTGTTTATTGTGACATATTTTTGCTGTACATTTGAAGTTTAATTTGGAGCATTTGTTTGTAATAGTGGCGGAATCCTGATATATCTGTCTGACCTTGTCTAACATTCTAGGCACCCATTCAGTGGTAATTTCAGATTATATCGTAAATTATTTATTTTTTATTTAGCTATAACTCAGAATTTCTTACCATCGATACCGTTCTATTAGTGAATTTTTCTCAACGAAAATTCACTAAAAAAGAGAAGAAGGCTGATTGCCGAGGTTAGGAAAAACTATATGGATCACACCATTTGTTGACTTATTTGAACATATGAATATTTTAGGTTATGTCAGCATTTACATCACCTACTGAAGATTCTAAATTTCCAGCGAAACAGATCTACAAAAAAATAATATTGAGCTACATACATGCATTTTCAAGCAATAAAACTTGATCTAGTGTAAGTTTGTGTCAATAATCTACACTTAGCCAAATTTAAATGAGGTCTAAGATATTGAAAATATAATTAATTTGTAATGCAAAGTCTGAGTTGACAGAACACATTAACTTAGAATATTTAAATGTTTAGCCGGTTTTGCACTTCGTTGCAATTTATGGAAAATTTAATAACATGTTCAGCCAAATCTCGTAAGCTATCACTGTTTACCTTTATTTCACGTTGTCTCACCACACCACCATTTAGTATAAAATACTTGGATATCATTTATTGTAGTCTTGTTGATTTAGCTGCTAATCTCAATGATTTCACCGTAAATACTTAAGAACAAGAGGAAATAGGGCATCCGTTATGGGTCTGCAAGTAATATTTACTGGCAAGTATTCGCCTCAATGGCGCCACGAAGACTGGCGCCGTGGCCTTCATCTGCGCTTGCGACGTTCCTCCAGGATCCTTTCAGGCTTCCTGCTAATGTTCCTAATATAATATTATCCTTGACGACGTTTTATAATATTTAATTTATGACACACAGGCCTGTGTTGTTTCATTAAAGCTTATATTGTTCAGAAAATTCTACAAGATAATGTTACTCGAATTATGTAACTTTTCGAGAGTAGACTTGTTTGGTAGAGCACGATCATACTTTTTGCATTTAAAAACTGTTTTGCTATAGAAATTAGCCCTCTACCAGCAATTCTCAACTTGTGTGGTGCACTTCCCTATGGGGGGGGGGGGTTAAACTAAATGGAGGTCACGAGCATATTGATAAAAAAGGCTGGACGCAGCAAGTGCGTTATGGTAGTGAATATTCATAAAAATATTTTTAATGGCAGATATGTCTTTTTTTAACGAAAGCAGGCATCAAATTTGGCTAAATATTTTTTACACGAAATTCTGCTAAAAGAATACATAAAATTCGAATTATATACCTAATCTGCAATTAAAAAAAATTGTTTGCACGAAAATCCATTAAAACCTTATTTTCGACGAATTTCGTTTCAATCAGTTGAACATTTTTTTATACAAAAATTCTCAAATGTTTCTTCAAAGAAAATTCATGTCACAAATCTCTACGTCTATGTTAACTGTGGCACGGTTTTACAAACTAGGGGCAACAACAGCTACTATTAAAGTTAAATTAAAAGTCTAAAAAGTGCTTATCTTTTATTTTCAATAAAAAGTCGCTAAAAATATGTTGAAGTTACGCAATCTGATCAGATAACGTTAAAATGGAATCAAGACGAAAAAAAAAGGAAAAAAGTTAAAAGAGAAATTCTGTGAGATTTGAACCCGCATCCCTTCGCTCATCAGACAGGCCACCTAACCATTACACCACGTAAGGCTGCTGGCAAACTGCAATGAATAAAGGTAGCTAATCGATGATGCTCTTAAGTTATTTATTTGTTATATGTAAGGTCTTCAGAGGCAGATTTGGCAGTTATTTTAACAAATGAGAACAGTAGCGCAAATCCAAAACATTATAGTGCAAATTTTTTGCAATATTTTCTATTCATAAACCGCAACAGTTATACTCATTTTCACGTTTAAAATCTCCAGTTTGACATTTACAGGAAAAAGATTATAAAATTCTCAAAGTAATATTTGTGTTACCTTTTTGCGCCGTGAAAAGAGAAACGTTATCTGTAATATATATATATATATATATATATATATATATATATATATATATATATATATATATATAATAGATTTTATTTAACACATAAAATATTTTGGTATTGCGTCTTCTATGACTTAGTGGCACTAAAATTTTGCTTCAATAAGTGCCTATAACTTTTTTTCCTTTCAACATAGAGAAAATTTTGGTACAGAGTTTGGTTTTCGCAACATAAATCAGCTTGACAAATGTGGTTGCCATAGCTTTGCTATGATATGAATTATTTCCAGGAGAAAACCTAACATTTTTCCTGAAAAACTGGTTCGATTTTCCTGGATAACGAACTTATCCAAGGCACAAAAGATTTTAATCACCAAATTTAATCAAAATCGGCCCTTTATTTTTTGAGTTATTGGTGTAATATATATATATATATATATATATATATATATATATATATATATATATATATATATATATATATATATATATATATATATATATATATATATATATAAACATATAAAAATCGAAACTGACCCCGGATATGTGGTCTAGGGGGCCTAGTTCGTGCTTATTTGAAGATTTTTTTTTCAAAATTCAAATTCTTGCAGAGCAAAGTTTTTCTAAAGAAGATATAATATTAGAAATTGACACTGTAAGCTCTTTCTCGATATTTAGCTCAAATATATATTTTGTGTTCAAAGCAGCCATCGCAGAAAATCCGGTTTCACAAAGGTAGGATGTTGACAGGGATAACAGTATACAAAGTTTTTTGGTGTAGAAAAATCATCATCCAACCCTGCACAAAATTCACACAGTGATTTATTCCAAAATTATATTTTGATTTAGCCACCTGCCATAAGGGCTATAAATATTTCTTCTTTGGTATTTGAGAGACCTTCGAAAGTACTTTGAAATGGACCCCTAACCCACTCGTAAGCTCGCTATCAAGTGAGAGACTGCAAGAAAATACTTTTTAAAATTTTTGCCTGCATGGCTATGTGATTTTAGATGGTTACAAAAAGAACTTCCACATGTTCTTCCTCAGTCTTGTAAGTCTTAACACATTCGTCCACATTTGCAAACATTTCTAGGTTTTTTTCTTTACATTTATGCTCAATA
The DNA here is from genome assembly GCA_964006375.1 of Tillus elongatus. Lineage (NCBI taxonomy): Eukaryota > Metazoa > Arthropoda > Insecta > Coleoptera > Cleridae > Tillus > Tillus elongatus. The sequence continues at coordinate 190,777,652 of OZ023264.1, forward strand.
ATTCCATTTTTCTACAAAACGCATTAACTGTATCACTCGTATCCAACATGTGTATGTTTGCTACTTGAAGTGTAGGATTTAACGTAATTAATTCCTCGAATATGTCAACCAAGTAGTTCAATTTCATCACAAATTAATGATCTCGAAACTTCTCGGCCTTCGATCGGTTTTCCTCGTCTAGAAAAATGGCGATTCATCCCTTAATTCATAAAAACTTTGCAAAAATGCCCAACATCATAACCATTATGCCTTGTAATAAAATAATAGTTTTCCTCTAGTTAGTTATAGGTTATAGTAGTTAAAAAGTCTTTTCCTTTGATAATTACTAACACAAATCACAATTCTGCCAACACTAATCATTCACTGTAATTTATAAGTTATAACATAATAGACCTATACTCATCCCTTAAACGAAAAATACATACGTCTATTTTTGATAGCTACAAACTGTTCTAAAACTCTTTCATCAAAGTTCGGTATTTCAAATACAAAGTCCCTGTTTATTGTCAACATTGCTAGCGCATTTAGTTGATCATTCGACATGCTATTCACGAGGATCTAATCTATCGTAGTTATATTCCTTCTACTAACACTATATTTTAGATTATATTTAATTATCGTTGTTTCAATTACGTAATATTTTGCTGTATACAAATCAATAATAACATTACTTTAAGAAAGATAATACGGTCCTGGCCATAAAATGAGCGATTATGCCTGTGATTCGAGAACAGCATAACTGTATGCCGAGTCCCATCCTGGTCCGTTAAGCTGGAGCGATGTGCGCAAGGTCAAATATTCTATTCTCACAACATCAAAGGGCCGCCCTACAGGATTTAGTGCTGGGTCTTATTATGCTGTGCTGCAAGTGTGCAAATTTAAATCGCACAACGGGATTGCTTATTCGGTCGTTTTTGACGAAGATAGTCGATCATTTTGCATTGAAGTTTCCCATTTAGTTAGAGCGCAGGACTCAGTGTATATGGATGTATATAACGTCGGAAACTATTAACACACTATACTTCTTTTAATTCTGATTGGCTGCCGACTGCGATCCTCGGTATACTAATTTTGTTTGTATTTGTAGAATGCAGGAGGTAAAAAAAAAAAATTTATTGAAATATAGCATAGCAATAATATTATTTTTCCCCGACAGGCGGCAGTGCGCGCGCACTTATATACTTGTTGAGGAGCCGCCCCTGGTTAAAAGTCAAAATATATTATTTTGTAATTTATGTACGGTTATTGAAATTCAGCAGCTTGTCTTTCAGATATTGAGGAAGAACAAAAAGACTGGTGTTGTAAGGGAATGCACATACACAAGTTACAGAATGGTGACTCATACCCATCGATATCTCTGATAAGTTTGCACGAGTTATACAGTAAAGGAATCAGTTTTACATAAAAATGTTATTAAAAACAATTTTTATACGACAGTAGGTGACTAGCGCCCTCTGCAAGAAACCCAAAAACTAATTTAAGATTAGGATTTTCCACTATCCAGAACCACCCATTCCGAGTTTTCGCGACATTTTCTTAAAAATATCATACTATAAATGAATATTTAACACGCTGTATCTCCTAAGCGAGCAACATCACAATGAACAACCAAGTTATTCCAAGTAATGAGTCCTTTTCACTTGTTGGCATTTCTGTGTATCGAAATCTTAATTGGCACCAACATGTCACATCAATTGCAGAAGCGGCTGCTAAGAAATTAGGTTTCCTCTTCCGGGCTCGCAAATACTTTTCACCAGCCAATCTCTATACCTTATATACTTCACAAATAAGACCAAACCTCGAATACTGCTCCCACATCTGGGGTGCTGACGCCGCTTCTACACTCGCTATCCTGGACTCCATTCAGAAGAGAGCTATACGTCTCATCGGTGACCCTACTCTTACCCAAAGGCTGCCATCCCTTGCCCACCGACGTGTCGTTGGTGACCTCTCTCTCTCTTTTATAGATATCTGCACGGGCAGTGCTCAGAGGAGCTTTCTTCCATAGTTCCTCCACCTGCTGCTCCCAACAGATCTACCAGAGGAACAGAGCGAATGAACTCTTTTACTGTTCAGGTCACCAGACATAGAACATCTTTTTATGCCCGCTCTTTTGTCCCGAGGACTTCCAAGTTGTGGAATTCCTTGCAGGCGCATGCTTTTCCTTCTCCTCCGAAGCTTCAAACCTTCACGTCCAGAATTAACAAGTTGCCTCTTTCCTCCTTGTCGACACCCACAGTACGATAGTATTTAGGCTGTAAACCCCCGTGGTGTGTTGTTGAAATAATAAAAATAAAAAAAATTCACTAAGACGTATTTGGCGAAATCGTAATATTTTCAAGCCTAGAATCTACAGCTGTTCTATGGCCCATTCAATACGGACCACTCTGTATAGTATTGTTAACTTTAAAATGGTACACAATATATGCAACTACCAGTTATTTTTTTGCATTTACTACACTGTAAAGTTGCAAACAAACATAAAAATGTGTTGTGTGTGTATTTTTTTAACGTCGGGCTATTTCCGCGACTACGGCCAATCACCGACGCCAGGAAGCAGTTTAACCTCACTTTCCTGGAAAGTTTTTCGAATCCTTGCCTTTCTGTAAGAAGGGTAGGGATCTTTAACGTGCCCAATATCGCACGGACACGGGACCGACGGGTTTACGCCCCCTCCAAAGGGCGGAACATGCAGACATTAAACTTGCTCAAATACAATGCCACAGCCTCGGTTGATGTTAATTGTATTGTATGTACTGAAAAAGTGAAAGGAGTACCCTGGGATCGAATCCAGTACCCTATACATAAAAATAAACTACAGTAAGCTACTATTCCTATAAAGAAGGTAGTCGCAGTGGGTAAATTCACGAAACTAGGATAGTTCCTTGGTGAATAACTCCCTTCAAATCATTCAGGAGCTTCATAAGGGAATTTTTCATCATTTCCACTGTAGACGATTTATTACGTTGTCAGTCCCCCCTCACTCTCTCTCTCTCTCTCTCTCTCTCTCGCGCACCGTCAAATATCCGATTATTCAGTAAATTATTTCTTTAATATTCTCCATGCGGAACTGATAATAATAAAGCTGAACTGAATAATAAATAGACCTACTAATAGTTCTGGAAATTGCATTATCGCATATCTTTAGCTATTTGTATATCGGGCTTTATTGCGATGTTTTAATTGGTTTACGTTGCTGAGAAATATTGTTACGTCGTTTTATTTGTTTTCTTAAAGAAAACAGATTAAAGCCTGTTTTACGTTTTGTCTGTATTATTCTATTTAAAGAAATTTGAACAAAGGGAATAAAAAATTTGAAAACAATAAAAATAATATTAGCGGCGGTTAAATTATGGTTGGAATAAGTATCAACGTACCTACTAATATAAAGCTTTGTTTATAGTGCTTTGGTTTTAATTACACCACAATTTAATATAATCTATAGGTATTTTACAGAAATATAATTGGAGTAATAGAACTAAACAACATTTTAAAAGTCTGGACGTAGCAAGTGCGTTCGGGAAGTGATTTTTTTAATAGCAAATATGTCTTTCCAATGCAAGCAGGTATCGATCTGGTTACCGGTGTAGCCTATATAGTAGAAACAATGTACCATATTTTATCAAAATTATTTATTGTTTGAAACTGTACCAAAATTTTCCGAAAAAAACTTAAAATGTTTTCGATAAAATTGGTTTCCTAGCCAAAAAACCTTAGGTTAATAGCAAACTGAGTTATTTAAATTCGAAGGAGTTAATGAAAATTATTTACGCACTTACTGCGTCTCGATTTTTTTCTTTCAAACATGCATCATATTTCGATAAAAATGCAAAAATACAATGATATAAGTGTGTTCGAAAAAAACAGAAAATTGTAGGGCTCACCAACGACTCATGGACCACCCTGTGATTGTCAAGATATTATTATAAGATCCAGATTAAGACCCCTATAATTAACGTATACAATTTTTTCTCGTATCTTGTATACTACGTAGAAATGCGTCACCATGTATATATGTAAACAGATAAAAACTGAAAGTAAACCCGGATATGGGTTCTAGGGATCCCAGTTTCCGCTCATTTGAAGTGCTGGTTATATAGATAATACATATGCCAAATTTCAAGAAGATCCAATAATATTTAGGGGTTTCACACATTGATCCCTTTTATGCCAAACCAGTGAAATTTATAATATTGAAGTGCTCATTTGGTCTTGCATTGAGATAATAAGCTGTTACTCTTAGTTGCCCATGGGTGTGCCAAATTGTAAAATAGTTTCAGTGACTGGCAAAAATTTTGAGCATGTGCTTAGCGTACCTGTTGCCCACTCTTGTGAAGATGGACGAAGCAGTTACCCAAAAAGTGGACAGATTTGAGCTACGTGACAATATCATCAGTACATCTTTTGATACTACAGCATCTAATACAGGATTGATGCAGAGGACGTGTACCTGAATTGAAAGGGGATTTGGACGAACACGCTTGTGGTTGGCTTGCCGCCATTGTACTCATGATATAATATTGAAAGGATTATATGAGGACTGTTGCGGTATACCGTTAAGTGATCCTGACATTCAGATTTTTCGGCAAATCCAAAGTGTGTGGGCTGCACTTGATAAAAGTCATACACGACAATTCTGGATGAAGAAAGTCCCGTTCAAAACGTTCTAGAAGAGCAACAAGTAAAAGTGGTTAACTACATAGTAGAATACGAACGTCATCCAAGACAAGACTACAAAGAGTTACGACAACTCTCACTCCTGTACCTAGAAGGCTGGCCCGGTTGGTCTACAAACGACTTCAGTTTCAGGATCCCAGGTAATCTGCATCAAGCAAGATAAAAGGCAAAGGCAATATATGCACCTAAAATTGTCCTCTATCCTAAACTGTCGAATATTCTACAACGAGAACCTAAAAAAATGAAATGCAGATTTTGACAGCCTCATATATATATATATATATATATATATATATATATATATATATATATATATATATATATATTCGAGCGGCCTAGGGTTGACCACACTGAGACCTCACAGACGATATCCTGCGAGATTTGGGAAGTAGGCAGATTGAGGCCCCGTAATCGAGCTACAACCACCCAACCCACCTTTATCCACTGCTCTAAGGAGTAGGCAGATTGAGGCCTTAGGGTGTCCTTACATATTTCCTTTACCTCTTGAAACCAACCCAACCCACCTTTTTCCACCGCTCTAAGGAGTAGGCAGATTGAAGCCTTAGAGTATCCTTACATTTTTCCTTTACGTCTTGAAACCAACCAAACCCACCCTTTTTTCATCGCTCTAAGGAGTAGGCAGATTGAGGCCTTAGAGTTTCCTTAGACATTTCCTTTACCTCTTGACAATGGCTCCAAAACAGGAGCCGAAACATCGAGTTTTCATAAATTCTGGACGCGGTTCAACCCGAGAACCAAGAATGTGTCATATATATATATATATATATATATATATATATATATATATATATATATATATATATATATATATATATATATATATATATATATATATATATATATATATATATATATATATATATATATAAACATATAAAAATTGAAACTGACTCTGGGTATGGGTTCTAGGAGACCTAGTTCGCGGTCATTCGAAGAATTTTTTTCAAAATTCAAAAGTCGAGATCTCATTAGCAATTTTTTTTAAAGAAAATTCACTAAGAGGATTATTTTTAATGTATTAAATATTACATTACCGATAAAACCATATCCATATCGTAACGACTTCCTTTTATGTTTATTTGGCTAACAAAGCATAAAGTTTTCCTAGTGTAGGCTGAACTCGTGAAATAGTCTATTTCAAGACAGCTTAATATCCAGGGAACAATACTGGCTATAATCCAGGAGATTGATGTTCTGGGAGGGAAATAATCACAATACGATCAACTCTAAGCTGCTCGTACATTATAATACCCTAAGATGGATCGATCAGAATGTGACAACACCGCTGACTAACTTACTCTTTTATTACAGATGATGGAGGGATTATAGTGACTAGATTATGTAACATTGGCAGCATAAAGAAGCTACGGGTGAACCTGCAAAATTAAAGTGCTTCTAATGTATTTTAATTAATACTTCCATTAATAACATACATATTTAAAGACACGATTTTACTTTTAAAAATTCTGCAGGTGATCTTGCTAATAAAAATTACATTATGTTTTAAATCGGTAGTCTGCTGGTGAGGCTAGATGCATTATAACCATCATCAGAAATACATACCGGTTTCGCTCTCATTGGAAAACGTCAATATAAAATTTATCCAGGCTCAAGTACTGTTCAGGGCTTAATTATTTTCTTCATATTCTTTGTCAAATCATTGCTTTGTATTTGTTTTTTTTTTCTTTAACCTCTGTCTATTTTACCGAAAATATTTAATCATCGACTCCAGGGATAAGTCTGAAGTCTTTCTCCTGGAATTTTTGCCAGTCCTTTCCTTATATATATATATATATATATATATATATATATATATATATATATATATATATATATATATATATATATATATATATATATACAGGGTGTTTGGCAAGTCGCGTTCATTAGAAGTTTATGACCTTCTAGTCCGAATTCGAAAGATAAAATTTGGGTTTGGCCATAAGCGGCTATGTGGAAGCAACGTAAATTACTTTGAAGGTCATGGTACTTCCGGTTACACCGAAAGTACCATGTACTATCGTTATTTTAAATGGAACACCCTATATATTATTTCAGTTTTAGATTCTGAATATAATTCTAGAATACATTTTATAAAGGCACCATATATCAAAAATGTGACGTTTTCAAGTTATTTAAATTTTTTCGAAAATTTTTAAAATGTCACTACTATGTTTAATAAGACAAGATCGGAGATTATACCTTAGTGAGTAAGCTAAAAAAGCTTAGTTCTAAGGAAGTGGTGGATAATATTATCAAAAACTTATACATAGCGTTCCATACTAAGCATCAAACTGGAACAACTTCTTTCATTCATAACTTGAATATTTCAAATAGAACACCATATATTTTTTACCTCATTTTATTGGCCATTTAAATCTCTTAAAAAACTGTTAACACTTTCCTATACCTATCTCTTACCATTTCTGAGATATATCGATTTTTCTATTATATTTTGACGCATACATCAGACATCTGGTCATACGTAGTTGCCTTTCACTGAAAATGTCAAAAACAGGGTGAAATTTAACTGACACTTCCTAGGCGGCTTCATTGTTGCATGCTCTTTGTGAATTTTTTGTTATCAGAAGTGCTAAAATAATATGGATAACAATAGTTTTAATTTTTGTTATTCTGCAGATGATGTTTTGAATTTGTTTTCAATATATGGTGAATGTAACAGAATAGTTGAGAGAACAGTTTGAACATTTAACAACATATTTCCTCATTTGACTCTAATGAATAGAACAAAATTCAGCAGAATTCATGGAATAATACCGACACGAAGCGTTGTTAAACGTTTCAAAATTGAAGACAATGAAATCAATGAAATTATAGTTCTTGCGTATTTTGAAGCATGCCTACAAAGTTCGTTAAGAAGTGGGTCTCACGATTTGGGTTTACCTAACTGGGCAATACACAGAATATTAAGAGAGCACAATATGCATAATTTCTCACTTCAGTTCGTACAAGAACTCCACCCCAGTGACTACCAACAAAGGATAAAGTTCTAAAAAGATTTATTAATAAAGATTCAAGACGATCCTTCATTTTTGAAAAAAATAAATATGGACAGACGAGTCTAGGTTTGATATAGAGGGTATTATCAATCGCAAGAACGAGCATTATTGGGCTAGAGAGAACCCGCATTTAACAAGACATCGAAATTTCCAAAACAAATTCAGTTTCAATGTTTTCTCCTTAATTTGTGACAATGTTGTGTGTTACTACATTTATGACGGAAACTTAAATTCTCAGAGGTATTTGTTGGAGATTATTAGAAACAGAGTAACAGATTTTATTGAAAATCTGCCAGTCAGTACATTATTTAGTTGCTGGTATCAACTAGACGGGGCTTACTCTCATTGCTCGAGTGAAGTATATCAGGAACTAAATAGGATGTTTGAAGACCGTTGGATAGGCCGCAACGGTCCCTGCAGATGGCCGCCAAGATCACCAGATCTAACACCGTGTGATTTTTATCTCTGGGGCAAAATAAAGAGTAAAGTCTATGCTACTCCAATGAGTACACGCGATGAACTTATTCAACGGATTGTCGAGGCCTTTCAAGGACTAGATCCACACGAAATAAGAAAAGCAACTTCACACAAAGTGAATTCGAGAATTTTGAAATGTCTCGACAGGAACGGGAGACACATTGAAAATTTCCTGTAAGTTTCTACCTACCTATAATTTATTTTTACGTTTGCTATTTATTATATTTGTTAAAAGTTTATAAAATTAATGTTCTTGTTGTTTTTTTTTTTTTTTTACTAATAAATCATAGTGATTATTACAATCGAGCAAACATTTTGGTTAATTACAACTAAATTACAACTTGGTTAGGTTATCTGGACTTTTTCAGGTATCTAATTTTAATTTAATATTAATTGTGAAAGTAAACGTAATTAAAGCCTTTGTTCGTTAAGGTATAAGATTAGACTATTTTTAACTCTGAAGGATATTGGTGTTTTCCCGTGATGTTATTATGTACCGATTAAGTAAAAAAATTACCTTCTAAGGTAAAAACAACGACCGCCTGATTTAGTAGAGCCAACAGTGTTATAGCAAAGCAACAGATTTCATTATGTTTACGAATAATAAAAGATCTTTAAAGAAACTAAAATCAGATTTTTCATTATCTTCTAGACACTAACTTTATAGACGAGACTCCATTTTACGAGAACGTGTTAGCAAATTCCTTACAATAATCTTTGTGGTATTTTATGGACATGTAGTATCTGAATTTACTGTTGTTAACTTAGCATTTTATTACAAGAAGCCCTTAGGTTCATAAATTCGCAACTCATAAACTATGTAGATACATTTTACGTAGATAATATATAACAAGATCCTATTCTTTATAACTAGTCTCGCTGGCTTCACTACAGTAAAACAAGACGTGCACTTTATGTCGCTGTTGTAAAATAAAAATGAGCCACTAAAGGATGTGTAATGTGTACACTGTGCACGTTTCTTGATATTAAGTATAAAACGTCTGAAAGAGGACACAGTTTTAATGAAAGATGCAGTTATAGACGACTTGTCTCAACTTGAATTTGGGGGAGAAAGATCTTGTTTTCTTTCCCCAATGTTTTGCAGATGGATTGATCCCACCCTGGCTAAATAGTCAGCTTTACTAATTAGCGTTGGAAGAAGAATATGTTGAAAATGTGGACTGTATGTGAACTGTATTTGTAACTCTAGGTGCACTGGATTCCAGAAGATTTTAATAATACACTTTTTTATATTTATATATGTTGTATTGTTACTATATACACTTTGAACTTAACATTTATTTACAATTTGCGGTTTTACATTTGATTTAATGGATTATTCAGGATATTTCACAATCTTATTAGCTACTTGCTATTGCATTTAACTGCGCATATACTTTCTAATTTCGAAGAAAACACTGACTTTTCACTGTAATACTGTACGAACGGAATTTCTGTATGAAGATTGGAGCTTGAACTAAAGTTGCGTATACACGCTAGCGATGTTTAGGTAGAAGATCGGGATCTTACAAGTCCCAAAAAGCGATGAAGATGAGATTCGTTGTCGAACGGCACTGTAGAATTGTACTGGTTTAAACACACGAGCGATGTTTAAGTGGAAGATTTGGATCTCAGGGTTCCAAGGATCGAAGAAGGAGCGAAGAAGATGAGATCTGACGTAGAACTGACTTATAGCTTTCGAAAGGCTTGCTTTTATCGAGCTTTCGCGTAACGCTAGGTGACGTAGTTGACATAACATAATGTCAGTAATACAGAATGGCCAACTAGGTAGAAGCATTATTCCTAGTAAAAAGAAAATCCACTGGGTGCATCTGTACTCGCTTCGGCGGTACATATACTAAAATTGGAACGATACAGAGAAGATTAGCATGGCCCCTGCGCAAGGATGACACGCAAAATCGTGAAGCGTTCCACATTTTCTAGAAGTACAGTTGCCAAGATTGCCAACTTTAACCACAAAACAAAAACAAATCACCTTTTTGTTAAACTTTTAGAAATTTTAAAAGAACTTTGTAATCAGGGTAAAACAGTAACAGTTGCTTGGATAAAAGCCCACTGTGGAATAGTGGGAAATGAGCGGGTGGACGAGTTGGCGAAGGATGCTCTGGTACATGGTGAAGTGCTAGATTATAAATATCCCTATGAGGATTTATATCCGTTTATAAATAGATCCTACAAACACAAATGGTTAGCACAATATAAAAGTGATCCTAAGGGAATCTTCTATAAGACAATACAACCTAATATCCCTGTTAAACCTTGGTTTACGAAGCTAACAGTAGATAAAACTTTTGTTAAGCTAATTTGTAGATTGCGATTTAACCACTCCTTGGTACCGGAGCATCTTTTCCGGCTGAATCTCCGCAGCAGTCCTTTGTGTGATTGTGGCGAGTTGGGCGACAGCCAACATATACTTCTAAATTGCGAACTGCAAAAAGAAAAGGTTGCTCTTTTTACAGAAAAAATTTGTAGATTGAATATAACTCTTCCCTTTAATTTACCACAACTATTACAATCCCAAAACCATAAGATATACCAAGCAATTGTGGACCATGTTAAATCTCTGAACATTAGATTATAATGCGAATGTTGACAAATATATGTGTATATATGTAAACAATATCTATCATTGGTATTGCCCTTTAGTTATTTAAGTAATTTAAACTATTTTATAGGTTGTAATTTATTGCTTTATTAGAATTAGGAATTACCTACTGTCTTTCCTTGTGTATAATACCATTCCGTTAGTGGCCCTCTTGTGTGTAGTCAAGTTGTCTTGATAGGCCCCAAGACATGAAGATATGTGTCCCCGTACCTTCCCAATAAATTAAAATAATAATAATAGTAATAATCATAAAAAGGAAAAAAAAAATTATGTGTGTATATATGTTTATATTAAATGAATAAGGTATTATGTTTACTTATAAATTAGAAACCATTATGTAAGTGTAGTGATCTGACGAACTAACTAATGAATCATCATTTGAACATAGATGGAGATTAAAAAAAAATATTAGAAAATGAGCGGATGGCCAGAGTAGCCGCAGCCAAGACATGACCGCACACGCACACACTGGGTGCATCTAAAGAATATGTCAAAGACAGCTAAATCTATTTACATTAAACGACCTAACGGTATATAAGTATTCTTTGTATGGCATTGTTCAAGCGTAAACCTAATGCGATACAGACGTCTAGAAGATAAAGATTACCAGCAAATTGGAAAGGATCGTGAAATCCAGAGATAACTAATTCCAGGTAGAAACTTAAAGGATAGTGTAACCGAATGAAAGTAAAGAGCCAGGGGCGTACCAATTATGTTTCTCCAACAGAATGATTTATAACACTGGTCTGCAAAAAAATATTTCCTTTCTTCATGATTACTATATATTTGATACTTTTGAATAGGAGTATATAATTTAAAAAATGGTCGGGAGGCAGCAAGTGCATTATGTTAGTGAATTTTCATAAGATTTGTACACTATTAGTAAGGTATATTATTAAAACCAATTCTTAAAGTTTAAGTGGGCCTGGGAGACCAGTTTCGGAGGTCCCAGTTAGCGATTATTTGAAGAAATTTCTATGTTCTATGGAGCTAGATAATTGAAACTTGGTAGATATATATATATATATATATATATATATATATATATATATATATATATATATATATATATATATATATATATATATATATATAAGTACTGCAAGTCTCTTTGCAAAAATTGTGTTACAAATGTCATTGAAGTCACAAAAGTTTTCTAGAGAAAAATTAATTATTTACAAAGGGAATATACCTGCCAAATCATAAGTATTGTTCAGCAAGGGGGGAACGTGTTCGAGCATCTGTTTTAAAATTCGTGATTAAAACTGTTATTTTAATACATTCTTGATTATTTCGTTTATGTATTAAATTAATGTGGTACTACTATTTTTATTTAATTTTTGTTGTTTATAAATTAAATTAAAAATAAATTTCACCATACAATTATCTAACAACGATGTAAGAATTAACAGAAAAAATGCCTTGTCTATGATTGTCATTAAAAGCCTGTACAAACTAGAATTCACCTTTAGAAAGAAGAAAGCCCAGACGTTTACAAATGATCCATCAGTTTGTGTCGATCCAGCCGATTGAACCCCAGCAAAGATATGGTATTGGAAGAAAGCTTACTAGGGTGTTCTATTTGAAATTTTCAAGAAAAATTAAGCTGTGTAGAACACCCTGTATAAGTTGATATTTCCGCAAGCTGTATAACCATATTTTATTATGCTACATTGAGTCAAGATTTTTGGTGATACCAGATCTTGACAGGTTTTGTGACGACATGGCAGCACTGTCGTGTTGAATTTAAATAAAATTTCGGACAAACAATTGAATAACTTCTAAACTGTTGATCCCATGCCCCTATTGTGGGGCGTCATTTGACTCGTCGTGAAGTGCTCTACCGAAAAATAAAATAAAATTTATTTTACACTCTATAGTGTGTCCCATTAAAAAAAAAGTTTGATGTGGCACAGGGAAACTGATCACTCTGTATACATGAAACTAATTTTCGGTTATGCGACCCACTGGTATATCTATGGATACAAAGTTTGACATTTCTAGGTGGAGCGGTTGTGAGGATAATTATGTGATCCTCTCAACTTGCCGGACCCTATATATTATATATATATATATATATATATATATATATATATATATATATATATATATCGTCTATACGAGAACAAGCTTTTTGAATTTCGTTTCGGTTAACCAAAGTAATCGATACTTAGGAATGACCTTGACGTCTCACCACCAATTTATTTTTTAAGATAGGACAAAACGTGAAAGACATAGTATATCATTCAAAATTATCTAAAGATAAGAGTTCATATAGTTGTAACACTGAACACACTCGTCCCCAAGAAATGATCCAAAGCGTTTCCTAGCAACTACAGGCCTATTTCTCTCCTCTCAGTTGTCTCTAAAGTGATATAAACGTATATAAACACCAAATTAGTAACATTTCTTGAAAAACACAGTCTAATCCACAACAGGTAGTATGGATTCCGTCAGCGCAGATAAACTGCCGACCTCCTTTCCTTTTTCACTCAATTTTGGAACAAGTCTATGGAACTTCACGGTGAATCCAAGCATTCCACCAGGTTTGGCACGCAGCGCTGCTTAGTTAACTTCCGGCCTATGGCCTACCACCAAAACTCTGTACCTGGACAGCAAATTTCCTCTCTCCAACCGGAGCATTTCTGTTGTCGTGGATGGCCATTCCTCCAAACTGTATCCAATTGTTGCAGGAGTTCCTCAAGGTTCAGCTTTAACCCCCACTTTGTTTCTTCTCCACATCAATGACCTTCTCTCTAGCACATCCAACCCAGTTTACAGTCACGCGAACGACAGCACCCTCCACTCAAATATACAATATTCTAAGCCTGTCTCTTTAACCCAGTTAGATGATGATCGCAGACTCATAGAGGGTTCTGTGTCCGTGAATCTCCAAAAAATATTAGACTGGGGAAGTAGAAATCTTGTACAATTCAACCTTACCAAATCTCAGTCTTGCTTTCTATCTCATAAGAGATACACCAGGCCTAGACCCATCACAATAAACAACCAAGTTATTTAAAGTAATGAGTCCTTTTCACTTGTTGGCATCTCTGTGGATCGAAATCTCAATTGGCACTAACATGTAACATCAATTGCAGAAGCGGCTGCTAAAAAATTTGGTTTCCTCTTCCGGGCTCGCAAATACTTTTCACCAGCTAATCTCTATACCTCATATACTTTACAAATACGGCCAAACCTCGAATACTGCTTCCATATCTGGGGTGCCGCTGCTGCTTCTATACTCGCTATTCTGGACTCCATTCAGAAGAGAGCTATACGTCTCATCGGTGACCCTATCCTCACCCAAAGGCTGCCATCCTTTGCCCACCGACGTGCCGTTGGTGACCTCTCTCTCTCTCTCTTTTTTTATAGATATCTGCACGGGCACTGCTCAGAGGAGCTTTATTCCATAGTTCCTCCACCTGCTGCCCCCAACAGATCTACCAGAGGAACAGAGCGAATGCATCCTTTTACTGTCCAGGTCACCAGACATAGAACTTCTTGTTATGCCCGCTTTGTTGTCCCGAGGACTTCCAAGTTGTGGAATACCTTGCCCGCACATGTTTTTCCTTCTCCTCCAAACCTTCAAGTCCAGAATTAACAAGTTGCCTGTTTCCTCCTCGTCGACACACACGGTACGATAGTATTTAGGCTGTAAGCGCTCGTGGTATGTTGTTGAAGTATAAAAAAAAATTACAATATATAAATCTATATTAACTCGTTCATTTTGTCATAGCTGTTTTTTAAAGGCTCTAAAATATCTTACATCAAGTTTTCAGAGCCACTTTCCTCATAGTAATTTTTTGTCTAAGCTGTGCGATCATTCATATTTAAGATATGGCGGACGGCCATTCTTATTTGGCCACCGGGTACATTTTTTTTTACTTTAACATTGATAACCAAATTAACTACCTGATGAGTATCTGTTAACTCAGCTCACATGATGGAAAAAGATCGGCAATGCAGCTAAAAAATGCTAAAGAAGTTAAAATATTGGGACCGTATTTTTCAGGAAGTGAGGTAAATACAAATTATATTAATAAACCCGAAGACGCCACACACAGAAATGAAAAGGCAACTCTTGAAGCGCTTTATTTGCTGTAACCCGCCTAAATTGCTGGTTTTCTTTCAAGTTATAAAAGAAAAATCTTACGTCATTAATTCAGCAGGAAATTAAACGAGGTTTAGATAAAACGAAAAATAAACTGATTGTTTTCGAGTTCTTTTTTAAGTAAATAATAATTTAACTTGCTGCCGTAATTAGTGTTTGATGTTGTCGAACAAGCTGCATTAACAGCAGAAATAGCAGCAGGTCGATATTTACTAAAATCTGCAGGAGTGTAAACTGGAAGTTTGATAAATGAGCTCCATATTTCATGCGTGAGCTCTCTTACGGACAGCTAATCTCCAGTATTAAGATTTATGTTACTAAAATTCCAATAAATAAAACTTCCCAGATTATATAATTCTATAAGATTTTTGCATGTAAATTCTGCTCACGTTTTTCTTAAAATTTGATTATTAACTTAAAGTTTATATTGAAATAACTGTTTCTAATTTTATTTATCTTTGTTGCGACAGGCGTTTCTTTAGATAAAAACGCTTTGAAGAAGATTTATTTAGTACAGTGAGTAAAATTTGCTTTGTTTTGTCACATAGAATTACGTGTTGAAAGACTAAATCCTCTTAAGCGAATTTCTGTAGAAATTTAAAATAAAACATAGTAAATTCATGATGAAAAAATCTAGATCCTTATATTGCTTGTGTTTTATTGGCAAAAATGTCAGATCTAACATAAAAACGTGTTTTATTCACCAAAATGTCAGCTATTATATAAAATCGACACGTTTGTGGTTCAATGGTGAGAACGTATGCCTCTAAAACAAAGGGTACCGGGTACGATCCCAGGGTACTCCTTTCACTTTTTCAGTACAAACTGTACAATTAACATCAACCGAGGTTGTGACATTCTATTCCGTCGATCTAGTGTCCATGTGATGTTGGGCACGTTAACGATCCTTAACCTTATTACATATAGGCCGGGGTTCGGCAAAACTTGCAGGAGAGAGGTGAAACTGCTCACTGGCGTCGATGATTGGCCATAGTCGCGGAAATAGACCGATGTTAATGAAACAAAAAACAAACAAACAATAATAAGCAACGAGTTTCTGGCAATGCGTAAAATGGGTTCTACGGCATACATTTTGTAGGCATTTACTTTTGCTAAACAATTTTAGCGAATTTTCATTAACAAAAATTCGCTAATAGAAAGGTCACCATGAAAAGGTTTTGAAAAAAATTCTTCAGAAGAGCGCAAATTTGTGTTCCTAGAATCCAAAAACAAGGTCCGTTAAAATTTTTATATGTTCATATATATATATATATATATATATATATATATATATATATATATATATATATATATATATATATATATATATATATATACATATATAGGTGTGTGTGTGTGTGTATCCGTGCGATAACTCAAAAAAAACTAAACCGATTTCAGTCAAACTTGGCAAAAAGCTTGCTTGGGCGAACACCGTGGTCGAGTTTGTTAATCAGCGTTTATGCTCAAGTTTTTCCGGTAGAAAATTGGCGAAAACTTTTTAAAAACGCTATATTTCTGTAAATATCAGAATACCTGGAATGGGACTTTACAAGTGGCTAAAAATAGTACTCATAAACCTATGTTATAAATTTTAAGTAATTTGAAATACAATATGTAGAGTTTTTTCCAAATTAAAAATAAAATTCCAAAGACATGCGTTGAGACGACTTCGTGGTTAAAGTCCAATGCCTGATATACAATGTAGTTAACTACCAGGCGTAGATTGATTCATACAGCAGGTATAATCCATACACGAAAGGTAACCAAAATAGATATATACCACATATATAATACATACTACCCGAAGTTTCCTTTTCGCACATAGAATATTACTAGAATAGACTAAATTGAGATCGCGACTCCGTGATGTTTCAATTTTATTTTAATAGCTGATGCTATCATCTGACAATACTGAAACATTCATAATTCAAAAGACACAAGATTTATAGTGAACCATATCGTTATATGTTTGTGAGGAAATGATATATTGTCTGAATTGGAATAATCTTGAAAGTGAGAGGCGTCTAAGTTCAGACATATTAAGGGCAAAATGTCATAAATCATCCCCTAAGGCCAATACTGCCAGTAGTATTCCTCGTCTATTAATATCAAAAGATCGCTCAGATTCTTAGCGACTACAGCCACTTATTTAAATTCTCGATAAATTGCTCAAACGGGGAGAATTTTTTACACGACCTCATCGAGAACCAATCAGTTAAACGTGACAAGTTTCCTTCGGTATAGTGAAGAAAACCAGGAGCCAAATTAGTGTTTTTTTTATGGACGTAATCGCTTTTTAACGACGCTGTGACGTAGAAACGTTGCTATCCGTTATATCTGGGAAGTTTTGTAACATCTGTTTCTACAATTTGTGTTAATTTGTATGAAAAAAGCAATTATCTAAATAAAAATGCTGGTGTGTAAGATATAAACACATAAAGAACGAATATACCAGCAAATTTGCCATTCTGTATAGCCCTTAAGCCATTCTGTTACCAGTATTTAGGTCGCGCGCTATTTTTATTTTATTTCTTTTACAGCTACAACACAATGAAGGCACAAATTAACAGCGTTTATTTTAAAATTACAACATACGATTTTTAGTGAATTGTCGTAGAAATTCGTGAGGCGGACTGATTTCTCAGAGTAAATTGTTTCAGAATGTTTCCCTAAAAATTTTGTAAATTTTCTAGAAAATAACTTGCACAGAAAAAATTTGTAGAAATTTTTTTAACGCATCTTCGTGAAATTTCTAGTGAATTTTCATTAAGAAAATTCACTAATAGAGGCATTGATGGTGAGACTTTCGGAAAATTTCGTCAAATGAGCGAGAATTATGGCCTCTGGCGCCCATTTTCCATGATCAGGTAAAATATATATATATATATATATATATATATATATATATATATATATATATATATATATATATATATATATATATAATGCAACCGATAACTCATTTGGACCAAATTTAGGAATTACCCTTATTTTGCTAATGGCTTGGATGAGTTCGTCCTTCAAACCTTAACGGCCAAATTTTCTTAATGAAAATATCAAAAATATTTTTTAAAACGTAAATATCTCTCAAATTTTCTAAGTGATTAAAAGGAAATTTTACAACTTAAAAGAACATAGATAGACGTAGTTGTGTACCGATTTTAAAGTCTTTGGATCAAAGGAAAAAGAAGTTAATTGAAATTAATAATAACATAATCCTCGACGTCACTTCAGATTCTGTAATGCAATATCTACGATGTAGGACAAAGACAAATAACGTTATTTGTACTGCTATGCTATTTAAATAAATCGTAGATAAAAATCTAAACGATGGAAGTTATTGCAAGATGTCAGACTGGAGAACATTGTGAAAGATACAACAGGGACGCCATATCAGTGCAGGACTAGGTAGTATGTTGTCACAATGGCTCTAGTTTACACAAATTTTTATAGATAGAGCTGTGTACAATGTACAACCAACTAATAATTTTGCAAATTATCAATCTTTGACCATTTGTTTCCTAATACCAGGAAAAAGTTTGCGCCCAAAAGTGCTAAATTTTCGCATGCGAATGTATACCAATAAATACAAATTTAATGACAGTGATTCAATTTTTTTTTAAGTAAAAATCAAGAACGACGTTTCATTATGTATAAATATTAAGCTTCCAATTATTCACATTTACGGTACTTAAAACTAAATCCATCTCTCTCTATCTCTCTTTTCCTCTCCTAGTTTAATTTAACCACACGTAGTTATTGAAGAAATATTGAATAATGTGTACGCTCACGCTTTGCGCATCGCATAACCTTGAAATCAATTAATTTCGGAAAATTTGGATATTTTTAAACAATATAATCATTTTGATAAAATATGGTGCATTGTTTCTACTATATACATTATGCTGGTAACCAGATTTCATGCATGCTTTCTTAAAAAAAAGACATATTTGTTATTAAAAACATTTTTATCAAAATTAACTACCATAAAGCACTTACTGCGTCCAGACTTTTTTTATATTGAAATCCTGAAAATATCAAGCGATATTTGTTTGTTGCGTGTTTACCGATACCAAATGTTCAAAGTGCCCTCCAATTTGGTCAACACTTCTGTATTCTTTTCAAGAACGACTGATGTACCGCCCGTATTGTATGAAAGGGAATCATCCTGAAATCTCCTATAGATATGTGCTTCACATCTTCTGCAGCAGTTGGCGGATTTAATACATAGTCTGCTTACTATGTCACCAGAAGAAGAAATCCATTTCCCACAAGTCTAGTAATCTAGGTGGCCAACTAATGAGGCCCCCGCCGCCTATCCATTGGCCTGGAAGTTGTCGATTCAATTAACCCCTAACAGTTAATGTGGAATGTGGTGGAGCTCCGTCGTGCTGGACCCACAAATGTTAAAGCATAATTTGTGGAAGATTTTGCAGGAGCTGAGGCAAGTGATTTCGTAAGAACAAATACTGCTCACCATTCAAATGCTCATTGAAAAAGTAAGGCACAATGAACTCCTCACCTTCTTAAACATTTAGAGTCCATTGAGGTTGTCTATCGACTTGTCTCAACATTTTTGGGTTTTCGGTCGCACAATTGTGCAAATTATGTCAATTGGGACTACCTCTTTGTGTAATAGTGGCTTCGTCGATGAAAGTACTTGTAGAAAAAAATAACTAATAGTTGGTTCTATTTCCAGTACCTCTTTGCAAAATGTCCTTGGATTTGCCAAATCCTAATGCAATAATTTTTGATGAAAAATATGTGAAAAAGATTCATCTAAATCAGCTTTATAAGGCAGTTTTAGGACTTTGACGTACAAATGAGCCACCCGGTATAAATTTTATAAAAAAAATCCGTAGATCATAATTTATATTAAAACTCGCTACCATATTGTACCTAGACCACCTTTTGACCTTTTAGTTTTAGAATTTTTCTGTTTTTGCGTTGTCTGAATAATTATGTTTCCAATATCATGAACAACTGTGGCTTGAACATCAGCAATAATGATTATTGTTTAAGCTACTTGTCAGCTTTTACTACGTATATCAGCAACTAACTCTAATGACCCCCGGGTAATGGTTCTAAATGCTCCAGAAGACTACAAATTGCCGAACTAGGATGTAAATTGCGGCGAGCCGGTTCATTTACTGTGGAGAGAAATAATAATAGTATAAACGGGAGACCATCCCAACGACAAGCAGGAATTTTATACTCGGAACAAACAATTGCAGTCAACTAAAAATGTAATTGCTTTTTCTAATAATGTCCTTTTCTGCTATTATGTAGTCGTTCGTTGTTGGTTTTGTCTCACTATAAATTTAATAAAACCCGGATAGTTTTCATTGTACTTGCAAGTAATTATTTCTTTGTTTCCAGAAACTATGCTTACACAAAGGCTTTACAGGGCGAACCACAAAAGATGTTACCACATATTAGTTTTTAATCTTAAGAAAAAAAATCCGAAATAGCAGAGTCGTTGGAGATTTGCTGTGACGTCATAGGAAGCGACGAAAAATAGCAAAAAATCACAAAAAAAACTTATTTTACCCAACAGTCGGCAAAAAAATTAACCTACAGTTATTTAAAAATAGTCTTGTTAGCGTATCCAAGAAAGGAGCCAGTAGTTGCCGCAGAATGCTGGTAGAGGTGACGATCAGAAGAAACATACAAAATTTGAGGTATACAGTAGGTGGAACTTTGAACGATCAACTGGCACAGCAAAGGTATATCTGAACAGTAAACTTTGATCTGAACTGAGAACTTGGACAGCAAAGGTGTATTTAAACGGTATACAGAGAATTTGAATGTAAAGGTAAACTTAACTGCGAAACCGAAACTGAAAACTTGGAACTGAAAACTTGAAGTTGAAAACTTGAATCCGTTTACTTGAACCCTGCAGGTACAACAAAGAATTGCCGTTAGCAACCTGCCGCTGCATTAAAATGTTTCACCATATAATCCTTTTCTTTTAACGGGTTGTTACAATAACTGAACTAACTCATTATCTGAAACACCAAACATACATGCCCTGAGGAAGCTGCGTTTCACTTGCCTGCCCAATAGGGTCTCTCTACTGAACCTAGTTAGAGTCTCAGTTAGCGATTAATTAAAAAATATATATTTTATATGGAGCTAAAAAATAAAATTTGGTCTTAGATATAATATGTCAGTATTGCTAGTGTCTTTGAAAAATGTTTTACAAATTTCATTAAGTTACAAAAGTTTTTCAGAAAAAAATTAATTATTTACAAAGGGAATGTACCTGTCAAATTATAAATATGATATTGATTGCTTGGACGATTTTGTTTTATTTAACTCATACAGTTATTGCAAATAATAAACAACAAAAAAGGTTTTTTAAATAATTTTTTTATCCGCGAAGCTCATTATGTTATTTTTCTTTAATCCAATACCCACGGTGCGTTTACATAGGTGTTACTGTGGTTCAATATTGAAGATTCTAGCTTAATGGAAAATCTAATGAGTTATCGGATTTGAAATATTTTTACGAACATTTTCTACCATACAATAATTGCTGCACCCAGACTCTTCCTAACACTTTACGGTTGCTGTATCCATATCTTTTGAAAATTATAAAATATTGCAGCTTACTATGTAAGACTGACAAACAAGGCAACCACAAAATCATTTTTGGAAACATATTTAAAAAAAAAAGGTAACAATTTAAACATACATTGAAAATCTTGGTTCGCTGCTTCGTCGCAGGGATTGTCCTTCCCCTTATGTATGACTACAATCACCATCAATGCCTAAACAAGAACAATGTAAATAAGAAAAATTCCTTTGGAGCAACCCCTAAGAATGTTAGGGAACCTGCGATGGATATAAAGGTTCTGCGCGCGGTAAACAGGATTTTAAGGAGGTATAGCTGCAAAATGGGATAAAGGCAGCTTAATGAGGTCCAACTAAGCTGTTTCTTTCGCACTTTCCGCTCACATTTCCTTTTTACACACAGCATCCCCTATTCACTCTTGGTCCCGTATCTTTCTAGTGGGCTGGTTGCAAAAAAATCTTCTTGTGGTTTGGGCATCCAGAAGGGGTTCTAAGCATATTTCTGAAAATATTTTTCTAAACACCCCCCGTGCTAATCTGAAAATTTACCGAAAATTTAATTTTTATTTACAAACGGACTGCATCTATGAAATTATATGTGGCAGGTCAGAATTTTTCCATATTAATCGCTTGAATGATCGGTTTTAATCAACTCAATCGAACCAGTTTCAGTAAACTAAATAACAAAAAGGTTTTTTTAAAACATACGTGTAATTATGTTTGAAAGCTCATTGTATCATTTTTTATACTGGGCAATAAGTATGTTCTTATGATGTTGACCTTTTGTTGCGGCTTTAGCGGTGCTTTCGTTATGTTCTCAAGCTGACCTTTGAGTTGTCTAATGACAAGTTGAGCCTGCCCTATCATCCCATACCGTCTTCAAAGATACCCGAACATATCGGTAGGCTGTAGTTGTTTGATCGCCAATCCCCCTGCGTTAAATAAGGATCGGGTGATGCAATATGAGTGTTTGTTGCTCCTGTTGAACTCAATCGACAGGGAAGAGCATTTAATCGGGTTAAGCATCATCCCCCGCTTTTCAAAAAACTTGACAGCCTAATCAAGCTGCTCTTTGGCATCTCGTGCCGACTCTGATAACAGTACCAGGTCATCCGTATAACCCAGCACAGACATCTTTAGGTCAGGGGACACTTGAATGCCCCCAGGAATATATATATATATATATATATATATATATATATATATATATATATATATATATATATATATATATATATATATATATATATATATACTTTGTAGTACCTATCTAGATATAAGTACTTACTCTATTAGTTTGAGGTAGGTATATTTCTTCTTAAAATAAATTGGCTCACTTTGGTAATACCTACCGGTGAATTCTGTATAGAGTTCACTAGGTAATACATACAATAGCTACAATTACATGCAGTGTACCTATCACTGTCATATTTGTTTCATTGGATGCTACAATTAATATACTAGTACAGTTATTTTGTTAAAGTTAAGTTAAAATTAAAAGTTGGGTCATTATTTATCAACTATTTGTATTAGAATATGGGTACCTAGCTGTTTTATATTATAATATCCTATTAAGGTATTAGCAATTAGCACCAGGGGAGTGGATTTCTAGGTTATGCGATGCGTAAATCGTACACGCTCCTCTGTGAGAAAAAGCAACGTGTGATCAGATTAAACTAGGAGAGAGAGAGAGAGACAGAGATAGAGAGATAGAGATAGAGACAGAGAGAGATGGCTTTCAAATCTAAATACCGTAACATGAAGAATGTGAAGATTAATACTTATACATCTTCGCCTAAAAACGCCTAGAAACGTCGTTCTATGTTGCTTTTAAACAAATTAAATAACTTTCATGGGATATTTTATTATAGTATACATTCGCATACTAAAATTTTGCGATTTTGGATGCTAACTTTGTCCCGGTATTAGGACAGAAATGGTCCAAGGCTGACAATTTACACAATTTTTAGTTGGTTGTACATTGTACACATCTATAAAATTTTGTGTAAACCAGAGCTATCGTGACAACATACTACCGGGTCCTGCACAGAGATGGCGTCTCTGTCATATCTCTCACAAGGTTCTCCAGGCTGATGCAACAACTTCCATTGTTTAGATTTTTGTCTACGATTTATTTAAATAGCATATCAGTACATACAACGTCATGTGTCTTTGTCTAACATTGTACATACTCATTACAGAATCTGAAGTGATGTCGTGGATTATTTTATTATTAATTTCAAATAACTTTGTTTTCCTTTAATCAAGCGACTTGAAAATTGGTACACAACCGCGTCTGTCTCTGTTCCATTAAGTTGTAAATTTTAGTTACAATCACTTAAAGAAATTAAGAGATATCGCGCTTTAAAAAATATTTTTTAGTTTTTTATTAAGAAAAATTGACCGTTAAGATTTGCTGAACGAAATTATCTAAGCCATTAACAAAATAAGGGTAATTCCCAAACTTGGTCCAAATCAGTGAAGTACTTTTTTAGTTATCCGTTATATATATATATATATATATATATATATATATATATATATATATATATATATATATATATATATATATATATATATAAGCGTCGTAAGCTTAGGAACATATTGCTTGTTCTGCCTACGAACGAACGCGAATAGCCCATAACGTTATATGGAGTATTTCAAATTGATACTCACATGATTTTCTAGAGAATTTATATTTCTGAATACAAAATAAATTATTCAACAGTGTCCATGAAAATAAGTTATCTGAAGCGAGATCATATTTCCCAGCGGAGGAGTGTTATAATGATCGTGCTGCCCTATCGCTTCAAAATTTATGTGGACGTAGTAAAACAAAAAACAGGATCCACAGTAAAATAAATAGTGGTTATTATTTATAAAAGTTTGGTGATAATTCTTTAACCTAAGATTATAGGTATGCAATAGTTACATTAAAACAGTTCAACTGCCCTTGAAAATCAGTAAAAATAAATACATCTACGTTACAAATTTATATACAGCATGGTCTAAGGTAAATTCACCTGTCAGAACGATAACAGCGATAAATACTGTAGTCGGGTATGTAGGCAACAATGTCTGGAATTATGTTTAAAAGACACGTCTCAGTAAGGGCAATGCAAACCGGTTTAGCACGATATACAATTTATTACAAAAAGTATTCTAGTTCCAGTGGCAATAAGTACATACAGCAATTCTTTATCCAATATGGTTCAGCAACCTACTTACTTTCCCCGCATCCCAACACACAGCTCCAATCCCTTTGATCTCGTTCTTACTACAAAACCTAAATGCTATAAAACATCAGTCACCGCTCCCCCTTGGTCGCTCAGACCACGGCATGGTCACTGCTTCCTGCTCAATGCAACCCGAGTTCACACAGTCATCACACCCACGTATCGTTTGCCACTACAACTCCGCGAACTGGGATGACATGGGGGAATACTTTTCCTCATTGCCATGGGCGTCTGTCTGCTTCTCTCATCCTGGCCCCTCTGATATCTTACAAAACGTCACCAAAATTATCCAAGGTGGCATGGAATTATTTATTCCACGTACACAGAAAACCTCTTTAGCCAGTCAAAAGCGCTGGTTCTTTAAATCCTGTGACAAGGCCAGACTTGAAAAGGTCAAAGCGCACAAAAAGCTTCTACACAATCCCAGTCAAGAAAACCGTTAAGCATTTAACGACGCAAGAAACCGCTACATCCGCATTCTTTCTGAGGAAAGAAACTCGATTTACTGGCGAAAAACGAAATCCACCATTGTCGGTTTCTCGGCGATATTTCCAAAACCAATTGACCAATCGTAAATATGAAGCTGGATATTAAATGCGTTAGGCTTCCTCTAAACCTTTAGCCATTTAACCTTTGCTGTAGGTGTAATAGGAGCCGACATCCGTGTATAGAGAAGCGAATCTGGGACACAAAATTCGAAAGTCGGGATCTCCTGATCAGTGAATTTTTTTAAAGAAAATTCACTTATAAATCGGGAAACATATTGGGATGCGAAACGACTTTAGAATCACAAGTTAGTTGCATTATCTCTATTAGTGAGGTAGTAAGCTCGGTTAACACTACGAACCAATTCAAATTCGGTGCCACATTTAGCAACATGAGTCGCTTTGCATTTATAGCGATTCTGTTTTATCCTCACACCCTTAGCAGCCAGTCTCGACTGAAATTGTATCGCATATGCACAGACGATGTAATACTTTATAAAGGATTTGCAAATCTTAGTCGACAATCCTACGAATTTTATCAAGACATTTATTTATGACAGTTTTGATTAAGGGGCTTGTTAGTCTTATATATTTTAACAGTTACACGCTCTGTTCCAATTATTTTATCAGCAAGATGGTCGTTATACTTCCATGATGAAGCAGATAACACTAAATTAATTGTCTATAAAATCTAACAATTATACTGCCATTGTCGTATTTGGAGTTCGGATAAAAAGCACAAAAAAAAAGATTTCGGGACGCACAAGTCCGTTATAGTAGCAAATTTTCGTAAGAATTGTACACTGTTATTATACAGTATATTAGTAAAGTTTTAAAACTTACACAAACCTTGAATATCGATTTTAGAGGTCCTAGTACGGGCACATTTGAAGAATTCTTTCGAAAGTGTTAACAGCGATATCTCTCTATTATAAGAAAATCTTGTGCTCTAACTCATGTTGACAAAAATGGCCAAAACTTAATTTTCTATGAAGCCAAAGAATTACTTTTGCTATATGTGTAGACAGCGTATGTCTCTTTAAAAGAAACTTGTATTACAATATTTATTAAAGTTATACAAAAGATTTCCACAAGGAAACTTAATTCATATTTATAAAAGTAAAGTATCTGCCAAATTATAAGCGTAGCATTTATTTTCCCTTGTTAATCGCCAGCATGATTTCGATTTAGTCAACCTAATGAAAGCGGTTTTTTCCATATCAACAATAACAAGATTATAATTGCAGACTCAAAGGTAGCAAACTTATTTAGGCGTTTTAAACAAAAGTGAGATCTTGTTCAAAACGTATGAAATCTGGGCACTATTGTTTCTCCAAATGTCAAAATAAAACATAAAAAACATACACTAACCGAGCTGAATTCGATCACGTAAGCATACGTCGAGTAACGTTTTGTTTACATGATACATTAAATCGGCTTCATTCCCGGGATATTAAATTCAAAGCGTACATAACAATTAATTACAGAATTATTAGAATTACCATTGAAACACATTCCACGACTGTTTAGATTTTAAATGACGTCTTGTGTTTAAATTTAAAAATAAAAGAAACTATTTTAGAATCATTTTTATAGAGACTTGGATTGATTTTGTTTACATTTCTACTATATTTTTCGGCAGCATAGTATATTTATGCTGCGCTAAAACTGTATTTAAAGCCGTGCATAAAGCTACAAATATAGTGTCTTTTAATAACTGATTGAATCCCTCATTTAAATAACAATCACTTGGCAAATGTGTAATTTCATATTGTCTGTCATTTTCCATAATTGCGGCCGATAATTCGCGATTGTTGGTTCGGGTAGTATGTTTTATGCCTCGTATGTATTTAGTTTGGTTAGCGTTGATGTGTGGTTTATACATGTTGTATGAAGCAATCTACGCGTGGCAGTTAGCTACTCTGTCTGTCAGGAATTGGACTTTAACCACTAAGTCGTTTCAATGCATGTTTTTGGGATTATATTTTTAATTTGGAAAAAACTCTAAATATTGCGTACCAAATTACTTAAGATTAACAACATAAGTTTATTAGCACTATTTCTAGGTACACGTAAAATATCACTTCAGTTGCTCTGGAACTTACAAAAATATATCTTTTTTAAAAATATTTTTATGAGCGTCCTGATTATGAACCGGGACGGTTCGAAACTGCAGTCCACGTAAACCAATAAAAAATCATAAAAAGTACAGCAAACAAATAAAGTGTATATTAAAAAGTCAATATCCAAAAGATATATATATATATATATATATATATATATATATATATATATATATATATATATATATATATATATATATATATATAAACATTTTAAAGAACCTTGTTTTTCGGTGCGAGCGACCCAAATTCGTGCTCAACTAAAGAAATTGTTTCAAAAGCTTTTCATCGTGACCTCTCTGTTAGCGACTTTTTCGTAATGAAAATTCGCTAAAAGGTTATAGGCATTTTAAAAAAAATTGGGTTTATCCTTAAAACGTCAAAGTCGCGATTTGAAACGTCAAAATTGGCAAGATTTGGCCAAGGAAGCTGACAGAAATGCGGATTATGTACAGGGTGTTCTGCAAACAACTAAGGTTCAGCTTCAACTATCATTGCCCTCCAGTTTACTAAAATATTTCCAGAAAATTCATTTCAAAAAGATCCTTTCTCTTGTGCTTGGCAGTAGTTATAGTTAAGTTTATGGTTTAAGAGTCTATAATTTTTAGGTAATTTTCATAAAAAATATTCGTTAATGAAGAGACCGCGACTTTTGAATTCTAAAAAGATTTTTTCAAATGAGCGCAAACTAGGGCCCCTAGTTTCCATATACAGGGTGACGCATTTCTACGGTAAAACTCAACATAATTCTTATTATGCAAGATACGAGAAAAAATCGTATACATTACTTATAGGGTGTTTTGAGTTGCATCTTATAAAATTATTTTGACAATCACGGGCTGGGCCATAAGTCGTTGGCGTTACCTACAATTTTTTTGAACATCCCTTATTGCATTTTTAATTTTTCATCGAAATATGATGCATGTTTGTAAAAAAAATCGAGACGCAGTAAGTGCGTTTTTGGAGCGAATTTTCCTTAAATGATTCAAAATTTAATAACTCAATTTGCTATTAACTTAAGGTTCGTCGGCTAGGAAACGAGTTTTCTCGGAAACATTTTACGTTTATTTTCGGAAGATCTTTGTACATTTTTAAACAATAAGTTATTTTGATAAAATATGGTATATTGTTTCTACTATATAGGTTACACCGGAGACCAAATTGATGACTGCTTGCATTAAAGAGACATATTTGCTATTAAAACTATTTTTATGAAAATTCATTTCCATAACGCAAGTTAACTTTCTTGTTAACACACTTGACTTTTTAAAAGAATTTATTGATTATAGTTACATAAAATACTTATGAATAATAATAAAAAATGATAAATATAAATTATGACAATTTAAAAGAGACTCAAGCAATAACAATGTAGGAATGTCCGTCCGTGGTCTGGTAACTTCCATATATAGTCTCTGGTGGGGCGTGGACCGAGAGGCGGTTTCCACCTAAGTTGCAGTCTTGAAGGTGATCCTAGCAGGTGGCTGGTTGCTGAATTGAAGGTCTAGTTGTTTACCCATTTATGAATAGTCTATTCTTCTTATTGCGCTGCTTTTAATTAACCCATTCGTCAGCGACCTTGGGTGTTGAATCGGGATCTGTACTTCTTATATACATTGTATGAGTTGGCTATTGTTATCTCGCACTTACTTTTCCATTATCTTGCCATCGTCGATTTAATCGATACACTGTCGCAATTATTTTTTCAGTTAAAGCTCATTTTCTCCCATACATTTTGTCAACGCAAATGTTGAATAAAGTCAAAATGTGGGTAAATATAACTGATAATTTATTATACAGGCTGGTTCACGGTTTCATATATTACGCACCGCACTGGACCAATATTTTTACTAAACAAATGAATAACTCTGAAACGGTTGTGCCTAGACATATCACGTAAGGTATTAATTTGCTCGTCGCGTACCATCTTTTTTTAAATGATATAAAATACAGTATAAATATACTATTTAAAAAAAGGTAAGTTTGGTCTGCCACGGAGAAAAGGAACATCTGTGTAAATTAAAATATTTTTGAATTACGCAACCTTCAGTTAAAACTTTTTTGATAAAACTGAGTTTAATTTGTGTGTGTGTGTGTGTTTTGTTTCTTTAACGTCGGCCTATTTCCGCGACTATGGCCAATTACCGACGCCAGGGAGCAGTTTCACCTCACTATCCCGGAAATTTTGCCGAACCCCTGCCTTTCTGTAAGGAGGGTAGAGATCTGTAACGTGCCCAACATCGCATGGACACAGGACCGACGGCTTTACGCCCCCTCCAAAGGGCGGAACGTGCATACATTTAACTTGCTAAAATACAATGCCAGAACCTCGGTTGATGTTAATGTTACAGCTTGTACTGAAAAAATGAAAGGAGTACCCTGGGATCGAACGCAGTACCCTTCGGTTCAGAGGCACACGTTCTTACCCCTGAACCACCGAGGTTCACAAGTTTAATATGGAAAACTATATATATATATATATATATATATATATATATATATATATATATATATATATATATACAGTGTGGAACAGCCAAATGGAATAAATTCGATAACGGATAAATGAGGGCGTGTTGGGAAAAACGCTTGGACACGTCGATTTGTATTTTTAACTGCGCATCTTTTTCAAGAAAAAAAAATTATATAGGGTGCGTCATGTGACAGTGGCCAATACCAACTTTCTTATTTTAAATACAAGCCCCTGTATATTATTAATTTTTTGGATTCTTCAGAAAATTCTAGACATAATTCATGTACAATGTTCTATACCTATCTTCAACTGTTTCGGAAATATTAAGTATTTTCAGATTTATTACAAAAATTAACATTAAAAATAGAAAATTATTTTATTTCACAAATTCGCTACATTGCATTCAATACTTATTTCCCATTCAGCTCTTGATAATGAGAAAGTAAACAAAAACCATTCCTGCGTTTCTTTTTACTGATATGAAATGAAACAAAAACAAAAACAGTTTTCTTTCTGTTCGTATAAAACTCGTAGCCTTAGCAACTTGTTGTCTGCCTGCATGACAGTAGTGATTAGTGTCAGTGCTATTGTCGTTTGAATTTCGTTAACTGTACGTAATAATATCAGAAAAATGGTTCATTTAACAGAAATGCACAAAATAACCATTCTACAAATGATTGGTTATGGAGATAACACACGGACACAGATGGAAGTGTCTCGCTTATTTCACGAAAAATTTCCAAATTTGCCGCCTGTATCCCAAGGAACAATTAGCAAAATAGAAAAGCAGTTTCGCGAGCTTGGTCATGTGAGACAGATAAAAAAAGTAGCTGCCAATGCAGTAAGTGATGATACGAAATTGGATATTACGCTTGAGTTTCAAGAAAACCCACATACTTCTGGTCGACAAGCAGCCCAACTATTCAACGTTAGCCACACAGCAATTTTTCGAACATTAAAGGAAAGTAAAATGCATCCCTATAAAATGATACCAACTCAGGAGCTCATGGAGGACGATTTCGATAGGAGAACGTATTTTTGTGAACAAATGATGGCAATGTTAGATAACAATGTGATCCAATTAGAAGATGTTTTGTTTTCTGATGAGAGCACATTTACACTTCACGGTCATGTTAATCGTCAAAATTGCCGCTATTGGTCTAATGAGAATCCTCATTGGATGAGAGAGGAACATACGCAATATCCTGAAAAAGTTAATGTTTGGGCAGGAATTGTTGGAAATCATATCGTAGGTCCCTTTTTCATTGATGGCAACTTGAATGGGGATAAATATTTAGAACTGCTCCAAAATAATGTCGTGCCAACTTTGACAAACTTATATCCAGATCCAGCAAACCCACAAGTTCCTGCCAATAAAATATGGTTTCAGCAAGATGGAGCACCGCCCCATTACCAAATCAATGTCCGGCAGTACCTGAACCAAATTTTTCCAAATCGGTGGATAGGGAGGCGCGGATCGATAGAATGGCCAGCACGATCTCCTGATCTGTCGCTATTAGACTACTTTTTGTGGGGATATGTCAAAAGTATTGTATACAAAACTAAGCCCCTCAACTTAGATGACTTAAAAAGACGAATCACGCTTGCGATTAGATCAGTCACGCCTGAGATGTTGAGTAATGTTAGAAGACATTTCTATACCAGATTAGCATGTTGCCAAGATGTTCGTGGCGAGCATTTTGAACATTTACTACATTGACATTAATTTTTTTTTGTTTTTTTAAATTATTAAGAAATAATCAGTATTTCTTATTAGAATTTGTGAAATAAAATAATTTTCTATTTTTAATGTTAATTTTTGTAATAAATCTGAAAATACTTAATATTTCCGAAACAGTTGAAGATAGGTATAGGACATTGTACATGAATTATGTCTAGAATTTTCTGAAGAATCCAAAAAATTAATAATATACAGGGGCTTGTATTTAAAATAAGAAAGTTGGTATTGGCCACTGTCACATGACGCACCCTAAATAATTTTTTTTTCTTGAAAAAGATGCGCAGTTAAAAATACAAATCGACGTGTCCAAGCGTTTTTCCCAACACGTCCTCATTTATCCGTTATCGAATTTATTCCATTTGGCTGTTCCACACTGTATATATATATATATATATATATATATATATATATATATATATATATATATACTTTAATATAAATTTCAACATAAATGCGGGAAATACTAGGAAGTTCGACAAACTGCATGTGTTGGCGCCTGCGTAAACCGCGTAATGAATTTCCTTTGGTCGCTGGCAACCTTACGTTGTGGGTCTAGAAACTAATAGATAATAAAATAAATAATTAGAAAATTGTAAACGCGTTAAATATAAGCTAATTGCAAAGTTGATATACAAAAAACAAGTTGTTGCTGGTATATCAAAGTATTTTATCAGTAGCTTGAACCAATATAACTCACCTATATACTAGAACAAATTCAACTCAACATTAAACTTGATGTTTCTCCAATTTGCTGTAACAAGTGAGCAATTTGCTCAAATTTACAACTCACGCTCGACTGGCTTGTATTGATTTCCTTGCAGCTTTCGATATTAGATAAGTACATTTGAAAAGCTAAATTCATAAAGTCAAACTTCCTGGAAGTTTAAGCAGAAATCTTCGCCCTCTGGTGTTAAACTAATTACAAGAATTCAGTTACAATACGGGAACATTCTCGGTCACGACACACAACTTTCCTAACATAGTTTATAACGGAGTTCCGGCATCACACACGGAGAGACTTTGGTTTATCGCATCACAAAATTGAAAATATTTCATGCACTGTTTGCGTAACTTAATTAGATTGCGTCATATAGCGAAACATGTATAAGTATACAATTTTAAAGTGATCACAAGTTTAATTTCAAGGCAACAAAACTCAAGACATATAATTTTACTGTATTCCGAACTAACATTTTCTTTAGAATTTTGTTTGGATGCTGAACCAGTCAGAATTCATCGCAGCATTGTTTACTAACTGGATATTTCAGTTAACAGTTCATCGTTGTATGTCATATTTTTCTTTGCACTTTCCAAAGCATCAGACGAGTTATTTATGTTCGACTTTCTATTCTCTTCAGGTGATATTTTGTTAAATATATATATCACTCGACAAATTTTCGACACTTACTTAACTAAACAATAAATGCACAAGTTACAAAAGTCTAGACGCAGCAAGTGCGTTATGGAAGTGAATTTTCAAAAAATGTTAATAGTAAATATGTCACTCTAATGCAAGCAGGCATCAATCTGGTTACCAGTATAACCTAGGTAGTAGAAACAATGTATTAGTCAAAATTACTTATTGTTTGCAAATATAAAAAAAAATTAGGAGCATAAGCCTAAAATGTTTCCGAGAAAACTAGTTTCTTCGCCAACAAACCTTTTTTTCCCTCAGGGCTCTTCCACGACTTAGTCGCCCCGAAAGCACTCTGGCCTTTGGCTTATTGTGCACGCCCTCAGTCTTTTTGCTCCACCCATTCCAAAATCACTGTGCCTTGAACTAGTCTGCACAGCGATTGGTAGGGTGTAGTTTTATATTGCTCCGGTCTAGAGCTTTACACTCGCACAAGACGTGCTGGGCTGATTCCTCAACACCACCAACCACCCTCCCACCCCCGCAGCAGAGCCTGCTTGATCCGCTCCATTTTATGCAGGTGTTTCTTGACGGCCATGTGTCCCGTCAAGAGACCTGCTATACTTCTGAGCTGTCCTCTGCTAATATTTAGCAGCTCCAGAGCTCACTTTGAACTGGGCTCGTCAATTACCGACTTCCCATCTCTGAGCCCTGGACGACAGTCTGCCCAGTACACCTTGTGTTCATTCCAGGACTTAATGACTTCCCTGACCGTACTCTTTGTCCCGTCCAGAATCGGTTCTGGTCCCATAATTGGTTCTGCTGACACTCTCTTCTCGAGATTGTCAGCTTCTTCATTGCCTTTGAACCTCGAGTGACCCGGCACCCAGATGAAGGTCACCTCATTCTGCCCAGCCAGGTCGTGTCTGTGCACTCACTCACCAGTCAGGAATTCACCCGTGGGCTACTTAGGGTCCTAAGGGCTGCATGGCTGTCTGTGGCTACGAGGATCCGCTTGTTGGTGTAGCCCCTCCTCTTGTTCTCCCGCACACTATGCAGGATGGCGTACATTTCGGCCTGAAAGACCGTTGCATGGGCTCCGAGGGAAATACTATGACTTAATCTCGGTCCTTCCTAGTAAACAACTGCGCCCGTCCCACGCTCCCGCTGGATCCGTCCGTGGACCAAACGAGCACGTCCCGTGGTATGCACAGCGTCTCCTCACGCCATGCTTCGCTGTCAGGGATTTCCACTGTAAAGTTGTTTTTCCTGTAGATTCGCGAGCTCGCGAAGTCTTACCTCATCTCAAGCATGGGCTCCTTCACGATCTTTTGAATTTTGCAGGGGGCCCTGAAGTCTAGTTTAATGTTCAGTCTACCATTGCAAGCTAGTCTGTAAAGTCCTAGCCTGGCCTCCCCCATAATAACTAAATGGAGTCCAGGATAGCGAGTGTAGAAGTGGCAGCGGCACCCCAGATGTGGGAGCAGTGTTCGAGGTATTGTGATGTATATAAGGTATAGAGCTTAGCTGGTGAAAAGTATTTGCGAGCCCGGAGTAGGAAATCTAATTTCTTAGCAGCCGCTTCTGCAACTGATGTGACATGTTGGTTTCAATTGAGATTTCGATCCACAGAAATTCCAACAAGTGAAAATGACTCATTATTTTGAATGACTTGGTTGTTCATTGTGATGGGTCTAAAACTGATGTATCTCTTATGAGATAGAAAGCAAGACAGATTTGGTGGAGTTAAATTGTACAAGATTTCTACTTCCACAGTCTAATATCTTTTGGAAATCCACAGAGACAGAACTCTCCATAAGTCTGCGATCCTCATTCAATTGGGATGAAGAGACAGGCTTATAATATTGTATATTTGAGTGGAGGGTGCTGTCGTCCACGTAACTGTGCACTGGATGTGCTAGGGAGGAGGTCATTGATGTGGATAAGAAACAAAGTAGGGGCTAAAGCTGAACCGTGAGGGACTCCTGCATTAATTGGATACAGTTTAGAGGAATGGCCATCCACGACAACAGAAATGCTCCAGTTAGAAAGGAAATTTGCTGTCCAGGTACAGAGTTTTGGTGGTAGGCCATAAACCGGAAGTTTGGTAAGCAGCGCTGCGTGTCAGACCTGGTCGAATTCTTTGGATATGGCTAGAGCCACAACCTGGGATTCACCGTGTAGTTCCATAGACTTGTTCCAAGAATGGGTGACAAAGGAAAGGAGGTCGGCAGTTGATCTGCGCTGATGGAATCTATACTGCCTCTCGTGGATTAGACTGTGTTTTTCAAGAAATTTTAGTAATTGGGTGTTTATATACTTTTCCATCACTTTAGAGACGACTGAAAGGAGAAAAATAGGCCTGTAGTTGCTAGGAAGCGATTTGGATCATTTCTTGGGAACGTGTTGTACTGGAGCAGCCTTCCACTTACTAGGGAATATGCCTTTATTGTAAGATGTCTGAAAACGACGAGTCAGGATAGGAGCAAGTTCCGGTGAGCATTTTTTGAGAACAATGGCTGGGATCTCGTCAAGGTCAGATGCTTTCCTGGTATTAAGAGAAGAGATCATCTTTCTTTCCTTTTTTTTTTGAAAATTATATCCGTTATTTTATGCGCGACATTGGGGACTGTTGGTGGTGGAACATTTGGAGGTGGGTTAAGAGTAGAATTTCCGGCGAACAAGGAGGCAAAATGTTCAGCCTTGCCCAGGGCGGTAGAAACAATTTCATCCCCTGAAATAAGAGGTGGGAACGTGCTCTTGCAGAAATTATTCCCAATAGATTTAGCAAGAGCCCAGAAGGGTTTGCTGCCGTTGGAGCTTGAGAGGACTTTGTTTTTGATGTGGTTATTAAACTAGTTTTTTGCCTCAGAAAGAATGCGAACATAGCGGTTTCTTACGTCGTTATATGCTTGACGGTTTCCTTGACTGGGATTGTGTAGAAGCGTTTTGTGAGCTTTCACCGTTTCAAGTCTGGCCTTGTCACAGGCTTTGTACGTAGAATAAATAATTCCATGAGCTTGGATAATTTCGGTGGCGTTTTGTGAGAATGCACAGGGCTCAGGGTGAGAGAAGCAAGCAGACTCTCATGGAAATGAGGAAAAGTAATCCCGCATTTCGTTCCAGATCGGGGAATTGTAGTGCCAAACGATACGTGGGTATGATGACTGTGTGATCTCGGGTTGCATTGCGCAGGAAGCAGTGACCATGCCCTGGTCTGAGCAACCAAGTCGGGCGGTGACTGGTGTCTTATAGCATTCAGGTTTTGTAGTAAGAAGATGATCCAAGGGATTTGAGCTGTGTGTTGGGATGCGAGGAAAGTAAGTAGATTGCTTAACCATATGAGCTAAAGAACTACTGATTGCAAAGGCCTCTGCTGCTCTCCCTTGTGGATCGGTTTTCAAATACCCTAGTCATTCCTTATTATAGACATTGAAGTCACCAAGAATAATGACCTCGTAGAAAGGATATTCAGAAATCAGATGGTCGGTTTTTCCAGAAAGGTAGTCGAAGATCTGGACAAAGTTGTTGTCAGAAGGTGACCGGTAAATCCAACAGATAAATTTAGTTGCAGCCCTGAGAGGGGGTTTCATCCAAAGTATGTCTTTTCTTCCAGCTTCTAAATTGGGGAGTATGGTGCAGGGTACATTTCTGCGGACATATACGCACACGCCTCCATGCAATCTAAAGGAAGTAGGGGGCTTGTCCCGGGAAATTAAGGTGATTAGTGTCTGCTTGGCACTAATTTGGGTCTCGGTGGGGAAGAGGAGTTCGGACCTATTAGCCTGGAGGAAATGGTGGACGGAGTTCAGGTTTGAATTTAGATCATAAATATTCGAGAAGTATATGTTAACTCTTGATGCCGACGCCCGCTGCACACCCCTTTCCCGGAGATCCGAATGGAGGGGTATTTTATCTCCGAAATTTTTTGTACATGGAGGAGCTATCATCATTTTTGTTTATAAGGGAAACCGAGTCACACACCAGAACCGGAAACGTCCGTTCAGACCTCACCGGCCCTTGCTGTAAGGAGTGGTACCTCCTCGGGCGTGAAAAAATCCTTTACTCTCAGGTAAAGGAAAAGTCTACTACCACCTACCTAAGTCAGTCAAAATTAAAACCTTTGTCAGTGAGATTGATCGTTATATATATATATATATATATATATATATATATATATATATATATATATATATATATATATATATATATAAATGTATTTTGTGTTTTCTTTTTGTATGTTGTCAAATATGTAAATTAGGAATAATAGTATGATATATAATTAAGCAACATTTTGCTCAGTAACCTTCCAAACCTTCAAATATGTACTAAAAAATAGCTTATAGCCTTTTATTTAAATTATGGTTAACCATTACTTAATTTTACAATATCTGAACTTCTCTTACAAGCTCTTAAGAAAACAACACAGAACGATTAACTAGAAATTACCTAACAAATTAAAATTGAGAGCATTGGTAGATTTAATAGAAAAACCTTTAACTTTTTTACATTTAATATTTAATTTGCTTCTTTGTGATGTACAACACATATGTGATTTACCAGAAGTCTTGATCTAAATAACTCCGATTGTTAATTTATATCAATAAATTTAAATATTTGTGTTTTAATATCTGTTTTGATTGAATAATTTATTCCTTATTTAACGTCTCAGTTCTAGTGGTGCTGTAACTGGAAATTCTTTATATCTATTATTTACATCTTTTCAAACTAGCTGACCTAGTGTCGGTGTTTTGACTCAAAGATGTCACAAATCTAGGATTTTGAGCAGAACAAGACTAAGGCTGAGTAAGTATTTGATTGTCTTTCATCTTCAAACCAAACAGTGTGTTGAGAGATAAGTGCAAATACGTTAGGGTTTGGGAGGTTATGATGGCCTCACTATTGACCGGATTTAGATCCAAATGAAATCTGTGACGAGATATCAATCGCGGACAAATATCAAATAAATACACTCGGGTTTTTTAGGATTAAATTGGCACAAAATGTGTATCTTTAAAAACTAGAGTCCACGTTTCCGAGCATTTCATCATAACAAAAATTTCTCAGGTTTTGATGATTTTTTTCCATCATTTTGCAACTCACTGTATAAGAGGGGCAAATTTCGAAAATTGACGTGCAATAACCACATAACGCAGCACTTTATACACAAATAGTAATAATACAGTAATATTATACCTGATTAAAACAAATGAGAATTAAAAGCTTTGCATGGCAGTTCGGGCTTAAATTTGTTGTTTGAGATTAGCTTTCGTTGGACCTTTACGCTCTCTGTAGCTGCTGTGTAATGCTCGCATGTAAGAGCTACCAGAAACGCAGTTACTGACAACCACATTTTTGTATTCTAGGTCTTTAACTCCTGAAGATGGTTCAGATGAACGGAAACGCATAGGGTTTAGAAATAAGTACATTTTCTGGTACAAAAAACACATTGTCTGGTAGAAAAGGCCTTCCATTCTCATTCCTTTTGATCATGTCAAACTCAGACGTGTTGACGTCTTGAAGTAATGCAATACCTGTTCCACATCCTTTCTTTTCTAATTCCGGGCTGTCGTCGATTCGAAGCGTTCATTTAGATAATCCTTTATAATAAATTTTACAAAATCTAAGTGTTGGAGAAACATAATTGGTACGCCCCTGTCTCTTTACTTTCATTCAATTGCACTATCCTTTAAGTTTCTACCTAGAATTATTTATCTCTGGATTTCACAATCTTTTCCAATCTGTTGGTAATCCTTATCCTGTAGACGCCTGTATCGCATTAGGTTTACGCATGAACAATGCCATACAAAGAATACTTATATACCGTTAGGTTCTTCATTTTCAATAGCTTTAGCTGTCTTTGACGTATTAAGATGCACCCAGTGGATTTTCTTCACTAGGAATAATGTATCTACCTAGTTGGCCATTCTGTATTACTGACATTATGTTATGTCAACTACGTCACCTAGCGTTACGCGAAAGCTCGATAAAAGCAAGCTTTTCGCAAGGTGCAAGTCAGTTCTACGTTCGACCTCCTCTTCTTAAATTCCTGGGACTCCGAGTTCGCAATTTTCTACTTAAACACCGCTCGCGTGTTTAAGCCAATTCTACAGTGCCGTTCTACAACGAATCTCATCTTCATCGCTTTTTGGGACTTCTAAGATCCCGATCTTCTACCTAAACATCGCTAGTGTGATTACGCCACTTCAGTTCAAGCTCCAATCTTCCTACAGAAATTCCGTTCGTACAGTATTACAGTGAAAAGTCAGTGTTTTCTTCGAAATTAGAAAGTATACGCGCAGTTAAATGCCATAGCAAGTAGCTAATAAGATTGTGAAATCTCCTGAAGAACCCATTAAATCAAGTGTAAAACCGCAAATTGTAAATAAATGTTAAGTTCAAAGTGTATATAGTAACAATACAACATATATAAATATAAAAAAGTGTATTATTGAAATCTTCTGGAATCCAGTGCACCTAGACTTATAAATACAGTCCACATCTTCAACATATTCTTCTTCCAACGCTAATTAGCAAAGCCGACTAGTTAGCGAGGGTGGAATCAATCCACCTGCAAAACATTGGGGCAAGAAAACAAGCTTCTTCTTCCCCACTAAGAACAGGTTGCTAAGCAAGGTGCTGAACATGGTACCTATCGCGACTCTAGAAGGAAGCACTTTCTAATTTTTGCCCCATCTAATTATTTATCTGTACTTATTCAACGCTATTTTTACTTTTGCAGGCTCAGTAGTTTACCACCCCTTCGTCATTTTGATGTCAGTTCCACAAGGATTCCTCCTTCCTTAAGTTAATTACAAGAATTCAGTTACAGTGAGTCACGAACACGAACTTCCATAATATAGTTTATGATGAGTTGTTTGGATGCTATCGAAACTTTAGTCCGTCATCCCAAACTTAGAACTCTAGGTAAGGCAATGTTTGCTGCATTGTTTACTTACATTAATTTGTCGTGAACTGAAATCATTAGTACTCTGTATCAAGTTTGTGAGATTTAATTATGTTATCCTTTACAGATTTCAGTATCTGGGAACTTGGCCAAACTGGACATCGACCCTTCATTTAATTTACGGATAACTTATCAAAGACGTATGTCCGCACGTTAGCTGTCTGAAACTGCAGGCTTTATAGATAGTTGTGGTAAATAGTTGTTCGGTTACGGTAATTGAGATTTAAATCAAGAAGGCGTGGATGAATCGATATGCCAAACTGTGCCCTTAATATTTCATAGTTGTTTCAATTCTGCCGAGAAAGATCTGTGTATCTACGGGAACTTAAACTCAGTAAACTATTTGCTATTTGCAGAGAAATAATGCCACTATAACCCTTTCAGTATATACAGGGTGATTGATTAGAACGAAAGTCTAGCATATTCTATGTCTTTTAATGTATCTAATTAAAAATTGGGAAGATCGCGGCAAGCATTAAGCTTCAGATTTTAAATTTAGTTACAATGCTATAAGGTGTTTCATAACGCCGTGCCAGATCAAAGTTATATATTCTTTAATGAAACACCCTGTATTCCAACTTAAATTTGAAATTCCCTTCACTTCCTCAATACAAGAACATAAAGTTTTAATACCTTATACGGAGTATTTATAAAGTTATAACCAATTTCCTATGAAAATCGTAAGCAGTATGTAACGCCATGTATAATTTAAAAGGAGTAAAAGAGCAATGACCTGTTGCAACCCCAGCCTTTTAATTATTGCTAAAATCTATTAAAATGATTGGTTTTGTTAACATTCATTAAATCGATTACTCGGTGAGTCAAAACACAAATTCATTATTCTCTCATTTGTAGTGAATTTTCATTAAGAAGATTCACTAATAAAGAGGTATCGATGGTAAGATTTTTGTAAAATTTCTTTAAATTAGCGCGAATTTGGGCCGCTAGAGCCCAAATCCAAGGTCAGTTGAAAAGTTTATATATATATATATATATATATATATATATATATATATATATATATATATATATATATCCAATCGCTGACTCAAAAAATACCACATCAATCAAAATCAAATTTGGCAATTCCCTTTATTTTGTTAATAGCTTGGATAAGTTCGTTAGACAGTTTTGACACTCAAATACTTTTAGAGAGTTTGTGAGAATTGTGGTCAGGTGCGGACGTATTGTTTAGCGATCTCGGTAAAGTTATTTAAAGTGACTGCGATAATAATATTTTAAGTGATAAATATTTTCACAGAAAATATTTAGATGAGGCAAATATCAATATTTACTTATAAATATATTTATAAATAAACATTTTATTATAGTAACTAAAAAGGTAAAGATAAGATGCTTACTGGCAATTAGGCCATTGGTGACCCTTTTTGCTCATCTAAACTAACCTACCCTCAATCTCAACGACGACAGTGATTTTGAAAAATCATCCGCCGCCGGTGAGGCTCGAACCGTCGACCCCTGAGTCCGTATTGGAAAGTCTGAATCGAGTTTCCCGCACGGCCACGGAGGCGATATTATAGTAACTAAAATAGTTAAATATTTAATCAGCGCATAATGGAATATATTTTATTAAAATTATGACAGACGACAGTCATATGGATACATCCAATCCACTAATTCAGATAAAATATCAGACAGCAAGAGATATTAAATATATAATCAGCAATACCAGCGGCGTAGGAATCATCAGTGTCGACACAAATACCAGCAACCAAATAAATAATGACAAAAATGAATGGCAGCAGGCTCAGTCAAGATATAAAAGAAAAAGAATACAAAGACAAGGAAGTCGGTCATCAGATGAATCTACAGATTTGGTTAGCAATAGGTTTGCACCCCTAACAATGTTAGCTGGTAGCTATATGAGAGATGCGCAGCCAGTAGTAGAAAAAATTCCCAAACCACCCCCAATATATATTCAAGGCGTCATCAAATACCCAGAAATGAATGAAAATAACGACTTAGACCCAGATTTAGGAGATTGTTAGTTATTTCGTGTCGTATCTTTCACTCGCATTTATACTCTTACCATAATTATCCGTTTTGACGTTTTAACTTTCATTAATCAGATTAAATTATTGAAAAATTAATTTTCCTGTAATTTTTTTTAGTTTCAACATAGAGACCATAGTTTTGGCAAGTAGGATACTCCTTACGATAGAAATCACCGTACCAAATTAGGTTGCCGTTGCTTTGTTATTTCTGGAGATATCATTTATTTTTTCGAAAGAATACACAAAATTTTCCGAAAAATCTGTGCTGATTTTCCTGGCTAACGAACTTGTCCAAGTCACTTGCAAAAGGAAGGTATGTACCAAATGTGATCAAAATGGGCACATTATTTAAAACGTATAAAAATTAAAACTGACCCTGGATATGGGTTCTTGGGGGCC
Organism: Tillus elongatus; assembly: GCA_964006375.1. Lineage (NCBI taxonomy): Eukaryota > Metazoa > Arthropoda > Insecta > Coleoptera > Cleridae > Tillus > Tillus elongatus. Next base: position 190,819,959 of record OZ023264.1, read on the forward strand.
TATTGCGCGCTGATTTGAAGAAAATTTTTGAAAATTCAAAAGTCGGGATCTCGTCATTACTGAATTTTTTTCTAAGAAAATTCGCTAAAATATTTATTTAAATGCGAGTAAGCATCACCTAAATGCCTAGATAAGCGCAATATTATCTATGTAAGCTAAGTGGGCCATCAATTATTATTTGTTATAGAACACACCAAGATTCGGTGTCTTGTTTTCCTGAATAATTACTTTCCCGTACCGCGTCTTCAAACCCACTATTTGTCAGCTGGTCTGATTTATTTTTGAATATGCCCTAATTAACAATGTTGATTAATGGGGGCGCTCATTCTGAGGGTAAATTCTCGTAGATATCCGAGAATTACTGGTAAATACGATTGAGTAAGATTAATTATCGTCGGCATCGATTTGATTGAAAGTTAAAAAGCCCAATAAACGAAGATCATCTCAGAAAATACAATCGAAGCGTTTCTTAGAATTGATTAAAGCATTGTAAGGGAAGCTTAGAGGAGTCCCTCTCTCACGAACAAAGCCGATAAGCCTCGCCTCAATATCTGAAAGCAACTTAACAACAAGAAAATAGAACAGACGCCGATAACGAGAATTTACATTCATTCCTTCCGTTACTTTGAGATTGTTATTTTGTTATCCGCTGCAAGCAATGACAAAAAGTTTGGTTAAATGTATGCAAATTTTGTTATAGACTGCGACACTTGCAGAGATATTGCGCATTGATTAGCATCTTATTCAATTCATTGCTGGAGATGCTGCAGGCTATAAAAGCCTTTGAGTTTCTAGCGACTGTAAAAGATATAATAGTGTTGCACGCTACATGCAAGGAGAACTTCTGCCTTAGATGAATTTGTAAGCTAAAACAATACCAAGTAGCGAATATTAGTATAGTTTGGCTTTGCTTCTAAAGGCAAAAGTTAAATTCGGCAGCCAAACTTATAAAAACCTTCCCCATGTTTTTGGACTAAAGAGAAAAAACATTTTTAATATGATATTTTGTATACATGAGTTCTGACATACCCAGTGTATTTTTTAGCGTATTTTTCGTAAAACTAAAAATCCACTATCTCACACCGATAGCTCAAAAAATAATGGGTCGATTTTAAAGAAATTTGGTAGGTACCTTCCTTTGTAAGTGGCTTGGACAAGTTCGTTAGCCAGGAGAATTGAGCTAGTTTTTCTGGGAACATTTTGGGTTTTCTTTCGGAATATTTTTGTATCTCCGAAAATGACAGAGCTATGACAACCAAATTTGGCGTATGCGTTTCTACTAGCAAAATTACCAAACCTGCTGAAGCTCAGAACTCTGCGTTAAAAGGAAAAAAGGATATAAAGGAAAAACCTTGGGCGCCACTGGTGATCAAAAGAAAGCACAAGAGCAAATTATTTTGTGTAGTTAACAAGACCAAATGAATATTACATACAACGGTTAAGTTTTCTTGACGCCAAAAGGTCAACAAATAGCAGAAAAGTGTTTTTAAAATTTTATAATTTTTCTTCTTAAAACGTCAAAATCGCGATTTAAAACATCAAAATTTGAAACATTCGGACAAATAATCTGAAACGAATACGGATTTTGTAGAAGAAATGTCATAATAAGTGTGTTTTACAAAGCCTTAAGTTTCAGCTTCAACCATCATTGTCCCCCATTTTGCTAAAATGTCGTCGAAAAATCCATTTCAAATAGACTCTCCTTCTGATGCTTTGGTAGTAGTTTTAGCCAATGAGTTTATGGTTTAATAGTCTATATTTTAGCAAATTTTCGTAGACTTATGAATTTTGTAAAGATTTCTTCAAATGAGCGCGAACTACGCCCCCCAGAACCCATATCCAGGGTCAGTTTCAATTCTTATATATATATATATATATATAAACATATAAAAATTTAAATTTGATACGTATCTTTCTTTTGCAAGTTGCTTGGATCAGTTCGTTAGTCATAAAAATCGGCCTAGGTTTTCCCGAAAAATTTTGTGTTTTCTTTCGAAAAAATTTATATCTCTGGAAATAACAAAGTGAGGACAACTAAATTAGGTTAGCTGGTTTCCGTCATTAATAGTATTCTATGTACCAAAACTTAAATCTGTATGTTAAAAGACCAAGAAGTTAGACGTAAATTAATTTTTAAATAATTAAATCTGATTGAAGAAAGTTGAAACGTCAAAATTGAGAATTATGGTAGGAGTATCTACGAATATGGGTGCAAAATGCGACAAGAAGTGACTAACAAGCTCCTAGATATGCGTCTATCTTTATTTCGTTAAAATATGAGCAAAAAAATCCATTGTAATACATAATTGTTTTATGTAACTAGTAACGTTAGACGCTTAACATGTATTACGAGATATACCTGGTAGCTGCTTGTACATGTGTGTACCGCGTAGCCCAGTTGGGTGAGCCGTGTACATCGGATAGTCGACTCCTAGTTAGTGACTTTACTTTTTATCATTTTATTATAAATCTCATTTCACTTTACCGTTATCTAATTAGATTGCTGCTATTCCAATGAATTTTGTAGCGGGTTTTTGTATAAAAAATATTCTGCTAAAGGGGAAATGAATGTTTTAAGACTTAATTCAATTTGAGCAGCATATCTAGTTGTTTGTCCTTGCCCTAACTTAGTGAAACCGTTCCATATTTAATACAGTCGTAGACTTTTCCCGTGACTTCACAAGTACCTGTTTTAGTGAATTTTCTTTAAAAAAATCACTAATGAGGAGATCCCGACTTTTAAATTTAAAAAAAATGTCTTAAAATCAGCGCGAATTGGGCCCCCTAGATCCCATATCCACGACAATTTCAATTATATACATATATATATATATATATATATATATATATATATATATATATATATATATATATATATATATATATATATATATATATATATATATATATACTTAAAGGTGAACCATTTACCAAAATATAAGTCTGTGATTTTAAAAACAAAAAAGGTAGAGGTATTAAAGAAAAAAATTGGGCTCTTCCTCAAAACGTAAAAAGTCGAGATTTGAAGCGTCAAAATTGGCAACTTTTAGGTAAAGAGCCTGAAAGAAATACGGATTATGTAAAGAGTGTTCTGCAAACTATTAAGTTTCAACTTAAACCATCATTGCCCTTCATTTTAATAAAATATTTTCAGAAAATTAATTTCAAATAGACACTTTATCTGATGCTGTGGCACTAGTTTTAGTTAAGTTTATGGTTTAACGGTGTATAATTTTCTTGTGAATTATAAAATGATTTCTGAAAAAGAGCGCAAACTAGGCCCCATAGAATCTAGAATCCATAGCTTAATATAATTGTTATTATGCAAGATACGAGAAAACATTGTATAAGTTACTTATAGGGTGTCTTGAGCATCATCTTATAAAATTATTATGACAATCACAGGATGGCCCATGAGTCGTTGGTGATACCTACAATTATTTTTGAACATTCCTTATTGAATTTTTGCATTTTTCATCAAAATTTGATGAAATGCATTTTGGTAGAGAATTTTCATTAAATGCTTAAAAATTCAATATCTCAATTTGCTCTTAACCTAAGGTTCGTCGCCTAGGAAACGAGTTTTCTCGGAAACATTTAAAGTTTATATTCGTACAATTTTTGTACATTTTTAAGCAAGTAATTTTGATAAAATATGGTACATCGTTCCTACTGTATATGTTATACCGGTGACCTGATTGAAACCTGCTTGCATTAAAGAGACATATTTGCTATTAAAAATATTTCCATGAAAATTTACTTCCATAACGCACTAGCTGCGTCCAGAGTTTTTTGTTTGTTTATATACAAGATACGAGCAAAAACTTTACACAGGGTCTTTTGGGCTGCATCTTATAAAATTATTTGGATAATCACACAAGTCGTTGGTGATACACAGTTTCTTTTATTAGTAGAACACCCCCTTATGTTAGTGCATGTTTGCATTTTCTATTGAATTATAATGCATGTTCGTAAGGAAAACAAATCGATATCGTTCATGGTTTTTGAGTTATTTCAATTGTTTAGCAACTGTGAGTGATATAATCGACAAAAGAGAATCGGTGCATATTAAGGCGTTATTGAAATGGGAGTTGGCGAATGTGTTAGTTGCTCTCATTATGGCGTATAGTTCTGCTGTATAGTTACTACATATTGACAGTAAGTGATATACTTATTCCTTTAGTGCAGAAGTGATACTACATCCGACACCAATTTCACTTTTTGATTCATCAGTGTAAGGAATTATATCATATCGATATCTAGGGATAATCTCTTGAAATAATCTATTGACACATTCAGCTGGTAATACATTCAATTTATGCGATAAAAAAGTCGCATCAGTAGGTAGAAAGCTTCTTCTTTATGAATACAGCATATTTTGAGCATACTTAGATCAATAAAGCCTCAAGACTGTGTAATAAAGTCCGATTTAGGCAGTATAAACAACGGATATTTGCTGGACAATAAATCTGACTCATTTTAAATTCACGTCAAAGTATGAAAATTCGCCAGAGCCGAGACGCAGATTTTGTAGGAGGAACCGTATTACGCCGGTCTGACAGGCGCAATAAGATTTATTCTAGGCGCATGTCAAGGAAGCGGGCAGAAAAGACGGAACGAAAACGGTTGGGTTTGAATCATCGCCGTGACAACAGGTAGCCGTCGTCCGTACCTTGCTTGGTAATTTGTTAAAGCGTTAGTTAGGTGTAATACCTGGGGGAAGATTGTTCCGTGTCGCTATAGAGTAGCGAAAAGGCCGTGTGTTGGTCTGTTATTAATAAAGGATAATAGTCTAGGAGGACTGTGTTCTGTAAAAGTATCAGTTTACAAGGTTAGTTATCACTTCGGGCAACGTGCAGAAGTATAATTTGTAAACGGTTAAACTGGTTGTGTTTTATTAATGCTGTCCTATGTGAAATATTAACAGCGAAGTTATGATTTCACGTGTATATAGAGTGTACTGGATTTAGTAGTGACCAAATAGTCACGATTGCCCATCTAAGGGAGATCTAAGTAAGGTAAATAATTATACCGTACTGTAGTGGAATTAGAGTGTTTTAGCGAATCAAAGCGTACTATACAGGGTGAACCAGGCTCGCTTGGAGGGACGTACGTCCTCTGGGAAATCATGGATTTATTCTGAAGGGTATGCGCTCGCTAAACCAGGTGGTTAACTAACTAAAGTGTCCAGCCTAGGTAAGGGCCAAGCTGGTCACGTTTCGTACCCATATAAGGGAAACGGGAGCACGGACAGTGCTGATTTAGGGTAGTATTTAGTGTGCCCGGCATCGTGTGCTGTATTGGTGCGACTATGTTTGCTTTGAGGGACGGTAAAGTCCTCGGAGGAAGCAGAGATCAATCCAGAATGGTACGCAATCGATGGAGGGCCTTGTAGGCTAGTTAGGATGTTCCATGAAAGTTAGGTAACGAATTACTTAGTGGTATTCATTAGCGAGTTAGGGTCGTGTCAGCGTGGGAACCGTTTGTTTGCTCCCGTCGCGGATCCATTCTCCATTTGAGGTTTGGGGGCCCTGCTTTACGCTTGCCGTGCTTTGTTATGCTTTGTTTGCTGTGCTAATATTAGCCGCGCGCTTAATTGGTATTAATTATTAGGCGTATTATTTTAGGCGAATATTACTGTATTTGTAAATATTATACATTTGTTGTATCAATTCTATGGTAAAAGAATGTCTTGCCAGAGATAACATTATCTGAACTGAGATATGTGTCTCCGTATTCGCATGAATTGTAGCGAATTTTTGGTTTTAATTATTTGATGGATTTTTATTGTTGTCGATTTGATTTTGTAAATATTCTGAATGTTATTAGAGAGTTTTTATGTAATTAGTTGCATTTCACTGCACTGACTGTAGGTATTTGTACTAGTGTGGGTGTGTTAGAGATAGAATCATGTGACGGATTGTAACTAGCGGAGGTATATCGTAGTCGATAGTTGCCTGCTTGGAATATATCTGCTTCCAACTTTATAAGTTAGGGCAAACAGCCATTATTCGGGAGTGAGTGATTAAAACCCACTTACTTCTCAAGAACTCTACGGGACATAATAACTTACGACCCCTGGCTATGGTTTTCTACTCCACTCGAGTTACCCTGGGACAAGGCTGTTATAAAACAGTAACTTTGTGGTGTTCTACGAGGACCTTAGCAGAAGTCCTCACGGGGATCTGACCTCGTCCTATTCAATAGGGAATAAAGATGGCGCCCGAGGATAGTTTAATAAAAAAATATTTAAGTCACGCCCGAATGACGGATTGGCAACTTATCCATCGGTCCGTCTGCTGAGCCGGAGTTCATCACAACTGATTTGCAAAAGTAAAGTTTATTCAGCTACATACCTAGTCAAAAGAATATAAAGCAACAACAATCAAGGAATATAACTTCTTTACGCAAATGGTCGGTTGAGAAAAATATAAATTTATTTGAAGTTTCGTTTTATGCCTGACTAAGGTATTGCTGCAACACGTCCTAATGATACGAGGTAAATGAACTTTTTAGGTAATTTATAAAGCTGGCCTTACAATGAACCTCCTTGTGAGTGGTAAGTCTTTATTATCCCCTCATTCTTTTTGTGATTTTCATTAGTGTCCGAAGCTAAAGAAACAGAATTAATGGAAAAGAGAAACGTTGTGTTTTTGTTCCCGCTGTTTGAGGGTTGCAATTTATGCGCCCTCATGGTGCTACTGAAGCGACACCTTTGGAGAACTCTCGTTATTTATACTGAAAACAGAATAAAAGCTGTCGTTGAAACTCGAAGCGAACTTTGGTAGATTTACCCTACTTTTTGCATGTGTTGCTTAAAGTATCGAAAGTATGTTGCAGTGTTTGTTGTGCAAGTGTTTTAACAATGTGTTGTAAAGTTTTTGTGTGGTGTCAGCTTGTGCAAAGTTAGTTTTAAATGTGGGACAAATATTTACATATGGATTTGCTGAACACCACCCAGTTTCTAAACTTTAACCGACAGCAACTTATGGATATTGCAAATTTATTTTAAATTCGAATTATACGCATTTGTTGAGTTAGCACACTTTTATAGAAACGCTTTTTTTAATGCTAAAAATAATAAATATATAAATAATAGAATAAAATTAATAGACAAGAGGGTATTCATGGCTACACGTTTCTAAGGGCAGGCACTTACTTCTAAAGAGAAACTAAAACCAAAGTGACCATCGGACTGATCAAAGCAAATTGTAATCCTGGTTGCAAGCCTCTCCATGGGGGATTACCAATCAGACCTTCTTCAAATTGGCGTCAAACAACTGATTTTTTTGAAACACTTGTTTATAAAAAAAGATTTTTGCTGGCCATGAAAGACTGAAGCATTACGACAATAAACTACTTTAGAGCCTCAGTGATTCAGTGGTAAAGACGTGTACCTCTGAACCGAGGAGTATCGGGTTGGATCCCAGAGTTTTTCTTTAACTTTTTCAGTACATCATCTCCAATTAACATCAACACAGATTGTGGCATTATATCTGAACAAGTCGAATGTGTGCACGTTCCGCCCTTTGGAGAGGGCGTGAAGCTGTCAGTCCCGTGTCCATGCAATGTTGGGCACAATAACGATACCTACCTTCCTTACAGCACGGCAGGGTTCGGCAAAATTTCCGGGATAGTGAGGCAAAGCTACTGCCTGGCGTCGGTGATTGGCCAGACAGTTGAAGGCCGAAGGCATTTGTTAAAGTTGTGCTAAAATTAAAAGTTGGGTTATTATTTAGCTACTATTTGTATTAACGTTGGAGTATAGATAGTTGTTTAATATTCTAAAATTCTAAGGTACTAGCGGAGTCGATTTCGAGGTTATGCGCAGAACGTACCGTTTCTCTCATGACTCCTGTCAGTTAAAAACTGACAAATAGTGGTATTGTCACTTTAAACAAGAGAGGAGAGAAGCTTAATATTTATACATAATAAAACGTAATTCTAGATTGCTTTTAAACAAATTGAATCAATTTCATTAAAATTTCTATTTACTTATATTTTTCTGATATCTACATATTTAGATGAGAGTTGTCGTATATTGCAGCCCAGCCGATTGTTTATTGTGACTTATTTTCAAAGCCTCTCCGTTTAAAACTTAATTTGGAGATTTTGTTTGCAATGGCAGCGGAACCCAAATTTATCTGTCTGACTTTGTCTAGGCATCCATTCAGAGATTATTTCAGGTCACGTCGTAGAATAGATTATAATTTCTTTATGTACTTATAACCCAAGATCTACTGAATCAATTGTGTTAAAATTTGGTAGGGTGGGATCACTTGTATAATGTGTACGTGCTTGTGATGTTTTAGTTTTAATATTTCTAGCAAATAAAAATATATTACGTTTTCAAGTAGTCTTTTGTATTCTTTTATAAAAGTATTTGAGTGTAAAAACTGTCTAACGTACTAATCCAAACTATTAACAAAATGAAGGAAACTGCCAAATTTGGTTATGATTGGTGAAGTATTTTTGGCGCTATCGGTTGGATACCTATATATATATATATATATATATATATATATATATATATATATATATATATATATATATATATATATATATATATATATATATATATATATATATATTTATTTATTTATTTTTTTATTTTATTTTATTTATTTAATTTATTTATTTTAATATGCAAATACATTTAGTAACTTAGTGATAAACACAAACATTAAACAACCAGGCTTACAAAGTAGATACATACATCTATGTCACATAAGTATACACTTGTCCGTGACATTATAACCTACCTATTGTATATTGAGTTACTCTTGTCAAGTAATGTTTATTTAAAGAACAACAAATGCAAAACCGCCTAATAGGCTCCTCGACTTAATCAGCAAAAACTAAAATGAAATAAAAACAAACAAAACTAAAACACGCCATCCACACCATAGTTAATTTCACCCCCCCCCCCCCCCCCCCCCCCCGACGCTGTCCAATGCAGAAACAACAGATACCAATTTGAAACACTCCAGTTCAATACTCATATGTCTTACCATAGAACAACTTCACACCACATCTTTTCCACCATATTATCAGCACATTCACATCCACCGACTCTCTTCTCTTCTTCTCTGACATTCTCCCTTACTAACATCCTCCCACTCTACACTGTCACCTCCTCCCCTATGCTCCATTACCCTATCTTTCTCTCGCATTTTTCCCTCACTCTCCACAGTCCGCCAAATACTTATAAGCCCCGAAAACACTCACCCAACCTACAAAACGCACCTGCCATGTTCGTGCAAATATTTATTACTACAAATTATTCCTGTTCTCATATGCCCCACTTTACATTATTTTATAATATTCTTTAAAGTAACACAATTATCAGCAACATAAGATCTTAGCGCTCTCTTAAATTTGTATTTACTTTTAATAGTTTTAATAGAAGTTGGAAGTTTGTTGTACAACTTTGGACCAAAAAATGATATGTACCGCTGAGATACCGTTTTTCTGTGATAAGAAGACGTAACAGATTTGCTACTCACACCTCTAGTAAGATAAGAGTGTTGTGCAGTACTTGGTACTTTTTTACTTCTGGGTACATGGTGAATGGTTGTTAGAATATACAGCCCCCTGATGTCCAATATATCTTTCCCGTAAAGCAACTCTGTAGAAAATGAAATGTCTTTTTTAAGCATAATTCTCAGTATAAAGTTCTGCGTAATTTGGAGAGGCGACAAAGTTGTACCATAAGCAGAGCCCCAGCATGTTATACCATATCTCAAAGTCGACTCGACAAGTGCCCTGTAAACCGCAAGTAAATTCTCATAATTTAATATATGTCTTATTTCATAAAAAGTTCTAATTAATTTTCTTATTTTTAAGTTGATTTTTTCTACATGACACCGCCACTTTAGGTGCCGGTCAAGCTCCACTCCCAAATACCTTAAGCTATTAACACAATTTATAGTTTCCGTATCATTGATAACGATGTTTCTCGAGGAAGGAGGCAGTCCGGCAACTGTGGGGGAAAAATGCATATATTTAGTTTTTTGAATATTAATATAAAGGCAATCATTTTTTAATGCATTACACAAGTTCCTGATAATGTCAGTTGCCTTATAATATGTACAATTCCAGGAAGAATCTTTAATCAGAATGGCAGTGTCATCGGCATAAGATATCAGTGTACAGTACTCACTATATTCCAACAGTATGTCATTGATGTAAATAAGAAAGAAGATCGGGCCAAGTATTGTACCTTGTGGCACTCCACAACCTATGGCAATAGGGTCACTCAACATACCATTCACCCTTACTCGCTGTATTCTGTCTGTGAAGTAACTTTCAAACAGTTTCAGAACAACTCCCCTTATACCGATATTCTCTAATTTCATAATCAGTTTGGTATGATTAACAGTATCAAATGCCTTGCGCAGATCCAAAAATACTCCAAGAATCTTAGAATCTGAATCAAATCCACTTAAGATTTCCGAAACCAGCTCATGCAGTGCTGCTTCCGTAGATTTACCCTCACAGAATCCAAACTGTTTACTGTGTAATATGTCATGCTCTGCCAAGAAATGAGTCAGCCGTTTTTTTACACATTTTTCCAGAATTTTACAAAAGTTATTTATCAAACTTATTGGGCGGTAATTTGAAAAATCCAATTTATCTCCCTTCTTATGTATTGGGATAACAACTGATTCTTTAAACTGTGTTGGCAAATCGCCAGTTTCAAAAATTTTATTAATTATATGTTTTAAAGGTTCAAGAATATAAGCATGTGAAACCTGTATAGCTTTACAAGTCACACCGTCATTTCCCGGAGAGCAATGTTTTTTTAAAGAGGAGATAACACTAATTAATTCATTATCATCCACAGGTATAAGAAATAAGCTATCTCGATTATTTCTACTTCCAATGTTTAGGACTGAATTTCTAGAAGCAGTATGGTCATTTATTGTTGCAAAATATTCATTAAATGACTGGGCTATAAGATTACTATCAGTTAATATTTCTCCATTGCTAGATCTTAACGATGATAATTTTACACGAGACCCCTGATGGTTGCTAGCTTGCCGAACAACATTCCATACTTTCTTGGATTGTTACCTGCTTTTATAACTTTAGATTTGTAATAATTATTTTTAGTAGTTTTTATAATGGATGAAAGAGTGTTTTTATAAGTTATATATTCCTGATAAACATCTGTATTATTTTTATTTTTCAACCATTTTTTTCTAAGTTTATCTCTTTTGTTGAGTGAAGCCAACAAACCCTTAGTAATCCAGCTATTCTTCTTTTTATTATTACTAGTATCATTTTTATATGGAATGAATTCAGTGGCGTTGCGTATATATACTATAAATTTATTTATAAATATATCATATATAGTTTGTACATCAGTGCCCGACAACACATCATGCCACCCTTCATTTTGTAAGGATTGGAGCAACAGATCTTCATTAAGCTTGGTAAAAAAATTGCGGTTCTGTATCAAACAATTACTATCAGAATCGAGATTTCGAGCATTATTATCCAATGCTGCAATCTCAAAGACAGTGGAAAAATGGTCTGTTATGCTTGTAGTTAGAATCGTTGGCTTCATTGTAATTATCCCCCTTTCTATCTTATTATTTAATCTCTGGTTTGAGCGAACAAACACATGGTCAATACACGATTGTGTGGCCTCTGTGATTCTCGTAGGCTTAGTTATGTACGGGCCGTAACCGTGAGATTCTATCATATTTATAAAAGTCAAGTTACTACTATTATTTAGGTTGGAAATATCAAAATTTGTATCACCTACTATTAAATCTATATCACCATAATCACGGGCCTTAATAAAATTATTTAATTCATGAATGAATGTGTACTCATTAGATGACGGTGATCTATAAATAGCTGTAATATTAATCTTATATTGCAATAAATTTGTAGAAACTTTGATGAGCCCAGTTTCAGATAATATTTCTATTTCCGCCTGAAAAGGACGGTTATTTCTTATATAAAGCATAACGCCATCATTCTGTGTGAAACGACTATCATTGTATATCAACTCATAACCACTGATCTGATAATCCAGACAATTAGAAACATGCCAGGTCTCTGTCAATACTATGTAATCTAGATTAGCACCTTTCAAAGACTCTAACATAACTAAAAACTCGTTAAAATTTTTGTTGACACTACGTATATTCATCTGAAGAACATTGAACCGAATTCCCTGATAACTTAATTCACAAGTATACTCGCTTATTTCTTTATAGACAGCATCGGGAAGACCTGAAGATTCATCAACAATTTCAAAAAAATCGCTAGCTTCCGCCATGTATCTATCTAGAGTAATTACTTCCCACCTCTGTAAACGAAACAGGACATAAAACGTAAAATGAAATCAATGAAAAACTCGCCAACAAAAGTCGAAAATCCCTTACAATATTTTAGTAAAAACAATAAATACAATTATTTTAAACCGATATTATAAATACTCCAATGAATTCCAACACCCTATCAGTGTGCTATCACAGTTGATATTAAAAAAGATATATATATATATATATATATATATATATATATATATATATATATATATATATATATACAGGGTCGCTGATAAGTCTGGAAACGGTCGATTATCCGGGAAAATATACAAGGTGTCGAAAAAAGTTTTATACAAAAGTTTTTGGGTTCTTCAATGTCTACTAGGCGGTGATAATTTTATTTATACAGGGTTGGTCATACAGGCGTGGCACACCAATATTAATTTTTTTTAATGGAACACCCTATATATTATTCGATATTTCAATCCTTCTCTTAATTTTGAGCAACATTTATCAGAAGCATGATGTACATAAACTCAATCGTTTCCGGGTAAAAAAATAAATAAAAATAAACGCTACTGTTTTTAAAATCTATTGGATGAAGAACAAAAATAAATGAAAAGTAGAATATCTCTTGAAAACAATCTGTGAGTGTGAAAAGAACCGGTTGCGATGTTTTTAACATTGTTTGGAATCCCAAGATAAGATAAGATGCCCATAAGAAACGCAGTATTATTCTTTTGTTTTAAAATGTTTCCAGGACAACGAATGTCAAACATTCATTCAGTGTCAACAGTTTTGAAACATTAGTAATTTAGTGTCAACAGTTTTTGTGCAAAATGGCAAGTTTAAGTGAAACCGAACGTATCGAAATTTTAATGATGATAGGGTACGGTGATAGAACACGAAGTTTTGCTCAAGTGGTGATTATGTTCAATGAGTTGCATCCTGAGCGGGAATCGATCTCCAAATCCACAGTTTCGAAAACTTTGCATCGTTTTCACGAAACTGGCGGTATCAAGGATAAACCTAGAACTGGAAGGCCAGTAACCGTTACAAATGAAGAAAATTCTTTGAATGTAATATTGGATGTGGTGGAAAATCCGAAAACTTCGGCACAGCAATTGGCTTTAAATCACAATATGAGTCGATATTCAATTCAAAAGATTACGAAGCGGGAAAAGTTCCGTCTATATAAAATTCATTTATTGCAAGAACTGAGTGAAGACGATTTTGATCGCAGAATCGAGTTCTGTGAACTTATTATGGAGAAGTTACGCCAAAATTTTAACTTTGCCAACCACATTTTGTTTTCCGACGAATCTACATTTTGTTTGAATGGACAAGTCAACCGACACAACTGTAGGTACTGGTCAGAAAACCCACATTGGATGGAACAAATTCACACCCAAAGACCGCAAAAAGTAAATGTTTGGTGTGCTATTATTGGTGGACATATCATAGGACCTTATTTTATACACGGTAATTTGAACTCTGCTCGATATTTGACACTTTTGCAAGAATCAATTGTTCCAGACGTTAGTCGATTATTTCCGAACAATAACGACCCAAATCTACCAGCGGAAGAAATATGGTTTCAGCAGGATGGGGCACCCCCTCATTTTGGAATTGAGGTACGGGAATATCTGAATCAAACCTTTCCTGGCAGATGGATAGGGCGCAGGGGAACTATTGAATGGCCAGCTAGGTCTCCCGACATGACGCCGCTTGACTTTTTTTTGTGGGGTCATGTAAAAAATTTAATTTACCAAAATAGACCGCAGAATATTGAAGAGTTGCAAGCAAGGATTGTGCATGAAATTAATAACATTCCTCAAAACGCTCTTGTAAATGCAGTGCAATGTTTTGTTAAGCGAATTCATTATTGTCAGGAGGGCAATGGAGAACACTTTGAACATCTTATAAAATAGGATTCCAAACAATGTTAAAAACATCGCAACCGGTTCTTTTCACACTCACAGATTGTTTTCAAGAGATATTCTACTTTTCATTTATTTTTGTTCTTCATCCAATAGATTTTAAAAACAATAGCGTTTATTTTTATTTATTTTTTTACCCGGAAACGATTGAGTTTATGTACATCATGCTTCTCATAAATGTTGCTCAAAATTAAGAGAAGGATTGAAATATCGAATAATATATAGGGTGTTCCATTAAAAAAAAATTCATATTGGTGTGCCACGCCTGTATGACCAACCCTGTATAAATGAAATTATCACCGCCTAGTAGACATTGAAGAACCCAAAAACTTTTGTATAAAACTTTTTTCGACACCTTGTATATTTTCCCGGATAATCGACCGTTTCCAGACTTATCAGCGACCCTGTATATATATATATATATATATATATATATATATATATATATATATATATATATATATATATATATATATATATATATATATCACCTTTTTAACTAATCTTGGATTTGCGATCTAGGGGCACTAATTCGCGCTCATTTACCAAAAGGCTCACCATCGATACCTCTCTATTAGTAAATTTTGTTAATGGAAATACGTTAATGAAATTAACAATAATAATAATAATATTGATGTCCATATGTTCCTTTAGCTTAAAAATTATAGACAAATAATCATAATTGACATATAAGTTGTTTAACATATACACTACACTAAAAGTAGGTAGTCTTCTCTGGAAGTATGCAATACTAGAAACGACTATTGTTAAATTACATACAAACTTTAGTTTTTTGAGTTTTTCGGTATCCTTTTTTTTTAAATTCATAAGCTATATTGTTTTCAAAAACTTTTGTTTGTCAAGAACAAGATCCCGGCTTTTGAATTTTAAAAAATGGGCACAAACTAGAGATCAGTTTCAATTTGTATGTATATGTATAACTTTCGCACCGATAGATAAACAAATCCCTAATGAAACTTGAAAGGAAATGAATTAGTTAAGTTCCTTAGCCAAGAAAATCAGCCCAATTTTTCCTCGAAACTTTTGGGTTTTCTTTTGGAAAATTTTTCTTCTGTGAAAACAATACACCAGGGATTACCAAATTTAGTAAACTGTTTTCTGTTGTAAAATGTATGCCACATTATAAAGCTCAGATCTCTAAGTTGAAAGAAAAATGTTATAAACATTTCATGAAAAATCACCGTGATCTAAAATATTTCAATGGAAATTTGCTACCATAACCCACTTGCTGCGTCTAGACTATTTAATGTATAACAAGCACTGCATAACATACCTGCTTAATCACTATTTGTAAGGTTGGTTCTAAATTCAAAATATTAATGTGTTTAATTTCAAAATATTGTATACTTCAGTTTGCAAATTGAGGGCAGTTTAATTCAGGAATCTCCCGAAGGCAAAGTTCATTTCACTCTCGTTTTAGGATTCGCGGTGGCTAGTTTCCTTAATCAAATATTCTGATGCAGCAGCTCGAATTACAGCTCGGCAGGTTGGCTGTTTATTTAAGTAAGTAGTACAATTAGGTCAGGGATGGAATAATTACCGGAGGCGGTAACGGTGACTGTAGGTATGTAGGGGTAAGGGAGGGAAAATGCTGATGCATCAATCATTGTCCCTTGTTGTCAGAGAAACCGCAGATATTGTCTGCTAATTAATGAATGTCTGGCGTTGTGATTTTTACTTTGGAGTTTTATTTTCTGCCGATGGAAACTGATAATTGATATACAAGACGATAGGGAGAGCTGTCAAGGAAAAATATCGCTGATTTTATGAAAAGCACACACTGATATCGTATTAAAAAAGTCTCATATTAGTGACTTTTCATTTAGAAAATTCACTATTAGAAAGGTGTCGATGATAAGACTTCTTCAAATGAGCGTGAATTCGGGCCACTAGAACCCAAACCCAACCTTCATTTTGTTAATAGCTTGGATGAGTTTGTTAGACAGTTTTGACAATCAAATGCTTTTAGAATAAAATGCAAACAACTGCTTAAAAACTCAATATCTTTTTAGTGAACTTTTATTAAAAAAATTTCAGTAATAGAGAGGTATCGAAGGTGAGACTTTTCAAAAATTGTTTCAAATGAGCGCGAACTAGGACCCCTAGAACCCATATCCGGGGTCAGTTTCAATTTTCATATATATATATATATATATATATATATATATATATATATATATATATATATATATATATATATATATATATATATATATATATATATAGGGCTTTCATTAATTTCCGAACCCCACGTGACCGGATTCTGTCTCTCTCTTAGTGGAATATGATTTTATGAGTTGGCAGTCCAAAAAGTAACCAAAAAAACCACTAGACTAGGGACCCTAAAGTTACTAAATCAATTGACAGTTCTGTCCATTGGCGCTAAATTTCTTTTGGCGGTTATTTTGTATGTGTATTGTGCATTTTCCAAGCTCGACCAGTGTTTACCTTCTTCAAATAATTTTCTATCTGTTGGACAACAAAAATAAACAGTTGTTATCAAAACTTAGCATTTTCATTGCGTTTTTACGTAAGTTAAAAGTGTAGGTATGTTAAGGTTATGTTATTGACGATATTCGACATGGCATAGAACGAAGCCCTACCAAATCTGTTCGTCGGTAATATGCCCAAATAGGTACATATTTGTTCAATGTTACACAATACACATTCCCAAAACCGTAATTTAGAAGTAAATAAATAATCGGACCTCAATTTGTTTACGTAAATTAAAAATTTTTTATATCTATACAAAATAAAAGTAATATTTTATTGTTTTTAATTTATTTTTTTAACATTGAATAACAGTAAACCATACATGAACAGACTTGCTCTTAAAAATACTAAATAATAAATATATTTAAGACATTTACTGTTTCACCTTATTATGATTTTTATATTTTTTATAAATCCCCAAAGAAATATGAGATAACACTGGCATCTTATAGGGATTTCATTAATCCAGGTTGTACAACCGTGTATGCCGGGTTACCTAACTTAAGCGGTTACGTGGGGTTCGGGAATTAATGAAGGCCCTATATATATATATATATATATATATATATATATATATATATATATATATATATATATATATATATATATATATATATATATATATGTATCCAACCGCTAACTCAAAAATAACTAACCGATTTCGATGAAACTTGGCAAGTGCCTTTGTTTTATTAATGGCTTGGATGAGTTCGTTAGCCAAGAAAATCTAGCAAGGTTTTCCGGGAAAATTTTGAGTCTTCTTTAAAAAAAAAATTTTCGAAAATTACATTATTATTTTAATGAAATTTGGTGCATATATTGCCTCGAGGAAGACTTACTAGATACCAAAACTCAACTTTCTAAGTTTAAACGAAATTGAGTTATTTATATTTGGAGTTTTCTTTCTCCAAAAATTACAAAGATGTTTTAATAAAATTTGGTGGATATGTTGCCTTATAAAATACCTTGCCAAGTACGAAAATTTAACTGTCTAAGTTTACATGAAATTGAGTTATTCAAATTTGAAGGATTTAATAAAAATTCACTACCATAACACACTTGCTGCGTCTAGAACATTTTAATTACTCAAAATATTAGACTAAAACTGTACAAGCACGTACATATTGTACAAGCGGCCCCACCTGCCAAATTTTAACTCAATTTGTTCAGTAGAACATGGGTTATAACTAAATAAAAAAATCAATAATCTACGATATAACTTGAAATTACCTCTAAATGGATGCCTATAATGTTAGACAAGGTTAGACAGATAAATAAGGGTTCCGCTGCCATTGCAAACAAAATCTCCAAATTAAGTATTAAACGGGCAGGCTACGAAAGTATGTCACAATCAACAATCGGCGGGGTTGCCATTTACGACAACCCTGCCATTTACCACAATCTGTAGATATTATAAAAATGTAAATAACTAAAAATTTTAATGAAAGTGATTCAGTTTGCTTAAGTAAATATAGAACTGCATTTTATTATTTATAAATATTAAGCTTCCTATTTTTACGGCATTTAAAAGCCATCTCCATTTCTCTACTTTAATTTGAAAACACCACTATTTGTCATTTTTTAACTGACATGATTCTTGTACGTTCTATACATAACCTCCACATCGCCTCCGCTAATAGGTTAGAATCTCAGAATATAAAACAACGATTTATGCTCCAAGGTTAATACAAATAGTAGGTAAATAATAACCCAACTTTTAATTTTAACACAACTTTAACAAATGCCTTTGGCCGTCCATTGTGACTGTAGTATATTATGATTCTAACATGCAGTCAAACAAATAATAAAGTGGTTATGTGCATCAGATTCAGATTCTTAATCAATGCATGTAAGTATTGTATTACTAAAGCTAAATTAACTAAATTATAAACTAAATCATTTCAAGAAGAAATATACCTACCGCGAACTAATATAAGTATAATATCTAGGGTACCTAGGTACTTCTGCTTTCGTATACTCTTAGCTTTTACTCTTTATGGAACATTTGAAGTAAAGGAAGCTACATGTCATGAAGCAGTTTAAATTACATCTATAATCAGATGTACAGTGTAGACTATTAAAATTTTAAATACAAAATTTTGTAATGTTTATATTTATTCCATTTTCAAAAAATATGGATACAGTAATTGTAATTAAGTCCTGAAAAGAGTTTAGGTGCAGCAAGTGCGTTATCGTAGCGAATTTTTGTAAAAAATTTTCAGATAGTGATAACTCAATTTCCCATTAAACTAGTAGCTTCAGTTTTGATACATAGTAAAACATGTACAAAGGCTTTTAAAAAACTTTTTTTTGTTACTTTATAGATAGAGCTGTGTAAAATGTACAACCAACTAAGAATTGTGGAAATTGTTACCCTTGGACCATTTCTTACCTAATACCAGGACAAGGTTTGCGTTCAAAATCGTTTAATTTTAGCATGCGAAACTATATTATAAACAAAAAACTTTGGGACGCAGCAAGTGGGTTATAGTAGTGAATTTGCATAAGAATTGTACACTATTAATAGGATATATTAATAAAACTAATTCTTTAAATTTAAACGGACTTTGAAGATCGGTTTTAGAGTCGCAGTTAGCGATTATTTGAAAAATTTATATTTTATATGAAGCTAAAAAATTAAAATTTGGTCTTAGATATAATATGTAAGTACTGCAAGTGCCTTTAGAAAAATGGTGTTAGAAATATCAGTTTTTCAGAAAAAAACTAATTATTTACAAAGAGAATGTACCTGTCAGATTATTAATGTACCAGGTATTTGTCCTTATTAATTGCTTGGATTGTCTTGTTTTATTCAACCCATCCAGTTTCTCCAAACAACAAACAACAAAAAAGGTTTTTTAACACAAATTTGTAGTTATCCGCGAGGTTGAATATGTTATTTGTCTTTAATTTAGTACCCACGTGCGTTTACATAGTTGCTACTATGGTTCAAGATTGAAGATTCTAGCTTAATGGGAAATTTGTTGAGCTATCGGATTTAAAATATTTTTACAAACGTTGAACATTTTCTACAATATATACATTTTTTCAAATTTGAAAACTCGGGATCTCGTTATTTAATTTTTCACTAAAATACGTAAAATAAGTTTATATTACTAACTAATTGCACACGATTTCTCAAACCTATACCTCTTAAGTCATTGATCCTGATTTTGTCAACAACGGGAACATCTCAAAATTACTTTACTTCAGCAGACTTCAATTACTTTAACGAAAATTAAGCAACAACCGATTGTGTAAGTTTAACGAATCCTTTATACAGAACTATGTTAATAGTGTACTAGTAAACCAATTTCGTTTCTTATTTAACTTAAAGTTTTCTTGCAACAGAGAAATTCTTCAACTAGTCCAAAGTTCAAAATATAAGTTAGTTTACAAGCTACTCGAAGCCGTTCACTTATTTCGCGCTGCAGTCAATTTAATTTTCCTGAAATGCGCTCACAATCAGCAGACAAACAAAACATTTATAAAACAAGTTGCATGGAATAAGCCAGTTTAGCGACCTCATTTTTTAGATGAGAAACATTTGCTTTTCTAGTTAAGTGTGAATACGAAATGTTATCATTCTATAAAAGCCAAGCATTTCCTAAAATAATGTGATTTTTAATGAATTTGCATTAAGAAAACTTACTAATTGAGAGGTATCGATGATGAGACTTTCGGAAAATGTCTTCAAATGAGCGCGAATTAGGGCCTTGGAACCCATTTCCAAGGTCACTTAAAAATTAGATTTACAACTTAAAAGAACGTAGAGAGACGTGGCTGTGTACCAGTTTTCAAGTCTTTTGATCAAAGAAAAATAAAGTTATTCTAAATTAATATTAAAATAATCCTAGACGTCGCTTCAGATTCTGTAATGCAATATCCACAATGTTATACAAAGACAGATGACGTTACCTGTACTGTTATGCTATTTAAATAAATCGTGGATAAAAATCCAAACAATGGAAGTTACAAGTATCATTGCAAGATGTCAGAATGTACAAAATTAAGAGATGTAAAAATAAATATAGAATAAGTTCTGGGTTTGGGGGTCGGTTATATATAATTTAAAATAATTCAGAAAATATAAATATAAATATCAAATTAAATAAATTATAGGTTTCTTACCAAGAAAATGTAATAACGGCGAAAATGACAGGGACGGGGCTAACGGTTTTCTAACGGACGGTTTTGAAGATACTGGGAGGAATACTTGGCGGAAATACTTCACTATATGCAATACTTCTTGCTGGACGGAGCTTAACTCAACTGATTTCCTTCGGCCAGTGGGTCTACATTTATATGCTAAAAGTTTGGTTTCGTTCTACAAGTTTTATTCTCTTTATTTAACTCACAGGGGACGTGAGAATTTAAAAATGAAAATTTGTTAAATTTGTATATTTTTATTCGTGTAATCTAGTTGATAACGCTGTGGAATTTAATATATCGAATTCTAAATGATAAAGGAAGATATTTTGTATGGATTTTCGTTTTCACTGACGATTAATTAAATATCTTGCAACGAAACGGGAGTTTCATTACACCTTCACTAAGAGAAACGGAAACCAACAGTGAAGCCAGAGACGTAGTCTACTAGTCTGTATGTGGTTTGTATCAGTTTCACCAAGGAAGGGCAACAACAAACAATGAATTCTCTTTACATGAAATATTACAAATATCGATAGCATAATTTGTAGCAGGAATCAATAACATATTTTCTAAATTTATGTTTAATATGGGAACCCTCGGACATCTTTATATCAAATCTCTGATAGCAATATATGGGTCGTATACTATTTTGCTTGAAGATGATTTAAAGACAAAAATATGACATTAGACTGAAACAAGACACAGGAATCCAATTTATTCAGCGAGAAGATCTTAAGATTATGAAGCCAATTTCCTGCACATATTTTTCCTATTTATTTATCTTAAAGTCATTGTTTTTGTAGTCTCAGTGCTTGGTATATCTCCGGAATTTACGTAAAGGCAATCAAACTTTGAGGCAGTTTAGAAGAGTTCACGCTTGGACGCTGGCTTTATCTCATCAAATCTGATCTGAGACAAACCAAAGCTGTGCAACCACCAAGAAAATTAACCAGTTCCCTCCAAGGAAATCCCACTGTCCGCTCAGCTTACTCCCGCATCTTATAACATGTCAAGAAATATATGTCATTTCTACATCACAAGAAATTGGGTCCTGCCAACCGTGAATTTAGTTTGCTGCAGGATAAATATTCACCTTATGAGATTTTATGTTGATAAGCTGTGTTAATAAATGTATCCCGTAAACTAACAACAGTAATTGCCAAAGCCACACTCAACGAACGTATACTATACTCTATGTCTTATATTGTCTATTTGCCATACATAAAAATAAATACGCAGTTTTAATTTTCTTCCCAAGATAGTAAAATATAAAAAATATCCGTGTTTAAGTGAAACCTGTGAAAATTACCATTCTAGCGACTTTTTATACAAAAAATTTCAAATATAAAAAGGGTAACGGCTTTCAATTCAGATATGTATACACACACACATTTATTATATATATATATATATATATATATATATATATATATATATATATATATATATATATATATATATATATATATATATATATATATATATACACAGGGTGGTTCACAACGCAATGGAACCAGAACGTGTGCGTGTAGAGGACCTCAAAACATGCCGACATATCGATTTTTTATATAACATTTTTCAGACGTCCATGGTTGGCGAGATATTGACCTCGGAAAATTCTTTAATAATTAAAAAAACAACTGTATCGCATCGCAGCAGTGCCCTCACATAGAACAACCAAATTTGGGATATGATTTTCTTCCTTATTTGACAAAAATTTGAAGTAGATATAAACTCAAGAAGGGGTGGGTCGCCCGTTTAATGATTATATGTTTTTAAACCTTAACCCAATTAAAAGTTAACCTCCATCAATTTTATATCAAATAAAATTTTCTGTCTTTTCTCCTCTTGTCGCTTTTTCGAAAAATCACCCGTTTTTGAAAAAATTGAGGTTTTTAGAGTTGAGGGCAAAACAAAATTATGTCCCCTGAAGACATTATTAAATACCATCATATCTGAAATTTTACAAACGCCATTAAAAACTATCAAATAAAAGACTGTAAAAAACACTACAGATATTGTTTAAAATAACTTACATTTTCTATCACACACAACTGCGCCCTTCCTCGAAAATTGAAGTCGACGCTGTTAAGTAATTGGATGTCAGTTTTAATAATGATCCACTTATTATTGATGCAATTCCACAAATCTTCCTCAGTTTGAACTGGTGTCAAAAATGCAGATTCTTTTAAAGCCCTTCAGAGAAAAAAGTCACATTAGTTCAAGTCTGGTGATCGTGCTGGCCAATGTTGAGGGCAATTGATTCCGTGAACTATGCTTCGATTTGGAAACTGTTGGTTTAAAAATCCACGAGCATTTGTAGTGAAAACTAACAGATTATTCGCTGAGTTTCTTCTCGATAACAGACAATATATACTTAATTTAATTTCTGCCACTTCTTCCGTATTTAAGGGAAAAATTGAAAACTACTTTTTTGGCACGCTCTCTAAGTGGCCCTTCTTCACAAGAGAGGCGTGTATGAGTTTTTTTATATGAAAGAGCGCCTCTAATTTTTAACTAGGAAGCATCATCTGAATATGTTTGCACTTATTTGATTACACCCTGTATACCATTAATAACGAAAATAATAATAACTATTATACAGTATAGAGTATGCAATGTAAACAGTAGACAAACTCCTTACTCTAAAATCTAAAGACTTGACAGTAGAAGTTTATACACATAAACATATAGACCAGGGCCACAACCCACTCATCAGAGGTTAGGTATTTCAAACCCTAGTGAAAAAAACTGACATATAGAATACAGGGCACGAACCGGCAAACCTATGCCAGAACTCTATTCTTACTTGTCAAGCAAACTGAGTTACATGGCGTGATTTAGTTAAGAAAGTGGGACTTTTTAAAAGAGCCAACTGATCAATTTTGTTTTGCAAACATTTTATTTTCATAACAGACACCGCAACAACAAAAAAACCTTTTTGCCAAACGTATGTATAAATTATTTTTCATCGGTATTCGGTTTAAACACTGTTTGATGAAAATTTATCATTCTCGTCTAAACATAAAAATCAGGAAGTGTAAAATTTTAATGAATTTTGTGTCCATACAAACAAGCTGCAATTAAAAACCGACCGCTTATTAATCGAGATTTGGTTGAACAGATTTACATTGAAAAGTATGAGCGTTTTTGACGCCCTCACGCTTTTGTATTCGACAGCGGAACATGACAAAAATTAATTTAGCTGTCAATCAAACACCGTTTTATAAAACAGGTAGGGTCAACGGCACTTACTAATTGACTAATTATATCTCCAATAATAATGGTTTATGCAAGAGTTTTGATATGTTTGGGAATAAGATGCTGGAATCCAAATGATTTTGGCTGTTGCTGCTATTGTTATATAATAAAACGCTTGTACGACGTAAAACCCTCTGGACAAATCATTAATCCTGCTGATGAGGCAGCCATATTTTTTCGTTGCAAAAAACTGAGGCACACAAAATATTTAAACTGTAAGTAAACAGTGGGTTAGCTTTCAAAAGATTAAGTAAAAAAAGTTCGGGACGCAACAAGGTAGTTTGCTTTGATTCGTCAATTCACCACAATATGTTTTATACCTATCGATTGCTTTTCCGGTATCGTTGATTTTATCACAGATAAGTTACACCTAACTCAAAACTTCATTGAAGCGAGGGTATCACTTGAAACAGCTTTACTAAAATGTTCAGTCCGCATTATAAAAATGAAAAGTTTCTAATCTTTCTAGTGTAGTATAAAAACTTCGGGACGCAACAAGTGCGTTATAGTAGCGAATTTTCACTATTAGTAAGGTATATTATTAGAACTAATTCTTGAAATTTAAATGAACCTGGGAGACCGGTTTTAGAGGTCCCAGCTAACGATCATTTGAAGAAGTTTCTTATTTCCATGGAGTTAGAAAATTATAGTTTGGTAGAGATATATGTAAGTACTGCATGTCTCTTCACAAAAATTGTGTTACAAATTTCATTAAAGTCACAAAGGTTTTCTAGAAAAAAATTAAATATTTACAAAGGGAATATATAAGTATGGCAGGTATTTTCTTTTTAATTGCTTGGATGGTTTTGATTTAGTCAACCCAGTCGGACTAGTTTTTGCAAACAAAACAACAACAAAAGTTTTTTAAAACCAACTTGTTATCTGCGAAGCTCATTATGTCATTTTTCTTTAATTAAGTAGCCACGCTGCTTTACATAGGTGTTACTATGGTTCAAGATTAAAGATTCTGGCTTAATAGGAAATTCAGTTATAAATTTAAATGGATCTTGAAGATTGGTTTTAGAGGCCCATTGAGCGATTATTTGAAGAAATTTCTGTTTTCTATGGACATAGAAAATTTAAATTTAGTACATATATGTAAATACTGCAAGTTGCATTAAAAAATTATATCACACATTTTATTAGTTACAAAGGCTTTCGGGAAAAAACTAATTAGTTACAAACAGAATGTACGTCCCAAATTATCAATACGGCAGGTATTTTTCCTTATTATTGCTTGGATGCATTTGTTTTAGTCAACCCAATCAAACTAGTTTTTGAAAATAAAACAATCAAAAAAGTATTTACATATTTTACTATGGCTCAAGATTGAAGATTATAACTTGATGGTAAATTGAATTATCGGATTTGAAATCTTTCCACATCGTAGCTGAAAGTACATCATTTATTATATCACCAATTGAATAGGCAACAGTATCATTTGATAAATGTATGGACTGCAATTCTGGGGCAAAATTATCTTGAAACATAGTTTCTACGATCTCAATTGCATCTGACAGAATCCTCTCAATTCTTTAGCCAAAATAGTTCAGAAACTTACTTACTTTCCTCGCATCCCAACACACAGCTCAAATCCCTTGGATCTCCTTCTTACCACAAAACTTGAATGCTATAAGACATCAGTCACCGCCCCCCTTGGTCGCTCTGACCACGGCATGGTCACTGCTTCCTGCGCAATGCAACCCGAGTTCACACAGTCATCACACCCACGTATCGTTTGGTACTACAACTCCGCGAACTGAGACGAAATGCGGGACTACTTTTCCTCATTTCCATGGGCGTCAGTCTGTCTCTCATCATGATCCCTATTATACCTTAGAAAACAAAATCATCCAAGCCGGCATGACATTATTTATTCCACGTACACCAAAACCCTCTTAAGCCACTCAATAGCCATGGTTCTCTAAATCTTGTGACAAGGCCAGACTTGAAAAGTTCAAAGCTCACAATCCCAGTCAAGCATCTAACGATGCAAGAAACCGTTATGTCCGCATTCTTTCTGAGGCAAAAAACTCGTTTAATAACCACATCAAAGACAAAGTCCTTTCAAGCTACAACGGCAGCAAACCCTTCTATACTCCTGCTAAATCTATTGGGAATAATTTATGCAAGAGAACGTTCCCACCTCTTGTTTCAGGGGATGAAATTGTTTCTACCGCCCTGGGCAAGGCTGAACTTTTTGCCTCGTTGTTCACCGTCAATTCTACTCTCAACCCACCTACAAATGTTCAACCACCAACACTCCCCAATGTCGCGCATAAAATGACAGGTATCATTTTCAAAACTAAACAGGTACCAAAGATTCTCTCTTCTCTTAATAACAAGAAAGCCTCTGGCCTTGACAAGATCCCAGCAATTGTTCTCAAAAGATGCGCACCATAACTTGCTCCTGTCCTGACTTGTCTGTTCCAGACATCTTACACTAGAGGCATATTCCCTACCAACGGGAAAACTACTCGAGTACAACCCGTCCCCAAGAAAGATCCAAAGCGCTTCCTAGCAACTACAGGCCTATTTTTCCCTTTCAGTCGTCTGTAAAATTACGGAAAAGTATATAAACACCGAATTACTAAAATTTATTGAAAAACACAGTCCAATTCACGACAGGCAGTATGGAATCCGTCAGCGCAGATCAACTACTGACCTCATTTCCTTTGTCACCTATTCTTGGAACAAGTCTATGGAACTACACGGTGAATCCCAGATTGTCGCTCTAGACATATCCAAAGCATTCGACCAGGTCTGGTACGCAGCGCAGCTTAATAAACTTTGAGCCTATGGCCTACGACCAAAACTTTGTACCTGGACAGAAAATTTCCATTCCAACCGAAGCTATTCTGTTGTCGTAGATGGCCATTCCTCTAAACTGTATCCAATTATTGCAGGAGTCCCTCAAGGTTTAGTTTTAGCTCCTACTTTATTTCCTCTCCACATCAATGACCTTCTCTCTAGCACATCCAAGCCAGTTTACAGTTGCGCGGACGATAGCACCCCCCACTCAAATATACTAATGCTAAGCCTGTCTCTTTGTCCCAATTAGATCGCAGACTCATGGAGGTTTCTGTCTCTGTGGATCTCCAAAAGATATTAGACTAGGGAAGTAGACATCTTGTACAATTCAACTCCACCAAATCTCAGTCCTGCTTTCTATCTCATAGGAGGTACACCAGCCCTAGACCCATCACAATGAACAACCAAGTTATTCAAAGTAATGAGTCCTTTTTACTTGTTAGCATTTCTGTGGATAGAAATCTTAATTGGCACCAACATGTCACATCAATTGCACAAGCGGCTGCAAAGAAATTAGGTTTCCTCTTCCGGGCTCGCAAATACTTTTCACCAGCTAATCTCTTTACATTATATACTTCGCAAATAAGGCCAAACCTCGAATACTGCTCTCACATTTGGGATGCCACTGTCGCTTCTACACTCGCTATCCTGGACTCCATTCAGAAGAGAGCTATGCATGTCATCAGTGACCCTAGCCTCACCCAAGGGCTGACATCCCTTGCCCATCGACGTGCCGTAGTGACCTCTCAGAGTATAATAGTGATTGAAAATTGGGTCTACTAAAAGATTGAGAAACGCTGCTTTAGAACATACTTTTGATCAACATGCATATCTAAACGTTGGTAATTAAATAATGCTGCTCTTCGATTAGCACCTTGAATCTCTGCATAAAAAAGTGAAATTATTTCTACACTTTGCGCAATCGAGTATCCCAATCACTTCCACATCGTCACAACGTGTAGAAGTATCGCCTCGGCGACGAAAATTTAAAAAAAATTCGCCTAACCGTCGTAACGAGTATCAAAACATATAGAAAACATGATTTGAGAACAAAAATTTTTTGTCTGTATGTCTGTCCGTTTTTAACCATGATAACTTTAGAACGAATTGAGATATCGCCTTAAAATTTGATCCACGGTTAGCACTTGACAAACGAACGGTTCTTTTTGTTTGGTATAAAATCGCTTTAGCGTTTAGTGGATGAATGGATAGGGGGGGAGGGGTGATTTAGAAAAAATTACATTTTTTCGTTAAAACTCGAGTAATATAACGTTTTAGGTTTTAATTATTAGAAAACTTTTAATTTCATCAAACATCTGGTATTCTGTGCTGAAATTAAATTAGGTTTAAATGTATACGGATGGAATAGTGTTGCCAAAAATTTCGATTTTTTTTGCTAGGACAGCGTAAAGAGTCTCAAACTTGTTTCTGCAACGAACATTTGTTTGTCTGCCGGTCGGTCGGTTTGTCGGTATGTCGGCATGTACGTCTGTCTGTTAATAGACGCAACAACTTCCGAACGAATTGAGATAGTATCTTCACATTTGGTATCCAGTTAGCACCCGACAAAGGAACGCTTCGAATTGTTTTTGGGTGAGATTACTTCAGGGGTAGGGGATAATTAAGGGGTGATTTGGTAAAAATTGACAATTTTTTACCATAACTCGAGTAAAATAACGTTACAAAAGTTTATGGGTACAGGAATACAAATATTTTTTTTGGTCAAGTCATGAAGCCTAAATTCATTCAATGATACTGTCTTTCTGAAAAGAATAAATAATCACAGCTATTTGAAAGTTATAATTCATTCGCAGCACTATTTTTGAATAACTGTGGGTACAATCAACAGGGGTCAAATAAAATCAAAATCACTCGTTGGCCAAGGTTTCTTGGCAAATAAAAAAACCGAAAAGCACAATTTAACTATTATCAATAAGATTTTAAGAAACTATTAATCTTCACTTTTTCGAATTAGTTGAAACAATTCACAAAACTCGACGGTTTTTGTAGCAAATTAAATAAAACCCTTTCATATATGTAGGAGTCTATTTTACAGAATCCACTGCTTTAAATTCAAAAAATAAGACACTGTTGAAAAGACTAGCTCTAAAATTATACACTGCTTGACCCCAACTTGTCATTTAAGATTTGAAGGGTGGGTGGCACCACCGCCTAGGGGTTGGTGTTGTGATGTTAAAAATATGCCTACAAGTATTCACCGTTGAAAGCAGAAGTTAGATTGTTAAGCGATTTTCAATAAAACCACTATCTGTTCCCTAAAAGCCCCCTTTCCTGCTTTTGCGCATTCAAGCTACCACTCTATATAAATACAAAGTATGCATTAAAATACATGACAACACAGCAATGAGCAAGGCAGGAAGACGAAGAAGTTAAGCAGTAAAAATCCGCATCATAAATAACAAATACAAAAATAAAACACAATACTTAAAAGAATTCTTTCTATAGCCAAAAAACTCGAGTATTGGTAACTAACTAGAACATGTGGTTTAAAAATTTATTTAAATATTTATGACTGTAATGAGATTAGCGTCCATGCTTACAAAGAATAAGAAAACGAAAGCTTTTCGTCCCTCAAGTAAAACGTTTTAATTAAAATCTGAAATAAAACTAGTTGTTTGGCAGCAATTTCGTCTAGTTTACGATTATATCTCAAGATATCATTAAATAAATTGTCCTTTTGCGGTGCAGATAATGTACATCATTGGGTTGAGTCATCACAAGACACTAAATAAGCTC
Organism: Tillus elongatus; assembly: GCA_964006375.1. Classification (NCBI taxonomy): domain Eukaryota; kingdom Metazoa; phylum Arthropoda; class Insecta; order Coleoptera; family Cleridae; genus Tillus; species Tillus elongatus. Next base: position 190,849,681 of record OZ023264.1, read on the forward strand.
AAGGGTGACTGGCTCGCCTCAGTATGAAGGGTGAGCTTTTAAAGATACCGAGTTAATTTTCCCCGTTGGCGGCGAACGGCTTCTCGACTAATCTGATAAGGTCAGTGTAAACCCCGGAGCGTCTAGAGTAGCTTATGTGTCCCCACATACACATATATCTACACTTGAATAGGTGCCCCTTACATAACGTTCATCAAAGGCGCTCTGTGGTATTAGGTTTAGCTTGGACATATGCTCAATTCACCCCAAACGAGTTATATTATATTTATTAAGAGACTAAACTACATTCGGGTTTTTCATCTTGTCTTTATAAAACAATAATTACCTAGTTAGTGCTTTTAAATATTACCTACCAATAAAAGGTAATCTCTTCACTTATAACTATTTCCTTTTATAAAAAATGTCATTGTCCGACTATTACCTAGATGAGCAACTGTTTAGTTTAAGTGAAGTTTCTTTTTAAAAATCACTAATGAGGAGAGGCAGCCTTTTGAATTTTGAAAAAATGTCTTCAATTGAGCGCAAACTAGGCTCCCAAATCCGAGGCCAGTTTCAGACTTTACATGTTTATTATATACAGGGTGGCGCATTGAAAACGAAACATGCCGATTTGCGCCCAGAGAATTTTTTTTAAGAAACGCTGAAACACATCAATTTTAATATTGAGGGGGACATGTTTTGACATAAAGCTCAACTTTGTCACATCAGCCCCCTAAGGATGGTGACAGCAACCTTTATATTTTAAATAAGGAACATGGGTCGAGTGTTACATCATTTGAAAGCTCTTTCTTTTCTGAATTCAACACGCACATTTTTTTGGAAGTTGTATTAACTCGTTTAAAAATTATTCACAGTTGGAGATGCAAGAACGTATTTCATTCATTGTGATAAGAAATGCACTAACTAGTCAATTTTTCGTTCAAAAAAACTAAAAAACAAAACATAACGTTCAAAAATGTTAATTCAGTTAAGCAAGTGTTCAAATTGTTGACCACCAGCTTCCATAGAAAAGTACAAATTTTGTTCAAAACGAGCTCTGACATTCTGGAGCATTTGCGGAGTTATTAGACGGTATTCTTCAACAATGCTTTGTCGTAATTTTTCCAGAGACACCGATTCTTGTGCGTAAGTTCTACTCTTGAAATGGCCCCGTAGAAAGAAGTCTAAAGGAGTTAAATCCGGTGATCTAGGGGGCCACTCAATAGCACCTCTTCGCCCAGTCCATTGTCCTGGAATCCCTCTGTTTAAAAACTTTCTAACACGTTGTGAAAAATGCTGAGGAGCTCCATCTTGTTGAAACACTAATTGATTTTTCTTGATAGCGATCATCATTTTCAACAATGTCAATTAGTAGAGGGTAAACAATATCTTCTAGTAAAAAAAAATTGGTCCGATTAAACGGTCTCCAAAAATATCAGTCCAGACATTCAATTTCTGTGGGGTTTGAGTGTGGACTTCGTGAAAATATCTTGGATTATTATCTGCTCAATAACGACGATTATGACGATTGACTGTAGAGTTTAGTAAAAACGTAAACTCGTCTTAAAAACAGATATTGAACAGAAAGTTCCCGTTATCAGCCTTTCGTGCAGTCATAACCTCACAACACTCCAGCCGCCGATGCAAATCATCTTCATTCGGTTGTTACACAACATTAATTTTATACGTGTCAAATTTATGATGCTTCAATCTTCGCTGAATAGTTATTTTGATGTTTGAAACAGTGGCCAATTTTCTCGTGCTCAAAGTTGGATCTGCAGCAATTTATCCTAAAACTTCGATCTCAGTAGTCTCAATTCTAACCGGAAATTCACGTTCAGGATCCCTATTTTATTAAAAACATTTTTATGAAAATTCGCTACCATAACGCCGTTGCTGAGCAGACTTTTATCTTATTATTGAAAAATGAAGGATATATTAAACTTTAACGCACTGTTAGACCACTCTGTATATCTGTACATCCCCTCTAATTTTAATTAATCAAATGATTTATAACTAACGAAACTATAAGGCATCATACAAACAAAGTCTCCCTTTTTACAAAAGAGAATTAACACCAGTGCAGAAAAAATGTTGTTTAGCGAAGTAGACAGGAAATACACACCAGGAAAGAATCTTATGACATGCCTTGTTAAAATATATATATGAAGGCTTCAAGTCTCATTGAAAACAATAAAAGCGCGCTTCCGCTTTCTTGGGGAGGTTTGCTCATAAACCTATCCAACTTAAATAGAACATGAGCCCTACAAACTCCAATAGTAAAATGTAAAAAGGACTCTCCGTCATAGTTCCCTGAGTTTGACTCCCTGAGAGCGCTGTTTCTCATTAAGTGCAACAATAACAATCTCAGGATTCTGGAGACGGCGGAAATGTGCAGCGTGCTGGCCTGGGTATTATTGTGCTAAAAGTTGCAGTATTATTCCTCACTTTGATCTACATCTATTTTGCTGAGTTTATTTACAGTAGAACGATTGTTGGAAGCCGCAAAATATTTTATAGCGACAACTGCATAAAGTATACAGGCTGTTCCTTAAGAATAGCACAATTGTTCCAAACGACCGCGAACTGTTCATCTCGAACCCAAATTTGGTGTCACTTTCAGTTTATATATATATATATATATATATATATATATATATATATATATATATATATATATATATATATATATATATATATATATATATATATATATATATATATATATATATATATATATATATTGTAACATGTCGCATCTATTTAACATAAACGTGACATGACACACGCGTTAGCGCCTTTTATTTTTCTACAATAAGCTTCTGAATCAGTCCCTTTGGTGACGTCAGAGTCTGAGTCCCTCTAGTGACCTCAAACTCGGAAATGTTGTCGTACAGCTAAATTTTCAGTCGGGAAATCAGCATGCCTAAATGGCACCCCATTAGGGAGCAGCCCTCAATAACACCTTGCTGAACAGAACCGTTATGGACCATCCCTCAATAACACCTTGCTGAACAGAACCGTTAGGGAGCAGCCCTCAATATCACCTTGCTGAACAGAACCGTTAGGGAGCAGCCCTATCAGTAGCAGCACTATAAATGGAGCCGCTAAGGAACAGCCCTATGTGTAGCTGCCCTATCAATTATATCTTGCTAAATGACACCTTGCTGAACGGAGCCGTTTCCCCACGAAGTCTCCGAGGCAACTCCAGCATCCAAGGCTGGACGAATGTGATCACCACTCTGGAGGCAGCAGTCTAAACCTCGAGTTAAGTACATTTATCTGTAATTTTCTTTTTAAAGTAGTGTATGCTCCGCAACTCATTTTGACAGTGCTATATGCCAATTTAAAGCAACCAATTTATATTTTTCCTTTCATTAAATTTGCTTAATTAAATCGAGCTGCATTATATAACTTCAATAATCTTTTAATAAACTGATTTTACTTATAACTTCTGACTTTTATTTGTGCATCTTAAAACCTACTGACTGAAAATGCTGAAGCCCACGCCCTGCGTTAATTTATATTATATTTGTGCCCGGACTGAGTAGCCAAACTAATTATTAATTCTTTAACAAATACCTAGGGCACAATGAAATTTATTTATACTGTCTCCACAACGTGAAGATTAGTTTTATGTTATACGTGCGCCCAATGTTCAGGCATTTCTTACAGATATTGTTAAAAAAAATTATGTTATAATATATATATATATATATATATATATATATATATATATATATATATATATATATATATATATATATATATATATATATATATATATATATATATATATATATATATATATATATATATATATATATATATATATATACAGGCTGTTTCAAAAAACATGCACCATCGCTCGTGGGGCAATTCCTTACTAAAAAATAAGAAAAAAAGTTCCTGTGCACATGGGTCCGGAAACGCATAGTTTCCAATATACAGGGAGTTCAATTTTAATTATTTTTTTAATTTTTTATAAATAATTTCAAAACCACTGGATTGATTTTAATGAAACTTGGAACTTGAAAGTGTATTATGAAAGTGCATATTTTCAAGTGAAAATCTGCTTACAACTGCGTCAGTGGCGTGCGTACGGGGTAACTGTAAAAATTCATTTGGGGAGAAAATATGTGCGCCACTGTCTTTTTCCAATTTTCATACATCAGTTATGAAGCTTATTACATAAGCCACAAAAGCTGCCTCCTGGTATTTTTTCGTTCAGGGTATCCCTTAGGAGATATGATTAATTTTATAAAAAGGGGCAAAGTACCGATTCGTTGGAGTAATGAAAACAGTAATCGTAAAGTGCCATGAAACTATAATTTTTGACAGTTCTCTAAATTCTACAATTTTGAAGTGCTTTGTAGGCCTCAAAAGAGTTTTCGTGCTATTCTTTAAATTTTGATACGGTGCAGTATTTTCGTTTTTAGTTATTTGTTGATACTGAGCTGCTCATTAATATTATTTCCTCCTCTCAAGATGGTTTTCATTAAGTACACTTCAGCGGATTTGACTGATATGTTGTTAATTTATGGACAAACAAATCAAAATACTAGACAAGCTGTGCGAGTTTATCAGGAAACTTATCCGAAGAATTCCTGACAAAAATATTTTCCCACGTGTAAGACATTTGAGAGAAACTGGTTCTTTAAAACCTTTAAAAGCTGACTCTGGACGCAGAAGATACCGCCGAACTGTACGAGTTGAAGAGGCAATATTAAATAGAGTTGAACGTGATCCTAGTACAAGTACGAGAATTATTGCCACCGAACTGGGTAATATTTCGGCATCATCAGTTCACAGAACTCTGAAGGATCAAAGTTTATATCCCTATCATTTTACACGTGTCCAGGAACTTCTACCTAGATACTTTCAACCAAGGGTAATGTTTTGTCAGTGGTTCTTAAACAAACTTAGGCACGACCAACATTTTTCTAAACGTGTACTATTTACTGATGAGGCGTCATTTACGCGAAAAGGTATCGTAAATTTCCACAATTGACATACATGGGCCGATGAAAACCCACACTCTCTAAGAGTTGCAAATTCGCGGTATCAATTTTCCATCAATATTTGGGCTGCTATTATTGAAAATCACATAATTGGTACTGTTGTTCTACCGAATCGTTTTGACCATGAATCATATTTAAACTTTTTACAAAATGATTTGCCGTTGTTACTACCGCTTTTTATGAGAAATGGTACAATGTGGTTCCAGCATGATGGTGCGCCCGCACATTTTGCAGCAGTTGTAAGAACATATTTAGCCAACACATACGGTCACCGATGGATTGGTCGTGGAGGTCCGGTGTCATGGCCACCTCGATCTCCGGACCTGAATCCTCTCGATTTTTATTTGTGGGGTCATTTAAAAGAAATAGCGTATAAAACACCAGTAAATACACGAGAAGAATTGTTGGGAAGAATAGAATATGCATTTGACAGCATTAGAGAAGATCAAAATATTTGCAAAAGAGTAAGAAGATCTTTGCGCAGAAGGTTAAATAATTGTAACGACGCTAATGGTGGTCACTTTTAACATTTTCTTTAGCTTTGTTATTAAAGTCAATTGAGTAATGTACAAAAAACAAGAGTTTGGAAAAATCATAGTGTCTTTACGATTACTTTTTTCATTTTTTATTTTTATTTTTTATTTATCATTTTTTATCAATATTTGTAATATTCATTTCAATGTTTATCACCAATAAGTTTTACGTAGGTTAGTTATTTGCACGTTTATTGCTGTAATGTTGACTGTATGTTTTGTTTTTCATATTCTTATGGTTGCAGTAAACATATATTATTATTATTATTAGTGAATTTTCGTAGAAAAAATGCACTAATAGGGAGATCCCGACTTTTGAATTTTGAAAAAATTTTTGCAAATGAGTGCGAACTAGGACTCCTAGAACCCATATCCGGGGTTAGTTTCAATTTTTATATGTTTATATATATATATATATATATATATATATATATATATATATATATATATATATATATATATATATATATATACATATATATATTATATATATATATATATATATATATATATATATATATATATATATATATATATATATATATATATATATATATATATATATATATATATATATATATATATATATATATGTGTGTGTATCACACCGATAACTCAAAAAATAATGGGCCGATTTTGATAAAATTTGGCATGTACGTTTCTTTTGTGAATAGCTTGGATAAGTTCGTTAGTCAGGAAAATCGGACGAGGTTTTCCGGGAAAATTTTGAGTTTTCATTCGAAAAAAATTCTTATCTCAAAAAGTAATAAGACGATTTTAATAAAATTTGGCATGTACCTTCCTTTTATAAATGACCTTGATAAGTTTGTTAGCCAGGAAAATCGGACGAGGTTTTCCGGGAAAATTTTGAGTTTTCATTCAAAAAAAAATTTTTATCTCAAAGAATAATGGGCCTATTTTGATAAAATTTGGCATGTACCTTCCTTTTGTAAATGTCTTTGATAAGTTAGTGAATCAGAAAAATCGGACGAGGTTTTCCGGAAAAATTTTGAGTTTTCATTTGAAAAAAATTTTTATCTTAAAAAATAAAAACTCTATGATAACCAAATTTGGTAGGTACGTTTACGATATAAAAAGTAAACTATACGCCAAAATTTAGATTTCTATGTTACAAGAAAAAAAAGTTATAATAAAATATTTTGTGCCAGATCATTTTTATGAAAATTCACTACCATAACGCACTTGCTGCGTCTTCGACTTTTATTATTATTACGCCGACTAATCGGTACTTTGCCCCTTTTTATAAAATTAATCATAACTCCTAAGGGATACCCTGAACGAAAAAATACCAGGAGGCAGCTTTTGTGGCTTATGTAATAAGCCTCATAAATGATGTATCAAAATTGGAAAAAGACAGTGGCGCACATATTTTTCCCCAAATGAATTTTTACAGTTGCCCCGTACGCACGCCACTGACGCAGTTGTAAGCAGATTCTCACTTGAAAATATGCACTTTCATAATACACTTTCAAGTTCCAAGTTTCATTAAAATCAATCCAGTGGTTTTGAAATTATTTATAGAAAATTTTAAAAAAAATTAAAATTCAACTCCCTGTATATTGGAAACTATGCATTTCCGAAACTATGCATTTCCGGGCCCATGTGCACAGGAACTTTTTTTCTTATTTTTTAGTAAGGAATTGCCCCACGAGCGATGGTGCATGTTTTTTGAAACAGCCTGTATATATATATATATATATATATATATATATATATATATATATATATATATATATATATATATATACATATTTATAGTTTTAAAATTTTTGGCAGCGTTGTTTGTAGTAATAGTGGGCTTATTTGGCCCTAATTATATACATTTTGTTACGTCCACTGGCGTTAGGAGGAGCACCTGAACAAAAACTAATGACATAAAAATATACACCACTGACTGCAATATGATTTGTGTATTATTTTGAGATAAAGAAACTAAAACTACAAGCTTTTATCTCTTGAAATTTCCCCGTATCTTAAATCGTTTACACGATAAAAAATAGAAACTTTCTTATCGCATGTCCATTTATCATACAAAAAAATCACAAAAACGAACAATAGAAAAGTGCACATCAGTTTAAAAAGCAATAGCGTTGATGTTATTTGAATGTATCGATCATTATTTATCTATCAAATTTATTGAAGTTCCATATCATGTATCACTTATACGAATTCCGAAATGACCGATATGCACTACAATTATGGACTAGGTGATGGCAATGCATTGAAAGCTAGTAGGTTGTACATTGAAAGATTTCGTGGACGTATTATTCCGAATAGAAAAATTTTCCAAAGCATTCATTGGCGCCTCCATGAGACTTGCGCATTACGACGAAGTGGAGGATCAATAAGGCCAAAGACCGCAAGAACTCTGAAGCTGGAAGAGAATGTGCTTTACAAGATTGAAGAATATCCAGGTTCGTCTACTAGAAAAATTGCTAAGGCTTTGTATGTAAGTAATGGTACTGTATGAAACATTTTTAAGGACAATTTGTTGTATCCATACCACATACAATGCGCTCAAGCACTTCTTCGTGCTGATTCCCTCCACATATTGCATTCTGTCAATGGCTTTTGCCGAAACGGTTCAAATCCCTCAACCACTAATGAAAATTCTGTTTACAGATGAAGCGAGTTTTTCACAAACTGCAATAAGGAATTTTCATAATAACCATATATATCGTGTACTGAAAATCCACATGCAATATTTGAAGATCGTTTTCAACATCAGTTCACGTCGAATTTTTGGATGGGAATTGTAGCGACTGCCTAACTAGACCGGTATTTCTACGGAGAAGTGTACTGCAACTTTTTGGATCACACGCTTCCTGGATTTCTGGATGATGTACCATTGTCAATAATAAATTTAATGTGGTTTATGCACGCAGCGCATTTTAGTCAGATGGCACGTCAGTTTTTAACAAAAACATACGAAAATTGATGGATTGGCGGAAGTGGACCTCACTTATGGCCTGCACAATCCCCGGAATTAAACCCACAGGTTTTTTCCTTCGAGGTCACCTGGAGTCCTCAGTTTACACTACCCCACCGAAAAATGTGGAGAACCTAAGAAATCGAATCATTGATGGGTGTAACTCAATTAGATCTGACCCTGGTGTTTTTGAAAGAGTTCGCCAGTCAATTAGAAGATGACTGCATTCCTTCATCCGAGCTGGAGGTGGCCACTTTCAACAGTTTTTAAAATTTTTGTATAATAAATGGACGTGTGATAAAAAGGTTTTTATTGTGTAAACTATTCAAGGTACGGGGAAACTTCAAGAAATAAAAGACTTGTAGTTTTAGTTTATTTACCGCAAAATAGTATACAAATCATATTGCAGTCCGTGGCGTACATTTTTATGTCACCAATTTCTAGTGAGGTCGCCCCTAGCGCCAATGGACTTAACAATCTGTATTTAATTAGGCCCAATCAGCCCATTATTACTACAAACAGCGCTGCCAAATTTCACAACAATCCGGGAGGAGATATTTGAATTGTTTTTAAATCATCGTTATTTTACAAAAAAAAATGTAACACCTTTCATCTTGGAAACAATTCATTTTAGCACCTATGTATATGGGAACTTTTTTTCATAAAATGACCTGGAAAATCAATCCCTTAAATATTGACGCGTTTTTTAAACACCCTGTATATATATATATATATATATATATATATATATATATATATATATATATATATATATATATATATATATATATATATATATATATATATATATATATATATAATATATATTAAAACTGACCCCGGATATACAGTCTAGAGGAAAACTGACCCCGGATATACAGTCTAGAGGTTCCCGTTTGCGGTCATCAAGAGACTTTTTCAAAATTCAAAAGTCGCGATCTCCTCACCAGTGATTTTTTAAAAGAAAATTCACTAAAAGCATGACGCGCTCTAGTGATCGACTATAAATTGACACACTGTATATTGCATTGCCGCTAATATTGAAGATAAATGGTTGATGGGGTATATTTTTTAATAAAAGAAGCACACTTGCATCAAATTCATATACACTAGGGTTTTTCTTATTTCTTAACATTAGCAACCCTGCCTAGTCCAACATATTTCCCTGCATAGTGTCACCGAATGGCATTTCTTTACTCTATGGCCGCAGATTCGAGCCACACAGTGTACAATCAATACCCCCACATTCATATTGTCACAAGTGATATAACAGGATGTAAATGGTTGCGGATGTAGGGCATCATTTCCATTTAAATGGAGTCTCGTAGCGAGGGATATTGCCGACTCTTTTTCTTCTACTCCTACACCCGGGCCACATTTCAAGTTCCGACACAGGCACAATTCCTCTAGTGACAAATAGTCCTAGGGGCCAGATACCAGATATGCAGATTGTCACTGCGATTCTTCAAGACGAAATCTAGATACTCGGAATGTCTGGTTAGAGATCAAAGTCTTACTTAAATTGTAATTGACTTAGGGTTAGTAGCGCTGTTTGAACAAGGGGCTAATAGGATAAATGTTGGGAAAGTCAGCGATTTCGATGCGACTGAGCATACCACACGAGAGCGCGGATTCTATCGGTAAATTTAAAACAATTTGTTTGATAAACTACTTTGCTCAGAGCTTTACTAGGTTTTACTATGTACAAAATGTATTTTTAGTGAATTTTCATTAAGAAAATGTTTTAGCTCCATATAAAATATTTTTTTTTCAAATAATCGCTAACTGCGACTCTAAAACCGATCTCCATAGTCCGTTTAAATTTAAAGAATTAGTTTTAATAGTCTATCTTACTAATAGTGTACAATTCTTATAAAATTCCACTACAATAATGCACTTACTGCGTCCAGAATTTTTTTATGTAGTATGGCATGAGCGCAGCAAGCGTGTTTAACTTTTTATTAACAAAAGCAAACTTGAATTTGTTTGAAAAACTTGTCCGATGGGCTGGCTAACAAATTCACCAAAGCTGTTTATAAAATAAAAAATCACGCTGCGTTTAATCAATGGCGTTTGGTATATACTACAGCCCATGTGAGCGCAACAAGGGTATGTAGCTTTTTATTTACAAAAACCAATTTAAATTTGTTTGGAAAAAAAACAGTTGATCAGAGCTATTTATAAAATAAAAAAGTGTAGACGCAGCAAGTGCATTATGGTAGTGAGATTTCATAAAAATGTTTGTTCAGAGAACAATAAGCTATACAGAAGGACAGTCGTAGGCGTGGAAATATATTTGTTAAGATCATCATCAATTTATAATTAAAATTTAGTTATAAGAAAATTTGCTACAACACTGAATGTAAATTCTCATGTAGTAGTAGGTCACAAATGTATCAATAACATTGGCATTAAAAAACTATTACATATTTATCTAAATAAAAAACAAGTTGAAATTGCAGCGTACAGCACAAGGAATGCTGACTGCTGAGGTCTGCAATGATGTATGATGTAAACCAAGTAAAAGTTATAAGTAGTATTGTTAATAAACATTAGTGAGACTTTTTATTAGATTCTAAAGATGTAAAGACGATAGACTTTTTATTAGATCCTCCGCCAAATGGAGGAGATATACCAGAGGGAAGATAAAATTACATGTCCAATCCATCACCAGAAAATGGGCATCCATTATTAGATCATTCAACTTATTATTAGTTTTATTATCATCCTACGGTTGTATACGTATTAATATTATTTTAATTATTATTATGCCGATTATCATCCTAGGGTTGTATACAGATTAATATTATTTTAACTATTAATAGTCCGATTATCATACCTAGGGTTGTATCCAAAAATATTATCTTTTTATTATTATTACCATTAGCATACCTAGGGTTATCTACACATTAATATTACTTCAATTATTATTATTTCAATTATCATCCTAGGGTAGTATACAAATTAATTATCTTTCAATTATTATAATTAGTGCCAAACTTAGGTCAAGGTAAATTAAACATTCAGGTCAGAGCTATCCAGAGAGACGTCATTCCTTTCAACTCGGCAGAACGTTCAGAGAACAATAAGCTATGCAGAAGGACGGTCGGCATGGAAATATATTTGTTAAGATCATTCAATTTATAATTAAAATTCAGTTATAAGAAAATTTGCTACAACACTGAATGTAAATTTTCGTGCAGTAGTAGGTCACAGATGTATCAATAACATTGGCATTGAAAAACTATTACATATTTATCTAAATAATAAATAACTTGAAATTGCAGCGTACAGCACAAGGAATGCTGACTGCTGAGGTCTGCAATTATGTATGATGTAAATCAAGTAAAAGTTATAAATAGTATTGTTGATAAACATTAGCGAGACTTTTTATTAGATTCTTAAGATGTAAAGACGAAAGACTTTTTACTTTTTTTTCTTAGGATGTAAAGACGCAAGAATTGTGATTTTAATTATGTAGAGAGAAGTAGAGACTTTTCAATTAAGATTCAGTATGTAAAGATTTCGGCTTTAAAATTCATTCGGTTAAATTAGTTGTAAGCATTGTTAAAATTTAGTTATCTTATTAAAGTTTATTACATCGTTACCAAGTCTAATTCGCCTAGTTTGACAAATTATTCCCGAAATATCCTCCGCTTCTTAACAATGTTTTTAATAGCAAATATGTGAGTTTTTTTTAAGAAAGCAGACGTGAAATTTGATTACCAGTATAACCTATATAGTAGAAAAAATGTGCCAAGTTTCATCAAAATAACTTTATTGTTTGAAAACGTACAAAAATTTCCGAAAGGAAACTTAAAGTGTTCCTGAAAAAACCATCACTTGGTCTACCTTATAGGTTAATAGCAAATTGAGCTTTTCAAATATGAAGCATTTAATCAAACTTCGCTACCATAACGCACTTGCTGCGTCCAGAATTTCGTTTCTTACAAACATGCATTATATTTTGATGGAAAATGCAAAAATTCATTAACATAAATAACTTTAAAAAAAATATATTGTATCACCCACGACTTTGGGCCACCTGTGATTGTAACAATAATGTTTTAAGATGTACCCCAAGACACCCCATAATTAATGTATACAATTTTTTTCATATCTTGTATAATAACGGATATATTGAACTTTATTGATTTTTTACGAAAATTCGACAAAAATCATATACCATTAAACGACAAACACTATAGATAAGATAAGCATCCGAGAAAAGGTCTATTTGAAACGAATTTTCTAGAAACATTTTACTAAAATGAAGGACAGAAGCCTTCGGGGTTTGTGAAATATTCTTCTTGAGACATTTTGTTACCATAGCCCGCATTAGATTTAAGTTCTTTGCCTAAATGTTGCCAATTTTGACGTTTTAAATCGCGACTTTGACGTTTTGAGGAAAACCTCAATTTATTTTTCTTTAAATGCCTGTAACTTTTTTGTCTTTTGATCTACAGCGCTTAATTTTGGTAGGTATTTTATCTATAGCAATATAAACCCGTGCTTGCCCTTACTTTGTTACTTCCGGAGATATAATTTTTTTTCGAAAGAAAACACAAAATTTTCCGGGAAAAGCTCGGCCTGTTTTCCTGGCTAACGAAATTATCCGAGCCCATTGTAAAAGGAAGGTATTCGCCAAATTTAGTCATATATATATATATATATATATATATATATATATATATATATATATATATATATATATATATATATATATATATATATATATAAGCATTAAATCTAAACTGAGCCCGGATATATGTTCTAGCGGGCCTAATTAGCGCTCATTTGAAGAAATGTTTTCAAAATTCAAAAGTCGTGATCTCCTAGACAGTGAATTTTTTTAAGAAAATTCACCAAGAACTCACGCTTCGTTTTTGCAATGTCGGATGCGTTAATTTTGGAGCTCTCGCTAGTTAGATGACTCCGTACTATTATACAGGGTACGTAAATAATATCGCACCAAATAAGATTAGGCAGAAGAATTTGACGTATACGTTTGACATTTGATGGGATTGTTTTTAGTGAATTTTCATTAAGACAATTTTCATTTAGAAAATTCACTAATGGAGAGGTATGGATGGTGAGACTTTTGGAAAATTTCTTCAAATGATGAGCGCTAATTCGGGCCCCTAAAACCCAAATCCAAGGTCAGTTAAAAAGTTTATACATATATATATATATATATATATATATATATATATATATATATATATATATATATATATATATATATATATATATATGTATATATATATATATATATATATATATATATATATATATATATATATATATATATATATATCTGTGTGTGTAATTATATGAGACATACCTGGTTCTGTGGTTAAACGGCGTCCAGAATTTTTTTAAACACGACGTTTTTAAGAGGTAAAGGAAATATGTAAGGACATGAACTCTAAGGCGTCAATCTGCCTACTCTTTAGAGCGGCCGACAAAGATGGGTTGGGCTGTTGTAGCTCGACTACGGTGCCTCAATCTGTCTACTTACCAAATCTCGGCGGAGATCGTCTCTAAGGTCTCAATGTGTTCAACCCTAGGACTAGGAGATATCTGTCTTATACCCCGCTCTGTGTTGCCGTAATAATAATAATAAATTTATACAAATAGGAATACGGACATTGAACTTGAGAAGTGTTTTAGAAGAGAGACCCTTTGGACAATAAAACAAGAAGTGGTAACCTGCTCCCTAACAGAAATTCTCTAGTCACTCACGGAAAACTATGAAATGTGCCTAATAAAATGATATCACTGTACGCTTATTCAGGTGTTAAATTTTCCCAAGGCAGTCCGGAGTAGAGCGTTATCAAACATGATGGAAACAAGTGAGAAAGCAACAGCATGTTTAACGGTGTGAGCGTTACTGTGATAAAATTATTCTGTACAATAGACACCCCTCGCATACAATGGGATTAAATGTTTATGGCGGTACAAGGAAGATACGTCTAAAATTTACACTAATAATGTAGCGGTTTTTTGCTGATAAACATGTGGTCTACTGTTTTAAATTAAACTCCCTAACGCTGAAACATTTGTGAGAACATACATATGTAGCCATTCACAAGCTCGAGATAATATCACCATACATACACATGATGTTCCTGAAAGCACAGTGCCTCGTATGCCTATTACCAACTTTAAACCTTGATGTGCAAGCTATGATAAAGGGTGTGCAAATTAAAACTTCCCACCTAGAAAATATCTCAATGTAAAGAGAAAAGAAAAAAGCCGAAACACGTCGACTTTATTTTTAAGGGGGGCACATGATGAAACCTACTTTTTAGACAGGAGCGGAAAATACCGTTAAATTTCAAATCCTATGTTAAGGAACACCTCATTTTGAAACTTTCTTTATTCGGTTGGCAACCTAGCACTTCTAAAATTTTACTACATACAGACTTGGAGACTAATTCTCTGGCTTCACTGGTGGGTTTCGTTTTTGTAGGTGAAGGACGTAGCCTGAGCGTAAGCTGACTGAAGCAAGTGGCCCTTCTGTATTCTAGATGTTCTAGGATATTCTTGAACGGTTCTGTAACTAGTTTCGCTGCTCGACAGTATACCGATACAGGTAAAAATTGAATTAGCACGAAATCAT